>OX438883.1:2400000-4800000 GCA_949315895.1 Anania crocealis | reverse complement strand
ATGTATGCTCCACATCTAAGTTTGTAGGCAAGTTTAATAAGTAAAGTTTGGCTTCCTGACATCATAGTTTATTTATTAATGCTTCTATGATAAAATAAATCTGGATACCTATTCATGTCATGGATTGCAAACCTCCAGGTAAAACCAAGGAGGAAGAATTAAAGAGGTACCAAGATAAGATATCTTTATTTGTGTTATAATAATCTTAAATAGGATATGTAAGTTTAAGTGTTATTAGAGCAATTACAGATGTTAAAATATTTGAACTAGTTAAAAACTTTTGATGGAGAGAAGACGCTGCTGCAAATGCGGTAATATTCACATTTAGTTTGTTGTACTCTTAGTACATGTTATTTAGTTATTAGGTATAAGTCCATAAATGCTTACAGAAGTATTTTGCAATATCGTGTTTTCGAGAAAGTAGCTATCTATTTAGTATTTTTGCGTTGATAGTGCAATTTATTATCTTAAAGTACAACGATAAGGATAAGATAAAGGAGTATTGTTTAAATAAATAAAAGTCGATACTTTTCTTGTTACTCGATTTTGATACGATTTGTTGTGTATTAATGTATTGGTCTCTGAACTGTCTCTGTATGTACTTTGGATGTATTCAGAATAAGATTTTTATGTTTTTGTGTAAATTTAATAAAAAAAAAGTGAAACAAGGAATATTATATATAAATCCAAATTTTACACAAAATACAAGTGATTTGTTGTTTGGCATTAAAACAAGTAAGGGCACGATAAAACATATAACATGGCAAGGGTCGAATACAAATCAACACTTATTCAAATGGTTGTAATTTGTTTATTCATAGGTCCCGTATCATCCGGAGCCCGCATGTCACTGCGCAGCGAAGCAATGAGATAAGTGTACCGATTGTCGATCTTGATGGCCATCGAGGCGATAGCAATAACGGTAGGCATAGAAATAGCGAGAGCAACAGCCGGGATTACTTTGAAATGTACGAAAGGTCAGAGCAATGAGAAGAACCTTAAATGTGGACCAACTAAACGATGCATGACTAGGATACTTCTCGGCACTAGCCCAGACTTGTCCCGAAGCAGTGGTAGGTTTAAATTGGGACGTGTAAAAGCGCCTCCTGGGGCCTATTTGCAGAAATAAAACTGATTTTAACTGATTTTGATTTTTAACTGATGATTTAACAAATTATTGGTATGCTTATTGATAGAGAAGTATTTTTCATTCAGCGTTGCAAAGCAATTGATCACTGTATCATTAAAATCTCGCAGTTTATGGTAACGCCAACTTTTGCTACACTTTCAATTGCCTTCTGTGGATATTTTGTAGCTACCTAAGTTTCTAAGTTCATAGCAGTTGATATTTGTTTCAAAAGCGACTAAATTTTCCATTAAAATGCTACTCACTTGCCAACTAAAAGTTAACCTGAAACATTATTCATTAAATTGTAGAGTGGCATTTCATCTGATGGTTACCAACTGCAGCAGAGCTGCGACGTTGCGTTTTAATTTAAATACTGAATTGTAACTACGCCTGCATATTTGTTTTTTAATGCAATCTACACGGCGCCATGATAATGACTACGTCATTTCAATAAGACCAAGAAGAAGAAGTCACGAGTATCATCAATCAAATGTTACGTTGCATTTTCGACAGTCTTGCAGCTGCTTTTTCCCGTCAGATGGTAGAGATTGGTCGTGTGATAAGGTCTCGATCATTACTGATCAAGCCGGGTCAGAGGATCATCGGACTGGCGTGATAGAGGCCCGGTGCTGAACTTGACAGCATTGACCTTAAAATTATAAGTATTATTAATGCCAGCCTTGTATGATTTCAATGTCAAAAGATGGTAGGCTTCTTTTCTGCAAAACAGCTATGTCAGAACAGCATACATTAATTAATTAATACAACCGATGGCAAATTTTGCTATCGGTTGCTAAGCATTTTTTCTTCAACAAGTTAGGATTATTCTGCATTAATTTTAAAGATCTAATCAAAGTCATTCCAAACGATGGGATCGAAAATTAAAGTAAAGAATAGATAGGTTGTTTTTGGTACAACCATGTCAAATATCAGCTTTTTACTTTTAACGGATGGGACATACGGATACACAGTCCGGAAGACGGACGGATATCGGTGCGCATCCTGTCCGGTTTTTATAAAATTTCACTGGGTGTCTTTTTTGTCATTTGGCAACGGAACTTAAGAACAGTGTCTTAGTATTCCGCAATATTTTTTAGAAGTCCTTTATTGATGAATTTTTGATGAGCCACTTGATTCTAAATGAAAACCTAACACCTTAAAACTGGAATCATCTATTGAGCAAGCTTAGCATTTTAATATATGACGTTGTATTGAGTCGATGTTTTACAAAGAGTGTATCAAAAGTTTTTCCTGACTAAGATTATTGTGATCATTAAACAGAAACACATTCAAACTGATGGAATTATCGCGTGACTTCTGACTAGGATGACCGGAAACTAGATTAATTTATCGCTTAATGGGTTGAACTATTATTTGTACTAGCTATTAGGTATATCTATTTATTCCTTGATGGTTAATGTAATGACATTATTAAATGGTAGCTGTAAAATGATAAGCCACTATTAAAATTCAGTCAACTTTCAAAGCCGAACCATCCTGTACACATTACATCCATGACCATTTCTACATATCATCTAATTTGCATAAATCTCGTGTCACCATGTTTGCTATCACGCTTGGTCGGAAAGGATATGTCGTAGACTATTTTTCATCCCGGAAAATTATGGTTACTGTAGGATAGTTTCAGATTCAAAATACTACCAAGTCGAGGGCAACAGCTAGTAATCTTATTTTATGTTCAACTCAACAGTTCTTAACCAGCTTATACCCCAACAAATACTTATACGCGTAAGGGAGCATTCATTTTGATCATTGTGTATTATTGCTTATTTTAACACAAATATATTTCATGCAAGAAAATTTTGGTCTTCGCATAAGTGTGTCAAAGCACGCATTGCTTTGCTAGGACAGGTTTTTAACGTCTAGTTGCAATTTTGCCGTGATGAAGTAAATATTTTAGAAATCATGTACCCTCCCTCTCGGTTTTCGGGTCTGCTTCAAATTTGACCTGCTCGGTTCCATTCATCTAGCTTATCGACACTGATTACTATTACTTGTTTTCTGGTGGCTAACTGTATTACTGATTTCATACTCCAAAACAATTCCAGATGAATGAAAACTAAAAGATTACTATTTGGTGCTATGGCTCTGGCAGTGAACTAAATGATTTATAATAATTGATCAAGGACTCGCTTTTATAAGATTACAATAAAGGTGAGTAAAACTATGCCGTTGTACCGTCATATTTATCATTTTTATTTCTTTCTTAAACAATCGCTATAAATAAAACGCACAACATTTAAAACAAAATCGGTACTCTTTAGTGCAATAATGGCAAACAGTTACGACGTATTGAATTCATGTTCTGTGCAAAAAGTAGCAAGCGAGACGTGCGAGCGATAAGACAATTTGCAATGCAGTATTTCTCACTAACGAAATACAAATTGTTGCTCTCAAGTTTAACTTGCGAAGATTCTTACAAGAAGGTTCAAAATAATATGCAGTTATTCTTACTAGCCCAGAAAAATCACAAGCTAATCATAGACGATGCATGGTAGAGTCAGCCTCATAATAAGCCGCTGAACAAATTAGTAACACGTCCAAGTAACAAGTTTATTTACAAGAACTTTCTAAGGGGAATGTATGAATTGTTACTTTGACATGGTACAATTTGGTGGATGATGATGGAGAAAGATGCAGTAGGCATAGTTCATGTGCCCATAGCATTCTTTTCTGGAAGTGTGCTTGCGGGAGCCTTATTTTGCCCAATTAAGTGAAAATATTGTACCTGACTGCACAATATTTTCACTTAATTGGGGACGTTAAATACTTAGAATATTCTTCATAAGATATACAAAATATTGCTTGCGTCACCTAAAATGTGCAAATAATATGTGTGGCGTGTGACTATTTTCCACACGATCACATCCTTAACTGAGCATTCTGTGTGATCCTTCTAGAGTAGTATTCATTGCTTCTGCAGAACCAAGAAATATCAACGAAACATTTTCTATTTTTTGAGTTTCGTTCTTGTCAACTAGTGTTATTGTTCAAGGGCATTATACTGCCTGCCATAATGTAAAAACTTACTGTAATTCTTTATTCTACTGTGGCTATAGGTCAGGTTATTTGAATGGCAATCAATGATCACCGTTGCGCAATAATTCTGCGCAAATCAAACATAACGTTTTTATTGTTCATCAATGCCATTAGAAACACGCAACAACCAAAATGGAAAGTTTTGGCTTAATAGTCTCTTGTATATAAACATGACGTTTTCAATAAAACGTGCAATCTCAGTGATGGGAAATACTGGTTTTTAACGTAGCTATTTAAGTACCACGTAATTTTTACTAGTGTTAGTAATTATTCAAACTTCGAATATCCATAATTCACACATGAAAGTTACAGTAAATGTTCGTATTGCTCTACAACCAAAGAAATCGTCAAAATATTGCTTTCTAATTACGGTAACTAGAAAGTCGTTTCCTTAATAGGGATGGCTTCATGTATTATGATGATAAAATGAAATAAAAAACCCAAATCCATAAATCACATAGCCGTAATTTAATTAAAAATCAGAATCAATTGCAACAATAATCAAGCAACAGAGATACGCATGGACGCAACTTACCAAGCTTCCGACCGCCCGATACGGCAAGTAGTGAGCTAATTAATGAATTATGGATAGACAGTATTACTATTTCACTGGTTTCTCTGTCTACTACCGTCCGATAGGCAGATAAGGAAGCGACGACATCTTCAAACAGTTATACGAGCAGAAGAAGCTAAATTCACAGTAGATACGTCTTTTTCGTCTGTATTTTAAGGATCTTTGAATGGCTTTTAACATACACGTATAGAATTATGCGGTAGTTAGTTCGCTTCTGCGACCGGACAAGCAAAATTACCTGGTTTGCCAATTGTGCACATTTCTACAAATAAGTTGACAGTTAAACACCAACTTTTACATTCCCGGTGTAAATAACGCAGTAACCATTAAGACCGGTCTAGCGTAGGAATTTTCTCTTTCCCGCTACTGTAATTCGCGGAAAAACTTCAATGTGAATTTAATTAATTGCTTGTCACGGTGATCTATCAGCGTTGAGCGATTGAGGTCTCTAACCTGAAGTGATACAGGTCACACTTAAATCGCAATCAAGGGAAATTAAATTGGCTCCATTCGCAGTAATTCATTAGGTCTTAGGTTATTTGAGACGGGTGCAGGTTGCGACACCTTTCGCCTCTAGCCTTTATTGGATACAACAAGCGTTTTTTATACTTATATATACATTAGGTGTTATAGAAGTGGTAAACTGTGGTAATTATTCAAACTACGAAATAAAAAAACAAGAGATTCCAGATTTTCCGCGTACCTACGTAACAATATTGCTTAATTAAGAAAGAAATATTTTTTCTTACATTATATACCTCAAAGTTGATTCTAATACTTTGAAGAAGACATCACAATATACTTGGGACTATCACAAAATTTGGATATTGGACCAACATAGCTCATAATGTTCATCGTTCGTGTCAGACAAGGGTGTAGAAACACCTCGCCAGTGTAATGTTACCAGGAACACACCAGACGCATCGAAAAACGGCAAAAAAATCGAAAGTAACGCAAAATTACACTTTCACGTAACTTTTGTGGCAACGTTTTTTGTAGGAACCAACAGAAGAAAGTCAAACAGAGTTTGTGTGGTTTCGTACACGTGTTTGTTCGGGCACGATAACTAGCGTCGATCGGAACGGCAAACATTGTGTTTGGACATGACAAGGCGCTAATCTCGAACGCCAACGTTCGTACGCACGGTCGATGATCCGCGCATTTCTATAGAGCTCTCGACAAATATCGCACATCTAGATCGGAACTGATGCAACTCAAACTTACACTTTATTTAAGAATGACAAACTAGGAACTTAGATTAAGTTAAGTAAACATTTTATATAAAGAATTGTTAAAAAATAAGGTATTATAAGTACGGTTTAGGAACATTTCTTTTTTAAAGAAATTACAGAGAATTCCTTTCCCAGAAAATAACAATTTAAGCAAATCATAAACATGCTTGATGAGAGTACAAAGTCATGTATTAGTGAAGGTGTATAGGTAAAAATAACGAAACACAAAGACAAGCATATGAACTCATGTTCACGGGCTTTGTATAAAACGAAATATAAGTAAGATTTAACAGTCATAAATCAATATTTATTTAATTTAACGTCAAATGAATTTTCGGTCAAGACTGATACACAAATTATTCCTGTCTAGACTATCTAACTAGAAAAAAAAGTTCACACTGTCAAAAGTATGATTTCAAAAATTATAAAAAAAAAATTATAATTTTTAAATTTTATCAATCGTATTTTTATAGAGCGTAATCACGCTCGTCTTATTATGATAAAGACAAATATAGAATAGATAGATAGATAGAGAGATAATTTTGAGTTGTATCTCTTCTGATATAGGTGTGCGATGTACTAAACTATTTTACAGTTTCGAGGAAATTTTGCATTTCCAATGTATGAGCAGAACGCGATTGTTGAGATAATCTATAAGATTATTTTGTATAATTTTCCTGGCAAACATCTGGTTCACCTCGATTTTGCAGCGCAAACGAAGGAAAGGCAAAGGAAATGTATTAATATCTCTCTTGACATCTCCACTTATGTGTTATTATCATTTCTAATGTAATTGAAACCGACTTTAAGATGTTATCTATATAAATATACTCCGTCAAAAATAATGTGTTGTATTTAGAACTTATTTCATTATCGCCGATTGAAAATAGGCTTTACCCATATTTCATGGAGCATATTACATTGTGTTTTATACGTTTTAAGAAACTGGGATACTGCTGAACGGTTTCTCGGAATTAGTTTAGATATGTTTAACACGAATTCCATAGTTAAGACGGTCTGTCCCATTACTCCTGACGAGTTGGATAATGCCTTGGCTGAAGTGTACCGTTACTCACTCTCGACTTGAGTATTTTTCTCGTATAATGTCAAGGCATTTAAAACTATCTGGTTCACGAGACTGAGTAATTACAATAATTTAGATATAGCTTCATGCCTTTTAAGCAATTTCGAAACAAGATACAACGCATCAGACATGATTACTGAATAATTATTACACCTAAATCAAACCGTTTCGATTATTAAAATTTAAAAAAATAGTTAATCAACTAAGGCAGAGTCTGCTAGAATTTGCAAATCAGGCGTGTGTTAATGGATTTCCATTTCAACTAAACTACTAATTGGAATAACGATAATCTGATAGTTACTATCGACTAAAAACAATCCATGGATATTTTGCATTAAATCATTCGATTAATTGCCGGATTTCAATTGCATTTCAAACGATTCATGTGAAAGACTGTAATATCCAAAGATGCTATCTACTGCACCAACAAGAACTGGGCGTAAAATATTTTTCCTCCTCCCACGACGATGTTAATTGAAATTCTATTTTAATATAGGCTCCAGTCAGACGGCGGTCGTCTTTCCTTTTGGGACAGATCTTCGTCAGACCACATTCCGCATGAGACCTGCCAATTACGCAGGATGGAAACACTGAAACACAGTTTTTGCTTCCCCCTCTCGACCGTTATTCGACGACTTCGACAATCGTTAACAACCCAAACTCGCCGTATATGGGCCGTCTTGTTCCGATTTTCTAGCCTCAACGCACATTTCCACTTTTTTCCCATACCCCGCGACCCTACGCATGACATATTGGTGTCAATGCAACAATAAAATTTTACGTGCATTTATTCATAAGAACGACGCATTCCGTTTGCCGCGTCGTGTGAATTGTCGTCGAATCGGATTTTACCGATACGCGACCTCTTAACCAATATTTGGCAAACATTAAATCTTTGGCCGAAACAAATGAGGCTTCAATGTTTTTGTTCGAAAACGAATTAATTTAAAATAATTGCCGCAATCAATCCGTACGACACGAATCTTAAGCCGATGTTACGATCTCACTAAATGAATGGTATCAAGGTTGTTCACGGATTACCGATACAGGATCGAAAGTGAAATCTAATAACTGCGATTAGTTGTGTACGAATAGGTCACCTAGACCGGTCGCAAATTTCTCGCTTTACTTTTTTGGCAATGTGACATGAATACATTGTTTTGTGGTATAATGGCACAGATATCCTTGCCAGCACCTTAAAAACTTTTTAAAGGACATCTGAATTGCTGATTTATAGCAAGCAAAGAAAAATGATACTGCACTTGTTTAGTGTAGTACGAGTATATAAACATTTTTCTTTGCTGATTATTTGCATTTAACAAGCAAGATTAATGTAAATTATTTGTTTATATTTTATTTTTTTATTTTTATTTTATTTCTATTTATTGGCATACACAACAGGTAACAATCTTAACTAATCTAATGGTAACATGGATAATCTTAGAACTAGATTGCAACCTAAGAACGTGTATACACAGCAAGACCAACATGCGTTAACACTATACTATAACAATACAACAGGAACAATACTACCAAACAAATTTATGGAAAGCTCAGTGGAGGATACGTCTAACGTTACTACGAAATGTAACAAATATATCGAGGTTGTCGCTCTATATGTGTTTATAAAAGTTCAAATTTGAAGCTCACATATGCGATAAGACGCTTACAAATTTATCCAAGGTTATAAAAACGAGGGACCTACATAACAACGTAAACGGTCCATGAGAACTAATAATAACAAGTAACAATGAGTGAGCTGGATGCGTGGCGTCATACCCGCGCGCGCCACTCGTAAAACTAAATCAGTCCAAGCAATTTCCAGCTCAAATGCAGCTGCGAATTGAGAAACACCAGCAACTATTAATACTTAGGACTAAACTATAATAGTCTGAAAACACCGACTAGACACATGTTCCTAATTTTTTGAATGAATAACCACTTGAGAAATGTACAAATCAATCATGCAAAGATCAAAAAACAATATTAGTTTATAGATCGTTAAAAAAATCATAAAACGAGACCGTAAATTATAAAAATCGACTTGAATCACGAATCTGGAGCTCACGTTTTTTGCAGAAATTGAAAGAATCGCGCAAAGTTGACGAAAGTATTACTTTGTTATTGTTAGCTAACACTGAGGCGAAACCGCAAACTCGCTGGACAAAAAATGTCGCCTAAGGCGCTTTCACTGTGCCCATAAAATGTTAGGCCATCAAAAAGTCATCGGGGCTTTCATAGGAGACGTGCTTGAATTTCGAAAACAAAATACACACGTCAATGTAGAAGTGGATCGAACCTTGGCATCTGATGTCCTGGCCAAAGGCCAACAGAGCAATTGAATGAGTGACGATTAGCACCGACCGAAAACCAGGGGTAGACGGTCACGCACATACGGTCTATTTCGGTGAGGTTGGATCTTCTGAAGTGCCTGATTCAGAAAGTACTTGTAGCAAACCCATTGAGTAAGATCAAAACTGTATCGACGTATGCTGATTACCGTAGCTGCGTTTAACACAACATTTACACCAACTAGAAATAGGTTGACCAAAAGTAAGAAAATTTCTAGGCAGTATGTGGGTACAGAAAATCACTGTATCACAATTTTTACTATCACTTCTCTAGCATAGAGCTATAGTAACAGCAAAAATAGAAACATAAATGGGCTATAATATATATCAACACAAGTCCTTCAAAAAATTTTACATGATTAGGGTCGGACCGTTGTAATGTTGGTAATTTCATTTTATGGGGGACTGGAGGTTTGTAAGCAAATCGGCGTTAATACCGACTGTAAGATATGAGGCAGCTCCTGTCGAATAGTGTGTCAGACGTGACTGGCGAACTAAAGACGCCTTGTAGGTGTCACGTACCCGGCGCGCTGTCTGACGACGGACTCTTATCTACCCAGCAGTCAAAGACACGATGTGTTCCGCAATCGTCAATGTCTAGAGAAACGACCATTTCATCAATCAGACATTGAATTCACAGGGAGATGCAATCTAGCGACATTGGTTCAACTTGAAAGCTCACGTGATACGTATGGTTATTAAAAAAAACAGTACTTGTCTCTTAATTAAACTAAAAAGATCTACTTAAAAGTCGGTTGATAACATTATCAGTAATCTAGTGTCTTCTAAAAACTTTTCTAGCACATCATAAAATATTAAGCTTAGACCTTACTCGAATTAAGTAACGATTAACAGATGGTAAGAATAAAATCGCTACGAAAGATATGTGTAGCTTGCTCAGAGGGCTATAAGTTATCGCACATTGGATGACTATCGTTTCATTCCTCTAACGATTGATTTATAAGTAATTGGGTAGACTGGCCAGCTAGTCTGATAATCCCCCGGAGAATTTGGCAGTGATCTCGCACGAAAGAGAAACGCAATGTCATGCTTCAGACAATATTTGAGGTGAATCGAAATTTTCTGTCGAAATATTAGCAAACGTAAATAATTCTCAAAAATAGAGCATTGTTTAATAAACATGTCGGCCAGCAAAAGTTTTTGCCGATGAGGTAACATTTTCTATTTGAAATTGTCATTGGATGTTATGTTCCGTAAATTGAACCTAGGATTTCTTTCAGAACTTACTTCACATCAGTACATTAAACATGAAGGGAACTTCAAAATTAATCTAGCAGTACAAATTAACGATTGCTGTTCGTTGAAAATAATTTGACGATTACGTGTTAAACCATAACTGTGCCCTTGACAAAGTTCTTGATAACAAGCACAATAATAAATGATAATGACACGCTTGTACCGTAACCTTGAATAAGTACAAAAATGATTTATGCTATATTGGTAACGGAATATTTTGATGATATCGTAAATATAATATTAAAATTATTATTTGTGTATTCTATTATCTATAAGAGAACTTTGTTGACGGTCTTTTTTGTTTTCCCATTAACGTTACGATTGTAAGTATTTGCATATTTAGAGAGCATCATGTCTATTTAGTTTCATGTTTCATGACGGTTTTCATTGCTTTTTGGTTATTCATTTTATGGGATATTTTGGGTTTTATAAATAAATAGAGTGCAAATAAAACAGGTATCAATTGCCTCTGCAATGCTTTCATCAAAGTACTTAGGTACATTGCACCGTTCGCTTGTTATCAAGAATACAACAATAGATTACGTGCAATAATATTTTTCATATTATCTAGTTAACATGATATTATAAAAAAATATTATCTTTTGGATTTGGATGGATTGTGGTTTTACTAAATTGTAACAGTAAATTTAGTACATTATTAATAGTCAAAACGCAATTTCCCCATAACTTAGTATTTGTTATTTATGATGAAATTATTATTAAATCATCAACAGGAATTGTTTTTTTATAAAACTGCGACATGTGGAACGTAAGATAAACCTCTACTGACGCAGTTAAGCAACGGTTTATAGTTCTGCAAAAAGAATCAGCAAACTAAACATTCCTAATATTTGGGGATTTCGCTCACCTTAGTTGCGGAGTTGTTGGCGTTCATCCAACTGTGGATGTGGACGCTTTGGCTGTCGCCGAAAACCGTGTACTAGCACAGTTTATAAATCTCCAAAAACCGCAAACCAACAGCACAGTTCAAAACACAACACGCACACTGTCAGATTCAGAAATCGTTTTGGATTCGACAAAACACAATAACCAGTAATGGTCTTTCACATCACAAAAAATATTTGCGTAGTCACAGGTGTTTATGTGTAAATAACGCAGCGTTAGTAGCGACACGTGCGCTTTCGTCGGTAAACCGCGAATAATTGTGGATAACGCGCGAGCGATACCCCTCTACCACGACCGGAGCTCGCACGAGGCGCAGCCAGACTGACGGCGAGCGAGCGCGAACGCCGCATCCTCTCCACCCTAGGAGCCGGACCCCGGCTTACAAAGCCATATTTTTTACCCCGAGCAAAAAATAAGATGCCTTGCACCATTCGAGCACCGCGTTTTAGCCGTGGAATCCAACCGCTTTTTCTGTCAACCGAGTCACAATTATTGTCACAATTATTCACGCCTTTTATGGCTCCCTGAATTTAACGTACAATGCGTAAATAATGACAGTCGTCATCGTAGTAACAATTCTCATGAGAACATCTGATCTTTTCCTGGATCGTCATTTGCACCACTTAATTCCTAAATGATTTGCGATTTGCATTTTTATTGAAATAGTTTTTAACAATTAATGAATCAGTCGGGAAAGTCACATAGATGCAATCAATTGTTTTACGATCATCTAGTTTACTGTTATTATTATTAAAAGCAAATTAGCCATTACTGTGACTAATATCTTGTTTGTCATCTTCGTTGATGTTGGTTTCACTTTTAAAACCACAGTCTTCTAAAAACTTTTTATGACGAGTAGTTGGTAACTAAACTGCATTGGTTATTCAAAGGCGAAAGTGTGTCACATCCTGGAGGTAAGTTAATGGGTCGGTAATGATAGGCAGAGTGTGTCCCGCTAGGCGTTAGGATCACGTAGAGCCAACGGTACCATGTCTGCACATCAACGAAGCCAAAAAGGACAGCCAGAACGTTACATCCAGATAGCGGAGTCACTGAGTATAAATTTTGATGGCATATTTGGCGCAGAGCCAAGATCTGCTAAGTATGCAGTGAGTTTCAAGTTTAAATTTCGGAGCGAATATTCAAGTCTGCAAAATCGGATATATGGTTGTAAATAAATATGTATTTTTTTGTCAGCCAGTGCTTATTTTATAACAATGATAGTTATAGCTAATAACCGACCTTTTCATTAACGAATAATGACAAGAATTTGCTAAATAATAAGCAAATAAACTTCTTGCTTATCAAATATTGTATTATATCTTACAAATCTAATTATATTTAATGGCTAGAATTAGTTAACTATGAGTGTATTATATTTACCTACGAGCTAATTAAGCCGATATTGCGATTTCGTAAACGCAGTATAAAGTGCAAATACGAGTATGCTTGGAAAAGTTTAGCAAAGGATCGACCTAGCATGTTCATGTATAATTGCATTTGGTGTAGACTGCCGCACGCTTATTATTGTACAAGTACAAGTATTTACCTAATTTACTGGAATTACTATTGATGTAGGTAGTTTGTATGTGTGTGTATTTTTTTTATTGTAAAAATAAAAACGATCCTCAGCTCGGGCAACAAGAGTTACGAATTTCCGAACATTGCTCTCTCCATCAACATTGCTCCAAATGCTCTGTTCTGATCTGTGATCCATCATTGCTGTGGTAACTTGAATTCAATTGAGATGGAATAGAGGCCTTTGTCCTGCAGTGGTATTTATAGGCTGTTACTTGACTTTAAAATAACCATTAAACCAAGTTCAAATATCAATGGCCGTTCTGTTCATTCTGTGCCACCGGGGACTTATTTGAATAATCGTCTCACCTCAGGTTTCGGGGACAATTGGTGGTTTGATATAACGAGACTGGTAATTACCACGTCTGGCATAGTTCGCGCATCGTACATCATTCGCCATCTCTATGGAACGTTAGATTTACGATTCGTAATCAATATCATTTCTGAAGCTCTGAATAGCGATAGATGCGGAATCTGCAAGATCGTGATATTGATTGTGAATTACATGAAATAATCGTTTATGAATTACCAGCTACGCGTGTGATGTCAATTAACGGTAAAAATTAGCTAGGATATTTTCGTTAAACGTCAATCTCCTACCAACGCAATATATTTCTGTAAACAATCTAATAATATATGTATATTAAAGGGAAAGTTCACTCAACAGGAAAAGCCCGCTTGACGTACAATTATGAAATTTGGTAGCGAGGTACTCGTAGTTTATAGTTGGATTACGTGCGCTAAGAATTTTCATTTTTGCGACATTAGGTCTAAAGGGCTCTCGTAACTTTGCATGAACGTTTTAATTTTTTGTGCTTCAATCTAGGAGTTTGGCTTGTAAATAAGTGAGGCTTTACAACAAAATCTGTAAGTTTTTATACAGATTACTTACATATCTGCCATTGAATCTGACACTAGCTACGCTCATGCGGTTTACTTAGTGAAAAAAATAATAGCTTAAACTGGTACTTTTTATTTTTTTTACGCACATTTATTATTTTATCAAATTTATTTTTAGTAAAGTTATTTTTTAACACAGCGCTACACGGGGCTTACTGCAACCGAGTTAAAGATTTTTTTTGACATTTTACGGGAATCTGAGAAGTAGGTAGTTATGTGGAATAGCACTTCTTGCGGTTTCGTCGTCAGACAACTTACAAACGCGATGTCGTGGAAGGCTTTGGAGGAGGCCTATGTCCGAAGACGGACTATGTGAGGGCTGTGATGATGATGATGATGACTAACATATTATTTTGTCTCACTGATAGTAAATGTGTTCTGATTTATTTAAAGCTACAGGAGCGACCCCGCGAAAGGCATGAAGAAACGATGTAGTGTTGTACCGATAATATGTCGGCAAGATTAAACAGGAATCTCGTCGCCGATTGTGGTTATTAATCATGGTTCGATTGAATCTGACGCGACGTAGCTATTTAGGCTTAGAGCTGGTAATCAGATGTTAACGATACAGACAATGAAATGAAAATACAAACTTGAATAATAAGTTTTAGACTGTGTTTGGTGAGACTAACCCCCGTATTTATAAAGAAGTAATTACTTATTGCTTAAGAAAGTCATAACTTAAAGTGTTCATACCTAGTACTTAAGTGAAAGAAATTGGTCACCATTAATAGTCATATTATTTGGCTGAAAATGCTAACTTTTGGTAGTTATAACTTCTAGTAATTTCTTGATTAAGGCATAGAAATTGTCTCTCAAGTAATTACTTGTAGTCAAGTAATTACTTTTACTTGTTTATAAATACGGGGGTTAATGCCAAACCATGTTCTTCTGAGGGGGTTTGGTAATACGACAAAAATAATGGAGGTAAAAAAGATTAGATCTGGTATGGGCTTTTATAACTAATCTTTCTTTTGAATTTTGCGAGATATTCATACACATAATCGTCTCTTTAATTGAAACATATTAGAGTGTTTCGGAACATAAGTATTAAAGCCAAAAAATATGATTCTAAAAAAAAAAAAGGTAAAAAAAATCTGTCGTTATCAAATTTTGATTGGCCTATATTTTTAATACAGTTAGGTATTTCGATTAATTGATATTAAAAGCAAGTATAACTACACATAAACAAGTTCAAAGAACGCCAATCAAGCGAATTCTTTTGATGTCGCGCGATCATCAGTTCAATCACAGCGCTCACTTACAAGCATTTGCTCATAACCTCCGTGGCGCGCCTGCCACGCCTACAGCGCCTTTCTAACCTTTTTCCATGTTCTGTGAGTTAGCCATTAATTTACTAACAGCCTTTGTATGCAAGTTGCTATCTCCAGGACTAAGCATTCGAGTTCTCACGTAAAGGACGGTCGTGGCCGGGCCGTTTGATGAACACAGATCGATCGGGCATTCCGCTTCGTTACGACCCTTTCCGCATGCCCGTCGCAATGCACGTCCGATCACGATGGCCTGATCGCTTCATTATGACGGCCCGATTGGCGGCAGTGGCGCGGTGGCGCACGTAGAGTCGATTTTCCGGTGGCTTCGAACCAAAAATCGTTCCCATTTTAATTTGAAAGTGGTTCGAAACCAAATTAAAACAATGTTTATTTGTTCGTAAATTAATGACGGATAATACGCTAAGCAATGATATTCTTTGTATATCATTAGAATAATGTGTCAGTAAAACCAGTACCAAGAGTGGCGATTGAGACGAAATCCTCGTTTTAGAAAGTCCAGCAGTGGACAGACATAGGCTAGTGGTGATGATGAATGTCATTAAATGTTTTTTTTTATCAGTTACTAGCTGTTGCCGCAACGTCATATCCGTTTATATTTTTTTAGACTATTGCACGAGGCTTACACTTTTTTCGGAGGCAAAAAAAGTAACTTAAGTAAGAGCTGCTGCTAATCCAACCTATGATTCATTAATACAAAAAAAACAATTAAAAAGATTCGTATGATAGTAATAATTTATTAAAATATGTCTATCAGTATATAAACTTGAAAAATTTTGTCTCAGGCGGGACTCGAACCCGCATCTCCTCGCATGCCGGGCGGGCGCCATACCATTAGGCCACCGAGACACTGCGACACGGCGCGAATTTTTCAAGCATATTCTTACGCTGTGAGCCAGCGTTGTTTCATTAAATGTTAGGAGTTTGCACCCTTAACACCCGAAAGAAACATCTTTGCAGATGTTTGACAGTCAGTTAAGATGAAACAGCTATTTATATACTTTATTTGATATTTTAGCAACTTAATTGTACTTATAATATCAGTACATAAACTTGAAAAATTTTGTCTCAGGCGCTTACGCTGTGAGCGTATGAATATGCTTAAAAAATTCGCGCCGTGTCGCAGTGTCTCGGTGGCCTAATGGTATGGCGCCCGCCCGGCATGCGAGGAGATGCGGGTTCGAGTCCCGCCTGAGACAAAATTTTTCAAGTTTATATACTGATATTATAAGTGCAATTAAGTTGCTAAAATATCAAATAAAGAAAATATGTCTAATAACATATTACTACCATACTATTTTGTGTATTCAACGAATGAAATATTTTAGTAAACAATTATTGATTGACTATTTAGTTTTATGTATATCGAATCTGACAAATTTATGGCATTATGACATGGTTATCACTGAACAAATTTCTATTTGAAAAACAATGTGAATTCTGATTGTGCTATTAAAAAGCTTCCTGTATTGCATAATGGTTCTATTTTGATAATGCTATAAAGAGTCTATTTATTAAATACTCTTCGGCTATTATCACAAGGTCGTACTTCCTCTATCTGTCACGACAATTACCGCAAATCGTTATTTGCTAACTAGACGGCGTGTTTTGCGAGCGGTACCTATAGGTAGCGCTTCGGTAGTGTGTGCAATTTGTTACGGGAAAAACAAATGATCTGTATGTATTGAGAAAAGTTGCGCTCTTCTTATGGAATTACATTGCTCTGATCCCAAAGTAAGTAACTAGTTAAAGCACTCTTAATGTGGAAATCAAATAAAGCGGAGGTACCACATACACTCAGACCCGAGAAGAAAATGTATTAAACACTTTTTTTCTACATTGACCCGTCCGGAAATCGAACCCGGAACCTCGGAGCAGGGGAGACTTTCCAATAAATGACTGAGTGTTACGATGAAATATTTATTTTGTATGAGTGAACTTTCCTATGATTCCTATTTTTAATATTTTCTTTTGTTGCAACCTAACAGTCTACTAGACCCTATTAAATACATCCAAAACACAATATGCATTGCCTCTACAACATTTAATATTATTGCTTTATCTTTTGAACACAAAATAAATATCATAGTTAGAAATATTGTATCATGGTACGGAATCTTTTAGTGTACGAGTCAACTTCGCACTTGGCCAGTGTTATTAGATAATATATTTACAACTTTATTGAGCTTCAACAATAGGCCCTAAATGGAACGGCGCCAATAATTTGTATACTCTATGAAGGAAATAGAGAGCAGTTACATTTATTGTTGGCAATAACACCAACTCGAATGTGGTCAACGTAACGCTAAATCACTATCTAATTTTCCTGTATATTTGCCTTACATGCAACCTTACATAACCCTTAAATATTCATAGCATAGAAATAACTCCCAATCTTATGTAATGTTATAAATTACGCATAAAAAATTTGACAAGCCGATGTAGTAAGCCCGTAGATTAAAGATGTTAAAAAACAACTCAATACTGTTTAATAACTAGTGGTCCACCTTAGGCAACGGCATCTTTTGTTTTCTAACCAATAATGACGGCTAACAAATCGCTCTGCGGTGGTAGGCTTCGTAAGAGGCTGACTGGATGCTACCACCCTCCTGCCGGAGTCCAGCGCCAAACAGTTTTTCTGTGTTCCGCTGGTGTGTGAGAGAACCAGTGCCACTTTCTGGGTAAGCTCGCTCCATCTTAGGCTTCTAAGTATGTAGTCAAGAGCAAGCCAATCGATTATAAAAAAAAGTCTTTATTAAAACAACAGTATTCAAAACAATGGTTTTATAAATATATTTTTCGTAGTATTTTACTGTAAGTATATTTTTACACGGATCATGCAAAAACTACTGCGTGGAAAAACGAAGTTTTTTACGTATGTATGGTTTAAAGTGTAACTTAAAATAAAAACTACATTTGGTAATCCTTATTATCACGCGTGAGAAATCGTGGGCAAAATCTAGTTATTAACATGTACACTGACGAGGCAGGCTATTATTGTATAATGGTTCAGTCATAATATATAAAAAAAAGCTTTTTAAAGCAGTAATGGTTCACTTTATTTGATATTTTAGCAACTTAATTGCACTTATAAAATCAGTATATAAACTTGAAAAATTTTGTCTCAGGCGGGACTCGAACCCGCATCTCCTCGCATGCCGGGCGGGCGCCATACCATTAGGCCACCGAGACACTGCGACACGGCGCCCGGCATGCGAGGAGATGCGGGTTCGAGTCCCGCCTGAGACAAAATTTTTCAAGTTTATATACTGATTTTATATACTAGTAATGGTTCAGTCTTAATTAAATGATAAATATGTATATTTTTATCTACGAGTCTGAACTACGTATTAATAATGGCAATCATATTAACATTCCACGTATCCCTTCAAGGCTAACTATTGACAGAACACAATTTGCACGACTCGCGCTATTAGAATAGCTTTGATTCAAGTTGTATTTACCAATGGCCTCTGGAACCCCATGCAATTAATTGCAATGATTTCCTCACGTTTTCGCCAAACACTATGATTGAGCACGTTTGAATTTTTAAGATATTAATTCCCGATATCCGTCCTTCAAACTTAACTGTAAAGTATTGTGTCGATAAAGTTATTCACGTCGTTTGAGCTGTGACCCAGAGCAACTTCTCTGGTTCACAACTCAAAACACTTTAACTTAATTGATTTCAACATTGACATATTCCGATAAATAGTAAGAATCAGTAAAGATAGAATCGCTATTTCAAATTTAAATGACGAGTTATATCCTAACGAAAAAACAAGTTTATCGAAATCGGTCAACTTCGTAAAAGTTATGCGTTCATACACAAAAAAAATATACGCATCGTAATGAAAACCACCTCCTCTATTTCAACGGTTAAAAAAATGGCCTTCAATGCCTCCTGTGAACCCAGCTCTTAATATTTAACTCTGGTCTAACAGACTTTACATATCTTACAAAGTCCATGCGGCCGTTAAAAGGTTAACTAGCCCTGCGTTTATGGTCTGTTCGTAACCTGCACGTCACAGATTTTATAGTTTTATTACTCGCTATTACTTGCTATTACGAATTCCCATTCGCGTTACGCGGGTAAAAGCCATTTACTGTTTTATTGATACCATAATGACTCCTAACGTTGATTAATTAGATTGGCTATTAGCAGCCTCGTAATCAGACCTCAGGCAGGATAATATCAATTAGAAAGCTGAGGTACAGCAAATAATTTATGAACGCGATGATACTAATTGTTCAAGTCTGGCTTTGCAGGGACGTGTGGGCGATGAGGTACAGTTATTAGCAGAAGTGATATGTAAATGGCATGTTCTATTGACCTAATTGAGAGATAAGTAGAGGACAAAGCCTTTAGTGTTTGATTTATATTGTTAAGTGGTCTGAATGTGACATAGAGGCCTATTTACTCTACGTTGAGCGTATCAAGAGAGGGATATGCGGATCGGTAGGCACTTTAATTAATTCAGTAGTAATTAAATGCAAGAGCTTAATAGGATTTTATGCTAGTCGATCGTATTTTCCTAATTTTATAGATAAAAGAAAGGGTAAAGGTCGACGTTTGTAAGTGAATTATCATAGATAAATAAGTAAGGCAGTAACAAAGATGGAAGAGAGCGACAAAGGCAGGGGCCATGATTATTCAGAAGAATTAAGAAATTAGGTAAGTAGGTACGGGACCAAAATTATAAAATAAAATGTTAGTCTAAACGAGTTATTATTGTTGCTTTAAAACAGTGATACCAATTATTTTTAGGTGTACCTACTTGCCGTTACTAATAATGTTCCGTGACAGATACAGACCTTATAAATGAACAAAATAATATTTACTTATTATACACTAGCTGTTTCCCGCGACGTCGTCCGCGTCAATTACTGTTAATAAGAATTCGATTATTTTACGACATTTTTCACTGATGCTTCGCTTCTATTGGTCAAAACGTGATGTTGTATAACCTAAAGCCTTCCTCGATAACTGGACTATCCAACACAAAAAAATTTTTTCAATTCGGACCAGTAGGTACTTCCTGAGATTAGCGCATTCAAACAAACAAACAAACAAACAAACAAACTCTTCAGCTTTATGATATTAGTATAGATACGAGTATATGCTATGCATCAATATTTCATGTACCAAAAAGGATTTTTCTCTCATATACAAATTTTGTACCAGAAATTTTGCATTAAACTTTATCCTTTGTTACTTTTGGGGTATAGGTAATATAAAAACTTTACTCTGTCATTAATTCTCCATCGTTTTTCGCGAAACCAAATGATATTTTCTTAAAGTACTTTCTCTTTCCCATTGTAGTGGCAACAGTGTCGACGGGCGATTTATAGTCGGACACGAACGACACGACTCGGGAATCGAACCCGTGGTAAACAAAGCTATAAACATGTCGCCGGCGAGTTGTGTCTGACCCGTTGGTACACATATGGGCATTTGCTTCGTGTTAAAGTTAAAAGAGATAATGATAGTTAGAGTTGAACTGATATTGATATTTTTAATATAAGATAATATGATAAATAATAAGCTTATTTGCTTTTCTGCTTATTTTTCAAGTGATGAAAAGTAACAAGTTTTTATAAGATCTTTTTCATACCTCTTCGTACTAAGTAGGTCTCATAAATTAAAAAAAAGCAGTACTAGTCGTGCGAGGACAAAAAATACTAGGCCGCAATTCAGGCTAATAAACATTACCAAAACTTGATAAATTTGTCGTAAAATAGTATTTCAAACAAGCTTGGATCAAAATCTGTGTACTTTACTAATATGTCGTTATTAAGGTTAAAATTTAACATTTTAATAAGTTGAACTCCCAGTTACGGCACTGCCTTGAACAATGAAAGTTCAGCTTATGCTTAATTTCACTAAAATAGAAGTAAGCGAAGAGATTTAGCCATTCTAATAGGATTTAATCTCTAAAAGTTGGCAAATTCAGAAACATATTCCGTTCCTAACGGAAACAGCATATCACGTAGCGATAAATGCTACCAATTAATACCGCTGCGCGTGCGCCTATACCAGTAGCGCATGGATAGGGGTGCCACTTCAATTGAAACTGAGTATTTATTTAGCTATACGAAATCAATCACTGCTATACAAAGAGAGTTTTTTATTTCAAATTATCATATGAAACCCGAATAATTGTAACCATTAAAGTATGACCTTTAATCTTATCCTCAATCTTCCTAATAGAACATGCATAGGTTAAAGCCAAATTCAAGTTAACTGAAAGTTAATAACGGTGTACATAGAAAAATGATGATTACGTACAAAAGCGAAAAAAAAAACAAATGCACAATCAATTTTTTAGATATTTTTAAAACATAGGCATCCCTAGTGTGAGAGCGCGGAGCGTTTCCCACTAATTGATATTTGCATCGGCTACTGCGCTGCTCGTTAGGGCCGCCACACGGAAATCGATTACATGTTATTATGCACGTGAGAAATCGCACTTCATAATTTTTAGATCTTAATTCCAGTGAGCGATTTAATTAACAGAACTGTTATCATATCCTTCTTTTTTTTCCCCAAACATTTCAGTAAACAGATTGTTTTTTAGTTTTATCCTAAAAAACAAATCAAAATGAACTTTGTAATCCAAATAATTAAAATTTTTTGTCGATCAACTAGAAAGCTGTTGAGTTTAAAGAAGAAATAAAGAAAGAAAATACATTTATTAAATTTTGGACATCACAAACAGATAGTAGCACACAAAAAAAAAACAAGATTGAAACAGACAAACAAAGAACCTCGTCCTTTTTTGAAGTCGGCGAAAATAATAATAAAACAAACACAAAAACAAACAAAAAAGTTTAGATCAAGTTTGGTAGATAAAAAACTTAAATTAACCTATCAAGTGACGGCACTCTGAAAATGTTAGGTAGGTAGTTGTTATCAATACTGCGTTCTTTATATATTTTATTTAGATGGTTTACCATTTAGTATCTAAAAATTACCATAGTACTAAATTTATGATAGGTAAACTTCTGAAAGAACCTTAGTCCTTATGTGTAATAAATATTAGTACGAAATTTCTATGCTTCGTAGAAAATTAATTTCATAAAAGATACGTACATTTACGGTATAAGTAAGGTAGTTTATATATTTAAATAAGTAAAATACGGTTACCAAACCTACCAGTTCATTTAATCACGTAATCAAATCAGTTTATCCATTTGAATTAACATAGTACTAATTCCACCGAATTATTTACATAGATTAGAATTTAGTTTGTCACAATCCTATTTGAACCAGACAAATTGAGCCTTGTGTAACATATCAAGTAAGAAATCTTTATGAAAAGGGCAATTATAAGTTATAAACACACGGAAATGTCTAAATAGATAATGTGCTTAGTTTAAATAACCTTTCGTTAGCGCAAGCTATGACGGAATTTCTCGTATAATTTGTATGAACTATTGACCATATTTTTGATATAAGTTGATAAGTAGTTGGAAAATATGCATGATAAATATAGTTTATAAAGATTACCGATATTAGTCAGGCTCAGAAGACTCCATATGACATTACTTCTTATCTATTCTTAAATTATGTATGTTGCAGAACATATTGCATTAATTTAACTAAAAATATGTTTCGCAATAATAACAGTAAATTAACTGCCTGTTGCTTATAAAAATCAGGACTGTACCATAAGTTTGTTTCCAATTATATTAAAAGTACTCACACCATAGACATTGATAGGCCTAGATGCCACAAATGCACTCATTTCTATAAAACCTGCGTCTGCCGAAATTTGTTCACTGCTTGCTTCAATGAACAGGTACAACAACACCTTTAAAACTAAATGCATCAATGTAATTTAAACATGTAGTATGCACACAGGTACATGTATTTACATAGTAATAGACACAAATAAGAAAAAATAATTGTTTTTTTAAATAAAATACGCACATTTCAATAACAAGCGCGGTCAAAAGTTGAACATGTTCAATCTTTTTTTGACACGCGCAGTACGTACACTTGCTGGGGCATTTAGGCCTATCAATGTCTGTGAATCACACTATGGACGCCCCGTTGCTCTAGTGGCCTAAATACCGGGCCAAGATCTTGGGGTCCCGGGTTCGATCCCCGGGTCGAACAACAAAAGATTCAACAATCCTCAGGTTTGTGATCACCAACCCGCATTTGGCAAGCGTGGTGATTATGCCAGTACCCATCATTGTTGTAGTATGTTGAATTCAATTTTGGAGGCCTTTTCCCTTCAGTGGGATAGTTAAAGGCTGTTACTACGCTACACTATGATCGGAATTGTAGTTCGCAAGTTTATGTTTTAGGTCCTTGACTATTCATAATTAATAAATATGACTACATTATTCTACACGTGAAATCAAATTACCTAATAGCCTATTAATGCTCACAATGAAAATTATTATCACTGGCAAGTCGCCAATTTCTAGTAAAGGATGCTCTCACTTTCGATTACTGCAACTTAGCAAGGTGTTGGTATAAATCAGGGTCCGTGTCTCACGATCGACGGCTATCACGTGTTGCAACAATGTTCAAAGGGCGCAATATACTCTTAGTTTAACATAGTGAAAACGAACGTATTCGTACGTTTATTTACAGTTTTCGCTTTCAATAGAATACATGAAAATAGTAAAATGTTCCAAACAATGATCAGAATCTGTAAGATAGTATAAAATATAATTCTTTGAATAAAATATTTGACTGCCTCAGAAGGGAGTTAAACCCGCAAACATCCGCTTACTGGGCTGTTCTAGCCAATTAAGTTACCACAAAACATGGAAAAAGGTTAGAAGGCGATTCGGCGGGGCAGGCGCGCCACAGAGGTTATGAGTAAATGCTTGTAAGTTAGCGCTGTGCTGTGATTTATCTTTTACCGTCGCGCGACCCTATTGGACGCGCCACGCCAAAAGAATTCGCATGATTGGCGTTCTTTGAACTTGTTTATGGGGCACAAGCGGCGACAACGGTTCTCATACAAATAGCGCATAAGAGCCTTTTTAACCTTTTTCCATGTTCTGTGTAAGTTACGAATTTATTCAAGGCTTTACGCTGTAAGACAGAGGTGTTTTATATACGTTTTTGTATATATACCTCTTTTACTTCTAGAACAGTTAAATAAGATGGACTATAAACAGGATATAATTCCGACCTAAAAAAATTTTAAAAAAATCAATTTCAATAGTTACATTGTTAGTTCATATCATTACAAACACATAAAAAAATATTATAATACTCGTAAAAGCAACGCTAATGTATAAAATTATAAGCCAAAATATGTTTAATTGAGTCTTCTATGAACATATGAAACAAATTAGAGTAAGCAAACTAACATATAGTAGAAATTTGTAACTTAATACTTTTTTCGCACGTCCCAGACCGTGCTTTATCAAGTTTTGATGAAGCAATTACGCTTTATTACAATACGTAAAGGTGAAGTGATAGCAATTCTCGTAAATGATACTTGCATCACAATTAATGAAACGGACAGACGATCTGTCGGATATTAGTTATCAATGTATTATTATAACATTATTTTTACATGCTGTATGCATGTAAAAATAATGTTAGGCTCAGTTACTCAGGAGACCATTTTGTATGTTTTTTTTTTATTTCAGCATATCTGATATATATTTTTTTAGTTGCCATAGTATTAACTTAAATGTAGTGTAGACTGGGGTTCCGGCTTGTAAAGTCCTTTACACCTATATAGTTCCCACGTGATATAATAAGCAGACATTAGGAGTAACTTGAAGCGAATGATAATTATATACAGGATAATAACAACATGAGTCATTACTATTTTGGGATCAAATAATAACAAAAACTAGTATTTCTGCGACAATATTAAACACTTGCATCGTGGGAACCGTCATCGCCACGACCTTGTTCTGTGCCATTTTAGGCACGTCGTTTATAACATCCAGGACCTAATACGGGAAATAACAGCCAGACCAAAGCACAATTTATTATAAAAAAAAAATATTTTTTTTAAATTTGATATTTAAGTCAAAGTCAGGTGTTATTAAACTACTAACAAAACAGAATAATAGCTTAATATTTTTTTGTAAAATACGTGATAATAAGTGACAGACCAAAAAAAAAATTTGCAACAAAAAAAGATTTTTTAATAATTTAACAATTAAAAACGAACATTTGTGTTTGTTTAAACAGTATACATATAATTATGCAATATGCATGTAAGTAATGCATACGCAAGATAAATAAATGAAAAGTGTCATTCATCTGAGTTTTTTTCCATAACCGATGTACTAGGTAACAATAATAACATATAAGGTTTACAAAAACGTACCTCTTGAAATTATGCATCCGACTTTATTCGATTTTATAATCGCATTCATAAGAAAATGTTTGGATAATGAGCAAAAGCTTTGTTACAGTTTCTTGAGTGATTTGAATGATACGATGTTATACTTTTCACACAAATTCGTGTCAGTTCCTTGATCAGTTTTTTATTTTTTTACTATGGCAATATATTTATCCCATTCGGAATGTCAGCAGATCAAAACGAAGACGTTATAAATTTGACGGCAAACAGAAAAAGAAAAGCCTTTGTACATAAACTCAGTTTTACCGCTTCATTCGTTGACGGACAAACTGACACATTGAAGTGTACATGAAAGTTTATTGTCAAGTATTTTACAGTATCTGATGTTTTTACAAGGTATCGAATGCTGTTTACTTACGCGCCGTGATATGTTTACTAGGGAGCTTGATGGCTTTGGCCTTAACTTAAATAAGGTACTTCATAGTAAAGGTGTATTTTGCACTTGGATGTCGCGTTGAATTACCTTAATAACATTTAAGTGAGAAATCCGCAATCGTACATACCTGTAAAGAAAAAAAAAACAATACTTAATATAAAGACACACTAAATTCTATGTAGACCAGTTTACCGACGGTGTCAGCACTAAATATTATAGCTGCAGTTTTAGTCCTATGCACCCATAGAGGCGACGTAAGTATTCGAAGAAAACGAGCGGCAGATGTCCACTATTGGTCAAACTGTGATCGCCACCAGTAGTGGACTATTCTAAGCGGTCAAGACTATATTCGAAATAAAACTTGAAAATATGCGCTCGAAATATTAGTTACGTTATATTCAAGGCACGAGATAAAAAAAGCGTTAAAATATATAAAAATCAGTTGTAATTTGATTTTGTTATCATCGGATATCAATTTAATGCATAGTAAAATATCATTAATTAATTGTTTTCGATAACATTATAGAAGCACTGCTATTTTACCATTGTGCCCAAACCAAAGTGATCGCGCCTTGAAAGCTCTTACAACGTTCAATAACCTGATTTAAATACTATTATAGTTTTAGTCAAGCACATTATAACCATAATTTAATGATAAGAAATATCAATAAGGTACAACATTATCTGTGCTCGGGCAAGCAATAGTTATTAGGATTACGTAAATGGCAATTGCATTTTTGATTTAAATATTTATAAATATATTTATTAATCTTTATATATATAATTCTTCTGTGAGTGTGTATGTCACTGAACTTCTCTCAAACGACTGGACCGATTTTGATGAAATTTTTTGTGTGTGTTCAAGGGGATCTGGGAATGGTTTAGATTCACAATTTTGTCGGGGATAATGTTAGGTGTACTTAGTCCAACCCTAAATTTTTAATTTTATTTTTTAGACAAAATTTTTAATTTCTATTTTTTTATGATACAACATACAAAAATACATACATTCCTAAATTTTTACCCTTTTATCACCAACCCCTATTTTTTAATAGCCATTTTAGTAATTTAATCATTTTTCATCCCGCTCGATAACTGATCAATTATCGTCTTTTTTGTAAGGGTAGGGTAGGGGTAGGGAAGGGTTTAGGGTAGGGGTGGGGGTAGAGTAGGTTAGGGGTAGGGTATGGGTAGGGTAGGGGTAGGGGTAGGGTAGGGGTAGGGTAGGGGTAGGGTAGGAGTAGGGTAGGGGTAGGGTAGTAAAATATTAAAATTTTATAAAGTATATACAACCCTAAATTTTTACCCTTTTACCACCAACCCCTATTTTTTGTTAGCCATTTTAGTAATTTAATCATTTTTATGGCAAAACAACGTTTGCCGGGTCAGCTAGTATAATATAAATGTGTCAGATGAACATTAGGTTCAAAATATAAGTATACATTTGCAAGGTTGAAAATAAATCAATCATACGCAAAATTATTCTTAAATTTGGTAGAACAGTAAACATCTCACACTTAAGAGAAGGTTGATCTGACCAAAGTAAGTAAGAATTAAGGCTTTTGTTTTCTCGAAATTAAAAACAACGAAGGTAGGTCTTACAAAACAAGACAATGTGTAAGTGATTTTTTATACATTGCGATAATTCATAATTACAATTAAACATTTAATATGTTATCATTTTAAATAAATCACTATAATTTTTATAATTTTCTAATGGATTAAATTAAGACAGAATTAAATCACTACTGCAACTGAGATTTAGTCTAATTATTTCAAACTATGATTATTTACTTAAAAGTTCGTGGTTACTCTTCTTTGTGCCTAGGTTTTGTAAAATTAATTTTGCATTCCGTAAAACACACTTTTTCAATATGAGCATAGCAGAGAAATCGTTAAAATTAATTAGAGTAACTAATAAATTACACACCATAAAAACTATCGATCTATAACATAATGCAGTGAAATGCACGTCACGCTAAAGTAATTTCAGATAAAATAAAAACTGGCTAAGTGCGAATTGAGCCACGCGCAGGAAGGGTTCTATAGTCGCAATGCCGACTTTTAGTTGTTTCTAATTTTCAGAGAAATTATCGAAAATTTAGGGCAATGTGGACTGCCTAACTTTAGGTGTAGACTAACACAGTTAGTTTATGATGTTGGTTGTTAAGACATGACTGCTGATAACGAAATAAGGATATATCCCAAACCTTACAAATACAATGGTCTTAAAGCCTGTATTAATTACCTGACCTTAATAAATGTTTTAATAACAGCGATTCCTCAGTGACAATACCTTTTCTTTTTTTAGTTGTTAATATCGGCTGTAAGAAAGTAAAATCCTAAGTTACAAACTCTCATATTGCATACGAAAAGCTAGGTATGCAGTGAAGAGTAACCAAGAATAAAACACTTTTATTTTCGAACCATAAGTCCTATCTGCATTGTCAAGAGCACTCTCATTTATAACGTCGTCGGAGGCAGCGTGGCCGCTCACCACAAATCATCTTATGACCTTTCAAACCAAAATAGAAATACAGAATCAAAAGCTGATCTAGATCATTATGCAACACGATGCAGAAAGCGGGAAGACGACACGCGACCGATGATATACGACGTTCGCATAATATCATCTATAGAAACAATATCAACACTTACGACATTATTCTTAGAACCTATTTTAGATAAACACAAGTTAAGATACGACCTTTTTTAAATTGTAAAACTGATGTATAAGCGCCCACAAGCCAGACAGTTGTAAACAATCTACAACGTATGGAAAATAGCTTAACAAGTGACGTTGGTGTTGATTCTATTGTCCCGAGTTCAAAAATAAGCACTAAAACAACTAGAAGCATTTGTATGTAAACGTTGAGATTATAATTTCAAATATGCTGTCGCATGTTTTACATACATGTAATAGTTGCGTCTTTTAATGTTGTTGAGGTAAAAATAAAGTTTTAACATAAGAGACCAGCAGGTGGTTAACCTTGACTTAATGAACAATGTAAATATTTATTAAATCTTGTTTTAAACTGACAAAAAAAATGAGGTGACAATTTGGTACTACATCTTATTTTTTCGTATGACTAAGGTCTAAGTTCACCAACAGACGTTTAAGTTTTAAACAGCGTTTAAAATATTAATTGACATATTTTGTATGGGAGTTGTGTCAAATTAATCGTCAATCTATGTTTACCGGCTGTTTAAGAATTGGCGAACTCGGGTCTAAGTTTTAACTTTTTAACGGTAGGTAAATAGGATTGCCAAGCTACAATAAGTAAAACTAAAGCAGATGAGATTCGCTAATTTTGAATCGACTTGATGCTTTGCGGTGATGACAAAGTTTGCCGTTTTCGGTAAGATCTCAGGTGAGGCTTCCTCCTTCAACTGGGATCCTATTGTACATTTCGGCATACTTTTTGATCAATTATGAATTATTTTTTTCCTGATATGTATGTATAAGGAGGGTGACACTCTGTATTTTCGACTTAGCTAAGTGAAGTCATGAGCAGACCCGAAATTCAACATGAACATAAGTATATCTATATCTCATAATAAAATGGTTGACTTGTAGACAAAGTTTTTAGCTGAAGTCCGCTTTTTGTATTACATTTATTTTTGCAATAAATACAACATACATGGATGATTCCAATTAATAGACAATTGCAATATTTTTTTGTGCATATAAAAAATATATCTTGAAGATCTTAAAATACCTTTGTATTGGATTGGTCTACTACGAACAATTAAATGAAAACATCCGATTCAGCCAAGCTATTTAATCAAATTTTGTTTAGTAAGTTTACTATATGAGCTTGTGTAAATCTCTCATTCTCACGACCAGAATTTTCTACTGACGTAACTCCAGCGTACACTTTGTTTGACATATTGTTAACGACCAAATAACAAGTGATCATAAACTTCAACATTTTTGGATGCAAAACGTGAACATAATGAAACAATACGGCCATAATTAAACAGCAACCTAAATTCACAAATGTCGAGGGCGACTTTCACAAGACTAGAGCTTCTCGTTAAAAAATAACACATTTCAGTCTCTCGAACTATGCGTCTAAATGTCACGGAAAAAAAATCGATCGAGATTCTTGACAATGGCAAAAGGTCAACAAAACAGTCAAAAGCGACTTTATTCTACCAAAATTAAGGTCAATTAACGTCAGTGAGAGATTGCCAATTGATGAAAATACCTTAAGATGCTTGAAATATCAATGAGACTCGGTCATACAGCTACAAATTTGGCTAGACATTTCCAACATACGCTGAACTTAAGTAAATAGGACTATGGTTTTAGATTGAAGCGCAGTTGACGTTGGAAATGAATAGTATGGCCTGTACACTGAGCACCAAATGATGCAGTTGATTTAACAAATCTGTATACAATACTATGTCGCCACCAAAAAAAAATTCGTTCTTTTCATTATTCAATCATACCATTTAAAGTAGGCGGTCGATTTAAACAATAACAGCATAATAACTTAACTACGCCACTCATTTTCTTATTCTGTAATGGGCAAGGAATTCATTCTCAATTATTTTTCGATTCGTCGAAATGTGTTCGGGTCGATGTAATTGATCCAATGCCGAAAAGTTTTTTCGTCCGATACAATCATTTGCCAGAATTTCTGTTAAACTATTGGGCAATAAAACGGTTTACGGTGGCATCTTTTATTTACAATTATGCAAGGACGCATTTTTACGTCGATTTATACTCCACAGTTTTATAGCTCAATATTTCAACAGGAAAATAATTAACACTGCGTTTCCCCTTTTCTTCAACGCTCCCACTTCAATAGAGAGCTATAAATTAGTGGGTAAGCCATTTAAAGTGGCTAAACAATAAGGTGAGCTGAAGAAAGACCATAAAATATATAAATTAAATAAAAACGAATCTTTAAAACTCTATAAAATGAAAATGAAATAAATTAAAAATTATAGCTGGTTCCAGGTAAGGCAAGGTGCGTTTCACGGTACTCGTAATTAAATCCAGCACAAAATTCTGTAAGATTCCAATCTGTGATGGCTGCCAGATAGTTGCACGCAAGTTTTTATATGGAAGACAATACACTTGCATTATTGTAAGAGGGTAGGTTTTTAATTGGCAAATCGAAAGCACTTGGGGTAAAGCTTGTGCTTACTGTATCTAGGAGATACTTTACTATCGTTTACCCGTTGACAATCAACTTGAAAAAAAAGGGTAAATAAATATAAAGGATTAAATTTTAATCTTTTGGGTTTGCCACACCTATGAAAATATTGGTTTGTGATGATTTGATTGGATTGTTATTACCAACCCGCTGGCAATCGTGGTAATTATGCCTGTGCCTGTCATCGCTCTGCAGAGGGATGATTATAGGCCGTCACTTTACTCTTTTACATACCCATGTACCCATGTGATAGGGTTACCCATTTGATAGGGTTGCCCATTTGATAGGGTTACCCATGTGATAGGGTTACCCATGTGATAGCGGTTACCTTTGATTGCGTTAGCTTATTAGTTCGGTAACCTTTTAAATAAGGTTTAACCGCTTACCAAAAATTATACGCATACAAATTAAAATAGCCTTACAGCATTCCAAAACACTTTATAGGGTAAGCCTATTAAGGGGTTTTCAGTATTGGTAAGCGCTTACCTGGATTAATCGTATTCTTTGTTTTACCATATCGTCGGGGTAAGCTCGTTGATAAGCTTACCTTTCGGATAGGGTTTTTAAAAACAAGCTTATTAAAACCCGAACAAATACCCCAGTACTGATCTTCCTGTGTACGCAAGGTTTACCAGTGTCGATATCCGAAGAGCGATAAGCGCGCGCGCCGGTCGCGTGATATGCCAACTGCGGTAGACTCGAATCATCGCCACCATCGCGCAATGGCGACAATTCTTATTGTTCCTAATTAATTGAACGTACTTACTTACTTTTAGTATAACTATGGTTGTTGGGGACAACACGCAAATTGGTGGGAACCACGTAAAATTTTACGAGCGACAAGAAAAATATTTGTTTTGTATGTCGTTTGTATGTTTAGAACATTTGAACTTACAGATGACATGTACTTTTAAATTCAGTTCGTGTTTTTTTGGTCACTGCAGTAAATTATTTTGCAAGCCAGCAGGCATTTTTTTTTTAATGCATACCCCCTAAATACACATTAACTTATTTAATAATTATTTGAAAGATTTGTGCAAGACGAAAATAAAATTTGTATAGGTAATGTAAATGTTTTGTTACTTAAAGTATCCATACGTTAATATTATGTCAGTTAAAATAATAAACGATTGGTGCAGCATAATTTATAAATTAAAGATAAGAACAGACTTTAGTATTATCTTATCTGTGGTACAGATGGTCTCCCTTTATTTCTTCCACCGATCTCTATCCAGCGCTAGCAGCTCGCAATCCCTCGTCAAGCTGACAAATCGTTACAATCTCTTTTTGGGTCTTCCTTTTATAAGAACTATATTATTCTCTTAAAAACCTAAACGATTGATTGATTGATTTTCAATGATAAAATAGTAGGTATTTCTTTACCAACTACCTAGATATCACGTCACTGGCCATTTCCCTAAAAGCCATTGCTTCTTACTAATTAACCCGAGCCGGCGCGAGTTTTCGACAGTTTTCCGTAATTGGTCGCTTAATCGGCCCGATTGCGATCTCACGATGTGTGGTCAGCACTCAGCACTAGTGCTGTTCGTAGATATCCGGGTTTGTCGATTAAGTACAGTAAATAATTTAGACTAAATAGCAATTTAATATGCGCAGCAGTTAATATGTCAAAAAGATAATTGTTAGAACATGAAGAAAATACAAAAATAATTTAAAAAAATATTTCTTTACAAATATTTATTTATACAGCGATGCAGTGTGCTAAATTTGGACAAGTAAGTTTAAAAATAATAATAAATCGACTAGACTACACATTACCTAATTAGTAAATTTCAATTCTTACACGGTTAAAATTTACCAAGCCAGTAGAAAAAAGCAGCAACAGTAAAACGCATCTTGATCCTGTATATCCTTTTTGTTAAGACGTCACCACCAAAACTATCTTTCTTCTCTTCTGCTACATCGCATACCCAAAATATTCGCTACACCATTAGCTAAAACTAACCTCGGTCGCCAGTCACCCTTGTCACGGATTTGTAATGCATACAACGCACTGCATAATAAAATTCCAGGGTTGGATGTATTTGGTAACACCTTAGCTAATTATAAAAAAAACATTACAAGCTTCTTTCTTGGATCTCAGGGAATTTGACTGGTCATACTTATACTGTAAAATTTGCTAAATTTTGATATAATACGCCTACTTTGTAATAGTATAGTTTATTGAATAGCATACCTAATCTTTTTTTTTTATGAGAGCTATGTACGCCGTTCTGTGATATGCATCAGAACAAACTCTATGTATCATAGATTTTGAGAATGTGTCAATGTGTATCATGTGGCTGTACTTATTAAATAAATAAATAAATACCTCGTCTAGAGGTTCCAAGGTCAAGTAACATCATTCCACTGTAAGGCCTCTATCATTGAATTCAACTTACCATAGCAAAGATGGGTACATAATCACAACCCTTGCCAAATGCGGGTTGGTGATCACAAACAAGAACAATGTTTGAAAATTCGAAATACTTTTTTTTCCAAGGTCTACAGCCATTAATAATACGACTAGCGGAACAACACTAGCCGGCGCTGGGCCTATGCCCAAATTAGCGGGGCGATCTCCGTGACACTGCGAGCAATTATGCATGTGGACCACACAGCGAAACGTGTTACAGTAAGTATCGATAAATTGGGCGATGACGATTGTTTTTGAATATGGAATGAATAATACTGGTTGGAATTTTGTTCCACTTAAAAAAGCATTAAAAAAATTGTAGGTACAAAAAATCGACGCATTAACTTATTTTTCTTAACGTCCTGTTTCTATTAGAAGGGGTATGCTTGCTGATATTAGAATAGAAAGCTACTAAAACTAAGATTTCATCTTACAATTCACGGGTATAAGTCACCTGACCTACCTACTACTAACGAACTTTACATAATCATGTTGTTTAGTTTTAATGGTGATAAGACGACTTTATGGAAAACTTTGACGTTTTACCTGCTCAATTCTAATATCCAACCTGAAGGTTATCTGAAGAGTATCGCTTTTAGCATAGATCCGCCGAGTTATAAAGTTTATAATAGGTATTTTTTAAGAAGTGTTAAGTTTAATATGTACAAATGTAACTAGAAAGTGTTGTCCTATTATTCCTGTGCAATATTTACATTAAACTAATTTTGGCTCGTCACTGGAATTGGTGGGTGGTTATAGCCGTTATTAGGAAGGCAGAAGGTGGAAGTTCAGAAGACAGAAATCACGTTAGAAGAGACTGGTAATAGACTGGTTTGAAAAGCCTAACATTAGACTTTTTTTGAAGGAGAGGCATACATATGAAGAAGAAGAAAATAATGTTTTGTATGGTTTGAAAAAAAAAATTGTATCTATCAATCCATCTATAGCCTTATAATTTTTTACACAATTCCTCTTATCAAATCCAAAATCGACAACTCGATTATTACTCTAAGAACGTATCAAACGATTTAGTGCAACAAAACAATTACACACTTATCGATTCTAATCTTCCATCGATATTCCCCGCCAACTTTCATTCACGCGTACTCGGGTCGAGTGAATCACGACGCAAGGCGTTGGACACTAGTGACATCGATATAAATAGACTCTCGGATGTAAACTAACACGGGTACATGACAGAAACACCGCGACAGGAATTTTATTCCGTTACATTGTGCCGATTGTGGATTTGTGATGGAAAATCGTGTGTAGTGTTGGGGGAAAGTTTGGATATGGCTACGGTATCGATGTATTCGATAGATAGTGGCTTTATCGCAAAGCAAACATGCTAGTTAAAAGAAACAAGAGTCGTGGTAGTTTTATGTGTTACCAACTTAAGTCCAAGTTCAACTTAGACTTGGTTGGTAAATAGTACTTATTTATAACTGACATTGGATGTATCTGAAGTAGTGGTTTTAGCTTTGATGTTTGCTATTATAAGAATTAATTATTATTTTATTTCTATTACTCTCGTCTGGAAGCATGTAAGCAATTAATTTCATTTTACAGTTTACTAAGTTTTTATATTCAGACCGAGGTTTTAATTTTGTTTTTGTTGTGTTATAACGGAGTGGTATTTACTGAAAATTATTTTATTGTGTACATAGTTTGACCTATATAGAGTACTACTAACTAACTAGCTATTGCCCGCGACTTCGTACGCGTCAATTTCTGTTATTATGATCGCGATTATTTTTGCAACATTTTTCACTGATGCTTCGCTCCTACTGGTCGCAGATGTTATATAGCCTAAAGCTTTCCTCGATAAATAGACTATCCAACACAAAAAAAAATTCTCAATTCAAACCAGTGCTTCCTGAGATTAGCGCGTTCAAACAAACAAACAAACAAACAAACTCTTCAGCTTTATAAATTAGTATAGATATACCACAGCTTTAGCTACTTTATGTTCTGGTATAAGGGTAAAAAATTCGTTTTTTTGAACCCCAGTTAGAAGTATAAAAATACATCCTCGAAAGACTGATCAACGAAAGGCGATACGAAAACAGATCGTGTTGTTCACCAAATTGCATAATTGGGGCTTTATCAGTGAAAGTGAGGAATCGCTCACGACCGAATGCAAGGCTAATGATAGATGACGTGCCCTCGTAGAAAGCTAACAATTTATGATTACCAGAAGAACGAATCTATTGTTGTGCTCCGGCTGATTTACATTGGGGCCATTGTGATGTCTTCGGGTGTCAGGTGGAGTCTGCTACAACTGTGATGCATACGTAGATAAATGATTTATATGTATTCACTTCTCATTTAAAAGTGAATTTTTATTCTAATAATTTGAATTTATAATTATTGTCGGTTATTTCATGTTTGTCATCGATTGAAAATTGGCGGCTTATTTCACGGTATTCGTCAGGTAATTTTTTTATGGTAATTATTAGACTTCTTTTCGAAAGCTGTCAATCTATATTTGAGGCTTCTGGGTAGATGACATTTAAATCTGACAAAAATTCGATGTATCCAAGCTGCCTGGTAAAATTGTATGCGTAGTCAAACATGAAAGATACGCTCCAAATTGAGAAGCCTTTTATTCTCCTGACTGAAATGTGACTGCTTATGGTGGAACCGCAGAACATGGAAGAGGGTTGGAAAGGCGATGTAGGATGCTTGTAAGTGAGCGCTGTGATTGGTGTTTGTTGACGGAATAATTCGCTTGATTGGCGTTCTTTGAACTCGTTTATGTGGGGCTTGTCTCTACCGATTCCGGGATCAGATCGAGTTGGCTACGGATCTCGCCGAGTTGTATCCACTGATACCAGGATCCGTTTCCAACAAAAAATTATGAAATGTTTTTATCCACTGATCTCGGTATCCGTAGCTACACAAAAAAATATATAATACTTAATAGTATGTACAAAAAAAGATTAAATTGCGCAAGCGGCGACATCGATTCTCATACAAATGGTGCATGACATTAAATTTGACGATCAGCGGTAGTAAACGCTGCTTCTGAGCCATGGGTCGCGGGTTCGATCCCCGCACAGTACAAATATTTGTGTGCATGAACATGTCTGTTTGTACTGGTCTGGGTGTTTTCTATGTATAATAAGTATGTATTTACAAAAAAAAAAGTATATAAGTAAGTTTATCGGTTGTCTAGTACCCCATACGACAGGGTACTTAATAGTAGCTTAATTTGGGACTAGATGGCTCTGTGTGGCCCAGTGAGGCATGTCTTAAATATTATTATATTATTATTATTATTATTATTATTATTATTATGACAGCCTTTTTCCATTTTCTGTTGGTGGAACCCACAACTTTGCGCTTATTTTTTTGGACTAACCATTGAGCTAACAAAACACTATATCGGTCGATAAATTTTAAGCTTTTGCGTGTTTTATTCGGTTTTATTAAAATGAGAAAAAAATATATGAGTGGTGAAAGCCAGAAGAGTTTTATAGATATTTTTGGTTATTAATTTTTATGATATTTAAGCAATTTAATTGCAATTATAATCTCATATTTTAAGTTGAAAAATTCCCGCCCGCCGAAAAATTTAAAAAGTCCCGTCTGAGACATAATTTTTCAAGTTTAAATAGTGATTTTTGGTTATTAATTACCTTCAACAATCAACATCCAAAATAAATACTTTTTACATAATTATAGTTAAGCAATAGCTTAAGATACAACAGCAAAAACATTATTTTTGTGCTGCCAGTAGACCTTAATTAGTTAATCAGAATTAGAGTAATAAATTCTTAAAGCGTGATCTTGAAAGAGAACACAGTTTTTCGGATCGTGACTATCCCGCGCCCTTCGAAGTTCACTTATTTTATTATTTTCAGGATCTATTTCTTTTTTATGATTTAAAAAATATAAAACTTATGGTATAATGGTAGAAAACAGACGCTGATGCCAGACATCTTATAGAAAATAAGATCGATTTATTTAAATCGCGGAAAAAACATAACGCATTTTCGGTGCATTTTATTTCACAATAACAAAATCAAAATTCCAAATATAAATCTTTAAACCACCAAATAACTAATTTAAAAGTATTATTAGGTGTTGATTCCTATATCATTGCACCTATCGGGCTCGAGTCCAATTAGGTATCAGTATATTCTAGAAATTAAAAAAAAATCTTTCGTGTTATCCCGGTCTAGATAGCTATCGTCGTTTTAATGCTCTTCGAAAAACATTCATTAAAATGCGTACACGCAATCCAATATTTTTTATGTAAACATAACAAAAGAAAAGAAAAAAATCCTGAAGATAAATATTCTATCTTTAAAGAATTGGCCAACATTCGGCCGAAAGAAAACAAAGTTTCCTTGCCGCGATACCACATCAGTCCGTCACTATCAGATAGATTACAGCCCATTATTATTACGACTTAAAATTCTAAGGCCAATTTCCTAGTGTCAGTAATTAGTGGCTTGAAGGCATGAACTCTGTATCGTATTATTATGTGCCAGTAACACTGTTCGTTTTGCGCTGTATGTTTTGACAGATGAGAAAATCATTTGAATAACAATATCTCATGACAACTTACGAGTATCTTAATGTTTTTAATTTGACATATTGCGTTATTAGTATTTTGAAATCTATACTAATACTAATATTATAAAGCTGAAGAGTTTGTTTGTTTGTTTGTTTGAACGCGCTAATCTCCGGAAGTACTGGTTCGATTTAAAAAAATTCTTTTTGTGTTGGATAGTCCATTTATTGAGGAAGGCTTTAGGCTATATAACATCACGCTGTGACCAATAGGAGCGAAGCATCAGTGAAAAATGTTGCAAAAATAATCGCGTTCATAATATCAGAAATTGACGTGGACGAAGTCGCGGGGAACAGCTAGTACGTAATAAATAACACAATCATTTCTTAACCAAGTTAGTGCTTGCTTAAATGGTTTTAAATTTGATGCGTATTACCTCAGTCTGGCTCTCGAACTCTCGTTTCGCGACGGCTAAAGTAAAAATTAAGAAAAATACGCGGAAAATTAGATAATTTGAGAATGCATAACCACCATATTAAATTATTTCTAATGTAACCTTAGCGCTTTTGACAATTGAAACTTTTATAATGTAACATTATGGCGTTTGACACATCAAGTCACACAATAACAGAATGCGTGCTGCAAACGGTTACAACTTCCTGTGCGGTTATTGCAATGTCGATAAATAAATTTGTATCTGTTAATAATAAATATATTTTAATTAAGTATACCAATTCGAAATCAATGTCGGGTCCTCTAGTCTTTTTATGAAAATAAAAAAATCGGTCAATCCAATCATAAGTAAATAAAAATGCGTCTTAATGAGAACCGTCTATGTTGAAACTCAAGAAAACAGTACGAGAACCGCCTTCTTTTGCATAGGCTAAAAAAAAACTATATTCACCGAATTTGCTAAGTTTAACACTTCACAAAAAATAATACGGTAAAGACAAATCCTTTCCGTGTTCTTTATAAACTTCAACAGTATTGAATCACACAATTCGTATTAACTTTATCAATGGAATGGCAATTAAAATCTACGTGGCGTTAACAAAATGAATGGTTCCACTTTCGACTTCTGTTTTCCAACACACCGACACAGTGTTTTTGTCTTTAAAATAACAGTTGAGGGTTGATTTTTGTGTCGACACCGTGTTACTACCAAATGGTTAATTGGAACGTAGTAAGGCAGGATATACATGGATTTGAAATATATCCAGAAAGATAAAGAAAAAGGTTGAGGTATTGACTAATAATAATAAAACAAGAATACTATTGGCTCATCATAACTATATCTCTTTCATTATATTATGTCCACTGTTTGTAGTAATATTTTTATTTTGCAATAAAGTATTAATAGCTCATTTATTCGCATCAATGTTTATTGGTTCCTCTGTAGAATCTAAGTGCCTTTTTATAGCGTCATATACTTCAAGCCAGTGCCGATCTACTCAAGTTAATTCCTGCAGACCATGAGAAATTATCGCCCTTCCATTTAGACAGACACACTCCTAACCCTGTTTTTCCCCAATATAAGAGGACATTATTGGTTTCAATATAACCTAAAACTAAAACAAATGTTGGAATGCTTTATTTTAATAAGTACTTTATAGTACGCCAGGCCAGGTGGAGTGATGATTTGCGCAAGCTATGTGGCTGGCAGGAACTGGATGAGAGAAGCCGAGGATCGACCTAAGTGGCGTGCATTTGGAGAGGCCTATGTCCAGCAGAGGACTGCAATAGGCTGATGATGATGATAGTACACACGTTTATCACAAATCTACAAGTTAGCAGTTAAAAGGCTAATCATAAATATTTAGTGTGCAATATGAAAAAAAAAAATGGTTTAAGAAAAGAGTTTGGTTAGCTCCAGGTCTTACCTCGTATACACCACGCTTAAGGCTGGCCATTGTACTCGTTGTATGACAGGATTTTCGCCGTAAATCATAAGATTCGAAAGGAGATTGCGCGGTCCACTTTTTGCTTAATTTTATTGTTTTCATTTAAGGATTTTAATTGAAACACGATAAATGGCCCGCTTGGATTGCTGTGCAGTTTCTTAGTTGTAAACTATTTGTAGAATTTAATAATAATTAATGTTTCAGCAGTCAGAAACATATTTGTTCAACACTCAAAGTAACGAACGTAAGTATGGCGACCAAATGATGGAGCACACATCAAGTCACTTTGCGAGATGTTTAGATTTAACGGATTAATGCATGCTTAGTCAAGTTTACGTTACAAAAAACTAATAAATCTAATTCATTAACTTAATTATTTAGAGTCATGCTTCTAAAGGTACTTTAAGCCTACTTAAAAAACACTGACACAGAAGAAGAATTTATAGTTTTAGCGTCAATTAGGTAGATAACGACCTCGACCGACGACCTTCGTAGCGGAGTGGCGTACACACCGGTTTTCAAGGTGTCGCCTGCTTCGAGGTCCCGGGTTCGATTCCCGCACGGGTCAATGTAGAAAAAAAGTGTTTTTCTACATTTTCTTGGGTCTGGGTGTTTGTGGTACCTTCATTGTTTTTGGTTTCCAAAAAACGAATACTTTAAATAGTTATTCAAATTGGGATCAGAACAATGTATGTGATGTTGTCCACATTTTAAAAAAATAAATAAAAAACTACTTTAATCAATTCACGTTCTTTTTAGCCTTAGCTTTAGCATGATACTATGACGTCAAGATTACCGTACTGAATAATGTCAATTGAAATCGTATTCAATAAACAGATGGAAGAAATTCGGATTTTTAGCCATTAAATATTATGTAGTTTAAATGAATTTTAATGCATTAAAAATACACATACATACATATTATCACGCCTCCTTCCCAACGGGGTAGGCAGAGACCAAGGCCTTCCACTTACTACGATCCTGGCATACATCTTTCGCTTCTTCCACATTCATCAATCTTTTCATGCATGCTCGTCGGTTTAGAGTACTCTTGACCTGACCTTTCTTCAGAACATCCCCGATTTGATCGTGGTAAGTTCGTCTAGGCCTTCCTCTTCCAACGTTCCCTTTCACACTCGTCTTATAGATCTGTCTAGTCATTCTTCTCTCATTCATCCTCTCTACATGCCCAAACCATCTAAGCATCCCTTTCTCAATCCGTGTGACAATATCTTCTTTCACACCACAACGTTCTCTTATCACACTATTTCTTATTCTGTCACTCAATTTCACTCCTAACATACTTCTAAGCGCTCTCATTTCTACTGCATTTATTCTACTTTCATGCTTTTTCTGCCATACCCAACTTTCACTTCCGTACATGAGTGTTGGAACCAACACCCCTCTATGCACAGCCAGACGAGCTTTCGTAGAAATCTTCTGGCAATTCATAAAGGCGCGCAGCGCACCATTTACTCTGTTACCAGCATTTATTCTCCTTTCAATATCACTTTCATACTTTCCGTCCCTAGTAAACATCGACCCCAAGTAAACAAACTCATTCACTTGCTCCAGTTCATTACCACCAATCCGAATACATACTTCTGTCATGCTCTCTTCCTTTTCAAACACCATAACTTTCGTCTTTTTTGTATTCACTTTCATTCCCTTTCTTACCAAAGCCTTATTCATAAAAGCTTCATTAAAAATGACGTAGCACAAATAAAGGAGTCGTATCCATAAACAATATAAATTGTCTTATAAGCGCATTGGAACTTGTATAGCTTTTAAAATGATTATGATAATAAACCAATAAATGTACCCCATTTATAGTACTAATAAGAACCCAGTTTAGTCATACGTGGAGTTATTTTACCATTTAGTGTTTCAGTAGTAAACAATGACGTCACGTGGAGTTGCAAGCGAGCGTTCTGCAGCCCACACGCTTGCGCCACGCTCCGTGCGCACGCGCTGCCGGAACCGACCAAAGGCTGCACTATGTCATTGTTTGCTCTAATTGTCTGACATCGACTCCGTGCTGACAGTAGGACGCAAATTTCGTGCCAATTCTATAGGAGGAAGTTCTTTGTGTAACAGAAATTTTAGTTCTTAAAGGAACCTTGGGGTTCAATAGTCATTATCAGCCTCTATTAAAACATAGCTGGACATATCCGCTCCATAAAGATGATCAAGGCAATCGCAGTTTGGCCAATGGTAGAGAGGAGACGGTGTTGCTCGTCCAGCTGCCTTACTTCTTTGGTCTGCTTTGACAACATAAGGCAAGATCATATTGTGCTAATCTATTTTGGGCTAGCACCACATTTTTTTTTTGCTGTGCGCTTAAAGAACCATAATCCTCCTATAGTGAAACCAAGGCAGTTGCAGAAATACTTTATCCGGCTACTTTGCAGCTTGTTATAGCGTTTTTATGCTAGTTGCCCTTCCAAACTCAAGCCAATTTAAAAAATGTTGTTCTGCGATAAGCAGGTATTGTGCTGATAGCATTTGATGATCCAAAAATGATTCTGATGACAGACAGTCGCATTAATTGCTTAGCATCAAAATCATGGTCTATCATCATCATCATCAGCCCACATTAGCCCACAGCTGGACATAGACCTCACCAATAGGAGAATTTGCCACAGTCTCTGACAAAATAGGGTTAACTTGCCTCATTAAAACTGTTACGTATCAACCCAGGTAATTAATATTGCAACATTGTCTTCGTTACCATGTGATTGAAATGTCACTGAACTCGCTGACCAGCAATTAAAACTACAGCCGGTAACACAATCGCGAAATGACTCAACGGTATTAAGTGTACAAATCACTCGATTATCTAATATCGATTATGGACCTCCCACGCGACTGCCACGGATCAAATCCGACATGATTTGTTGACGTATTAATAACTTACATAGCGACTCCTAGAGCATATTGTAGAAAAGGAACCTATTTTTTACAAATCCTATAAATAACCTATTAATCTCACTAATATTTTACACGCAAAAGTTTCTATGGATGGATTTACAAGTATATGTGATTTGTTACTTTTTCCACGCAATCTCTACTAAATGGATTTTAATATATTTTACAGTAATATAGTTTATACATTTATCTACCACAAAACGTCAAATTTTCTCAATTTATATTGTTCTCTAGTTGTTGAACTTAAAGTTGAAATTCAATTCAATGACCTTTAACTTTTTGGGTAGGTTGACCAGCCGTTGTCTGCACATGACACACACAATAGATAGCACTGGTCGGTTATTATGTTAGTTGGTTAGTATATTTTTTTGAAGCACATATTATCTAAGTTCAAATAATATTCCAGATCGCAATAACTATTGGTAGTTAAAGAGGGTTAAAAATTCAATGCAGACCAACATATTGGCATAATAGGAGAGCGATCAAAATCACTATAGTAGTTGCTATTCCACCCCCCGCAGTTCATTCATAAACATTACATAGTGACGTAGGTGTTATCGACAAGAATATCGAGTGATGAATATAATTTCGATTGTTCAGAATTACGAGTAGGCATTGCCGTTTAAGGAAGTGACCATTATACTTATCGCACGTACTAAACTAACAAGAAAATTCAATTGTTACTGAATAACTGGTTTATTCGAGATAATTACTGATATTTTATACTGGTAACATTGTGTTGAAGATATTGGTTGTACAATCGATCAACAGTTTTGTGACTCAAGAAAAATACTTAAACAAACACGACATAGGTATAATAAGAATCGTGAATCTACACGGTCCAATACAAAAACACTTAAGAGGTGTCAAGGGACACCCGGATGGAACGAAGTTCCTTTTTAGTGAAGGAATTGTAATAACATTTTATTTTATTTTAAATTTATTTTTAAATAAATAAACTTTCTCTCTCTCTCTCTGTCTCTCTCTTTGTCTCTCTCTCTCTCTCTCTCTCTCTCTGTCTCTCTCTCTCACTCTCTCGGACAGAGAAACACGCGCACGCCGCACGGCTTACAACTATTATATAACAAAAAGTGGCGTTACAAACTTTTGCTCTTAATTTTTTCCGTCTAGCCCCCTTTCGCAACGCGCGATAAGGAACTTCGTTCCGTACTGGTTCGAATTGAAAAATTATTTTTGTGTTGGATAGTCCATTTATCGAGGAAGGCTTTAGACTATATAACATCACGCTGCGACCAATAGGAGCGAAACATCAGTGAAAAATGTTACAAAAATAATCGTGATCATAATAACAGAAATTGACGCGTACAAAGTCGCCGGCAGCAGCTAGTATCGATGTGTCGGAGCAATGGTCAATCAACGCTGAACGAAGGCCCTTCCACCGGAAAATGAGGCGCAGACCGGTCCGAGAGAGTGAAAGCACTGGCGCGCATCCTAACCGCGCGAAAAGATTCGTAAAGCCGCAACTACACTAAAGACTGATACTACTTAGCTGGTTTATTAAAAAACTATAGAACAAAATATTGTGTATTTAATTACTTTTGTCGATTTTTTTTACACCAACTTGAAACTAGTTTTTTTTTTAACCTGGCAGCTTTCAATGTTTTCCGTTAGGGAGGCAAATTTCAGAAGACTAATTAAAGTACTTGTAAAAAAATAACGCGTGTTAAAAGAATATATACAGTAACATAGTACTTATCTCTTACCTCCAAATACACACTATTTAGAGGTAAAAGGTAAGTAATATGGATATACAGTAATATCCATTCAGGATCACGGTTCATTATTTGCAAAACAATTATACTTGTGAATGAAATCTATTTAAATTATATATTGGACGGTCTTGAATATGAGGTTTAAGACATATATTTTCTACTAGAAAATAATATAAGAGAGTTTAAAGTATAGCGTAAGTGATTGTATCTTATATTTATAGCTTTTGGTGTGTGTACGCCCAACCTATCAATGCAAAATTAATTCAAATTTGGAATCTTATCGAGGATATAAATCTTTGGACCGTTCCCGTTTACGGTTTTATATGTTTTTAATACTTTAGTAAAGAAAGATGTTTTCAGAGAAAGTGTTAAAATAAAGGATGATCAGATGAAGATATCAGTTGATTCGAAAGTTGTTGTTTTAAAGTAAAAACCTCAAAAGTCTTAAGCGAGATCTGACTAAGAACGGGTATCTGTTTATGTATTTGAAGTTAACAACTACTTTCGCGGGACTATAAAAATAAGTTTAGCTCATAAATAAGCTATAAATATTAGTACTTTGATACACTTTTACTATAGGAATATCGAAGTGTTTCTAAGTACCTATAGCATACTAAGCAACCTTGTCCTGGCTTTAGCCAGGAAGACGTATCCCTAAAACTCTTTTATGCCCTGGAAGACATTTCCGTTAGTACAGACTTGGCATAAATTCTTATAAATTAATTATACATAAGATAAGAGATTACAACACGAGGCAACTGCAAACCCTTCAAATATTTTCAATAGATTAGCTGTTTCTAAACTACTTGTATAACTATCTGATTTGATAATAGAAATAAATGTCATCTAATATCCATACTAACTGAACCCTATTAATAATGTCTAAAATGTCATTTCATCCAATGAATTAATATACAGCTATGCACCATTTCTCTAAACAAGCGATTACATTTACAAAGCGTCTCAATCAATGTGGACTGTTGTTCAGTCACACTAATTAGATACCATCCTTTAAACGTGTGCCATGGACCGAGACCAAATTATTTCGTGTGGGTTTGTTCAATGAGACAAATGAACATCTAAAATTGACAAACGACGATCATATACAACTGTATTGAGAACATTTTTCTCTTTTTCAAACTTTCGAAATTGGAATTAACCAAAAAAAGTAACATTGTTAGGCGCCAAGAACAACGGATATCATGGACTTGAATATACATAAAAAGGAAGGTACCTACTTGGAAACTTTTATTGTGATTATAAAAGATAAAATACAAAAGAAACAACCATGCCGATAAGTGATACAGCAATAAGCTAGTTAAGTACGAATAGGTCAGAACAGAACTGACTTTTGTTATGTTGAAACAACGACAAAAAGTTGCGAAAAGGCTGACTCACAGATTATACAGCAATCGAATAAATCTGACAAAATTGATCTTTTTAATACATACCAAATCACTGTATCCTTCGCATAATCGCTGGTCGTAGATCACAGATAAAATATGACGAATCCGAAATAGGGTTCGATTAAGTCGTCTTGGTTGCATCTCGAAAACAATAAAGATCGAGATAAATGTCTCGATTAAAATAATCGTGATGACCTTTCAGGTTCTGATCAGTCATTCAGTTATAGGGTTACCAGAAAAAAAAGTGAAGCAAAATAGGTTTGGTAAAACAAAAGGCATATGGCTGAAATATTGATGGCTAAAAAATAAAACATATATACAATATTGTATTATATTCATAATTTTACTATGTTTAAATACTTCGAATGATCGAAGTTTAAATATGAGTAGTAAGAAGCGTTCACCCAGCTAACGTATACCCATATTTGAACATATACCTAATCTTCTTCTTATCCTATGCCACACCTATAGGGATGGTCTGGTGTCAGAATTTTCCAAGTTGCCTATTATAATAGGCCTCTGAATTTCTTACGTGATTTTTTTTACAACTTCCATCGAAGAAGACGGAACCAACGACTTTCAAAACTGTAAGCACCCTTTCGGACTTGAACTAATTTAAAGAAGATCGTTCCCTAAATTGTCCTTACCACGAATCAAAATCGGAAACGAACCACTGCATAATGAGCATGTTATGCCAATCAATTGGGTTATCAGTCGTTAATGATGCGGAATGCACGTAAGTTTGGGTTATGATTGAGAGAAGTTGCTGCTACTCGTCTTCTTACGACGGTATTCCTCTTACGATACCCATAGGAATAAAAGGAGTGTTGCTTTTTTTTGTGATGTCTTTTCACAACTCATACAGACATATAAAAATAATATCGATATCTACATTTCCCAAAATGGTAACTATACTAGCAATACAAGTTAAAATCCGATGCTATCTTCCAAATAAATTGAAACAAATCAAGCCGTTTCCACTTTAATAGTGTAATTTGCGAGATATCAGTAAAGAGCACCGGTATCAAGAACATTGGTTTTAACTGTTCCGGTCATTATTCCATTTGACTGCAACAAATCTGTAAGGCTCAAGTTAATAAGATGTAAACCAATGAACCATTACGACTCTGCATTAAGATATTCAAAGCTATTTGTGTAATTACGTTCACTGCGAGTATAATTTGCAACGCTTTCTTGCAAGTTACGATACAATATTTTTAAAGGTTTTTTTTCGAGGTGAATTTGTCGTTAATTAATTAAATGCATTTGGTAAATAACTTAAAAATCTACGTTTCACTTAAACATTCTAGAATCAGTACAATGATTTTAATATTGTATTTCTGACTTTATGTAGACAGTAAATAATAATTAATTATGTCCGGTTAATTTTCAACGAATAAATATTATAATATCACTAAATAAATGATCCTAATATTAATACAGGTATTAAATATCTGAACTTTAACCAGTGCCAGCCATTAAACCAATTAATTTATAGGAAAAAAATCCTATAAATAAAGTATCTGACTGAGATAATAGCTTTCGAGAAAAGCGATCGTTTTCAGACGACTTTCAGGTAGAAGACCAGTTGAGCTACAGTTAGGAAGGTCCGCCTTAGGTAGTTAACAATGAGATGTTTATCAATAGACATCTTTAGTTCTCTTACCGTGCACTTGGAGTAGGCTATAGAATAGTAAAAGAATCCCAATCTCACGGCATCATCATCATTAGCGTATACAACTAAGTTCACTGTCGGTAATAATATTATGTTTATCAATAGACATCTTTAGTTCTCTTACCGTGCACTTGGAGTAGGCTATAGAATAGTAAAAGAATCCCAATCTCACGTCATCATCATCATTAGCGTATACAACTAAGTTCACTGTCGGTAATAATATTATGTTTATCAATAGACATCTTTAGTTCTCTTACCGTGCACTTGGAGTAGGCTATAGAATAGTAAAAGAATCCCAATCTCACGGCATCATCATCATTAGCGTATACAACTAAGTTCACTGTCGGTAATAATATTATGTTTATCAATAGACATCTTTAGTTCTCTTACCGTGCACTTGGAGTAGGCTATAGAATAGTAAAAGAATCCCAATCTCACGTCATCATCATCATTAGCGTGTACGACTAAGTTCACTGTCGGTAATAATATTATGTTTATCAATAGACATCTTTAGTTCTCTTACCGTGCACTTGGAGTAGGCTATAGAATAGTAAAAGAATCCCAATCTCACGTCATCATCATCATTAGCGTATACAACTAAGTTCACTGTCGGTAATAATATTATGTTTATCAATAGACATCTTTAGTTCTCTTACCGTGCACTTGGAGTAGGCTATAGAATAGTAAAAGAATCCCAATCTCACGTCATCATCATCATTAGCGTGTACAACTAAGTTCACTGTCGGTAATAATATTATGTTTATCAATAGACATCTTTAGTTCTCTTACCGTGCACTTGGAGTAGGCTATAGAATAGTAAAAGAATCCCAATCTCACGTCATCATCGTCATTAGCGTATATAACTAAGTTCACTGTCGGTAATAATATTATGTTTATCAATAGACATCTTTAGTTCTCTTACCGTGCACTTGGAGTAGGCTATAGAATAGTAAAAGAATCCCAATCTCACGTCATCATCATCATTAGCGTGTACAACTAAGTTCACTGTCGGTAATAATATTATGTTTATCAATAGACATCTTTAGTTCTCTTACCGTGCACTTGGAGTAGGCTATAGAATAGTAAAAGAATCCCAATCTCACGTCATCATCGTCATTAGCGTATATAACTAAGTTCACTGTCGGTAATAATATTCTGTTTATCAACAGACATCTTAAGTTCTCTTACCGTGCACTTGAAGTAGGCTATAGAATAGTAAAAGAATCCCAATTTCACGTCAGCATCATCATTAGCGTAGGTATATAACTTAAGTTCACTGTCGGTTATAGGCCTCAAAAAAGGAATTTCACATAACCTCAATGCTTTTGGCGATTGCAGTTTGGTAATTGTTGAGGGAAGGCTTTGCTGCCCGTTTCTTCTTGAAAGATAGACAAGAAAATAAGGTGTGCTTATATTCTAGATTTGTGTCAAAACTATAAGTTCTGTTGCGCATTATTTAGTACAGGAGATCATTATAGAAGACAGATCTTTCTCATCCACGGTTTTCATACGATTTTTCTAAATTGCTTAATTTATTCATCGATGATGACCCTAGCCAAATAAAAATATTCCCTTTGTAAATATGACGTGCAACAATAGCCATTTATGGGCGTCAGTGCGGGCGCCGACAAGAAAATTGCAAAGTGCGCATTGTCCAAGAGACGTATACAGGCTGATTTCACTCGATTCACATGCGTGGCTTGACGTGAGGTATGATTTACAGCGAATTCGATGTTTAAGATTCATGCGGAATACCTGTTGGTTTCTTTCATGCAGTAAATGTTCTGGGGCCTTATTCAGCTATTTCAATGGCAGTTCAATCGTAATTGAATGGGGACTACCGTTTCTTTGCTCACCAGTTGGCGCCACTGTAGACTGAGATCCGGAGGTATAGCTGTCAAAGGCGATTGGCGCCGAAACAAAGTGTTATTATCTTGAATCTAATTAAGGTTTATTATTTATAAATAACTATCTTGATATCAACAAACTAACTTCTGAAATAGTTGCTCTTGAGGCCGCCTATTTTTGCGCTTTTTCTTAATTCCGCTTTTAAAGCGTTCACATTAATCGCCAAATAATCCATATTTGCGATATTTTACGAAGGAGATCACTTTCCAGCAGGTAAATTAAAGAAATTATAATTTATGCAACAAATTCCGCTAAAACCAGTAAAAAGTGAATGATACTGGACCTCACGCGACACAAGCGCCTCTAGTGGCAAATTCACTAGCGATAGCCCCCATTGGGCGATTTAGCAACCAACATTTAACTGTCAAAAACCTGCTATTCAATTACGACTGTGATACGATTAGGTTAGCTGAATTAGATACCTGGGGTCTATAGACGTCGTAGTACTTATATGCTATTTGAATGTATACTATAAATACCGATAGTACCTATCTGTTATAAGGGTAACCTGTTGTTTCCCTAATCGAGTATCATAAAATATTGGTTAGGAAAAACACTGATTCTAATTAGTATATTAGCAATAGATAAAACTATTGTCTATCCTTAAACAACTACTTTTATGAAAATGTGCTCTTGTATTACCTACTTATTAAGTTTTTTTTTTGTGTCCGCATGCGTATATTATAATCATGAATTTTGTGCTTAATATAATACCTATGTATATGTCTTTAGCATTTGCCAGTAAATTAAAAATTAAACATATAAACTCAACATTGTGAACTCTCGACTAGATAGATATATAAAAGATTACATCATGTCTAAAGTAACACAAACGTCGCCTAACGCAGACATGAAATAAACTATCCCGATCTAGCGAAAAACGAAAGTGAACTTCTGAAGACACCAACATAACTCTTTACAAATTAAATAAACGATGTTGATCCACAATTTGTGTAAATCAAGTAAGTTTACGATAAACTGTATCAAGACTCCGGGAATCGTAAACTTTTGTGACATGGCGATTAGCAATGAAAATTTTACGGGTCGTTCACGTCTATTACGTATTGAGTTATTTGTATTACTGTTTCCTTACGATGCAATGTGTTACCGACTGCAATAGGACACTGCTTTCAGTGTCCTTATTTGGATGACAGACTTAAATTACAAATATGTAAGTATGTAATCCTATTTCATTAAAAGTAACACCTTATTGTGAGGCTTGAATATCAGGATTAATTTCAACTATTTGTTAAATAAGATTTTTAATTGCTTTGAAACCAATCAATCATATAAGACTTGATCATAACCAGCCTACAACTGGCCAACGCTGGCCATTATGAAAAAGTCTGCACAAGTGCACATAATAAGAAATAAAGCAACGTTTGCCTTGATGTCATAAAATTAAATCAATTGATGACTTCCGAAGATGTTTATTCATAAACGGAAACTAGAACGATATTCCGTTATAATATATTACATAATTCTCATGGCTATCAATAATATTGATGCGTTCAGAAGCAAGATGTCAGCGATTAATGTTTTGAAATCAGATTTTTACAATATTACCATGATCGGTCTATTAGAAATGTAAATTTCTGGAATATATAATAAAGATTTGCATCTAATCCATGTTAATGTTACTGTTATTAGGGAAACTGCTTTTTAATGTATTTGTGCCGAAGCATGCATAAAGTCAGCAACATAGGTCGGAATAAATCGCGATTTTGTATCAAATACTATATTAATCAAACATCCTGTTTGTTTTGTCATAGCTACATATCTAAATTAAAACTTATTTTTTGAAATCACTAGAAATAAGACCAAAAGGGATGATTCCAAGAAGCTACTCTCTTATGAACGGCGTCCTCGAAATAGATACAGGAGTCTAAAACCGGATAGGCTTGGGATAAAAAAAACTAAAATGCTTTAACATTTTAGGGTCTACTTTCATAGACTTACATGGGCAATTCCTATCATTAAATAATCTGATGTCATTTGACATATCAAATATCATACATTTCTCAACTTTCGCCAAACTTGAAATATTCGTCAAAAAGTAACGTTTAGTCAAAAATTAAACAATTCAGTTATAATGTTATAACCTATGACTTACTTTGATATCATAATTTGCAACCGCTATCTCTGTAAAAGATACTGATTATACAAATTTTCATGAAACTATCAAGCTTTGCTTTGAGATGAAAAACTACTCTTACTCGATCCTATCAATAAATTTCATTCACACCGGTTCAGTCATTTAATCGTAAAAAGGTAACAGACAGACTCAGCTACTATTGCATTTATTAAATAAGCTACTATTGCATCTATTAAAGTTATTAGTAACGATTCAAACATTTAAACGGCACATAAACTTCAGAGGGTACTAAAAATTGACGACGCAGAGGTATCTACTGGATAATACGTTACACAAATGCGCTGGTTTGTGGAAAAGTCACGTGATACAGCAAACGATGATACTCTACGATTCTAAATAGACACTAGAAGCTGGTAGATGTTTAGATCCCACCGTTAGGCCACTAACTTTATCGTCATCTTATGAAGTTTCCCTAAAGTCTAACAGCTTGGCTGGTTCATTCCAATTTTCTTAGAACTCAACGTTATCTTGTTGCCTTTCTAATCGTTAATGCCGTTTCTATACCATCATGTGTATAATTTATTAATATTGCAGTTAGCACTAAAAGCTTCAGTGAAAAGGAGTAAAGTGTCTTTATAAAGTTATTCAACTGAACGTTTTCTAAACCTCTCGTATTGGGCGTCAATAAAACTATTCAGCCTCATAATTGTTCATAAGATATTGCGGTAAAAATTTTATATCTTAGTCTTCATAGATTTACCCTACGAACATTTAAGTGGTTTACGTGAAAGTATTTAAATATAAACTATATAAACCACTGACAACTCTGATCAGTCCGTTCTTATACAATGTAGCGCTCACTGAAACCTTTTTTAGGGTTCTGTTATTAAATGATGAAACGGATATCGCAATCAACGATACTTTAGAACTGTCACTTAATTGTTCATCAATTCGTATGTCATGTAAGTCTAGGTCGTATTGCAAAATGTTACATATAACATACTTGGTAATATAATGTCTTGACCAAACTTGTCTAAAACTTGTATTAATATTTTAATATTTATCTAAAATCTCAGAAAGCTTTCCACCCAATTAGATGGATCATCTGCTAGCGGCAGCCTCTGTTAACAAAATTAATAAAGCTACACATTACTAAAAATATTCATATTTTTTTTGGCTTTATGAATTATGTATGACATAGTTTATCAGAAATATCTAGTATTTCATTCACATTTAAGCTAAAGAGTGAAATATCTTTAAGTTGGTAGTTAATTTTAATGTATTAATTATGTACCTTTTTGGACTTTCCACACTTTTTCTATATTATAACTATGAGGCGCGGGGCCCCGTGCACCGCGAGGCCTTGGGCGGTGACCCCCCCCCCCCCCAAGCCTTACACCGCCTCTTCTCTACACTATTATCCTAACTGCGATTGCCAGCTCGCGTGCCAAGCGATTATAACGAAATCATACTTTTGGAGATGCCAATGTCTAGCCGTGGATTGACTTGCGCTTGTTTTCATTCATTAAAAGGGCAGGTGGCCAAATTTTGCTAGTTCAAACCATATGACGTTCCACACAATTAGTATGGCGTATTTAGTCATAAAAAAACAAACAATGCAACGTCAAACATACTTTGTGCGGAACCGACGCACGAGTTTAACTAGCTCGGCCATTTTAATGATACATGATATTGCTAAAACGTCAACACTCATGACTGTATCTTTACCTTAAAGTGTGTTGATGATGATAAACTTCTCAATATCTCGCAGTTGACATGTGTATTGACCATTATAAATACGAGTACGTCTATTTTAAACTTCGGTAAAGGCTAGGCTTTAAGAATCTAATATAAGTTTAGATGACCACATAAAAGAGTTTTATGTTAGCGCAAGAAAATAAACTCTATAAAGGAAAGCACCTACGTGAACCTGATGTGAATGTTGTTTCATTTTATAGCTTTAAGTAAATAGGCTGTAAAATGAATAGAAAATTGGAGATCTTATGGTTATGTAACGTAGAAATTTCTTCGGTATTTTACTAAATGATATTGATGTAACTACTTTCCAGTGTTATCTCATATATTTTTTTTCACTGAGCAATAATTAATGCATTTTATTTTATAAACTACAAAAATAAATATAAAAATTGACTAATAGACAGAGTGATGTAAAATAAACATTGTAATGCAAGGTGTGCCTGTGTGTGTTGCGCGTGTATTCGCGAGCGTATAATCAATCAACATTTTTTTTACAAACATTAAGTATAAAAACACAAAAATTAGCCAAGCCGATATAACAAAATACTTTGTTAGTAACAAATTTCTTTCTTTCAAAAAATACTCATACCTATTCTTTAGTGTGCAAATCAAAATAGAGTGATTGCAACAAATAACGTTAATCTATACTAATAATATTATAAAGCTGAAGAGTTTGTTTGTTTGTTTGTTTGTTTGAACGCGCTAATCTCAGGAAGTACTAGTCCGATTTTAATAATTCTTTTTGTGTTAGATAGTCCATTTATTGAGGAAGGCTTTAGGCTATATAACATCACGCTGCGACCAATAGGAGCGGAACATGAGTAAAAAATGTTGCAACAATAATCGCGATCATAATAACGGAAACTGACGCAGACGAAGTCGCGGGGAACAGACTAGCTGTTCCCCGCGACTTCGTCTGCGACTTCGTCTGCGTCAGTGATCAATAAGACGGTCTTTACGTTCAAAGTGATCTTTACTAGAAGTATTTGGGTAGAAAAAGTTATGAAGCAAATACAGTGAGATAAAAAATAATGTGTAATATTACAAACAACAATATATAAAACCAGAACATGTGCTATAAGATGATTAATTTAACTCTGTCTTTCAAAATAGAAAACCGTTAAAATTTTTCAATAGTTAGGTAATAGAAAATACCTTAACACATACTGGGATAAGAACCAGGAATCATATACAAATCAAAATTACAAATTAGAAAAATTTGACAGACAGCTAATATAGAAACTAGAGATGCGCCGAGTAGCACTTTTGCCGAGTAACGAGTACCGAGTTTTACTCGGTAAATTTTTTTTCCAACAGAGTACTCGGCCGAGTAACTCGGTTCAAGCAAATACCTATTTTTGCGTTTATCCTTAAAGCCCCATTGCTTTAGAATTCGATCGCTAGTTAGAAGAAAATTTGCTGGCAAAAGACAAGAGTCCTTTCGAGTGGTGAGCAGGGCAACAAACAATATCCTGAACTAGTTTAGCACTAGTGTTTCTTTGTGCACCTGCAAGCACCGTGTACAGCGAGCGATTATTTTCGGAGGCTGGAAACGGCTACGAAAATTGAGATTATCGAAGATTTCTGGAATTAGTTTTAATGAGTTATTCCGGTCGGATCCCCTAATCTGATCCCTTGCTGGTTTTTTTTTTAAATTCCGGTCTGAACCACTAAATACTTTGCCATTCTGGTCTGATTCCCTTAAGATTACCTATACTCTTTTTGACAGGTAAGTATAATCAAGAAAAAAACTGTAATATAGTTATAAAATATTTTTTTATTTGTTTTTAGTGTTTCATTCAATCATCACAGGTATTTGGTATTTTAATTAGACAAACCTAGTATTGGTAATTTAAAATTAAGTAAAATCTATTTAGTCACTGATTGGCTACCTCAAAATCGTTAGACAATAGCCAAGGCAAGCACAATGCACACCCATACTTTCGCAGGTTAAATATATTAAAAAAGGATTCAAACGCTTGCGGAGACTCGACAGAGACAAAAATATAGAGTAAATAGAAAGTACATGTTTCTATTGCAATAAATATTACTGTTGGAGAAATAAGTAACGATGACTTTTTGTAGTGTTAGACATATATTGATTAATAGATGGCGCTGCTGTCGTCGTTAACAATTACCGGTCATAATTAAAATGAAATGCATTTGAATTAAAACCTCTACATTATATTTTGTTGCCGACTGTCCTAAACAGAGGCGGCTCGTCTTAAGGAGCACTGGTGCAGTGCACTCCCACAAAAATTAGTAAATAATAAATATGTATTTTTTAATCTGCTATTATTTATATATTTTAAACCCTATATATTCACACAAACAATAGCAGTTCACTATAAACAATTTTAACTACGCTCAAAGTTGACATGATTTTTAGCATAAGATTTGGTGTCAGTTGTTGTTACCGAGTGGAGCGCCAGCGATTGCGCTCCTATGAAACAAAGTTCAGTACAATGCCTAGTACTGAATTCAATAAGTGCGAAAGAGAAACATCGACATCGGACTGGTACGTGAAACAAAAGATTTTGTATGAGAAATTAGGCTAATCTGGAGCGCCGCTCTTAGCGAGCGACGTTGCCAGATCGCGCCGAGAGGTGACAATATTTTATGCGTGCGGCTAAATATGCGTTGTTGCCGATCTAATGTAAACAAACAAAGTTCAAATCTTTTATCCAGTCACCGGGACCTATTCGCGCCAATACGGCAGTTTTGTGTTATTTCGCTATTAAACAATAGTTTCTGTGCATTATTGCTGTGCTAGTGCTGTGATAGTGCTAAACATGGAACAATGCAATGTATCTTTTATTAAAAAATGTGAAAAGACTTTAGAAAAGCGCCCTGAACTAAAAGCAAAGGGGCCAACTCGACCTGAAATCGCTTTGATACAAAAATGTACTTATAAAACTAAAACTTTAGGCGTGTGTTTAAACCCGAACGGTATTTAAAAACACCTTGGATGGATGTGTGGTTGCAAAGAAACCAATAAATTGTTTTGTTTCCCATATCTGGTGTTTGGAGCTGGCGCCGGCGCTTGTGGTAAGTTTGCATGGATTGAAACGGGTGTTGATGATTTAGCGTATCTTTCAATAAAAGTGAAAAAAACATTTGCAATCAATGTGTGTAAAGTTTAACTGGCATTTAATAGGCAAATATTAAAGCGCGCGATTCTACCTATCGAAATTATATTAGAGTTCAATGACACGTTGACGACGATCGATTTTTATTTTTGTGAACTCCCAGAAAATGAAGTCACGAGCCGCCTCTGGTCCTAAATAATGTGTTAATACTTAGGGTATCTGACCGGAATAAAATATTTAAATTTATTTCTGATCCACTGCACAGGGGATCAGACCGGAATAGAAAAAAATATCAAAAAAAACGGATCCCCCAGGGTATCAGATATGGGGGATCCGACCGGAATAACTCGTTTTAATTATGTCTACCTAAATGTATTGCTTTGCTTGAACCGAGTATACTCGGCATCAAAACCGAGTTATTTGGCCGAGTACGAGTATCAAAATACCCGCCAAGTATGCCGAGTACCGAGTATTAACCGAGTACTCGGCCCAACTCTAGTAGAAATAGACAAATGATATAGACATTAGCGTCTGAATAGAATTACGATTCAATTTCAGCTCGTTTCCAGTGACCTACATAAATCACACGAATAGAACAACACTCATCAACAAAATGTGCTAAAACATCTTTACCAAATTTTAACAACATCAAAGGTTACTACGAATATATTCGTAAAAAAACTACTTCCGAATATCTTACGACATAGCACGAAAGACAAATTGATATGATACGTACAAAATTAGTTTTACGGAAGCGTGAAATGCGTCACATAGAAACACTGCTCGTATCGTAAATCGGCGGACTTCAAAGAGATGCGCGCGCACTACTCAGATAAAAGTAGGGTTGACAGTTTTGATTTAAAAAGGCTTTCATTTTATAAATAGCTTAAATATCTTTGGATGGGTACAGTCGTTTCGTGCTCTTAGCAAAACAAGTAGTAATTTTATATACAAAAATCTAGACGGTAAGTATAACTAATAAAGCAGTATTACCTACTTCATAAAACTGATCTTTTTCGGTTTTTCTCTGAAGAGCTGGTTTTTTATTATGATTATGATCTACAGGGTCAACATTTCGTTATTGTTGATAAGACTCATAAAAAATCAACATGATGTAAAGCCCGACATAATTAAATCGTATGATAAAAATATGTACGAGTAATAAGGTTAAAATAACTCAAAAAGTTTAATATGACCTTTTCTTGTTTTATATGATTAGATGTTAAAGTAAATATACAACAATGTCGATATTGCTTGTCGTTCATGGCTACGTCCCAAGACTAAATTAAAATTTGAACAAATTCAATGAAAAAAATAACACATGTCATTTTTGATTATTTATTTGAGATATCTTTTATATTCTAAATAATATACGCATAATACTACAAGTGCAAAGTTTCATTAGATTACGTTTATAACTAACATTTATTTTTGGCAACCCTAACTCAAAGCTCTGCATGCGCGGGCGCAGGTCCGATGACAACGATCTTACGTTACGTTGACGTAACGCGTGGGAATGAGGGATGAGGCACGTGTGAAAATACAGTTTAACGAATTCGCTTTGACTGTTTCATTGTTTGAATTTGAAATGGCAATGCTTTTTCGAAAAACTGTTTTGCGAATGTCAGTCCAAAATGTTCAAGTTGACCTTTAATATATTTATTTTATATCTGACAAATTCAATTCAATTCTTTATAATCCATCTATCTAAAGTTGCTATTTTCACATACATTTAATGTAGCATAAGAATTACGATGTCAGGTTTTAGGAAATTCCTACAAAAATCAAACACATGTACTTGAATTAATATAAAAAAAATAAGTTTGTTATGAAACTTAGTAGTTTTCTAAGTCATCTATCATTTGAAAGCGAATTAACTTCGGTCTGTTTCATAAATGTAGAGTATAAAGTGTTCAAGTAAATAGTGTGAACCGTGTCCACTTAGCGAGCGCCATTAAGTCTGCCGATGGACATTAAGTAAATAGATAAAAGCCGGTCAATACTGCACATACACAGCCCGTGAAAAGCGGACAGGTAAGATTGTACTTTTTGGAAAATTCTTCTGTTTTATGCTGATGTTGAAAATGATTGAATTCATTTTGTTAACAATTTGTTGTACCTATTTGGAAGTTACTTTGTCAAGATCACTTTCAAAATGTCAAACCAAAAATCAATTATTATTTGAATGATGATATTTATGAATCTTGTGCATAATTTTTTAAAATTTAACCGTCTTCAAGAATGTTAGAGGAGTTTTGGTGTTCCATTAGATTGATCAGATGCGACCTGCATACGCATAATACCATTAGGGGCGGTACTCGTTTAGCTACGGCACAGATGAGTAAATATGATAATCAAGGCACATCTAGATACAGACCTAAATGTCACTGCAGTCCGTGAAAGCAACATGGCCGCAGTTTCACTTGTCATACCACAAATGAGATTTGAACATCATCTAGAAAGTCGATCCAGGTAAATTGAATTAATGTTCAGATGGTCTGTGGTAAATGCGTCAGTTAAGGTGCGTACAGACATGCTCATTTCCAGCAAACGCTAACAAAATTGTGTGGAAACAGATGCCAACAAAACGAGAAAACTATGGTTGGGTGATTTAAACAATCAAATTGAAGAATAATATTAGTTTGAAAAAATAAACCTTATCGCGCTATCGCGCTCAACATAAACCTTATGACCTTATGACCTTATGACTTAATTTGGGACTAGATGGCTCTGTGTGGCCCAGTGAGGCATGTCTTAAATATTATTATCATTATTATCAATCTATACAGGGTGTTAGGTAAATGGTATAATAAGCTGATACCAGCCTATGTTAACAAAATTATGCATATAAATACTATGAAGAAGTCAGAAATTTGACATTAATATTTTTGCAAAAAATTATTATCATACAAATCGGAATCTCATAATTTTAGTTTGTATATAAATAAAAAAGGCTGGTTTCGCCTTATTATACCATTTATTATCTGTTTCAACAAAATTAAAATGCATGGATTTTCTTTTAATTTATCGAACGAAAAGCCTTAAAAAGATTATCAATGCGAACATTTGCAATCAATTCGATACGATTTACAAGCACCTTTATCCGTTAGATGACCAGTGAGTGAATTTTCTAGTAAACCCGAACATTATAATTATGCAGATATAAAATTAACATTTTAATAAAATAAACGAGCGAATTTTTAATGTGATATTAATATTAGATTGATCAATGTTCAGAAAATTGTTAAAGTAAATAAAAGTAAGCATAAAGTAGGTCTGTAAACATATAACATGGTTCTTTTAGACACCTATGTTGATAGATCGTCGATAGAGGAAACACAGCTTTCGGACCAACCTCATGAACCAAATTCAAAGAGATCTGGATTTCTGAGATTATTCAATAAAATGCTGAGAAATTATGTTTGTTAACAACTTACTCATTGCTTCAGATGAATCATGCAAGCATTAGTAACATACCTGAAAAAGAAAACAAATACAAATTAGATTGTGTATGATCACAATTACTTTAGACCACTATTTCTTAATTTAATTCTTAAACCGGTATAGATATTTTTTTTAATATTATAAGAGCATAAAGTTCAAATTACGTTGGCAACTATATACAGTCACCATTGGTGTAAAGTTTAGAAATGTGTAACGAGATTTAAACGAGTAGGATATAGTTTATTATTGCCTAACGTTTCGACAGGGTTACGCCAATCGTAGTCAAAGGTAAATGAAACAGCGATGCACCCAATCCGTGTAGAAAGTAGATTCATATACTTAAAAATACAATATAGTCTACAATATTTTTATGTAGGCGGTATTGCCCTTAAAATTCTGGTGCATTTTTTTATGAATCTACCATCTGCAAGCAGTGCATCGCTGCGCCAGTCAGCCTGTGATCTCAGTCGGTGTAAGCCGACACGTCAGGCATTAAAAGCTTCTGTTGCTTTAATAATTCGAATTAAATTAATTTAGTTTATCACTAGATGTTGCCACGGGGAACAATTGCTTCGTGAGCATTGAGAAAATATCCCATGGAAACCGTTCTTTTCCGGAATAGAATCATGTGTGCTGTTCCAGTCTATGTGTCAAACTCTGTGCTAAAAGCCATCTAGGTGCGTTCATCCGTGCTTAAGTGATTGAGTAACAAATGTCCATCAAAAGATTCGCATTTATAATATAAGTAAGATAAAAAAATATCCTTATAGAAATCGGCCTGTAACAATTTCATGGTATTGAAAACGGTTTGATAGATCTACGAGTATACTGTACCACGCCGCACCTTCGCGCTCATAGAATATTGCTAATGTAAACAATGCTATCTTTTAATTGAAATCCATTCAGACCATTTACTTTAGCACTTGTTAATTTAACGAGGTAAAGTAGTTTAAATCCATACCAATAGACTGCGATACTTACTAAGTTTGTCTGTCTGTTGCCTTTTAATGTAGGTAAGTATTAATAAATTTGAATAATAATAAGGAAATTTGAAGTGATCTCAAAAAAGCGGAATTTGTTGAAATTTTTTAACGGTTACTGGCGTTATTTTTTGAATGAATTACTTTAGAGGATAGCCTGGTGTAAGAGTCAATTATTACATACCTAAGACGTGACTTGTTCTACTGACTCTTTGGGACAGAAGTCAAAAGAAGTAGGTACGACTATTCCTACTCAAAAGCACATTTTTCAGTCGTCAGCAAAAAAGTTTATTGTGGCACAAAATCGTATTTAGAAGAGTTTATATCCAGCAGTGGACTGAAGTTGGCTGATGAAAAATCCTGATATCGCAAGTCAAAAAAGATAACATCCAGTTTACCAATGCCCACCATTATTACCCATCATTCCTGTGGTAACTCGAATTCAATGATGGAAGCCTTTGCCCAGCAGTGGAATGATAGCTGTTACTTTACTTTACTTTACTACCCAGTTTACAGTAGAAGTAACGGCCTCTTATCATCCCAAATCAGGGCGAAGGCCTCCATCATTGACTTCAAGTTACCACAGCAATGATGGGTACAGGCATATAATCCCCACGCCTACAGTATTTAGCGTGAACCACTTAGCATTGCGTCGATAAATTATGAAACCCTAATTCGAGTAGGCAGTACCTACGTTGCGCAACAATGCAGAATCGTTACAGGTGTTTAGGCTGCGTTAACCCGGAAACTGCGCGTTATTTATAGCGTGGCAGCGCGTGCGCAACTAAAGCGTAACCTTTAGGTTTACAATGCTTATTAATATTTAGATTCGAAACAATTTACTGGCGCGGACGTCATAACAAAAGTGCTATTTTCTTCAAGGCGTTGAGACGACTTATAATTCAATTTTTCAAAGTAAGTAAGGATTTAGCACAAAAGTGACAAAACATCTTGGGCCTTTTCCTCAAAAGATAAAAGATTCACGAATTAAATTCATCGTACTGGCTATCGCAGGTGTTCAAAGCAAAAACTGATAAAATGAGTAAAAAGACATTCTTTCGTTATTATTGTTTTTAAAAACACAATTCCTTATAAAGAGGTTTTCGTTATGATTGCCTCGCTTTCTTGGTACGCTGGTTTGCGCAGTTTGTCCAATGCTAAAAAGAAGCCGCTTCCATCTTCTTTTGACAGTATTCCTTTACGACACCCATAGCCCATAGGTAAATAGAGGGAACAGAGTTAAAGCTTTTTAATAACGTTAACTTGTGACAATCAACTGGCGGCTAGTGGCCAGTGGTCACGCACAAATGCGGTTTTATGAAGCTTTAGCTATACTCTTCCGTTTATCTTCTCATGTGCTCATAGAACGAAAATGGGTGCTGCTATTGTATTTCAGGCGATCACTACGAGGATAAGTACTAATATTGGATAGATGTCTGAAAACTTGAACACCAATTGGCCATTTGTATACTTCCAATCCTAGAGTCAATGATAAATCATCGCTCACGCACGCAACCCGGCTCGGTGTGCAGAAGTAAATATCGCCTACTGTGATCGTAGCGAAAATTTGTGTAAGTACTGCGAAATTTTTTGCGTTTGTTGATGTAAACGGTTTTATTTAGCTCACCCCGTTTGTTTTATTTATTATTCTTGGGTCAAATTTAGTAATTCAAATTTCACCCTCTTCCTGTCAACCGATTAATCTGAAATTTTGTATACACTTTGGATTTTGGTGACAATACAATTATGTTTATTCATTATCATTATAAATTCAAGATGGCCGCCGCTACAAAATGCCGAATAATTTATGTTTTATTAATCCCATCAATATGGGTATCAAATGAAAGGGCTCAACAAGCAGAATACAATATACTATAAAAAATTGAAATCCAAGATGGCGGCCGCTACAAAATGGCGGATAACGTAGGTTTTATCAATCCCATCAATATGGGTATCAAATGAAAGGGCTCAACAAGCAGAATACAATATTATATAAAAAATTGAAATACAAGATGGCGGCCGCTACAAAATGGCGGATAACGTAGGTTTTATCGATCCCATCAATATGGGTATCAAATGAAAGTGCTCAACCAGTATAATACAATGTACTATATAAAATTAAAATCCAAGATGGCGGCCTCTACAAAATGGCGGATAACTTAGGTTTTATCAATCCCATCAACATGGGTATCAAATGAAAGGTCTCAACAAGTAGAATACAATTTACTATGCAAAATTGAAATCTAAGATGGCCGCCGCTACCAAATGGCTGATAACAATTTTTTATCAATCCCACCAATATGGGTATCAAATAAAAGGGCTTGACAAGAAGAATACAGTGCACTATACAACCTCAATATTTAGGATGGGCGCAGCCACCAAAATAAAAACTAAAAACTAGAAAATAAAAATATGTAAAAAAACTTTTTAAGTTAAACGGTTTTATGTTAAACATACATTGCAATGTTTAAGATAAATGTACTAAAAACCAAAAAATAATAAAATAGATACAGTCGTGGGAATTATAAACATATGCATAGACTAGACTAAAATAAAACCGTGGGGCACGTCAATTGTCTACAAATTATCGACTTAATGTGCGATAGAAGAATCGTTTAATTCGTCGTTAAAATAGGCAGTTGGCCCGCAGACGGTGAGGAAATTACTTACTATTTTCTTGCTCATGGAAATTCCAATAGTTATACACTCCATGTAAATAAAAGAGATGTTTCAACTAGTTTATCGTTGGACATTCACACTGCTGGCTGGCGAGGAATCGTTTCACTGCTCGTAGTTTGTCTTTAATCGACAAAACATATGATAAAAGTACTACTCGCTCACCACTATGAAACCCTAAAACTCGCTTATAATCGAGCTTGCTAGCTTGTTTCCACATTCTAGCCCTACTTATCACACGTCCATCGTTGTCGGTTGGACAACTGCCTAATTATAGTGTAACATTACAAAACAAACATTTTAATCAACGATTGTAGACAATTGACGTGCCCCATGGTTTTATTTTAGTCTAGTCTATGCATATGTTTATAATTCCCACTACTGTATCTATTTTATTATTTTTTGGTTTTTAGTACATTTATCTTAAACATTGCAATGTATGTTTAACATAAAACCGTTTAACTTAAAAAGTTTTTTTACCTATTTTTATTTCTTTTAATTTTGCCATAACAAACCATTTTTATTACAATAACAACGTTTGTACATTTCTGTTTCTTAACTATTACCTACTGGAACGATATGGTATTTTTATGTGTCCCAACCTACGCTACTCCACTTTAAAAATTGAGGTAACAATACATAATGAAACAGATAGAGTTAATTCTAAAATTTCAATTTTATCTCACTGAAATAGTTATTTGCCCAAGAAAACCCGCGTGGCCCGCCTAGTACGCGCTATCCGCAACTCGGAAAGCATCAACAGAACACTTAATCCCGGTTGAAATATCGTTTTCACAACGTATAAATAACAGCGAGCACGATTAAAATATCAATAGGCTTTCACTGTGATTGTATGCTAACTACGGTATCAATTTATATGGACAATGTACAAATTTCCCTGCGGAGGCGTAAGCTGCGAACACGGTAGGTCGCCAAGTTTCGGGGGTTTCCGTGATTGAAGAGCAGATTTAGGACATGAAAGGTTAAGAATTGAAATAACGGCTGAATAGAAATTATTTGCGTGTTAATAATGTTAGGAGTCCGGTAGTGAGAAGGTTGACAATGTAAACAAATAAAATAAAATATAAATATGGACCATAATATCAACATACATTGCTATGATTCCAAAGTAAAAAAAAGTAAAGTAACAGCCTACAGTCATCCCATTGCAGGGAAAAGGCCGCCATCATTTAATTCAAGTTGTCACAGCAATGATGGGTGCTGGCATAATCACCACGCTTGCCAAATGCGGGTTGGTAATCACGACCCGGGGATCGAACCCGGGACCCCAAGATCTTGGCCCGGTATTTAAACCACTACACCTACGGGGCGTCCAATTTTAAAAAATCCCAAAGTACGTAACTAAGTATAACTAATAGCACTTGTCGTGTGAAACAACGAAGGTTCCACAAAGACCCAGACCCGAGATAGTATCAAATATTTTTTTCGACATTGACCGGCCAGGATTAGGAACCGAAACCTCAAAACTGGCGACATCTTGAAAACAGTGTACGGTGAGTACGCCACTCCACCACCGAAGTCTTTGCTTACCCATCAAACGTAATCTTCATTCATAAAACAAATAATTTTGGCTAAACGTAATTTATAAAAAACTTACCAACATACCTGTTTTTTCAATAAAGATGACGATTTTGTAAATAAGACATTAAAATTACTCATGCTTCGCTCCTATGATGAACGAAAAAGAGAACGAGATAAGACACTTTATTTTAAAACACAATTTAAATTAAGCGCAGGAATTTAGCAGGAATCCCCAGTACTAAGCTTGATGAACCCAAGACATTAAAGAGCAATTATATTTTATAATGAAACTCTATCAATAGTAAAACTTGTTTTTTTTTTGTGATTAGATCACAGCTGACCCCATAATGTCCGAATAAAAACTAATAATCTGGTGCACCTAGTGCACTTATATTGAAACACTCCCGCGCATCTTTCCTGCTTACAGCATTGTTTTATTACCTTGTTTTGCATATTTAAATTTATTAATCAATTACATTACAATACATTATGTTCTTTTTCCGTGTCTTATTGTTTTATCGAATATCGAAGTAAGAAAATGATAAAGTAAAATCTGAGTCACGTTTTATCTTAATACTGAAGGTTTAATGGACGACACGGATTCATACATGTTTTACTTGGTAAAGACTTTGTATAGAAATCGCAAAAATATTTTGAGTTTAATTAGTTTCTGATTCGATTATTATTTGCGTTTTGCTCCCATAAATAACATCTAATTTCTAATACATTGCTAATATACGTATGTGGATAGTAAAAATAGCAATAATTATATTTCATTCCATTCGCATTAAAGATCTTCAATTCGAAATCTATTTTGCCAATAAATCAGAATATATCTAATCATTTCGTGATCCGCCGAAAAGGATGCAAGTAGCATTCCTGTCTCACTTTCACCAAGTACGGCAAGCTGAGTTGCGCAAGCGCATATTTGAGATAGTTTTCGTATTGTGTAGCTTTAATGAGTGTCCATTAGGTAATTATGTTCACGCTATACATTAGACTGCATAATTTTGGTTATAAAACAATTGTGCTAAGAAATATGCTGGTTTGAAATGTTACGCCACATTTGCGTCTAATATGCAATAATTTAGTTTAAAAGCTCACGCTCTGTAAAATTTTAGTACACAATGGTTAAACTGTTATTATTCAGCCATTTTAATACCAATACCGGCTACAAAGCTGGAAGCTGGTAAATAAAGTTCGCAACTAATTTAAAAAACATTTATAATTTTCAATCATTAAAAACTTATTCAAGTACTGCAGCTCTACATCGAAAAAGATTTTGACTCTCCATAATCATCCACAAGTTTGATTGTCGATTTGTGAGGAACATATAAACTGTGTCATTACAATTGACATCCACTAGCATATTAATGATGAAGCAGCACTGATAGGAAAGCATACAATAATTTAAAAATCAATTTTCATTCGAAGAAAGCTGTATCTCGTTGACAGGGTAGTATTAAGTAAACCAAATAATACAACAGCAAACAGTAATTGCAATGAAACTTTTAAAAGTACCATCAGGCGATTAATTACAAAGCAGACAATATAATTGAGTGGTACCTTACCCTTCGCGGGATCAGGCCTACTTTCACTACTACAACCATTATTCAAGACGATATTGCGAGTATTCCTTTTGTTCTGATAAGACAATCGGAAACAAAACCAAAAGGTCTGAAAATAAAAGCGCTGAGTCTTTTGAAGTTACTTTAAGTCTATGGTTCCGCGCGCGACTTCGTCTACTTTGGGATCGGTAATCGCTCTCCGCCCGGTTAAATCGCGTTCCTATTTATATCGCTCTTCTTAAAGATTATACAAAATTATTTTGCGTTCGCTATCAGATAAAAAAATCAAATCAAATTCCAAAAAAAAATTGATTCAAACTGCGGTCCTTAAAGGATAATGTCGGGGATAAAAACTATTGTAAGTTATTTTTACCACTTGTATATAACAGTTTAAGTAAATTAGTCTAGTAAATACATGTGAATAACATTACGTATTCATTGTTCTGATCCCAACTTAAGTAACTTGTTTTGTGGAAATCAGAAAACATCGAAGGTAGGTATACACCCAGACGCGATAAAATTTATAAAAATACTTTATTCTCCACTGACCACGTCCGGGAAAATAAAGCCACTAATTATAAGTCGGTGCGATATCACCGACAATTAACACATCACGTGTTTTTCAACGCTTAATTTTTTTTGTGAAAAAGTGGTCACATGGGTAAATCTTTAAAAAAATGTATGAAATCCCAAACAGCACATATTTTTAACTACTCACTGATCTAGTCATAATAATCGTATTCTGTAATGCTGGTTTTATTGCTAACTGTTTACCAAGCCCATTGAGGAAGGAAACTTTAACTAGAATATCTTATAAGGTTGGGTGCTAAAAACGGCTTCAAAAGTATTTTCTGGAAGCGTTGAAAAAGCGATTTACTTTATGGTTATCTGATGGAGATCTGCGCGCGCGCAGCGAACAATGGCCGGCCTCTCGCGATACCGAACGGAACGCTTTTTGCACAGTATCGTCCTGTTTTCAAAATTCTGTTTTATCGAATGTATAGTCAGAATCCGAAGTAGCTTAAAAGTAGTGTCAAAATAACAATTCGTCCATTCCCCTTTCATATTTTTCTAGGTTCTTAGTTTAACGCTACTTATTATATTTTTAACTTGCTGTCCATATAGGCATTGCACGAGTTTACCAATAAAGGTAATGCAAGAAAATAGACTGTTTCTAACCATGTTTACCATTTCCACATTTTTCATGTAGATATATCTAAAAAGTTTATTTTGTCATAGAATACTAGGCCAAGATCTCGGGGTCCCAGGTTCGATCTCCGGGTCGGGCAACAAATAGTTTCGAATTATCGAACGTTGCTCGGGTTTGTGATCACCAACCCGCATTTGGTAAGCGTGATGTTTATGCCAGTGCCCATCATTGCAGTGGTAACTTGAATTCAATGATGGAAGCCTTTTCCCTGCAGTAAGATGTTTTTTTTTGCGTTCTATATTGCATGTCTTCTACCTGAAAAAACATACTGCACCGACCCCAGATGACCTGGTAACAGGGCTAATAAATAATGATAATTATTATCCTAGTTAGAAATATCAAAGCAGTTCATAATTCCGCCAAACTCCAGAGTAACTACAGAGTTTAACAGAAAAAAAAAATAAGATGATAGTCACGAAATTGCCCGACAAAGAGCGATTCCGCCGCATTATTTCGAAGCTATGAATAAAACATATTGCCAAAACCGTATCGGGTTCGACTCCCATTTTGGGCGCGCGAGCATTTATCATTTGCAACCCATACATGTGCAATGCTCGGAATAACTTCCGCGGTTTCGGCGTTCAACCGGTTCAGGGGCCTACTTCAAGACACAATGTCCGTATATTCGAATCCATCTGTCCCTATCAATCATACCGATGTCTTGAAGTATCTGAAAGAGACTGATATATCCGTAAATACGAGCTTCGTGTTGCAGAGTAAGGCATCAGTTTATGATTAGTGGTTTTAGGGTTCCTTTGAACATCAAAGAACGGTTTAGTTTGCGCTGATGATTTCTTAATGACTCACAATGCAATAAGTATTGGCAGTGTAGGAAATACTGTGATTATGGGGAAACCAAATTTACCCCTTTCGGTCAGTTAGTAGATCAGACGCTCTATAGCGAATTCTACCTAAAATAGTTTTTTTAGTTTAGGCGAACACTACTTATACATTGATATCAAAGATAATTTTACGGATTTCATTTACAAAGTACCTGTTTTAACCTGAGTTATGGTTAGTAAAATTATGCCAAATAATTATGAATATTAATAATTGGGAGTATTGAAATATGCTTAGTTAAATATACAATAATATAGATTTCAACGTTCTTGCTTTTTATTATGTATTCATTTAAACAATTCTGTGTTACATGCAAGATGTTTGTAAGATGTGGGTTAAAAATCCATTTATATATTATACACTGATATAAATATAAGTTCATGATATGTCATAGGTAGGACCAAAATTTATACAATTATAATTTAAAAATTTATACAAGTATCGATATGAAAAGAGCCTTTATCACACAAAAAAAATGTATTAGAGCTATTTGCGGCAAATCGCCTCGAAATTCATGCAGACCGTTATTTAAATCGCTTGGTTTACTACCGCTGCCTTCATTATACTTTCTCCTCTTTGTTAGGAAGCATTCATATTTATTTAGTGGTTTTAGGATGCGCGCGGGACGCGGTATCGGTATCGGACGTGTTACTGCCTGCTGAGAGTTAATAAATATATTTCGGCGACAAAACCTATCGGATTACCGAAATAAGTTGTAATAGTGTCGATTATTGTGTTAGACAACCGAAGGATTAGGAAAAACAGACAATAGTGATTAATATACAGTTTAATTACCAAATAGTTAAGTGTAGTGTTAAGTGACTTCGTCAATAATATAAGTGTATTGTGGGTACTCAGGACATCGACCCCAACACCGGTTTAGGTTCGTTGACCGATTGTCATAACTTTTATTTTTTCTACTCAACTTATAATTAATTTCGCCGGTGTAACTAACCCACTCGGTGGCGCATTGTTACACGCACTAGACTGTATTAAGCAGCGACTCGAGAGAACAGAGTTCAAATCACGTACTTGTTTTGTATTTTTTTTTTTTTTTTCTTTTCTTTTTTTTCTTTTCTCTTTGTGACAAGATTTCTTTTTTTTCATTTTTTTTTCCATTTTTTTTTCTAAAATATTTGATATTTAATAACAAACATGTCACCTAAAAACAAGCCTAAGAAAATGTGTGGTGGATGTTTTAAAAGGATCGAGGACAGGAGATATTTAGTGTGCGGCTTGTGTAAGAGCAGCTTCGACTTGGACTGTGCTGGTGTGTCGGAGCAACGATTCTATAATACGCTGACAGGGGAGCACAGGGCTGCGTGGAAGTGCGTCGCGTGTAAGAGCGCGCAGCCCAAAACCGACAACACTAACACGCCGGTCCGGGCCTCGCCGGATCACGTGACGCTGCAGCGTGGAGCCGCCACCATGAGCCCCATGGTGATGGACAGCTCCATGATGGAGTTGGGTCATGATGACCTCAGCGACGCGCAGGAGATGTCAGAGATCCAGAGACTCCTTCTGGAGTTTCGACACTTCCGAGAGGAGATGCGCGACGGACTACGGGCGACGCGAGCCCAGATTGACGCTCTTAGAAGCGAGGTGCTGGAGGTGGCTGCTAGAGTGGAGCGCTGCGAGGGTCGCATCAGTGCGATGGACCAGCGCATGAGTACGTTGGAGAGCTGCGTGTCGAGTGTCAGCGATGCGAATGTGGCACGTATGGACGCGGTGGAGCAGCGACTGGAGGCCATGGGTAGACGTCAGGCGGAGTCTGGATCGAGGGAAGGGTCGGGCGTGATCGTGGAGCTGGAGCGTGCTGTCTCCGAACTCAGGCTCGAGCTGAACGACCGGGACCAGGACGCGCTGCTAGCTGATCTAGAGATCGGCCACCTGCCGGAGGAGAGGGGCGAGAATGCTGTCCACAGCGTCATCGTTCTCGCGAGCCGCTTGGGTGTGGTGCTGGACGAGCGCGACGTCGTGTTCGCGGAGCGCGTGGGCGCGCCCCCGGCCGAGGCGGGCGGGCGCGCGCGGCGCGTTGTGGCGCGGTTGGCGCGGCGCCACCTGCGCGACGAGCTGCTGCGGGCCGCGCGTGCGCGCCGCTCGCTGGCGGCCGCCGATGGGCAGCGCGTTTTCGTCAACGAGCGCCTGACTCGCCTAAATCGCCAGATGTTCCATCGGGCACGCGAGGAGACACGCAGGCTTCAGTGGCGGTACTGCTGGACGAGGCGCGGCCGCATATACATCCGCAAGACCGATGGCGCACAGGTCTTCCAGATCCGTTCTGACTCGGACTTGATTAGAGTTCTTGGTGAGCCCCCAAAAATATGACTGTTGCCATCCTGTTATTTACCTATACTTAATTTGAATTGTATGGTTTTTCGTTGTTCAAGTTTTGTTTCTTTTTTAATTCGTATTATTTACAACAAGTATCTGTTTTTACGAGTGGAACGCAAACCAGTTATGGATTTATGGCATGTAATAATAATATATTATCAAAAAATTTTATTGGTCATGATAAGGCATATTTTACATATTTACAAATTAAGGCATATTTTACATATTTACACATTTTATGTCTCTCAAATCACACATATTTGATCTTGATCTATGGCACACACAGTGTAACAGTAAGGTGGTTATTAATTATTTTTTTATATATTTGAAGGCATGGGACCTAAAAACCTAATAGTAGGATTATTCAATGCTGGTTCTCTGTGCACAAAACATGATGAATTCATCGCAGCTGTTGAGGAATTAGAGCCAGATATCCTGGCCGTAAATGAAACCTGGCTTCGAGCAGGAGAGGAAGGTCGTGCTCCTAAATTGGCAGGCTATCGGCTTATACATACCCCAAGGCCCGAATGTACGGGCAGGCAACGTGGTGGTGGGGTTGGTTTTTACATTCGCAGGGGTTTAAATGTAAAGCTCAGTCAGCACCCTAACACTAAGGCTCCAGTGGAGCAAATGTGGGTCACAGTTCAGACACACAATCAAGACATAGTTATAGGTACAGCATATAGACCGCACTGGTTAAATGTAGATTCTTTTCTAGACAGCATGACTGAATCGGTAGCATTTTTTAGGAAAGCAGATGGGCTTATACTGGCTGGGGACTTCAACATAAATCTACTTGATACTGGGAGCAATCAGTCTAAAGCGTTCACTGCATTCACACACAGCTTAACCTTAAATCAAATTGTCACAGAACCAACGCACTTTACCGACCACAGCAGTACCCTAATTGATGTAATTTGTGCCGATATAAAAATGTTAAAAATCACAGTAAGCCATATTCCGGACTTGGGGGCACATGCCATACTTTGTGGTGAGTTTAAGGTAAGAAAAGAGAAGCCTTCACCTTTCTGGATAGTATACAGGCCACTAAAAAATATTATTGCCGATCAGCTTGCATTGGATTTGGCATCCATCAACTGGGAAAGCATAGTAGTTAGCAGAGATGTTAATCATATGGTGGGAGCGCTTACAAATTGCATAAGAAACTTAATGGATCTGCATGCCCCAATAACAAAAAAAAGGTTTAAACATCCCCCACATCCCTGGATAACAGACACAGTTAAGGCAATGATACGCATCAGAAACAACTACCATAAAAAGTTTAAGCAGCAAAAAACCCTAGCTCTCAAAAACAGTTACAAATTTATGAAGGATATTGTTGTAAATGCTATTGAAGAGGAGAAAAAATGTTTTTTTAACAAAAATCTGAATGCCAATCTCCACAACCCCAAAAAGCTCTGGAGTAATTTGAAAAACACTGTCCTGACCAACACTAAAGCCACAGCTGATCTGCCATCATCACTTGTTGATCCGGATATGATAAATGCCCATTTTCTTAATGTTCCCGGTGAAAACAAAGTGACATTATCACAGCTTTCTTTCTATGAGCAACATAGACACAATTACTCTCTCTCCTTTTCCCTTAAAACTGTAACTCAAGAAGTTGTACTGAAGGCCATCCAAGGTCTAAAGTCTAAAGCACAGGGAAGTGATGGACTGACCTTGGACATGATACTTCTGACACTACCTTATTCACTTGAAGTTATTACTCAAATAGTTAATAACTCTATCCAGCAAAGCTTGTTTCCTAGGGACTGGAAGGTAGCAGTGGTCAAACCACTCCCTAAGGTAAGTCAACCGACTAATGTGCAGGACCTGCGGCCAATCAGTCTTCTTCCGGTCCTTTCTAAGGTCCTAGAGAGAATTGTGTGCACACAGCTAACTCAATACCTTGAAGAGAGTAACATCCTACCTCATCAACAGTCAGGCTTTCGGAGAGGCTTTGGTACGGCAACTGCCCTTGCAGATGTGGTGGACAATCTGTTGGATGCTCAGGACCAGGGAAAACCCTCTTTGCTGCTATTGCTTGATTTTTCGCGCGCTTTTGATTCCATTAATATACCACTGCTGCTGTCAAAGCTAAGTTACTATGGACTGGACTCTGGTGCAGTTAAGTGGTTTCCAAGCTATTTGACATACAGGCAGCAGTATGTGGAGTTGAAGTCGATTGACGGTTCCATCATGCAATCTCAAGTGCGTGCTCTATCTCGAGGAGTTCCACAGGGATCTATTTTGGGACCCATTCTGTACATTCTGTATAGTGCTGACTTAGTAGGCCAAATCAAGCATTGTAAGTATCAGATGTACGCAGATGATCTACAACTGTACCATTCATTTATGCCAGCTGAACTTCCCATTGCGATCTCCAAGGTAAACGAGGATTTGCAGAGATTAGCAGACTGGTGTACTTTAAATTGCCTTATTATGAATCCTAATAAATCAAAATTTATTATTACTGGGACAAAAAAAAATATCTCTAAGCTTGATGATACTGCCCTGAATGTTGTGGTAAGCAGAGAACCTATTGAGAGAGTTGAAAAAGCCCGAAATCTGGGTCTGGTTTTTGATAGCCACCTAAGGTTCGAAGGACATGTCATGGATTGTGTCAGGAACTGTTTCTTTAGATTAAAGCTGCTGTACAAAGTAAGACCTTATCTTAATGAGCGAGTAAGAATCACACTGTGTGAGTCAATAGTTCTATCTAAACTCAATTATTGTGACACTGTTTATGGCCCATGTTTGTTGAAGAGATCGTCTAAACTGCTTCAGAGGGTACAGAATGCCTGTGCACGTTTTTGTTTCCATATTCCACCGCGTTCACATGTTACACCTTTCCTTAATGCTGCTAATCTTTTGAAAATGGAAGCACGTAGGAGGTTGCACCTAGCATCCATGTTGTTTGGCATCATTGGCACTGAAAAGCCTGTCTATCTCTTCAGCAAACTTGTATGGACGCGTGATCGCAGTAGGTACCCCAAGAGAGCGTGCACACATATCTTGGTTACGCCAAGGCACCGCACTGTTGCCTTTAGAGGATCATTCAGATTTGCCGCTACCAGATGTTGGAACGATCTGCCTCCGCCTGTGCGCACCCTAAAAGGGAAATATTCATTTAAAAGTCACCTTAAACGTCATTTAATTACTTTACAAAGGGCAAACAATTGTTAAACAGTGTACTGTGTACTCACTATTGTGGCATGCGCGTCGTGCAGGTGAGGCTCATCGTCCCAGCGCTTCTGTGGTAAGTCGATAGGTCTGGTGACAGGGCCTTCAGTCTGGCCTACACACTCTCACCATTCCGTGTTTGCTATCGCGTAACCTGAAAAATGGGCAAATTTTTAATCTTAAGTTATTATTGCAATTTTCGTGTGCTTTTATTTTGTATTAGTATGTATTTTGTCGTTGTACTTGCCTACGGGTGAAATTGACGAGCTGCTGGTGCATGGTCGCTTGTAAAACGCCTGAGCAGGGTGTATTATTGCAGGGGACCATGAGTTGTCGAGTTATTGCTGCTTTCTTTAGGACTTGTTGTATTGTAAATTTGTAATCGATGGTTCGTCTATCATGTTAATGTTTCCAATTATAGTTACCATTGCCTCCTTCTCGGCTCCAAAATGTGTATTGTTTAATTCGTATGTAACTTATTTTATTCTGGTTTAAAGTTATAAAGTACTCTGTATTAAATTTCATTGTAACTTGTAACAAAAAGAAAGTGATGATCAAAGAGTATTTTAGAGTATGTAACTAGTTTAGTGATGATCACAACAAACAAAGGTTTTTTTTTTCTTCTTTTTTTTTTTCTTCACACAAATTTTACGGCTTCGGACGAGTCCATACAGCCCAGTATTAAGTTATAGTGTCAACTTGAAATGCATACAATATCACAAATGCTTGTAGCCTAACCTAACCTAAACCTAAGCTAGCCTGACTCATTGAAATGTATGGGTGGTTTACACATTCTAGAGATTATGGGAGTTTTGCGCGAGAACGTGGATCGCAGTCAAATAGGAGCGCCCTTCCTTGTTTCTCACTTTTGATTGATTTGTCCTGTCTCATGCCACCACTTTATCACAATGGATGCCGCTTGGGATAGTTTTGCAGAATTGCGAAGCGGGGTCAATCTTTCACTTTTTGTTTTCCTCGCAAGACTCCCAAACAAAACAAAACAAAGGTTGGGTTTATCAGGGTTTATGCTTATCTTGCGGCCTCGGCCTCATCCATGGAGCCAATCATTAGCATCCATTGGTTTTGTTTTTCTACTTCTTAAAAATCTAATATGTTCACTTTTATTTTGTTTTATTTAAGGTCTGTATTATTAATTACTTATTATTACTTTTTTTATTTATTATTGTTATAATGGATACCGCGTAACGTCGGCAGTGGCGTGTCGACTTATCGGGTGCTGCCGGGTTCCTTCGCTCAGGCTTCGGACCTTTACTTACTAGTACAGGTTACGGAGTCGGCTGGGGGATTGGGTAGTGGCCTGGTGGGTCTATCTGCCTCTGTCACACCCACGCTCCCAATCAGGGTCCCCGCTGAAAACCAGCGTCGTGATAAGCCTTTAGCTGTCACGACAAATGCTGAGCGGGAACCTATTTGACACTAATTTCCTTTTTTTTTTTGTTTTACATATTTTGTACTAAGTGTTTGTTGTAGTGTCAAATAAATATTTCTTTCTTTCTTTCTTTCTTTCTATTTAAGAGAGCTTGTGATAGGAATTCACGTCTGAAACGTGACCCCCAGAGACTAGTTTTAAGTGTAGCTCCGAAATTAAGAAAATACAATGTAAACTGCCTAGCTATGAGTGTTAAGATATACAACAAATTGCCTAAAATTTTTAAATTATTAAATAATACGAGTAGGCAATTCAAAGCTAAATTATATAAATGGCTTAATGAGAAAAAATTTTATGATCTCAAAGATTATTTTAGCTATGTTTAAACAAATAGACTGTGTGGACTGTTTTGGTTTTACCTATAGATTTGCATGCTTTTATTTAAATAAGGCAAAACATGTCGCTCCACTATTGTAAAATGTAAAACAACTGTAATACCATGTTTTATTGCAAATAAAGAATTTATTATTATTATTATTATAAAAAAAAACGCATGTTAGGAAAACTAGTAGTGTTGTGATTTGCAAAGCAAAAGTAAAAAAAAGTAAAGTAACAGCCTATAATCATCCCACTGCAGGGAAAAGGCCTCCATCATTGAATTCAAGTTACCACTGCAATGATGGGAACTGGCATAAACATCACGCTTGCCAAATGCGGGTTGGTGATCACAAACCCGAGCAACGTTCGATAATTCGAAACTATTTGTTGCCCGACCCGGGGATCGAACCTGGGACCCCGAGATCTTGGCCCAGTATTGAAACCACTAGACCAACGGGGCGTTAGACCAACGGAGAGTTTGCAAAGTAAATACATAAAAGTAAATAAGATCAAAATACGAGTTGGATATTTTCTAAAATAAGTTTATTATGTGAAGGCAATTCAGTTATCATTTTCTCCATAAAATTAATCTCTAAAACGTGACCGACGCACTCTTGACCATTTATCATATTTACAACCTACAACCAATCAATTTGTATTGACGCCAAACGTGTTATGATTCGCACACGAATTCCTTTAAGGAATTTATGACGTCTGATTTATACTTTTTTGTTTAGCAGTTAATTAAAACTTATTGATATGTGTTTTTTTCTGACGATAAAAACTATATTGGCAAAGGCGTAAACAGATTCTTTAAGACCTCGATCAACGTTGCCGTAGTAAATAAGTTTCTTTGAAACACCGGGAGAAAAATCTGGAACTTTCATAAATACATTTTATTACCAAGTAGAAAGGTTTGAAGTAGCCTGTTATGTATGAGAGAAAAAACTAATAGTCGATAACTTGATATAATCAAGTCCTATGAAGGTTTAAAAAAAATCCATACAATTAAAATTAGACATTTAAATAAAACTGATGAAAATCGTAATACAAGCCACCAATTTTGAGTCGGTGCCAAGAAAGAAATCATCCACAGTCACCACGCGCCGACTTTTCCTACAGTTTCGTAATATCTTTTGTATTGGCTCTCCAAAAATGAAGGAATTATAAAAAACCTACTGTGCTTCTTTATCGACCTCAAGCTTTCTTAGTAGCAGACAGACAGACATTCTGCCATATTCATAATGTTGACAAAACCCTTGGCTATCGTGAGTCCTCCCGCGATCGCCTCACTCCAACCTTGCGGGCGACCACCCAACTCAACCGATATTGAGTTCGCATAAAATTACCATCAGTTATTAAAACACGCGATCTCTTGAGGAGATGATATACGGTTTTTCTAAGGGCAATCATACACCGTTTTTGCAGCGGTGAATTGAAATTTAGTGCTACATTTTGGACCAAAACGAAGTTTTCAGAACCAAGTGAACTATACTTGAATGAACTTCCTTTTGGTCCAAAATTTTGAAAGTCTCGGAAATATTCACTCCAGCCTTTTTTTTTAGATTGACTTCCGCCTACACAAAAGTGGCAAGTTCCTATCATTATTACGGAGCTGAATGAGTCTGAAATATGGCTATCGACTTGGAACCGATATTTATATCCTACCCTCAGTAAGAGAGTTCCTCAGTAGTCCTACCAAAGGTAACCTTGTTAATTTGTTCGAACAATGGTTGCTAAGTAAATAAAAAGATAGTATAGGCCTATCTCTTACTATTATGAGTGGCTATTATTACCGCCCTTAAATTTAATGCTAGTACCTACTGATCGAAGCCCTCGCCTGGCATATATGAGAATTGTTGCGAACTTAACTCGGCAACGTTCTCCTTTTTCTTCAGGTCAATGAGTATGTAAAATTTATTTCTCATGCCAATATTTATGAGTTTCAAGAAATTGTAAATACGCGTTTGTCAATCAATTGCCACACAAATCATGATATCCACAAGAACAGATCTTGAAAATCTTCGAACTTGAAGTGTTATATCTATGCAGCTATTCTTGTGTGAATACTGGGACATGCATGTAGGTGTTTTTTTCATGGACTGTGACTGACTTTTACTGGGAATATCAAGTATTCCAACTCAGCATGACCAAAAAAGATACCATGTAAAAGAGCTCTTAAGTACCTCTTATTTATTTTAACGCCAACATCGAGATTGCACGCGAGACCAATTTAAAGGTGAAATAGTGGTTGTTACCGGTAAAAAGTCACAAATTAAGCTGAATCGATAATGTCTGGAGCTGTAAATGGTTGTCAGTCATTTTGTTGAATATTCATTGGTTTAAACTGTTGACTAATTAGCGGCCCCCCGATGCGTGTCCTATGGAGCTGGTTATCGTAAACGGAGTGCCATCCTTTTGAGCTGATCATTATTATACTAGGCTTCTTTTAATTGAGTCTACAAGATGATAAGTAAGTAAAATATGGATTCATAAATTATCGATTTCAACATAATTGCTTACTTATGAGAAGCTGATTAAAAACATTATTACACTTGTATAATAAACGCCTCAAAGATTGGTTTACATTTACCTGCCTGTATGATTAGCAAAAGCAAGAGCAAGACTTCAATGTTCAGCTAGATACGCTTCTGGAAGGAAATGTTGATTAGGCAATCTTTTTTTTAAGATTATATCTTTACCTAAAGTAGAATTACCCAAAAACAGTTAGTCCAATGCATCAGCATCTTATACTCATGAGCTCAAACATTGGTCTCTCGAAACGGATAAGAACCAGTGACATAAGACGCAAGATCAGTACTTGCATTTTACTGTCAACGCTCAAGGTGATATGTAGACTTAAGAATACAAAGCATATAGGTATCAATCTAAATTAAATAATTACGAAACATTGCACTCAGATGTATGAACTTCCCGATGTACTAGATATGCCAATAAGACGCAAAAGGGCAGACTTCTTGCCATAAGTTGAGCGCAGTCTGAGGAAGACAGAATTAGTTGCGTAAACGCACTTTCGCTACCCTATATGCAGAGCATCATTTCGTTACCATATTAGATGGTCCAGACCATAAAAGAGGTTAAAATGGCCAGTTTGATATTAAAATTGCAGTTTCTGTATGAATAAACGGAAGAGATCAGGATATTACGAGCAAAAGAAAATGCAAATTGAAAGCGTTTCCAGTAAGTCTTGCATATTAGATATGGGATTAAAACTTATTTGGCGTTGAGCAAGGTTTAGTTTATACTTATAATCAAATAACTTTTTCTTTTAATTTCTGATTTAGAGGCGATGATATATTCTTCTATATATGCAAATGTTTTATGCAAAATACATTTATAAATATTAGTAAATATTTCAAGAGATGTCTATTAAAAGCTAAACAGCTACCATTCGTGTCCCATACTTACATTTGAACAAAATGTTTAGTAACAACAACTTGAATGGCAACTATTGAGTTTAATAAAGAGATTTGTCACCCGAGCAGGGTCGTTCAGCGCAGACGAGTCGATAAACAACACTAAACAAAACACGACTAGCGTCAACTAGTGATGGTATTGCACTTAGATCAGGTTTCAAGTACTGATACTTAGTTAATACGGCCAACTACTCGTACTTTATTACAATTCCTGTTTTAGAGATATCTGTATTTTACAGTATTAATTTAAGTAGTTTTTGAATTTAAGTGTTGTTAAAGGGGGTACTCTTGGCATATACGTAATGGACTTTATCATCATAAGTGCACGTGTTTAATGACAGATCCTGTGACACGAGAAAGTGTGTTGTTATGTCAGTATTCAATCCCTTCTCGGCGAGTGTCAGTAAAGCTTGGCAAAGAAAATAAACTTTGGTAAGCTTTGGTATTTAAGCCGTTTGTGTCTTTACTATGTATACCTAAATCGATCAGTGCTTTATGAAAAATTCGTCACTAGAAACAATTTTTTAGGACCCAAAACCTAAAGGTTTTATTACTAACAATAAAGCAAATTCTTCTTATTAATGTTATCTTAACTAATATTATAAATGCCAAAGTTTAGATGTATATTTGGGGAACCGATTACTTGTCCGAAGTCCAACTCGCCGTGGTCCTTCGCCGTGGTACTTGTCTGCCCAATACTAAAGTGTAATTTAAAAGCCGGAGGCGCGGAGGGAGAGCAGCCTCCGCCCACTGTAACGAGGCGCAGGCACCCGGGTGAGCTGGAGCGGCTGAGGCTGCTGAACAAGCCGAAGCTGCGGAGGCGAGCGTGAGTGATTGCGCCTTACACTATTAAAAAACGCTTTAGTATCTACGTAGAAACAATTTTACCATCGAGTTCATTAATGAATTTGATGAATTATAGTATTTTTTAAAAATATGACAAATATAACAGTGGTGTAATGAATGTTCGGAAAAAATACTTCGAAGAAATGTTATTTCGGCCAAGCATAAGTTCGGTAACAAGTTGATCGACCAAATGAAACGTCGGGGTAACGATAAAAAACGAATCGATAATAGGTTAACTGATACAGTCCGAAACGTTATTTCATGAAAAAAGTCGAAACTAAATTAGTTGTAAAGTTTTCGGTAAAATAAGATTCGGTAAAAAACAATTCGATCATAAGATACTCGTAGGTACCCGTTTTCAAATAAATCAGTTTCCCGATTTATTTAATACTGTTGCCTGCGACTTTGTACGCTTGGCGAAACTATCCCACGGGAACCGAAGTTTTTGCTGAGATAAATATAATATTTGAGCCTTAATCTATCTCAGTGCCAAATTCCGTCCTGGTCTGTGCAGCCTTTCTGATGTGGTTGCCAATTGAATAAATCGGGAAACTGATTTATTTGAAAACTTTTATAAACAAACAATTTATAATGTTATCTAGTGTCTATTTACTTATAAAAGTTAATAATTTGCTGCATTAATCCATGCGTGATAAAGCCATTGTGCTGATATGCAATCTCGGTAAAAAAAAACACGTTACTGCGCCATTTACAGCACACCATATGGTTTCAAGTGCTAACTTAATACAATTTCATCAAATACTAGATCAATTAGATACCAACAATGTGGCTTTAGCCCATCACTACCATTTAGAACTTGGTGATGTGAATTCGGAATCAATCATTAACTTCTATGGCACTCTCTCTGCCCTTATAGAGCTTGCAATATGACACCGCTCCTATTTAGGACTGAAAATTTGTACTTGATAATTTTCAAGTATTTGCCCTTACAGGTAAAGAAATAGAAGTCAGAATCGAATAGACACAGCTAGAAGTAGAGCACGCAGGACGTAATGCTGTCACTTTCTATTAGTGATATCGCGTTTTATTGCTTGATAAGTCTATATGACATATATTGCCGGTATTGAGACATTTTTATCTGAGCTTAATAGGAAGAAACTTAAGCAGCTGATTACTTGTTCTCAGGCTGAACACATCGATTTGCTCAAAGTTCATTAAAGTTAGATATTTTAATAACCTTACGTAGCACTGTACATATTTTGAGGGACAATAAATTTAAATAATTCCTTGAATACGAGTGAGTGCCCAGAAAAATGATTGTATTATCAATTTATTTCAGCAAGTATATGTTTCTTAAAAAAACAGCTTTAAAAATAATTAATGTGTATTTCAACAAGATTGAGAGCGCGTTAGTCTAAAAAAAAGCACCAATAGAGCCACTATTATACGGTCAAATTTAATAATTAAACAAACAAAATCACTCATTGATGTTAGATAAATAATTAGAACTAAGCACCCACCTCATTGAACAATCTAAGGTGCAGTTTTGCGAACCATTTGGTAATGGTTTTAAAGGTCGAAGTAGCGAAACTCGAAGCGAAAAGTCAGGTAATAATCCGATTGTAAGGTTATGGTATTCAATATCGAACTGTGAAGAAATTTGATCGAGTGTTATTGAAATAAGACGAAATTGTTTTAATGATTTCTATTTACTTTTTTGAGGGCTTTGGAGACAGCCCACGTACGAGATATTCTTACTACGTACATATTAATGTTTGAGATTGCAACACAATGAACATTCTAATTTCACGTAATATTTTTGTCTTAATGCCTTACCTTTTCGATTTCGGGATTGGCTCTCCTCATCACCCTTAACCAAATACATATATGTCTGTGCTGTGCTTAATTGTTGTCATTATCATCACCATACTATATCAGTGAACAGGTTTCTCCAAAAGAAGGATTTTGGTACAATCACCACGCCTAACAGGCGGTTTGACGACCGTAGTTTGATAAAGTTTATAGACTCAGACTTTCGGAAATCCATAACTAAATATGGATTTTAACCGATATAAGAAAAACCTTTTTCTTATATCTGGAGGGCGGACGGTTTTCCTGCATAAAATAGTGCTTGCTCATTCAAAGTTAGTGCGGGTAGTGCGTTGAAGGTACCTAGGCCGGTGGTAACGAGCGGAAATCCTCAGCAAAATATTTTTTTAAATCCATATTGATCGCAGTTTGGCCTATGTTTGAGAAAAGATACTGTTTCTCTTCTCCCGGCAGTACTCATTCAGTCGTCTCTTGCGACACTCATATTTAGTGTCAGCAACAAAACGCTGTGGTTTCCTCCAACTTAAAGATTTCTGCAATGCATTTTTCACACAGAACGTAAAAAAAAACTTAATGTAACTGGCTGGTTGAAATACTGCTTTCTCTCTCTTCTGCCTTATCCATTTCAGTCAGTCTTTGCTCTAACCGTCATTCCTCGTCTTTGTTTGTCTGATAAAATGATCGCAACGCTTTGAAAATTGCAATGGTATGTTCATTAGGTATAGGTTCGCCGCATGTGGTTGATTTCGTATGCAACAACTGACCGCAAGGGCACACGTATAAGCAAAGTCGAAGTGTGTTGAATGTGTGTATCACAAGTCCAGTACTGATTTTTCAATGCTGATTCCTAATAAACGGGGCAAGAGTAGCGCGGTCGCTGTTTAAAAACTCTTCTGTACCAACGGCCAACCGTTCTCCTCACTATTCGTCCCGCCTTCTGCCACTTTAGTCCAGCAATTCTTCTAGCGATATCGGTTCTTTTAATTCTCTTACGACTCTCCTGATTCCTGATTTCACTGCGTAGGGAACTACAGAACATGGCTTTCTTCATTTCCCCTCTATGCGACTTGAGACCTTTAAGACGTCCATATTAAGTGACCACGTTGGTGTTTTATATGCCATACTGGCAACACGCAGGTTACTGACCTTCGAATTTGTAGACGAAGAATTTTGGTAGTTTTCCGAACGAGCTAGATGCGACAAGAGGAATCTTGCTTTATTGCTAAATCTTACTAGGTTGTAAACCTTACTATGAGTTGTATCTTATTGTATGAAGAGAAAATCTAACTGGTAGCTATTTAGAATTAATTGATGACCCACTCGGCCTAGTGCCGCGGTATTGTAAGAAGAGATGGGGTCGTAGGTTCGACTCCACTACAGGTGTATTAAACATAGATGAGGCTGTTCCTGTTTCACATGTGAGTATAAATTTAACCATGTTTAATAACCATCTGCCCACTTTCTAACTTGAACGGTATGCTACTCGTATTTAAGTAATAAATTAATATTTGGACAACGTAAACTAAAGAGAACTAATGTTGCCTTTATATGAACGCACTTTCAGCACTGGATACATTTACATACTAACTAGCTATTTTCGAAGGACTTGTTCGAGAAGAATTAGGTTTAATACAAATGCAACACAAATATTTAATGTAGGTGTATGCATATTTTTAGAATCCTACAACATATCTAATCAAAACATACACAGAATGTTTGTTATAGTCATGAGAAGGTTTGTTTGAAAGAAAATGTAATGTGTTAATACTAGATTGTATAAAAAAAAACCGTTAAAAATATCCACATAAAAGTAAGTAAAAAGGATAAATATGGCCACCGTGCATAGTCGGGACGGATGCTAGTTTAAAATAACAAGCACAATATTTACTTGTTGATTTCAACATTATCGACTAGGAAACAGTATAATTACGAGTAGAATGCAGAATGCAGAATTTTTCAAATGGCTAAATTAAGAAGATAGTTTTGTAATGTTGGGCAGGGCCTAATGACCTTTGGCCACAGGTATACCTACATAGCGCTATCGCTCTAATTTGGCTTTTATTTATCTTTATGTATTTTAGAATACAAACAAAGTAAATACACTAAAGGAAGTATTTAAAGATGAACTGCATTTTATATATCCACCAAACTTTATGATTTATTTCAATCACGTACAAATCCGATTAAAGGGCATGTTCGAAATGCCCAACCAATTTAATTTGGTCATTTTGTACAATTGCTAATTAGGTACCGGCGAAATTGAACACATGATGCTATTAACCTGAGACGTGACCTGTGAGAAATTTAATAAAATGTATACTCATCGTCAATAATATGTATAAAATTTTAACAAATGTCGACACATAATACCAGGGGGTTGTCTTATCCACTGATGCCTTGAGTTATGCACAAAAGCTGAAATGAAAATATTCAGGACACTTAACGAGATTTATAAATCAGAGTATGTTAAAAAACAGCTTTGAGAGGCCCAAAAGAAACAGAGACCGATCTCTAGCACGTTAGGAAGATGAAATCAAATAACTGCAACAGCTCGCCCAAACAATCTAAATAGCACTAAACATGTCCACTTGTCCGACACATTGTCACGGACACGTGGACATTTTTAAAGAGGGACTAAATCCAAACTTGGGTTTTTGCGGAAGATTTCGATTAGAACCATTTTAAAAAGATTACCATGTCGGAATACTTAGTTATCTGACCAACCCACTAACTTTAGCTTCCTTCGTTTGATTGGATCTAGGTTCATTTCATTTTTCCCGGATGATTTTATTCTGAGTCCATTCTTGATCAGTACAAGGTAATAAGGTTTGTGAAATGCTAATAGGGCCATCTTTTTGATGCTGACTGTATGGCATAGCTGGGACATATTTGGTAACAGAAGGCAAAACTGTACATCCAATCATACCAAAATGGTATCGCAGTGTCGTGTACATCCAATAAGGTAGTTCAATTAATTATTATTAAAATCAGATCATATTATTGAAAAGGTAAACTATGTTTAAGAAAAAATATATCCGACAAGAAGCATTTAAATAATAATTTAAATGATTTACACGATTCCATTTTTGGTTAAAAAAAATGTATGTCTTCTTTGCCTATCCTTGGACGTACTGTTTAAAATGCACGTGAGACCTATCTTCAGATGTAACACTACTAGATACTATTAGCACTATCACGAGTAGGTATATAATATATTACTGTCTCACATGTCGTCTTTTCCAGTTCTAATTTCTGGTACGTAGTTTCACAGCAAATCAACAAAATCTAGACACCGCAACCATATTTGTATTCGATCCTTCACATAGCCAGTAAGGCTCTACTATGCGACGGGATTACTGTATATACAATCTATCTATCTTTTTCAGATACTTATGACATTCTCATGAATAAAAGAGACGGATGTAGTTGAAAATACAGACATTGAATTGCGTAGTAGAGCCTCTGTTTTTATACATTCGCGAGCATATCACCTTCTATAAATAACGCAAATCTTCGCTATCTTCAGTAACACTGTCGACAAATCATATAGGCACCACAAGAGGTCCATAAATCGTTCGACAGAGGCACAGGCTATCCCTCTCGCTGCGGGCTAGACAAATTCCCTCCGATAGGGTTACCATGTGAATGGGTCAAAATAAGCTAAAGTTCTATTTAAAAATCACTAATTTAATGTTACCAAATTAGGTCATTGGAAATGTCGCTTAAGGCAACAAGTGAAAACCAACTTGGTCATATCTAAATAAATGGTTACTTAGAACATTAAGAGAACCATCCCTTCAACATTGACTGTCGTACCCCTTCAGTGTAAAATAAACTAGCACCATCTCTTCTAGTCCTACACGTTTCTTAATTCCTTGCAGACTTCTCTTCAGCATTAGCCAAAAAAAATTTGCTTAACGTTGCACAGCCTTCAAAAAAATACAAAATTCAATTCATTGAAAACCGGGAAATAAACCACCAATTTTTTGTTGTCACTTTGCTTTTCGTCGGCTTTATCTAAACGCAACGAATCCATTACCGAGAAGTCCCTTAAATCCCTAAGTTTGCGGTGTCCCTACCACCAATCCTCTGGTGAGGATAAATCACGAGCTATCGCTTCTAGTCGTGACAAACGAGCCCTCTTTGCGACATCGATGTGGAGATAAACGCATGACCGAATGGACGAGACATCTTTTTAAATCACGTTGTAAAATTATGACGGTAAATAGAATAAGTCTTAAAAGAGCTAACGTAGTCTGGAATTAAGTAAAATCACATAACATTTGCATGTTTGTCCATCCAAGTTTAGACACTGATAGGAATAAGTTAAAATGTGTTTATTCCTTAAATGGGTCATACATAAAATCACCCGACACAAGACACTCTAATGATAATCCGAAGAGAATTCAGACAAACAACATTCGAATGAATTTAAATCACTTCAATATTTACGAAATAATGAAATTGCTTGTTTTGCTTTAATATATACAAAATGAATTAGATGTTTGATTCCCTATACAAACTTTCAGTACCATTTCACCTAAGTCAGGGATAACTTTTTTGATAAACATTTCGATATCCTTCACAGACAGTTGCCTTACTCTGCAATACGAAGCTCGTATTTACGGATATATCTGTCTCTTTCTGATACTTTAAGACATCGGTACGAGTGATAGGGACCGATGGATTCAAACATACGGACACTGTGTTGCGAAGTAAGGCCTAAGGGTCCTATTATTATCGAACTAAAACGTTTCTGCGATTTTAGCGAGAAACCAACAGACATTAACAGGCGCTCTGCTTTTATTAGTGTAGATAGAAGTAATCATTTAGATACCTACAACTTATCCCAAAATATTTGATTTCAATATATCGCTACATAACACTTCATCAGTTTATGAAAACCGCAATAAAACATAAAGAATTAAGAACCGAGTTCATCCACGTTTTACAAACAAGGACATGCAAATAATTTCAATAGATTAAGATCGGCAGCTATAGAATACGTTGCCACATCCTAAATAAGTGTTCCTAAGTTAACGGCCTGACAATGCGCTTATTGTTTCGCGCCTCCGAAGCAGCGCACGCGCAGCGACAGACACTAAGCGCCCTGAGCTATGGCCATTAGCTTGCTTAGGGAGCGGTAGAAAGCGCTTGATATTGATAAATTTCGCTAATCGTTACCACTGAAGTTGGTTATTGGTAACAATAAATTGACGGTTTTACTTTCTTATTGGTATTTATTGGTATACGGTGTTTGAGTAATCCAATTAATGGAGTAAGTCTTACATCTATTTCTTACATCAGTATCGGCATTTGTTTTTCTTTTTGTCTGTAATATAGGTTGTGACAAATAAACCTCCTCAACAAGAAAACAGTCAATAAAATCAATCAACTACCCAAAAAATTAAAGAAAATAACAATAAAAGTTTATAAATAATTGATATGTTAGTTCAATAATAAATTTACTTTTATTTTTTTGTCAATGTTTACCAATAATTGTTACAAAGTTATTGCTATGGCAACTTGAATTAAAATAGATGTAATAGATCATCATAACGTCGGAGTGATTAATTCGGAGTGAAAAATATTATGTGATCATATTCTATTGTAACTAGTACCTTCAAAATGGACTTGGCACAATTCTTCCAAGCGTTTAGCAATAAGGTTATGACTAAATTGCGTATAATAAGAATTCCAGACAACAATACGAACGACATCACGTAATATATTACGATGTCGGAAAAAAATCTCGCGATCTAATTTGGGATGTTTGGAGCAAAATATTTGGGCAAAAACCTATTTGATACTCAGATAGATATTGGGGCATAATAATGGATCAATTTTTACAGGGCTGCTTGGAACTTACCAATAAATAACACAATAATTTTCAAATGGTTAAGATATTTTTTAGGGTTTTGAGGCAATAGGGACCCTTATAGTTTTACAAAATAGTAAAATATGTAAACTGGGTATCTTTTATATATTTATCCTATTGAGTGTCACTGAATAAGTCTTTCACGAAAACTGTGTCCTAGAATAAAAATTATTCGATTCTTAATATCTGATTTAAAAATTATATGTTTAACTGACCTGGGCTGATGATAGTAATATAACGGTTTTGACGGTTTTTTTTTTAAAATGAACAGCAAAAAGACGCAGCTAGAATTGTTATTACTAAACTTGACCCAAAAAACAGGTAAAAAGTTCGTTAAAGTCTTTTGGTTTACACATAGAACACTACCGGTCCAACTCGCTCGCCTCACTGCGTGGTCGAGCTGGGAAGTGACGAAGACAATGCAGACCAGGATAACATCAGTACCCTTAACTAAGGTAGGACACACGGGTTACGAGTTCGACGAACATTATAGGGTTGTGTATTTTAAAATTACCATAACAATGTATAGCGGGATTTAAATATGGTATGATAATTTATTGCCTATCATTTTGACCGTAGTCACAGGTTGTGACTGCAGTCGATAAAACTCTATATCCGAACATAGAACATCAATTATATATTTCATTAACCTTGTTATTGTGTTTTTTTACGCTTCGTTGTAGTGCTTTAGCTACTTAATTCATGATCAGAACAATGCGTTGCCCACATTGTTTAGTTGTATCATTTGAAGATACAAACAACTATTTAAACAATAAAACTGTTCAAACCATTGAATGCCTATTCCAGAGATATTCTGGGAGTCCAAGATTATAAAATATAAACGGTCCCATAAGATAAAGCATGAGCACTTAACCCGCACATTTGACAATATTTTTTTATTGCAAAATCACATCTATTTCAACTACATAATATGCTCAATTGCTCAGCATGGTGTGCTGTCATGTGTGTAAATGGCTGTTTACGAGTGTATGTTTTTTAAAGTTTTACCATTTGTTTCAACGAAATGAAAATTTAATATAGTTGCTATGTTTAATGACTTTCTATCTTCAAAGCCGTGTGTATATTAAACGCAAATGATGTTGATTAATTTATATAAACGTACACAGATATTAATTATGGCCTCCCAGACTGCTCTACAGTTAATAAGCCACGATTTATTACTACAACGCGTGTACGTCATGTTCCGGGTTTTCGTATTCGGTGCATACTGACGTCATTGATATGATTTATTGATGAAAGTATGAAAAACAATAATTATCGATAAATAAGCATATTACACGCTTCTTACCCGTTTAATAGCAATTTAATGACTCGCTGTATATGAAATATGATGGTTTCCGACAAAAAAAAGAACTAAGAATTGAGCCGAGGTACGTACGGGACAATTCATTAAAAAAATGTAACATTTTGAAACTTTACGTTGTTTTTTTTTCTGTTTCTAGTATGATTTGGTTTAGCTAGGACTTGTCCGCACATAGCACTTCTATTGAGCTCTTATACATGATCCCAGTCTACTACTCCAACCAGCCCAGGTGACTCCAGAAACCTGGCATCTTCCCCAGGTTTCCGCAAGCTTCTAAGACCGATATCGGTGATTGGGGAAAACGTGCCTGTTCTATGGCCACGTTGTTGCACTCAGTGAGCACATGCTGTAGCGTTTCATCTGCGTCCATGCAACCTCTGCATAGGGGGCTGTTCTTGACACCTATGGTTCTTAAGTCAATTGTTTAATCATGGTAATCACCTGACTTCTATATTTCCAGTCGTGAGGAATCCGCTATTTTGCGTAGAGTTGCTTAGTGCAAAGTATAATTTTACTGTAAAGGATTTTCATTTGGGTTTTGTATCGTAATAAATTTCACGTATAACAAAATCCACTGGTAAAGTGTTTTATAATTTATACGCCATATTTCATATAATTATTCTCCAATCCTACATATTTTGACAGTTATATTACATTAGTATAAAATTTCACATAAAATGGTTTAGGTTCATTATCCTCATAACATGTAGCTAATCATAAAAGTAATAACGAATCAAAAATTTATACTGAGCTAAATTAAACCGTCAGATTAGTTGAAAAGTGAAAGGACTCGTCTTAATTTTATTATCAAAACATGGTTAAACTAGGCGGAATAAAAACGTCAAATTAATTTATGTATTTAGAAACCGAATGACAAAACTTGCCGGATAGTAAAAGGTGTGTAATGCCAATTTCTAGTATTGATTAAATTAATTGTTTGTCGGCCCTACTACTGAATTTTTTTTTAAACTGAGTTTTAGTGTGAAGCGTGTTTTCACTTAGTTGGTTGAGTTACATGCTGAAAAAAAGTTGTAATATATGAAAATGTTGTACATTGCGTATTATCAACGTTATTGACAAAAAAAACAGTTTTGTGACATACGCACCTACGCGGTTTTTAAATGGGCCATACTGAAAGGTAAGCGACATTAACCTCTGTTCCTGTATCAGTAAGCTATTATTTGCAATGAACGGAACGAGAGCTGGGACTCGCGCGGAGCGCCTATGCGCACCGTAAGCGCCAGCGCGCGACAGTACGGGCCTGAAGAGCCGCCGCGCCGCGCTCACGTATTTTTTAGTTATTTAAACATAGTAATTAAGTATATATTATCATTTAATGAATTCATCTCAGCGAATATGTCTATAAATATTTAGCAGCTTTAAAAATGCATAAACATTTATTTAAAATGTCCGTACTTTAGTCGTGAAATTGAAAAAAACATTTCAAAGAGAGGTCTGTGATTTTTTTGCTATTGATCGAAGTTAATCAAATCGTCTAACCGTTAGCGACTGTGACTAGAATAGATTCTCAACTAATACATTTATTTTCTTCAGACTTTCAAACGCTGTTTTCTAGATTTAAAATGGGTTTTAAAAACTCAAAAACGCTGCCTCTTAGACCTACACCGCCTTAAATCTATGGGCGAGACGGTACGTTTTTTTTTCGCAGGTTGCTCTACGAGTTGCAATGGTAGAGGCAATGGCGCAAAATATCACAAGATCAAAGTTATCAAAACAATATTTTTGCCGAAACCGGTACCGCAGGAAGCGATGTGACAAGACTATTGATGTCCGTACGTAATGTAATTAAAGCAATAAATCTTATTTAGGTAGTTACGTTCGGACTTTTGCGTTGATCGTGCATTGGAATAAATTTGTTTCGACATAGATTTTTGTGAAAAAGAGAGAAAATAGAGAATGAACTAAGGCAAAGGAAATATTTTTTAAATTAATTAGTTTCGAGGCATTCGCTCAATTTTGAGCTTCCTGTTTTAAGGTGTATTTTTTGGCACATTTGAACTTTTAATTTATTTTTAGCCTATCATCCCTATTTTTTTGATAGACGGTGTGATTTTTGTTACCAAATGTGTATCTGGCACAAAGTTTCAGCTACATTCTTGTATAAAATAAAATAATTACACATTTTTTAACCGTCTAACCTTATGGATAGACGGTAAAAAAATATGCTATAGTTATCTACAGCATATTTAGCGCAGGCACCAAAAAAGACATCCAATCATAATAATACTTTTATAGCTTTTACGTAATAACTGCAATTGGATAAATTGCAGCAAAATATGAAACCACCGAAACAATACCACAAAAAGACAAGTGCATCGCTTTTGTTCGATAACCATCGTATCCCAGTCGATCTAGGCCCGTTAATCAAACATCGACCTCGACAAAACCGTGTCGCTCGATAAGAAAGCCGTACCGACATCGGCTATTGTGAGTGATATCTTGGCAAAAAATTAAGAGCAAACAAGAGTAATACATTTCATCATGGGTTCATTACATAACGGGATGGCAAAAATCATATAAAGATGGACTTGCACTTGATAAATGTGACTGATTTATAATTAATCCAGTCTTATGATACTCTCGGAATAGTACAAAGTCAAAAATTGGGCCTCGTGAAAAAATTATGGGAATTTTCTACTATTTTTATATTTTGTTTTATTTTTTTACATTTACTCTTCAACCTGAGAACTTAGTTCCCTTTCCATTATATCCGATATACGGCGATACCAGAAGGAAGAGATACGATTAAGCAGTCTATGTTTTCATTTGCGTATATTCGGGTAAACTTTCCATCAGATTTTGATGTACGGAAACAATCGGAGGTTGTAATGGCCCAGACAACATAGGCTACATTTTTACCGACTTCAATAATGGAAGGAGTCCACTTTTATCGATCGGGTGACAGTTTGTTAAACTTTAAACTTACTTGGAAATACAATCCTTTTACTAAAATTTCACCTGCCTGAGGTGAAACCCACAACCTTCCGTTTACTAGGCGCTTCTAACCATTGTGCTTAACAGACATTTTAGTGTGTCAAAGAATTTATGCAAGGTTATTTTATTATTTTAAAAACTTAAATTTTACTTTACACAACGGCTCTGCCTCACGAAATTAAATGCAACATGATTTAATTTGGATTTTGAAAATGATTTTGCTAATGATTAGTACTTAACCAAAACCGATAATTATGAAAAAACTCGACGCGTTTTTTTATTTCAGATATTGGTGTTGGGTACTTATAATTGCATTATCTGTAAGTACTGCATGCATTATTGTGGGAGGGCGGGCGATTTTCCTGCATGAAATAGTGCTTGCTCATTCATTGTTAGTGCGGGTAGTGTGGTGAAGGTACCTAGGCGGGTGTTAACGAGCGGTAATCATAAGCAAAATAATTTTCAAAATCCATATTTGGCTATGAATTACCGTAAAGTAACGCCTGAGTTTTTGCAACATGATTACGAACTGTGACAAATATATTTACAATAAAATAAAATTCCTGTTTTTATATCAAGATAAGGAACCCTAAAAGTGACATTAAACTTGCAATGAACAAAAGGAGAGAAAGTGTATTAACCGAGGCTGGAGCGTCGCGACAATGGCAAGGTATCTGTCAAAAGCGATTATACTGAGAACTATTACAAAATATGAGTCAAGAAAAAACTGAGAGTGAAAATTGAATGGTGACGGTCTGAGAGCGACAAAACCAGAACATCACGAGACACGCCTTCTAAATAGTTCTTTTAATAGAGCCATTGAATGGAGATTGATTGAATGGTTATTATCAATAGGTTTACATGTATCAATAGGTTTATAAGTACCTATTTGTCAAACAAACATCATTCAGAAATTTAAAGGACAAAACGGCTTATCTTAAAAGATTTCAAGAACATCAGTTCGTAATCTATTACATATTGGTTTAATCTTCGTACGAAGTTTTCTGTTAGTCCTATTTAGATACAAAGAAAAATCTGTGTACAATACTGTATTTTAAAATACAGATTTTAGAACATTCATGATCAACATCATCTCAGAAAACACAGTCCACAGTTGGCTTGTCCAACCTCCCCTATGGATCTCTAATAATCAGTTCCACGCCACCTACATCCACCGGCTTTCCGTGACCTTCGCCAGATATTTGTCCCATCGAGTGCCCTCAGATCGTCGTCGATCACGGTCGCCATTACAGAGTCTTTCCACTCCATTGGTTATTTAGTTTCTCTTGCTATGGGTGCCGCTAACTGCCACTTCAGCTACGAAATTCTTTGAGACAGACTCCTACGGATTTCTTAAAAGCATTACAACCATATCGGTATATTCCTACGGTAAAGCGCTGCCAACAACCTTAAGATTTATATCAGTTACTACTTTGGCTGTGGTTGACTTTATTAATTGCTTTTCCATTAGCAAGTATTGCGAAGAGACATCAATGTTGATAAAATCATCCAACAACTCTTAACGCAACCCATTAACGCAAACGAGGCTTCTACCTCCAATAAGTACTTCATTACTGACAATGTTGATGTCTATGACCCACATGTCTTCTCTTAACAAGCTGTTTAACATTTTGATCACATGGTATTACTATAAAACTATCCGTTTGTTAAAGGTTAAGCTTTAACTGGCAATCGTGTCAAACGATCAATGAATTTTATGCATGACCGTTTAATAGAGGTACAGTAACAGTCTTATAGTATACTGTAGTTTGCACTTCGTTCGCGTTTTATTTAGAACTAGCTGTTGCCCGCAACTTCGTCCCCGCCAATTTCTGTTATTATGATCCCGATTAATATACATAATTTTCCCCGATTTTGCAACATTTGTCACTGATGCTTCGCTCCTATTGGTCGCAGCGTGATGTTATATAGCCTAAAACCTACCTCAATAAATGGACTATCCAACACAAAAATAATTTTTCAATTCGGACCAGTACAAGTCTACAAATCCTCTCCTAGATTTGGATTTTGTCGCAGTATGAAAAATGATAAAGAAACTAATAATATAAAAAAACAAACATTTTACTTAAGGCCGAACTCGCCTGGCAGAGTCTCATTATACACCCAAAATACCCAAAATATAATAATTTTAATTTAGACGTCACGACCCAAACCCTGTAGCATAAAACCGTCTCCAACAAATAGGTGGGTAGGCAGTGTCATTAAAAAGGTTTGTATACCTTACAATAATAAAAACTTCCTTATAACAAAACTTTCACACGTAAAACTGCTTTCTCGTCAAGTTTAAGTTTTTATCAGTTTATTACCTAACAAATCCCCGCTAATAATGCTGGGTTTATTGCTGACAAGAATTTTAATAAAACATGTTTGTTTTGTTGACAGCTATCTTTGTGTAGAGAAATATATGGTTGTTAGTAATATATTACAGATAAAATCATACCGAGTTGCCCTTACATAATGAAGTTTAATAATAAAGATTCTGGTCAGAAAGAATCCGAAACGCCTGTGGAAAAATAATAGTCGCACACATCCAATGACACTAAATAAAAGAACTAGTTTTAAAAGTTTTGCCTAGTATAAGATAAGACGGCCAATTTGAAAAAAATGAGTCCATTTTGTAACTGCAACAATTTGTTACACTTACCCATCTAAACAGGTCATCTTATAACAAGACACAGGATAATCCATAAAGATAGTATAATCTTTGTTTTTTATTTTTAATTAAACCATAGATAAAACGAACAAAATGCATAGTACTATACAAAAATAACACATCAAAATGTCTGCGATGTTACATTTTTCACACCTGAGTTCTGCTTTAAAAGAAATTAAACCTCACATACATGCCATCACATTATTGCTTCATGACTAAGTTGAATGAGCACCGAAATTTTCTCATCAACATCATCTCGGTCAAAACGACGCCCACTGCCGGTCTTATAAAGGGGAGGAATCCAAAGATCTCCGCAATTGCCTCTAAATGAACGAACTTTTCCAGTGGAAATAAGTGACCGACAAACGTCCTCGCCAGATAAGTGGACGTTTGTCGGTCACTTATTTTGTATTTCCTTTTCATTTTATATCTATGAGTGACACCTATTATGTTTAGCACTTCGTAAACGCAACTACGCAAGCGTGTGTAGGTATAGCTAAATTACAATTGCAATTCACGCTTCGCGGGTCAGACCCACTTTGTTCCCGGCGTTTTATCTAATACAAAGCCAGCAAACTAACATTTCAAGTAGAAACGATTCGATACGCTTGTCCAGAGTGCGGAAGGGCACCAGTTCCCGTTGCAACCCAATCGCCTTTGCATAGCGTGTGGGAGGAGGAACACAAATCAGGGTCTGCGGGTCTACAGTGTTAGTGGGTGACGATTTGCGCTAATGTTTTATTATTTGACAAAGTTTACGGGTCAAGTAGAGCGGGCCTAGAACAGAATAGATTTTGTTTAATTTTCGGCAAAATCTACATCTTCAGACCATATCAGTCCACTGCTGGACATGAACTGTTCAAAAGGATTAAACACTATCGCGTAGTATCTTACTAAACTCTTGGCATTCGGAATGGCTAGCGTAATTTAGCCAATATGGTGAGGAGGGTGAGGAGGAGACTCTGATGACAGTCTTCTTCTGGCGACACTTGTTTAGTCGTCTACTAAACCTTTACGATATTCATAGGATAAGTGGTGGTGCTATTTTTTTCATATGCTAGCACCACACGGAAAACTACAATCAGGCATACCTACATATTATTCGTACAAACAAGAGGATTGGCGTATCAAAATAAAAACAATCAAACTTTAAGTAGGTATTAATTATTATTTGACGACCATTTGGATCAGCGGTAGTTAACGCTGCTTCTGAGCCATGGGTCGCGGGTTCGATCCCCGCACAGTACAAATATTTGTGTGCATGAACATGTCTGTTTGTACTGGTCTGGGTGTTTTCTATGTATTATAAGTATGTATTTACAAAAAAAAAAAAAAGTATATAAGTAAGTTTATCGGTTGTCTAGTACCCCATACGACAGGGTACTTAATAGTAGCTTAATTTGGGACTAGATGGCTCTGTGTGGCCCAGTGTGGCATGTCTTAAATAAAATTTATTTTATTTGGCACAGCCCTGACTCGGATGCGCGCGCGCAGCATTAGCGTCGAGGGCGACGTGAGCCTGAGTTACTCGCCAGGAGGTGTCGCCTGGAAAATTGTCGCGATTCGATTTGCATAAAATTAAACCAATAGTTATTCTAGTTTTCGAATCCTGCAGCCGTTGGGACTGATCTAAATTGACGGTTAAAGTAACCGGTTGCATTTGAAGTGAGTCCGTACAACTTTTGTGAGACGCTGTATCATTGTTGACCGAGAAACTTTGCCATGGCTCGGAAACCGATGCTTCAGTTTTGTTCAATGAAAGCAGAACAATTTTGAATTAAACTAAGAACCGAAATGCAACATATTTCAAGCCAATGACTAACAAATTAGGGTAGATAGTGCAATTCGCGAATGTGTGTTTCTAAAAACTTTAATGCACATTAAACTAAAATGCCCTAATACTTAAGCATGCAGCATGCTCAGAAAATAATTATAAAATCTACAAATGAGTAAAGAAATAAAATATTAACGAAGCAATTATAACTATACATGTTAATATTAAAGTCCCATTTTCCATTAGCTGCATAATAAATTTTAGTTTTATGCGCAATAAATCAAATGTTTATTATAAAAGCCTAATTATTTACTCCATTTACTCGAAATTACTTTGCTACAGATTTCCGAACTGTATCGTCAGCGTCAAAAGTATGGATAAAATTTTATCGTATTGCCGACCTTATCTCGTATTTAAGTGTCAACATTGGTCAAAAGTATACATTTTCGCAGACGACTATACCAATTAAAGTCTACGTGAAATACTTGAAACTATAAAACGCGATGCAGAATCTAAATCAGCATCTAACCCCGCACTTAGCCCAGGCTTGGGATATAGACATTCAACTTCAAACAAACAAAGACAATAAAATGAGCAGTAAATGAAACGACTAGTGATGGGGCACGACGAGTCGTTTATCTAATCGATAATTTATTCCTTGCAAGATTTGAGAGTTTACACAATATACATAGAATCTCCTCCATTTTTGAAGTCGGTTAAAAAAGGATAGCAAGACAAGTTAGAAACATTTCTTTAGTCTATAACTTCGGTTCGACTTCAGTGTTATGTTATGTGACACATAAGTATGATAAGAAGGCGATCAAGTCACGAGCTCACGACCTTCTAATCTATACTAATATTATAAAGCTGAATAGTTTGTTTGTTTAAACTCGCTAATCGAAGAAAGGAAGCTGGTTCGAATTGAAAAAATATTATAGTTTTGGATAGCCCATTTATCGAAGAAGGCTTTAGGCTATATAGCATCACGCTGCGACCAATAGGAGCGAAGCATCAGTGAAAAATGTCGCAAAAATAATCGCGATCATAATAACAGTAGTTGACGCGGACGAAGTCGCGGGCAACAGCTAGTTATTCGTATAATTTCGACGTAGGTTCTCCCGTTTCTAAGAAACTGCACATGAAATTGCACTTGAAAAAGGTAAATAATGTCCTCGGCAGTTTAATAGGAAAGAAGCTCAATAAGCAAAGACATTTAAAGTGTAAAATTAGCATAGTTTTATGTTTTCAAAAAGGTTCGGTGGAGATAAAAATTAGACGTTTTTGAGCTATTATTTTCAGTAAAATTTTCTTGGACCTGTATTTTACCAGATATAGGTATAAGTTAGTACAGACTAGTATAAGTAGAATGTGTTCTACGATGAACAACCATCTATTTATCAACAAGAACATGAATTTAGGCACCAGATTCCAGTTCAGTTTTCACTTTTATCGACAATATCGATAGATCGGCGCAGGTGATTCATATCGATAAAATCTTACAACTTGTCGGCACGTATAATCGTCCGTGACTACAATGCACTATTTTATGGCTTAATAGCTTAATCGGGCTTACAGTAAATCTAGAAAGTGGTCTGGGCTGTGTCTGAAGTGAACTTTTATGCAATGTATCAAGATCAGCAATTATTATAACAGTTACATAAGAAATGCAATCAAACGTGTGACGTGGTTATTGAGGAAATAATGAAATAAACTTTGCGAGATGGCAATCCAAAAAGTGATTTGTCATTATAAGTTTAAGTTTATAGATGTAAGTACAGTTACTTATAGAATAATGTAGGTAAAATAAAATTAATCTTACGCAAAAACATTACATACAATTTTGATCTCGGATATACCTACAAGTAATAGGTATACCGGTTTTGGTGTGGACTGCCACACAAAACCATAAGTAGAAAAAGAAGAAAAAGTTAAAAAAAATAAACAATAATATAAGAGATGTCTTGGTCGCTTAATTGGTTAGAGCAGTTGGTTAGCAAAGATTGCGGGTTCTAGTCCCACCTAAAACAGTCGAAAAGGTTTTATTCTAGGCATTGTATTTTCAATCAACAACCGCAATTCGATTGCTTGAAAAAGAGTTCCAAAACAAATATAAAATGTTGGATAAAAATGAAATGAACTCAAGATATATTGCAGATGGCTTTTAAATCCGACCTACTACTATTTGAACTTTATTCACTCGTCATACGGTCGAAAGCGAATGAAAAATTTCATCGTCCGCTAAAGGCTTAACCAATAAAGTATCGATTTCATTTACGCAACCAGCAGCAAGTGATGACATATCGGAACAGCAAACAGATAAACCCCTAACACTTCCGTGTTCGTGTCGACTGCCAGCGTCAAGCAGAGATAACTTCGACACAAAGTGACACAGTAAATTAACATAACAGTAGCCAGCATCCTCGAGGTTAGATTTTATTTTCTTTTCGAGTGACTCAAGGATGGTCTGGAGTCAGTTTTCTAGGCCACTAATGTGACTTGTTTTTATTACTTCCATCTTGCAAAGCTTATCGTGCCTTCCGTAGCAAGAGTATAAGGTAGCCACCCCGCCACTTCTTAGCCTAAGCCAATTTGAAAAATATCGTTTCTTAAATTGATCTGACCGGGATCCAAACGCGTGACCGTTGCATATTAAACAAACCATCGCACTGACAATTACTTTTGTGTGATAGTCGTCACATGATAACATTTTATGTAATTTTATTATACCGTTAAATGTTTTCAGGTTTTATTTAGCTTAAATAATTAACCCACAAATTAGCGACCACCTTACCAAAACCAAGCAGCACTCACGACTGAACGGCGATTACCAGAGACATTCTAAGATTTCGTAATGCGATTTCGTCTATACCTTATAAACAATAAATATATAAATGTAGACGACATCCTATATACATTTAAAAGTAAATGTTCTGATTCCAAAGTAAATAACTATCAATAAACCTATATGTGGAGTTAGAACCAACGAACGAATATGGCACATCAGGCACTTTCTGCTGCAAACTTACACCTTTGTCAACGACATTAAATTGCCCCAACGTATAGACTTTCGTCTATACTTCAAAAACTGAGATCCAAAAACATATAATAAAAAAACCATTTTGACCCATCCGGGACTCGAACCGGGGATCTCGGAGCTGGCGACTCCTTCAAAATCGGTGGCAAAGTCACTTTGCAATGATCGTTATTCCATAAAGCGCCTTAAGCAAATTTCATGAAGATGTAATACTGCTTCTCTCCAGTATTCTGTGGCAACGATGCCGTTTCCGTTTGAGCGGGCAGATAACTCAAAAACAATTTGCCGGTAACTTGTTACGTAGGTGTAGTGTGTGCCGAAGACTATTAATTTTGTTGCAGATACAATGTTATATTTATAGGTTATAGGCTGCCTTACTTCTGGTTGATATCGTCTGACAGCTGGCTGGTTTGCAGAGCCAATCGGCAAAGCAAAGTCAGATTTTTAACCCTTGTTAATATTTTATCATAAAGAAATGAGCCATATTTATTATTAATACTAGCGAATACGAAAAGGATGATGCTGCAACAGCTTAAAGGAAGCCATTCATTTTTACTGATTCGATCAAAATTAGAATGCAATATTACTGAAATTCTCAGAATTTGACGGTATCAATATAAAATGGTTTTCACAAAAAAAAATTACGCATGGAAAGCGTAAATTAAGATGAGAATTATAAATCGGTGCATGATAATTGTCGGTAAAATTCTATTTCGCATCGACTCAATATTGGTGGCCTATTTTATGCTTTTCGTAGGTTCAATATGTATATTCAGGTTTGAAAAACATTTTCATGTCATACCTATTTTATTCTGCTACTCAGGTTTTTTTTTCAGACTATAGGATCAACTTTAAGCAATATTGAACAGAAAAAATCATGCATAAAAAAGGTCGAATTAATTATCTCCTATTTATTCGTCGATTGAAAAAGCTTTTACAGCAGATAACATAATCTACGATTATTAAGTTATCACACCTAAATTAAAAAACTGCAAATCTCATCTGAGGTAGGTAGAAGACATTTTCTTTTAAAATAATAATTTATTTAAAAATGTATATTTCAGGAAGCGGCAAGCTTTCCAATGGCGGTCGTTTTTTTTATCAATAGCAATCAAAAATAATTCCCTAATAATATTATTTGATCGTAGGTGAGTATTATTATACCTTTCTATCTTTGACACCGTATGTACTGAAGTACATAAAAGCTGCCTGTGAACTTTCTAAGCGTGGGCGCAACTCCCGCGCGTTAATTAGCGAACTCTGCGCAGACGCATCGGCGCGAATCGGAGAAACCAGGAATCGTAAACTGATACAAATAAATATGAAAACGCTTGAGAAAAGCACGATTAAGATATTTTAATGTGGCGTTATAATGAAAGGAGTTTCGGAACATGTAGACGTTTTAGGTGGTATGATGCTAAGATAAGTTATCAGAAAAAAGAATCAAGGCGTTTTTAGTAGAGTATTCATATGGATGACAATATGAGTGGCTTTGGCAAAACATGCCGGCTGTCCATCTCGGCCTTAATTGAAATGCATCCTAGACCACAGGGCAAGGTTCAAAAAAGCTTTTTTAGAAACATCAAAGATATAAGTCAATTTGTATCTAAAATATGTCATTTAAGTCTAGAATAGTAACAGGAATTCCGGAATATACGGAATCAAATCTATATCCTTTAATTATTTAATGAAATGATATGCTTTATCTATCAAATTCTTAGGTTAGATCCCCTAGATTCTAATCTTGAAGGACTCTCTCTCTCTTACTTTCTTAAGATATGATTCAGCAAACCAATTTTACTTTGCATGAGATGTATTGGATTATAAACTAATGTGATGCTGTCATAGTATAGTTTTTTGTAGTTTTTAGTTCAAAACACATGTAAAAAAACGAAAGAAAAACAAAAACTACTGATTTAAACCGTTAAACATGTTTTTAAAATCTTTTTCTATACATAATTATGTTAGGATCAATCTTGGAAATTGTTTTCAGTAGAGGAAAACAAACCAAGAATCTCTTATCTGACGAAAGAGTTTTAACGAAGACAACTTTTACGTTTCGCTTTCAATCTTTTATTTTCAAGTAAAACCAGAAGTTTTAGTTTCAACGAAACATTTCTGACCTCAAGTCTTTTGAAACTCATAAGATCTAAGAAAAGCCGTCTCGATTTTCCAGGTCAGTTGAATTATAGAAGTTAACGGACAATTTTATGTCTCTTACTTAAATATTAATTAAGATTTTGTGGTGATTTGATTTTTCACCCAACTAATAAAGAGGAAGTTTTCAATTCTTAAGACGCAATTAAACATGAACTAACAAGCAATTAGGTACCGATAGTAAAATCATTACTTATGGTGATTGGATATTACAGCAAAATGGACAAAGCAAATATGGACAACATCTCATATTATTTTGATCCCAAGTAAGTAGCAATTAAATTAATTGCTTGTGTGGAAATTAGTAACAACGAATGTACCACAAACACCCCGATACGAGAAAATATACATAAATGATCAACTACTGTCGTCCCGACCGTGTATTGTAACCGGGACCTCGGAGCTGGCAATGCCTCGAGAACCGGTGTCTATTTGTTTTGTCATTTTATTTCTCATTTGAAGAGATATAAGTCTGATCTCAGTACTTAGCCCATGATTAAGAAACCAATATTTTTTTTATATCTGTAATACCTGCGTATGTATATTTACCATACAGAATATTGATGAGTAAAAGTTTCTTCAGAGTGTGTAAGTAAGTTACACACCCTTAGGAAAAGAATAAAACATGCACAGAAACAAGCACAGGATAAAAAGAGCACTTCTCCTTTTTTCCAAAGGAGTATAATGTGCCTTCTCTACACGACAATATTCAATCCAAAATTGATTAATTCATGTTGCGTTGCTTTAAAAAAAACTATAAACTGAGCATGCAAAGGCGCATTAGCGTAAGCGCTATTATTTAACAATCTACGAAGATAGTAAAATAATAAAACATTATACAACGCTAATGAGAGCGATCGCGCAATCAGCTGATTAGCAGTAATAAAACCGAAATTTGCTAACAATGAGCTGTTCAAATCTATTTAAGGATGTAATGCATAATTATCCGCTAACGATCTTTCAAATAACAGGTTTCCCTTAATCTGGATAGAGAACGATTACTTGTTCCAACTAAGATGGTAGCAGAAAGTTCGGTGCGTTCAGCTACTGCTCAACATAGGCCACTACGATATTTCAACCATAATTGCCACGGTTGGCAGGCAGGATGGCGATCGTAGTCTGGCCGATGGCGAAGACAAGACGGTAATGCCCGTCTTCGTTTGACAGTACTCGTAAGGTCACCATCACGGTTTTACGACACCCATATTATGACGGGAAGGGTGAAACCATATGACACAGCTGTATACGACCTCCGTGGCGGAGTGGCGTACACACCGGTTTGCAGGGTGTCGCCTGCTCCGAGGTCACGGGTTCAATTCCCGGAACAATGTATAAAAAAGTGTTTTTCTACATTTTCTCTGGTCTGGGTGTTTGTGGTACCTTCGTTGTTTCTGATTTCCAAAATACGAGTGCTTTAAACAGTTATTCAAATTGGGATCAGAACAATGTATGTGATATTGTCCACATTTAATATACAACCGCTATTAAATCAGCATAATCCCCAAACAGGCCTTCTGTGCCTTACTTTTGTATGGTATTATAGTTGGAGAATTATTATATAACATTGTTCGTATCGTATGTAATAGTATCTTAACACGATCGTTAATTAGCAGAAATGTTGGATCGGAGGTAGTAAAAGCATTGTTTTGGTTTCAGCTAATTGGATGAATGTATAAAAAGTGACTTGGATCATGAAAACCTTCGCTGTATTTCAATTTGGGATTGATTTTTGCTGAAGTGGGGTATTGGATGATTCCTTGCGCGGCCACATTAAGCGGGTAATTCAAATGTATAACCAAGTAAGAGAGCGTTCATGCAGACAGCTTGAACGATGACCGCGCTGGTCGATACTAGCTGACACTTGGGGCACCACACCAAATGTAACGGTAATATCCGCCACAAATCAAGGCGTCTTTATTAACAAAAGAGAATTGTAGTTAGCCTTGGTGTGGTTGGTAATCAGTGAAAGGCAAATGCGGTGTTACACTGAGAAAAGCTTGTTCGAAGCAAATTAGTTAAAAATTATGCGAGCAAGCTTTTCTTCAGGTTAATATATAAAGGATATATTCTTATGAATCTACAATTGCCAAAGCAAATGAGTGCAACCATCCAACATTAAATAGATAACAAACGCGGAAGGGCTCTTTTCTTGACCTAATAGAGTGATTGATATAAAGTAGGGATAATACTAGAGGGATAAGATACATAGGTCTGTATGTGCAGATTGATTATAATATCATAATCCTGTGATAAGCGTATAATAACGTTATAAAATGACATACATCCCATAACAGTGTGACACGAATACATACAATCTGGTTTAATTTTAAGCTTAAACTCAACCAAACTAATATATATTCCATGTTCTTTGTGCTAAGCTTCCATTAATATAGCAATTTATATGTTGCACGTGTGTATCGAAGCCTCGGAGGTATAAATTGCAGTTTCATTAAGATTTACTCTGGGTTTTCCGCAAGATGCTTGTACTCGTACTTTCTCGTTATATTTTGCTAATAATATGAACTCGTAGGTATAGCTTCTTATGGCTTGACCTATAAATGCTGTGGGAAGGATCGCAACAGAGATAAGACCAGTAGAATCACTTCCGAGTAAGTAAAAAAGTGCTTATTCCTGATATTATCCGTCTTGAACCCGTCAGAAGAAAAAAATATAGTATCTATACATCGTAGGAAAAACCAAAACAGACCACAAAGGAACATTATAGGACAAAGTTAATCAATTTTCAACAACATTGTAAACAAAATTGAGGGCTTCATTCACCTTCGATAGCAATTATCGAAGAAGCTCTTCAATCTTCGTTTTGATGAACATTTATGCATGTTTGCTGATGACGTGGTTTTAAAAAGAGTCTTGTACAACTCGAGTATAATGGAACAGTTAATATTTTGATACTACGATGACAGTGAACTTTGTAATTAATTAGGTACCTCTTCAGCATGGTAGGTCTTACCAAATACACTACCAAATCAAAGGCATCCTGGCACCTATAGCATGCGTTACAGAATGCCTTCTGCATGTGTTTTCATTGTGAAAGGGTGGAGGTGGCGTGGGCAGGAGTATGCATAATTAGAAAGCCCAATATAACTAGACCCGCTCTTTCCTGCTTCACTAGGAAACAAGCCAAAGCAATACATCGTATAAAGAAAATCTATGGCTCAATTCAAAATAGTTTTATGAACAATGACGGTAAACCCAGGTTTATTAAAGTTGCCATGAAATTGACTCTGTGAATAAAAGTTACATTAAAATAAATAAATAAATAAAATGTTATTGTCTTTAACAAGATTTTTAACTTTTTAAACTAAATAATTAAAGCCTGTGCCAGGAGATACTGCTCTTCCTTAAAAAGATAGTAGGTACAGGTTGGTTGAATTGCTACTTGACTTTGTGTGCTTTAATAAGGTTTTTAAATCAAATTGTTTGATGCTGTATATTTTGTAATGCATGATGTTATGTTCTTTGTTTTATGTAGAGATCTTGCATGTGCCACCTTCCACTAACCTGGTGGTCTAGAATACAAAGAGACCTCAAGGAAGACCATTGGCCTGAAAAGACAATTCTGGATAAATTATCCTAGCGCAGAAGATAGAGAAGACCCGACCTTAAATAATCAGATAAGGGCAATAAAATGAGGAGGAGTAAACACTAAGTATGGGCAGACATTGCAGGTAACATGAAGTTTGATAAATACAAAAAAAAAATATTCTTGTCTGCCAAGCGTGGTGATTATCCTACTTTTGGAGAGGTATATGTTCAAATTTTAACACAAATAGTACTTTAAACTTATTATGTAACTTGACTTAACATTTTATCTCGGATCATAAACAAGCTTAACTAGCTCGATCTAAAATGGTACAAAGAGATTCAATAAGATAAATACAAAGTGATGACACTTACTAACTAAATTGGTTTGTAAAAAGATAAGTGGTTAGTGTGTGAACATTTTAAAAGAATACTAATGCCCAGTTTTTATTTTTTTCAAAAATTCCAGAATTCACGCAACCATGTATTAAATCGAATTTTATCATATTTATTAATATAATAACAGAAAGCATACACAGCCACACACCTACCTTGTAGATCGGACCTCATACTGGTATATCAGACACGTTAATAACTTACAACATAGGAAGTAGATAGATAGATAAAGCTACTACTTATGGTTTTGATACGCTTGATAAAAATGTACTTACGAGTATTATAACGACCCACAAGCAATACCTTCGCGATTTTGAGTGGTTTATTACACCTCTGTTGTATCATCCGTAGGCTATAAAATTGTGTTTAACTGTACACCCACATTTCTTACATACAATCGGCTGTGAGATATTGAAAAAATATTACAAACCGATTAGAGCATAGGGTTCAGTGATCCCTTTAGTGATGAGATAAATATTTTAAGGATATTATCGAAAAAAACTTTAATTAAATGTTTCAGACCAAATTTCTTATAATGTGGCCATACATTGAGGTTATGGTAAAGGTTATTGTAGTACAAAGATAAATACATAGATTTGATTTGCATCAAATATACTAAAAAACCAAAATTATGATCACGTAATAGTTTTTTACTTCAGAATCGTTACGACTAAGTAATCTATGAATAAACATGCGCATTTATTGAATTTTGTGTAGATCCCGTAGATAAATTAATATTTATTTTAAGCATCAGAAAAAAACATTAAATGTCTGACATTATGACAAAATTAGTTTATTAGTACAAACTTATTAGTCAATCATAAAACTGTAATTATTCTAAAAAACAATTGTCTATATTAAACCATATGATATTTTAGCAGCACTAGCATAAAGATAGTGACGCAAGCGTTGCGTTATCGATATAGGTTACGTTGTATAATCGTTCGATGCTCTGTCACGATAAATGCTAGGTGTTGTTTTATTCAGCGCCAGACGGGCTTATGGATTTATGCAGATGAGCGCAATGGGCTTAAATGTTACGTTGTTTGTTCTGTTGCAAAATTGTCTGGGAAGTTCTTTGTATCGCAATTTGTAGCTATCTCTGATTGTAACAATCATTTAACTTGATTATTTTTATGTTTGTGGGCAACAGATCTAGCAACCTTGTTGTTAGGCCTTCATAGTCATTTCTACTTTCTGGTTTTAGTCTGTGACTTTTGCCTACCAAAGGGTTGTATGATAAATAGCTTAGATTTTGTTCTCGTTTTGGTAGACATCACCTTGTAATATTGTAAATAGTAATTTTAATACATTTATTTTATCTTAATAACGTGATTTTCTTGCTACATCACAATGTTTAAATTCTCCTTTTGAATGATAGTCACATCTGTCGACTTCTTCAATACAAGCGGTGTAGGTACTATATTAGTATAAATGTAGCATGTCCTTTCACGGTGAAATAACTTTATAGATACGTAGGTATAGTTATTGTAAGGTTTCATTAATTTTAATATTTAAGGCTTTCATGGGTCCTACTGTGTGAATAGAAAAAAATACCTGCATGTATATACAGGTAGAGAAAGCATCTATTAATCATTAAACTACTATTACCAAGATTCAAGAACCATAAAACCCTGGAAGTAGCACGACAGTGCAGTGTCTATATCAACGTCAGCAGATCATATCAATATTCCGAGATGTAGATTGCCCGTCCTATAACCGTTGCAGATATCAGATCGACGCGTGTCGTGTGGGCCGGCCGCACAACGCCTGTTTGACTTAGTACTAGACGCGAGGGTTACCAACCTCTGCCTGTTATGATTTATCGATATTAGATTGCAGTGGTCACGGGACAACCGTAATGGATGTACGGTCAGTAGATAAGATTGCATTAATGACTTAGATAAAGACGTAGGAATAATGTTTTGTTTTGTGATAATGAGGTATCTATAAACATTACAACGGATATTTTAATATTATCGTAAATCTATGTACAGGAGCTGTTTTACTATCTATAAAGACGTTACGTTTGATTTAAGTCGTCAAAACTGTCTTACTTGATTAAATGTTAAAGTTAACTTTATTATATAAGTACACAGAAAAACTAGAATCAACGATAGTAAAGATTAAAAAGATATAAAATGCTATTTCATTACGTCTAAACAAATGATCAATGTAGTTAAGGTACTTACAGTAACACCATCAGTTCTTACAGTAACAGCAATGGATGATAAAACGTACCTGAAAAGAAAAAAAACCAAAAGGATTAACGTTGGTGGTTAATATCTTTTTATTGACTTTAGTTATTGCCAAGACTAAAAAATACATAAAAAGTATTATAAATACATTATAATCATTCTAAAGGACCGCGCGGCCTGACCCAATTCCTATTTGTTTAAAGCTTTTCACAAACAAAATACACTTGAACAGAAATAAAACGAAAAGAAAATAACGATAAACGTATAAGTTATGAGTACCCAATTAGGTTACACAGAGAAATGTTTTCCAATAATTTGGACTAACAAGGTAAAAGTACATATTTTCCGCTCCAATAGAATCGGTGGGCCATGTCAAGCATATTTTATCAAGGTTAAGAGTTCTTTAGATTATGTACAGACTTAGAATCAAATATGCTTACAAATAAATCAGGTAATGTTGAAGACAAAATGTCTGAAAGTATTAAATAAAACTGTTAGGTTAGTATTTTGAAATATGATCACCTGATCACTGATGATAAAAGGGGATACTCCAGCTCCATATCTTTAAAAAGTATTACTATTATGACGGAGTAAGAAATATGAATATAAACCCTCGGTAAGTGCATGTTTAATTTTCTGATTTTATAAATTTTTAATATTAATACATTTAGCAACAAGATACAATTTAAAAATAAACGTCTTTTCCTTTATATATTTCGTTTTTTCTTTATTTGTTTCTTAGTAAAATTTGTAGTCTCTCACACATCTTTTCAGAAGGCAACGCCGCTCTTGGCTTAATAAACGGACCCTAGAGCAGCACGTTCGTTTACGCCTTATGAATCGAGGATCCTGAGGACCAACCGTACGAGAGTGCCTTTTCGCACGTTTCTCACTAAAAACTAGAGATGAAAATGACTAACGTGACTGAATTTGACTGACTGTCATTTACGGTCAAATTGGTCAAAATCAGTCAGAAAATGGTCCTTAACTGTCAAAAATAGTCATTTTCAGTCATTTTTATTTCAATCATATTTTAGTACTTTTTAAGTTTTTGTGAGTATTTTCCGAGTTTAACACAACAAAAAGGGTTGTAATGAGTTATTACATAATATTAAACATTTTAAAATGTTTCGGCGCGATGCCCCGCACCCCGCGCGCGTTACCTGCGAAATGGCAACGTCGCGTCGTATCGCCGCGTGCCTACTTTGAGGCAGTCTTATTCTCTAATGAAATAATAATAAATAAAACCTTACTTGATTAAAACTTACGTATAAATTGGGTGCCCAAATAAATCAATTATTTGGCAGAGGTTGGAAGTAGACAACACAGTTACATTTGAGTCAAATTGACTGAATTTGACTGTAAATGACCGGTCATATAAGGTTTATGACAATTGTGACTGGTCAGATTCAGTCATTTTACAATTCTACTAAAAACGCTGCATAGACCTTCACCATCACCTCGGCCTTCCTGGCTCAGCCCGCAGGAAAGGCATGCCACGTCGACTGCAGTAAACTGCCGCATTTCAGATTATATCTTACCATTGCCGGTTTTATTTTGCAGTATTATCTGAACACTAGGCAGAATAGGCGTCGTTGTCATTTATTGGGAAGGTTTCTAATAAATGATAACGACGCCTATTCTGCCTAGTTCTTTGGAAAGCACATGACCTTATTAATGCTCTTCCAGATCCATTTTCAGGTACTGAGACTCATGATCAAACAGCATTAAAACACAATAGAAACAACTGTTCAGGTTCACATAACACATTCAAAACAACGATAACTGTAGATAGCTCAGGTGAAGGTCGAATTCCGCAGGCCTCGCCCCGGTCACGGCCGTATTGATTGGTCGGTGGGAAATATACGGAAGACCATTAATACACAATGTCATGTTGTCTTTATTTGTGAATCAAAGCGATTCATATAATTATCTAGCTGTTGACGGCGACTTCGTCCGCGTCTTTTTCTGTTATTATGATCGCGATTATTTTTGCAACATTTTTCACTGATGCTTCGCTCCTATTGGACGCAGCGTGATGTTATATAGCCTAAAGCCTTCCTCGATAAACGGACTATCCAACAGAAAAATAATTTTTCAATTTGAACGAGTACTTCCTGAGATTAGCGCGTTCAAACAAACAAAGAAACAAACTCTTCAGCTTTATAATATAAGTACAGATGTGAATATTTATGCCCAAATGATATTGACATATTAAAATAATAGTATCACCCCTTCTCTACCTATACGTTTCGTAAGAGAGAAGAAGAGATACAGGCAGGTAATGGTGATGATAATAATAACTGCCTTTCATATACCACAATATGTAAAATTTAGAATTTTCAACTTGAATACCTATATAGAGTTGCTTATAAGGGCACTACTGAGTATCTAGTATAACTTGCCCTTATAAGCAACTGGACTAGCTGCCCAGAAGAATTTTTATTTTTGGCATTTGTAGTTACTTAATAAAATTTAAATCCTTTCTTAATATTTAGCCTCTTAATATTTATAGGTACCTCTCATGATAAACGTAGACGATATTCATGAGACCATCATATCAAATACCATCTGTTGCAAAAATAAACGACCTCCTTCAATAAAATAAAGCAAATTACGTTCGTAACAATTCTTCATTCCAAGGCAAGCATCCCTTAAAATGAAGACATAACATTAAAAGCTCCGTAAAATAAATGAGCGACTAAACAAAACACCGGTCGTAATATAAGCGTTTAACTTGGTCTTAAAGGCCCCATAAATTGCGTATATAATCCAAGGTCGAGGGGAATTGAAAAGCGCAAGGATAGGTCGGGAATATGGGGCATTTAAATAGGTCAGAGCTTAAAAGGTGATAGAAAAGGAGCTTTTACAAGGGACGACGGTTTCATCAATGGTCCAGACCAGATTAAATGATTTTTTGACGGCCTCGGTGGCGGAGTGGCGTACACACCGGTTTTTAAGGTGTCACCTGCTCCAAGGTCCTGGGTTCGATTCCAGGACGGGTTAATGCAGAAAAAATGAGTTTTCCTACATTTTCTCGGGTCTGGGTGTTTGTGGTACCTTAGTTGTTTCTGGTTTCCAAAATACGAGTGCTTTAAAAAGTTATTCAAATTGAGATCAGAATTATTTAAGCTAATATTCTATCTCTAAAATGGATCTATTTGGACTAAATTTTATAGAATAAGACAAGTTTTTTCATAGTAAATCAATTTTTATGGTTGTACTTCTTGTAATAACGTAATTTCACATAAATATATTAATTTTATTGCAAACATTAACCATAGTAATACTATTTTGCTGTCTTTATAAAAAGTATATTAAAAATACGTAGGATAAAATTTAAAAATAGATGTCAAGATATAGAAATAGATAATCATAATCGTAAGTAATCGTAATCAATATCCAACCTTTATAAAACTTTTACATTTATATTATCAGTTAGATTTTTAATATCAGATTACTGTTACTGCCATTACTATTACTACGAGTAGTATTTACTTTTACAATACTACTTTCTTGGTGTTTTATCTTTAATGTAAAGCCGCTAATATTTGATAAATATTATTAAAAAATAAGCAAGTTTCGGTCATCTTGGTTCTTGTGATATATTTTTGTACCACACCTCAATCATAAAAAACATTTCAATACAGACATTTACTTACATGAAAGATCGTATGATTAAACTCATTATAATATTGAAATTACACACGCCCGATGAATTTCGATGTATTCACATTGTTCAATTTCAATGAAATATGTCCAGCATATTTAAGCTGTGCATTACACCGAAGATGTAAACAAAAACTCGAAAAAAAGCCTATGGTATACAATTCGACAATGGCGAACACAATCGAAATTACGGTTTCGAGAAACAATGGGGATGCAAATTGTGAAGCGTGCATTAATTTATTGAGGGCTCGAAAAAATGTGGAACGTGCTCAGCTGTGCTTGTAGGGTTGCCAATGTTTTGGTATTAAACTGTTTGAATATTTTCAATCAAACATAAAAAAAATGAACATTGCAATGCGAATGTTTTATCGAATATCAAATAATGTTATAAATTATAAAAAACACATGCAGCTCTTCCTTTTTACGCAAATAACCTACGCGTAGATCGTATATTCGGATTCTGTCTGTCTCTTTCAGATATTCTAAGACATTGAGTGAGAGAAATGTGAGAGAGAGTTCACTGTTTGAGAAACCTCTTCCTTACCACATGTGATACAATTTAGTATATTTAGAAAAAAAATGATGGAACGCTCTTCGTTTCTCATTCAAATTAAAAAAACCACTAATGACAAACCTAATCTTTTTCCCATATTACTCGTTTTTTATTTTGTTGTCTGTTACAAATAATCTTTTTGTACATTTTGTTCTACCAAAATTTAATTAAATCAGTGTTTATAACATTAACCTTGTTTTTTATGAATTTCCTATATTTGGCCACTGTTTCTAGTGCAATGGTCATGGGAGAACAGTGGAAAAAAAATTGAAATCAATATATTTTAACATACTTACATGAAATCGCAACTGCGATTATTTTCTCTTTAATAAATCTAATTGATTAGTCTTTTGATAACCCTAAGCATTATAAAAAGTACCATAAGCTTTTAAGGCAGTCTTACTATTGTCAGGCAAATAATATTGGACACGGAAAGGTCGTGTGTGAAAAGAAATTCATACATGAGAAATAATTAAAGGCATGCAGGCGAGGATTACCAAAGATCTGGTTTATGAATAGCACCAGATTGCTCGAGTAGTGAAATGGCATGCAAAACGACATTCACATGAGCCTTGAGAGTTGTGAACATGTGAATGGTATAATGATAATCATGAGGTTTTTAGTTGCTAACTGTTTTAAGACAAAAACAAAGTTACCTATTAATATCGCGCATATTTTTAACAAAAAAGAATACTCAATGCGACGTATTTTACATAAAATAATAAATAATGCTACTTCAATCTTACTTTGTAGAAGATATTCACGATCAGGAAGATTAATATTTGGTTTTAAGTTATAATAATAAAACGTCGAAGATTTGAAAGCAAACGTTTACTTACCCCAAAACAGTTATTTTTAGGGTTCCGTACCCAAAGGGTAAAAACGGGACCCCTATTACTAAGACTTCGCTGTCTGTCCGTCTGTCCGTCTGTCCGTCGCTCTGTCTCAGGCTGTATCTCAAGAACCGCAATAGCTAGACAGTTGAAATTTTCACAAATTATGTATTTCTGTTACCGCAATAACAACAAATATCAAAAACAAAATAAAATTTATATTTAAGGGGGGCTCCCATACAACAAACCCGTTTTTTTGCGTTTTTGGTACGGAACCCTTCGTGCGCGAGTCCGACTCGCACTTAGCCAGTTTTATTTACTTTTAAGTTCTAAGGTTGCTTTTTCAATTTATCTTCGCTTTTATATTCTGCTTTGACAAAATAAAAATAATCTACATTTATTCTAGTTTCGTATGAAGACACCAAAGCCGCAAAAGGAGACATACTCCCATAAATATGGCGACAAGTATTTAACTGTTTCCCTTCATAGAAATGTTATAAAAAGTTAATGCAATTCATAACATGTCTTCCGATCATTAGAAGACTTTTTCACAGAGTTATTAATTGGTGCAATAAAACTAGTCCGTAGTGTCTAATAAGGGAATGAAGAAAGCATAGAATCGTAGAATCGTACATCAGACATCAACAACTTATGTTACCGCTTTTATTCATTTTTGCTTTGTAAAATTTATATGTAACTTAATATGAATCAAGAATAATTTGGATTTAAATTTATTATAATGTAGTTTTTGATCATGATTAAAATTTACCTTCAATGGTATCCGTAGAATTTCAGAAATTATGCGCTCGATGCCGTCAACACTTAGTACTGAGAGGTGTCCGTATTAATTCAATTCAATTCAAATAATGTATTGCATTCCATAATGTTACAAAGGTGTTACAAGTAATTAAATATAGTTCATTATAGACCCTGTTCGGGCACAGCAATATAAATGTTAGTAGACAGAGGATGATATTAGTAGGTACCTTAATTAATTCATACCTTTTACGTTGTAAGTTACTTTAAGTTTAACTTTTATATCAATTTTCATGTAATGGTTGGTACCAATAAATATAAATATTTTCTTTCTAGTTCCTCCATTCATTCGAACAGGCGGTCCGTGACGTAGTTGGTCAAATTTTTTTTTTATAGTTGTTTTTGTAAAAATCGTAATACTTTTTAAAGCTGCGTCTGTGCTTTTTTCGTTAGTATCTTATGTCATAAATGCCCTTTTCCCTGCCGACTGGTCGTCACACAAGAATATTACAAGGAAGTTTCGACTCAGTTAATTACTATTAAGACGGTAATCATTGATGGCTCTGTGGTCTCACTGGTTGCATGAGACCCCACACTCTGATTTCAGGGTTGAACGAAATGCTTTGAGGTGTCATTTAACCCCGTGAACTGATTGATTTAATTATTTTTATAGACTTAAAAGACACTTAAAGCCCATGTGCATGTCACAATTAAAATAAGGAACTAAAATGTTCTCTGAAATTTCACATTTTATTATCTCGACGTTACCAACTCTTAAGTATTCGTGGTCATGGGTAATCTAAAGTGTTATTCGTGTTACTGAGGATAATTTAATAGTTTATATCCATAAAATACGAGATAACTACGACTTCAGTTCTTGTAGCGTTACCAAGCCTGTAAGACCTCATAATTGTTGTGATGCTGAAAAAGAGTTCGTCAATCGTTATTCGTGATAGAAAAATAGGAAGTCTTAGGGTTAAGTGATACTGAATAACTTTGAAGGAGAATAACACTTTTTTTTTTTTTTTTTGACGGACCTATCACTGAAACCCCATATGAGAGGTTTTAATCAGTTAAACCGGTCAGAGTGTGGCGAGCGCTGAAGGCGCTCAGCCTAGGTCCGCCACGCTAGCGGTACTCCGGTGTGGCCGAGGGTGAGGCTTCGCGCAGCGAAGCCTTAGGCTCGCTCGCACCGGGGCCCATACTAGCGGGCGTGATCGGGCCAGTGTGGGGTGCTAAGGGCAGAATAACACTTTTAATTTGTAGAAGGTACTTATTAAGGACTGCAGCAGGTTTGGAAGTGTTAACAGCATGGACGATACCTTGTGGGCAGGTATCGTTTTTAAGGAGCACACTAAATAAATTCTTGGTAAATTAGTATAATGTACTTCAATGTACTATCAATTTTATGACACTTTCGCCTAGCATTCACCTGACTTCGCCCACGTAACAAACAGCCTGAAAGGAAACAGCCAAGTCCATCGAATATTTATGTCCGAGCGCAATAAAATAGTAACGTTACAGAATTACGGCCGAGAAGCACGAACGCTTTCTTCACGTTAGGACGATTTACACGGCCCGTATCGAGGCGATAGACAGATGCAAAATATCACACAGTGTATCAGCTAAACTATCCAAATCAAGAAACTCGATTTTGTTTAAGGATCCTTTGGGTCCTTGTAGAAGAAAGAACAGAAAAAAAGCAAACTAAGTAGCCACCGCGCCCGCACCCGCAGGCGTCCATTTTCAGTCTTAAGCTCTCATTTGAGGCCTTAAAGAGTTGATTACCACTTTCGAGTAGATACATTACATTACGCTATTTAGAAAACAATTAAGATACACGTTCTTTATATTTTTGATCCACATAAGTTTAGCTAAATAATAAAGGACTGCCAAAAATAAAATAATGACAGAAAAAAAAGGACACTAAAACAAGCACTTAACAGTAGACTCCAGTGGAAACCTCCACTTAATACTGCCACATAATAATCAAATAGGACAATCATGATTATAAAAAAAAACTGAATAATAAATATCAATATTAGATCTAAACCATTCGTAGAATTGAACATTTCAGCTTGTTGCACGTTGTTGCAATTCGATTTATTTTGTATTCCTGGTCCTTCGATGTCTCGACTGCGTCTCAGACCCAACACGGCGTTCTATAAATCTCAAGCTTGATCTTTGTTCGAAACGAATTCCCATTGTAGCGTCGATGTTCCCACGGGATATAAAATAACTCCTTTGTGCAATTATCTAATACGCTGCCTACGATGACGTTCATTATTTGAGACTAGATAAATACTAGGGCGTAAACCCGTCTCTACTTGAGCCTATTTAGTATCTATCAAGGATGAGGTTAAGAGTTTCTGAACAACTAAGATAATTATAAGTATACGTGTCCAGTAAGTACTCGAAAACTAAGGCACTTTTACAGACGTATTTTTTTTTGTATGTTAGCTGACCCTTTCACCTTTCTTTTCCTTAAGTTTGTCGTGGTACTTATACTGGACACCCTGTAAATGTATACTCCCTAGCCGACTCCGGTGACTGTTACTAATTGATGGTAGGGAATCACACGTGGATAACCAAATTTTACTTTTGGACACACTAAAAGTAATATTATAATTATGATTCAGGCCGTCTGTGCCTTGTAAAAGCTTCAAACTTCAAATAATCTAATCTAGCGTCTCTGCAAATAGCTAAATGTCTAACAGACAAGAGACCGTTTATCTTACCGGCCCATTGATTACTAAAACCCTCCAGTGATCTAACCTTTAGCAACCACAATGGCTACCGCATCGGATTCCTTTCACCGCAATCAGCTCAGTTGCACATGTATAGCTGGGTGCAATAATAATTCAAACTATTAGTCGAATTTCGTGTTCTCGGCGCACCAGTGAAAGTAGCTCGCTACTGGGCTTTGCAGCGCCCTTAGTGTGGTGCAAGTTATGAGAGATCATTACCTTGAGTTAAATCAAACTGAATTTTTGTATGGCGGGAATATGGCGCCAATTTCACGTGTTTTTCGTCGTTTCGATGCGGTTATTAAGATTTTTTGAAATTAAACATGGCCACAAGAACAACATAGTTTGCTAAAGAAACGCTATTGTCCTGGAATACTGGACCATGCAAACACTCAATGTAGCGTTTACGTCAAACTAAAAAAAACATATGTTAAAGTTTAATGTAATACAGCTATAAGTGATGATTAAGCTGTGATACCAGCCATGATGAAAGATCTTCGCTACATATATTGATCTAAACTTACATGGTTACTATCGTAAGAGTTAGTTATTTCGAGATTTCTACCATGTACCTTGTTTTTTATAAGTTTCCGATATGTCGGCACTGTTGCAAGCGCCATGATCGCGGAAGAACTGATGTCACTGCGGGTGGACCCGGTTGTTACGAGATACATCGATCTACCCTCCGTCTTAGTCTTTTATTGCACTCAACACTGGTACTATTATTTGTAAACTCACTATTCACTCGAACCTGTTCTCGACACACAACACTCACAGTTCCGAAATATCGGAAACTTATAAAAAACATGGTACATGGTAGAAATATCGAAATAACTAACTCTTATCTTTGCTACAGCATTAAATGCTACCGATGTAAGGGACTTATAAATGTCATGAAGCCATATACGAGTCCAAGCGCTTGTGTCTTGTCCCACACCACCTAAGCGCGTGCTACGGCTACCAACCTCTGATATTTATCGCCTATTTATTGCTGCATTAACTTGTAAAAAGCCTATAATTTTGCCTTGAGTTGGCGAAAAATTTCTCTAAGGCTGGACTCATCCCAACGATAGGATCATATCGAGCGACACAGATGAATCGATAACAGATCGATATGACGTAGCCCAGTCATTTGTGATTCGACACGACCAATTATCTCAAAGGTTAAATTTACCATGGCTAATCAGTTCAAATTAACATTTATAATTTATCGAATGTCATTCCGTCTTTCACAGCGTGAAGAAATAAAAGATACGTTGTCGTAACGGATTAATCAATTAGAGAAAGATGTGTTTTTTTTTAATGTAACGTGACCGTTACATGTAACTTTGTAATAGAAGTACCGGTCTAGATATTATGATTATATCGAACGTTAATTAAGGAAAAGTTATACATATACATTACACGAAAAAGAAAAAATATGTGGATGTAGCCCAGAGTCATACTGGTTATCAGTGATGGCTTTCCAAAGATTTCTTTTGTACCAAATTAAATTGAAACAATTGTAAAAACATTGTTCTGTTTAATATTTATTGAGCTACCGTTCTTTTTATGTTAAAAAAAATGTTATTTTGTATTAGTTTTATTTCTTTTGGTAGCTTTGTTTCGAGTTTATTTTGGTACTTATATTGTAAAAGTGAAAGAGCGGTGCTTTCTAACACAAGCAAATGTATTTTTGCTCAATAGGAAGCTCCAACTGCTAGTAACTGTATTAGGCTAAGTTACTGAAATAAACATTTGAATTTGAATTTGAATTTGAATATTAACACAAATATTTGGAATGAAATAGACAATGCAGCTATTTTTCTATTATTGTTGAGCAAGGCGGAGTATTCTACTTACGTTGTATAGCTGAGTGGAACTCTCTACTTTTCAGACTCTTGAAGAATAAGTTAAAGGTTTAGTGTGTTTACAGATTATGTCCTTTAATTATCAAAAACATATTGAAGTTTCATAAAACTTTCACTGTTAACGCGTTCGCAATTAACGAATTGCGAATTCATTAGTGAGTGTTCCGTAAAAAATACGTAAAATAAGGTAAGTTATAATTATAAGATTAAACGAACTTACCTTAAGTGAAGTTCAATCTTAATTATACGAAGATACTTGTCCGAGATGGATTTTTACATGTAGTAACGGCGAAGCACTAGCGCAGAGCCACAATTTTTTCAAAGCTAAAAAAAAAAAGAGAAACAGAACGTGTTCTATGGCAACCTATCAAATGTCATTACGTTTAAAGCAATGAGAACAACCCAACTAATGGGATAATACTATAGAATTTAGTATTAGTGGGTGGGTTTTTGGGACTGCCATCTCGGACAAGTATCTTCGTATAATTAAGATTGAACTTCACTTAAGGTAAGTTCGTTTAATCTTATAATTATACTTAATACTTGTCCGAGATGGATTTTTACATGTAGATGTTTGAAGATGGGTTGTGAATCATTAGTATAATTTTTAAAGAATGAAAAAAAATATGTAATTAAGTATAATAATAAACCTTAAAACTTTGTAATTTATACGATAAACAATTTGAGAGAGATTAATAGTAAGTAAAAACATTTAATTTTTTCACTCTGAAAAATACTATTACACACTGTATTATTGAATTCTGCTACAATTTGAAATATTGGCCTAGAATATAGAAGAATGTTGAGATCAACCTGCAGTGTCTTTTATTATAAAATCATTTCTAACACGTGACCTCTGCTGCACAGCAGATGTTGTTGTATGTCTTGTGGTATAATCCAAGAATATATGTATCATTAATACCAGCTTTTCTCAAAATCTACTTAATCCACCAACTTATGACTGGATTTTTGATGGTTAAAATCAAAAGGTTATCATTTTTTCCTTGACAAGTTGGTCTTCTCTATATACGATTTTATTGTAGACACAATATTAATTTATTTTTACTGAACAAAGGTTTCTAATTGAAAAGAAGACTGAGGATTTTCTTTTCTTGAAGTATGTGTAATATTTTGAACATCAAGAACGTTTTGCAAACGCCCACAGAGCCAAGTAATGCGTCCCGTTTTTCAATTAACTCTTTTAGTGACACATTCTGTCATCTGATCTAACTGTAGGACCAATCAGTAGAGACAGAGCTGATCATTCTCATAGATCTGTGTTTAAAAAACTAACAATGAGAGGAATGGGAACCTCCTGCATGAGTATCAATATTGTGCTTTTCTGCAAAATAGTCACCATAATTTTAAGAGTGAGTCATATCGCTTTTAGATACCCAAATGGAATACTCTTTATTGCACACCAAATAAAGGAATAACATACTATTTTATAATATTAAGATGTACAATTTTGGAGGTCTTATCGCAAAAGAATGATGTTTACCAGACTACCAAAATTGTGTACAGGGAAAAAACTATGACAATATTTAGGGCATTTTAGAAAAGAGAATTGACCATTATGACAAGTGCTAAGTTTTGAAGGGCACCACCTTATAAATTCTTGTCTGTCAACAGCCCTACAGCCAGGGTAAGCTGCTGGTATAAGTGATAGTAATCTTTGAAATTAAAATAATGTTCTATTAAGCTCAAATATATTTGCATAGCATTTCTGTTTAGCCCGATAGCAGAGAATGCCTCGTGGCATTAAGTCCACCTTTTGTACAATAACTGTTCGTTTGTGCAATAAAGCTTAAATAAATAAAAATAAATTATTTTAATAAAAATACTAATAAGTGTCGATGGCTTTTTGACTAGGGGAAACCATGGTTGTAATGGCCAATAGAGGAAAACTAATATTTTTGAGTCTTATTTAACTTTTCTTGATTCCTTTTTCCCTAGAAATTTTCTTCAGTATATACTTTCACATTATTGTCACATGTTTTTAGTGATACTAAAACGGATTCTGGCCTAAGATTTTTTATATCGGCCCAATAACACACCCGCATCCGCTTTCTCAAATAGGGCTCGTGAGAATACTAAAATAACTTAATTACAAGGTGAGGAGACTGTGTACCTGTGTATCTATTTTATTAAAATAAGCTATTGCGGTTGTGTTATCAATACTCATTAAAATTTCCTAGTTAAAGTAAAACATTGTAGGTCCAACAGTGCAGCTTTTAATTCTAAATAAAAATAATAATAATACGAATTTATTACACAATTAAGATTTACAATGGTTAATATGATTAATATGATGTGTTTGTTCTGCACGGGACCAAGACCCCGAAGCCTTATTATGGCCCACATACAGCACCCCAGGTCCTGGGGTTGAAGCCTTGGTGTGTATTTCCATGAAACGGTTAAGTTGTTTACTTAATATATAATTTTTGAATTGCTAATTTTCATATTGTTTTTCCCCAAATTAATTATATCTTTATTTCCTTAATGCTAGGCATAACTTAATCCAGTTTTCATGTGATTTTAGTAATTCTTTAAGTCTGTGTTTTTCCATTACTTTTGTATATAGTCATCTATACAACAGCTGGATAAATTGTCTTAAGTGTAGGTACCAAACAATTTCTCTGGATTCAATTTTTTCTTAAAGTAACAGCCTATAATCATCCCACTGCAGGGAAAAAAGGCCTCCATCATTGAATTCAAGTTCCCACAGCAATGATGGGTGTACTGGCATAATCACCACTCTTGCCAAATGTGGGTTGGTGATCAAAAGCCGAGAAATGTTTGAAAATTCAAAATTTTTTGTTGCCCGACCCCGGATTCTAACCTGGGACCCCGAGATCTTGGCCCCGTACCTCAACCACTAGACCAACGGGGCGTTGTTTTTTCAAATTCTTTCTTATCCAACTGTATTTACTTTTTAAGAATAGTCTTGCTCTTATGTTTTTGTATAACTTTTTAGACTATAAGTCCAAAAAAAAAATACAGGGTACTCCAGTTCAGACACAAAGGTTACTTTTGAACACTCTGTATTTTTAGATTTAAGTTAACTTCTCGACTGAAGGTTTAAATAAATAAATTTCAAATCAGTCTGTGGAATTTTAAAATAACTCCTAGGTATTTGCAATTTTAATTGGGAACAATGCACTTTTCTCAAAGTTCATAACTTAAGATATGTAAGAGTTTGCATGCAACAATAATGTTGTCTTTGCAATTGTTTGTTTCCTTCAAATCGTTGAGAAGGTAAATACGATGTTATCTATAAATATATTATATTTAACATTACATTGGAAATCCCGGTTCAGTAATAAGTTTCTTTCAAATCTTTTGATGCCATATAACAGACATAAGTTTTGTAAGCAGTTATAATATTCTCAAAATCAAAATCTCTGTACCTATAATTATTTATAAAAAGTTTTTTCAAGTTCGAAATAAAACTGTAAGTACCATTGGGTTTTGCAACCAAGAATACAGCAAAGTTGTTGAGAAATTATTCTGTACATACCTACAGTATGGGCACACAGATTATGCTCCCTGAATTTTAAGTTACTATGGTATAAATATTTTATCGCGAATGATAAATTAAAGTCTGATTAATTAAATTATAGTCTTATTCACAACACAAAAATTCCATATATAAATTCATAAATAAAACAGTTACACGCGCACAAAAGATAATTTGATGAGATACGAATATGATGAATACGAGAATTATTAAATACTAAACTACGGTACGATGTTGCTTACGCGCGCGTACAAAAATAATGAGCGGGCCGAGATCGAACGTGCATTCGCCGTCAGTTACAGAATCGAAGTGTCCCTCTCCACACGGCGTGCCTATACGCAGTTGAGAACAATAGCGCGTGCTTCACGAGCGTCAGCAGTTTTACAATACTACGCGCGCAGCGCGACTTTGCCTGTTAGTTAATTTATTATTAAAATATAAGAATGCAATGAATTTACACAATGAAAACAAAATATTATAACTAAACACAAATTTATATAAACATGTAAAACAAATAGGTCACTACACTACCCCCCTGCTGAGACTGAAGGCTACTGAGGTCGATAGTAGTCAGGGAATCGAACCCTTCTACCCGATCTGGTCTTTTTCGTCTCCTCAGCCTCGTTCGACGGCGGTTCTCTTGCAGTAGTGCCCAATTGTGTGTTCTTCGGTTTACCAGTCATGGTGTCATCTTTAGCGATGTAAGCTGGTTTTACCCGATCTATGGAGACCGTAACCTCTTTGTTTCGTATAGCCAGCTTAAGAGTCTTCTCCTTTCGATGCAGCACCTTGTATGGACCTGTGTATGGTGGTTCTAGCGAGCGTCTGGAAGCGTCTTGTCGAAGAAAGACAAACTCTGCTGTAGCTAGGCCTTTGGGTACGTAGAAGGTCTTGTTGTCGTGCCGACTTGTGCTTCCTGGGGTCAGCTTCGCCATATGGAGGCGGAGTCGTGTTACGAAACTCGTCGGGTCGTTGCTGGTATTGGTAGCGGGAACGAAGAATTCACCCGGGAGTCTGAGTGGCTCACCGTATACTAGTTCGGCTGCCGTAGTTTGTACGTCGTCCTTCCAGGCGCTGCGGATGCCCAGCAGCACAAGGGGAAGTGCTTCTGCCCAGGTTGAAGAGGAGTGGCACATGATGGCTGCCTTCAATTGGCGGTGAAAGCGCTCCACCATGCCATTGCAAGCAGGATGATATGCCGTTGTGGGACGGTGTTGTGTACCAAGAATGGCGGTCATGGTGCGGAAGAGCTCGCACTCAAACTGTCTGCCCCTGTCAGTCGTGATCTTCGCGGGACAGCCAAATCGAGACACCCAGCCAGCAATGAAAGCGCGGGCGCATGTCTCTGCGGTGATGTCAGCCAGGGGGTACGCTTCAGGCCATCTAGTGAACCGGTCAATGGCTGTGAGGCAGTACCTGTAACCAAGCGAGAATGGTAATGGCCCTACTATGTCCATGTGGACATGGGAAAAGCGATGGGAAGGAATTGGGAAGTGGGAGGTGGGAGAATGTGTGTGCCGGGTCACCTTACTTATTTGGCAATCTTTGCATCCTCTGGCCCAATTCCGGCAATCTCTTTTTATTCCAGGCCATACAAATCGTCTAGACACCAGCTTGACAGTTGCATTAGTACCAGGATGGCTCAATCGATGTAGTGCGTCAAACAAGGGTTTTCTGAATTCGGCAGTTAAGTAAGGTCGTGGATGTTTAGCAACGTCGCATACTATCTCTGTCTGTGAATCAGCAGTTCTAACCTTGTTTAATTTTAGCGATGAAGTGTTTGCTTTTAGTAAGCCTTGCAACTCTGGATCAGCATTCTGGGATCTTGCAAGGTCTTCGTAGTTTATAGGCAACGAAATAGCTTCTATTCTAGAAAAAGCATCTGCGACTACGTTTTCCTTCCCTGCGACGTAGCGAATATCCGTGGTGAATTGACCTATAAAGTCCAAGTAACGGAATTGCCTTGGAGAGCATTTCTCACGGTTTTGTTCGAAAACGTACGTTAGCGGTTTGTGGTCAGTATACACTATGAACGGTCTTGCTTCAACCATATGTCGGAAGTATTTGATTGCTTCGTAGATAGCCAAGAGTTCCCGGTCGTAAGGGCTGTATTTCTTTTGTGCAGACGTAAGTCGTCGAGAGAAAAATGCTAACGGTTTCCAGTTGTTATCTACCTGCTGCTGCAAGGCTGCTCCTATAGCAGTATCGGAAGCGTCTGTATGAATAGCTAACTCGGTGTCTGGCTCAGGGTGGGCTAACATGGCTGCATCTGCAAGACTGGTTTTACAGTTGTTGAAAGCTTCGAGCATTTTGGGCGATAGTGTTATGTTCTCCGTTCCTTTAGTCTTTGGTCCTGATAGCAGAACGTTGAGTGGGCCTTGGATTTGTGCAGCTCCTGGTATAAAACGACGATAGAAGTTATACATGCCAAAGAAACGTCGCAGCTCCTTAACCGTCTTGGGTATGGGGTAGTCCTGCAGTGCTTTCACCTTGTCTGCAGGTGGTTGGATACCATTTTGACTTACGTCGTGGCCTAGAAATGTTATGTGTGACTGCCCAAACTCACACTTAGCGGTATTTACGACGATACCGTACTCGCTCAAGCGCTGGAAAAGCTGCTCCAGGTGCTGTAAATGCAGAGCTTCAGAATCCGAGTAGACTAAAATGTCATCAACGAACCCATAGCAAAATGGTAGTCCCCTGAGGACTTCGTCTATGAATCGCTGGAAGGTTTGGGCTGCGTTGCGTAGACCAAACGTCATGAACGGAAATTCGAAGAGCCCAAACGGTGTGGTGATAGCTGTCTTCGCGATATCCTCAGGGTTTACCGGAATCTGATTGTAAGCTTTGACCAGGTCTACCTTAGAATATATCATGCTGCCTGCCAGTTGATGAGCGAAGTCTTGGATATGCCTGATTGGGTATTTGTCCGGTATGGTACGAGCATTCAGGCCTCGGTAATCACCGCAAGGACGCCAACCGTTATCTTTCTTCGGTGCCAGGTGAAGTGGTGAAGCCCAAGGGCTTTCAGAGCGGCGCGCTGTACCATTTGAAAGCATATCTTCGAACTCTTGCTGTGCTATTTTCAGTTTATCTGGTGGTAAACGTCGTGGTCGAGATGTTACTGGTGGGCCTGATGTCGTTCTAATGTAGTGGACCGTTTGATGTTTTACTGGGTGCTGGATACCGGCTGGCTTGGTGATCTCAGGGTACTTACGTAGAAGCTGATGAAATTTACTGTGGCCGGGAACGACCTTAACTGAAGCGACGTCTGTAGTTGTTTCTTCCACTGGTTTAGCTGCTATAGATACTGTCGTCAGGCCGTCGATCAACCGGTGGTTTCTCAGATCTACGAGTAGTTCGTAATATCTAAGAAAGTCAGCTCCTATAATAGGTTTTGACACATCTGCTACCACAAACCTCCATTTAAATACACGCCGCAGCCCTAGGTTGAGCTCCAGGTGCAACCAGCCGTAGGTGCCTATGCACGATCCGTTGGCAGCGAACAACGCGTAGTCCGTTTTCCGGCGTGGTTCTTTTAGCGCTGATCGTGGGTACACGCAGAGGTCTGATCCCGTGTCAACTAGAAAAGATATTTTAGAATAGCAGTCTACAACAAATAAGCGGCCTGATTGATTGAGGCAGTCGTTAGCCGCTAGTTCCGGCTGCCATTTGCGTTTAACGCCGACGGTGCGGTAAATGAACATGGCGTCGTACATTTAAGTGCTTTCGCGCCAAACTTGTCATGGTACCAGCAAAAATCGTTACTTTTTGAATTTGAATAAGTTCGCCTGCGATTTCGGTTTGGTGTCGCACTTCGTTCACGGGGGAATCTAGTTTTATTATTAAAACGTACCTGCCCTTGTAATGAAGAAACTTGTCGCGACAGCTCTTCAATCTGTTTCGCCAACTCACTAACGGCGTTACTGCTGGTACTTGGGCCGATGCTAGCCAATACTGGTGCAGGCGGCGCAATTTCGTAAACCTTGTCTGCTAACTCAGCTACTATTTCTAGTGTTGTATCTGGTTGTGTAGCTATTACGGTCTGGATATTCTGGGGTAATCGGCTTGACCATAGTGTTCGCAAAAAGGAGTCGGGAATGGTTTGACCTGCCAGTGTCTGAAGGTGACGCAGGAACTGGGATGGTTTTCGGTCACCGAGCTCTTCGTGAACTAACAGTTGTTTCACTTTCTTTTCCTGCGACTCGGACAACCGTTTTATAAGTTCTTTCTTTAGCTTCTCGTATTTACCCTCTTTTGGCGGTGCGATAATTATGTCCTTCACTTCAGCTGCGTATTGGTGGTCAAGATGCGCAATGACGTGATAGAATTTCGTCGTATCCGCCGTTATGCCGCTAATGTGAAATTGCCCCTCGATTTGCGCGAACCACAGTGCCGGTTCTTGAGCCCAGAATGGTGGCATCTTCATGCCTACTTTGCATATGACCTCGGATGTCGCTGATTTAGTCGTTGCAGTAGAGCTTTCCATCGCCATCTCGAATGTTCTAGAATTCGCGTTTTTTATTTTTACCGGAGGGTATTTAACGCGCGACGCAGTAGTAAATTGTTCGAGAACGTACCGGAACTATTCGCGTCTTTAAAGTCGGGAGTCACCAAATATGGTATAAATATTTTATCGTGAATGATAAATTAAAGTCTGATTAATTAAATTATAGTCTTATTCACAACACAAAAATTCCATATATAAATTCATAAATAAAACAGTTACACGCGCACAAAAGATAATTTGATGAGATACGAATATGATGAATACGAGAATTATTAAATACTAAACTACGGTACGATGTTGCTTACGCGCGCGTACAAAAATAATGAGCGGGCCGAGATCGAACGTGCATTCGCCGTCAGTTACAGAATCGAAGTGTCCCTCTCCACACGGCGTGCCTATACGCAGTTGAGAACAATAGCGCGTGCTTCACGAGCGTCAGCAGTTTTACAATACTACTACTTTGCCTGTTAGTTAATTTATTATTAAAATATAAGAATGCAATGAATTTACACAATGAAAACAAAATATTATAACTAAACACAAATTTATATAAACATGTAAAACAAATAGGTCACTACATTACTTTATCTCATAGGCAATTATATTTTTCTCTATGAAAGGCAATTGCTGTGGTTCTAGGAAATCGGAGGGTGGAATGGTGCTGAAAAGGATTTCATATTCCCCATGATTCATCATCCTTTGTAATCTCAAGCCATTTATAAATAAAATATTTAAAGCTGTAAAAAGGAAGGAGTTTCTATTTTCCTAGATATTGGAGCGTACTTCTTTACAAAGACCTTATGTCATAATTTTCGCCCGTGTAGGGAAAGTTCTGGTCTGATAGTCTATCCAATTTTTTCTTTTCTCAGAGCCAAAAAATAAACTTTTTTGTAAGAGGGTTGTCATCTCAAAGGAACAATTATTATTGTTCAGTACAAGGAAGCAAATTGCCTACCCGCAATGTGGTACCACTATGTGAAGAACCGGCATAAGCCCATGTACTATAAGGGTAAGCAACTGGCTTACAGCGTTAAGATTATGTTAGAAAAATTTTGCACTGAGTCGCAGTGTCTCGGTGGCTTAACGATACAGCGCCCGCCCCGCATGCTAGGAGATGCGGGTTCAAGTCCCGCCTGAGACATGATTTTTCAAGTTTATGTACTGATAACATGAAGGCGTTCTAGTCCCATCGTACTAGCCTGCGCCCTTAATGTAAGCATGTCTCATAGGCCTTCTCTCGTTATATTCGCCCCGTATAGGGAAAGAATCCGGCCTGATAGGCTTTCCCATTTCTGCTTTTCCTACACCCTCTTTTTCCCGAGCCAGCAGAAGCTCTTCTGTAAGATGATTGTCATCTAAAAGGAACAATTTTCATTGTTCTGTACAAAGAAGCAAATTGTCTACAAAAATGTGGTAGCTCTCATGCTCATATAATATGAAGGCATCTAGTTCCAGCATACTAGCTCTTGCCCTTAATGTAAGCATGTCTATCTTCGAGTGATAGCACTTGCGTAATAGAAAAACTCTCACATTTAGCATGTCTAGCCATTGTTTGTGATTATTCAGAATATCTCGCACAAAATTAGAGCTTGTGGTTCTGTTCATCATACATGAAACTACCCAGACGTTTAAAGTTGTTATAGGGAAAAGTCATATTTGTTGAAATATGTTAGCCTCACCTATTGGTGTATGTGTCATCTTCTATGATAACACATTTAAGAGGGTGTGGTCAAAGATGTTTCCTCATATTGCTCTGAGAATCTTGAAGTTTCCTTTATTAGCTTCCATTTTTCGAATCTTCCTCTTGTTTCCTCGTTTCTTTTCCTTTCTTGATCTTCTTTCTTGAATTTAATTTTCTTCAAACACTTGGATTTTAATGGTGAGATTTTTAAACAAGTGAGTAAAACGGTTACGAAATGATAAACGTGCTCTCCGAAAAGAAATTACGAAAAGCAATCTTGTTTTTACCGTAACCTAACCGAAGGTTTATGCACTAGGAATAAATATTGAATCTGCAGAATGCATAGATATATCATTGCTTTCGTTGTAACGCTTTTAGCCCCAAGCGACAACCGGTTGTTGCGATAACAATTGATATTTAATTGTGTCTGGGAATATCCGAACGTCAAAGGTACAACGAAATGAAAACAGAAAAAATGGTGGAAGGTGATATTATAGGTTATGAATTTTTTCTGAAGATTCCACTCGAAACCATCCTAACTACAACATTGCTCTATATGTGAAAGTAAGAATAAATTGAATCATACCTGTGATTAATGTTATAAATCCCTTCTATTTGCATAATAAGCCTTGAACTTGATTAGGCTTCTTCTTGTCATTTTCCCAAAAATCACAATTCGACCTAAGTAAACACTTTGCACCTTGACTACCTTAATTCTAAAGCCTGATTATAAACTTTTATGGTATATTTCTTAAGAGTAATAGATATTTTACCCATCTTTTATAAAAACGACGATGTGACCGCGCTCGCACAAAAACCGTAATGACATTTGATAGGTTGCCATAGAACACGTTCTGTTTCTCTTTTTTTTTTTTAGCTTTGAAAAAATTGTGGCTCTGCGCTAGTGCTTCGCCGTTACTACATGTAAAAATCCATCTCGGACAAGTATTAAGTATAATCGTAATTATAAAATTGGGCAGTTATGCGCAGCTCACCCTACTACGTACTATTTAGAATCAGTTCGAATATTACTTAATTGTTTTTATTTTGAAGATCACCGAAGTACGTGCCTATGCAGTTTGTCTAGTTGGTCCAGTGCTTTAAATACTGGGCCAAGATCTCAGGGTCCCGGGTTCGTTACCCGGGCCCACCAACCAAAAGTTTCGAATTTCCGAACATTGCTCGGGTTTGTGATCACCAACCCGCATTTGGCAAGCGCGGTGATTATGCCAATACCCATCATTGCTGTGGTATCTTGAATTCAAGGATGAGGCATTTTCCCAGTGGGATGATTATAGGCTGTTACTACTTTGCTTTACGCATAATTTATAATATGAATTAAGAAAAAAATGCGATTATAATTAAGAAATCTTTTTTTTTTCATCGTTTGAAAACAAAGGTGTTTCCATACAATTTGTCTTTAAGACGCTGACATGAGCCAAATTGAGCTCAATAAAGATTGTTTTGCTTTAAGCCTATGGCTCGTATTGTTGCCAAATTCTATGTAGTTGTAATTGATCATATTTTCGACCAGGTGGCTGTTTCCAAAACACGATTCTAAAAACTTTTCTAAGAAAAAAAAAATAGAATTTCTCGATAGAAAAAAATCTCAAAGTAGCCTCTGAAAATACATAAATTACCATTTTTCTCAGCAGTCCGTATAACAATGATAATAAAATTTTGCTATATTGTATATTACATGTTGCTTAAGCAAATGGCTGATTTAGATTTTTAATAAAATGGCAATTTTAAATTGCACAACGAATTTTGTTGTTTGGCACTAAGGCCCTTCTATTCCATGCGCTTTTTCTCTGTCACTCCTACGAGAATCGACAGTGATAGCTGTGGCGCGTTCCAAAGAAATTCAAAGACGAATAAATTTGTGGGCGTGTTCATTGCTCAAGGTCATCGGCTGCAGTCAGCGTCTTAATGGTGAAGTAGTATAACATAAATCGGGTTCGTGACTGTCTATCGCGTCTAAAATATCCCGGCCTATTCATTTGTCATTGGTTCGCCTGCAAATATCCCGGTGGGGTGGGTGGGCCAGGAAGTCTGCGCGTGCGCCCACGGGCTCTCATCGCGTGATTCATGGCCCGAAGCCACATTAGCTGGAAGCTGTCTGTTTCTATGCATTAGACGGTTTGTTTCTAAGTTCCCATAGATTTATTGGACAGTTGCTTATTTTAGTACCTATCCAATTATGAACTTAACAGTCACCCTGATGACGTTGAATGCCAGTTACTGTTGTCATCATGTCGTGCAGGCATGCGAGATTGCAAGAGTTCCATATATAAAAAAAAACATATATACATAGCTTGAAACAAGTTACAAATTATAAGCCGCTGCTTGACAACTGTCAGAAATTTCTTTTTTGACACCGACGTAAAATTGGTGTCTTAGTTCGTTATTGATGAAGAGCGTATCTACTTCGATTACATTTTCGGTATAAATCAGTCAAACTTTCAAAAACAAATATTCGAGTCATGATACCCACATAAAAAATAATTTGAACGAATTGATAACCCCCTTTTTTATTGTCGGTTAAAATCAATTTTCAAAAGTTCAAAAACATATGAATAGAGTTGTTCAACGTATTACATAGTACCAAGGCAAGCCCGTAATGTCCAACATTGCTTGTCCAAACACTTAACTCGTTCAAAACGTTCACAATCTGCAATCGCACCAGATAACATTCAGGACAAGAGTGAGGACCCCACCTCGCTAAGACCAATACGATATGGAGTTCAACAAAGAAAATTGACAAATATATCCCAATGTAACCAGTTCTATGGAAACTTTCAGTTTTGTATCCGATGTTGACAGATTGCGACCCCACCCTATGGTCTTATCAGGGCAATTTGTGGAATTCTATTATTTGCTGGGACCTTCACTTTCTCTATCGTGATGTATATTTTCCTAGTATCAGTAAAGCCTAGTCTACAAAATGGTGCGTTCAAATGTTAATCCATCCATCCAATCCATCCATGTTATTATAAGTATGTATTTACAAAAAAAAAGTATATACGAGTAAGTAAATTTATCGGTTGTCTAGTACCCCATTCGACAGGGTACTTAATAGTAACTTAATTTGGGACTAGATGGCTCTGTGTGGCCTAGTAAGGCATGTCTTAAATATTTATTTATTTATTTTGATATTAGTATCCTATTGATACAATAAATTAAGCATGCGCGTGCTCATTATGCCATAGAGAAAGCAGACGAAGAGCAGGTTTTCATCCCTTTTTGATGAACATGCCGCGATAGCGTAAAAAGCCTTTTCTTCCATCGTGATGCGCACTACCAAAAAGTACCTGCGTGTGTTTTCTCCAAAGACTAAAACTTAACAATTTAGCTAAAGTAGGCAGGCTGTTAAATATTTCCAATTTTTTGTCAACTCTAACTCCGTTATATAAAGGTCAAGGAAAAGTTAGGTTTTCCATAAAGATGATGAGCTGTTGCCTGTGCACATCTGCAGAAATAAACTCAATTACAAAATGACTTTATTACTACTTTGAAACGAAAGATTTTTTCCTTTTCGAAATCTTTTGTGTTCCTGTTCACTGATTGATTCAATATAAGTATGTAAAGTGTTGCCTTTCGTTTAGGCAAATCACTAATAATACTGTTAATGTGAATTTGAGTGTGTTTGTTACACTTTATCGCAGAAACTACGGAACCGATTTCAATCAAATTTGGAACAAAGGTAGATTAAGCTTTAAGTTAGAGCATAAGCTTTTTTTTATCCCACTGTTGAACACAGGTTTACGCGATATAAAGTCATTCACGTTGCCGAAAAGCTAGTCAGTAAAGAATTGTTCCATTATTAATAATCTTTTTTTTTCTACTGTAGGCCTAATGTAGACAAGGCTTTAAGATCCGCAGCTGACTTTCCTAAGTTCCCAACAAAATGCATTCACTTAGAAGACGATTATCATCAAGGGCACTCTGAAAGGGAATTCTAAGATACGGTCAGTTTCCTCAAGTGCTGTGCGAAATAAATCAACCTGTGTCCATTGTGGCATACGAAAAGCGATTTAGCAATGAATAACATATAATAAATAAATATTTGCAAAATCTTAAACATTGGCCGCACACGTTTATATTTCAGAACGCTTAATACACGTAAGCAGTCATATTTTAAAAGTAAAGAAATAAAACTAAGTGCGAGTAATTTAGGAGATCGTGATAAGCCTCGGGGTGATATTATAAGACGCAGTTATCGCTATTAATCAAATGTACGTACATGTAGGTAACACGCACCATACTCTCATATTAATTTTACAGTCCTTATGCTTGAACTGGGCAGAATCTGATACAAAAATAAACTGATCGTATCACAACAGTCGTTGATTAATTGAAAAATTGCAGAACTTTTGAACCGAACTCGTTGGCTTCCTGCATTAATTATGAGATAGCAGTTAAAACTTTCCAAATATAAATCTACAACCCCGCGAACCGTTGTCGCTTCGTCAAGGAAAAAAGCCGCGACCTAAAAGCATGAAACGGCGAATGTTCAAGATAAGAAAAGGCTTACAGAGATAAAACTCTACACCTGACCGTTTCGTTAAGAGGGATTTATCTCTTTGCGGCTGGAAGAGTTTCAGAACTTTAATCTTGCAGAATGTAAGTTTCAACAGCTTTAAAGTTTACAATCGGCCTTTCGCAAGTAACAGTTAGTCATAAAGTACCGTACGCTATCAAATTCTCAATCTGGAGTCACTGAGGAAATAGCGTTTACAATACCCGCTTCCCACCTATCACTGCAGCGGACTGACGAGAGCGACCATTTGCAATCATTTGCATGAGGAAGCAGATAAACCGCTGCGCACGCTCCGATACCCGAGCGAGGGTGGCCGCTGTATTTACAAACGCTCAGACAACCTCATTAAACTTTCTAAACACAACCAACAATAAAACATAACACAGTCGCCAAATTAGCTCACAGACAGGAACAGTTACATGACACAATGATTTAAATACAATTCACGACAAGCCCCGTATCGATTGCGCCCGTAAATCCTGAACTGGTACACACATTAAAATCGGTAGCAACGACTGTGTCGACATCATAACGTAATTTATGGTTTCATTTTATCTGCTTACATTTCGCTCGCCGTACCCGGCTGGGGTTACGGTAGAACAATAGGCTGACATAAGCAGCGAACAACTGGAGCGCGGTACCGTTGCCGCGAAAAACTCGCCGATTAAAACCGAAACTTAAATCCGTGGGGTCAGCGAGATACGATCCTTTTAAATGGCGCACCATTGGCACCGGAGAAAGGCTCGACTAAAAAACATGAACAAAGATTACCCGACATACACCGCGCGGAAGTGGAATACAGGACGGCCGTTGGGTTCACAATTTTGATCGTAAATCATCGGTCGTTTTTAAATTTTTAATGTTTCCTACAATTGTAATGAGTCGGAATACACAATGAGATACGATATCATAAAGTAGGAATATTATCTCTCTGTATTGAATACGAATCAGTAAAATATCACGTGATTGGATGGCGACAGATCATTTACTCTAAACGCCCACTCAAATCCATGTTACCCGCGAGGAAACCACGTAATGACTTGTAAAGGTTTGTCAAGGCGCAATTTCCTTCAAAGTGAGTGTGTCAAAGATATTCTTTTTTGCACACACTGCGGCGTCATTAGATAATGTAGTCATAAAGAAAATAGCAGGCATTTCCACTTTACGGTAAACATTTCCTTTAAGGTTCAAGCGACCCACGAGTAGATTCTTTTAGCGAATATTTATGTTTGGAGCGACATATAAAAAAATTGTTAAAATATACACGAGATTACAGTCGTGATCGACAGCAAAATCAATACAACGAAGGGATCGTGCACAAAGTGGGCGTTTAACCTCTGACCGAGGGCGTGCGCGGGCGCACACGGCGCGTCAAAGCCATCCATCATGGCCGCTATCTGAGGCAAATTAAGCGAGTATAGACGCCACCGACGCTTGCCGACCAGATTATCTTGACACTCTTCGTCTAACACACTGGAATGTCCCTTAGATCATCCTCGCCGGTCGGTTGTACATGCCCGAATGTGACGTTTACAAATCGCCTGGTGCCAGTACGTCACGGTTTCCAATTTACTTTCTTCTGCAAGTAGAATATGTCTGACCTCATCGGTCGCAGGAACCACGGGTCTTACGGGAAGTGCAATTTGCATATCAATGTATCAACTTGTTTTATCGATCGGATAGTTTCAAAATAAGCAAAATTAAACGCCTGGAAAGCGACGCAATTCGTTGAATTACTTAACATTTCCATTTAGGTGGCCAGGTCTCTGAAATCGAAGGTAAAAGTGACAGAAGCTTTAGGATAAGTGGCTAATGAAGTAAGACATTCTGCATTGCAGTGTTGCAATGGGAACCGCAGGCGTCTACTGTGACAGTCGTTGTCAGTCAAGACGCGTTGATTTTGCACGATACGGAACGAGGTTGACATAGCTAATGCCAATTATTAGCAACTTATACAATTACGCAACAAAAAGGGCCGTCAAGAAATGTCTTACGTTTACAACCGATTTTTTACTAATAACATTGAGAACTTTTTAGATTTCAATGTTAGTCCTCATAGAAGAAGCTGTTGTTTTAGCACTAAAATAGCATTTATGAGATCATAAATTTTTATAAATAACCCTGAACATACTACAGATACATCATCTCCACTTTCGAGAGTTTAGGGTTGTACAAATTTTTTCCGCATTTATGTTTAAGGAAAATTTTACTTCTATATACTAACTTTATTGAGTAAAAGTAACAGCCTATAATCATCCCACTGCAGGGCAAAGGCCTCTATCATTGAATTCAAGTTACCATAGCAATGATGGGTCTATACCCATCATTGCTATGGTAACTTGATGCCTATGCATAAACACCACACTTGCCAAATACGAGTTAGTGATCACAAACCCGAGCAATGTTCGAAAACTCGAAACTTTTTGTTGCCCGATCCGGGGTCGAACCTGGGACCCCGAGATCTTGGCCCGGTATTTAAACCACTAGACCAACGAGGCGTTATTTCTGCATAGTACCTAAGCGTTCCTTATTGAGTAAATAGATTTTTTTTTAACCTCATGATGCAAACAAGCATAATTATATGCAATGACAATGACAACATTAAATTACAAATACAAGTAACTCGAGGTAGATTCACTGCAATATGGCCATCTTCAAGATATACGCGGAAGATGTTCCATCGAAAACGAAACTTGTAAACAAGTACGTGATAGGCCAAAAACAGAATTATCTGAGGCGCGTCATTATCGTAAAATACAAGCTTCGATTTCGCTATAATTAACGAGGGTAACCCCATTTTCCGTTTTCTGAGGTGAAACGTCGCATAATAGGCTCATAGTAATCACTTCCACATTACCTTACGTAAGATTATTGACAAAATTAAGTGGCCCGCCTCGGGGCGGGAACCCACGTCTGCAACCGATACTGATCGGCAACTATTGACCATTACACTGAGAACACTTTCGGCCACGGTTGGTTTAGAACAAGATGCAGGAAAGATTCTGCATTTTAAATTAGATTTGAAATCATTACAGATATTATTCTTAACCAATATTCTTTTGCTGGCTGAGAGATTGCTCTTTTAACTGAGCTAATGAGACAGTAATTTGCACTGTAAGCTATCAAGATTTTGGTTAAATAATAATAATAATATAGTAAATATTTTTTTTAAAAGTAGAACCGACGTATAGCCTGGAATTTCAGAACTTTGAGCCATTTATCAAACAAAAAACAATCGAAATCGGTCAACCTAAAAAAAGTTATGCGTGGTCGAACATTCTTAACTGTGAAAGAAACTCTTTTCTTAAACAAATGAAGTGCACATTAAACTGAAAGAAAAAAGAAATTATTCCAAACATGATCCACGTATCAAGCGTATAATGCGCGCGAACGCACGCACTTCGCCTCGACGATTTACGAGCTGATCAGGGAGCGGACAGTGGCACCGTTAATCCTGCAAAGCTATAGATCTTCCGGCGGCCATGATAGGGTTAGCTACCATCAAAAGATCCTTAGGGTATAAGCAACATTCAAAGGCACAGACAAAAGAAAGAATATTCCTGGTAGCATATCACTAAGTTTAATTTAAGTAATATCTGTAATCCTTCATACTAACGATATATATTTTGAAGACATGGGTCCCGATCTTATAAATATGTTAGATGGATCGTAGCCCAGACTACTTTGGAAAAAACTAACTGTAATACATATTGACATTTGACGTGGTGTAATGAAGAAATCTATTACAATACCTCTACTTGCGAATGTGGTAAAACCACTTGAAAGATTAGGCTAGTTTAAAGATATGGACGTATATTAACATTTGTATTTACAGAAACAATGGTTACATGTGAAATATCTGTATACATTCATTATAACGATTTATATTTCGAAGACATGGGTCCCGAGCTTATAAATATGTTAGATGGATCGTAGCCCAGACTACTTTGGAAACTAGTGACTGTAATATTAAACATATTGACATTTACATGGTTGAATGAAGAAATCTATTACAATACCTCTATTTGCAAATGTTGTAAAACTACTTGAAAGATTAGGCTAGTTTAAAGATATGGACGTATATAAACATTTGTATTTACAGAAACAATGGTTACATGTGAAATATCTGTAATCATTCATAATGACGATTTATATTTCGAAGACATGGGTCCTGAGCTTATAAATGTGTTAGATGGGTCGTAGCCCAAACTACTATGGGAACCACTACTGAAATAAATATTGACATTTGACATGGTTTAATGAAGAAATCTACATATTACAATACCTCTACTTGCGAATGTAGAAAGTGCAACATTGAAATATTTTGTATTTACAGAAGCAATGGTTACATGATATGTATTTATAGAAAATAAATTGGCCGAGTGCGTGTCGGCCAGTGTAGGACTACGCTTCGCAAATGCTTACATAAATCTTATCTTCACTATACACTTGCCCTGTTCCCAGGACATCTGGGAGCTTTCATAATTTTTTTAGTCCGATAATTATACATCGTACGTAATTTAAAGGCCTGTTTTATATAAATAAGAGCTTTATTTAAGATGAGATTCATCTGGTAAATGGATATCATCGCCGATTTATTTATTTTATTTCAAGAGGTCTTACTTGCTTATCATTAGAACTTCTTTAGTTAAACTATTTAAAAAATACTGAACTCACGTAAAGGTTAAAATAACGCACAAACAAAAATTATTTCATTGAAATCGGTCAATATGTAAAACAGTTATGCATGGTCAAACATAAAAAACTGAATGTATACGCATCAGAGCTTCCTCTTTCGGTTTCATCGGTCGAAAAATATGTTTATTTTACTTGGAGATGATCACGACCCGTCATGGTGATTTCCAATCAAAGATTCTAAAGCTTTACACTCGCTTGTCCATGAAGTTTTAATGGCGTAGAGTACTAATACAGTCTAAATATAGTGTAATTGAGTTCTAAATTGTCAATATCGATTTCAACATCAACCTTTGGACCGTCGTAATATCGACAGTCAGGTAGGGATTATTTTCAAATGGCAACTATGTAAGTACGGTAAGTGTGACAGTAATAGAAGCAATTTTATCCATTTAGAGGAAACGCTTAGTAGGGACGTGTCCGTTATAACTAGTAATTGGTAGTGAATGATGTTCTGAGGTGGCGAAACAGTCGTTCGCCAAGAACTAAAGTAACGTAAGATAAGTTATTAAAATACCAACACCAAATCAAAAGACTTATACCACTTAGGGAATTGTTTTTGAAACTAAGCAACCAAAACATTAACGTAGATATGCGTTTATGCCGGGACATTAATCAATATGCTCAAAATTACATTGATAATAGAAGTAAATAAGATTGTTCATGCCAATGCCATTGTGGAAAAAACGTCAATAAGGCTTCAAAGTCAGAGATTACTTCATAACATATGATGAGAAAGCATCTTAAATTAAACGTTGTTAATATGCAGAAAAAATTTAAACACGTAAGGTGCTAAATACGAGTATCGTATAGAACATAAGCCTTTTATTAATTGGCTTCCTTAGTGTAAAAAAATATGTTAATATATATAACAATATATAATTATAATAACAACACTAAAAAAAAAGATATATTTTTAAAAACAACATTATTTCATATGAACTTATTATAACTAATTACACTTCAACATACATTCAAAAATGAATCCACTATAACATAAATTCGACATAATAATATATATTATACATTAACATTAAAAATTCTTACAAAATTTCAAACAATACCACATCCTTAAACTTGTATAATAGGCATGCAAGACTTGCACTATTTTATAAATTTCGTTGCAAATGTATTCAATTTGAAAATATTCTTGTTATTCAAAGAGCGGCACAACCTGTTACGAGGGTTTTTAAAAAAAACTCACTAGGTAGTCTCAATCGCAATTATTGTAAAGCATATTTTGTATACGAAATAAAACTTTTTTTTTTATGATACGGACTCGTAGAAAAGCGTTCCGTATTTAGTTTTCTGAAATTGTAATAAGACTTAAAATACTTGTGGTACTTTTTAGGGTTTCGTACTTCTAAAGGAAAAAGCAAATTTCACAATATCCTTTTGGTCGATCTGATGATATGGTGAAGGTAGCAGGAAGCCAATGGATGCGGGTGCGTGAATATCCGGCAGTGCTATATCCAGCAGTGGGCATTGTGTGGCTCGTATGATAAGGCTCCGATCAAATGATACCGTTGTTGCATTTCCCACATATTTTCAAAGGGAATTAAAATATAAAGATTTCTTATTCTGTAACCAGATTGATCAAGAAATATATTCGGGAGGAAATATAGGTAATCATTAGTATTTGAAAAAAAATTAAATTAAAAAGTAATCGGTGTATTTTTTCTGTATTTTATGGTGGTTAAACGGAACTCTCAGTGCGCAACCCCGACTCACCCGATTGATCAAATTGTAGGATATCTAGTTTACCTATTGTGATGTTCTTTTCTCTAATTTCAGTTGGGGACGTCATGTTTTATATATTTTTACCATTTTAATAATTTTATTTTATTACTTATGAATTTACATTTTATTTTTGTCGATCTACACTAATATTATGAAAAAGAAAGATTTGTATTTTTGTAATAAATAAACTCAAAAACTACTATGCCGATTTCAAAAATTCTTTCACCGTCGGAAAGCTACATTCACCCTGAGTGACATAAGTTATATTTATTGCTAGAAAAGATTAGAGATCCTTACTAAAACTTAGCGGGTTCACCCGTGCGAAGCCGGGCGGGCCGCTAGTCGTTCATAGAGTGACTACTCAAATAAATGTAGCTAAACCCCTAAATCAAAATATTAATATCTTTTCTTCAAAGCTTGCGCAAAGTCAATAAAAGCACAATTCCCTTTTTACGTCTTTTTCAAGTAGTTGTTTAAGTAAGCATTAAATACTTGCTTTACACGCGGAACCCTAAAAAACTAAGGATTGTAAATTTTATGAAGCAATTAGCAACACTGTAGCGTCAACGAGGCTCATACTTATTGTGAAAGCGTCCACATAATGTAGTAGGTATGTCACGAAAAACCTTGTGAAATTAACGCATGTTTGCCGTTATTGATTTATATTGCGACACGTTAATTATTTTTAAAGTTTATGAACATAAAGTACGAGTAGAAATATTAAAATACATAATTCACGATACCATTAAAGTAGATAAGCAAAATAACTAGATGATGGATGGAAACGGATGGTATTGATTTATAATGATTAAAACTCACAAGTGGGTGAACTCTACTGTGGATTTGTTGCGTTGTAAACAGTCGTAAAGTTGAAAAAAACAGATTTTCCCTACACTTTCGGCGACTTTTTACATGTTAGGTATGTATAATAATGAAAACATATCATCTTCAGCCTTCATTTGTCCACAGTTGGACTTAGATCTCTCCAAATGATAATGTTATATCGTTGTCTAACTTTAGACAATGATAGAGAGAAGACGTTTTGCATCATTGTCACTTTTGCGCTGTAACAAACTTATGTATAGTGTTTCAGGTCTGATAACTAAATCTACAAATGAATTTGTAAATTAAATTATTAACTTCCTCAACTTCTTGAATGCAATTCAAAGTCCTACAAATCAAGTCAAAGCGAATCCGTGCAAATATTCGCAAATCCTTCTAACAGTTAGAAAGTTCTATTTCCAATATTTCATAGCGTCAGATCCATTAATAAATGGGCCCTTATAGGTCAGTTGGTGAGAGCGCTGGCATCCGTTTGAAGCGCGGATTAGGGCCGGACTGAATCGATTCACTCGATATATCATTTCATATTATGCTAATTTGGATTGGCTTGGTCACAGTAATAGATGGAATGACCGTGATTTTCAATTTAATCAATTGATATTTTGTAACCGATCGATATTGTTCAAATTTTGTTTCGAGCATGTGTGCAAGACAAATAATTTAGCTGATTTGGGAGCCACATGTACATTTTTTTTAACATGCCTTACTGGGCCACACAGAGCATCTAGTTCCAAATTAAGCTACTATTAAGTACCCTGTCGTATGGGGTACTAGACAACCGAGAAACTTACTTATATAAACTTTATTTGATATTTTAGCAACTTAATTGCACTTACGAGGACTTACTCCTGCGAGGAGATGCGGGTTCGATTCCCGCCTGAGACAAAATTTTTCAAGTTTATATACTGATATTACTTATATATTTTTTTTTGTAAATACATACCTACTTATAAAACACCTAGACCAGTACAAACAGACATGTTCATGCACACAAATATTTGTACTGTGCGTGGATCGAACCCGAGACCCATGGCTCAGAAGCAGCGTTTACTACCTACCGCTGATCCAAATGGTTGTCGAAATTTTTAAATGACTATATTTTTGCTAACTACTAGTACTAAATTGAAATTGTCACAGTTAACGCTCGCTAGGAACTACTTGAACATCACTACGGAAAACATTATAAATCTTCAGTTGGATGCGCTCTGATTGCTATTCCAAGGGACAATAATTCAATCTGCGCAAGAGGCTACTTGGAAACAGCAGGAATATTAAATTTACAGGCGGTTATTACTGTCTAGAAGAAAACTGATATTGACATGTAATAGAAGCGAAGAGCCGAGATTGAATTTAGTGATGGGATATTGTAAGAAGCTATAAAATGTATTTTCCGACTATTTAATCAGCCTTCAATAAATAGTACAGCTATTTGTCAAAGATTTGATTCGTGGTCAATATAGTACGTAACTTATTGAAATTTTAGTTTGCTATAGTATCTATTAAAGGACGCTTCGAATCCAATCAAACAGTATTACAATGATCATTAAAGAGTATGTAAACATTGTTATTTTTTGCCTCACTCAAATAAAGAAAAATATTAATAAGTACAGCTGCTTCCTTGAATTTATTTCATTTTATACAGCTAGCTATGTTCGGGGTGTTTGCAGTGTTGCAATGGTTAGTGAATGAATTAAAATGCATTTTAATTATAACCATAAAGTGAGTTAAATCCAAAAATATTGATTTCATTTTAATGTTATCTTTCTTTTCTTCATAAAAAAACCTATAATTTACCTACCTTATCATTATAATCAATTGATTATAAGGTCAAGTAAGTATTTCATTATAAGGTAAATGAACTTTACTTACCAGATAATCGTAAAAAATCAATGTTTCGATCGATTATATGTATTCATGAATGCATAATAGTCCAATATCATTAAGAAAATGACACTGCGTCCTTTCAAGTCATTTCAAAAATGATTGATGATTTATAAGTACACGTCAAAAGATTTTTGGGGGCATGATACCTATCAATATTGATCATTGGATTTTGGTAATCACACCCTTAATTTTAAATGTTTTATACGGTTCTTTTTCGCATTATTTTAAACAAGTTGACTACTTGTACAACTTGTGTATTCTTATGTTTTTGTAAATCTTTATCGTAGAAGGAAAATGGACGAAGAAATTATTAGGCAACGTCCGTGACCGAGTGGCTAAGACACCTGTTTTTAAGAAATATCCAGCACTGGGATCCCGAATTCGATTCGCGAATGGAGTCAATATAGAAATACACTTTTATATAAGTTTTCGTTTATGTTTGGTGTGTTTTGTGGTTCGTTTTTTTCACTAAACAAATAATTTAATAGCTATTTACTTCGGGTTCAAAACAATGTTCGTGATATTGTCCACTTTTTTGAACATGAACTAAAGAGGAAACACAAGGGCCGTTTTTCCATACAAACGTAGTCCCCTGTTTCCTCCTTGGATAAAGCCAGTAGAGCAATAATTTTTATTACGAAAATCTATGGCCATTATTAGCATGTTTCTATGTTTTCTGTTTTTTCATAAATTAATTAATAAAAAAGATATGAGCCCTCAAAAATTGAAAAAAAATCGCCAGATTTTCCGCTGTGTTCAAACATCCAGAAAACTAATTTGGCTAAATTTTAGAAAAAAAGGAAAACATACGAACACGGCCAAAGCCTTTCTTTAATTTTTAATGAAAAAAGTATTTAAATCGGTCTAGTTTTGAAAAAGTAATCGGGGGACTACGAAACGTTGATTTGGTGTGCTTTTAGTAGGTATTTTCGGTCCAAGAAGCAGTTGTCTTAATCACACTCTGCGGTGAAGGCGTTTGGCACTGCGCGACAGCAATAGATTTTATAAATATCTATTTTTGAATTCTCTCGCCCGTACTCTTTAAGCTTTTTATGAGTGACCATCATTACTTGCTTAGTAACAACATAGCATAACATTTCGTAGGAATGCAATGTTTATTGAAACGGAAAAAACAAAAATAGGCGAAGCATTCGAGCCGATCCGGTCGCGAATATTAATCATCAGAGGCCCTACTAAGCAACGCGAAGATCGTATTTACGGATCTTCTGTTTCTTTCGAATGCTGGGAAACATTGTCATGAGTGAGAGACACAGAAAGAGACGAATGTACGCACGTTTCGTTGCAGAGTAAGGCCTCTGGTTTCCACTCCGGTGCACTCGGGAGCGCTCGGTGGTGGCTTGTCGCCGCCAATTAATCGGATGTGAGCGCTGTGATTTGGTGCAATTTGGAAGATGTAGCGGCCTAGGTTTTATTACAGACCATTGAACAAATTCGCGTGAACAGAATAGATAAATTACTGTCCACGCAACAAATGCGCATGAGCGGAATAGGTTAAAATTTTGGGTATTTCGGGCCAAAGAACATATACGAAAGAACTGAATTAATCATTTTTGCCAATTAATTTTAACGACGAAATGGATGCCAAAACTGACGATCGCCGGTGTTTGCTTGTTTGGTTGTCAAATTGGTTATTATTTCAATATTGGTATAAAAATGTCATGGTTTATCAGCCTTAAGGCTATATGTAATAGAATATAAATATAATAATAGGATCCAAGAGCTTAAGCTCTATTATTATTCTATTGCAATAGTTTTTATTTTTAATACAAATAAAAGCATCAATGGGTAAGAAAACAAGAAAATATCGAAATCGATTCGAATCGATACATAAAAGTAGTGCAGAAAAATAATTATTCGTCGGCTGAAAAATCAAATAATTGCTTTTAAATGAAACCTGCTAGAAACTTCGTCCTAACGATTTTTTTTAAAACCTATTGAAAGACCCTGGCTTGTCAGAATTGCTGTTAGTTCTATGCTAGAACGAGTATCTAAAGCTACATTAGCAGGTTCATACCATATTTGGCTGGGCAGGGAGAGAAACACGAGATGGACCCGACACCCATGAATCCATGGAACGCTAAGAAGTTTGTCTCTCTTTGACTAAAGGTACCGATTGAAATTAACATCTGCAGCATTTTATCTACTTGACTTACAATTTTCTGGTCGGACCAGAGAGTTAGCAATACAGCCATAGCAAATCAGTCCGTTGTCAAATGTAGTTGAATTTAATGTTTCGTAGGCACTCTTCTATATTTAAAGTCATAGTTCACGTCATACTTTCCTATCCCTTCAAAATTAACGGCTCATTGTAAATCTCGTTTTATCCACGAACCATGACCACGGTCACGGCTTGACGGGACGGAACGCCCACATCGAGCCGCCAAATCAAATCGGAAATTGTTACGACCCGGTCGCTCATAATGCACGCCGTAGATATATTAATGACTATTAGCGATCGTCCTAGTAATAGCTTGGGCCACACTTTAACTAGGTAGGTCTTTAACAAAGGCGTAGGCCACGACAACATGCGAGAAAATATGGTGCTTTTAACTTTTAACAAAACTTCAAGAGACCTGAGGCCTTAATAGTTAGGCAACAAAATTTCTGAATCTTCGAAATTTAAATATTCCAATGTTATGTTGAGGAGTAAGGCCTGAGAGCCTTGGTGGGCAAACAGGCGTTACCTTTTGGCATAAATGGAAAGAAAACTTCTTAAAATTACCGTATGTCGCTGTGATAAGAGGGTTTTCCTAGGTTTAATGATCCATAAGATTTAAGTTACAATCTGTTATAAATATACGAATTGATATCCTATGTAAGTTTGAAGAACATCTCATAGCGCTTTCATACTGTAGGCGTTTAATGGTCGGGGTGAAGGTTAACATGTATAGTCTACACTCTACGTAATAACCATCGTGGGATAGGTGCCAACTGGAAGCACGATATCATTGATCTATGTTGACGTACAAACATACATACAGTATCTTGAAAAATCTAGAAGAAATCAAATCCAAAACTAATGTATTTTTTGACGACATCTGTACACACCGGTTTTTAATCAAGATTGCCGACGTCTCTAGTCGATACCCGGACGGGTCAATATATTTCTTTCTTCTATGTTTTCCTCGGGTCTGCGTTTTATAATACTACAACTGGAGCAACTTAGGCCATTAAATTACATCATCGTCAGATTACATCAATCCATTCCAATCTCTTCAAATAGAGGATTCCACCATAATCTATCACGCAGTCGGGATGATGATCGCAGTTGGCCAATGGAATAGACAAGATGCTGTAATGCCGTCTGTTCATGAAGTTTTATTAAGTCGCTTCTTACGACGCCGATAGAACGAGAAAAGACCGTGCTGCAAAAGGCTTTACGCCGTTTAATAAATATGAAATCAAATTTCAAAACATCTCATAAACTAATTAGAACATAGATGTTAAGAAAATTATTGTATCTGTTTTCTATGTGGAACTTTTTTATTTTAACTACTTAATATCACGTTCGAACGCAACACGTCTAATATGTTTATAATCAAAAATAATTTTTTACACTACTGATTGAAACGTAAATTAAAATCAACGTTCGAACACGCTCCACCGCACTGCTGTTATTTGATAAACATATTTAATTAAAATTATTTAAAGGCGCGTTCACACCGTTTGCTATCAACGACCAGATGTGTGCTTTGTTTGTATGCTACGAACAATCATTTTTAAAGCAATAACTAAATCTAAAACTTCATTCATATCCGTGACCAATCACGTGCAAGGTTGGTTTAAGATAATGTTCCTTTTGTATTAAATTAAAAACGTTAATTTGTGGAGATTTAAATGTGTTTGTTTGTATAAAATCACAAACTTTGTAAGACTACATTTGCTGAAAAGATTTCGAAAATTTGTTAGTTGGCATCTACAAAGTATCCCAACCAAAAGGGTAAGTGCGTCAATATCCCAGTGAAACCGATCCGCTTTTGTAAATTAATAATAATAATAATAAATATTTAGACATGCCTCACTGGGCCACACAGAGCCATCTAGTCCCAAATTAAGCTACTATTAAGTACCCTGTCGTAAAGGGTACTAGACAACCGATAAACGTAATTATATACTTTTTTTTTGTAAGTACATACTTATAATACATAGAAAACACCCAGACCAGTACAAACAGACATGTTCATGCACACAAATATTTGTACTTTGCGGGGATGGAACCCGCGACCCGTGGCTCAGAAGCAATCCGTTATAGCATCACATCACTTTTAAGTGTGAGCTTGCCTTTACGCCTGTTAGTTTATGCAACCGATCGCACACATCGCGACGATCCGATCCGATGTTCGATTTCTAATCCTACCGATTACAAGCGCATTACCGATCGTTATGACAGCGAAATCGCATCGCACGTAATTGATGATATCGATCTGCGCAGACGATTATAACATCGAATTATCGAATGATTCTCTCTTTAACACTCGTGGGCGGGATTGCCCTAGTCTGCCGTTTTCAAAGTACAAGTTTAGATACCGCAATTAGTTTTAGATGATACAATGTCTGCCCAGCAATTGTATTTAATTGCATAGGGAAACCTTTTTTTTCTTTTTGAGGTTGACTGATAATAATTTACGGATCGGATATGATGGTAATTGTACAGAATCATTACCAGTTCGACATATTATGATAGTTTTCATCCCAAATATCTTAAAAAGATAAAAATGTGTAATTTCAGTATAGAGAATCAACAATTTATTGTTAATTTAAACTTGAAAAATTATGCCTCAGGCGGCGGGCGGAAAAATTATGCCCGCATCTCCATGCAAACCGGCGGCGCTTCGCCAATTTTACTTATTGTTTCTAAGAAAACGTTAAGAACCCATACGATAATGTAATCGAAGCCCTTGAAAAAGCCTATTCCTTTGAACTAACATTAATTTCTAACGTACAGTGGCAAAGGAGTGCAAGCACCGTTATTTGCGCAGGTTTAATTACATGCATACTAATCGTACATAAATATACAGCCTGCCTCGTTCCTTACATAGTCTGACATTTGCCTTATATAACCAGTTATGTTCTAGGACAGTAAAGACCACCAATTGACTTAGTATTTGTAAACGATGAGATATATTCTCTTAATCATCGCATCACGCGTGAATGGGTCGGCTGTTTTTTTATCATATATTTAAGTAGGTAGGTCTAAGGAAGGTCCCAACTACAATCAAAAACGGTAGGTGGCACTACAATCGGTTTGTCTTAATGAAACTAAAACAAGTAAGTTAGGCAGTGGTTGTGTAGGGTAGGTATTTCAGATACTAGAGTATCAAAATAAGAACATGAATATTGAAAACCACCACATTTTATAATAATAATGTCGAACTTTTATTCTTCATATAAAATGAGTAGTCTAAGGATAAAAGAAGTTGGATAAAATATAAGCTGACCGGTTTGCAATTGTCAATCATTTAAGGATTCATAGCGTTTCTAGTTGACTTTTCAAATAAGTCATCTCATATTTTGATAAAAAAAAGTATTTATTAAATGGCGTTTTTTTTTCACAATACACTTTTCTACTCAGCTGTACTTATATCATTGGAAATCTTAAATTTGAAATACAATCAGCACTGGTTATTTTTCCCATGGTCCGATTCGACCCATTTCAAAAGACACATTGGGCCATTCACACCACTGAAACACTTGCGGTGCGAAACGACCTTTCAAAAAGAGCTCTTGGGCGATTCATACCGCAGTCCGAAACACTCGTGGTCCGAAACGCGCCAATACCCGAAAAATCAGCCCTAAGAATAATTGTAGCTACTTATGCGTTCGTGTGAATACGAAACAAATTAATTTAGAAGGTTAAGTATTAGGTACCCTGGGGAGTTATTTCTTTGCGTTATCTCATGCACAGGCATCTTTCCTTGAGTAATACTTTTCAGTAGGTTGGTAGGCGGGGCTTGATATAAAATAACTGTTTAGACATAAATCGTACACAAATATGGCCTATGAATACTCTCATAAAGAGATACAGTGATTCTAACTGTACATTGCCTACTTCCGAGCAGTGTGTGGGTGTCAAACCCGTAGATTTATCGAGGAAATTCAAAGTTTCATATTAAGGAAATATTTATGTAAGTAGGTACGGTTTATTTCTTACGCGTAAAAAACATTTTAATAGGTGCTTATATCTATTGTCGACTAAAGAAACAAGAGGTTCCTTCTCATAATCCATGGATTTTTAGCAGGGTCCACATTATCGAAATTTTTGGGGAAAATTTCCATGTTGGTCCCGTTAAAATCGGAGACATACTCGTAAATCCATATCAAAAGGTAGTATAATAGTATTGACTGCCTTCAAATATCAAAAAGTAAAACCAAGAGTCAGTCCCGATAATTAGGCTTTTTCGAAAACAATTCTTGAACTTCTTTTCATCCTTTTTTTTATCCTTCGGGGTGTTTTTCTTGCCAAATTTAAACAGTCCCAGTAATCAATTTTGAGCTATATTCTTTCGAACAAAAGGAACTTTGAAATCGACCCTCCTAGTAAAATTTTACGCATAGGTACATAAATCATAAATACTTATATACATACGAATTGAGAACCTCCTTAATTTTCGTCGGTTAAAAACAAAAACAAATCACTAAAACCAGAAACAGTAGAACCTCAGGCCATCCTAGTGCGTTGCATTTGTTTTTTACGGTGTCTACATAGAAAAACGTTTTACCAGTGTTTTATTAGGAGCCATAAAACCCGCATTGTGTCGTGAGAACAATGGTGCGTTTCTACAATGTATGGCGAGAGCCCATTTGTTGGGTGTGTAAGGAGTGTTAAAACATACCTCTAAGTGATTATCCGACATAAGATTTTTAGAGCATAAACTTTTTTTTTTGTAGGGTTCCGTAGTCAACACGGATCAGTCCTTTGGTTTCGCCATGTCCATCAGTCTGTACGTCTCCAGAGACCCAAGTACTAGAAAGCTATAATTTAACATGGTTATGCAGGAATAATCGACAATAAATTGAAAGTAACAAACCATTGCAACCAACCAATGTAAACAATACAACCAAAGTTATGGAAAATAAGTTACTAATTTTGAGTTGGTACTTAACAAACGTCACCATGCGACTACTTGAGGTTTTTTAAGTTTTTTCTTTAGAAATATGTATTAAAAGCCTAATTCACAATAGTGTAGGTACTTTTTGATATGTATTATATATAGTTATCAGAAACTTTCTCTGGTGTAAATATAACAACAAGCAAACTAAATAAATAAAAAGCCTTTTGTGTTGACACACTGAAATCGCGCCATAAATTTTACCATGCCCTTGAACACATCTACCTACTTACTGTGCAAATGTAATTTATAATCTTAGCAAATAATTGTTTTAAAACTGTAAGTACTGGTATTTACGATACTTGCTTGCTATAGTAACCACCTTATTTGCTTTAGAGAAATGCCTACACCATTCCCATAACAATGTTGAAACCAGCAAAACAAACAAAGACTGCCGACTTTGCATATGAAAAGGCTTTTCCTCGCTCTCGAATGCATTGTCCGCGGATCAAACAATATGACGCTATAAGGAAAAAAATTGCATACTCATCTGGCGCATGTCCAATGTTACACGGCTTTTGTAAGTCAATGACGCGTCGTGAGTTACGATATTTGGCAGTAGTAACATACCTGAAACAAAAACATAATATATTAAATTAATGTAAAAATTACAAGGCATCCAATAGGCACTGTAATTTTCAAATTATTATGAATAGTTCACGTTATGTTATTTTCATACACTTTGTGACTGTCTAGTGCACGTAGGTACATTTAGATCACTGTATTTATATTTTTTTGTATCTAAGACCCAAACTACGCCAAACCTTGTAAAGCTACCTTAAGATATTAAGTATTACTTACTAAAAGCTATGTTAATGTCGAAGGTCTAGTTTTATTTTTTCTATCGATAACAGTCTACAACTATTGCTGTTGTGATTGAGTCCTTACTATTATTGGTCTGTCGAAACACAACTCTGATTTTATATAAAGCCAGAATGAACTATGACTCAGTACTCAAACAAATTACGATTGATTTCAAAGCATTCAAAAATTTTACTAATTCAAGAAATTATTCTAAATTGTGTGATAATAATATATTTTCAAAGAAAGGATATCTTAAAATAACATGTGAATTGTTATTAGTGTCAAATACTCAAATAATTCCGAGAAAAAAACTATCGTGATATTGTAAAATTATATTTTTTAATTAAAGAGAACAAGGTTTTTGAATAATCAAACAAGTTACAAAATAGGACCCAAGGTCTTTTAAACCCGCCAGTAAAATAGTCTAGATATCACATTGATAGTTGCATGTGTGAAGGAAAGAATAAGATAGAATAATAGCTGCATTCTCTGATGAATATGTTAGTTCATATACTAACATATTTTAAGGACTTACGACAAATATTCGTTGATTAACGGAGACATGCACTTTCAGCGACGGTTGTCAGTCACGCGACCGGCGCGCGCGCAGCGTGGGCGGCGATTGTGCGTTGACATTGGAAAGTGGCGCGCATCGCCGCTAATTTATACGCGCCGTGTTTACGATAAGTGCGCTTACGCACGCTTAGCGTAGAACGGATGACTACTATGCTAGTAGTGCATTCGGTTTGTTTGAGATTTGTAGTCTATGCCAAGTAAAATTTGTTTGAGCTGACACTATTTCTTATTAGTTAAAACAAATTTAGACTAAGGGTAAGGCGGGTATCTTTTTAGGTTTTAAATTAAAAGGAATTTTGTGATATCCGTATTTAAACTTAAAAAACTTTGTGATACTTATTACCGCTACACGTATGTCTGATCTAAAGTAGCATGAACATGCCTAAAATCATTTTAGTGATTGCAGCATGATCAGTAAACTATTACATCATTACATGATCGCTTATTCAACTAAACGGCACTATGGTATATTATTGTCACTCTGTTATGCCTACTAGCTAAGCTATGAATCGTCTTTCAGCTAACATGACATAACACGCGAACCCGAAGAGATACGTTCAAAGTGGCCATTGCTGTTAATCCGCGTATCCTGTTACTAAAATATTATGTTCCCGGCGCTAGACAGTTTGACATGCGGGAAGCGACCAAAAAAAAAACATAAATGAAGAATAAAATAGAGCGTGTAGCAGGGTTTGTTCATTCATGGTTGAAATAGCCTAGTTCTACCTAATTAAATTCCTTCTATGTAACTAGCTTCATTCCAATATTAATTGCTGTTAAGTTTTCGGCATCACACACGGGTAATTTGCCTCTAATTAAAATGGATACAAGTTACACAAGCTTCATAGAGTTATGATTGTCAAAATGCTCTTAGTCCAAACACTTTTTTTTAACTTACTTGATGAAATTTAATCTTTTCCTGGATAAACCATAGCCTAGGTGGAAGTCCTTCGTTATCGAGTATTTTACGGTTCCGGTTTTATAAAGATACTCACATTTTTTAAATCCATATTATTGTAAATTTACGTGAGTTCAGATATGATCAATAAAAACTCTTCCCTAGCTAATGTCTCTGTACGGTCTTTGACCGTTCATTAACCTAGTCACGCACGCGTCAGCAGATTTACCCGATGCGCGTCAATTTGTTAATTTAGGTCTAATCATAAACTGTAATCTTGCTCTTGTAAAATTTACTCCTGTTGATTTTGTTACCATTAACATTACAATAATTGGCTTTTGCAATAGGTTTAACATATTTGAACCACATCTTTTTTTAAATTCAAATATTATTATGTTTTAGCACATTTCTGAAGCAGAACAATAAACTGTCAAAGTTATAATAACCCCGATTTACCTGTACATACTGCGGGTTTGCGGTATTGAAATCATAACCACTCCAGTTAAATTGGTCATTGCAATCGTGAATATTATTAAGTGGCACAAACAGGCCATCGGCATTTCATAGTGCATTAGTTACCGAACACCACAGCTGTAAAGATTAAAGGCTTGCATTACGATAATGACAATGTGAAGTAGCTTTCGCTAAACTAGTCCTAGATTCGAATTATCTAAATAGTTCCATGTCTAACTTTACGCCCTTTTAGATAGGGCGTGGGGCATTAGCGAAAACAGAACACATTTATTACAATAGGGTTATCGACGGAACGCGCCTGCGCGATCGCAATAGAGCAATGCGAATAAGAGCGCAGAAGGTAAATAAATAAATATTTAAGACATGCCTCACTGGGCCACCAGAGCCATCTAGTCCTAAATTAAGGTACTATTAAGTACCCTGTCGTATGGGGTACTAGACAACCGATAAACTTACTTATACACTTTTTTTTTTGTAAGTACATACTTATAATACATAGAAAACACCCAGACCAGTACAAACAGACATGTTCGTTCATGCACACAAATATTTGTACTGTGCGGGGATCGAACCCGCGACCCATGGCTCAGAAGCAGCTTTTACTACCGCTGATCCAAATGGTCGTCAAGGTACATTAGTAACATAAATGGACTTCATAGAGCTACTGTGTTTAGTAATAATAGGCGTCCATAAGATTGTAGTCTTCTAATTTAATTATGTATAATTAAAAAAAAAAAAATGTGATATAAAAATTTTAAAGTACCTACTTACTTAGAAATACGTAAGTTTATCTAGTATGAGTAAAAAATTATTCGAACAACATATAATTTGCAAATTATATGAGGAGAACTAGAAATAACTCACAATTATTACAGTTTTTTTCAGCGAAATAGAAATTTCTGGAAACATTTTATGGTACTTGATTATTGTTTTTTGAAATTTCAACATATTAAGGCTGTAAACAAGCCTAATTTTTCGCCATAAATTAGTGTCTAATGTAATTCGACAAAAATCGCTTTATTAGATTCCAAGATAAGCTCAAGCCTTTCCGGGACACGTGTGTAATTGTTGACTTTAACATAAGTATTAGGAGTATATGCTAAGTAACTGTTTCGAATAAACTATAAATTAACAAAATCAAAGAAGAATCAATAAATCCAACTCCAGAGTCGTGCCATAGTCAGCTGGTAATTTGTATGCTTAATTTTACCCCAGTGTGCTCCAGTGCCGTAGCAGGTGATAACGTAATAATGAATCGGACACTGCGCAGCGCCCGCGGCCGCCACGCCCGCCCCGCACTCACAGCGAAAGCGACAACCCTGCGAAGGGCAATACTAATGTGTATGGTAGGGAGACCATATTTTTCATTGTCAACAAAATGAACTGTTAACACTTCTTTAGAACATAGGGCAAAGGGCAGAGTAGGAAGGTACCTAGGTACGTAGAAAGCCATGTGCACAATAGCACGTAACATTCAAAATGACTTCAATGTAGGATACGGTCTTTTCTAAATTGGCTTAGTCTGGAAGTTATAATCGTTGAAAGTCAAAATTTTGTTTGATATTACGATTGACACCTAGCTGTTTATGACATAGAAATATATTTTATAAATATACAATAGGTATTAGCGTTTTAAAAAAGCACTCCGAATTATTGTAAATGTAAATGAAAAAGTAAAGTTAGATAAGCCAACTCAACTGCAGGCGTGCATCATGTTTTTTGTCTCTGCCAGTTACCTGGTCCATGCTACACTTTCACATTCCGATTGCAGCGCAATTTAGCATTCAGCCAATAGATAATTTAATAAAGACTTATCTGAAAGAAGAAGTTCATGGTCACCCTAATGATAGCTCGCAGCCGTCAGCTGCAGAATCTGACCGACGAATTATTGCTAAGGGAATTACAAAGATCTCATGCGCTTTCTACGGCGCGCTCATTGGCCGGTAATAAGCCATTTTTCAATTGCGCCAGCGCCGTGATTTGGCGCCTTTCTCGGAATGCTTTCGCCGCGCGCGCAACTCTGGAATTGATTTTACACTTCCTAGTTTTGTAAATTGATGGAAGATTGCAGGATTGTTGTGCTGATGCTTTCTAGCTACTGCTGTATTTCTATGTCTAATCGAAATAATCTGGTTTTATTCTAATAACTGTAATGGGGACTTGAAAAGTTGAAAGTCTTACTAGACCAGTAGTGCTTTAGTTGTATCAGTTCGTACTTATTATCCAGCTGCCAATCACGATGCCATTGTAAGGCATTGAACATTTATGGGATCCTGGAGATAACCGTTACTACTAACGATCAAATTAATCACGATAACTTAGTTCAGTAATTGCCATTTAAACTGGATGGAATCGAAAGAAATATAATTAGGATAGTAAAATGAACAGAATGAGCACTGACAATATACGAGTATGTATAAAGACTATTCAACACAAAAATATTTTTTCAATTTGTATCATTGGTTCCTGAGATTAGCGCGTTCAAACAAAAAAACAAACAAACTCTTCAGCTTTATAATATTAGTAAAGACAGTATTCTAATTTGATCTAAACTATAAAGTGTACATTTTAAAGATAAATGTAACATATTATAGATAGAAATTATTAGACCAAGATTAGGTTTGGGCCTCTTACGGCCGGTCCCAATTATCTATCTATCTTCAGTTTTGGCATATCGGAGATACATCTTCTGTCTCTAATTTTGCCGTTCAGAGAAACAAAGACAGAAGTTGTTTTCTATCTCCGATATGCCAAAACTGAAGATAGATAGGTTATTGGGACCGGCCGTTAATCTAGTCGTATTCAGTTAGCAAGAGATCTTTGACTGTTTTTTTTTGTCGGCCCAAAATATTACGTGTTACCACGTGATGATTTTATCGTGGATTTTATTTACCGTATTATAATCATGATCGATTGTTTCATCCACAGTTAATCTCCAAGGTTTCATCCAAACTCAGACAGTATCTTTTGCAACCCGATTAAGAAACAACTGCACTCAATGCATTACAAATCCCTGCCAGACCGGATCGGCATGTGGGTGTATTCCTTGCTCAAACAATTAAAAGGACAATGAACTAAGTTTAGTCGATATAACAGTCATCAATATGACAAACTATCGAATAATAAACCATTGAGAGCACCCACGCGACCATACGTTTGTTACACACGAATCTATTCAAAGAAGATTTGAATCCTAAATTGATATTGCTTCGATGAATAATTGTTGATATAAAATAAGCTTTTATTGCTAACTTAATAACGAAAAAACTTACACTGATTCAACTCAAAAACTTTATAAAGAAAGATGAACGCCTAGTCTGAATTTAGTTTATACAAAACTATGGCGAAGTGGAAGAAACCCTGCATGGTTTGCAAATAAGACTCAAGATATTGAGAACCTATTTGACAAACTAAATAAAACTAAACTAAGAGCGACCGAAGACGCACGCAAATCTATAGAGGTTTCAACAACAACAGCTATTATGTAGTGCAATTGTACCACAAACTGGAAACTAGAACATCCATTTGCTTAAACTCGCTCCATGTTGCCAGATGCACCTGTTCTTTATTACCTTTCGCTGGCTTTTCAATGATAACACCGGGTATACGATCAACGTACCGATTAGACCATTGAACAGTGTAATACAAAGGAACAAGAATCGTAAAGATAGACAGGATTGTAATCGCCTCGCCGACGTTGGTACAGCATATATTAAGTGTTATGCATTTCAAATCTAACAATATAATATGATATTGTTTATATCGCTACGTAGATGGTAAAATGCAAATAGAATATGACACTGGAAGCTGAAATGGAATATAACTCTAAAATATCAGTATTGAGATAAAAAAAGTGCAATCTTTCTTATTGACATAATCAATTTTTAGCTTTCAATACCGTATTTACAACATCGTTATCTTTATTTTTAACGAAAATGTAATGTTTGTTTTTAATATTTTAGTTTTTCATGTGATTTTTGATATATTCTCAAAAGTTTTATCAAAATTTATAACACATAAGCTTCTGAATATTCAGAGAGTAGAGTGAATATAATTCCATCCAATAAGTACAAAACTTTCAAATGTTATTAAAATAACGAATAAAGAAAGTCCTAGATAATGATAGGGATTTAATAAAAGGTTAAGGTTATAATAACGAATAAAGAAGTTAGAAAAATAGTAACAGACATAAGCATAACTTTTAAATATACTGATGCTAGTTGTGATACTAACGAAAACCGTCTAAATGAACACAACAAAAGTTGTACAAAAGGTCCACAACCGTTACACAAGTCATACTTCAAAAACACACGTGTTGAATCGAAAATAACACATCAAACACTTGATCTAACATGCAACAATTTGATTCACCGTTATGTGGCTTCCACTGGGTGCGTCTCATGTGATATAAAATCATTTGATATAATCAAACTTTAATAACGATCACTTTACATAATGACCATTAGTTACAACAACACATGCTATAATTTTGTTTGACATATCGATTACTTTACATAACATACAGTTTATTTAATATTATTTAGTATAACATTCAAAACAAATAAAACATTTTGGAATAAAACTCATTTTATATACGAGTATCGTTCATTTAATATAAATTTGTTTGTTATACGCATCATTTCGTATATCAATAATTTGAGATAACGTTTTAAATATTAATTAATAGAAATAACCGTACTGACATACATTGCTAAAATTCAGAATTTGGTTGAATCCCGACTCGCCGTGGTCTTTCCGCCGTGGTACTTGTCTGCCCTACACTAGAGTGCAATTTAAAAGCCGGAGGCGCGGAGGGAGTGCAGTCCTCGCTCGCAGTAAAGAAGCTCGGGCACCCGGGCGAGCTGTAGCGGCTGAGGCTGGTCGTCGAAGGCGAAGCTGCGGAAGCGAGTGTGGGTGCCAGAGATTTATTACGCAAGGGCGGAAGTACTGCACTTCCCGCAGCGCCGGAGAAGAGCAAAACAAATGCATGCTTGCTTGCCTGCATGCATGCATGCATGCTGCTTGCTTGCATGCATGCAATGATGATTGCCTGCAAGCATGCTGCTTGCCTGCATGCATGGTTGCTTGCCTGCATACTTATTGTATGCTTGTAAGCCTGCATCCCTGCATGCTACCCTGCATGCATGCATATTTGCCTGCTTACGTGCATACATGGTGTACAAGGCTGGGGATAGAGAGGATGTAGGCAATTATAGACCCATATCGGTGCTGCCCGCCATCTCCAAAATACTTGAAAAACTTATAAATACTAGATTGATCGCCTATTTGAACAAACAATATATTCTTTCTTCTTCTCAGTTTGGATTTAGACAGAGAAAGTCAACCGAAGATGCAGTCTCTGCATTGAGCTCTTTGGTAGTGGAAGAAATGGACAAACATAACAAATGTATAGCAGTATTCTTGGATTTGAAAAAAGCTTTTGACACTGTCTCTGTCCCCATTCTTGTACACAAGATGGAGAGCATTGGTATTAGAGGTGCTCCACTAAAATTACTCTCAGACTATCTTGCCAACAGGAATCAGATTGTAAAGTTGGGTAAATATATTAGTAATAGTGCATATGTGACGTTTGGGGTCCCGCAGGGTAGTATTCTTGGTCCCACGTTATTTTTAATTTACTTGAACGACCTGTGCAACATGACCCTTAAGAATACAAAAATATTCTCCTATGCGGATGATACTGCCATTGTTTTTGCCGGAAAATCCTGGGACGATGCCAGATATACTGCAGAGAAGGGTCTAGAGCAAATAGGAAAATGGTTAGCTAATAACCTTCTCACACTCAATACGGCTAAAAGTAGCTACATTTGCTTCAGCATTTATAACAATGGTCAACCCGGACCGGACTTTGCGGTAAGGATTCATCACTGCAATCCTAAAACAGATAGACAAAATTGCAACTGCCCCACTATACAAAAAGTATCAGAAGCCAAATATCTAGGAGTGTGGTTGGACCAAAGACTTTCTTGGTATACTCAACTTGAACATGTCACTAAAAGAATAAGAAATTTAACTTGGATTTTCAAGACATTACGACATGTAGTGCCAGGGATAGATATGGTGTCAAGAAATAAAAATAAGAGTCTTATAAAACATTTATATTTATCTCTGGTACAATCGGTTATTACCTACTGTCTACCAGTGTGGGGTGGAGCAGCCAAGACACGCTTTCTGAGTTTGGAACGCGCACAGCGTAATTTGATAAAGGTCATGTGTTTTAAAAAACGAAGGTTTGGCACTGATGAGCTTTATCAAATTACCCAAATACCATCGATAAGGAAGCTTTACATAGTACAGGCCGTTCTCAGGAAACACAGAACCTTACATTTCGATGCCACGATTGCTGCAAAAAGAAGGCAAAACATAGAAACCCCTACTTGCAACACCGATTTTGCTTCAAGGCAATATAGAGCTCGTTCTGCTTACCTTTATAAAATTATTAATAAGAAAATAAACTTATATAGTAAAACATATCGAGACTGCGAGAGTTCTCTACAGGTATACCTGGAACATAAAACCTATGACGATCTTGAGGCATTACTAGTTAAAATTAAATAGTAACTAACTCACACACACACAATCACACACACACACACACACACACACACACACACACGCAAGCACTCTCGCAATTACGTACACACCCACACACACGCATGCACGCACACACACGCACGCACGCACACACACGCGCGCACCGCGCGCATTCACACACACACAAACAATCTCGGATGCATAATTGATGTATGTATAATTTTTATAATCTTTAAAATCTTGTGTAATTGTTGTATTTTATATTCATTTAGTCTTTTCGTTTAATTTTAGATTTAATATCATATTTTGTATTTAACTTTACTATTTAATCTTCTGTACAAACTTTTGTAAACGACCGTAAGTAATGGAAGAGCGTCGCTCCCTGATACAGGCTTTTTAGCTTAAAATGGGCGCTACGGTCACTTATATAATTTAATGTAACCAATTTAAAGCGAAATAAAATACTTAAAAAAATAAAAATTTTTTCGCATTTCGTACTATTAAAGATTCGGAATTTACAGTATTTGGTATCTTTAAATTCTGCATTTTGATGATTTAGTATCAAGTAATCATTATCTGCTTTAAATGTTATATAAAAGGGGTGTTATCGTAAATGAACGTTATACTAAATGTTATTAAAGTAAATAAAATTTATTTGTTTTTCGCATTATATCATGTGAATGATATATTAAACGGTTGTTATACTAAATGGTTTATCCCAATTGTTACTTATACGTTTTAAAAGTATGTAATTTTAAAATTATATCTTACCATCATTATATTAAAAATGTGTTATATTAAACAAAATTATATCATTTGATTGTATATGTTTTGATCTTTATACGATATGTTGTTATACTATATATTACACACCCGCTTCCACTACTGTCTGTCGCATTAACAATTGTTCACTTAGGGACATAAAATATACCTACACCTTGTTGTATATTCGTAATGTGATTTATTTTCGACTGGGATATATGGATAAAGGTCAAAAAAGTTGAAACCTATCGTAAACTAACTTATGATGAATCAGAGATTGAATGGTAAGGCACCAGATTCGAGAAGGCAAATACTTGGATGCATCTGCAAATGAAACCGTAGTATGTAGTGGTCGGCACCATGTTTCTTTTGCTAAACTTAGAAAGATATAATTTCGAAAGTGTGTCGGTTTTTAAAATTAATGTAGATCGAAAGTACTTTAACATTCAAATTGTAAGCCTATGGAAATATTATGTTGTGAAGTACTCTTGAGTGGATTAGCATTTTCTTACATTTTTTTTTATTGGAATATTTTCAGAAATGTTACTACTAACTACAATAATAGCGAAGGAATCATGAAGGGCACATGCTGTACCGACTGTACACCAATAAATCGAGACAAACAACCTCTTTCAATTCGTGCTCGATTGCCTGTCGAATGCAGAACGTTGTTCTGATATTCGATCAATCTGTAGCAGTGGTAGAACAGCTAGCTCATTCAAATTTTTGTTGGAAATACGACTTTAGAAGAATAGACATAGGTTTAAATTACACATGGGGAAAAATTTGTTTCATGAATTTGTTTTTACAAAAAAAATATGGTCCACGTAAAATATTAACCAACCAATTACATATGTATCTACTTCCAATTTTGTGGCACAACTGACTGAACATTTACAAAAACCAATGATGTGATAGGCGATTTGAAACGGTCTAAAAATATAAAAAACAATGACTAACTCTTAAAAAATATTGTTACGATAAGAAACTCAGGTTTTCAGAGTAGTTCTGCTCGTAGGTCCAACCCTTTAAAATTGGTTTAAAATGTAACCTTTCAAAGATCCTATTTTTTCAGTGTGTTGTTCATGTACTTGTAAATACAAGGCCTCGTTTTTTAATTCCACATGTGGAGTACAGACAAAAGCACGTCAACCTACCGAAACGTCAAATTTTCTCAATTGATATTGATCTGTACTTGTTGGACATAAGGTTGAAAATCAATTTAATGACCTTTAACTTTTAGGGTAGGTTAACCTGCCGTTGTCTGTATATGTGGATTTTTTCCAGCTGATAAATAAATAAATAAATAAATAATAAATAAAAATATTTATTGAAAAACTTATTTGACAATATAACAATTAAATGCTAAATATACTTACAAACATGCAGAATACACTTATGCCTGAACTAGGATTCCCTGTATATCAGGCAAAAGAGGCTTACATAATTATTTCAATTTATCACAAGAAAAAATACAATCTTAATCTATAATAAATAGTATTCTAAATACAATTATAAACATAATAAGTAAACTATTACAAATGAACAATAGTGATGGAGATCATGTGATTATAACCACCTCAAAATTGGGGTGAGCGATGGGACATCTTCCAACCGACCCTACCGAATTCAAAATCCTGGCTGATCCATTCGCGCTGTGTCAAAACGAAGGCGTTTTAAGTGGGCCAAGTCATTAGTCCGAACCCTTAAGTAGGTCGATTTTTAAACTAAATTGAATGTCGTAATAATTTCTCGGGTGAGATGACAAGGCGATAACTATTGAACTAAATGAATTTATAAATATTGAAAGATAAATATTTCATGACGATTGGGTAACTTTCTGTACTATTGTACAGTACAGCCATTACCTTTTTTAAAAGGTCAATTTTTATTAAAATTATATTAAGTCATTAAAAATTTAACTTTTTGGAGCATTTTGTATTAAAAAAAAAATCAAGAAAAAATAACTGAAAATAATTCAGTTTACAGAATATCTAAGTAGATAAAGACGTTAGTCTACAACAACATAATAATTATGTTGTTTTGTAAGAAAATATGAATATTTATTTACAGGATTACCGGAACACATATGTGCTGACGTGCATATTAATGTGGCGGTAAATAAAAACCTTTTTTTTACAAATTAATCGACTCCGTACACCTAGGTACTTAATTTTTTTAAGAACATACTTTTCACCGATTTCTGATTATGCATTAAAACAATGTAATCGGCTTGCTAAGGATATGTTTTCTTTTTATGCAATTGAATTAAATATATTATCACATTTGTGCACAACAAGGATTTAAATCGCGTCATCAAATCGAGTAACAGACAAGCGTGCGTTTTGAGGCCAAGGTTTGGTTCCGCCCCGTCTCGCCGAGTCATTAGTCCAGACCCTTTTCTGGGTCAGACGATATCAAATGAAGAGATAGAGTAATTACTAACCAACTTAATCCATATCTTGAAGTGAATAAAGTTTAAAATGTTCCGGACCAATTGGCTGGTTTTAATGATAGCTAACGGTAAAAAAGATTCTGCACGTCTGTCTGCTTTGATTGTAAATAACAAAATTGAACTTCTCCGTCACATGATTGATGCAAGGGTAATGAAACCTTGAGTACCTACAGATATCAGCGTACAAACAGACTGATGACTTGTATTTATAAAAAGTAATATGTTGCAACGAAGGATAAATGCAACACTATAAAGAAATGGTTGAATCCTTTCATTAAGTCATGCTTTACAATGTAAGTACAAGTACTTAAGGTGGCAATTGTTAGTGAATGCATCAGTTTATTACAGTTTAAGTTATACTAAATTCAAAAATGGAAGAAGAAATGTTGTTTTATGAGCACATAGATGGTAAGCAACCAAATAATAAAAGTCTATGAACACACATGGTATTTCAATTAATAAAGTCCTTAGAATTGTTTCGAAGCGAATTCAATACAACTTCCTATATATAACACACAACTAAATATTTTATACTGATTACCTGTTTAGTGTTTTGTAATATCATCACATTTTATTGTGAATCTCATGTATTTTAAATTCGCCAACAACGTAAAGTCAAACATAGATTTTGAAATCTTTAATCAACAAACTGGTAGCATCAAAAATGTATGCATTCAACACAATATTGTGAGACCCATTTTATAAAAATAAAAGTAGGTCACATTTCCATACAGTCCCTTGACAAAACCTCTCTCAGAAATTGTTAAAAATTGGATTTTTAATTCTGTCGAATGTCGACAAGGTGAAGATATTGCTGATAGTATTGATTAACAGATAATGAGCTTATTGAATGAAACAGGCTCTTTCGCCGAGCTAAGTAGGTATGGCTGCAATTAGCCTTTTTACAATTTTGGTGAATGCTGCTTAAGGCTTGAAGGTCGGCTTAAATCCGTCAATGAGACGAATTTCGTGGCCGCAATGCAGATAAGATTTAATCTTTAAACGGTAACCGGATTCATTTCATTCATTCATTGATATTTACATGCATATGGAATAAATTATGATCAAAAATTTGTTATTTATAGCTGATTTTACTAACGAAAGATATTTGCTTATATAAATTAGCGTAAGTACCTTACATTGAAATGTATTTTTTGCTATTATATGTACGGATTTTCTTGTTCCTTATAATATTATTAATACTGCAAAAAAACAATCAGACAGAAAAACCGCATACATAAAACATTATTTAAAAATATATTATCAGATCTTGGTAATTAGATAGCAGTTATTTATTTGTGCAGAGGCAATTCCCAAACAAGATTTACAATAAAAGCTCATTTAGATTCTTTTGATTAAAGAGTTTCATACCTTCATAGATAAAATATAAGAACTACCTACGTGCCATACAAAAACGACACTTCAAACAGTCCAAGCTAAATATACAATAATGAAAATTTAACATCACATACATGACTCAAGAGGAAACACAAGGGCCGTTTCTTCATACAAACGTAGTCCCCTGTTTCCTCCCTGGATAAAGCCAGTAGAGCAATATTTTTTATTACTAAAATCTATGGCCACTATTAGCATGTTTCTGTTTTTCTGTTTTTTCATAAATTAATCAATAAAAAAGATATGAGCCCTCTAAAATCGAAAAAATTCGCCAATTCTTCCGCTGTGTTCAAACATCCAGAAAACAAATTTGGCTGAATTTTATAAAAGAAAGGAAAACATACGAACACGGCCAAAGCCTTTCTTAAATTTTTAATGAAAAAAGTATTTAAATCGGTCTAGTTTTGGAAAAGTTATCGGGGGACTACAAAACGTTGATTTGGTGTGCTTTTAGTAGGTATTTTCGGTCCAAGAAGCAGTTGTCTCTATCACACTCTGCGGTTAAGGCGTTCGTCACTGCGCGACAGCAATAGATTTTAAAAATACCTATTTTTCAATTCTCTCACCTGTAGTGTTTCCTCTGGTAGACCCTTTCTTCTTCGAAAATTGTTCGTCCGAAATTCAAAATCCATAACGCGTTTGCTATAATCATCACTATTCGAATGCTTTTGTGTCATAATATCGGGTGCTATAATAATTAGATATCTTTTTTTTTACTTTACTAATTTTTCTTGCTATAAAGTCACATGTCCTAAGTGTTAAATTGTATAATGGTGGTTTATGATAATATTGTTAGTTCTAACACAGATAAGATAATACTAAAGTCTAATGATGGTTTATAGTAATATTGTTAGTCCGAATGATGGTTTATATCAATATTGTTAGTCCTAAAACATGTTATCGTTATGTTATCCTCATGTAGTTTAGTTATTATAAGTCACACAAGTGTATGATAAATACACTTGTAATCGTATGGATTTAGGATTTCGTGTCAAATTTGTCTCAGAACCGAATCAGCCAACCCCGACTTCACGTGGTACTTGTCTGCCCTACCTAGGGGTAGGGCAGACAAGTACCACGTGAAGTACCTACCTACAGTGTAATTCAAAAAGGCGAAGGCGCGGAGGGAGGCAGCCCCCGCCCGCTGTAACAACGTTCAGGCGCCCAGGTCTCCGTAGCGGCTGAGGCTGCGAAGGAGAGCGTGGGTGCCTGTACTTTGTTACGCTAGGGCGGAGGGGCTGCACTTCCCGTAGCGCCGGAGCACACGCAATTCTAAATGCATTATGACACATTACGTTAGGACTTATAACTGTTATAGAAAAGCCTTTTATGTCTTTTAAACATTATAGATTGTAATATTTATAGTAAAAAATTTTAGGATAAATTATATTTAGGGATTTCGATTTTAGGGCAAGTGATATTATGAGACATTGAGTTATGGCTAATTATCATTCGGACAAATGATGATTAGGTCACAAAACATTATGACACGTTAGATTATGGATTAAAATTTTATGAGACAAAATAGAGAACCGTTTCCTCTTCACGGTGGATGAAACTAACTTGAAAAGTACAATGCGTACAAAAATCAAATACAAAATTTTGCATATTAAATGACGGGATAGTTTAAGCGACTGTTACTTTCATTTGTTTATTACAGAACTTCAAAAACCCGAGTCACGTCTCCTTAACATACACTGTTGTTTACAACAAACTGTGGGTGTCTCTCGATCATGTATCGTATGCTAATCATCGGAGGATGACGTTGCGAATCGTAAGAGTCGATGCGAAAGCGATATCGATCTGAATCATAGGGCACAATACATCATTGTTCGGTTGGCGCCACGCAATGTTCTTGTATTGCAATCTAGCGATGTAAATGATGTAATGACTTGTTGCTTGTTGATTTATATAAGTAATAAATTAATATTTCTGTATAGAGTTAGACTGAATTACTTTTGAAACAGTTAATCGATACCTTTCTACTTTCATTCGTTCCGGTGTATATGTTGTAAAGCCAGTGTAAATGGACGACACGCAAATTATTGATGTGAAACATCTATAGGCGCACGTGAGACCGATTTCTGGCGTGGCGACGCGTCGCCACGCGCAATCGACTGTGCGTTTCTCTCTCACTCGATCCGGCGTTAAGCCATCTCTTTCGCTCCACTGAGCTCGCAACTTAACCAACTTAACCAACTTAACCAACTTAACCAACTTAACCAATTTAACCAATTTAACCAATTTAACCAACTTAACCAATTTAACCAATTTAACCAACTTAACCAACTTAACCAATTGAACCAATTTAACCAATTTAACCAATTTAACCAATTTAACCAATTTAACCAACTTAACCAATTTAACCAACTTAACCAACTTAACCAACGTAACCAATTTAACCAACTTAACCAACTTAACCAACTTAACCAACTTAACCAATTTAACCAATTTAACTAATTTAACCAATTTTACCAATTTAACCAATTTAACTAATTTAACCAATTTCTGGAAAGTTGCATGTAGATCATTTTTCGAAAAATAAGGCCATAAAGAAGTTTCACTTCTTACGTGTGTACACTAGTACACGCACAACTTTTTTATTTTATTTTATTGACATTTTTAGTTCCTATCACAATCTGTTCTTTTCTGCATACTACTTTTACGAAATAACGTCGATGTTTCACATCTACCAGGCGTCCCGTGACGGCTCCATTTTTTTTTATTCTAAATTGCCTTTTCATTATTCTGTCATATTGAACAGCATACAATATTTTCATACAATACACCATAGTCGCGTATATAGCAATCAACTGTTTGGACAAAATCGTTGGAGAGTAATAAATTAGCTTGCATATTGTGTAGCCTTAGGATTAGTTTCGGCCAGTTACCTACGATATCATTACAGTAGACTTCTATGTTACGCGCTCATGTGAACCGGTAAGGGTATGTTTTACGTTACTGACCATTTTTCGATACGCTACTAGTAGCATTATTAACCTAAGGTTGAGTAATTTTAGGCATAATACCTGAGCAAGGTAAGTTTTTACTCGTCTTCTATTAAAATAAGACCTGAAAAAAAGAATTGGGCACAAACACTATTTTCACTCCACTTTCATGGCAAAGCCAGATTATTAGCCTATTATGCCACAAATGCAGATAAATGCAGACAATTTATAGCTAACTTACGAAAATACCGCTATCATCAAAACATCTGCAGCAAGTCCCGTATGACTTGAAAACCCATATTACACAATTCAAAATTCACCAAAGCCTACCTGAACATCTCTCCTCGGCTGCGGTAGCCTCATCACTGGGTGAGGCACAGGAGCCGGCATCCTCATTGGCGGGGGCAGAACAGGCCTGTGCATCGGGGGCGGCGGTGGCAATGTGGGCCTGGGGCCATGAACCACTGTGACTGTAGGCACTAGAGGCGGCGGCCTACGCTCCATGGCTCTCTCCACGATGGCGAGGTGTTCTGACGGCCTTATTAGACGCGGCGGCGCTGGTAATTCGATGGAGGGGCGCTGGGCAGGCCCTACGGGGCGGGTAGGGCCTGGAGCGTAGGTTCGCGGTCGCGCCTCTGGAGGCCGCGAGGACTGACGAGGCGGAGGCGCCGGCACTCGCCTCCTCGACGCCTCTGATTCATCCGCCATCGGGGCACGCCAATCTGTTGACAATAAAAACGGAAGGTTAAAAATGATATTACCGTTAAAAAGATGAACACTTTATACAAGATTTAGGTACAGAATTGGGTACAGAGTAGGCAACCCTATAAACATGACAGTAAGAAGGATAGGATCATTTCACTTAAATATTTCTCACTTTTATTAAAAATAAAGTAATAATAACATATTAGGTACATTGATTGTTTTATATTTATTCGAAAATAATTGAGGAGGACTTTGCTAGCAAATATATGACAAAAGTCACAAAGTGTCAAAGCTACGTATTATGTACTTTTTAACATATTTTTTAAGGTAATAATTTTACTTACAGTGTAGGTACGCTACTGAACTCTCAAAATCAGCAAATTTTGTAACAAGTTATTTAATTTTTATATCAAAAAGCAATGACAATTCTATGCAAGTATTATTTAACACAAATTTAAAAAGTTTCACTAATTTGAAATTGATAAATTATGTAGATCTAGGTTTGCTTCCAGCAAAAAAAAGACGTTAGATTCAGGCATAGGTACTTCCTGTTAGCATATATGGTGACTTATATTTTTATAACACAAATCATACTACGACCACCATTCTCAGTAGTTTAGTACATAATAATAATTACTTATTGCTAAAATAACAGCTATAAAACAGGATTTAAACAAATTAAATCATTTTAGCGCCATCTATTAGTGATCCGCGGAACTCGGTAGACGTACGGGCGCATGCCTTGACTTGCGACGGGCGTAACCTTTTTCACTTGGTGGCGACACTGGTATTGTACGATGCACAAGTTTTTCTTTTTCAATTCGATACGCAATACGCATCGTTTCTAAGATAACGCATAGATAATTAAATATTTCAACGAATGATTTCCAAAAGATTATTAGTTCGATATAAAATGTTCGTCAATCTTTGACACATATAACATTAAGTTACTAATTTTACCCTGAAATGTGAATTGTGAAAATCTTTGCAAACTTGAAGAAAACCTACATAATCTAACAAAGAAATACATCCCAGTCAAACCATGTTAAAAAATATATAATAATAATTCGTCAATTTATTTCAGTGCCAATTAGTCAAATGTGTGTCTCTACAAACTCAGTAGAAACGTTTACGTTATCTCTTATGCATTTACTACCATGGAGCCAGCATTTATGGCTTATGAATAAACCATGACAATATCTCGTTAATAACGAACACTGTTCTGTCGTTTTATAAATCATGCTACATTTGAATATGTGATATCAATTTTTGATGGCGTATCGGAATAATTCATTGCGCCGGACATAGGTAAATCACCTTTCGTGTCGTTGGTTAGAAATGTTTTGTTTCACTGTGTATTCGGTATACACTAGTCGCTCTATTGTGTTTGCACTGTCACGTTGATCAAAAAGTAGAGTAGGTATTTAGAAGTACCTATAAAATACAAACATCTTGTTTGCGTTTTCAACCAACGAAATAAGATAAAGTTTTCATATATTTTTTACTGAAAGACCGATTTCGATTAATTCCGGGAGCATTCGCGTGTAATGTAACGTTGCAGAGTCGAGCATTACAACAGTGAAGGAGGAGAACCGAGCGTTACAATGCGCACTTTGTTATGATATAAAATGTGTTTACATCAGTGAAGGAGGAGAACCGAGCATTACAATACGCACCTTGTGTAATGATACAATGTGTAATATCTTGATACAACTTGTAACATCAATGTTACAATACAAACGAATGCTCGTCAGTCAGGGAGGAATTAATGTAATGTAATGCTCAAAGTCGCATCTGTAATGTTACATTACACGCGAATGGTCCCGGTGAGGGAGCACCTTAAGGTAAGTCCTATTTAAATTTGGAAAAAAACAACATAAAAAAAAGGGATATGACCTCAAAAAAAAATTACCAACGAAGTGTGAATTTTAAGTCTGTGCTAAAAATGAGAAACCACCGACAGTCATCTTTATACCTAAAAATATGAGCAAAACTGAAATCTAAAACATGCATTTTATCTATGCAATTTACTACTTACTATATATGGCCATATAACAAAATTAAACAATTTTAATACTTACTAAGATGAACAGTAAGAGGGAATAACTAATAGCTAATAGTTCAATATAGGTACTGACAATACTTCTGATAAAGACATTTGGACTATAGATGAGAATTAAAAGGATCAAGGTTCGGGTGCATTAATGCAAGATCTTTATAATGGCGATTCGGATGACGGGCTGTGAAAGGATGTTCTGTTGCAATACCTACCTGACAAGAGAACATTAATTGTGGGCAATGAGAAGAAGGACCGATGGTAAAAAAGTTAGATAATCAATTATCTAAGAATGGATTATTTTATGTAGAATGTGTCGGCGCTCTCCTTCATTGCCCTAGTAAAATTTGAAGTATTTATTGAATCACAGTAAACATTTCATTTAGTAGTTTATAAAGTGTAATTTGTCGCTAACGCCAAAAGCGGCCGCTTTTAGCAATAATGTATAATACGAAAGAATGTCATAATGAAAAGCAGTTAACAGTGATTCAATAAATACTAGAGGTAATATGCTAAAATGATACTGTTCTAGTTTTTTGAGAATTTTTTTTTTAGAAGTAATAAAATTAAATCAATTGGGGGCAGCACTTAGCTCTAGTATAGTCGCCTAAACTCAAAAGAAACTTATTCAAGGCTTCTACACACCTACCTATTAGCCAAAACACGCAATAGAAAATTATAGGCGAACATGGGCAAGGAACGACTATCATATCAAGGTACGTTGGTATGTGGTTTAACGTCATGTTAGCTTTCTACCTCAATAGTTATAATGCTGGACAAGGCTGACCGCGACAGAGGAGCTGTCTAAACTTGGAACCAGGGATGCCAGTGATTTACATAAATACAGGATAGAATTTAGGACTAAAGAGAAAATTATTTGCAGTAAACTAGAATACTCGTATATACTGGTAAGGAGTTTTAGGCTTTAAATGGGCAATAGTTTACGTTCCTATTATTTATCGGATTTAAACTTTCGGTTTGTACCTGATATTCCCTCGATCGTGAGTTATTCCAGACACAATTGAAATCAATTGTTATCGTGGCACCCGAGTGCCTCCTGGGGGTTGAGTGGTTAATCATAAAAATGGGAATGAACACAATATTCATTGCTCCAATAAACTACTTCCATGGCTGTCACGAGCGGCATCTTCGTCTGTATCGTCTAAATCATTTGCTACCATTGCAATATCAATCAAATTGTCATTTAACAAATTACTATACATATGTATAGTGCAGTCCGTCGCAGTAACATCACTATTTCTACAGAAATAAGCTGTAACGATATCATATTTTTAACAGCATATTTTAAGCCCAGTCCCATACTTCCCCCAGCCCGCAATTAAGGCATGCAACCTCTAATTGTTAAACATACAAATGGAATGTTTGCTTCAATTTACTGCGGTAGAATAGGGTTATCAACATTTTGGCTTGATTTAGAAATAAACAATGTTAGTGCGGGTAGTGTGGTGAAGGAACCTAGGCCGGTGTTAACAAGCGGAAATCCTTAGCAATTTTCTTTTTTAATCCATATTTAGTTATGGATTTCCGCAAAGTAACGCCTAAGTCTATTAACTTCGGGATAGATTTATTTTTAAATTAATATGAGACTAAGTAGTAGCTATACTCAATCGTTTAATCTAGTTAAATGCGTCGAAATTATTAGTATACTTCCAAAAGCAAGGAATAAAAAATATCTACCACAACTTGTGAGTTGCACTGTACTTTTTTTTAACCCCAAAAAGGTTTGTAGCCCCAACGCTACATCCTTTTGGGACCGGTTCGAGCAGGTGGGGTGCCGACTAGGAATTAATTACGTGCTAATTATTAACGTCCTACTCAAATGTACTAGCTGTGTTTCCATTAAAAACTGTTAGACATGTACACAACACAAAACTTTTACACAACACACACAATAAAGTAAGAAAGACCAAAGCACCTACCACAGGTAAATACACCTTGAAAAGTTCAATCACAAAGTCTTTGTGTATGTACGTAACCTCATCTGTTTACAACTGACACTCCATCCGTCGATAAACCTGATTTACACTAACCGACTTTGTTGGACGAACAAAAGAATTGAGGTGCAATATTCGTCATTGCCATGACAACACTGTGTACGCCGTTTTTCCCTCCAAAACGAGCGCATGCGCTTTAAAACCTCCTTGAAAGCATTCGTTGCGCGCAATCCAATGTCGTCCTTAACGCTTCACGAATAAGTCCCCCACGTGATCAAAGGAATAACTATTGAATGAGGCAAAAGATAACCTCCAAGATTTTGGTAGTCAAAGAAATTTTAACTTTACCAAGACTATCATAAGGTTTTCAGGCACATAATGTTTGCTGGGGTCGCGTGTCTTGCCCCACGCAAAGAGTGGCGATAGCCCGAAGTAGCAATTTTCCTATTGCTATTAAATACACGGTAGTGCATATCTGAAGGGGTGATTGCACTAGAGAAGTGTGCCTCATTTTCTTAGAGAGATACGTTATTATTACTTATTTATATGTATATTAAATAACAATGCAAATCTGTTAGGAAAATTGTACTGTAAGCAGAAAAAAATGAATTCCTTTTTTTTATCTATTTCTTTCTCATACCAAAACCTAATACCAGTGGTATTTGTTTGTAATCATTATTGATTTTCTATTCCGGACGAATACCTTAAGTCCCAAAATACGATATGAAATTTTTTAAATTTGGTATTTGTTCGGAATAATAAATTAATTACGACAAAAACAAACACCATTGGTATTAGAAAGGAATAGATATTTTAATCTTGAATATTTTTTATCTTACTCAAATAATCACTTAACTGTTTTAGTTTTATTTTATTTTATTTATTTAGATAGATAGATAGATAACACTTTATTGCACAAAATAAAAGAAAACAAATAAATTACAAAGAAGAGAAAATGTACAAATAGGCGGCCTTATCGCTTTAAGCGATCTCTACCAGACAACCTTTGGGTAGAGGAAATTTAGTTTTAGTAGAGTAGGGGTAGCACTGTGCAAGACAAGCGATGTATAACAGATACAATAACATACATGTTACTAAAATACAATGTTTATTTAGTCTTTATTGCAAAAATAAATAAAAAAGTAAAAAGGTGGAATAATTAATTATAAAGTTCGTTTAACATATTTTAATAAAATGCACATGGAAGTTTCTGTGACATGCGCGCAATAAAAGCTTAGAAAGCAGAAGACCAAAGTAATATGTATAGTACTTTAAGTACCTAAGTGATGTCCTCATCATAATTCTCTCTCCTGTTTTCCGAGATAAAGGAACATCAAAGAAATTCCCTGCGGTCCTATCTTTTCTATGCATTTTAATAACTTTAAATCACTAGAGGGGTAGTAGTCGGAAGTTATTTGCTTAAGCTTTGAAAAGAGGTTTTTTAATACTGAGAAGGTTTTTATTATAATACTACTTGGAATGCTTGTGGTAGCATTTTCTAGAGACGTGCTTTGAGAGATAATAACCCACCCTTGCAGGAATGGAGGTATCTATTTTTTACTTCGGAATTATATCACGTACGTAAACTTATTTATCTGATGGTGTCATCATCCTTTTTTACGGTGCACGAAATGATGGCGCCGAAAAATCGTATAAAATCGACAAGACATAAAAATTTCGAACAAAAGCCATTAAATAAGCCGCTTACGATTTCTCTGTTTAGTCAGATGGCATAAAAAATTTTAGCCACTTGTAATAATAGATTCATACATTCATTTTTTTTATTAAAAATCATATTTCTCTATTATACGTAACTACCTTTCCGCCTGCGGCTCTGCCCGCGTGAACTTCACGTTATATCCTGTGCCCAGCAGTGGGATGCAAATTAGCATATGACCCTTTTCAAGGTCTAATCTATCGTTGTACTAAATTTCATCAAAACAAGCGTAACAGACAGACAGAGTAACATTTCGCATTTACAAGGATAATCTACATCGACATCTACACTAATATTATAAAGAGGAAAGATTTGAATTTTTGTGTGTGTGTGTGTTTGTATCGAATAAACTCAAAAACTACTGTGTAGATTTCAAAAATTCTTTCACCATTCGAAAACTGCTTTCACCTTGAGTGATATAGGCTATATTTATTATTAGAAAAGATTAGGGATCCTTACTAAAATTTAAGTAACGTAACCCAAGGTGAAAAAAAGCCCTAAAACGTCCTAACCAATTATTATTTTTTTGTTTACGCAGGAAAAAATGCATTACGCATACCTACTGCTTCAGGGGCAGCAGTAGGTTATGTGGGACTCTCTTGTCGGTGCCCGACAAGCATACCCACTAAAAAGACCTACGGTGTACCTTGCAACGTATGTTTTTTTTTTTTTTTTTTTTTTTTTTATAACGACTTCCTCCAATATGTGTGATCGGAGCCTGTTTTTTCTGGTTTATATTTTATGTCATTTTCTATCTGACTTAAGGTCAAACCTTCTACTATGATCTTCTAAACTTTATTCTATTACATCAATTACTTAATTTTCTTTCAGTTTACATAATTGGATTTCTTCTACTGTTATTCTTCTCTGTTCCAGTTTATCTATTTCAATTGAGTTTATGTTGTTCTATTTCTTTTCATTTCCATCTTACTATTTCCTTCTACTATAATTTGCTATATTAATAAATCTGCACATGTTTACTATTATAGCAACTAACTTCCTTTCATTTCCGTCAAATCCTACAGGGTGATTGAGCACATACTTTTCTATATTTAACCACCTTATTTTCTCTTTTGAAGTTATTTATTATTGTTAGCATTTATATATTATTGTATTTGTGTTAGCACTATATATTCAATATATATGTCACAATACTTATTATTGCTTTCATTTATTTTTATTTTCTTCACCATTAAATTTTTGCAGTATTTTAAAGTTAAGTATATAGGTTCACCCGTGCGACGACGGGACGGGCCGCTAGTAATCAGTACAAAAGTAAGGATAAAACAAGACATTATTTGCAAAACATAACTAAGGACATATAAAATAAAATCAACAGCTATTGTCCGTCCACCGCTGGACGCAGGCCTCCTTCATGTCACGCCACACATCTCTATCCTAGGCTTCCCCCATCCAGCCGCTACCAAAAGTTCTCATAAGGCCTACGGTCCATCAAGTCTCATGGCGTCCTACACTACGATTGCCTAAACGCGGTCTCCACTCCAGAATTCGTCTGCTCCACGGTTGTCGGTTCTACGGCAGACGTGACCAACCCACGGCCACTTCAGCGTGTAAGGATGTATGCGTGTAAAGTTCAGAATCCCCTAATAGTATTTGCATACTTATCTTATAACCTCGTAAATTCATTCTAAGCAAATACTTCTGTATTCACGTCACAGGTAATTATCCCCACGCCTGTGACATACGCGGAACATTAACGAAGGGGACACACAGACCACCCTGGAGGCGTACGTGAGGGGAAAAGGTAGTCAGCACGAGAAGGGTTGACTATCTCTAATTGTAATAACGAGAGCCATAAATATTTATAACTAGCTTTCCGTCCCGGCTTTGCCCCTTGCAAAGAAGGGCTCATTTTGTTGCACTAATGAAGGTAATGCAAGAAAATGATGGTTTTATGAATGAGTTTTTTTCCATTCATATATCCACAGAACATTCTGTGCATACATATATCAAACATTTTCTTCCATTCAAACATTCTCCTGACAATAATAATTCGTTGCAACACAATTCGGTAATTGATTTTTATTTACATAGATTAGCTGGCACAGCGAACTTGGTATCACCTCAGAGTAAAATTAACTAAATTCAAAATTATTGCTGAACAGATTCGATACTGACGTAATGTCATTAAAATCATCATGTGTGATTATTTACCCTTATAGTTTTCGTCATGGGACATGTCGTCCTAGGTAGCATGGCATACGAAAACTGTGTGAAAAAAGTTTTTTTTAGTACAATTTCCTGATATACTTTATTTGATATTTTAGCAACTTAATTGCACTTATAATATCAGTATATAAACTTGAAAAATTTTGTCTCAGGCGGGACTCGAACCCGCATCTCCTCGCATGCCGGGCAGGTGCCATACCATTAGGGGTAATGGTTATTTTACTGATATAATTTCCTGATATATTTAATTAGTTAATCTAGCAGATGCAGGATGGAGATGAATCCAACAAATTAAAGCTAGATGATCAAAATCTGTCTCGTAGTTCATGATTTATACATAAATGGTGTAACTAACCCGTATTTTTGTATTTATAAAATAAATATGGCTGTCGTCAACCCTAGTAATTTCAAGTTGATTGATTTTCAATCGATTTTTTTTTAAATAATTTGTTTTGGTATGTGTCTCGTGCAGCTTGCATTAGTTTGCTAGATGTTTGCTAGATTCTTTAATTCGTTCAGTTACATTATATCTTTATGTAATTTTGGATACCTGTTACAGACTTTTAATATATCCTTATATTAATGTTGTTAGTGGTGCGGTGGTGCACCCATTACCATAATTCGATTCCCGGTAGGCTCAATTTAGAAAACCATATCTCGATCGACTCGTGTCTGGAAGGGGTGCGACTAGGAACCAATAGAGGTGCGTCGGCAGGCACGTTATACCTTGTTGCACGTTTAACCACCTTCTGTTGCAATAGTTCGTTTTTTTTTTAAACTTTAGTGTAAGTCATAATTATTGGCACTTGAGAGTTTGACAACACTCTCAAATGACGATAATTTATAATACAAGTAATGTTTCTACACTGTCCTACTGATACTAGAACAAATTAGGTGCCAGTAAAGAGAAATCAAAAATAAAATTCAACCAAATTTAAACTTTACTCCACCGTATTAAGGATAAATTCGTTTACCATCAGACGGTACCGTAAACGGAGGCGGGACAAATATTAACAGCTCCATTCGCGCGACAGATCCCGAGATAGGGATGTCGCGACCCGCGCCGCTGTGACGGGGTTAAGATGCAAAACGCAAGACACGCGTATGAGTACGTGTGAAAATTAACACACAGAGTTACGGACGTGCAATTACATTACATACAATTTGTCTAGGCAGTGTGTGCCAGGTCACTTCGATTGGGTTAGGTCAGTTTAGAAAACAGACAGTACTATGTATAAAAACAAAATATTCATAAAATTATTCATGTTACAAACACTGTCTTGTAACAAAAAATTAAGAAAATACTTTCCTTGCAAAACAATTGCTAGTTTAAGGTCACTAATTTTGAGACGCCTAATGATATAATAGAGAATTATAAGTACTTATTTCTAGTTTTTTATTTAATCTTAATATAAATCTTTTAGCGTTATGTTTAACCTGTGTTGTGGAACTAACTTCTGAAGTTTCATAATAAAATCGAAATTCTAACAATTAAATCATGGGATTCGGTCAAACACGTAAAAGTTATGCGTGATTAATCAAACATAAAAAAAAATATGCTCGTCGAATTAGGAAGACAATTGAGATACTAACTCATGTTATAATAATAATAATTTGATATAATTCTCATTAAGTACACTATAATTTATTGGCAAAGTAACACAATTTCGTATGCTTTCGACGCGACGCAATTTAAAATTGAAGACGTTCGGCCAGACGCAGCATAAATCGCGCGCCGCTATAAACCCAGAGTTTAATTGGCGGGATATTAACGACCACTTCGCGCCGCCATGTTTACACACGGTAAATATACTGATTTATAATTATATTTATTTTTGCCACTCAAAACTTTCACGTGATAAATACGCGTGATATGATCTAGAAATAAACTGATATTTATAGCGGCAACACTTTCTGGGTTCGTGAATTATTGTGTAAAGTCACAGACTGACCAATACTGAAATTGCAAGTTACATGGAATTATTTTATTGCACCAGAAATTTTGTAATGAGATGAGATTATTTAGACTCGCTAGTACTTACACGTACTATGCCTGAATACCAAATTCCTTAACCAAATTCCGTGAAATAATATGTCGTGTATTTAGAGATGTGCCTTCAAAGTGTAGAGAGTATAATAATTGCTGTGTGTATTGTTCTCTTATTTAACTTGCAGATATTTGCTTAAGCTATGACATTAGATAAATTTATAAGATTCAAGTAGGTATGCCTACTAAGAGACTAAAACTAGAGTTTCATTAATGAAAAGATTTTCTAACATGTTTGTTTCAGATCTTTGACATTAAATTACTACCAATTTAAAATGAATGACAAATAAGTTATACAACTTTAACCAATCTATGTAGATTATATTTTTTTAAATTTTAATGCTCTGTGAAAATATAATGCCGCGTAGATAATAGCAAGCACAAAATGAGTATTTGAAACAAAACACCATACATTGCAGGTGCAACACAGAATATATCCACAGTATAACAAACAACACGTGCGGTGAGAGAACTGTCACTGCGATGATATCGCGGCGACCGATGACTCCGCGATAGGCACGGTCGGTAGGGATGTCGACAAATGTTATATATTTTATTGTAACCGTATTGGCTTGAGTTATGTAATATATAATAATATATCTGACTTCAACCACAGAGATGTAGTTAGTTAAGGGTTTATTAAACCATATTCTCATAGGACAATATACCTAAAGCCACCTTTGTTTCGTTTTTTCTGTTAAGATTTTGAGGTAAATAAATATTTATTAGCATGCACTAGTGACAATAAAATTTTAGTGAATTAACTATTTGCAAGTGGTTTTTTTACGCAAAAATGACAACTTAGTAATAATAAATAATGCATAATATAATAATCACTTGAAAACATCATTTTTAAAATTGGATTGGTTCTTGATCAGATAAAATATACAGTGATGGTTCTAGAATTTAGGGAAATTAAAGAAAACTATACATTTATTTGGAGTATGTGGATCATGTGTAGCTTTAGTATACTTCTCCAAAGCTACTAAGTACTTAAAAAGTGAACGCTGTCTTAAAATACCAAACGTCCAAACATCCGTTCCGAAATATCTAGTGTAAAGTGAAACTGACATATTTCACGGCAATAAAACCGCGTCTGAACTCCGATAACCCTACGCAGTCAGGAAACGAAATACCTAACCTTAATACGCGTCGCTTTCTCCAAAGGGAGATAAAAAGTTTATGTCTCCTACAATGCGCCGTGTAAAAGGATAAAGCCCAAAAGGTAATCATTAAGTGAAATTGGGCAACAGTTTCTTGTGACGCAACTGGGAATGGACGTTGGGTCGAAATTGCAGCGGATAAGCTTTCAATATAAAACGTGAAAGAGCAGACAAATGCTCAAGGAAAGTAACCAAACGATACTGAACGACGACGGGTAACTGATTATATTTTTTTAACCGGAGAACAGAATACGATTGGGTGCATTTGACTGTTTTGAGAATGAAATCAGTTTAAGACACTAATATATATATTTTTTTTATGTGTTATTAATCTGCAATCAGTACAACTACTATGAGCAGGTGAGCTAAAAGATGTAGGCGTGGATAGATATTTGTCCAGCGACAAAGTCTACATTTTAATTGGGTCGAAATCTCTCATCCAACTCTAGGATGTTCACTCTCTTCAGTCTTTTTGCTGAGTCACTGACAAGAAGCTGTTGGGCCAGTTCGTTCGGGTGAGTTGCCAGGCGTGCCTTGTATTTGGTGCTTGTCTTTCCAATTTCTTTCCTGACTGTGGGAATATTGGCAAAGTGGTGGACTTCCGAAAGACACTAATATTAGTGACAAATATTTCAAGAATGTAATTGATAACAATTCTATAGTTGGTATAACATACTAGAAATTTTATTTAAATACATACATGAATTATCTTACAAGTGTTTGTGCTGATTTGCACCATTAATCATCTCTATGGGGAATACAAGATAAATCCCGTAACTAAAATCTTCAACCTCTCAATCAAAACGAAACTTAGGGGACGGAAGGGGCCACCTCCTTTCAAAGGCCTTTCGAAAAGAGATTTTTTTATCATTCTGAATTTCTTTTTAATTTTAGGTAAACAGTAAGAATGCGCGTTTGTTTTTTATTTCTCCAAAAAATCATCGCAGAATAATTGCTGATTCACGTCACAATAACTACCAACTATAGTAACTATTAGTAAAGTTGAACTTCAAACATCAGTATTCAAGGTAAATGCAGTCTTACACGGTTCTTATTTAAGCGTTTGTTTACGGAAGAAATTTTAGCTTCAAATCACGTATCTAATGATTACTGGAATTTGAATAAAGACTCTTGATCTGTTGATCCGACAAAGAACAAAGAGCCAACAGTTTGGTCAGGTCTTAGAACTCTCCGTGAAACAAAGGTCTTTTGAATACTAGTGCATTACTAAGATATACGAGTACACACAGATTTTTTCCGAAAGGAAACAAATATTATCATACATATAATTCTTGATATACCTAATTATGTTACCTACGACGATGAAGTATACTTATAACAGACTGACTTGACAGTGGGATCACCTCTAAAATAATCATAATCAGCCAAAATTGTTGGAAGAATTGATTGCGATCATAGATAAATTAAAAGACGTTTAATTTTTTTTTTTTTTTTAATAAAGAAAGGCACACGATAAGTATGCATAACTTTACAACTGCGCAACAGTCTTAACGACCATTTCCGTTGAGAAACATCAGCATTCCAGAATAAAAACAAAACATTAGTCAAACTTAGCCCTACTTCTGTTGGAGACTGAGAATTGACTCATGAGCTTTGTTAGGGTTCAACAGGGTTGCAAATACTTGCACAGCTATCAACTTCACACAGTTCCGAGCATGACCGCTGAAATCAGTAACGATTATGTTGATAAAGCACAACGGTCAATGCCAGACACACGTACATAACACGGTAAAAGCTAGATTAGCTGGCAGATTGTAGAGGCGCGAATCGGACGCCTTTCTCCCGAGTGCTAACAAATGACTTGGGATGTGGCAAGCGTGATTTATTTATTCAAATCCGATACGAGATGACTTCGGTCACGTCTCCGACTCATTGGTAGTTGAGGCACGAACAGCTGACGCCGGCCTGTGATCTTGCTTGCACACTTGCACCATTTTATCTAATGCGCTGTAATTTGTTACTTTCGATGACTTTCACGGCTCTGTTAGTGGCTCGGATACACAGGGAACACGTTTTTGTATGTCTAAGTGCTAAGTACGGGCAGCAAATGATAAGCTCCGGCTGTGATGCATGAACAACCAGTATTACCAGTTTAATCAGTGCTGTAGTCTACTCCACTTAGATCAGCTTTGTTATGCACATTTAGCTTTTGTAATTGTACTCCCTGACTATATTTAGAATAAAATTACTATGAAACAATGCATGATATAATACACTGCTGTATTTATACTTGTAATGTTACTTTTAAATAACCACCAAACTGCACTGGGTATCTAAATCTGATCATGATCAGCGATTTAGCAAGTTTAGCTATTATATTTGGTGCTATTTGAATGTGTAGGTTCCCCAAGGTCGATCCAAAATTGATAAAAGTTTAAATCTGAACCTATTTTATTAAAGATAATTCAGTAGTAAAAGCTAGAATTTAAACGATCCTTGGATGTCAAAAATCGTGATTCCGGCCACTAGACGGTTACATCTTATGAATAAATTTCACTTAAAAATTAATCTACATGAAAAAAACAAGAGCTGAAGATAGAATATCTCAGGAGTTATTTAATTCGGGGTTTATACCATGTACCTTAGTTATTATGAGTTTCCGATATTTCGGCACTGTTGCAAGCGCCATGATTACGGGAGAACTGTTGTATCTGCGGGTGGGTAGCTGTTAAGAGTTGTGGGCTCTTAACTCTAGCATATCTCATCTTTATCATCATCGTTAACCGTCAATCTAATTCTTGGAGAATAGAAAGCCATTATTGCAATGCTTAATAGACGGGTCGAGCGCAGTTTGGTTAATGGTGGAGATCAGAAGTGGCTTCGAGACTTGTTCTTGACGCACTTCTTCACTCGCCCCTTACGACACCCATAGGACCAGAAGGGATGCTACTATACTATTTTATGGCGTCACAAAACCGCACCGGGAATACCTTGTGGAATAATTATGTCTGAGTATGTTGTAAGTAACAACTTTAAGTAGCTCTTTGGAAGACCAGACAGTTGTATCTACTGACTACAGGCAAGCACTTTAGCCCCATGAATTACGAATGTCATATGGTTTCTACTACTGCGTCATGGGACCACAGTTACGGGTCAGTGAGCAATAAATCCGAGTCCTAATAAAGATTTTCGTGCGTGCCGATATCTCCGGCGCGGCGCGGTGCGGTGCGGTGCGACCGCAAATGCCAAATCTCGCAAATTATTTGCGCTCGTGACTGCACTTTGAGTCTTTGAGCAATCGCGAACGCAACACCTACAGTCAGGTGAATACGTCATATCATTCATAGTCGTTGTAATACACTAATAGTAAAAACAAGCTTAGCTTTTGTCGACGTTCTTAAGCCCATGACTCTTGTTAGACTAAAACATATTTCCGAATCAGAAACAGCATTTATAAAATAAAATGAATATGGCCTATCTTTACATGTCGATCTGTCGGCAGAGCAGCCATTTGTCTGCCTTAGTACTACTTTTGAACTTTTGAATACTTACCTACTGCTGCGGCTTACCTACTAATATGTATTGATTGATATAATTATATTCTACTGTGTAGTGACTGACTGGATCAAAGAATATAGCAAACCATTCACAAAAAAAGATATTGTGTCATACACACCGCTTTTCAAGGTTTTGCCTACACAGAGATCCCGAATTCGATCTCGGAATGAATACTGATAAATATTTTTTTGCTACAAGGTACGGAATATAGAAATGAAAAAGTATTTTACTCTACCCAATGTACAAAAACAAATAATATACTTTTCTAAATTTTATCTCTGTCAAACACAATTAGAGAAATATTTTCCTTTATTTCCACGGGTATGGGTGTTTGTGGTACCTTCTTTGTTTTTGTTTTCTACAAAACAAGTGTTTTAATAGTTACTTACTGCTGAACAATATCTGTGATGCCGTCCACATTAACATTTCCTTTATAGCTAAAAAGAAATAGACCAATCAGAACAGGTGGACGTTTCGAAACTGAGTGTACATGCGCGCGCGCTAGTTGTCGTTATTTAGGTGTTTCGCGCGGTTTCGACAGGCAGGACCCGAAGGCTGCGTTAAAATTTATTCGATTCTCACATCAGACGAACACGCTTATTCATGTTTAGGCGCCTTAGAAACTAGAATGATGTTTATCCGCACAAATACCTACGTTGACGAAAGCAAGTGCAAGTTACTCAAATGTGTCAAAAATACTACCAGTGTTTTTAAAAGTAGCAGTTAAGTATTTGATATAACTTTTTGAACCCAAATTAAACTGATATTTTTGAGCCTGTGCTTGATGAGTAGTGTCTTGTTTGGTCAAGAAAACTCCAAATTGAATGGTCTCCAAATTGCACGCTTTTTGGCGTTTAAAAGTTTCATCAAATTACTACTACTGCTAAAAACACTGGTAGCATTTTTGACACTTGTACAACTTGCAATTTCTTTAAAATTCGAATTTTAAAACAAATCGATTAAATTCTTCGGCGGAAAGGTTCTCGAATGGCGACCGCGTATCGGACGTTCCGTAGGCAGGCTCTCTACAAGGTGGACCGACGATCTGGTCAAGGTCGCGGGAAGCCGCTGGATGCGGACAGCACAGGACCGATCGTTGTGGAGATCCTTGGGGGAGACCGATGCCCAGAAGTGGGCGTCGTTCGGCTGATATTATGATGACGATGATGATGATTGAATTCATTTTTATTCATACCCAACATAGCTGTTAAACTTTAAGGGAACAAATTTTTCCCTTTATTACTCCTCGATTACTTTCTGTATTTTGGCGTCTTTAATTTTGTCGGCTGTTTTCCTTTTCTTCTCACGATATTCACGTGACAGAAAAAGGGTACTTAAAGATTATATTTCAGCAACTGTACATGGACTCGACCAATGGCGTATTTGGCAAATTGCATAATTTGTCAAAAAGAGGATTTGACGAATCACCAATTTGTCTAATTTCTTATTTGTCGATTTGACGATTTGACCTACATAATATATCAGAATAGACCAAAGTCGTAACACCCTTTCATCAAAATTATGTTAACTCATCTGGCGGACTTTTCCATTCATTATTGCTACGTGAATAAATTAAACTTGCAAATGGCTCTGAGTTCAATTAAGCAAGCTTTGTGAGTCGCCTTAGTGGGTACCCTACGCAAACACGACATTATGAGATTGGGGCATTTCAAAGGCCTAGCCCTAGCGTGTAAAGGGTTGCATTCGTGACTGATTATAAGGTTATAATTATGGTAATGTACGTAGGAATATTTGTTGACATGTTTGTATAGCTATGTCGTATGCTGGACAATTTCACTAACTGGATAGATCTGGGGTCACAAATATATCAAAATTAAGGGTGCATTGGTATTTTTTTCCAATATTATTGAGACGAACTTTTAGCTATCTAACCGATTAAATCGAAACCATCAAAATCCATTAAGTACCTAGTTAAAAGAAATGCGTCATCATACATAAATGTTAAACTAGCTGATTAACGCGACTTCGTACGCATGGATATTGAAATCAGAAACTATGCAACGGAAACCGACTATTTTCCCAGGACAGAAAGTAGCTGTGCATTATTTATTTTTTCAGGATCTGCTCAATCTTTCTGGACTAATTAAAAAAACATCCATCCAAACATTCACGATTTTTATAACGATAAGAATATATTCGTCGAATTAAGAGCCTCTTTTTTCATCGGCTTAAAAGTAAAACTAACAAACTACCACTAAGCTATTTAAAAACTAAACAAATCTCCGTGTTAGCGCATTTCTTTACAGCACTATTTGACATCAAAAGTTTCAAACATTTCGTACATTCCGGTTTCCAATCACAGTTTTATCTAACAGGAAGCATTAAGTATCTGGCGATTCGCATGTCGTTTACATATATCCCTATTACAGTTACGAGCAAAAAAACGTCTGCCGAGAACTCAGGAAGTCATTACTGGCCGCATAAAAACCGATGGATAATTTCTTCGCCACTCGCGGTGACCGCACGTTCGCCGATATCCTTCCCTCGCGATTATCTGGATAGAGGGGGCGGCGCCTGCGCACACCGGTACTTACTGCAAGAAACAATTATCGCGTAGCGCAACGGTAACTTGATAGACGTGCTTACGCGTTAGATAGCGTAAGCAGGAACGATGTTTTACTATAATCAAAGATCATCATCTTGGAAGGTCATCTCGGTTGTGCAGGTCGAAGCCTACTTTCGTATGTGTAACTTCTGTTAAATAGCTTGCGTCGTATTTAGCTTCGTTTTTTTGAATTTCTTTAGAGAAATCCTACAAAAATTCGAACTGGCTATATTAGCTGCGTCTTTGACGATTATATTTAAAACAATTCAATAGTGACCCGATTGGAAATTACATTTTCCGTTGTATTTGTCGTAATTTAACCATTATGAGAAGAAATAGTCAGATATTACGGTCAGGGTCAAAAGCCATCTAATTTTTTTTACCATGTCAAAGTAACAGTTGTTCCAGTCTCCTGAGAAATTGCTTGCAAACCTACGAACTTGTGACACTTTGACAAGGTCTTATGATGCTGTCCGTACCGACAGTACACTCAGCGATATAACGATGAAAGATTTTTAAAAATTGCACCTTCTCTTTTATATCATAAGATACATTTGCCATCTGAACCTGCAACTTTTAGTGGTGTAGTTTGGGTTAAGTACAATATAAGTGTAACTTACGTACCTTAAGAGTTGGAAATTATGAACGAATCCAATTTGCGGTAACTCACAATAAACGCCGAACCCTAACATGACGTATGGAGTCCTAAACTAGCTGGACGCTAATCAAAATTTATGAAATCATAAAACAAAGCACTAGTAATTAAATCAACAAGTTATGTTTAGAAATCACTGACCCTAGTTAACATTTTACACCGATAACCATTAAATATAATATACCAGAGTACATAACTTGCCAATAAATGCGTCCGAAGCTTTACGAGGGAAATTCTTGAGAATTTATTAGGTTCGAACGACAATAGACTACGAAGACAGTAGGAGCGGGTTTGGGATATGGTGCTAATAAATACCTTCAGACGCAGACCGTTGATATTGTTTTGAACCTATTACTGGTGGCGTTTAATGAAGACCTTCTCGAATTGTGACCGACCAAGTGTCAGGGAAAGCTGAAGACGCTCAGCCTAAGTCCACTCCACTAGTGAGCGTAGCTATCACGCTGCCCATAGATGAACAGTGCTGGGTGCAGAAGGCACCAGGAAGAGGAATGCTGGAACTATCTGGACAGGCCAGACATCCCCTTTTAGGTTCCTTCCCAGCAGGCCTCATAAACGAAACCTTGAGGGTTAAAAATGTCGAGGCACATTTCTGACGATCATATATCATAATGAAAGATACACCTACGCAATAATGAGCAGGTACGCAGCCCGGAATTATTACGGAACTACCCAAATTTACTAATAAGTCTTCTTACTGCAAACCGTACACAACCATTATAGCCTAACTAAATCATCAATCATTACAACTTTCATCGTTATCATCAGCCAAAAGCAGCGCACAGTTAGACGTCGCCTCTTTCGGCACCCATAGGGAGTAAAGCAGTAGTGAAATTCTATTTCTGTGGCCGGCATCACACTTCTATAAAACAGGCCCAAGTACCAGGATCCATCACTTAGCTGTTTTAATTTTTTTGAGAAATCGTAATTATGTATATTCAGGGTATTTTTATGTAGGAGTAAGCCTTTTATATCTACCTACAGTGTAATCTAATGCTACATTAGAAGATTAAACAGTCGTGACTAATACTTACAATGAATTAAGATTAATGAGAACTTTGGTACTTCATACACAAGCCTTTAGCGCATCTCGAAGCCTATTGAGAATCGCCAGAACGTTAACTAAAAATATAAACGATTAATGATTGTACGTAAACAGATAATGATCTAGTTGAAAATGTCTTTATCAGTGTATCAGTAAAAATTGTGATGAAAATAGTCGAGGCACCAATAAGTAAAATACGACCTGCCCGGTGACTTTGTATGTTTCATGTGTTGATTATTTCGTGTTGTATGATGTTTATTGTTTATGCTACAACATCCTTATGAAAACCAACAATATCTGCTACATTCGCACGGGTCGCTGGTAAACTACACTCTGTCGTCCTGATATCCAACAATATCATTAGCATTGAAATGAAAGATAGTTTACGGATTTAGAACGCGTTTATTTTTGATTTAACCCGACGTTTCGAACCCTTTACAGCGTTCATGGTCAAGAAAATAGTCATGGTCAGAAAACTCAAGAAAACAGTATAATATCATTAGCGTACATCAGTTTTGCTATAATCCCCACGCTTAGTTTGCGGATTTTCGATAGCAGTTTAGTTGATATGGGCAGAAGACGCTACTAAATCTCCTTCCTCTTCTGACGGTACTCTTTTGTTTCCTCTTGCGATACTCAAAGGAAACAAAGGGTTTAAAATATACTGGCTGTTTTTTTTGTGCCGATATTACAAGGCGCTAAAATAAATGTCGGAAAGCAAACTGCCATTGCTATTGAGCAAATATGAGTAGTCGAGTGGCCTATCTGATCTCACTTGCGCATGTATCAGTGAAACAATGGCATTATTGGTGTTTGTCTACCTGTCAGGTCTGTCAAGCCGAGCACGATTGCATCAAGAACTAATGCTACGCTAGACTTCGCATTCACTTGTATGGCAACCTAGGAACGGCAAGGACAATATTGATTGTTAGGTCAAGTTTAGAAACAATCACCTACATAAACCATTTAAAGGACAAATATAAGTCTACCACTAAACACGGTCTTTTTATAATTCAATTATTGCGACGCTAGCGCACTGATTATTCAAGGACTCCTATAAGTTTTTCCGTGATCATGGAGCCTGCAACAGTGTTGGAATAAAAGAAATTCATCAAAAATAAGGTATAACGTTGAAAAAACGAACCAAGAAACGATTTATTGCATATACCTATATTTAACACAAAACGTTCAACAATTAAAAACAAAAATCGACCAGTACGTATAATATTCAATTTCAAAATGATTGATTCAGTGTGTGATGTAGAAGTATGCAGTTAGAAATTTTTCGGAAAGAGTCTCTTACGTTTGATCTAATTTTTTCCTCGTCAGTTTTTACCCGTGCAAAGCCAAGGCAGCTATAATTGAATGTAACAACTGTATAATAAGCAGTGAAAAGTTTATTCGCGAAATAAAAGTCAGTATTGTACAGCAATCCAATGCGCTCAGGAGTCGCGGCTCGGATCAGATGGTGCGTTAATGATGCGCTCATTAAATGGGCGGGCCATGGCTTCATTAGCAGTATCTGATAGACGATGCTGATGGACAGGCTCGATCGGGTCCAGACAATTAACATTTCTCTTTTTAATAGCAACTGTTGTAAGGTATCAACAAGGGAATTCTGCTGTACTAAAACCAAAACCCCTAAATTGTTAAAACCAAACTTGAACCAGATTAAAAGTTGTAATACTCGAAAGTTACAAATTTGAGTCAATGAATGACGATCGTCGTTGATTATTGTTTAACACCGATTCATGGTTTGTTGCTTTTTATTTAGTTTTGGGTCTAATGTTTTTGTACAACTTTATTCCAAATACCTACTAAAGGATGTCATTTCCTTAATAGTGAGCCCATTAAAATTGTCGCAAAAATATTTTTGAATTAACCAAAAAACTTAGAATGTGATCATTTCCGTAACATGTTTTGCTTCACCAATTCATTGTACATTAAGTTATTCGTTGGAAAATATCGAATAAGTACTAAGTTTGACATGAAAAAAAAAAATCACAAATTCAAAAATAATTTCTGTGTGAATTGTATGGTGCTTCTGTATTTATATCGCCTATTTTAATTGAGTCATTTGAAACAACTGATAACAAATAATGGCTCATTCACTTTTAATTCACACCTAACCTTCGCTCCACAACAGAGCATTCTACTCAGGGACCCTTTCCAACGACTTTTTGCAAACTTTGTCGATATCTCGCTCATTCTTACCCTGTTATCTGTCGCCGCAGACATGGCAATGTCCTGAAAAATGGCTTCATTCATCTCAACAGTTTTATCATTCGCGAACGTCCCACGCCCCATAACTCGAGCCTAGCAGTAAATACATCAAGGAACAAAGTTAGACTTAATAAGGCGTATATCAGTTCGATTTATGATACCAGTACTAGGCGAAGGTGGAGACGTGTAGAGCCTTAGGTGAGGAAGTTATGCGTTTTGTTCCTTCTTGCATAAAGTAAGTACTGTTTTGTTTAGGCAGGGGTCGACAGTCGGACACCTTAGCTGCGTTATATTTTTATTGCGTTTTTTAAGCTTACGAGGTGACTACATAGATTAACCCCTGATAATTCTGTATCGGCTACTGACCAATAATTAAGTTATGCCTGCACATTGGCACATAAGCACAGACATTGCAAGTCACAAATTTCAAAACTCAATACACCACCTCATTACAAAACGTTGCCTCAATAAATAGACTCAACAACTTTTGAACACGAATCCACAAAATATTAAGAGTACGTTAAAAATTCCTAACTTTTGGATGACATCATGCAGACATGCAAGCAAAAATGAAGTCAGCGTGGACCGCCCAACGCCCACATTCGCACGTCGCTAAAACCGACAGGGGTGACTCACCGGGACTTGCGATTAAATGCACTTGTACGAAATGTTGCACCGGGTACCAACGCGGAATATTAGTAGCTGGATGCGACATGAATACATACGTAATGAGGTACGAAGAGTTACCAAAATAATTGATTTTACAATCAAGTGAAATTACAGTAAAAGTAACGTAATGAATAAATGAGATGAGTATTGCGTAAAAAAAGTGTTGCTATGATTCCGTATCAAAAATTTTAGATTTTTGGCGATCATTTTCTAAGTGGTTTATCTAGACATTTTTATACTGGGCTATACCAAAAGAAAAATACTTTATTTGTTTTTGTCTCGTAGATTATTGTATTAAAATTTGGAAGGAGATTAAAATTTCATCCTGTATAGATGTTAGAAACGTGTCGTGTGGTGCTAGAAATCGCCACCTTTTCCCTTCGGGTGACGTAAGAAGCGACTAAAGGAGCACTGCGAGGAATAGACGGGCATCAGCGTCTAATTTTACCACTGGCCAAATTGCGATCGCAAACCCTCGCGTGGTGAATAATGCAAGTTTCTCCGTTTAAAGAGGTCTATATCCAGCCGTGAACTAATATAAGCTTTTGATAATAATAATGATGATAATAATGATAAATGCGACAATGCGTACCTTTAATAAGGAACAGAGAGATATAAAAATACCTACTTTATATGATACTTTAGAAATTTAATTGCAATCATAATGTCAGTATTTAAACTTGAAAATTTGTCTAAGGCGGGACTCGAACCTGCATCTCCTTGCATACCGGGCGCGGCGCTATACCATTAAACTTAATATACTCGTAGAGACATAATATTTCAAGTTTAAATAATGATATAGCATTTGACAAATACAACTTAAATGGTTAACTACTATAAATTTTCTGTTGCACAATTAAAAAGTGAAGTATACTTTCCTTTTTTATATACCTTTTAGTTTACCTGACGTTTCGATCGGGTCCTACAGAGCATGGACACATTCCCGTTGAAGTTTAAAATTAAATGTTTCTTATGATGATGATAGTTCATACGACAACAAAGGGGCACATAGTTATGTTATTTTGGTAATTTTACCGATTGCTGCTTTTTTTCTTAATGAAACTCGGATATTTTAATATCAAAAAGTTTTTTATTTAAAAGATGAGTTAAAAGCTTCAACTTAAAACTTTTTCGATTCAACTACTTGTGCGGACTAAATTGCCACTTCTAGCAAATTGATGTACCCCCGCGAAATAGTTTTCTACTTTGCTGTTCCACCCATAGTGATACGACCCTCTGCGCATCATTTTTGGGGGTGTCACCCTAAATAGAGGGTTACAAGCTCCTCGAGGACATGCCCCAAGCTTGAAAGACAAATGTGCGTTCATTGGGAAAGTTAATTTACATGGGGCGAGTTAATTAATTATTTGCCAGCTCTTGACGTTCTAATTGGGATGGCTGGACTTTTTAAATTTTGTAATTCATATACAGAAAGAAGTCATCGTGTTTTTTTTTATTGGTAACGCATAAAAATGTTTATGTGAAAGATTGTTGTTGACTGTAAAGTTTATCGACACATTTAAATCATAATTAACGCAAAATAACTCCGTAAAGATCTATAATAATTATAACAACATTTTAATACGTCATAAAACAGAGTTCTCTGTCAGTTCAATTACAGTGATTCCGTAAATTCAAGAAACTAATACATAAATAATTTGTTTAAGGTCTGATTTCAATACTAATTCGTAACTTGCGGCCAAATACTCTTTCATATTTTATAAACAATGGAATACAAGTCATAATAAAACATGTTTCACAATTCTTATGAGTACCTATAACACAACAGACACATAATAATATGACGTCAATCTAACCATAATTTGCATTTGGTACAATGATTTACAACTAAACATTTTCCTGTACATTTGTTTTTATAGCTGTAATTAAGGCTTCTTATTAAATCTTCCATAGGTAGTATAAGAAGCGATTTAATAATAACAAAAAGTGTATGTTTGTAAGTGAGCCAAAAAGTTTTAGTTACCACATGGCAACGATCGTTTGTTTGTTTGGAACCGACACAAAATCGATGTTTTTTTTTGTTACTTTAGAAATGAAGAAGTGATAAGAAAAATGGGATTAATTAAGATTAATCCCATTTAAAATAAAATTAATAAATACATTAAGAGGAAACACTACGGGCGAGAGAATTGAAATATAGGTATTTGTAAAATCTATTGCTGTCGCGCAGTACTAAAAGCACACCAAATCAACGTTTCGTAGTCCCCCGATTACTTTTCCCAAAACTGGACCGATTTAAATACTTTTTCTTTAAAAATTAAAGAAAGGCTTTGGCCGTGTTCGTATATTTTCCTATGTTAGCCAAATTTGTTTTCTGGATGTTTGAACACAGCGGAAAATCTGGCGAATTTTTTCGATTTTTGAGGGCTCATATCTTTTTTATTAATTAATTTATGAAAAACAGAAAACATAGAAACATGCTAATAGTGGCCATAGATTTTTATAATAAAACAGGGAGGAAACAGCCTTAGGGGACTACGTTTGTAGGGAAAAACGGCCGTTGTATTTCCTCTTAAGGGATTAATAAAGATTTAACCCATTTTTCTTACCATTTCTTTTCCAAATTAAATACAATCAACTTGTTGTGCTGTGTTGTGTTGAAACCCGTTAAAATAGGTACACGTCAAATTCAACTCCTTTATTTTGAAGTGGTCGAATAACAGTATTTTATATTGACGTATCAATACTATGAATACACAACCATAGTAATATGTGAATGACACTAACAATACATTATAAATAACGGATGTATCACGTCAAAAAATATGTTTATAATATTATAATAAAGCTCTCATGGGCACATGACCATAACAAAATCAATTTATGTAAATATCAGAAACAGGAAACAGTGTAGGTATTTCATAATAAACATCGATTATTTTACTACATATTCAAATTATCGATGTAGAAACCAACAGGAATAATCATAGCAACATAAATGTTATTTATGGCGATGTGTAACTTTAATTTCATTAAACTACGTTTATGGGCCACGGTGTAATTACTCCTAATTAAAATGGACAATCTTTGAAAATTATTTTATAGTAAAACTAGTCTATAAACATGTCGGCGGGATTTAATGGTAACCGAAGTCAGTTGTATAATTCAGTAATGTTTAATTACTTAAATGCTGCTTTGGAACTTCCAAAAATTAAAACACTAATATTTACGAGCGAATCAACAGACTTCATGAGGGTAGATCGTAGTGAGAGTTGCCTATGTGCTATCTTCTATACCCGTGCCAAATTTCAAAAAGAATCGTTTAACTATTCTGGCGTGAAGGAACCAACATCCATTCAAATTCCAAACTTTTGCATTTATAATGTTAGTCGCCCAAGTCGTTAAATGAATAGTGAAATTTTCGCCTTTACGTAAAAGTGTTGTATCTGAATTTGAATACATAGATAATAGCCATAACCCAAAAGTCTATAATTTTTGATGGTACAAATAACAAAACTTCACCCCTCTAGCCCAGCCTCGGGAACAGTCGTGCATTCACGCAGCCGAGAGATCGACGGCGAGCTAATATTGCTTGGCAAGCAGTGACAACAGCAGTTGATGTGAGGGATGAGACATGCATAATCACAGCAACTAACGCTGCAGCGGCTGCCGCTGGAACGCGTTTATTCTACATTTTTCGCTGTGACTTAATTGCACAAATAAAAATAAAAAACATGTTCCAGTCAACCATGACGCTCTATCACCCAGAGATTTCAAAATTCGAATGCACCTAGTATACGATATGATTTTCCTATTAGCATCAGAATCACGGTTCCCCGCGGTCGTCCAGCCAACGAGCCCTAACAATCCATCTTGCGGTCGGCAGACACGTCAGGTTTAGATAACTGCCAACAAAATTACCCACGATGTAGTCATTCGATATGAAATATGTTTGAGGAATTCCAGCATAGATTTACCTACTTTGTATGTTTTCGTACTAAACTATTGGAATACCGTGTCTCGCGTCTTTGAACCTATTTAAATACAAATCTTACGTCTTACTTATCTTGCTATTTCTTGTCAATACGAGTATCCTTAACGCGAAAGTTGGTATTTTGCACCAAGTCATTTGACACAGACAGGTACCTACCTACTCTAGATTGGGTTATTAATTTGACTGATTTTCGAGATTAATAATCTTATGTCAAAGTGGAAATATCTATATTGCAAGCTGAAATTCACAAAGTAGTTAGCTACTTTCTGTGACAAACCGAAGACCACCGAGTAGAAGCTACATCTAGTTCAAAACAAATAAAATTTGATCCGTTTAAAGTACAATTTGTATTCGGTTCTACTTAACCGTCTCTTGTTTGTTTTAAAACTCTAGTAGTCAACTTTTTTTTCTAAAACATTTAAAACCTTATGACAAATATTTAACGATCCCAACGTTAAAGTCGAGGCACTTGAAGTAGGCACTCAAGTAAAAAACAAACAAAACAAGTTAGAGGTTCTAAATCAAAGGGCCGGTAGCTTTTTATGGTGAATATTATTTCTGCTTAGCTTAATGTATTAATAAAATAATTGAAAGAATATCACGACTCAAAATAGATTTTAAGTGTAAAATTACCGCAACAGATATTTGACTTAAATACCATAGCTCATTAAGTTCCTTTATGTATCTACTGACATTTCAAGATATTTTATTGTAACTGTGATAGGGCTGAAAAAAAGTTAAGTAAAAAAACAATTAGCTACATATGAAAATCGTAATGCAAACATCTCACAGAAGATACGACCAAATTCGAAAAAATACTACTAAAAGTAAACAGTAGGTAGAGGTACTACATGTATGATGATAATTAAAACTGCACAAAATATTTTGTCAAGTTGCAAACTTTGCCAAATTTGCAACGAGTGGCAGTGTTATTCATGACCAATAAAAGTAAAATGTACAAAGATATGATGATTTCTCAAAGTCTTAACCTACATATTTTATTGATGAAGACAATTTATACCAGAATTATCCTCTGTAAACACATTTAACCTTTCAACTCCGATATTATCTTGCGCTTACATAAATAACGCGATACGAGATTCCATCGAAAGAAATGTGCACACTGCGTTTTTCTGGTGTCGGATGACGACATAAAGCCGAGCCGAAAGCCTCGGCAAACATCGTGTGCAGGCGGTGAGCAAAAAACAGCGTTTTACGCTTTACTTGAGTGACAAGTAAGAGCAATTTACGACGAACACGAGGGTAATGGTGTGCGGACCAAGTGAGGAGATGATGCGACTGCTTTATTTATTTAGCTGGTCGCTAAAAAAACAATTGGTGACATTTTATTTAAGAACCGCCAGCCTATATTTGTCGACCATTTGGATCAGTGGTAGTAAACTCTGCTTCTGAGCCATGGGTCGCGGATGCGATCCCTGCAAAGAACCAATATTTGTGTGCATGAACATGTCTGTTTGTACTGGTCAGGGTGTTTTCTATGTATAATAAGTGTACATTTAAAAAAAAAGTAAGTAAGTTTATCGGTTGTCTAGTGCCTCATACGACAAGCTACTAAATAGTAGCTTAATTTGAAACTAGATGGCTTTGTGTGGCCCAGCGTGGCATGTCCTAAAAATATAGTATTATATCATAGAGAGGATTTTGCTAGTTGCCACGCTTGGGAGGCGGGTTGGCGATCGCAGTTTGGCTGGTGATGAAATTTTAATATATTTTTAAAGAGAGTACTGTACAGATATCCTCAATCCAATTGAGAACAAACTAATCTTTTCGTAAAACAATTTACTTTTATAGTTTTTATGACATTAAAGGAAGAGTTGGCAATAACTATGATATGATTAATGACCTATGCTGCATAAAGGTTTATCGACACATTATTATTGAATCACAGGACTGTGAAATTGTGCGTGATGTAAACTAGCACAATTATTATTTTAAGATTACAAAAGGAGGAGGTGACTACTATTATTTTTGTCGAACTCGAAGTTGGGACTTCTATTATTCTTATCGTTTCATCAATAGATGTCTAACTTAAATTATTAAAACATTGTTATTAAGAGTATAAAACAACGAATGACGGGCATCAAAATACAACTCAAAATCATTTAAACAACCGGAATTGAAAACAGGTCACTAACTTAAAGACGGTTTCACAACAGAAAATCGACATGAAATCGTTGCCTTTAATTTATGCTGTGTCTTTTTTTTTATATAGTGTACATACAAAATATAAGCGTCAAAGTAACGAATTTATTCGTTAAGTTCATCTTCGCTACCTCCTGTAACTTGCACCAACTAAACCGGTTACCAGATAGTGTGCAATGTTAAATTGAGGAAACCCTAATAACCCCACTGCTCCATATTCCAGCTAACTGTCCTGCGGCCAATTATCAGTTTTAGGTCACACTTATGCGCCAGAATTGTGTTTAAATTATCCACATGAATTTAGCATCATCGTGAGACTTCAAATAAACTATTAAAAGTGATTGTAACTGTCATAGCCAATATCTTTAAAGTTTACTGTTATTGTATTTGTGGCATCGTAATAATTATGCTTGCCATGGTGAACTTTTTCCAATGTATAGTTTAAATTATTTCCAATGGATAGATAGTTAACAACTTCATTTGCATAATATTAAGGAACACAAAACAAAAACAACGGAATGAAAATCCGTTCAAATGAACGATGTAAGAGGCCGTCACAGACTACATAACGATGACTTTTCATATACTAACTTATGTTGCAATCTCACCCAATATCCGAACGGTACTATAACTGAAGCTTACAGAGTCCACACAAGTGAATCGTCTAATCGTTCTATCGGAGCTATCACTACTGCTAATAGCGTCTTATCTAAAATTACCAACGGTCGAATTATCCCATATAAAAGCGACCGCCTACCGTCTCCTAATCGCTATCAGCCATCGGTTCTGGTAATCGGCTAATTCTTCGGAGCCTCTTCGATAGCGGATCGAGGAAAGGCAATTCAACTGCATGTGCTTCAGATCTTATCAGTTTGGGGAGTTTAAAAGCAAATAAGCTATAAATTTGCGGTTGACTTCAGTGCCTCGGATTTTACATCTTTGGAGTTAGTTGAATCAAGACTTTCACCTTTTTTTTGGATCTTCAAATTTTGGAAATAGCGTACCTAATCGCCGTGATCACTGAGTTTGAAACGGTGTAAATATGTTCAGGAAATTATATAAAGGTAGTAGAAAGGAACAGTGCAATATTATTACATTATTAAGTTAAAAAAACGTTCATAGATGATAGTTGAATAACTAATCAACAAATAAATTATTAACTTACATAATATTTATTAATTGAGAGCTAGTAGTCGATGGAATTAATAATACGAATAATATAAAATGTTTAATGGAAAAAAAATTCAAAACGTTTTCGTATTCCATCCATTAGCTCGGCCAACAATACCCTCGGCATCTGATATCATTGCGGATAAAAACGCAAAAACAAAGCATTAATCATTCCGAATACTTGCACGTCCTTAAGCACGTGTTGCCAAATAAAAACATTAATTGTAAAGACGACATTGAACATTTTAATTATTTGAAACGTCTAAATTCCACACTGGATTAATCTGAGAATCAAAAAAATTGGTGAGCACTCTCTTCACTATTTTTTTTATAATTTTCATTACATTAAATATTCAGTTAATTTAAATAGTATCTACTTACTTATATCATAAATAAAATCCATGATGAACTTCCGCACCATTAAAACCAGTACAAGCTAAAAACGTGAATTGATCATGATCAATGATTGATTTTTTATTCTAAACAATCCAATGAGTCATTCTGATCGAAAATTCACACAACAACTAATACAATTTATATGGTTATTTATTACATGTAATAATGGCACCAAAGTAGCGCCCTGCGGAACGCGTACCGGCAAAAGTCGTCGAACTCGAACAAAAAATGTTTCCATGTAACAGCTATTACAGCAATTCTGCGTATGACCAGAATGATCTATAAGAAGTTTGAGGAGGTTGTAAACAACATGTTAAGAGGAAATACATATTAACAATATGAATGTACAAAAAAATTGATTCCTTTAAAGCCTTATGTTCATTCTCTTTGACTATAGTATCTACTGAAAAGAAAAGCTTAATACAGGCTAGTGACAAAAAATTGTTCTTAAGACAACTCACTGGCATTTGTAAAAAAAGTGCTTCTTAGATATCTTAAGAGCGGGATTACCGAATGTTATTATAACGGCCGCGGGAGATTTATGGATCTTTTTCAACAAACTTCTCAGGACTGTCATTAATACATTCCAATTTAGATGAGGTTGATCCAAAAAGTGTATTGTACAGCATTGCATATAAAGGTGGACGACCGTAATACAAATAAAGACGAATAAACAAACGTAAAGTGCTAATTTTATCACCTGTGCCTTGGGTTTAAGTGTAGGACGCTTTTGATACAATTCGTTTGTGCAAGCAGCGTTCTGTAGAAGGCAAATATTGATATAAATGTGCATTGCCCTGCTACCGCTCTCAAGTAGCACTTATGAATGTTACGATTGAACGTGTTCAAGATATTTTGGTTCATTTATAGCTATAATGGTTGGATCAACATTAATTGCAGCACTACAGTAAACGATGGTCTTTTCATGTTTTGAGCTGGGTGTTTGCTATTTATTATAGTACAGAAATACTGCTAAATTTGCAAAACATTGAGTTGTGCAACTAAAAGCAAACTACAGAATCCAGATAAATCAATATTGCTAAAATCACAAAAAAAAAAATTAGTCGCTTAAAATAGATCACAAATGAGTCACAGAAAAAGATATAGGTACCTTTAGAGTTTCTACGCAATAACTTTTAAATAGCTTTGCCACAAATGGAATCACGTCTAGAGGTTTTTTGTTACCACAAACATTAATTTATTTCATTGAACGCCAAGCGTTTCTGACAGGTCAACAAAGCAATTGGTAATTATCGCTTTGATTGTATTAGAAATAATAAGGCATCCTGTTTATATCAATGACACTTCTATTTTTTATTCTAAAACTTATTCTGAAGATTGTGTACTATTAAAATTCCGTTATATTATTCCATCATTTTAACAGAACCAAAAAAAAGAGTTGGGAACTTCGAAATCCCTTAAAATTACGCAGACTGATAATTTCAGTTATAATATGGTCAATAGTCTGCATTAAGCCTGTTTATTCCCACTGGAAATACTGCGATGCAAGAAGATAGTCCAGGGAAATGAAAAGTAACATTATTTGCCTAGTTATGATATTATTTCAATAAACTATACATCTTTCTGTTAACTAAAATTATTGTTTCTGACATCTCAATAAATACAACTGATAGATTAGAAGTGATGTTGGCTTTGGTGGACAATGAAAACTGTAGGTTGATGATAATATTTGCAAATGTGGAAATCTTAAGGCTTTCATGGTTGAAGTAATGTTACGTTACTTTGGACTGTGCATATTAAATAGTTACCTAAACTGAATTTAAAGTATCAATAGCTTGCTAAGCGATGTCTATTAGCATGAAACTGTGAAACACATTTCATTTTATAACCATTTTACTGGAAGTCTATCAATATTTATGAGTGAATGTGTGCGGCCTTTATTTGTTAAGCAATGAACGATAATGCTTGACTAGTAAATCAGATAAGCACTGATATACTTTAGTAAAGAGGTTTACTATTCCCAACATGATACTTGGTACTTACATTATTGATTAAGCTATACAAATTTACTTTTCTTCCCAGCGTTTGTTCCACAAAACATGCAACTTTGTCTAGAATAGTCTAGATAATTTAGTTTTCTTTAATATGCAGAGTCAGGAATACCTACTATGTACCGTTGTCTATTCCATACATCATATGCTAATTAAGTTTCAGTCATAACATTTTACGATGTAGACACCAATATTTTGGTTTTTAGAAGTGTGCTTGTTTCTGCAACCTTGTCAGTGATAAATAGCTAGATGTGATTAAAATCAGAGGGTTTCTTTCAAACAACTGTATTTCCAGCGAGAAAGATAGCAGACAAGCCAACAAACAAATGTCTGTGGTGTTTAGTTCAGCAGACGAATCATTTATCGTCTAGACTGCAGTGTAAACAAATATTCTAAACACATAATACCTTGATTCCAAAATATCATCACATCATCATTGCGTGTGTGGGAAGATATACGATTATGAGATTCCAATTAACTATGAAAAGTATTTAGGCCTTGGTCTGTTGTTGTTAAAAGGAACAAAATTAAATGTTGTTCACATTTTTATTTTTTATTTGTTATCAACGTACTGCTATTGTGAAACGCCGAAACTTTAATACATACATATTTTTAACTTACGAAAAGTGTGTCCATTGTTTATTATTACTAATAAGATAGATGTAATCAATAATGAAGCACCTACAAAAGATAATCAGATTAACAAATCTTGCAGAACGAAAGACCTTGTACCACAAAACGCGAAAACCTTTCCAAATTTGGTTATCGCTAACGCTACTCAATATAATGAGCTTGGTACGTCCGGCTGACAGAAGTGGGCTTTGTAATCGCCCTTACCATCAATCAATGTATCAATAGGTACTCTAGTTAGCCTAATTAAAAACAGATTAGGGTCTTAGGGTAAGGGCTTTTGAGGTCAATGTAAAAGGTGTTTCAGACACTCGGTACTCTCGATGTAAGATTCTTAAGTTGAAGCACCATTTTGTATTTTTATTAAAAGGAAATTTAAATATCAAAATTAAATCATTTAAATGGGAAATAAACGAGATAGTATAAATATAATCTGATTGATTTTCAAATAAAGTCAATTACTTCGGGTACAAAAGAAACTCCAAAAACTTTTATTTGTAATGGAACAATGAAAGGTGAAATCAGAGCATTTTCTAATAATTTCATAAATTGGAATTGTAAAATCCAAATCATAAACATAACTTCCCCCCGGAAATAACAGTAAACAGTCATTTGGCCTGTCATTAAAGATTTAAATTGCATATCTCTTGGCAGTGTACATGCCCTTTAACAAGCAAAGCAACAAAACAAATACATGTTCGTGACCTTGTTTCTCGCCGCTAATGTACGGAGAACAATCTGTTAAAAGTGCGTGCGATTCGATTCGTGTCTTGGCGTGAGACCATTCTTCATGTTTATATCTACTGCATATTAAGTTTGACGTTGATAAAACCAGAGTAGACTGTGATGAAATTCTTTTGATACATCAACTACTACTAACTAATAAAAAGGCAGATTTGATAACTTTTTTTTTTCTCAATCTTAAAGCCTATTTTGTTGATCGCATGACCAATTAGGAATGTTTTACTGAGCTTCAACAAACATACTCAATTGTTATATTTTAACTTAGCTTTGTGACGTGTTGTACTAGGTACTGTATAATTCGACCCCTTAGAAATAAATCCGTACAGAAAAATTTACTCTGCATATACCTTTTTCGTTTGAACGTGGTTTCAATGGGCTTCAGTGTAACCATATTCTATTTACAAACCCTACACTAATTAGATGCTTTATATTTTGAACTTCATATTCTCACAGCAAGTACGGCGTTTCCAGTAGGTACATGACGCGATGTACTCTTTATGATTAAGTAGTCACCATTTGAGAAAATTGTGATGACTACAGAAGTTGTTCAGTATAGAAATAGGACTGAACGCGATATGCATTGCGGAACTGGTACACTACCACTTACTTCTTTAACTTTTCGCTGAATAAGTGGTTTCGCCGTGGTCACCATGGCCGCTGTTACGAATATCACGTATATCAATCCCGTTTTTATAATAAACAGTTTCAATGCAATGCAAAAGTCTAAAATCCTATATTACATCATGAAATTTTAATCATCTTCCAAATTTTAATAACAATCTACGAGAGTACGAGACAAAAAATAAATTACGTATTTTTTTCTTTTGGTATGGCCCAGTACAAAAATGACAAAATAAAGTACCTGGAAAATGCTGCCGAAAATCTAAAAGTTTTGATACGGCCTCCTCGCAAAACTTTCTTTACGCGATTCGCATCTAATTCATTCATTACGATACTATTCTGGCCTAGGACCGTAAAAATTGAAAACTATGTTACGAAAAATATGTTCGGGTAAAAAGTTGACCTACATTTTTTACTTCATAAGTGGGCTTTAAAGACGATACTTAACGCCTATAAATAATTTTGAAGGTGATGAAAAGTCTTCCTGTATGCCTAATTGAATTTTGAACTTTTACTACAAGGATCGCTTGTACAATACAAGTTCTTAAGTAACTTCACATACGACATGATAGACTATTCTTACTAAAAGATTCCCTTCACGGCTACAGTCCTTAAGCAACCATACATCAACTAACGTGAATGTCCAAATAGAAAAAAACTCACCAAAATTAGTACCAATTACAAATGAAGATCTATTTCACTGGCAACCCGATTTGTGTTACCATCATCAATCAGTGTAACTTCGTTAACTTCTGACTGCGTAATTACCTGAAACAAAACCAAAACACACAATGAGGCTTTATTTGGTTTGATACTTAATTTAGGTTTCGGTTGAAGCATAATGATATTTTTAATTCCCTCTGCAATCAAATGCAGATCAGCGCTTTGATACGGATATATTTCCTGACATTTAATTGTATTGTGGGTACCTATGTTGTTGTGTGAGACTGATTGACTTATTATTGGTAATATTTATATACCAGCAACTCTGCCTGCGATGATTTTGATTCTTTTTGCATTATCGTGGTGAGAATTAAATGACTCACTTATTTATTTTAAATAGTCAAATATAACAATACAATATATTTCTCTAATATGCGCAGGATATAGTAATTTGTCATACGGGATTCCTTCCTAGTATTATTTACCTACCTATTTGATATCTATTCGATGTACCTAAATAAAACTACAACATCTTTACTACTCATACGATTATATTTTGGTGGACCTGAGAGTAACAGCCTATAATCATCCCACTGCAGGGAAAAGTCCTCCATCATTGAATTCAAGTTACCACAGCAATGATGGGTGTACTGGCATAATCACCACGCTTGCCAAATGCGGGTTGGTGATCACAAACCCGAGCAACGTTCGAAAATTCGAAACTTTTTCGTTGCCCGACCCGGGATTCGAACCTGGGACCCCGAAATCTTGGCCCGGTATTTAAACCACTAGACCAACGGGGCGGTGGACCTGATTCCAATATTAAATATAAAAAAAACAGTTCAAAAATTGTGGTCCTCGCTCAGGAGTGGCAGTGGCAGTTTTGAATTCGGTTACACATTTTTGATAAAAGGACAGACAAACACATAATTTTTATCTACAATCAATTCAAATTCAAGTTAAATATCCTACAACATAATCTAAACATATGGAATATTAGGTCAATAAGTAAAATGAGTAACGGCCCATGATTATTCTACTGCAGGGAAAAATAGTCCTAATCACCACGCTTGCCAAATGCTGGTTGGTGATCACAAACTCGAGCATATTTCTAGAATTCGAAACTTGTTGCCCGACCCGGGTTCGAACTAAGGACCCCAAGATCTTGGCCCGTTACCTAAACCCCGTTAAACATTTGGTATACCAATACAATCCAGTTACTAACACAAAGAAAGTTAATAAGAGCACAGGTGTTATACTTAGTAAAGTCAAGGCTGTGAACCGGATGAATCACGAATGTATTTGTATGGAGGTTCTCACGAGACCTCATTAAGCTGAATGTCCTCTCGCAGGGCCGACTGTTTGTATAGATAGTGTTCATGGGGTGATTAATCTAAGTTACTGTGTGAACAAACAAACAGGTACGTAGGTTGTCTAGACACAGTCGAAAATCATAGAATAAGCCACCTATTTTGAGTCATGCATGATGTTGACGGAGTATTCCGTTGTAGAGTTCTTCGATGTTGGATTTCTTGTTTAGTACGTACTCAGAATTGGTTGTTCATTTTATGCCTTTTTTGGTTAGTTTTTTGTGAAAAAGGTTGTCTTTTTTTCATTTTTAATGGGCCAACTTCGGCTTTAGATGCGGCAACAATTATACAATGGAAAAACAAAAATGTACCTTGTACGCTTCGAGCTGTCAACCTCTTTTTTTTCGTCAGTGGAAAACAAACTGGTAATAACGTTTGACAATCGGTTTTGGATCATGTTAAAAATTGCTAATCAGAGTTGTTCAATGTATATAGACTACTAAGCAGTGCCTGCCTGGCAAACGTAAATACGTTCATAAAAATCCGTTTCTTAAAATGTGTAAACCTTCCGCCTACATTGAAATAAAAGTTATAATCACAGGAATAAATAATTTTACAACCACATTATATGGTAGCAATTAATAGTAACAAATCTGCAAGAACCGTTTTATATTATTGATATAATTATAAAAGACGAATATAAAAATAAAAATATGATCAAATCAATTTCCTTACTGGCTAATTAAGGCAACTTCAAACGTCATTGCGTTTAATTGAGTGTTCCGTGATTATGACACACGATCAATACATTTTTTATTAAGGCCTATTGTGAGGATAGACATAAATCTTTGAAAGAGGTGGGAGTGAAGTTTGGAAAAATGATGTTATTATTAGGCTGACGTCATACCAATAGGAATTCCTTCCAAAATATGCCGATTGACTGGTCTTGAATAAAAACCTAAGAAACCAAGTACCAAAATAATCGATGTCAAAAAGTTTTTTTTTAAGCTCGGCTTCTGTACCTATTAATTTTTATTCAAAGCAGCTCAGCTAATTTTCCAAGTAATGTTCTTTGGTGATGCCACGTCATAAATTCTATGACGAAGTCAGTCAATTCGATACCATAAATCATTTAATTTCTCATAAAAAACTAAATTTCTCAAATTCTTTATATTCATTAAATTATTCATTAGAACATTCCATATCACAATTTACAAAGTAAACATACTCGATTGGTCGGTTCTTTCAACATGCTGAAATAAATAATCGTTTAACGTAAACAGCCTGATGTGCTCTTACACTAAATCTATCGAGTTCTACAAAAATCTATCCATCGCCATTTCGATCGGCAATTTACGGAGGATCGGATTTTTACTAGGGATGCGCTATTCATGAATCCGATTTAGGATAGTAATATCTAGATGCTATCCGCGGATTGGATCGCATGTCATTGATCCGATATTCAGGGATTCGATTTAAATCGCTTGGCAATATGTAAGGCACCTATTTGTCACCAAAAATACAAATAAATTTATAAAAAAGGCCGATACATTGTTGAAACTCTTCGATACAGCCATAAAAGTAATATACGAGGACTAAGGCCTTCTGCTTCGATGAAACCTAACAATTGGCAAACTTATTTTTTTGTGGCTTTATTTTTTTATTTCTACGAAATTCCACGAACGATACAATTTGGCGCTAGTGTAGTGTTTGAGTCACAGAGTGCCACCCAACAGTTCGATTCCAATCCCAATCCCGACCGTCAACGGGTGTCAAGAGTGAGCCTATAGATCTGATCGGCGCATCCCTACTTCTTACCCGCGTTATTTCGCTGTCAAGCGGCGGGCGCCCGCGGTCTACGCGTGATGGAATGCTCCGCCCGTTGCCAACAACTGTGAATGTTGCCTGAGGCCTTACTCTGCAACACAATGTCCGTATATTCGAACCCATCTGTCCGTATCACTCATACCAATGTTTTAAAGTATCTGAAAGAGACAAGATATATCCGTAAATACGAGCTTCGTGTTGCATAGTAAGGCATCTGGTGTTCTGACGGAGTACGCGAGATCTTTGTTGCTCTGATTGCCTGTATTGTGTGGAGCGCTCGATAAATTGGTGATATCGAGGGAGATGATTGGCGGCGCTTGTAGCTGAGGTTTGAATGGCGCACGTTTCATGCTGTATTTTTAGTTGGATGGGAATTTTAACTTAGTCTTAGAATGTAAAGACGTCTAAGAAGAGTAAATAACGACCATTTGGATCAGCGGTAGTTAACGCTGCTTCTGAACCATGGGTCGCGGGTTCGATCCCCGCCCAGTACAAATATTTGTGTGCATGAACATGTCTGTTTGTACTGGTCTGGGTGTTTTCTATGTATTATAAGTATGTATTTACAAAAAAAAAGTATATAAGTAAGTTTATCGGTTGTCTAGTACCCCATACGACAGGGTACTTAATAGTACCTTAATTTGGGACTAGATGGCTCAGTGTGGCCCATTGAGGCATTTGTCTTAAAATATTTATTTATTTATTTATTTATTTAAATACCTGCTAGTGATATTTTAAGTTATCCGTTATTTAATACTCAATAAACTCTACATCCTATAGAGTTTTTAGTTAGTTATTTTTACGTTAACTTTCCAATGTTTTTAACACGTATTATCCTATTCCCGACGCAGACAAATCCAAAAACACAAAAGTCATAAACATCGGTCTAGTCATTTTTGAGTTATAAGTGGTGTAACTACACGACTTTCTTTTATATACATGGTGAAGCACGGTGTATATAGATTAAATATACTCTATCCTATTCTACAAATATCTACTAATAGCTAACTATCTAAACTCTACCTACTTATTAATAATTAATTCACTTATAGGTACAAATTATGAAATAATTCATTTTAATCACTACAAATTGGTATAAACCTCAAATATTAAGAAACCTACAACTAAAAACCTTAAAAAATATATATATAATATAACTAATAATTAAAATATATTACTAAAAGGAGTCCCTTTAGGCAAGGATCCGAAGATACTGGCAGCGTTCCCCCTTTGTATGGCTAAACTAATTCTTTGTCCGAGGTAGCTGCCAGCTCTTCGGTCTCCTGTGATGTCGACTAACCTTTTTGCTATTTCCTTGAAAAGCCTTATAGCACTAGGACCCCAAGGACCAAGGGTCTCGACAACGAATGGGACAAAATCATATTCGGAACCTAGACCCCTGTATTTACATGCTTTAGCTTTTTCAGCCTTCACATGACGCACCAGCTCTGTTGTTGGTTCCATGTAGATGGGAAGGGGCCAGCGTGTCTGAACAGGTTGCATCCCATACCAGCACCCGGCCCATCTTCCATGGAATCAAACTCATACCATTTGGTCTCTTGCCATCGTCTCTCGCAATACCAGTCGGCTCAAGTAGACTTGGCACGTTGATGGTGGCAAGGGACCGGCGTATGATATCGTTAAGTGCTGCATGTCTCGAGAATCGGCCTGCACTTTTTTGGCATGACAGTCCGTGATGTCCTAGCTTGTCGACATCACTGCCACAGGGACATTTATGAGGCTCAAGAAATGTTCCTGTATTTGACGAAGGATACGCGTGAAGCCAGTAGCCAGCCTCATGCGTACCCACGGCCAAAAGCCTAGCACGCGCCGAACCCGTACTAAAGCTCAAAATATTGTCATACGTCAATTTGCAGTTTATGTCGTCCCAGCTCCGCTGTGAATTTGGAGCAAATGGAAAATTTTGACCTGGGCATGCAATTGAGAAAGCGTTTCTAGCTTCTTCCAAGCCAGCAATTTCAAAGTTTGAAGGGGATGCCCTTAATATTTTACTTATGAGATTTGCTGAACTATGGACAGAAGATAGGAAGGCTGGTAAAGCGACACTGAAAATTTTGCGAATCCCTAAACCACCATAACGGATGGGCAGGGATGCTTGGGTCCAATATTGCTCATCCAGCTGCATATTAAGAATTGATTCTAAGCTAATTTTAATTAAGTCGTCTACTTGTGTCTAAAGATCTGGGTGATTCCAAAAAGAACAACAACGGAGCACATACGTAAATTTTGGGACGAAAAGACAGAATTTTAAGATGCAAAGTGTTATGCACTTTGCATCGTGGACTAATTTCAAGGAGACGGTCAGCATAATTTAGAAATTTAGTAATTGAAATATTAATAAATTCAGAAATAGATTCATCAAAAATTGGAGAACCTAAAAGGTAAAGGGAATTACTTGTAACTATTTTAATATTTGGAGCCAAAATATTAAATTTTTGTTTTACTTCATTTAAATTTAAGTCGCAGTTATTTATAAAAAGTTCGCATTATGAAATGAACTCATCACATTAAATTTGTATAAGACCCACAAAAGTTTGTATTTTACTCATTTCTAACGTGTTCAAAAGTAACAGTGATACAAAAATATAGCGCTGCGTTTTACGCCGTGATATTGTTTTTACTATTGCAAAAATTTAACAAAATATATATAATTTTATTATTACCAATTACCATTCATTTGACTGGTAATAATGCTTAGAGTACATTAACTCTCATATACTTACCTACATAAGATTTTAACTCATCGCAAGCTACACGCCTAACAATAATTCAGTTTCTATTCACAAAAGTTCACTGACATTTCCATGATAAATGACTTTATAACCGACATTCGCAGAACTATCTTTTTATTTGTTATCACTTTTATAGCCTGAACGACGTATTTCTTACAAACGGGTAATAAAAGATAAATATTCAAAGGGATCCTGTATGGAGTTCATGAGTGTTGGTTTAAGTAAATGAAAACAACATAGAAGTACCTTGCCACGAAGGTACTGGTACTGCTCGTCAAAATTGCTCTAGGCAAATATATATTTTTTACAAGTGGTATACTTCTTAAGTCGTGGATTTTTAATAAACAAACCTATTCCAACTAACTATTCAGTTATGTAGATAAATGTGAATATTTTCAACAAAACAATATAGGAACTAACATGAAATAAATGATTTCGATTCAGCGTGTCGTAGACAATAGAATTATTAAACCAAATCAGAATTACCTTTTTCAGGTAATGTTTTCATCATTTAGGATATTTTTTATTAAGTAAGTTTACATTTATTTTTTTACTAAACACGCCTCCAACATTTCTGTTTCATTTTATATTGACTTCTTTCTTTCTTCCATCTTCCATATTTCTTTATTTTAAACAGTATTTTTTTAACCAAAAGATAGTTATTTCAAGCTGTGATGAAAAATACAATAACGAGTTAAAACTTAAAGTAAAAGTAAAAAGAAATTAGGGACCTGATAGCCATGATAGACATCACTACACCGACTTTCAGTTACTTTCTCTAGCACTTAGAAACTTTATTTTTACTATTATACATAGATACAATAGTCAGGTATACAAGCAAAGTCTCGCAAAACTGTTTACATAGTTTGTCTGCAGGATCTATTGAGTCTCATTTTATACATTAAATTGTTAACACATAGAAGATTATAAGTATTTTTTGAGTTTAGTCTTATACATATTTTTACCTGATTCCCGTCATATGTCCTCAGGCACTTCTATGTTTTAGCTTTCACTTAGCATGAGTCAAGATTGATAAAAGATCTATGGGGTAATACAGTTTTTATGGCGATGTAATAGTCCGATAGACGCGCAATTGATGTGGACGCAAGCACTTACAAGTCAATTACAATGGTGAATTGCGTTTTGTTACGAGCAATCACCGTGCCGAAGGGTCTCACGCATTTTAAATTTAAGAAACATTGTTCTTTGTTAATTACCTACTTGTTCAGTAAATGGTTCGTTTAGTAATTTTTAAATTAGCTGCGGTGTTTCCGTTTATGTGAACGATTACTTACTAAGAGTGATGTATTGTCTTACCTTGCAATGCGAACGGCAGGGCAGATTTATTACTTACGCAGAGATGCTATTGACTTATGTTTTTCTTGATCATACTAATAACTAGGCAAAGGTCGTTGCTACAGATTCTAATCTGAAGCCAAAGTTACTAAACTCGTATTTCTATATCATACGAGTATCAATAGATGAAAAAAAGGATGTTCTCGATCTCGATATTTTCTATTCTCGGGTATTTATTACTATTCATTTTCAATTTACTGAATCTTATTTTTATTTTACATTTATCATCTTTATATCAGTTGTAGAGAATCTTTTAACTAAGGTATCAAAAATTTAAAATAGGTTTGACAAGCACTACGCAATTTGAAAATACTTTTTTTTTTTAAATATTATTACCGACGGAAAAGACAAAAAGAAGATTAATACTACAGATATTTTGGGTTTGTATTAAACAAGGACTGATTCAAATGGTTACCTATTTATACCACCCTTGTTAAAGGTTAAACTGTTTTTTATTATAATTATGCATCTCATGTAGAAGACACCGTCGCAGTCAGTATACATAATAATATATCTCGCAAGATCTTCGATCTGTTTGTGCACGACAGTACTACCGATTAGCCCTTACTAAAACTAGCTTCTTGTAAAGGCTCCTAATTAATGTTATCAGTCGTGTAGAATCTTGATTGATTTAAGCACCAACAACTACCCACGAAGTAATCGGTTTATCATGATTAGAAATACTTAAATTCTAATTATTATTATAAATGACAAAGTAACATTGTTTGTCTGTTACCCTTTCATTATCACACCAAAAAATTTTTTTTTAAATTTAGGAATTTGGTGTAATGATAGTAAGACATTGAGAAAGGACATAAGCTATTATTTATCCCAATTACCAACACCACACGTTAATCGTAGTTTAGCCGATGGCGAATAAAAGGTCTTCTTCTGGTAGTATCCACTACTTAAGTCGTCTCTAACGACACATATTAATAGGTACGACAAGAAGTATTGCTATTCTATTTGGGACGGCCGCAAAACACTTTTATTTATGTGACAAAGAAACACAAAAAACAATTTGTTCTCGTGTCATGCATGAATAAGCTTCTTACGAGAATCTTATAAAGGCGACTTACACATTTATTTAAAAAGGGATTTACATAAAACACACTTCTTAAAGGGACCCCACATTATGGGTTTTACTGATCCTATAAAACCAATTGACGCGAGAATCGGACCATTACCAGACTTCACTATTATCTGTAGACATTGATCCGTTAATACCGTCTCTTTCATATAAAGAACGAGTGAGAGACGAAGATATATGCCTCATAGTAGATCTTATATGATCACGCGCAGCCGATAAGCACTTTAAAGTCGAACCTTTTATTTTTTATCGGTTTATCGATAAACTGCATTGGATATTACGAAACCGATAAGTGAACGATAATTTCGTTGAGTTTAAACATCGTATCACTTGTAAATAACACGTTGTAAATTGTTATCGGCCGTAAGTAGGAATGACTGTATGCACTACTAGACTTTTCAGAACCGCCGAGAAATACGAGTAGGTTTATTTGGTTTAATTTTATGGTTAGTACCTACAATCAGCAATTTCAAGAAAAATAGCTTTATGGGAATCAATGACAATCTTCTTATTCAGTCCCATAGACAGGCAGGTTGATGGTAAAATAGACCACTGTTTGCCATTATTTGAGGAATTATCAGGGTTCTAAATACTTATTGTGAACATTTTAGGAACAGTTTTTACTAAATTATTTAGTGCTCTTATTTAATAAAACTTTAAGTAGATTTAGATATTGATTTTGAAAGATTAAGATATGTAAGTGATACCACAAGTTTTTTTCGGAAAAAAAAAGTTTAAATTTAGGTAATTATCAAAGATTTTGTGCAAGACCTGAAGATTTTGTGCAGTGTGTGCGTATAAGCGATGTCCAAACATTTACATAGTTCGCGTGATTTTGAACTTTGTCAGCTGGAAAATAAATTTAATTTTTGCTTCAAAATATCAAACATAATGTAAAATGTTTTTCTGAAAAATCATGATCATATTAAGGGCAGTTTTATGTGGTCTCTTTGACGACTTCATTAATGCTACATAAAATATATAAGTTAGTTGCTAAGTTACTCGTATTTATAGGATGCTTGTTTTTTATGAGTTTTCGACATTCCGGCATTGTTGCGAATGTCATTATCACGGAAGAACTGTCTAAGGGTGGAAGTCTTGTAACAACTACCCTATATATGACTATGAAAGTTTGAGTCAGTGTACTACATAGAAGACTCAATTGTATATATTTTCTAGTATCTCCTTCCAATCAAAGCAAACAGTGAATAATTAAGCTATAATTTGAGGTTCATTGTTAGGCTGTTGATTAAATGTGAAGTTTCCTACGAGTTTTAATATTAATTGTTTTGTTATTGTTAATAATTACTATCATACCTGTGTTTAAACTTGAAAACGAACGGTACGACTTCCGATGTCAATTAAAAAATTGTATAAAATTCTCTTCCACCTTGGCTAACCTTCGTAAAGTAATATTAACATTAATAAGGTATCAAAAATGCCACCACCCGATTGTTTGTGTATTTATTTAATACATTTCAACCTTTAATTAGACTTAATGCTGTTTTATTGGACAGTAATACCCGAAAGACAAGACAGTACAGTGTTGAATGCATTATATTTAAAGGACAATGCCACGAGAAAGATTTTGTAAAGTGATTCATTGAGTTATGCATAAATTTTCTTTTGAACTATTGAATATTTTCGCATTTGGTTACATCACCTTCTAGCCCACATCAATCAATTAGTTACTGCTGAACATGCCTACAGAGAGGATGTAATGATATGATTTTTTTTATAATTTTGCGAGCGGGTTGGCAATCGCAGTAGTTACCTATAACCAATGGTGGAAAGGGAACGCAGTGCCTTTTTTTTATAGATTTATTGCACAAACAAACAGTTCTGTACAAAAGGTGGACTTAATGCCACGAGACATTCTCTGCCAGTCTACCATCGGGCTAAACTTTTTCTGGCATGTTTTAAGGCGTAGTCCTTTTATATTATTTCAATCATTGCTAAGTGATAATAAAAACACAACATTTTTTATTACAGAGGTTGCCGATTAGTTTATTATTGAAATTAGTACCATTTGTATCAACAAATGGTACTAATTTCAATAATAAACTAATCGGCAACCTCTGGCTTTATAGCCTAAAGCTTGAACTAGGTACAAGAAGACGGTCTTCAATGTATCGTGACATCTAAATAAATAATAAGTACACAAACAAAAATATATTTATTACTCACGAACCCAATACACTGCACGACTGCAATGACATTAAAACACAATAAAATGTAGCACCGTCCTTAAAGTGACCCTGGTTGTGACCACATGTGTTCTTGACATTTATACCACAGCATTATTATACCAAAACAATGCAATGTATGGAAAAACCTGAGTATCATGCGTGTCAAAAGGTTTCTTTCAATTCTAAGAACCGTACTAAATTGCACGCGGATTAAAATTAAAATTGTACGTCGTACTTAGTGCAAAAAAACTGCAACAACAACTGCAAATATGTACAAAATTAAAAAAAAAACTTAACTAAATTTATCAACATTGCAGTGGATGTTCGGTGAACCAGAGTAACTGTAATCGTTAGTCATTCGGATAATCGTATATCGACAATTTAAAGTGCTGTTTTTAAGAGAGAGACCTATGTAAAGAAGTAAATTCTATTGGCTTGTTGAATGTACGCGAACTCTATAATATTCGTATCATCATCATCATCATCATCATCAGCCTATCGCAGTCCACTGCTGGACATAGGCCTCTCCCGTTGCACGCCACTTAGGTCGATCCTCGGCTTCTCGCATCCAGCTCCAGCCAGTCATCTTGCGCAAATCATCATTCCACCTAGCCTGAGTCTCGTTCTCGTTCTCCACCACCTAGTCTTACACTACGTTTGCCGAGACGTGGTCTCCACTCAAGAACTCGTTTACCCCAGCGGTTGTCGGTTCTGCGGCTAATAGGTAAAATAATACTTGTACATTGAAATGTAAAATTATGAATTTAACTCGCAAACATTAGGGTTTTAGATTTTATTTTAGTTTATCTAGGTTTAGATCTATTTTCAGAGTTTGTGGTCACGAGTACACTACTTATACGGTTCGAATGATTAATTGATTTTCCTGTTACTTAAACTATCCAACTATCTAAGCTATCTTATCATCTTGTCAAACAAGATAACACTAGGGCGACGTGTCCTACTGTAAGCATATTTTGGTCGAGCGGTACGAAATTCGGATAATCCCTAATCTTATAACTGAGGCTGGGATAATCGAATGTCCATTGTATAAATGTGGCTATGTGGTGCCAGCATAAAATAAAATAGAAACACGCCTGCTCGTTTTACAGGTGTCATTATGAGTGGCAACTGGTGGAGCACTGCCAGGAGAAGACAGTCCTCCGTTTGCATGGGAAAACTGCGATGACCAGCTCGCATACTAAGTGTGCGGCGGGTATGGAAAATTCCTCTTTTTGAAGGGGACTTTGTCTAGCAATGGTCAGTTCATGTGGGCTGAGAATGATGATGTAGTAGTTTTTTCTAAAAGAGTGAGATTAAATTTTATCAACACTGGCTAAAAATCGATCGCCTCAGGTAGAAATCTACTACTAACTTACATCTCCTCACAAAACAGAAGAAGGCGAATATTTCATCACTAAATCAGTAGATATCGGAAACTTTTTGATGTCCTGACATGTCACCTCATTAAGTTTAACGTTCATAGGGCGCGTCAAACTGAATGCGAATCGTGCGCAGTTAGTGCACGCAACAATACGTACAGTCGGCTGAAACTATGTGTTAATCGTGTAGCTGCATTTGGAAATCAGATTAACACACACACAAATAATATTTTTTTCTTATTTTTTATAATCAATGGGCTGGGCTCTTCTCGGGCGTCTCCTAACAACAGCAAGCCATACTGCAAACGCCAACCTGCCTGCCAAGCGTGGCGATTATGGCAAACTCCCCCCAATATGAGTACCCTATCAGAGAATGGACTAATAAAGGCGGGTAATTTAATTATGATGAAGACGACTGTTGCTTATTTTGAGGATAAGTTATTTTTTCTATACTAAAATAAATTCGATAGTAGATGATGTATGTATATTGGTTTCTTAATAGTACTCTCCTGACTGTACCAAACGATAAGCGATCCCGCATCGCCCGACCTTGCAGACTCGATCACGACCACCTGCATCGACCAACTACGAGTTCTAGAATATGAATTAGAATTCAGGTTATTTCTAATTTATTTACTCATTAGTAGATATTGCAAGCAAGTAGGTATTGTATCCAAATTATGCAATTGCTTATGGCATAACGTCAAGGAGGAAAAAAACCTACAAAAACTTAAGTTTAGAAAGTCCATTTAAATCCATTGAAGCGTTCACGTAAAATTGGTAAACCCTTTAATATACACTAGCTGTTGCCCGCGACTTCGTCCGCGTCAAATTCTGTTATTATGATCGCGATAATTTATGCAACAATTTTAACTGATGCTTCGCTCCTATTGGTTGTAGCGTGATGTTTTATAGCCTAAAGCCTTCCTCGATAAATGGACTATCCAACACAAAAAGAATTTCTCAATTTGAACCAGTACTTCCTGAGATTAGCGCGTTCAAACAAACAAACTCTTCAGCTGTATAGATTTATTTTGTGTCCACCAGTTGAAATTAAATTTGGTATGGTTTGTCCATTTCTCTAGAAAAGACAAAGACAAGTTTTTATCCTGCATTGAATGGAGTGAAGAGGGGATGAAAGTTTGTATTTGAAATTATCCATTTCTGAATTATTATTTTAGCTTGCAAAACCCTTAAATTTTGATCAACAATACATCTGAACTGCTGAAAATATTATCTTTTAGAGAATCGAGAACTCGTGGTATAACTGCATCGAAGGCGATTTCTTACCAGCCACGAGGAAGGATGCGCGTCGAATTCCTAAGTTGGTATAAAATGAGGTGATTGGCGATGAATTATAGCAAAAAGGTTTAGGAAAGGAGGCAACTTAACAATTTTCGATATTAGTAGGAAGAAAAATGATATATGGCTGCCTAGGTACCTTACTAAAAGACATGTTATGGAACATAACCTAACATATTTGTAGCAGCAAAATAGGAGAGCACCACCCTTTTCTTACTCTTCTTATATCACACGTGGACGAAGTCGCGAGCGAAGTACTAGTGGTTTTATAAGTGTATTTGTCAAATAATAAAAAAAATACATAATAACAATCACTTCTTTGAACTTCATAAGTGAATAATAAAACGTTTCTTAACCTTCTTCAAATAAAAGAAATGAAAATTTAACTCAAGTACTTTGTATAGCATCAAGATTCAATATCAATTTGAAGTCAGTGTTGGCAGACTTGACCTTGAACTATAGGTTAATTTAGCATATTGCTAACAATAATGATCCGTGCAGTATCTATTAAACATTGCGAAACTGCAACGTCCGTTGCTACTACTGATGGATAGGTGATCATGATAAGGAATTATAACCTCACCTCGCTTAGGAAATATGTTTAAATGCACTTTAGAAAATTATTACAAACTTTTTCGTGAATTATATACGTACCTACTTAGGAGCCACAACAAATGCTTGATAATCAACCTATTATAGTTTTATTTCGTCCTTAAACGATTCCAGATATCAACCCCTAAGTAGTTACGGACAATTTTAAACCATGTCTACTTATTCTGGAGTTTTAAAATGTGTATAATTTTTAACCGCTGTGCAAGTAGTACGTGTTGTGGTTTGAAATCACGATCCTCAGATGAGGAAAGAGATCACTGCGACCAATGTTCCGACACCAATACTATTTTTATTATCGTCTTAGATATAAAATAGTATAGGTAACTCGTGGGTTTGCCTTACATGGTGGAGTAAAAGCGAAATTTGAACTTATGTTTGTTAGGCTATGGAGGCTTACGTAAAATACGATCCAGTCCTTGCAAGATAAAGGCGCAATCGGTTTATTGTACGAGTATAACAAAAATGTCTGTAGGAAAAATAAAGAGGGCAAATATCCTCATATTTTTGTAGTCATATACTCTGTAAATCTATTAGGTAAATGTAAAAGCTACACCAAAAGACAAAATACTAACAGACTAGGTAGTTAAAAAATAGGTAAGCAATTTTAAGGGGCGTTTATGATTTATATCTCCGACTCATAGTAAGTACGCAGCCGAGAGGCGATTTAATTTCCAAAACTAATAATGCGAAATGAAAGAGTACGTCTATTACAAACTATAATGGCGAGGTCAGTGTCCCCATTAACAAAGGCTCATTTTGTTGAGACGTGGTTAAAAAAAACGGCAAATTGCTAACCAAAAGTTAATTCATTGGTGCTCCGCCCCCAAAATTCTGGTTTGAAGCGATCGAGTTGCGCTTAGCGTTGAAGTCTCATGAACTTTGAGACCGAAAAATTGATCACGAGAACAAGGTTAAAATCGAGCACTTTAGTTCTGTAGCCTAAGAGTTCATTTTGAAAAATCGAACACTCTGTTTCAGTTTCTATACGATTTTATACTGAATAAAAAAAATGTGTTCTTGCTAGTACCTACAGTAATAAAAATTTTCAAAAAATACGGTCGCTAATCAATTAAATTTAAGAGCAAGCCACTCTTACTGTGAAATCGTACAAGGAGGATTATTTTTAAACGATTTTTACTACGAAACCGACATCAAAGATAAAAGAAAAATAAGAAAATTATGCCGACTACCCCGAATAGGCAAATTAGGTTTTAATTTAAGAAAACAGTTACTATAACTTTTTGCCACAACAGTACACCTACCAAAAATCCATCTCAAACTTAACTTTTAGCAATTGTTTGTGTATTTGACATGATTTTCATTACATCATCATATATGCTAAATTAAGAGAGAAGAAATATATGGTTCCATAACATAAATGTAAACACAATAGGTACAAGTTAGTTATTTCGAGATTTCTACCATGTTTTTTATGAGTTTCCGATATTTCGGCACTGTTGCAAGCGCCATGATCGCGGAAGAACTCACTAACTCTTACGATAGTGACCATGAAAGTTTAAAACAGTATATCACAAAAGGTACGTAGTGTACTGAACCCTGGAAACCACTTAAAAATCGTACTGTAATCGATATACGTATCAATAAAATGCTATAATGCACTCGATTCTAAATTGAACAGTTATGCAAATTAAACCTTATTCTCTTATTATACACACTCAAAGGTCAAGGCGTACCTACATAATATTGCGGCGTTTTTTATAATAACATTACCATTTATAGTATGTAATTGTGATTTAGAGGATCATATATTACTAAAAGGCTAAAGATCATATTTGAACATAAATACAAACTGCATGTACATTTAATTAGACGTCAGAAGAAATCATGTGCAGAACTGTGGTGTTTTGATTTGCGCTCCCCGAACCAAGCGGTCGCAGGTTCTAAGAAAAATAATTAAGTTATAAATTAGCAGATGCACTTGTGTGTGTTAAGCATTCGTAGAATGCTAATCAATTTTAGTTAATTAGCACTGTAATCACTTGACTCTTTCACCGCTGAAAATCAGCGATATTATAAAATATCGCTCGTCAAAAATAAGAAAGAGTCGGTGCCAAACAACAGACTAAATATTGGTGACGTATACGCTTTTCATAGTTTAAATGAAAAAATATTTATTAATATTATCGTTTATCTCATTTACTCATTTGTGTCAAGGGATCTTATGTGAAATTCCAATAAATTAACAGACTCACAGGCGTTACTTTGCAGAAATCCATAACTAAATAATAAAAATTGCTAATTTTGCTAATTTAACGAGCGGAAATCATTAGCAAAATAATCTTAAAAATTCATATCCAATAAATTTTCTTGTTGTAAACATTATGCGTATCACACATAACAACAATTACAATATAATTGATGTTACTTTACCTGAATAGATTCTGTAAAGCGACTCCAACAGTCCTTGCATCATCTTGCCAGCTTGCACTCGGCCCACTAAGTTAAACACTCACAAACTAACACTAGCATTGTGTACACTAACCCCCGTATTTATAAAGAAGTAATTACTTATTGCTTAAGAAAGTCATAACTTAAAGTGTTCATACCTAGTGCTTAAGTGAAAAAAATTGGTCACCATTTATAGTCATATTATTTGGCTGAAAATGCTAACTTTTGGTAGTTATAACTTTTAGTAATTTCTTGATTAAGGAATACAAATTGTCTCTCAAGTAATTACTTGTAGTCAAGTAATTACTTTTACTTGTTTATAAATACGGGGGTTAAACTAATCAACACTGAACAATGGCTACATTATAAACTCAATAATCAGATGTTCGCGTCGATTACACTTCGATTCTTGACGGCTCCATTCGGCAATTCACTAAACAATGTTAGGTTAACAGGCTTTATGATTTTGTAATGATTTTAATGTTACATAGGTGAAGCAAAGACGCAATATGCTACCATATCCAATGCTATATGTCAATGTCAGAAATACAATAGATTTTCATTTTTATTAAAGCATAGGTTACTTAAGTAAAGCAAAGGCACAAATATAAATGTGGACAACATCACATACATTGTCCTGATCCTAATTAGAATTACTATTTAAAGAACTCGTATTTTGGAAATCAGAAACAAACGAAGGTACCACAAACACCCAAACCCAACAAACAGAAATACGAGTATGCTACCATATCCAATGCAATATGGCAATGTCAGAAATACAATAGATTTTCGTTGTATATTTGTAATTTAATACACAACTTACTTTTCCTTACTAATGGATTTAAGTAAAGCTAGCCATTTAATTTTTTGAGTTCTCAATAACATTTTTCAATATACCTAATAGGTACAGACCAGATTATCTGGATAGTTTAAAAAAGACAAGCATCAAATATTTCAAGTTTAAAGTAAAGACTAAAACAAACAACAGTACTACAAGTAAAAACGATCTTTCCTACAGAATCGTAACATGATAAATGCGAATAGTTGTAAGCTATTATAGTTTGTAATTGCAACCTTCTGTAGGACGAACAGAACGACATACCGACACGCGATTGGATACCTATAACTTAACAAATTCCGAATCGCTATAAACCTATTGACCGATCAACGAATAGCATAGATGGACAGCGATATCGAATCGGTATCGAATGAAGATGCAAACGAGAAACGAATACAAGTATTGCATGTAGGACAACCAAAATTTACAGAAGAAAGCGGGATTTTTAATTTTACATAGTGAAATTACACACAATAATAACAATTTATGTCTTAATATTGTTTATAATAACGTTTATACAAAAATAGGAACATAGATTTAACACAAAAGTTTAATGTTGAGACCAACTACAAAATGTATAATTGTAGACATATGCGGTTCATTTTTAGATCGTATTTAGTTTCTAAAACTGTTATACTGAGAGGTATATCTAAGACCATTCTAGACGCACTTACCGGAGGTCCTATCTGAGCCGTTACTAAAAATTCCGTCTTAGTCCTCGGGATTATACATTTTTAAAGAAGCAACTTTTAACAAAATTAATTTAACCAAATAGGTTACTTCCATTTATGTTATTTCACGATTCCTGGTCACCCTAATCGAAGGTGAGTGACCCGAATGATGGACAGTACAGTGGCCAAATCGTAGTAACGGGAACCAGTGGATCGTTATCATCAATCTGTTTTGCGTAACTATCTGTTAGCAATTACTTCTTACACGAACAAGTCGGACCACTGGGTATGAGGAATGTAGTGCAGTATACAGTTACGAATGGCAAGGACAAGAATAGATGCAATACAGAAACTAATCCAAACGATGCAAAATAATTTGTAAAAGGGAAATATTCTAAACACATAATTATATTATAGCAGGCCAGTGTCATTATAGATTTTAAAGAAAAAAATATTTTTTTTTGGTATGATAGCAACAGAAACCAAAACTACAGTTGTTAGAATTTTGGTTTGTTTCTCTGCATGTTCGTACACGCATCACAAAAAATAAAAAGAATTGTATGGAAATTTTATTGATGTCTAGTCTTACCTTAGGTAAGCCTTATGCGACATTTTATGATTTTAAATTCCATGCATGCAAGACCCAGGCAAATAAAATAATAATTTCTAACACGACTGAACATAAACAATTAATCGGCAGCAAAGGGGTTAGTGATAAAACTGTAGGTAACAGTGGCATGGCAGGTCCGAATATCGATTAAGATAAAAACCGGTATACAAACAATAAAAATAATGTAATAGCTAAGGTCAGTAATGTAACATTTGTAACTACGCCTACAACAAGCATTGGAACTGACCAGGGTCTAAAGGTAAGTTTACACTCTACGACAAATTCCAACAGACTTTAGTTTAAATTAGTATTATTTAATAAAAGTTGTGCTTTGGAAGGCACATTAGTCCGTTGGTCCCGTCCTATGTCGCAAGACAAAAATAAAACCAGTCAGAAGAAGCCTGTAAGCGGCTTGGAAAACTTTGAAACCAGAGAATCACTAATAATTATAGTATGACAAGAAGTAGAAGGGGGGGTTAATATGTAGGTATAGGGTAAAGATAATGATGCAAAACATGTTATCAACATGCCCTGAAATATGTTAATAATAAATCTGACCATGTAAAGGCGTTCAATCACATATGACGAATCCGTGTTATGGCTTATGGCCCTAATAATGTTGAAACTCGCGTGGGCAGGAATGAAGCATAAATTATATTCACAAAAAAGAAAAAGCAAGTGAAGCAACACGACCTTGAAACTAAAAAAGACATAGTGGGTATTAACAAAGAAATCTCAAACGATTAGCGAAAAGGAACGATGCCAAATTCGTCAGCAAAATTAGATATTGGTTCATCTATTTTAGTATGTGTGCTTTGCGTATGATATAACTGATCTGGCTTAGTTTTGAAACACGCTTTTTTTGTACACATGTCTCCACAAGGTTTATAGAAAAAAAAAATCACGTGCCATCTTCTTATTCTAGGTTACAATTAAAAATTTTCATCTCATGCTACCAATATGACAAACGATACTTATTGGTTTTTCATCTAACACCGAGAAAAAGTCTAGGAAAAACTAAGAAGTTAAATGAAATTTTGGCACAGTCACATGAATATGTCAAAAAATCTAACAAGCGCTTCCCACATTCATTTTTCATATATAATAAGGCAAATAATTGCCTAACAATCGTGAATAGACTGAGTTACTCTTGCAATTTTTCAAAGTGCTATTTGCATAAGTTTGCTTCATAGAATCCGTCTGCTATTTGTCAAAGGAACAAAACGACGAAATCATCATTTACTGTCATGGTAATCTTACGTGTGACGACTGACGACTTGATGATATTATGACAAAGGTATTTGCTTCTATGACCGGTAATATTAAACAAGTTAAAAGTACGGTCATACAAGATTCAGTCAGAACACATTGATAACGAAATAAAAAGGAGAAATTTTCAGAATTGTATCTACTTTTAGTCCTTGAAATAAACTGACAACTTCAATGTAACGGCTAAAGTAAAAATACGCTGAGATTTGACATTGGAAAAACATGTCCGTGACGATTTATTACAAAAACAAAAGTCGTAATTAATACAAAGCAGACTTAAAATAAGACGACCCTTTGACTGGGAAATGAAATGTAGGGTTGTCATTTAAATAGAAGAATAGAAACACAGAACAAGTAATCGAAAGAAAGTGGAAGAAACCCTAAGAAATTTGTAATATATTAGAATACAACCCTTGTTATGTTAAAATTATACAACAATCACATGTTTTACGTCAAACTCTACAAGTGCGAAAAAAAACTAATAGTCGAGATTTAGATATCCATATTGTAACTTTTTTTTTTTTGAGGTTTAGATATTTGGCCACTGTTGCAAGAACTCCTTTCTTATTATTTTTTCCGTGATGTTACGCTTGCAACAGTGATAAAATATCGTAACCTCATAAAAAATAAGGTACATGGTATTGACCCTAAATCAATTAACAAAATACTATGTTTTACTGGTGCTACTCTTAAAGATCATGTTAGTTATCTTTCTGATAAAAATGTTGGCTTTAAATTTGATGTTACTAAAAGTATTGTCAACCCTAATAAGAATATCTATATTTTAAAAATAGAGACTTCAGTAACAATGGATCCGCAAAGACACTAATGAGACGAGCGAGAACGGCGGAATTAGCCGCACAAAGTCGCTGCGAAACCAAATAATAACCAAACACAAAACCATCAAATAAGCATGCAATTTTCACCCTTACTACAGTTGACTCAAGAAAGAGAGAGTGTAACCATTAAAGGATGACTGTACCATTGAAAACTCACAACACCAAACAGGATGCTCAAACAAGTTTAAACTTAAGCAAACGTAGTTCCATACATTTAAATAAAGGCAGTTAAGTCGTTGTTTAAGGCGACTACTAGAGCTAAGTGCCGCTCCATATTGATTTATTTTTGTTACTTCAACACAAAACCAATTCTCAAAAAACTAGAACAGTATCATTTTAGCAAATTACCTCTAGTATTTATTGAATCACAGTAAACTTTTCGTTTAGTTATTTATAAAGTCGAATTTGTCGCTAACGCCAAAAGTGTTTCGTATATATTTTTTTCTTCTTTTCTTCTTCATGTGCCTCCTGGGCTCCCACTGAAAATCAGCGTAGCAGTATGCCTTCGGCTGTTGCGACTAATGCTGAGTGGGGTCCTTTTTGGCACATCTATTGTTATTATTTTTTGTAAATTTAATCTTTTTTCGAAGTGCCAAATAAACATATATTCTATTCTATTCTATTCTATTCGTTAAAAGCTTCTAACAATAATGTTAAATACGAAAGAATGCTCAAATGAAACGCAGTAACAGTTCAACAGTTTTTTGAGAATTGATTTTGTTTGGAAGTAATAAAATAAAATCAAATGGGGGCAGCCCTTAGCTCTAGTAGTCCCCTTAAAATAAAACTTTTGCCCCAGAGAAGATTACGCTAAATATTCACATTAAAATATCCACATTAAGCGACCCGTTTAGCATTACGATTACGACCAATCACTTCTAACCCGTTATGAATGATATCGGTAAGAAAATCGTTACGCTGTTTTAGACGTTCGACTGGTGTTGTGAGACGAAAAAAAAAAGATTTTAATTGTTACAATTAAAATCATTTACAAACTGAAGCAGCTTAAATCGAATAACTACTAAGTTTGGCAAAGTTGAGATATGCATAAAAAGGAAATTCATTTGCACTGCAATAGATCAGTTTAAGATAAATTACTTAAATGAAATATAAAACTTATATCATTAAATAATAGCACATCCTTTTATGTTTGTCTTTTACAAATGATCTTATAATTTATATTTAAAAATGACCTCTAATTAGAATGAAAGTGAACGTGCAATGAAAGTGCATTGTTTAATGACGATATATGTATAGCTTGACCTGTCCTCGCATTATTTTCAGAAGTAATTTAGACAGTTACTTATTGGCGAAAATTGCCACAATTTAGTTCAAGAACAGTTTAACAATTAACTTGCTATTAGGTAAGAGATCATTTATTATGGATAGAGGATTACTTAGACAATTATTCAAAAAAAAAAAATATTTGCAAATTTATTATTCATAATAAATAATGCAAACACTTTTATTCAAGATGTGAATCCTAGACAAAGACTATGAACTCTACCTTGCGGGAACCAGACTGCATTACTGACATACTTTACCGTCTAGATTTATTTGCGGACATAGACACAGTCTTTTTGTTGAGGAACTAAAAGCAGACAGAATTAGATCTACGACACATTCACCCAATGTATTTCATCACAAAAAACCAAATTACTTCTAAACGTATAAAGCTAATGGAGTCATCCCGAACGTTAAACAAAAGAGACAACACATTAAGTGGCGCATCGTATCTGACATGTTTGGTATTGCTTTGGCAGATGATCTGCAAAATTTCCGTGTGGACTTCGCGATCCGGGTGTGTAAAGTACTTCAAAAACAAATGACAGTCGTTTATTTTATGCTATCGCACGGGTTTTCACACGCGTAAAAAGCAAGAGCCTATCATCACCAGCACAATCACATTGGTGCAACGAAACTTTTTGTTGCCACTCGCGGCGTTTGGTCGCGCGCATGATCGCGGGTTCGCACGGTGCGTTGCCGAGCGACGTCCGCTGCGTACGCGCGCCCGCGCCGTCCGCGGTGTGCCGCACCGCCGACGCCACTGGTCACCGGGATTATTTATAAATTCACTCAGACAGGGGGTCGTAGAATTTTGCACGACTCCATGGTATGCCAGCTAATGACTGCACCGGGTCGCGCCGGAAATCGTTTGCACATGAACGCTAAATCAGTTTCACTTTCTTCGAACTGTCTTTTCATTTCCCAGGCAAAAAAACTTTTTCAGCTGTATTCTCGAGTTGTAACTGATACAGTTCTTAGTACCTACTTTTAAATGATATTATTCCATTCATCGGCATCTCTAATAGATGATTGACAATAAACGAGTAAAAACTGCTTAGTACTAAGAAGATTAAGTGAAATTTAATCTTAAATAAATTAAAAATGAATAGTTTAATTTATTGTATATTATTTTAAAATACAATAACATACTGTCACGCGCAAAGAGAGAACCGAGTATATTTAATAGGCACGTAATGTGAATCAGTGAATGACAATCACTTATTTAATCCAACCACAGGATTTTCACACGGGTTAAAAATAAAAACCGATCACCACCCACACCGCAACGTAAAACTTTCTACAAAACTATTTCATAAACAGGGGGCACATTTCTCTTCCAACTGCGGCTAGTGAGAAAACTCTATTATGACCTTCATTTAATAACTCCCTAGCAAGTTTGGTGAGGCATGCAGCCCAACTACTGATGAAACAATTAAAATTCTAGACGGCCAGAATTAGGTAGCATTCTTTTTGAGTGCTTTGGATATTTTATACAGGAATGTCGTATCGAATTTCATTTTGCGCAATTTTCGATAGTGAATTCCTTCTGTGAACATCGCCCACCTGAACAGGTGTAAGATCGCAGCCGAATGACAGCAGCAGACACGTGGGTGAGGTATAAATACTAAACTGAGCCCACTGGCTTCGCTAATTGATGAGCGGTTTTAATTAATTAATTTCGAGATCACGTAACGCGTGACGAGGCGCACTAATTACAACTAAGGAAGGAGTATTTATTCATGTGGCACTCACTTGGAATTGGTTGTCTCTTGTAGTCAAGATTCAGAGCGTCTTTTTCCAAACCAAAATCTATTCTAATGAAATGCATTTTAAACTCAAGCAATCTATTAAGACTTTTTACATTATATTTTAAAGCGTCAATGAATTTTCTTTTTGTTAGTAAAGTATATTATTTAACTAAGTTTTCCTCTTTTCGCAAAAATAGATTTAACACGTTGTTTCCATTGGCGCTTCTTTTGTAAACCGAACAAAAATCTGGCTTCAATACTTTCGATGAATCATGTCTAGACTACAAAAGATTTGGGGTTTGGCACCATTTGCAATACATACCTAGTTCTTGACAAATGACTGCTAAAATTAAAACCAATGAGTTACTAGCGACTATTTTCTCGTCGTGTAGATTTAGCATCAAGTTCATTTATTTTACAAATGAACTTGCGAAAATTCGTTTTGTACGCGATTTTGAATTTACTCATGAATATGATTGGTATTGGTATTAGCAGATAATTAATGTATTCTTGAACTCGTATAGCATAGATTTCTGTATTTGGAGATTATTATCCTTGTAAAGGTAATAAAGTCCAAGAAACACCAATGACAAGGCAGATATACTGCAAAGATAAATCCGCAGCATAGGCGACGACCAAGTCCTTGCATGACTTGTTTTCATACAACTGATCTTGGTCTACTTGCTTTTCTTCTTTATTCTTTAACTATTGAGGTATATGTCTCATATGGTTCATCATATTAAGCAGTTTTTAACCACTGCTTCTTGAATATCGTCATAACAACACATCTCTTGTCTTCCTTGTGGGCTTTTCTAGCCCCACTGTGTTCATTTCGATATCATGTCTCATGGCATATGAAATAAAGTAAAGATGTGCAATGTATAATGATATATCATCATTGCAATGATATGCTATTGCACATGCAATGCCTACGAGCTACGTACCGCTAACTACTAGATATCGCAGTATCCTCTTTACGTGGAAGACGAAATTATCGAATACCAATGCTTTTGAGTGCATTTCGAAAATAGCTAGCATTCGCCATGTGATCTCAAAAGTGCAAATTATAGAATATCTTTCACATATCTTTTACTTATGATGCCGCGTTACAAAATATTGAAAGTTACATGATTATTTACTCGTAAGTACATTTAAAAGATATATCGAAAATCAGAGACATCTCACATAACTTAATTCATTAAAATGTAATTCATCACTAGCCTATACATACTTCCAGGATGACTTTTTTTTTTTCATCATCTTCAATAATGTTTATAGGCGTTCAGTGTCGTATTTAGAGCCCTTTATCTTGTGTCCCGTAGATTGTTATATTAAAATTTGGAAGGTGGTTAAAATTTCACCTGTATAAGTAATTCCTCAGTTGTACATGGGCCTCTCCAAAAAAGATAACTTTCCGTAATCACCACTTATTATTATCTTATTGTCTTATTGTCTTCTTCTGGCAGTACTCCTTAAGACGTCTCTTAAAACACATATAGAAATGAATGAGGTGGTGACATTTTTAATGTGCCGGCACATACGACATAATTATTATAACTCTACTTGTGTTTTTTGAGAACCATGTAGAAAATTAAAAAAGTTTAAGATAATCCAATGATAATTACATAGTCATACTTGTAGTTAAAGCCCCAAAACCGTCAAAATTATGGTAGAAAGTCTACTCAGATTCAGACAAACAGCATTCAAGAATTGACTGAACAGTTGACAGATGTGAAGAACGTCTCTCCGCGGGTATAACCGCGTGACTGACAGATGAACAAGACGCCCTTGCGGTATTTGTGTCCGGAACGATCTATTTTAGTGCAGAACTAAATTTTGCATGTTCTTTCATTCGGACTTTAGTTCAGGTACATTTCGTTTAATGATCACATACCAAGAACATCGTGTAAATTCGCTGACTGGGCAAGCTATTTCAGTTATTTTCACATTCCTTTAAATTCAAAGTTGGATTCTTTTTATTGAGTTTTCGTCTAAACATTAGCATCGTGCGGTAGTATTCTAAAACCACAATAAACATGTTTACGTTGCCCAGGTAAACGAATTTGTAAACACCCCAGCCAGTGCCGTGGTTTCAAAACCTTGTACTAAAAACATAATTTACTAACGAAGCAGTTTAGATCTTTGATTAATTTGTGTCTGCAACAGTAATCTTCAAAGAGCATATTTATTTATAACACGCTTTTTATTTTCATCAATCTGTTAATTATCGTTGACATCAGAGTATTGCCGTGATTCCACAAATGTAAAAATTATGAAATTGTGACTGTTTATTTATCTTGGAGATTCGTGTGCGTAGTAACTTTTTAGCATTAAAGAAACAAGCAAGTAAAGAACAGCCCCCAACTGCAGGGCAAAGGCCTCGATCATTGAATTCAAGTTACCACAGCAATGATATGATATAATGTAACCACCGCGCTTGCCAAATTTGGGTAGGTGAATGAAAACCCAAGCAATACTTTATTATTGCTTAAATATCATATAAAGTACATATTTAAAAAGCCGTTTCATCTAAACTGACTGTCAAACATCTGCAAAGATGTTTCTTTCGGGTGTTTAGGGTGCAAATTCCTGACATTTGATGAAACATCGCTGGCTTACAGAAATAAGAATATATTTTAAAATTGACGCCTATGACGTAGTGTCTCGGTGGCTGAATGTTAGCGCCGCGCCCAGCATGCTAGGAGTTGCGGGTTCGAGTTCCGCCTGAGAAATAACTTTTCAAGTTTCAATACCGAAACCCAAGCAATGTCTGGTTGACGTCTCTTGTTGTCCGACCCAGGGATCGAAACCGAGACCCCGAAATCTTGGTCCGGTACTTAAGAGGAAACACTAAGGGCGAGCGAAGTGAAAAATAGGTATTTGTAAAATCTATTGCTCTCGCATAGTGCCCAAACGCCTCCCCCGCAGAGCGCAGCGTAATAATAACAACTGCATCTTGGACCAAAACTACCTACTATAAGCACACAAAATCAACTTTTCTTAGTCCTCCGATTTCTTTTACAAAACTATACCGATTTAAATACTTTTTTCATTAAAAACTAAAGAAAGGCTTTGGCGGTGTTCGTATATTTTGCTTTTTTTCTAAAATTTATCCAAAATTGATTTCTGGATGTTTTAACACAGCGGAAAATATGGCGAATTTTTTAGATTTTTGAAGGCTCAGATCTCTATTATTAACTAATTTATGAAAAAAAGGAAAACATAGATTTTTGTAATAAAAATTATTGCTCTACTGGCATTATACAGGGAGGAAACAGGGGACTACGTTTGTATGGAAAAACGGCCCTTGTGTTTCCTCTTAACCACTAGACCAATGGAATGGGGTGCAGTATTGTTGTTATTGAGATTTCAAAAGGCCAAGTATGTGTAGGCCTTCCTTTGTTTGGTTTCCTTATACGCTAATTCAGACTTATCTACATGATTTTGTTATTTAATAATTTCGCATCGCATGCAAATTAATAAGAACATGTTATAATACCTAACTAACGACTTACAACGAAATTTCATTCGAATTCGTTGACTAAACTTTTAGATTCTACATAGCTCTGATAGTTTTCATATATAAAAGTAAAAGTAAGTAACAGCCCATAATCATCCCACTGCAGGGAAAAGGCCTCCATCATTGAATTCAAGTTACCACAGCAATAATGGGTACTGGCATAATCACCACGCTTGCCAAATGCGGGTTGGTGATCACAAACCCGAGCAACGTTTGAAATTCGAAACGTTTTTGTTACCCGACCCGGGATTCGAACCTGGGACCCCGAGATCCTGGCCCGGTATTTTAACTACTAGACTAACGAGGCGTTCGTTTTCATTTATAATTTACTATAATATGGATGCATAAAACACTTATAGCGACTGCTGTATGTTTTTTACGTATCTACAAAATACTTCTTAGCTGCCAGAGGGCTGGCATTAAACGTCATACAACGACACCTCACACTATAGGATCGATTTATACACCCATAACAAAACAGTCCCTGAGATTGATCGTGGACGGACAGACAGATTGACAGCAGCAGGGACATGACAAGAGTCCAAACGTAGAGTACCATCTTGACTACGGAACCCTATGTTAAGATGACAAATGTATCAGGAACGATACCCCATCTTTTAAATTTGATTCAATGGTCTCTATGTAAATTCATGGATTCATGGGCATTCTCCAAATTCGCCATGGAGTGAATGTTATTAGTAGTATATATTAGTCGTCGTGATAAATCAATTGATAGCTCTTACAATTTTTTGCGCTAATCAGTCGCGTCTTCTCATTACAAGGACGTCTGACGCGATTGGAAACAGTTAATTCCTCGCTTCAACTGTTCTACGTCGTTATACACGAAAATAATTAAAAACGTACATCACGTCTCTCGTTCTTCATCGTCTTTTCAGAGTTTATAGGCGATAAAGCGACGTGTAGCCGCGTCACAACGGGCAGCTGTTTCAGACCGAACTGGACTCGTAAATTATAGTGAAATAACGAACAAATACGTGCGAGGTATGCTTGGGTTTGATGATGGAATCACTATTTTGAAATCATTCACCCGATATCAGTATAGATAACTAGCTGTAGCCCCGACTTCGTACGCGTTAATTATTTTGTCCTAGTATCACTGCTTAGGGACCATTGTGGCACTGAGAAGGAGCAGCTCAAGAAACTTAGTCGCGTAATATGTATTTGTATATTTTAAATTAAATTAATTATTGGTTAGGACACTCTGCTGTGACGAGAGTGTTTAGGCAACAACCAAACAGCACCATCCTACGACAAAGACAAGCTAAATATTAAATGAGATACCTACCTACACTACCTTCCTTTAGTTTTTTATAGAACTGTAACATAAACACGAGGGAGTTTATTTATCGTTCTATAAATAGAGCTTCTAAGTCAATAACCAAGGTATTCTGATGGTTTGTTTATTATCTAAACGGCTTTTAGATCGCGCAGTAAAATGTACCTGGGGCAAAGAAAATACCACCGCTTCGACGGATCCTACCCAGAGAGCCGACATACCTAGTTGGCATTTCAATCAACTGGTCGAAAATAACAACTATGTACTAGCTATCAAGGAATTTAATTGTTTATTTGATGAATGAATCACTTTTATTTTGCCATGCAATCTAACTGACAAGACTCATTCATGTCATTTGATAATTGATGACAAACAAATAATACAGATTTCTTATAACCCGGCGAAATTGAATTTTTGTTCTGCTTAATATTGACTGTAATCATTGTGATCGGTTTTATCCACAGAACATGGAAAAGAGGTTTATCAAACGTCAAAAAAGGTGGGTTAGTGTGTATGAAGACCGTGAAACTGAAAAAAACATTGAATAGATTATATTATTGACTTATCAATTTACTTAGTGATGTCTTATATTGTATACCTTTATTAGGTTCGTATCAGATGGAATATTTTGCGATATTTAGATTTAATAAAGAATTTAAGTTACTGCTTTTTAAAGTCGAACCATTCCCTATAATTTAGCTAGTACTTCTAACACACATATAAGTTTTTATAGGAAAGTGAAATTAACGTAATTATTTATGTACGTATATTATTATGTACCTATCAACCTACCAACTTTAACTGTTCTTATGTTATTAATTAAGCAGTAAGAATTCCCCATACTTGTATTATTCTCTAACCTAACTGGCGTCGCGACGGGAGTAGACGCAAGTCAATTTCAACAATGGTACATGACGTTTTATCACGTAATTAGAGTAAACTACAGTACCTATGCGAGAGCGGACGCGAAACATTACGGGACAATTGACCGCGCGTGCGCATCCTCCGTGATGTCACCATGCAAATTGAATATCGCCTTATTTGGGTCAAAAACCTATTTTACAACGACTATTTTGAACACAGGATTGTGTGAGTTGTAGTACTTAGTTGAATGTATAGATATTTTTTCTGTTGAAAATGTTGCCATGGACAAAATTACTGGCCCTCTTAACAGGTAGACCTGTTTATATGTAATAGATTACATATTGTGATAGGCACCTCGATGCTTTCTGTTTTTTTTTTTAGAAGAAAAATGACCAGCTCCTCTTTTTTAACAGTAAGTAGATAGTAGTTTTTTGTTAATGTGTTAATTCGTAAAAACTTACTCGCGGTAAAACACACCGAAATTAAATTAATGACCTGCTATTTACCGTTAAAACAAATTTAAAAAAAACTTTTGAAAACCTTAATAGGAAACAAAGCTCGAACCTGATATAAAAGATTCACTCAAATAATATCTCACACATAACTTTTATCTAAAGCACATGTTTAACATGCAAATTATTTGCATGTTTTAACCAATTAAATAAAATTGTGAGTCATCCTCAACGTATCGTGTTATGATTTTTTTAGTATAAAGCTAATGATACCAAATTAATGTACCTACATTTTCATCAAAACACACAGCATCCGATATGGTCTAGTGGCTAGGATACCTGGCTCTCACCCAGGAGGCTCGGGTTCGATTCCCGGTATCGGAAGTTTCTTTTTATAAGTTTTTTTTAAGAATCGTTTATTAACTAAAATATCCTATCCTAATAACGTCAAAATTTATGTATGAGTGAATAATACTATATCGTTTCGTTTGTATCACAATTTAATTAATCAATGGATTGTTTGTGTAGATGTTAATAAAAATATAACTACAGCTATATTCGATGAATTATTAATTTTAAGAAACTTATAACAATGTTAGCATATAATTTAGAATTTGAGACAATTAATTACGGACATAAAAATGCTAACCTGCTACTGCTCCTGCTGTGTCCATCAACAATAAGTAATTCTAGAATAAGTCCATTTTTTTATCAATTTTGAAAGGATGTCAACTACCCTATATTACTGCTTCTCGGGGTGTTTTTTTTTCGAATTTCAATAGGTTCGACTTTGAGCTACATCGAACAAAAATGATTTGTCACGATCGGTCAGTTAAGCAAGAAGTTATGGTTAGGTACTCATAACTTCAACAAAAAATATACATACAACATACGCTTCCTAGTTTTGATTTGCCTAATTTAGAATTCTTTTTTAGGGTTCCGTACCCAAAGGGTAAAAACGGGACCCTATTACTAAGACTTCGCTGTCTGTCCGTCTGTCCGTCTGTCCGTCTGTCCGTCGCTCTGTGGCCAGGTTGTATCTCAAGAACCGCGATAGCTAGACAGTTGAAATTTTCACAAATTATGTATTTCTGTTACCGCAATAACAACAAATACTAAAAACAAAACAAAATTTATATTTAAGGGGGGCTCCCATACAACAAACGAGTTTTTTTTGGCCTTTTTGGTACGGAACTCGGAGTCCGACTCGCACTTGGCCATTTTTATTTTGTCAGTTGTAAAGTTTAAGAAATTTCTTACTTAGTTTGTTTCATAACTTTGTCAAAGGCCGCTGCGGTTTGTACCCTTTAAACCCCGCGGCCCCGGTCCCGTATGCGGCTTTGCAAGTCCTATACTAAGTGTTTTATTAGGGACATCTGCAAGTACCAACTTTGATCCGCGCATGTATGAACTACCTATATTGGTTCCCAATCTGTAATCCTCGTACTATATTAAGTGGTCAGCACTCAGCAGCAGTCAAAGTCATGATTTGCGAACGATTTTGAATCTCGCAAGCGGAAGACTGATGTTATAAAGGGAACCATGTTTTTTTTAGATTTTCTTACTAATATACTTACGAATATACATATTAACTACTGTCTAAGTATTTTGTTATATATTAAGCATGTACGGCAGGGTCCCAAACACCAAAGAAAACAAAAGGGTCCCTAGACTTGACTTGAAAGGTTTGGTACCACTCAACCAGACGTTAGCAACTTCGTATTAAATCTCGGGATAAAGTTGTCCATGTGCGGGACCGGGAAACGCGGCTATTTTGAATTGTTTACGGCCACCGCTATTCATGGATAATAAAGACGCCGGCGCGGCGCAGCCATTGCGGGCAGTAAAGCAGAGTTTACAAGATTACATAAATGTTGAAATGTCAAAATGAAAACCAACTTCGATATTGGCTGATCATTCGTTTTGCAAAAACCTCTTAGTAAAAAGAATTAAGATGATTATAGTCAGAATCATCCCAGAGCAAAGAACAAGCCCCTTACATCGAATTCAAGTTGCCACGGCAGTAATGGGCACAGGCAGCAGGCTTACATCACCATGATTGCTAAATGCGGGTTTGTGATCACAAAACCGAGAAATGTTAGAAAATTCGAGGCTCTTGTCGCTGTACCGTCGGGTCCGAACCAGGGCCATGAGAACTTGGCCCGGTACTTAAAAACTACTAGACTAATAAAGCGTCATATTTATTTTAACACTTTAATATCACCATTAACGCCTTATTAACGGCCATAATATGAAAAATAAATTACTGCGTCAACTTTCTTACTTGACCCGTTCTTGTAGTACTGCGGTGGGCCGCCTTCTATACACACGGGTCCCGAGTTTGGTTCCCTGTAGGGGCAATTTAGAAAACGATCTTTTAGATTTGGTCCCGAAAGGGGGGTTATAATCTAATTATGATCTAACCATTGTTTTTGTATCGGTGTTTGTCTTGTTGGTTGTCCAAATAAATAAAAATAAAATAAAAAAATAAAATAATCGTGTTTTGTTAGACTTTTGTCGAAAGATAGAAGTCATAAAAACAGTTCACGTCAGAGGCCTGTTATAGGTGTTTTTTGGAAAACTCTTAAGGTAGACTTTGGAGCAATGCGGCTTGCCTTTCCGAGCGAAGCGTCGCGGCCGCATGCGTCGCTCGGAAAGGTTTTCATACACTCCTTTAATTCAAAGTAAAGCCGCATGGCCGCGTGGGCCGCAAGTGACGCATGACGCACGACGCAAGCCGCAAGCCGCATTGCTCCGAAGTCTACCTTTACACCAGAAATGAAGGACTGATACGACAATACAGAAAACCTTTTTAACGTGCTGACGCCGAATCTTCTCGCTGATAAATATTTTCTCATACCATAATGTGTAGTGCAATTACCGCTGCGGTAGGTAGGTAGTATTATTTACGATATAGTACCTGTAAAGAAAAAAGATAACGTTAATGAGACAGTACTTCAGTACATGTAAGGGTAGACATACACTATAATATAAAAAAAAACTTTTTTTTTTACTTTCGAGGTCAGTTTATATTTACAAATTACACATATTTTATTCTTTAATTATTTCTAATAAAGGAATTAAATTGCTAGTTTAAATTAAAAATACTGTCTCTTGAATAAAAACTTCGGCTGACTTTTGTTGCTACTGAAAAGGTGGGACTTGAACCCACATTACGCTAACCAAACAAGAAGGTTGCAGGCGCAGTAGCTTTACGAACTGTATGAAATACGTTTAGATATTGCCGATTAAAATTAGACAAAGACAAGTAGACCGTCTTAAATAAAGGTTAACGCAGTCGATCGCTACTACTAATGCTCAAGATAGTTTTAGCGCTCGCGTCGGAGTTAACAGTTAATAGGAACACATACTTAAGAACTGAAAATAAGACTGATATTAGGACTATACTGTTACTGCACTCACAAAATGTTAGCATTGAATGAGTTTTTCATTTTTATTACTAAAAAAAATATTAAATACGTAACTACCTAAATTGGCAGACTTTGTCAATACATTTTCAAGGGTGCCGCCCTTATCCTGTTTTTATTAAGTGATAGACCTAATTGCTAAACTATTTCGAAACGAAAAATCGTTTTATACTTAACCGTATGTAGAATTGATTTACCCGTGACCGCCGGACCAGTAACGTCGGATTAAATCAAAATAATTGTAAAATAGAAATAGAAGATAAGTATGTAAAGCTTTTATTTTAAATATTTGCAGGCAGATTAGAAAAACTGGACGTGTAAGGATATGTTTTTTAAAAAAAAAAAAAATTTATTTGGAATAAAAACATATGGACAATATTATTATACCTATATATTCTTTATACAAAACACACAAATGCTGATATTTGTATGACTGTTCGTGTTGTTTTTTTTTAAATTAGCGATAGAGCTCTCAGCATGTTAACATAGTTTTCCGGCAAAAAAACTTAATATTTCCTTTATTTTCCTTTTATTATTTTGCGATACAATAAATATACGAAATCAGTTGCACTTTTTACGCACCACAAGAAAACATTACAAAAGTTAATTCCATTTTTAACTTAAAACAAGATAACATCGGCGATCAGTATCTGATTCCGTTATACAATTAAACAGAAATATCAATAAACATTAAATGAAAATATGGGTCGGTAATTAGCCTTCACACACAGCCGAGCGAATTTAAAAATATGTTTTTAATTCTTACTATTAATTAAACATAAACAATAAGGTGGTTTTAAAATCAAATCCTTGGCCTACAGGCAAGTTATAATTGCGAATGCTTCCAAAGTCGATAATATTAAGTACTTTTTACTGGTCGGGTCACGACAATCGGACACTTATGTGTAATCGATGTAATATACAATCGATAAACGAGTGTTAATGTAATTGAAAACACCAATAGTTATTCAGATATGAAGTACTTAAATAGTGTGAGAATCGGGATGACCGTGATTTTTATCACGACACGTCTGTATTCTATAACTTAAATTTTTACTAAAGACTAGACTGTGTAGACATGCCCGAAAGTCGTTAGTTTTATTTAAAACAACTATTCAATTCCATTCAGTAGACTAACCGCATTTCAGTATAAATAACTGGCTGGAATGAGATATTTAATTAAAGAAACAATAGGTGTCGCAGATTACACGCTAAATACTTACCTTCAGTGTTATTTCACGATTTTTCATCGTCTATAACGGAATGCAACACGATTCGGCACCTAACGTTCGTATCCGTGTAAATGTCATGATGAACTTTAATCATTCTTATCGTTTACTAAATACACCTCAAGCGCAACCTTTTAGCTCAGACATTGTTCTTTGTTGCACATAATCCGCCCAACTCAAATAATGCGGGAATCGATTGAACCGCAAATCGATTGCGACGCTGATACGAAAACAATCGATTTATTGGCGCCTAGTACATAATATTTAGTGTGAGAATTCGATACAAGTTGTTAGATAGCCGATGATTTAATTGTATGCCTCTCCTTACAGACCTTCATTAAGTTTACGCGCAGGTGTTATGAAAGAATATACGATTCATAGTCGATTTATTGACACCTATTGATAGTTTAACACACATATGGCCCAGATATGTCTCAGACATGCGATTAAATGCAACTCGTACAAGATCAAAGATATCAAACAAAACGTATATATGCAAGAACAAATACGAAGTTCATTACTTCAAACGATTTACAGCCTGCTATCGACAGCTGGAGAGGAGAATTTTGTAGTAAGATTTATTTTCGTATGTCTACAATTTACGACCATCGGAATTATTACCCATAAAACAATCATTTACCAAAACAGCGACTATACGATAGTATTTTATTTGAAATTAATGTTTGATAGCTTCATTAATAAATTGTTTATAATTATCATAGATCGTAAAGTGTAACATATTTATGGTATTCTAAACATGTTCGGGCTTCTATTAACACTTCGATTTAGAAGATAAGTGTTGTGTTGTGTGTGACTAACAAATTATTTCTACAAGGCTGCTGTTGCGGCGGGTGAAACGTATTTAATGTAATTTATATTAATTTAATAATAGGTTAGTGCCACCGACGACCTCAACAGTTAATTAGCTAGCATTCAACTATCGCCTTAACGTCTATCAAAATAGGGGCTTTGGTGGATAGCAGGCGCATTGCCTTCAAGCTAAGGTCTGTTTCGTTGCGATTTTATAGTTTGCACGTGGTGTAACGCAACACTGATCCAGAAAAGTCAGGTTTATTTCATTTCACTTAAGAGGGAGTTTCGGTACACTAGCGCCACTTCTTAAAAATATTCTAGTGACTGAGACGTTAATTATTTTAAATAACAGATCACGCAAAAATTATAGGTAGTAGACGTCTAGAATGTTCTTATTCAGTTTCATATTGAGACAAGAAGCAACGAAATACGATCTTAAAAAGCGGAAACATTCCTCTAGATCGTATTTAAGCTTCATAGGTCAATAGAAGGTATTAGACAATTATGCAAAAGGGTTCCTATCGGAGACTTTTTCCATAATTCCGTCTTAACCACAAGATAAGTGATAACTGTTTTTTAAAGAAGTTATTCTATCCCCATCCTAAGTACCAATGTAAAGCGGGCTACGGGCGCGACATTTATAAACAAACCATGCTAGATCTATTGCTATTTGCAGATTTACTGCTTATTCAAGAGCCTTGACTAACATCCGTGCAGTAATTTTCGTACATCGAAACGTAGGTACGTAAAAATCGCACGTCCTAACAGGAAGTCAAACCTTTTAAATCGTTTTAAGGGTTTAAAGGAAATTTTGTAATTTTGTGCCTGAATAAATGTCGACATTTTTCAGAACTGGAGTTCAATACTCAATAATTTATTTGCAACCATAATGTACAGAGGATGTTAAATTTAAATACAATATGAGCATTATGGGCCCTGTCGGGCACGCAAAAGGACAAAAAGTTCTCTGGATGTAAAAGAAAAGTCAAGACTGAACTTTTTAAAATACTTAATTTCTGCACTTAGGGCAGGGTAGTGAGTTAAACCAAAACAAATGTGTACATATATTGGTTTATTATCATGGAAATACACTATTGCAATATTAACCAAGCTTGTAATCGGAAAATATTTTTTTTTCCATGATGATGTTATCGGCTATTTTAATTAATTCGTCAGATATACTCGGCTCGAAGTAAATATTTACATTGTGGAGATCTTTCCAGCCGATGACACTTAAATGATAAAAGTGTTTTTCTAAGCCTTCGCTTCAGCTATTTTTACAAATTAAACAAACCTTAGTCGAGACCATACAATGGCGTGAGCTTATTCAGTGCATTAGTGACTTTTACAAGTACAAGTTTACTAAAAATAATTTTGCCCTAGAATTAGACTACCTACTTAACTACCGTGTGATATTGAATAATGATAGATAAGATATGTCTAGGTTTGCATTACAATTATACTACAAAAAAGCTTTCTTACGTAAAATAGGACAAGCAGAAGATAGAAATAAATGGGCGTATCAGGAGAGGTCGCTGTCTAACTGTATATACATATAGACGACTATTGGCTAATCTGATGATGGTTGTCAATCCTCTTTATCCATCCTTCGTGCAGTTTTTTTTGTGTATCTTACCGAAAAAAAAAATAGTTCATCGACGTCGACATCAAACGACGCCCACAGCTGGACATGGCTTCCTCTAAGGATCTCCACAACTACTGGCTCCGCGCCACTCGCATCCTACGACTTCAAACGACCTTTGCCAAGATTGGTCTACTTGGTAGATCCTACCTACAGATCGTAGACCGGTGTAAAAAGTTGTGCGTGACACAAATATACACGTCAAATTGAGAATCAGCTATTATATCGATACTTGAAAAGGTAAGCCACACTTGGCTTACTTTTCGAGCATACAGCGTACGTGGTGGTCGAACGAAAACGAAAGCTAGTTGACATAACGGCCACATGTGAAAAGGTCACGTGGCCAGCCGCCATTTCTCTCCTTGTAGGGGACGAACCACACCCTTTGTACTAATGGATTGACGGGTGAACTTTGGTGTACCTTGTACTTAGAAAGTAAGAGAGCTTTTCAACTGTGTTTGTCTATGTGGTGTTATCTTAAAAAAAATAGTATCGCCCTTTGTCATGGGTTTGGAGCCATTAAGAATAAGAAAACTCATTTGCCCATTGCCAGTATCATTGTCTTCTTTTCACCATTAATCTAACTGCCATTGTCAACCGCAGCGTGGCGATACTTGTTTGCTATACTAGGGTTGCCATCCGTGCGGGTTTCCCCAGATTTGTCCTAGTTGTTCCGGTGAGCGTCCGGGCGGCTCCATTTGTCGTCCGGGATAGAAACATTTAAGTTTGAGCATTACATTGACTATGATTATAAAGCCTGAGAACCTGGACATGTCAAATGTTCGGTTTCTGGGCTCTAAAATCCGGGGTTTTCACGCGTCTTGTCCAAGTTACCAAATTTTAAAAATGTGGAGTAAGTAGACTGAGGTGGACTGATGATAATGATGAAGAATTCTAACACCAAATGTTAATACATATTTCGATTGTCAGTGTGGTATAACTTGTGAATCCCAAAAGATTAAGAGAGTCCTCATTTTCTAATTAAATTGTATTTGAGTGATTGATCTATTGTTATTTTAAAATTCATATAAACAAGTATGTAGTTACCTATCTTTTCATTCATTGTTCAGTTTTCCTTCGAGCTTTTGTACCCATTACTTTAGAATTGTTCGTTAAAAAGCTGTTAGGATTTTTAAAATTTGTAAAAATAAATAATTGATGCTCAAATCCAAATAATGGCCATTGCATGTTTTCTTCAAGTGGATTGAATGGCTCCTTCGTATATAAGATTGGTGTTCTAGCTGGCGAATCAAAGGAAATTCATTCAAGAAAAATAATATATACAATATGACTTCAACTTAAAAATAGTTTAAAGGTTTTTTACAAACAACCTAAATATTTAAGAACTTTTCATTATCTAATGTTGTAGCAGCGTATGTACACATAGCAAGTTCATCACTAGTAATTAACCCAAAACACTTAACATCACATTAACACAGATACATGGATATCGGAAGTCTAGCGCATTACCTCACAATACCAATTACACATGCCGCATAGTTATTAATACCGCATTTGTAGCGAATAAATCTTCTATTCCGAACGAGATTCATCATTCAGCATTATCATTTATCATCCGAGGAAAATCCATTCATATCGATTATTTTTAGAAGATAACAGATCGCTTCGAGTATATGCAAATACGCGTCTGATTCACGTATTATCACTACGCTATTAGCATGCGTATTAACGAACGGTAGGTACATAACAAAAACTATGATACAATTTGAATCAATAAGACTCAAATTTTGAGCTACAGAGTGTGAAATCGAATGTTAAAGAAGCGTTGTAACGGGCATTCTTACAAGCTCGAGTTTAATTGTTCAGTACGGGCCTTGACGTACAGTAAGAGTACTGGTTGCTGGAAGCTCCAAATGGCAAGGAGCTCCAAAAACCCAATCCTCCAAAATTATTTTTAGCAAAATTAAATTTTTATGGCGCCTTTCGAGAGGCGAAAAGCAGTTAAGCAGCTTTGCCTAGGGGCGCCGAAAGACAATCTAGATCTATACCTTGATCAAGACAGTAGACAAGAGTCGAACTATTCCGTTCTGAATTCGCAGAACAGTCTGTAATGAAGACCCGAGTCAAGGTTCAACCACTACACGAATTAGCCTCTTGGCCTCTTGGTGTCCTTTGGCCAGGTGTCCTCGCATAGTTCAATCGCACCTGCAAGTAAAACTTAGCAGCACGCTGCTGTACCTCATGTGCCTTCTGGACTTTCCATATCCCGATAAAGCTGTTTTTCTACCTCCAGCAAACATCCATTAAAAAGATATGAAGCTCTATTCAACTCTTATACATATCCTACACAAGATGGGCAATAAAAAAATATTAAATAAAGCCAACATTCGCTTACCGCGCTTAGTGGAATAAATTATACTCTTCTAATATACCATGAACTGTCCTAAATCATGATAAAACATGCGTGTTCATGTATGAGTAATCCCTTCTGGAAACTGTGGTGTAAGTCTCTGTATCTATTTAACCTACCTCATCTGTAATAGCGTGCGATAAATTCCGAATTCGATATGTTTGCTCGATGACTCTTAGCATGCTAAAAGTCAATAAAACTCCTTTTTCAGTTTATTGCTGTATAAACGCGAACACCGGTAAGTTGGATGTCAGAGATATGGCTTTCACTGGACAATTGTTCAAGCTGTTGGTTAGTGTCGTATCTGTTACATAGGGCTGTAATAAACGTTTATGGCCTGTGACCAGCAACATAAAACGGACGTTGAACAGTAGACCTTTGCTATAAAAGCGATAAAAACTCTGCTATTAGAATGTTATTAGGGTCTAGTATTGACCTTAGAGGCTGTGTACTCAGGTTTTCAATGTGTCTATCCCAAAATCAAATCAAAGCAATCAATCAAGATTCTGATTTCCACAAAACAATGTGTTATTTACTTTAAGATCAGAACAACATTGGTGCAACATCACTATGTTATCCATTTATTTTCATATTAAGTACTTATTGACCAAAAACAACCGCAGTATTACTAACCATTGTGTTTGTTATGGAAACATTATAAGGAATTTTAACTTTTTGTATGTTAAATACCTACTTGTAATATAGAATACATTAGATACGAAATTCTTGTTCATTGTTTTTTTATGTGATAACAGCCTAATTCTAAGCTATTTAAAATACCAATGTATCTTTCCATAAATCGAATAAACGACTTTTTTACATCAATACTTTATTTGTTAACAAAATCGTTACTTTATAAGTTGGAAGCCACATAAGAGCCGAACACGACCCAACGTGGGTGACAAAAAGGAAAATGATAAAAAACAGGACTTGGAATTACGGTTAGGTGCAAGAAATCTGAACCCGCTCGGTGGCGAAACTGGATTTTTAAATGATGGTACTATTTAAAGTTTTTGAGACCAACGGAAAGCTGAAATTTCGTTTAATGGAGCTATAACATAAAACTGCGATACATCGACTTTTAAGGAAACCAAAGTGTTATTGACCACATAAAGAAACTGCCGAAATTTAAATAACCAAAACCGTTCTACGGTAAGAATTTATTTTTAAATGATGTTAGCATTTCTGTTTCCGCGTCAAAGGATAGTCACTTACAATCACTACACGATGTCATTCCACCGTTGGTCATAGACGGCTCCAAAAAGGAGAATTTTGACCATTATTACCATTATTCAAGTTACCACAGCAACCATTTTTGACACACAATTGACGCATGAAGTTTTATCATCTTTATCATAACAAACTTTTTACTTATATCAGCCTAGTAATTAATAGGTACCAGAGTAATCCTAAAGGAGTATATTGCAATTATCACCACGCTTAGTAGGGGGGGGGGGGGGTTGGTGATCGCAATTCGGCAAATGGTGTAGAGAAGACGCTGCGTCCTGTCTTCTTTTGGCAGTACAGTCTTACGACACCCTTAGAACAAGAAGGGGTTGTGGTTGGTATTCTATTATAGGCCGGTTTTAAATATCCTCAAAGTGTTACAATAAAAATATGAACCGAGAAAATATTTATTTGAAACCATGAAATTGATCTAAGGTGACACGAATTTGATCAAATATGCGATTAACATCGTATACAGAAACAAACCTGCATGGTCTATGGTTACCACATTCTATTGTCACGAATCATTGACATCGCGTAAAACGATTCACGAGTGTCATTTATCGCTGCGCCCGCGTTGATTGTGCCTCATTGTTGAAAAGTTATGTCTTGCTTCGTTATTAGAATCATTTAGATGTTGCCCGCGACTTCGTTCACTCATTACCCTGACCAGAAATCATGTCGAAAAACAAATGTGTTTCTCACACGGGAACCAAATATTTATTCGGGATTAAACGTAGTTTATTCATCTCAGTGTAAAATTGCAACCAGATCTGATCAGCCGTTTTGACGAGCTAAAGTAGTACAACTAAGCTGATCGTTCTTGAATTAGAAAATCAAAATAAAAACATAAGTCTGCTTGTATATCTTTAAATCTTAAAAGTGTCGTTTGGTTTCCCGCTCTTTCTATGGGTGTCATCTAAGAGGCGATTAATCCGCCTAAGAGACGATTAAAGGAATACCTCCTGAAGATGGGCATCAGGTTCTAACATTGGCCATTCTGCAATCGCCAACCTGCCCACCAAACGATTATTAAGCTATTAGGGCAAAATCCTCCTCTTGGATAGTCATGTGTTCAGCCAACAGTGCACTGATATAAAATTACCTTACATCACAAAAGATCCAGGCAAAGAGCAAAATATCGTCCGCAATGAAATACTTCAACATGTTGTCGAATGTCGATGCTGTCATACATTTATGAACATACATTTTAATAAACAGCAATTGTGAGGGACCGGTTCATAGACCCCGCGTTCGTTTCAGTTTCGGCTACTTTAAAAAGTAACTCAGACGGTACCTAACCTACTTGATTTTTTCTGACGTGTGAACATTATGAAACACAAGTTCGGGCATTACTGACAACATTACAGTTTTCCAAATGAATTTAACCGACAATAAGAGACCAATTTTGAGTTTGTGGTATGCTAGCTCACAGCTCAAAACTACTTACATTGCATCTATACAAATAGTGAGAGATAAACCTGAGGCATTCGCACAAAAATGTTTAACCGGGGTTCACCAATCACCGGTAACCCCCAACCCCCAAACAATAAAATGTTAATTGCGTCTAATTCTTTAGCAAGGATTAGTAGCCCCGTTGGTCTAGTGGTTTAAATACCGGACCAAGATCTCTGGGTCCCAGGTTCGATCCCCGGGTCGGGCAACAAATAGTTTCGAATTTTCGAACGTTGCTTGGGTTTGTGATCACCAACCCGCATTTGGCAAGCGTGGTGATTATGCCAGTTCCCATCATTGCAGTGGTAACTTGAATTCAATGATGGAGGCCTTTTTCCCTGCAGTGGGATGATTATAGGCTGTTACTTACTACTTACTTCAGCAGTGAAAGGCTTAAAGGATAATGTTATTTACATATTTTCATGTTATGTTATTAATATTATCAACAAATGTAGAATTTCGATCATTAGGAACAGTTAGAAGTCAGATTCTATAAATTACTTCCCTCAACAAAAAAAAATTCGACAGAAAGTACAAATAAAGATTTGGTCAGAGTTGTTTGACAAAGTGAATTGAATGTTGTTCCCCTTCCAGGAAGCTGTAATTAAAACTTTATCTAACTTCCTCTCGACAGTAGTACCGTTTGAACTACCGAATTAAAAATGCCAAAAACATAGCAGATAGATTACAATTGCTTTAGTAAACATTCGATATGAGCTTTCTGCGGTTCCGTGGTTGTACTTTGTTTAATTCAATAATTTTAGATTCGTTTTTGTTGCTGGAATTCATTTCGTACGTGAGCAAATTTCGGTTTTCGCAACTAAATAAAGCAATTCTCATTCTCTCCATCTATTATAGAATTGCTTAGTTTTTGGATAGTAAATTATTGTTAATTTGAATCAGTTAAACAAGCTAGCAAGCACAAGCAAAAGCACAAGCTACGAGGACTTTATTCACTTAAAAAAGGTTTATTTGTGAAGTTTGCTTTCTCAATCGTAAATCTGAGAAACGAACCGGCAAACAGGTTAAGGTTCCCGCGTTTTTGCCTTCCCTCGACTTCGGCTTGACCAAAAGCTGTCGTAAATTGCCCACTGAAGTCAATGATGAAGCCATTTTAATGAAAATTATTCACAAAAAAATTATCGGTGAAAGATTTTAATCGTATGTGTGAGAAAAAAATAACGATACATCTATAAATCGGCCATGGACGCGAGTTGGCTTACAGTTTACAGTAATAATACATGTCAACACAAAAAATTTAATGCCCATTCCATTTTAATAATGTTAATCCAAGGCGATGCATTAAAAAAGCAGTGCAATTAAAATTCTATAATTTTGGCTTCGTTTTTTAATACTCCCTGTGTGATGTCATGGCAGTGGTTACTGGATATTTGCCGTCATTTTCAAAAGACAAGGTTTTATAACATAAAGTCTAGCTTTATGTATTGGGACGTGTTAATTTTACTAAACTAACTGAGGCGATCGGGCACCGGACGGACTGTGGGTAGGCTCCCGACTCGTTGGACGGACGGTGGACCGTGTGGAAATCCATTGGGGAGGCCTTTGTCCACTTTTGAACGTCGATTAGCTAAAATAAAGATGACTAAATCATCAATGTTAATAAGTCATGTTTTTTTTTGCTAATAATTTCTAACAATCAAAAAACCTTAGGTAGGTATCTGTAGTTATGTTACTACAACTTAAACATATCGTCAACTTAAAAGCACAATAAACAATATTTTCCTAATTTTTCTGCTTTTCACTAAGCCTGATTCATGATATGCCATTGAAAGCCGCTCGAACACTCTTATGTCATAATAATAACAACGGTCGGATATATGAGAAATCCTCACATATTTCTCGTAATGCTTTATGACAAGTGCAAGGTCTTTACACTTACTCATCTTATGGATAATTCTCGTCTAGCAAATACTAACTTATGGCCGTCGCATACACAACATGATTCAAAATCAAAGAGCATTGGTGAAAGGAAATATGAGTCGATCAGAACCGCAACTCAAGATTATTTTTATACTAGCGGACCCCGCGTACTTCATATCGCCTCAATAAAATTTGATTTTGACGTCTTAAATGTCATTGTCATCAAATATGGCGAGGTTGAATAAATGTATGAAGAAAAACAGTTCGTTATTAGTTAAAATGATTTTAATAGTTATTATCTTATTCCCGACGACGACAAATCCAAAAACACCAAAATGTTAAAAATCGGTCCAGCCGTTCTTAAGTTATAAGTGGTGTAACTAACACGACTTTCTGATAAAGATTTATGGCCAGTTCATCAGACTACTCATACATTTTTATTTTAAAAACGTACCTATAGTGTTAGCTTGATGTGCTGTCGTTAATGGACTTTCTACACTAAAAACAATACTTGCAAGATTCAGTCAAAATGAAAACCATCCCTAGACGATATTATTAGTAATTACAGGATTGGAAGTGAATTTAGGGATAGAAAACTCTGCAAAACTGAGCCACAGTAGCTGGGCCTTAATTGATCGTCTCTATAAAAACCCAGTTTACACTCAGAAAAACACTTAAGTTGCTTAGACAGTCCATCGATCAGTCTTTAATAAAGAAGGGATTTAAAGCTTTATATCTGTAACGTATTTTTCTTCGGTAAATCGACAGATTCTTGTGTGTATCGTGTACGAGGATTCTTAAACAAAATATTCTTCTCAGATATAACACTGTCTATTCACCGAACATCGTGAATTGAGTAACGTCCAAGTAAATTGATTCAGCTAATTCCTACGAACAAAGTGTTTGTTGTTCGCAACACTCATCTGAAACGCTAAGCCAAACAAAGTAATTAACGGAATGTTAATCAATCAATACTAAGATCCATTCGCAACTTTGTTTGGGTTTCTATTGTATTTAGTTTATAGGGCTGTTGAAAATATAGATGACTAGCTGTTGCCCGCGACTTCGTCCCCGTTTCTGTTATTATGAACGCGATTATTTTTGCTTCATTTTTCACTGATGCTTCGCTTCTATTGGTCGCAGCGTGATGTTATATGGACGCTGATAAGCAATAATGTTTTAACCCTCATTTTACTTTATGAGGGTTAACACATTATTGCTTATCAGCGTCCATATAGCCTAAAGCCTTCCTCGATAAATGGACTATCCAACACAAATAGTATTTTTTAAATCGAACCAGTACTTCCGGAAATTAGCGCGTTCAAACAAACAAACTCTTCAGCTTTATAATATTAGTATAGATGGAAACAAAAAGTACCTAATTAGAAAATCATACTTTATTTTGTTAAGTTATTTGAATCTAGAATTTAAGTAAAACCTACGAATAAATCGTATAAAATCGAAGTCTACCTAAAGACCACATAAGCGAAACTCGAGTTACGATAAGAAGTGAAAGATGAAAGCCAGATGCAATACAATGTGAAACGTGATACGAACTTAAGTATCTACCTACTTTAACTCCATAAATCTTTTAAAAGTAGCTACCCAGGTGTCGGGAAGCCCATTAGAAATAAAATTATCAGAATTGTGCATCGACGGTCAGCGTTGATTCGTATAATAAATATCGAGATCTACGCCATTGGCTTACCGATAATGGCAATATTGTTCGAAAATTCTTAGTGCATTTACCATTTTCTTCCTAGCGTCATCGCTTGGAAAGATTTACGAATTCACTATTGTAGGGTTTCTAAATTACCTTTATAATCTAACTCTTGCATCATTTGAAATGACATTTGCAGTTCTAAACAATACCTTTTACCACCTCGAACACTACAACAGTATTTTGTTCATGTAGAAATGTCAGATTAAAAAGCTTCGAGTATCATGAACTGCCATCTAATTGGATAGATAATTATACCTAAAGAATACAGCATTAATATTATATTGCCAGAGATATATTTTGTTCGTAATTCGTATGCTATTTACTCATATTCCAACATTTTTCATCCATTATAGGCCAAAGATAATCAAATGTCAGAATCAACGGATTTTAGAATACCTATGTGTAAAGGTTCTGTGACTTACATAAATCTTACACTTACTTAATACAAATTAATCAAGCTAATAATTCTACTTCGTCCACAGCATGGGAAATGTAACTCATGTTGTGAGCGTCCCAAAATCTTGAATCATGTCAAACCGCGGAACCTTGAAATCGATCCAACCGCATCATAGGTGTGCATGTCAAGTCAACCCACTTTTGTGATTGGTATTATTTTCGTCGGCAACCGTTACACAGTATAGTTGTTATTACGAAGACAAAACGGCAGTGTGATTTGTGGCATTTACACGAATAGATTTTTGACTCGACAACTCGGACTGCAAGGCAAAATTTAAACAGAATTGAGAACGCGTACCGAATGAGAGATTGAATGAACTCTATTTGTATAAGTGTGTGATGATGATGTATATTATGTTGACAATTTGATCAAAAGATAACAGCAGCAGCCAGGATTGGATCGGTTTTTGATTAATTTGATTATACTATTAAATTCTACGGGCATATTATTATAATTTACATTAAAATAATAACTAGGGTATGATGGTAGGATTGACATTCCTAAATCTTATATATATAAAAGAAAGTCGTGTTTGTTACAACACTTAAAAGTCGAGACCGGCTGGACCGATTTTTATGATTTTGGTGTTATTGGATTTGTCTTCGTCGGGAATAGGTTAGTAAGTGTTAAAAACATTGGAAAGTAACGTAAAAATAACTTTAGAAAACTGTATTTCATCATACAAATTTCCAACCCCGCCATATTTGTTGACAATGACATTTAAGACGTCAAAATCAAATACTATTCAGAGACGATACGAAGTTCGCGTGGTCCGCTAGTTATTAATAGAATAAAAAGTTTGGCACCCAAACCCAAGTTTGCACTATTTGTGTTGCTGTCGATATTTGCTTAATTTGAGTGTTTTGGCACGTTTTTAATTAATTATCGTTCTGTGTAAATATCACTGAACACATAAATAAGCACTTTTAAGTTTAACTGACAAATGATTAGTTCATAGTCCAACGGATAACTGTACCATGATTGTGTTTTAAATCGGATTTGTTTGGGATTTGGGAGTCGCCTTCGCTCTTTGATATGTGATCTTGAATTATTTCGTGTTAACATAATAATGACGACCATTTGGATCAGCGGTAGTTAACGCTGCTTCTGACCCATGGGTCGCGGGTTCGATCCCTGCACAGTACAAATATTTGTGTGCATGAACATGTCTGTTTGTACTGGTCTGGGTGTTTTCTATGTATTATAAGTATGTATTTACAAAAAAAAAAAGTATATAAGTAAGTTTATCGGTTGTCTAGTACCCCATACGACAGGGTACTTAATAGTAGCTTAATTTGGGACTAGATAGCTTTGTGTGGCCCAGTGAGGCATGTCTTAAAATATTTATTTATTTATTTATTTATTAATGATTCTGAGCATGATGAAGAGACATTTGCGATTGAACGCTTTTGTGCAAAATAAACATTATCAACATTTATCGTATTGTTTCTCAGGTATCTTGATCGGCAGTACTCAACCATTGTAATATACATTTTTATTTATTTTCTAAAATAATTTGTCCACTGTCATGTGAATTATGTAAAATGAATTGTTTAAAATTAAAACTGAAATAGTCAATTCTGACACTAAGCATACAAAATATAGTGATTACTTGTTCAATGGCATATGAACGTGTAAACAGCCACAACCAAAAGCCAAATTCAGTTATTTCTAAACCGACGTTTCATGGTTCGCCATTGTCTGTGGTCAGTGCGGCGGGCATGTCCAACATAATCAGTTGTGACACAGGCCACATGAGCGCGTGGGTGTCGCCTCGCCGCACCAGAGGCATACTGAACCAGAAAATGAAAGTGATAGTTTCTACATAGAATATGTTAGGAAATAGACAGAGGTAATTGTAAAACGTTTTTAGGCCAATCAAACAATCAACTGTCATCGTCACGAACCCTCAATGGGTAATGGTTGGCTTCCATAATTCTTTTGTAGATCAATTAGGTAGTAAGCTAGAATAATTTATAATAATTTTAACTTTGTTTTGTTTTATTTCTTATATGTCTGCCTATAAAAATAATTGTGACAAAAAGAATCCTGATCTTTTTCATAAGCTGACAATGTGTGCGAAGAACAACAAATAAATTACATCAGATACTATCACGTCTATTAACAGATCAAGAATGGCAAAGGAGACAAAATTCATCGCATATATTTTAATAGATCCCGGAATAAAACAAGGTCTTTATTCAACAAAAATTAGAAACAAATCAAAGCGACCCCGACCTAGAAATACGTTATGCCAGCAAATAGATTAAATAAAGCAATATCGATAATGACTGATTAATATTTAATGCCGACAGGCGTGTCCACAAATGATTTGCACTGTAATGTCATGTTCTACATGACTGCTGGAGTGTAAGACAAATTCTTAACAGCGACACAGATCGTTAACTAAAATAATCTTTTATCGATCTCTAACAAGGTTTTGCAACATTTTATAACAAGATATTACGCAGAGAAATAAGGTACCAGGTAAAAAAAAAAAACAGATATTTCTAATGAAACAGATATTTTGAAAAAATCAGTCAAGAACCAAAAAGGGTCTCAATGCAATTTACACAAACCCAAAAATTAAAAAAAAAAGAAATACTTTCAAGATAAGTTAAGAAGTCACATCACGCATCATGGTTTTACTGTGTAATTTTTAGGAACTATAAATCCTATTTATTGATAAAATAGACATTTTTTATGACATATCATCTAAGTTTTTATGAATAATATTTATTAATTATTTATTTAATCGTTTCCATGGATGAATTATTAGTATTTGATGCATGAGAGTACATCGAACTTTGAAAATAGCTGTTAGGTCCGCACAATAGCCTATCGGGTCTATTGACTTGAGGGCAGTACATTGACGGGTCTTTAACACGAGGCCAATTCACGCCGCCCATCCTCGATAAATGTGGTATTGTGCTCTATGGCCGACGTTCTTGTGATTCCATCGAAAGTTTAGACATTTCATAAGTGAACATTGTGGCTTTGTTCAGTTCTCACGACAGCAATATCTGATATCCGAGAATTCTTATAGCGGCAATGTGATTTTAAGGATTTGATGTTCCTGCAATTTTGGTTCTAGATTATTTTTATTTACCGGATAGAGATTTCAACACAGCTTAATGGAAGGCTAAAGAGATAAATAGTATCGTCAGCAATGTAAAAGAACCAAACACTGTCGGTGGACTTAAACCAATTCCTGCAGGTCAAGCGTCTAAATTACGTGCAAGCAATATTGCATCAATTTGTCTACGAACAAAGGCGGCTTATAACTATCGTGCATTCCGTTACTGTAAATTGTTTGCACATACCTCTGTACCGTTACTTGCTCTCTCGTGATGGGGCCTTAATTGAGCTTTTAGCGTTGACAAAGAATAATGAGAGATGTGAGATAGGTATCGTGAGACACACTTTTGGATTGATATGTTTAAATGTCTCCTGATGCAAAAAGGAGTTTAGTTATTTCGCATGCAATGGGGACATGATAATGTCAATTTGAGTTGCCACGAATAGTGATTTAGTCGAATACCGAATACCGAAATACCGAATGTTCTGCAACGCTATCGGCCGAAGCGCCGAATATTCGGCCGCCGAACATTCGGCACTAAGTACATGCTTGTCGAACGCGAACTACGTCGAATTCGACGTATTATTTAATGGAGCGATTATTAGAACAAAAGCGAGCAGTATCCTTGTACATAACAGATCACGAAATTTTAACTTTAAATAATCTAACTCATGATCAATGGGAACTAATGGAACAATGTATCAAACTTCTCAAACCATTCGAAGAGATTACCAAAATAACCAGCTCAGGTATCTCCTGCATCTCTGAAGGGATTCCACATGCAATTAATTTATTAGAATATCTGGCAAAGGCAGAGACAGCTGAGAGAGTACCAAATTTAGTGACAATGAGATCTTCACTGCAAGCTGAACTTGAAAAGCGATTTAACTTTAATGAAAATAACAAATACCTGGTCGCTACGTTTCTTGATCCACGTTTTAAAACAAGTTTCCTCGGATTGGTTCAAGCAGAAAGAGCAAGACAAAAAATTCTTCTAGAAGCTCTGAAACTAAGTTGTAATGATGAATCTAGTAGTACTGATGAAGATTCTTCTTCACTTCGTAAAAAAAGAAACTTGAATGAAAAATACACGACAGTTTCTGGAACTGCTTTGAGGAAGTCGCTACTGATAATATGCGCAATAGTAATGATGAGGAGAACATGGCGAAGAATACTGTGGCAAATGAGATAGATTTTTATTTGAAAACTACTTGCCTAGATAGGAAAGCTGATCCTTACAAGTGGTGGTCAGCAAATGAAAAGCAATACCCAAACCTTTCAAAATTTGCTAAAGTTTATCTTTCTTCTCCCGGGAGTAGCGTGTATAGTGAGAGGTTGTTTTCTGAAGCTGGTATCATTTACGATGAAAAGCGTAATCGTTTGCTACCATCAAATGCTGAGAAGCTTGTTTTTTATCCATCACAACTTACCGCTGATTAATTTTAATTATTAAAATATTGTAATTTGGTAATAAATACAAATCTTGAGTAATATGATGTGTCTTTTTTGTCCACGATTTGGTATTCGGTATTCGGCCGAATAATAAGTACTATTCGGCCGAATACCGAATACAAAAGAAAGTGGCCGAATAGGCCGAATACAGAATAGTAGCCGAATATTCGTGGCATCTCTAATGTCAATTCCAGATCCCGTTCGCCCATTTGAAAGCGAATGGTCAATGGTCACGTTCAACCGTTTTGTCTAAGAAAGGTAAAAAAACAAAATCATTATAAATTTTAGTTCAACGTCGCTGTTAGTCCGTCCTTCGATATAGATAGACTATTTTCCAAATTCATTCAAGGTTTCTATTTTCTATTATAACTAGTACAAACAAAAATGTACTGTTTACGTTTGATAATAGGCACCAGAAGAAGTCTTGAATATCCAATACATACCATAAAGGAATAAAATTGTGGTGCATGTCTTTGATTTCTAAGAAGTTGCTTTAATCAATTTCTAGAAGAGAATAATTATTGCACAGGTGCTGTCATACTAACCAATTTTAATATTATGCAGATGTCTGCATATTATTCAACCATATTAGGTAAATTAAAAATTAAAACTAGTCATTTAAAATTGGATATACTTAATTGTTTGTTTTCTACGGATGTTACGTTGATACAATTAATATGTATTATAATTAAATGTGAGAAATGTACTTACAATAACGAACAATATTTTAATCACTTTATAATCTTTCTACAATTATATTTACGACTGTCACTTGGCAATATGAAATTAATTACTTACCTACATTGGAAATAATTATTTAAGTAGGTATACGAATACTATTTTATGTGAAGGGGCCAATTAGTATTTGTTTTTAACAAATAGCAGTTCGATGTGAAATCTAAAATGTAATTGTTAAGAACATTTTGCATATTTTGATTCATTTATCTGACCCTATTAAATCTCTTTAGAAACATTGCAATGGGTCGAGTGACTTGTTGTCTCCTGCGCAGCTGTCTTGACGGTGCATTTATAAGTTTGTCATTCTTAAATGTATACGATAAGGTCTACATTTGCTTGTCAATTTTCAGCTGACAGATGTACTCTGACGTATGCCTTATCTAACCGCACCTGAAGGTAACGCTCCCCGATAACATTCCACGTTGTGAGCAAAAAGGATAAAATGTATTTGCGATTTACAAAGTCTATGTTAATGTTACCGACTAAGGCGAAATCAAATAATGACCAGTTTTATCTTGGAAAGATGACCAATTTGGAACGTGGCAGTGACATTTATAGGGTCGTTTCGCTAGTTCGCGACCATGCGTTAGTTACCGACCGTTTGAGAGACCTGCCACAGAAAAACTAAGAAAACAAGAATTCTATAACATTTTCCAAACGAAATTGTTCTGTATGCAAAAAGGATAGATATACGATCTATGACTTCTTAGATTGTCCGTCTTATTATTACATTAGTAGTGAAAAACGCTCAGCCATTTCACTCCCCGCACTACATGCCTGCGCACGTGCCCAAAGTTGCCAAAAATTAGCGAGCCATCGCGGCATTCGAAGTGAGTATTTATTGTTTCATTTGTTCATAAGTGATTGCTTAATTGTTACAAAAACAGTTTTACAACACAATTTGCAAAGATTTTGGTGTGAAATATAGAAAAAGGAAGTAATTATTGAGTAACAAAGTTTATCATGCATAATAAGATTATTATTGAAATAACGTAGGAGGAGTAATAACAAAAATATTTATAAAATTAAGTTGGCTTAAACAAAGTAGAACATTCGGCAACTGAAATGCCTCGGTAGCTTATAAGAGCAGCGGTCTGGTAAGCGACAGGTCGCGAAGAAAACGTAATTTAATCTAATTTATTTTCAATCATTATTCTTGGAAAATTGTATACTGATAATTATGTGCTCTTCATCTTTTCCGAGTGACTGCAAATATTGGATAATCATTGTAATGGTTGTAGAAGGTTCGAAGAAAATGTTTGATAATTGAATGAGAAAAAAAACTGTTTTAGAAATAAATATCTATATAAGTCTTAAACAAACTATTTGCTTCCATATCTTTATAAGTAAACCCGTGCAAAGCCGTATCGGACAGCTAGTTTAAAATATAATCCATAGACAATGAGCATGAAGTTGCAAACTTTTGATGTCACATAGACCTATCATTTCTGCTTTAGTTATAGCGAGGGCTATTCAGGTCATTTAAAAAATCAAAACTAATTTGACTTGTCAACCGGTCATTATGATTGAATGCCATTTGTAATACGAGTAGTTATGACATGGTTATGGCAATAAAATATTGATCACTAACATGACTTGGTAAACACCTGCGCATGACTTTACAAGTAATTACGAATACAACAATCCATTTATAAAAATCATCTCGGAAAGCAATACCACCCAGGTGACTAAGACCCGAGTTCACCAACACTTAAACAACCGGTAAACAAAGAGTGACGATTAATTTGACACATTCCCAAACAAAATATCTCAAATAATATTTTAAACGCTGTTTAAATGCTGTTTAAACTTAAACGTCTGTTGGTGAACTCGGGCCTAAGTTGTAAGTACTGTAGTTAACATATGAACATCAATGTAACCAACACACCAATAAACATTTTGAATTTTGAATTTTGAAGCGATGTAGCTATTCCAATGTCATGTATGCTTACAACCGAGTTTTTTTAATAAACATTCATTGGATATTATTACGTATCCGCCGTAATATTCGTAATTACACTTGTTGGACTCATTTACCTGAGATAATAGCCGCCTCTGGGTACGAGTCAAATGTACGAGCCGCGAAACGCAATAGTTGTATGTAATGGCACAAAAAACTCTGCTCAATATAATTCAATGGGTTGTCTTTATTATGATGGAAGGTTGGTAGGAGTAAAAAAAAATGCTACTGAAAACTTACTCTTTTTTGTTAACTAGGTACATAGCTTCAATTTTTGTAGCTCTATTTTTCTACAATTGGAATCTTGCCTTGTAAGTCTTGTAACTAAAGCATCATACAATTTTATTTGCCAATTAATTGCTGTTTTTAACCTTAAACTGCAGTCTAGCTGCGTGTATCACATGAATCTCATAAAAGATTATTTACTTTGTCAAAACAGTTTGAAAATGTCACTATTTTATCTCGTCCCAATATGCAGTGTCGATTCTCCGTATTTAATCTGGTAACACAGCCATGTCGTGCGCCCGCGCATCGTTATCGGCATCGGCAAGGTCGCTGTGGTGCGCGTGAGTCGTCCTACTAACTCGAGGTGTTTTTGTACGACACCAAGTATATGTTGTTACCATTTGAATGCAAGCGTAAAATTGCTGTAACGCAATTGTCCTGTCCAAGACCGTGGACAAATGATGGCAGGCCGAGCGAATCGTGTAAAAACCTGATTCATCTAATTCGAACAATGGAACCAAAAATTTTTACTTACTAATTTATTGCCTGTTACTCTGCCCGCGTCAACTACACGTTATATAGGGCGGGCGGAAACCTGTGACCAGCAGTGGATACAAAAAATCCTAAATCCTAGTAGTTCAGATGTGAAAGCGTTACAGACAGACAGACACACAGGTAGTAAACAGACAAACAGACAGAGTTACTTTTGCATTTATAATATTAGTAAGGAAGTAACGACTACGAAAATGCATTGATAACTAGCCTGTTTTTTTTTTAATAATGATAGAGTCCTATTTCTTGGTTGTTACTCTGTATAAATATTTTCACTTGAAACGAGGTAATCTTATACACGGTGCATTTTCAACCACCTGGAAAACGAGGCCCACGTTATGTCCATCAAGTGTGACGTCATAGCAGGGATTTAAAATCAGTTCAGTTAAATCAGTTAAAATCAGTTTTATTTCTGCAAATAGGCCCCAAGAGGCGCTTTTACACGTCCCAATATTTAAACCTACCACTGCTTCGGGACAAGTCTGGGCTAGTGCCGAGAAGAAGCAGCGCAAGAAACTCGATCACTATTGTCAGCCTCTTTTTAAATTTATCAATAAAATTTTTGATAAATATTTAATATTGATTCAGACCTAAAATTTTGTAACACGCTGTGACGCGCACAGGCGGGATTTCGGATGAATGAACCTTACACATCTTCATCCGTACGCATCACAGCGTGTTTCATTATAAATAGCTAAACCAATAATTTATGCTTTTATAAAAAAAAAGTTGATAAAAAAATGAAAATAACACTGCCAAGATGTTATATATAATGGTTACCTAAAGTGGGCTTCGTAGTACAGGTGGTTGAAAATGCGCCGTGTATGTTGACGTAGCATTTATCATGTAGCTTTTTTTAACAAAAGGTAGCTTATGTTATCAGGACTGTATTCGATTGATGCCTCATTCACAAAAATTGGCAAAGTAGTTTAGCCGGAAATGTGGAACACACATAAATACCTACATACATATACATAGACTGCTGAAATCATTACCATTCCTGTTGGCTTTGCCGTAGTCGGGTAAAAATTTAGACTTAGATTAGATTCAGAACATTAACCAATAACAAAGATACGAGTAACAGTTGCCGTCACTAGATCCGGCGGTTCCTTTTAATGGTCGTGATAAATAATTAATTATTGCACCAGCTTTATCAACGATCTTTCTGACTTTTGAACCATCGTATTCACTAGATATCTAGCATTTGACCCTTGAGTCACAGACTATGAAAGAAAAGAAAGTTATAAACCAAGCAAAATTATTTGGCAGCATGTGGCCTTTTTTTTGCTTTCTTTGCGTAACCCATTGAAAAGTAGAAATAACGCACGGAATGCAAGTCCGTCTGATAGGTACTCGTATCTCTTATCCCTTTCTTCGTTACCTAAAAGGATATAAAATAAAACACACATTAAACTTTTTATTATGTTCTGTGCAAAAACAACTGAAGTACTTGCTCTCTTATTCGTCACTTGCAATGATCGTCAGAATTAACTGGCTGTTATCAATTGCCTGCGCTTGCGCCCGCTATGAATATTGATCGGACTACATCAATATGGTCTCGACACGACCTTAATTATATCTGTTTACAGTATGCACGAGCATGCTTGGATTAGATAAGACTTACAGCTCCCGTTTCTATTGAACGATCCAAATGTAGGCTAAGACGTGGAGGTATGACGCGTACCGAGATCAGTCCAGTTACGTCGCCCACTTAAGATTAGGTAGTTGATAAAATTGTAGCTAGCAATATATTTAAAGTAATCAAAACATAACTGTACATAGTTATTAAATCGGTATTACATTAAAATGTTTCCCAAAAACAGGAGGAATCAAATTAATGATGTGACAACTTCTGTTGAATCCAAACAGGTATTTGCATCTGCTTATCATATCTGTTGAAAACTTCTAAGAACGAATTAAAACCTTCCACAGAGCGTTAAATGAGTTTCAGTTTACTCGCGAACCTGCATTGCATATTTCGTAACTGCATAGCCCGCCTTCATAAGGGATTATGGCTTTAATTGCTCTATAAATTCAGAAACCGTCTCTGTAATTGCTGGTAAATGTTATAATGGGCCATGATAGAAGTTTGGGATAGCTGTTCTTAATTATAAAGCTTTGGAAGGCCGAATATAATATTTGCATGTAGCTAACGGGGAGACATAGTTAAACAAGCCTTATATGAGCGAACTGCTCTCCATTATCGTCCAGCCAGAGTTGCTAATCTAGTATTTGATAATTCCTTATAAGAAGCCTCTTGTGTAATACATACCAGATATTTTGTTAAAACTAAGTTTAGGTAACGATTTAATTTATGGTACGTTTACAATGCTCCTGAACAGGCTAATTTCTGATAGCTAAACTATATGCCTATATCAGCCTCAAACAGAGCTGGAAAAAGATCATCATATTTGATACCCCGTTCACTGCAAAGGGTCTGCGGTCTGCACTTTCATTGCCACATTTCACTTCTAAAAAGGAAGCAAGCGAACGAGACCAAGTCTTTAATGATCGATGAACCTAAGAAACCTTTTAGCAATTTCCTGGTCCAGCCAATTACTCCACATTCACACTTCCTTGTTTGGGCAAAAGTAACAGGACGTCCATTATTTACTCGTATCTTGACAATAGTGCCAGTCCGCGAACATAATAGAACAGGTTTTATTTATTGCATACAACATTAAAAGCTACCATTGCCACCAAGTACACAACATTTGTTATAAATTAACACAAATATTTATGAAAATACAAGAATTCAAAAATGCTTTAAACGGTCTGATTGTAAAACAGAAAGCTTAAAATACTTATTATAACAAGATAGCTTGTCCAGTCCAGTGAAGTTTATTTTAGCTAAATATTCATAATTATTTCGATCAATATAAGTTTCTACTAAAATGAGAATCGACGTTATTGTATAAAAAGTAGATAACTTCTACAAAAGAAATCTGATGCAAGTCTATCTTGATATATTTCGTTGAATCGTGTGACTCATTCGTATAATTGATTCGATTGATGATAGCATCAACTTTCGAAGTTTGCAAAAACATTCCACAAAAGGTTTCGGGATTCAAACCCGTGGGTTGTTCCACCGATACGATGAATCACTCAGTCACTCGATACGGATACTGTGACCGGCTTCATTTTGCGGCTTATCCGGTGTAAGTAACATTATACAAAGCGACGCTCCAGCCAATCCGATTGTAAAACAAATGTGAAAACTAGTCGGGCTAATTGAAGCTGAAAACAAAGGATTGCATTAATTTAAAATTCTTGCACATTTAAAGAATGAAACAATGATACTAACAATCTGTGGATTTAGAAGAATTTATTGTAATCAGTTAGCTTAAAAAAGATTTTGGGAGAATCTAACCCCCGTATTTATAAAGAAGTAATTACTTATTGCTTAAGAAAGTCATAACTTAAAATGTTCATACCTAGTCCTTAAGTGAAAGAAATTGGTCACCGTTAATAGTCATATTATTTGGCTAGAAATGTTAACATTTGGTAGTTATAACTTCTAGTAATTTCTTGATTAAAGCATACAAATTGTCTCTCAAGTAATTACTTTTAGTCAAGTAATTACTTTTACTTGTTTATAAATACGGGGGTTAGTGACAAGAGCACGCACATATATTACATTAAGTCAACATTGTCAATCATCATTAGAATGTACTCGTGTAAATAATTTTAACACGTTTGTTACAAATACGAACAAGATTACTTCGTATTTCCTTTATTTTTGAGTAAATGGTTAATTGAAGTGTTATCTCATGTAGCAGTTTCTATAAATCTAATAAGATTCAAGGAAGCCTTGCAAAGTCAGGGCCTAATAAAGTCTTGTTATGCTAAATTTTACTGGAGCATTGCACCGGGCTGAGCACAGTAGGGCAATTAAGGGTCGGTGACCCGAGCAACGCACAAAGGGAGCTAGTGCTAAAATTTAACCTCCTACTGCACCGGGAAGTATACAATTCAGCTAAACGGATTTATCACACACCTTAACAATAACCTCCTGACAACTTTTACCTATATAGCGATCAAGGATCTAACATCACAATTTAAAAACGATTACAGACTAATTCCATTCAACAATCTTTCAACGACCTTCCAAGAGAAAAAATACGTAATCAATCTTATTTATTCCACTTCAATCATCCCATATTCTCTGACAGTTACAAATGCCAAATAACATGTTACTCGGTACGAAATAAGATCCAGTAATCAGTCTTGAGATACAAACTGTATGCCATAAGTGAGCATTATGCAAATATGGAGTTCTGTAAGCCATTGTTTATTGTTAACGCTATTTTGAGGGATCAAGATATCATGAGCGTATATTTCCACATAGGTTGAGCAATGCACTGGGTAGCTGAGATGTCGTAGCGCATCGGCATTCAAGTGTCAGGCCAGGTATTGTCCAAAACGAGTCGTCCCTGTTCCCGGCTGCTTTTTGTTCTGATACGTGAGACTCTACGGCGCGTCTTAACGAGCATCAAACCAGTTCCACTTTTCATCGTGTCATGCCAAATCTGGTAGTAAATACTTCAACACTTAGTTTGTTCTCACGTGGTTTTTTATTTTAAGGGCAACATTATCACCCATGTACTCGTGGACAGTGATCGCTGTCACATTTAGAAATGCACTTTTACTATCAGATAATCCAATTTGGCCAAAACCTTTATATTTGACATTGATTTTACTAGGAATTTAAAACAAATCCATCAAGTACTTGTAACTAAATAACATGAACATACGCCTGCTATCCTCATTATTGCCATCATGTAATTATGAGCTTTCACTTGTCTGTTAATGTGACGAATACTATAGTAATTGGTTCCGAACGAGCTGCAAGAGATCGGGGAAAATATCCACATTATAATACCATACGTAGTTAATAAAAAAGAGAATCATGCACATGACTTTCTTTTCTGCGTGGTGAATGCTGTTTGCGATGATCGTGAAATGCTTTGATACCTCACATGTGCCAAGAACACTTGAAATAGAACAATTTTTTTTTTAAATATCAGTATATAAACTTGAAAAATTATGTCTCAGGCGGGACTCGAACCCGCTTCTCCTCGCATGCCGGGCGGTTGCAGTGTCTCGGTGGCTTAATGATATAGCGCCCGCCCGGCATGCAAGGAGATGCGAGTTCGAGTCCCGCCTGAGACATAATTTTTCAAGTTTATATAGGTACTGATATTATAATTGCAATTTAATTGCTAAAATATCAAATAAAGTATATAAATAGCTGTTTCATCTTAACTGACTGTCAAACATCTGCAAAGATGTTTCTTTCGAGTGTTAAGGGTGCAAACTCCTAACATTTGATGAAGCAACTCTGGCTTACAGCGTTAAGAATATGCTTGAAAAATTCGCGCTGAGTCGCAGTGTCTCGGTGGCTTAATGGTATAGCGCCCGCCCGGCATGCGAGGAGATGCGGGTTCGAGTCCCACCTGAGACATAATTTTTCAAGTTTATATACTGATATTATAATTGCAATTTAATTGCTAAAATATCAAATAAAGTAAATTTTTTTTTTGTTAGTGTAAGTGCACTTGCAATGTAGAGGTGTGAGTCAATTGCTCCTTGTCTTGTCCCATGACACCGTAGGCACGTATTTAATATCCCAAGCCGGAAGATTGCAGAAACACCCCTTAATCAGCTTAGTTCGTGATCAATCTGTGAAGTGATTCATTTTATGCGGAACCACGTATGACTGTTTCGCAAGATGACTGCAATAATTAATTACATATCATAGTCTGCTCCTAATCAACAAGGGATCATATTTTTTTGATTTAATATCTCAAATATCATAAGGTGAATGCAATGTTTTGCGATCCTTATTTTTCATATTTTAAGGTTTTTATTGAAAAGTAGGTACAAGTTAATTAATGGCTGATAAACTTTCGTGGTCACTATCGTAACAGTTACTTATTTCGAGATTTCTACCATGTACCTTGAAAATTTAACAGTGCCGAAATATCGGAAACTCATAAAAAAGCAAGGTATGTACATGGTAGAAATCTCGAAACAACTCACTCTTAAGTTAATGGCTTGAACGATTCACATGTTTATTTTGCTTTATTTTATTTCTAAATAATCTTTTCTGCCTTCTTTATTTCTTTCATTTCATTCTTTTAATAGAATTGACATGCTTTGATTATGTTCTATGTTTCGCAATATCAATGAGAAGAGAAGATTGCTATTGCAAAATATAACATGAGTCGGAATATGTTAGCAGTACTCAGCTAAATGATTCGCATTCAATTAATGCGGTTCGTAGTTATTTCTGAATCACGGTTTAAATCCCCAGTCGGACAGGTTAAAACGGAAATCTAGGCTGCAATTTAATTAATCACATCCGTGCTGGTCACAGCGCGGATAGGCACGTATGCAGCGCTTTGAACAGGTAGCCTCATTAACTGGTACATGCTGGCTGGCTCCAATCCCACTAAATAAAAAAGCGACCCAATTTCTTTCACGACGAGAACATGTAATGATTAAGTTAGTGTAATGAAAGATATTAATTATAATATCCGATCCGATACAGAGTTCATTTAATTTTATTAAACACACGAACAGCCAAAGGACGTAAAACCCTAAAGCAGATCCAAAATAATTACATAGATATTAACCCTACTGGTTAGATGGGTGATAAGAAGCATTTAACAAATATACTTTGTAATCCCAAATAAAAAAAAAAACTAAACAATATTTACCTATTCAAATTTAATATAGAAACTGCAATACTATTATTCAAGGAAATTGTTAAAGTTAAGAAGCGTTAACAAGACATAATATGTCGAAATATATTTGATGGCAGAATGAAGAGGGTCAAAAGGGCGTGTGAGATTTTCATCATTAATGACGATGTGGATAACTAACAAGGTAGTGCCTAGTTGGTAATGATAAATTATTTCACCATCGATAATCAACGCAACGATAAGTACACCAAAAACGTTAGATTTCATTATATTATCGATAGCTCGCTATTTGCATGTAGGAATGAGCAGAATTAAATTAATTTTGATGTTATCTTAGCTTGAGAGGTGGCGTAATGCAGTTTTCTCCCGAATAACGAGGTTCATCTAAATGCGTCGAGATTACCCAAGCCAAAGTACGTGCAAATGACTGTGAGATAACTAAAAGAACCAACCGGTGTTATCTACAAATCCGCCGTGTAGCAATCTTTGTAGGACTCACTAGTTTACGCTGAGAAGTCTGCCTCATCGAGTCACAGAACACGCAAGCGATATCTAAAACAGCTACCCAGCAAACGACCTTTGGCGTTATTTGCTACCTATGATGGCGTGACTCTGGCAATTAGGCCGATATCGTCCATGCAGATCTCAATCTTGTAGGTAAATGTTTAGGAATTGGAATCCAATAAAGCCTCTCACGTAGTGATGCGGTTAAAACGAATATAGATTAATATTCCACTGACTGACGAAATAAACTTAATTTTACAGTGAAATTGTACAGACAACAGCACGTGAAATTGAAAAGTCGAAAATCAATTCAATGACCTTTAACTTTTTGAGTAGGTTGACCTGCCGTGGTCTGTACATTGTTTAGGTGCAACTGAGTGCATTCCATAAAGCGCTTCACACTTCGCTTCGGGTCGTGTACGGCCAACTGTCTCTGTGCTGGCGATATCTCGTTTTTTAATCAGGCCGTAACTGGGATTCTTATTGTTGCCGAAATGTGAAATCGATACTGTACCTACATTGGAATTAATTGAGGGTGACATCAAAAAACTGGATACCAAGCGCCCACGAACGCAATCTAAAGTGGCTTTATCATGACGATAACGTAAGTGAGGGCAGAGATTTTAGTGTTCCCGCAAAATGCATTTAACCAACGTCACATAGGTAGTATATAATCGAGCCTATCTAGTATGTAGGCTAGATAAGGTCTATGATTTAAGTTATCAACGTAATGCGAGGAGCTCTGGCGCCGCTCCGTGTTGGTATTTTATTATATGTGTCATGATTGATAAATCAACTCTTTAGATTGTTAGATGAGTCATATTAGGAACGAGTTACTATTGATTATTAAATGCATGAGTAGAATTTTTCTCCGTGAAAATCTTTGATGGCTTATAATAAGCATTTTCAGAGAACTTGTGAGATTACTGTCCCGGCTGCTTAGGCGCAGATCTGCGCCATATGACAATTGATTTCTATTGTGTCTGGAAATACCCACATACGAGGCAATGCAAATAGGTTCTAGGTACCCATCATGTACCCATAGTTTACAAATATTTTCAATCATCTCGGATTTTTTTTAAGAACAGTACAAATTAAATCTTGCGATTGATGATGATCACTCAGACCTGCAATAACACTAACACATGATGCTCAGAGCGTTTCGAAATTCGAAATAGGTTACATTCCAGTTAGAATACACAAGTCACCAAAGTTATTGTTAGTAAATGTATGGGTATATTAGCGTTATGTGCTCAGATTACAATGTAACTAGCTCAAGGGTTAATATTTACATGATAATGAATACCTAATCTATCTTATGGGTATCTCGTTTACTCGCATTCAAATTTATATGAAGCATTCAGATTTCATTTAATTTTAGTTGCAAATAATGATAAAGATACCTAATAGGTGTGTCGGCGCTACAGTATTACAATATTAGTTAATAAATGTCATAATTATAAGAAATAGAATAACTCGTCTTGTGGTTTGCTAAGATTCTAATGTACCTACTTACATAGGTACTAGATGAGAACTACAGCCGACAAACTGCTGAGCAGTTTGGCAGATAATACAAATGTAACAAATACTTGTACAATTGAATATAAAATAAATTAAAAAAAAGGTACTGTATTTAATGCAGTCGCAACAAAATTACGATCACAATAGAACAGCTTAGTGGAACTGTAGGTTAGAAAGAATCCTAAATTGCAGTGACATGACTTGGCATGACAAAGCATTGTTTCATATTACCTACTATAATCACAAATATCGATATGATCCTAATCAGCACAAAACTTATGACATCTAGCTGCAAACGCAATTTGTAACCATATTTGAAACACGTCACACAAGTTGTTCAATGAAATGTTCTTACGGAATGAGAACGGCCGAAATGCGTCCTTGTTTTAGTGTGTTCCCTTTGTAATTCTTGCAGGGAGGTTGCATTCCCGGCGCTCCGCAGCCCGCCAAGCCGGCCGTCCGGGCCACTAACCGCCAAACGAATCATCTCGTACTCGCATCATTACGTCTTTTCACGTGCCTACTTATTAAATCATACACTACTTTTTTTATTGACAGTTTTTTATTAACATTACTATTTTAACTGATGAGGTCATTATTCAGCTAACTTGAAACTTGCATGTCTATTGTCTTGCAACGCTTCGTCTTGAAGATTCAAACGCATTTCTTTAAGTTTCTTGATGGAAGCCGACTCGTCTTATTATCTTGTGAATGTACTGGAAACTAAGTACATAATTTCGATATGTTATGTAAATATTGAGAATAAGACGAATGTAGGGCACCAGATAAATAAATACTTGTTAGTATCAGAGTAGATAAAGTAACTGTCTTACTAACCTGATGGCTCGGCGCAATCGCTCATACTCGTAATCCAAGCTGCATTTTAACCTCAAAAAGCACCTCAAGCACGGTCACGATATGCGAAGGTCACGGTTATGCGATGTTGCATAATAATAACACCAAGCTTCACATCACCAATCTCATGGGATTTCATAAAAAAACAAAACACGACAGGATTACTGTTAATGCTGTTATCATAAACACACAAATACACAGTTTGTTACACGTTTATTTATCGATAAAGTACGCGATACGTTCGAGACTACATTAGATATCATATTTGTTGTATTTTCTAACTGAAACAAGCACCAGTTTACGGTCGTTGTCATAAGTTTTATGCAATTTACGATAAAACATGCCACAGCCGTGCACTGCACTCCGTCTGACACTACGAATATGGCGGATGAATTTGAACTACGCTTGCGCCGGCCGAACACGCCGAGCAGGTACAAAACATAAGCAGAAGTAGCGACATCTACCACAAATCGAAAAGACTACTTCAGAAGTGGCGCAATTTAGCGCTTGGATTCTACTCTTATCTCAAAGGTTTTGTTGACGTACAAATAGATGACTCTGCTCTGCTATTATCCAAAGATGTAATTTATTTGAATTTACACTATAATCGGCCGAAACAAATCGTTTATTCGTTTTGTATTAATTTTGTGTTGTATAAATACCGTTGTACGGTGTATGTATAAATTTACCTTTTTCATTATTTAACTTTTAAACTGAAAACTGTACAGCTGTCATTGAGCTCAGCTGTACCTACTTAGCAAACACCTAATAGAGATCGGGTTGCTAAATTTATTTGAAATGATTATATATTAACAGGTAAAATGAATACACACAGTTCAATAACATCTTTTACAATAGATTTATTGACCTTATTTACATCACACAATACATTATTATAGACAATACATATAACAGTAAATAATTATCCGGTTTTTATTTTCTCCTCGTTCTATGTCGAAGGGCTATGAGTGCCAGTAGGTGGAAAGCCAAATAAAGCAGGAAGAGCGCCAGAACATCATCCCAGAGATCTCCGCTGTTAAAGTCGTATCGAGAGAGGACCTCCTCTCCTGTACTGAGGCAAGGCATGCCCATGTCAGTGCTATTTTGCATACAAGCTGAAATGAAAAAAAAAAACATATTTTTCAAATGAAGTCACTCTGAAAATCAGTTAGGTAAAATAAGTTCGATAAGAACTACAATATATAATAAACATTTAGTTCTTGCAGTAGTATGGAAGAAAAACAACGATTGTATTGGTAGGTACTGTATTATCCACATATATCCTTAACACTCATAGTCTCCGTACTGCAACTAAAGTCTATGCTTTTGACAACAAAACTTTTATTTTTGTTTTGATAGGTATTGTTGGATGTTTTATTTTAAATTCTTAAATTAATGATTCTATTATCACAACATAGACAAAGAAGCAGAAGGAATATAACACCTACTGACAAACCATTGTAGCTTGTAAGCACTTGATAATTAAAATAAACAAAAAGGTTTTAACAATAAAAAAAGTTCCAAGTCATATTACAAGGCGTTTGTAAACCGACTACGTTATTTAATTCTCATTACAGGGAAGTCGACAAAGAAGTTCTTCAAACTTAAACGCCAGATGCTCATTGTTTATCGGTTACCTGACAGACCCTTTTTTGTCGGGATACCCCAAAATGGCGCCTTGTCTTCTAGGGGTCCTTAAAGTAATTGAATATTGAATTCATATGCAACACTAACGCTATGAATATAGTATTCTAATCAGCTTAAAAAATTTGGTAGCTGACTCCTCAGTGGTAAACACAGAACATAAAAAACTACGTTTTTTCTCGTTTTGTATGTTCTGTGAATAGACACCAGAGCCAAAAACCATTTAAAAACCTAATAGGTACTTTAGTTGCAAAATTTTTAGAATAGCCCGTAATTATTTCTTATAGAAATCAGGTGGCAGAGGGACCAATGTTAATTGTGGCGTTTGACTAGTATTCAATTTAACATGATATATTAAATATATTAACCGGTACTAACATAACATGTATTATTATAGATTCTCACAAACCTCAAAAAAATAACACAATCATGTGGCAGGTAAGGTACCATTCACAACCTATTACAGAACTTGCCGCAGTTTTTTTCAAAGCAGTCATTTGTGAAAGCAAATGTTAAAACTATTAGTAGGTACATCATTGAAAGAAAAATATATTGTTCTTGGGATTTTACCCGTATGGTAGTTGAGGTTGATTTAGAGTTATTTTAACATCATAAAAAGCAAAGCATCTGTTTCTATTCTGTAACAGGAAAATTGAATAACACTCATATGGAATTAAAATGTCGCTATGTTTTCCGACTAAATTTATTAAAATGAAAACGCATATCACAGCATTTTTTTTAATTGAAATTTTGGCGTATAACTACTTTTTAATTGAGTGTTTTACTTCATTTTTATTATCCCTCAACCCCCAGGAGGCATTCGGGTGCCACGATAACAATTGAATTTAATTGTGTCAATTGAGGGGTGTAAAAGCAAAAACGCTTCAGTCCAATATTTTCATTTTTTAAAGTAGGCACACCAAATTGAAGTGCTCAAAAGTCGCAATATTCTTATTTAAACATGAAAGTGCAAATTCACCTCAATCCCATACAAAAAGTACTTCAAAAGTAGCATTTGCGAGCAAACCAGCTTCGATCCAAAATTTGTTCGATCACAATCGACCAATCAGAAGCCACTATTTCAAAATATCTAAGATGGCGAATCTATTACTTTTCATAGTAAGTCGCGTATAAATAGTGTTAGTTTTTTTTGTGTTTTCCTGTTAATATTTGATTGTTATGGAAGAAAAAATTTAACCTGCGCGTCCAGGACGAGCCAGAAAACGTGTTAGAAATGAAAGTCAATGGCGGCGTGTACAGGAAAAGGCAAAAAGGTATTTGAAAGATCACTAGAATTTTGCACGTTAATGGCAGGGTCTGCAGCAATGGTAACAAATGGTAAATTGGCAACAAAAGACCATTGCTGCAGACCCTGCAGCAATGGTCTTTAGATGACAATTTTTTAATTAATTTCTAACCTATATTTACGAACGAACGAAATTTAATTAAGTTCTTCCTAAAATAATATCTGGTTACGCAGTTTTACAAAAAAATACGTCTGTTTAAATTTTGGCGCATGGTAACGTTTATTTTTTTTTTGCTTATGATATTCTGCAAAACATCTTCAACAATTACCTGCATGTCAGCACAATAAAAAAGCTATTTACGAGTGCAAAAATGTGACGGTGGCTGATGCTAAAAAATGGCATTTAAAGATGTTACTCCACTGCCGGTGCCAAAAAACAATTAGGCTTTAAAAAAAGAAAAAATCAACGACCTGAAAAAGTTATTGAATAAACATTTTGGGTCAAAGTGGGACAGCAATGTAGAACTTGCCTATTACAAAATGTCTTAAATTCAATTAATGATGGTGTAGGTAGATCAAGAGGATGAACCATTGCGATCCACCAAAGGATGATTCAAATGTAACAATTTAAAATCAGCCTTTAAATCTACATTATTAATTGAATTTGTTAATTAGTTTTAAAAGATTCTATTATAGTAGGTATATAAGTTTAATAACAAAGAATACAGAAAAATATTTTCTTTTTTTATAAACCCTTATTTTATTTGCAATCAGTACCCTAAGTCATTGTACGTTTTGACAGTTGTCAAACCAAAAAGTGAGATGTAAAATCGCTTCGATCCAAAGCTATTAGAAGCAAATCCGCCAAAGCCCATGGTTCAAATGCAAATAGACCTAAGTCCCAGACTATTTTGTTTTTTTTGTGGATTGAGTGCAAAAGTGGTTGATTTTAGATACATTTACTTTAAATATAAGTTTTTGTTCATCTAAGAATTACATAATCTTATAAAATATAGCATTTTCTACCTCACAATAGAAAAATTCAAATATCTCGGTTTAGGTCTTTTGTGACTGATGCGTTTTTGCTTATACACCCCTCAATTGTGTTCGAGGGATTATTGGGAAAATGCTAGCCTAAAACAATTTATTTCATAGGCAGAAAAGAATATCAATTTTGTTATAACTATGCAGTTTTAAAACAAGGTTATTGAAAATAGTAAGGACAGAAAGCTAAAAGGCCTAAGTGGTTACAAGTTAATCAAGTCGTAACAAGGTACTCGCAGCAAATTAATCTTTATTAGTTTAAAGTAAAACTTACTAATATTCTGTACGCCGTCCCACTGGATGATGCTCATGGCTTCGTTGGAGTACATCAGCCACGACAAATGCCGTATCCACGATACGTATTTAGGTATGGAGCTGCAATTTAAAATGACATTGCATTACAAACAAAAACCTCGATAAAAATTAACTGATATGGCAGAAGTAATATAGATCACAAATATAAAACGATTCTTTGAACAAAATTTCGTGTGCCAGAGTCGGGACCCGAACTCACAACCATCAGCTTACTAAGCGACTGCTCTAACCACAGAACATGGAAAAAGGTTAGAAAGGCTGTCAAGCGCCATTTGTGTGAGAACCGATGTCGCCGCTTGCGCCCCACTACACATAGACGAGTTCAAGGTACGCCAATCAAGCGAATAGGGACTACCGTTTCTTTGCTCACTAGTTGGTGCCACTGTAGACTGAGGTCCGGAGGTATAGCTATCAAAGGCGATTGGCGCCGAAACAAAGTGTTATATCTTGAATCTAAGTAAGGTTTATTATATATAAATAACTATCTTGATATCAACAAACTAACTTCTGAAATAGTTGCTCTTGAGGCCGCCTCTTTTTGCGCTTTTTCTTAATTACGCTTTCAAAGCGTTCACATTAATCGCCAAATAATCCATATTTGCGATATTTTACGAAGGAGATCACTTTTCAGCAGGTAAATTAAAGAAATTATAATTTATGCAACAAAGCCCGCTAAAACCAGTGAAAAGTGAATTACCTCACGCGACACAAGCGCCTCTCGTGGCAAATTCACTAGCGATAGCCACCATTCTTTTGACGTCGCGTCGTCAAAAGAAACCAATCAAAGCGCTCACTTACAAGCATTTGCTTTTAACGTGCGCGCCTGCCCCGCCTACATCGCCTTTCTAATCTTTTTCTATGTTCTGTGGCTCTAACCCAATGGTTCGACCCACAGAACATGCCAACTCAATAGCTACCCAGACATTGTGGTTGACGACGAATTAATTCAAGGTGTAACGCTGTGAGCCAGAGGAGTATTATCAATGTTTTCGGATAGTACTGCCAGCATTCGAGTGAAATAATTTTACAAATATATAAAACGGGCAAAATGAAACAGCTTTAAAATGTTTTGTATATTGTTCTTTGGGTAAACAAATTGATAATGTAGTTAAATTGAAAATTGATTGCATTGGTTAGATCAAATTAAAATTTATTTATTTAAACCTTAACACGAGAATTATGCTCAAAATCTACAAATACAAAGATCAGTTGCAAGTGAAAGGTTGTGGGTCACATCCCAACTCGAACAGTCAAAGTTTTAATTCAATGAATTGAAAATCTTCGATATTAAAATGTGTTATTAAATACAAGTAAACTTTAGTTACCTCAGCCTGATAAATAGCCCGGAGGTCATCATGAGAGAATAGTCGAATGGCACGAGGTACGCTATCGCCACCGGCATCGATCCGAACGCACACGAGAAGAACGAGCCTGTGTCAGAAAAACATCTTGTCACCTCTTTTGAAGAGTCGGAGATTCCCTACCCAATGAAGAGGCTGGAAAATTATTGATTTCACACCCAAACTTCCACTCCTTTTGGGGATGACTTCTGAGATAATAGTATAGGCTGACCCTGAGAAGGAGATAGGCATCCTTCCCAGGGATGGTCTATGCAGGTAATGCAGGAATCAGGATGTACAAGAGCATGGCACCACAGCTGTGATGCCTTGTATGCAGCAGCTGCTTTACAGGGTTTTATTGCCCCGAAAATTGATACATTCATGATATCGTTTAAAACTCTTGACAACACTTTGTGACATTGTAGTTATTTGTAATGAAAAGATTGAATGCTGTGCCTTGTCGTTTGGTTACACTGTGGTCGGTCATGTAATATATTTGTAACGTACTGCTGATAAATTTAAAGTGACGTAACATACGAATTTTTGTTTACATGGTTTACCTATACTTTTTCCCATAGCCGAATCTGTTCCATGTTCTAGTACACCCTGTATATCATCGTACTAAATTTATTTAAATCGTTTCAACAATTAAACGTGAAATATTAAAGACAGTCAGCTAATTTTGAATTGATAAAATTATAAACACAACTAAACTTGCGCATTGCATAATTAATTAAACGCTAAGGGGAATTAATTAAATGCGAACATATCTTATTATTTTGCTTGACCTTGCGATCTGGGGTAAGGCGAACATGGTCACAGGCTGACCGGAACAGCGATGCAGTCACTCCCTATGGAAACTACCCTCAAATATTTATTTCTCAAAGCACCTACACTAATTTTGTTCCTATTACGTGAGTCCCGAAAGTAGCGTCAGGCAAAATAACGAGGTATAATCGCTTTTAGTTCCCTTTATCGTTCTTCTAGAAGTTTACCACAAGCAATAGCCACGTTGAGCACCAGTATGGAGATAAAGACGGTGAACCCGAACGCGTATATGGTGCTGCGCAGGCCTGCGATCCAGTACACCACCAGTGTGAACAGCGTTGGCTCCACCACCAGCCCCGGGAACTAAGAGCAAACACTTCTAGTACCATATGGTAAATGAATAAAATAGAGTACCCACTACCTGAGATCTTTATCTCGTTTATAGCCTTGTCTCGTCAAAAAAGTGGAGAGAAGACTTCTCTGCCCATCTTCATGCTGTACTCTTTAATGTTGCCTTTCCACAAATGTGGAGCATGGCGTAGTGGATGCTTGAATTGACCAATCACAGTGCTTAAAATTCGTAATCTGTATATTCCGTGCACTTTGATTGGTCAATGCACGGTCCACCCGCTACCCTCCGCGCTATGTTGAAATGCATCCGAAAAGAATACTGCCAGAAGTGCAGAAGAGTTTTCGCTCCATCTTTGGCTTGACAAAAAATGTGACGCTTGGTAAACAAGCGTTGTTTACCAAGCGTCACATTTTTGTAGGTATTCTAGGTTTGTTTTTAGAACTCCTTTGTTTACTCACTGCCTAATTGGTAGAATGAGCAGACTTTATTTCCAAATTAACGACTCATCCTCCGCCACTACGTTTCTTTAGGAATGTTTCGTTGTTTAGTCATGTGCCTTGTTTTTTATGAGTTTCCAAGGTGCACCTAGTATAAACTCGAAACCAATTAACTCTTTTGATACTTCTTACCATAAAAGTTTTAATCAGAATGTTTACTAAGTTTGATTTTGAAACAACATAGGTAAACACTTATATGATCGAAGGGTAAACACCGTGCATTTTAACCGCCTGTCAAGCCCACGTTATGTAACCGTCAAAGCGTGTTTTAAAATAAATAGTCTGAATCTTTGGCCATTAATATTTTGTATTAAAACTTAGGTTACCAAGTTTATAGTTAAGCCCTTAAACTTACCAGGGCGATCATCCTAGAAATATAATAAATAGGAGTAGAATACAGTCCCGCTTTCAGCTCCCTGTGAAACAGGGGAAACTCCTCCGGGAACATATGCAGCACTGAGTACATCGGGCTGAAGGTGTTCTCAGCTATGATGATGAAGAGAGCTCCTTGAACGTCCTGGATACCCGACTGCGTTAGACGCGCTGTGCCCAGAAAGCATAGACCTGCTGTTAGGGCAATAGCCTGAAAAAACAGGGCATATTGTTAGAGATAATTGATCCGGTTGTTATACCAAGTACCTTGTTATGAGTTGGTGATATTTCAGCACTATTACAAGTGCCATGATCACGGAAGAATTGATGTGTCAGATGGGTAGTTGTTGAGAGCAAACTAATAAAACAAGGTACATGGTAAAGCCCCGAATCAATTTTTTTAACATGAAAGTTTAAATCAATTTGTGACATTAGAAAAACGTCTCATCTTTGTTTGGCCATCAAGATATTTTAGTTCAATCGTGATTTTATGATACGGAAAATGTCTCTTGATGATTATGATGATGATAAACTGTTTAAACTTCGAATACCGCGCGACAGCGGAAATTATTTGTGACTGCGATAGGTAACTGTCTACCACGCGGGCTTTGAAGATTATTAATTAAAATGCTACTAGAAGATATAGGTAGATAGAGAATATTATGCTGCATTGAGGCAGTCGTAGTTTTGTTCAAGGATGAATATTGTAATGAAATGTCACTAAAATAAATTAGAAAAGAACACAAGCATGCAAAGAAAAGCACAAGATTTAAACTACTCGTACCATGTTTCTTTGTTTAGCACCAAATAAAATTTTTGCTCATTTTATATTTTTTTTTAATTATCAATATACATGTATGATGTTTCCTTTCTTTTAACCTTAAATAGGACCACATAGTTAAATTCAAAATCGGTGAACACTGTAAAAAATTGCACCATCGACATCTCCTACTTGTTATTGGATCAAAACAGTTTCCAGATACTCAGATATACAACTACGAGTATAATAAAATTGTAAGGGAAAATTGAAGACTTTTATACATATTTAAACATAGGAGTAACCTCTTTAAAAAATTTAAGTTATAATACTCCTAATCCCATAGAATTAAATCAGATACGTACAAGTTTCTGTATTATCCGTATGAACTGCACTCTTGGATCCCTAATGATGATGAGCAGATACCGGTACACTAACCACACTATTTTTGTGAAGAAGAACGGTGGCTTGAAGTTGTCTTGTTTGAATTTCTTCGACTCCTGAAATAGGAAAAAAATCATGATAAGTATTTACATACTATCTTATCGAACTAGTCTTCCTAATATTATTAAAATGGATATTTGTTTCTCAATCTTAGCAGAACAAATAATCGGTTCAGAGCAAACAATGATATTTTAAAGTATAGGTATGTTACCTTCATAGTATTTCGCGTATTAAATCTGTTCCGAGCAATCCAATACTGCACACAAGTTTCACTGATAAGCAGAAGAAAAGGAGCGAGCACGCAAATTATTTTAATGATTACTGCTCGTGACTGCACTCGACGTGGACGTTGTAAAAACTGCCTAATCAGGGCGTATTTGAGTCTTCACAACGTGCGCGCTTAGTTTTAACTAGTTTTAATATAGTATCATTGAGGGTAATATTAGGCACGGTAACTAAATTAGTTACCGTGCCTTTATGGACTAAAAAGTTAGTTTTCGTGGGATAGTTTTAAATTTAAATTCTACGCGTACGAAGTCGTAGGCAACAGCTAGACCTTAGATCCACATATCTATTAGATAAAAATTATTTTACCAATTATAATTTTCAAAGCTAAGCCTGATCTATTAGAAGGCTATACAGTCAAAAGTTATGAATCAATGATCACCGCAGTGAAATATATGAAATAAACTAACTAAAATTGTTACAGAATGATCGATCATAACTACTGTAGACTGCTGTTTTATAGGAAGCTAATTTACTACGAAAACACCACGCACCTACATCAAATGCTTTGGCAAGGAGTCTTTGCACACCTACATGAAAAGTCTGTCTGCCTATACTAACCTCATCCTCATTATCCATCAGATGGAACTCTAAATGTATCTCCATGTCCAGTTCTTTAGCGGCGTCGCTGACAGCAAACCTATCGCAGATGCTCTTGATAGCCTGTCGGGACGCCGCTTCTGATCCAGGAGTCATCGCGAGCACCTTGATGAAGTAGTCCGTGGGGTTGTACGTGAGCGGGCAATGATAGCCTAGGCTGAAATAGAAATGTTAAAGATAAATGTACGTGAGGTTACAATATACACGAATATAAGTGTCCAAAGAAGGTAATTGTTTAGCAAACTATTCAATTTCAAATTTTTCCAAGGTTATGAAACTGCTGAGTCATTCGTTTTATTTGCTTGTCATCGTCGTATTACGTAAATCTTCTAAAGAAAATAAAGTCTTTGACTGTACATTTATTCGTTAATTAAATCTATCTACGAGTATCTATCTGTTCTTGACAGTTATTGTGCAGTTGCAATGGTGCCTTAAATTGCTTAAATAGTTAGATAAGAATTTTATTCATGATCCTTAACTTAAAATAGTCTACAGCTGCAGCAGCTACAGGCCCTACACCTGCACAGGAGCTGAGACCTAGTTAATATTCGGCTATATTTGAACTTACAGTTAAACCTCTCGCCTTTGAGGTTAATGTAATCATTTTAGGCATTTTAAAAATCTTCGCCAACATTCATCTGAATCCTGAACAACTAACACTAAACTTCAATAAATGATCTTTGATGCTGTTAGCTTATTAATTAATTTCGTTTGTGAGTAGCAACGGACCGGGTAGGTTCACATTACAACATCGTGAATCAATTTGAGATGATCCATTCTTAGAAGTGAGGATGTTCTATTGAGGGCACTGAGTGCACTGCTCCAGATAATTCAAATGGTCAGACAATTGCAGATGCATCTATTGAGTTATTAGTTTATTATGGTTATTAATCTAGTAGGTATGCAAATGTACTGTCATTGTATAGTTTAGTGCCTTCGTAAAGGAAGTCGCTATTTTAAAGGACTCATAATCATCAAAAATTACTAAAATCACCAACTCATTGTACTTTGGCCTTATATTTCAAACTAGCTGTCTGTCGTGGCATGGCACGGGTTTGCCTATGAGGATATTGCAAGAAAATGGTCTGTTTATGACAGTGTTTCTCCTTTACACACTTTTCATGTAGATTTTTTTTAACAGTTTCTTTTTCCCTGCAGCTATCTGACATATTCTGCCATACAAACCTTCTCCTGGCCACTACTAATGTATTTCAGTGATTAATTTTTATTTATTTAAATTCCTTGAAAAATCATCGATAACAATTTCCAAAAGAGCCCTTTGAACTTACCTTTCAAAGAAGTTCAGAGCTCCAGACGCATTTCCTGCGAATGCGACCCTTCCTTCCGCAAGCAGCACCAGTCTATCGAACAGCGCCATCAGTTCCGAGGACGGCTGGTGTATAGTGCAGATGACCGTCTTCCCCTGAGCTGCACTAGCCCGGAGTAAGGTCATCAGCTTTTGGGCTGATGAAGAATCCAGACCCGTAGTTGGCTCGTCACAAAACAGAAGTCCGGGGTCTGTCAATAACTGGTTGGATAGAAAAGGTTTATTAATTTTGAAATATTTTAAAGCAAAATTTTGCTGCTTTTATTGGTTTTGTTTGTGTTTCTCATCAAACTTTTACTTTAGTGTCCTAGTTTTTACTTTATTGAGTAAAATTTGTAAATAATTAGAAAAGGTAATATAAAGTAATTTAGTCTTAAACACGTAGGTTCTGATTTCAACTTCCATCGTCGGTTTTTATAAGTTAACTGTTACAAATATTACGACATTGTTGCAATCGCTATATTATCACGAAAGACTTTACGAAATATCGAAAACTATCCCACGTTAGTACAGACAACAGCATGTCAACCTACCACAAAACGATAAATTTCCTCAATTGATATTATCTCTAATTGTTGGACTTAAAGTTGAAAATCAGTTCAATGAAATTTAACTATTTGGGTAGGTTCACCTGCCGTTGTATGTACAAATTACCCAACATTGTCGAAATCCCTACACTATTAAATTTCAACAATAGTTTTGTTTACTTGAATGTAGATCAACGTTTAAAATTTATGACCCTCGAATATGGTGGTTAAGTAAATGACATATACTAGCCCGTAGTGACCCAATTCTTACCTCAGTAGCAAACGCCAGCCTCTTCCTCTCTCCTCCGGATAATGTCTTGCGGCCATCCAATCCCCCGATGCGAGTGTACCTCGCACCATAGAGGGCCAACTGCCTCAAGAGCTGGTTCACCCGTCTCTTTCGAGCTAATGAGGAAGTACGTCGGTCCATCCGAAGACGAGCCTTTGAACATACAGAAGATTATGATGAGTGACCAGTTCTGACACTCACAAGCACATCTCTATATCGTTCCACAAATACGTAATCCAATTTAAAAGACATTACACGGCCTTAACCCCTCCAGAGTGGAGTAGTTTTGTCACCTACAATCATTCAACACATGGTAACAATGCTTCCTCTGAATCAATTGCTTCAATTGACGTGTGAAATTATATAACTGTTGTCTACTACTATGATACCAAATGAAATTTAACTAAAAGTTAGTTTCAACAGTAAAAAAGCGGAGAGTAACGAAACTTAAGAAGAGTCAGTGCCTGCATAATTTTGACTTTAAGACCACAAAGTCCTACAACTTTTTTTTATTACCATCGCAGCGCTTGCTTGAAAAAAAAAAGGTTTCGCACATAGGCTATTAAACAGTTTCAAGAAAAGTTTTCATGTGCAAGGAGAAAGATCATCAAATCTTACCATGATAGTGAGGTGTTCAATAACTGTAAGGTTTTCCACAAACAGCTCGTCCTGGTGCATATACCCGCTCTCTTTATGCATGAAGTCTCCGATTGGTAGACCGTTCATGGCTATCTCTCCATCTGTCACTGTTCCCACTGTCGACAACGTATTTATTTTGTGTTCATCTCTAAAAAATTTGCCTACCTACATACACGCATTCATAAAACGCACGAATAAACGCTTCGCACTCGCACCCTAAAGGCATATATTAAGAAATGAAGAATACCTTATCTATCAATTACATCTACATATTGTGTCGACTCTAATTTGTTTTTCTTTACTTAGTCAATTTAAAATGTTTTGCCGCTCAAAACAAATGACAAATAATTATGGCAACATTTATTCTACTTAAATGATTGGAGTTTTATTAGAAGCTTAATTTAAATATATCTTTATCAACCGACGGATAAAGAGGAGATTTTTAAGTCGGCCCGTTTTTTTATAACCATGTAATAATTTAGTGAAAAACAAAACTACAAATTTTAAAAGAAACTTTGTAATAAGAAATTTATAATAAATATTTTTACACCAAAAATTTGCATGTTTTACCTGGACTTCGATGAGCTAAAGCTGTCATCAATGTTGTTTTCCCAGCACCACTGTAACAAGAAATATCAAATTCAAATCCGTTCCGAATAATTTGATTGATCAATATTCAATACTAAATTCTAATCGCTGTAACCACAAAACTTTCCGGTTCTATGCATATGGTGCTAGGTATACTGCTATTACATAGATTTAGTATCCTACGTTTATGTGTTATTAATTGCATACGTACTAATGTTAAAACTATTAGATATTTGTCATTTAATCGAGTGACACAGCTACTGGCTCCGCATGGTTTAACACAACCCACTAGTTGCATTCGGATTTATTATGAAAGATCAGTCAAAGACATCAAGCAAGCTGTCAAGACATCAATCTTTATTATATATTTCAGGTAAACAGAGCAGTAGGATTGTCACAGGAGAGTTGCAAAAAAGAAGAAAAGAGGTTTAAAGATAATACTCAATAAAAACACTATGCCTAAATTTTCAGTAAAATCGCTTAATTCACGCCTGATCACGCCTAACAAATTGTCGAATGTTTCAATTTCATCAGACCAAAAATATATTGAAAACTAGCTACATTTAACTAATACATACATACATACATACATACACTCACGCCTTTTTCCCGGAGGGGTAGGCAGAGACCACATCTTTCCACTTGCTACGATCCTTACAGACTACTTTCGCTTCATCCACATTCATTAATCTTTTCATACACGCTCGCCGGTTTACTCTTGACCTGACCTTTTTTTAGAACTTCCCCGATTTGATCAAGATAAGTTCGTCGAGGCCTTCCCCTTCCAACATTTCCATTCATACTCGCCATATATATCTTTTTAGTCAACCTGCTTTCATTCATCCTCTCAACATGTCCAAACCATTTAAGCATTCCTTTTTCAATACTGGTCACTACATTGGTCACTACTTTAACTAATGGTGGAAAGAAAACGCTGCTGTCCCTTTTTTCTGGCATTTTACGTATATCTGGCACTCCTATAGTCGCCACTATCATAACATATTAAAAACTAGCACAATAGAATCACCCCTAAAGGGTTATGTTAAAACATAAAACATAGTAGAGTCTAATTTTGATAACAAACTTATTGCAGTTATTGTATAAATATATACAAATAAACTATCAATATAACCTATAACAATGCTGGTGTCTGGAGTCTTATTTATACCGTTATTCAGCTTGTATATAAAACACCAGGCCTCTCACTCTCAGAAATGGTCATAACTTGGATTTTTGATACATACAATATCAATGAATTAGAAATCAAGGCATATATTTGTCTTATCATTTCCTTTTAACCACACAGAAAACAGCTATAACCGCATACAGGAAAGCTCTACCAAACAGTATCTAAAGGGATCCAGGTAATTCAAGTAAGACGAAACCAGCGGTTTGTTGATTGGTCAGACATTCCGCTAGAGCGACTTGACTGCGGTAGTTACCGCGAAATATGAACCTTCAAAACACTAAGAAAGTACCGTTTGAAACAATACACTCGAAAGTTGAAATCAGTATGTTACTTAAACTAGCACTCCGCCCGGCCCGCGATTCCGTCCGAAAAGCGGCTACATCGCACTCCAATATTTTCAATTAGATCGCTCTTCTTTGGGATTACTTAAAATTTACCATTCACTTTTTTATTCTCTATCCCAGATAACAAAATATTGACTGTCCGCAATAGGTTTGGCTCTATCCATCGCAAGGTTTTGAGCGTGGTGCTCAACCTTGCCCGCGGGTGTGATGATAATTGTAGGTGGCCCGGGCAGACGTTTCAGCAAAATTTCTGAATCTTTCGTTTGGCCCAACTGATAAAAAGATTGAGAAGTCTTGGTTTAGATCATGGTCAGCCTGTAGCTATTGATCTAGTAATAGTTTCAGTTTGATGCTTGAAAATCAGAAGTAAGACATTTTGACCTAGATAAAAAAAAAATAGAACTAATAAAATAAAAGCTTGTATGTATTGTAACCATTGATTATATTTATATCTAAATATATAAAAATGAAAACTGATTTAATGACTGACTGACTGACTGACTGACAGACATATCAACGCACAGCCCAAACTACTGGGATTTAAAATCTGAAAATTTTTACCGTGCTTCCTTTTATAGTGTAGGTGAGCACTAAGAAAGGAATTTTGGAAATTCCGCCTCTAAGGGGGTAAAAAGGGCCCCATAAGTTTGTATGAAACTCCGTCAGTTTTGAAGCTAAGTCGATGAAAATTGGTATCCAGCTACCTGATTAAAAATTAAGAATGACGTCTTTCAGGATTTTTGAAAATTTAATCTTTAAGGGGATAAAAAATGGAGGCAAAGTTTGTTCGGTTCCGCGTCATATCCATACTCTTTACATATTTGTACTCTGACTTTACTAAGTTTGTTATGACATTCAATGTGTCAATCAGAAAATAAATAGGTAATTTCTTACAAACAGAATAGGTAGTATTATTTTAGAATTTAATAATTGGCGCCGAAATGGATGAATTAACTGAATTGAAACGTGCAGAACTATAATTAAAGGCTGCATTACAAAATTCGGCAGCCGGATACAAAACCTACGAGAAATTTCTGATTATGAATTAAAATTAGTGAGTGATCAGCTGGTGAAGTGACAAATGAACAAATTTTACCAAGAATAATTTGGAAGAGATACGACTACAAATAATATTACTGATGACCCACAGTTGGAATCTGAGATTGAAGAAAAAAATAACCTTCAGGGTATTACAACACAGCTTAAACTAAAACGGCAGAGTTTGAATTCGATAGCACGAAACAATTCCATGTATGCATAAGGTACTGAGGAGCAAAGGTCGGTCACAAACAAATCTTAGGACATCTAAATTGAACTCAGTACCATTAAACAAGGACGAAACATTCAAAAACATCTTAAACGGTTGGATACGTACTTAAAACTGAACAGATGTGATGATACCGATACAAGGAAATACACTTCAATCATACATCTTTGAGCCCAGAATTACATCAGAAAACGTATTATATTATATTTTTGTGCACTACGGGATCCTTGTGAGTTAGAATTTGAAGAGTTGGATAAAATTCAGTTAGTAAATTATCAACAACTCAAAATTGGTCAGATTACTAGAAGATTTAACAATGGTGTTTGACGGAACTCTTGTTTGAATATCAAACTACAAAGCTCAATTAGTGCTTCAAAAAAATGTGACACCAATTTTCATCTAGCCGCAACGTATTCCATATGCCCTGAAGGACAAAGTTGACGAAGAAATAAGGAGGCTATGTAACGAAAAGACAAAACTTGAAAATTCCTATTGGATGTCTTATCTATATGTATATTGATACATATTCAGAAAATAAATATCGGTACTTACCATAAGAATGGTATTATTTAGAACTTAATCATTTTTAGGGTTCCGTACCCAAGGGGTAAAAACTGAACCCTATTACTAAGACTTCGCTGTCTGTCCGTCTGTCCATCTGCCTGTCACCAGGCTGTATCTTAAGAGCCGCGATAGCTAGACAGTTGAAACTTTAACAAATTATGTATTTTTGCTACCATTGCGGTAATAACAACAAATACTAAAAACAAAATAAAACAAATATTAAAGGGACAAAAAAAATCGCGTTTGTTGTATTTTCGGTTCGATATTAATAATGGCAACAGGTAGGCACTTGAAATATTCACAAAACACTCAGTTATATTTCTAACTTTAATAATCAATAATTAAATTAAAATTTAAGAGACAAAAAAAGATAAATTTTTTGCTTATTTTTGCTTGATATCAATAAATGGTAACAGGTAGGCACTACATTAACTAAATGTAGGTACCTAATGCTGTTTTGGTAGTCAATGGTAAAGAAACCCTTCGTGCGCGAGTCCGACTTGCACTTGGCCGATTTTTGTTTATACGGTAGAGACAAATGTTGGGAAATCGAAAAAAGTGTATAGAATTACACTGTTGTACCTTATGACATTATCAACTATATTAAGCAGTACAAAAATAATTCCTAAACTGGGCATAGACCCGTAAAAGGTAACAGGTGTGTTGCAACAACACTAAGCAGCTGACTGGTGGATTAAATCAATATAGACTGGTAGACCACTTGACAAACTTCCATTTAGAAGATAATTTGATAAACTTCCATTTAGTAACGATTTATTTTTTCTAGGACGCACCGCTTTTGGGGGCCTTGCAAAGTTTGTTTAGTGAAACTGCCTTTCTAACGCATCCAAATTATCTTTTTATTTAATATCCTCCATATTTGAAAAAATACACTTTTAAAATATGAAAATAAAACGTTGAAAAAAAAATCACATCACTTCATAATTCCGTGTTGTTTAACTTAGGAATAGCTACCACCACGCACCCACTAATGACCAAGCAGCAGTAATTAATGATGTTTTGCTGACATCATTTGAAGCTGAAGAAATATAAAAAATTATAGACACAGTGGTCAGTACAGTCGAATCAGTTCTCTATCCTGTCAAGTTTCTGAACACTTTTTATCCTACTGATCATCCTCTACCATTCATGCCTCAAACCCACATCCCACATGAAAGTTTTGTGAAACTACGTCAGCTTTTTGGTATAAATTTTGTTGTTTATAAGGATTTTTTTATAATTAAATATTTGAGGGGGTGAAAAATGGTTGAAAATTTTGTGGCTATTTTTTTTTTTAAATTGTTTGTGTTTAACATCATATTGAGGTACTTGAAACTTCGTTTATCGATCATGAAGGGAGAATGACATAGGACTGGCTTTTTCAGAGCTCTACACCGATGCTGGTACTACACCGGTCTTCTATCCAAACGTAGTATGCAAGCAAATTGTCTTTGTAAAATCGCCTTTTTAACGCTTATGGATCGAGAAAAATCGTAACCTACTTGGTTGGAAATTAAGAATGTGGTACTTCAGATTTCATGTAAATGAAAACAGATGTGGTGCGAGCTCGCTTGGACCACGGTTCGCTAGGAGAACTAACACCGGATCCCTAAATAGTTTAAATCGGCCCCTTTCATCCAACTATTGTATCAACGGGCCCCGGTAACCACCTCGCCCGAGATGGGCACCTTCGGCACCGTAGGCAAAGGAAGTGGAGGAAAAGAGTGGAGGAGAGGGGGGTGAGTCGTGACGAAAACTTTGTAACAGATCAAAACCCACGCGTGCGAAGCCGCGGGCATCAGCTAGTTGATGAATGTAACAGTTTAACAGAATTTTGTTGTACACTCGGGCTATTATTGCTTATCTTGAGATACCGAAAACAATATTTATATATGTTTTTTTTTTAATATTTCGCTGTTAGTTTTTCTATCTTAGAGGTAATACTTGTATCATCACATATTTACACGTAAAGGAATACATTAGTATGAAGGAAAAAATGACATAACAAAATGAATTTGTTTATTCATCATCACGAAAGTTTGTATGAAATGCTTACCTAGGTCCCATCAACGCGACCAATGTGCCAGGTTTGGCGATACCGCTAACTGGAAAAAAAAACAAAAAAACGCTAAAATGTATTTAAAATATCACTGTTTGGTGTTCTCGACAAATAAAATTTAAAGAAAAATGTGTTGGCACACCTACAATTTACTTGTTTGATATGATAAAAAAGACGAGACTTTGTTAACGACAGATCAACTCTCAAGAATAAACGCAGAAGTCCAAGGCTACTGCCTTCTGGTGACATTTAATTAGCGTTTATTTCTGAATGAGTCTCAAGTCAAATTAGTGTTTAAGGTTCCTAAATAAAATAAGAATTAAATTGTGTAGATACTTTCGCCCTAAAAATCATGCGGTTCAAGGTAATAAACGTTGACAGGGATCATTCTAATATGGCCGCAGGTTCAATTGATTAAAAGATGGCCCTGTCACCAGTATACTAAGATACTTTATTCCAATGTAAAATTCTATCGTATGTTACTCATCTTAGACTTTAATGGCTACATGTTTATTTTATTTTATATATATGTGAGAGAAGAAATAAAGATTATTATTATTTATTATTAATGTCGTAATAAAACTGTTTAGTCAGAAGTTATGCAATCATTCCAAGTCTATTGATTCAGGTTTCAACAATATTTAAAAAACTATTTATCCTTAAGTCGAATTATGGAAGAAGTAGGCTCTCAGCCTGGGCTTAGCGTGTGCATTCTGTGGTGTGATTTATAAATAAGCTGGTTTTAAACTCGCTTATCTTTCGATCTTTGAAATTAAATTTATTTTTCTGCAATAACATCGGTTACCGTTTTGTAATCTGGCTGGTGCTATTAACAAAGAGCTTTCGCTTTCAGCACTTGCCCAGAATGTCCAGTGGAATAGAAGGGTATGTGCTGGTATTACCGTTATTGACGAGTCTCTTCAACGAGCCTCCTTTTAATCGCACGTGCACGCTCAGGTCCCGCCACACCAGCGTGCATGGCAACTGTGTGGGTGACGGTCCCAGCACATCTTCCACCTCTGGGAACAGAGGTTCATACTTCGCTCTGGTAAATTTGCTGACCCCATCGGAGTATACAATGTCGGAAGGTTTCAGCTCCTGTGGAGAAAACGTATGTGTAACAGACAACACTTTTACCTTACACGGCAAAGCCAACACTGCCCTGATATGAAAGAAAGCGGCTAAGCTACAAAAGTGAATTTCGAAAAAACAGCGAAAAACGTTTGAAATCGGTTTAAAAAAGTGTAACTTAGCCGCTTAAACCCTTACGCTATCTCAGTAACTAATAGACGGAAAAATATAATTCCAAGATTGGTCGATAGAGCATCGTCTGCTTAGTTCAGAGGTAACGAAAACTTAAAAAGCCGCTAAAGTAACTTATGCTACCTTTTGCTAAAAAAAAAGCGACATTGCGAATGCTACAACAATATACACCGTATTTTTTGAACCAATTGGAAAACGAAGCCCATGTTATTGGACCATTATGTACAACATTATGGCAGTTAATATTTTTTTATCAAAAATATTTTTTGAAAAATATTAAATTTTTATTTAAACTTTTAATTTTGTTACACGCTTTGACGCGCACAGATGAATTATTTTGCTGCCACGGGGTCTCAGTTGAATTGACCTTACACAGCTACATCTGTGCGCGTTACAGCGTGTTTCAAAATAAAAAGCTAAACCAATATTTAATATTAAAAAAAAAAACTTAAAAAAACTAAAATAACATTGCCAAGATGTTATACATAATGGTTAAATAACGTGGAATTCGTTTAATTTGAAAATTCACCTTGTATTGGGGTACTTTGAAATAGATTACAATTTTTCAAACCTTTGTACTAGTATTAGCACAGATAAGACAATACTAAAGTATTAGCTTATAAGTGTAGAAATGCATTTATTTATAATAATATAAGAAACATATTTAGTGGATGATGATTTTAATGAGTTTTTAAAATAAACTGAAGTAATTCCTCTATAGTGAGTAGTTCCTTTTTAGGCATTAATTAAATTATTTGACTAAGGTCGATGTGTAAATGAAAGGTGTCTCTAAGGCAGGCCAAATCATCATTTACTTGCCCTGTTCCTAGCCAAATGCTTACTTACTCAAGAATTATCATTTAGATCTGAAAACATGATATATTCAAATCACTAGAGTTATTTAATTCGGGGATTATACCATGTTCCTTATTTATTATGAGTTTCCGATATTTCGGCACTGTTGCCGTGTCGTGACACTGCAGTGTCGTGTGTAATAAAAGACTACGACGGAGGGTAGATCGATTTGTCTGCTCTTAACAGCTACCCACCCGCAGATACAACAGTTCTCCCGTGATCATGGCGCTTGCAACAGTGCCGAAATATCGGAAACTCATAATAAATGAGGTACATGGTATAAACCCCGAATTAAGTAACTCTAATGATATATTCAATATTATAAACGCAAAATTTTGTAAGAATGTATGGAAGTTTGTTACTCTTTCACGCTAAAACGATCCAACGTATCTGAATGAAATTTGTCACAGCGTTAGTTTATTGCTGGAATAACGTATAGGCTACTTTTCATTCCGGGAAAAGGTACGGTTCTCGGGGATCAATATACTATAAAGAAATTCAAAATTCCACGCGTACAAAGTCGCGGGCAAAAGCTGTAGACTATAAGAGTCGATGCGAAGCAACCAAACCTCGCTTATGCGAAGACACACATATCTACACACAATAATTAAATAGTGTTAGCATTTAAATCTATATTTGTGAAAAAACGTCACAAAACTAATACAAAATTTATTATACTGCTAATCAATTCAAATTGATTTTATTGATATGCAACAATTTATTAAATCCAACGTTTATCTAAATTCCGATCAGCACTTTTGAGAATTGTTGATCACATAATACCTATTGCTTTATAGATGGTATATAAATAGCCAAATAATAAATAAGTATGCTTTACTATTTTGACAGAAGAGACTTATAAAAAACTAAGGACCGGTTATGTAATATTCGGTTACATCGTGCAAGAACAGTTTTCCTTCTGTAATAGGCCCCAATAGACGAATAAAACGTTCTAATATTTTATCATTTAACTATTGATCCGGGACAATTTGTGAACCAGTGTCAGGAAGAAGCAGCTCTAGAAATTTGGTCACAGTCTCAGCCTATTTTAGCCAACAAGTGGAAGCTAGGACACTTTAATTCAATACTTTTGTAGATAATCGAAAGAGGTGCAGTTAAGCACTTTTTCATCAAAATTAATTAAATAAGCGATTTAAGTTTAAACACAGAACAGCCGTCGCTATCTCTATATCAGATTTAGATGTTATTAACTTCTCATACAGACATATATGTATATATATATATACCATTTAAACTAAATTTTATGTAAATCACTCAACAAAGCAGACAGTTACAATTACTTTACCATTTTGTATAATATTAGTACGAGTATATGGATGTAAAATATCTCATGCCTTCAGTACCTACAGGGATTCCCGAGGATTCAGCTAATTCTCAGATCAATTATATCAAATGTTAGAATCACAGTTTAGAATAGTTAAAAAACAGGATTTATTATTATTTGAAATAAAACAATAATTAACAATGAACAACCAGGGTTGCCATTCATTCTGTTTTTAAATATTTTATGTTTTAATCGATTTTTGAACCAGTAAAGCTACCCGTAACGCTTTGGTGGCTTCGTAAGGTAGTGGCATGGCAGAATGCAAAGAGGGGAAAGAAGCCTCTTACTCTAAATCCAAACCAGGTTTTAAACAAATGTTCCTAGTTACTTCAAAAGGATTTGTCACTCTAAAGATAGATAGATAAGTAAATATACAATTTTCAATAAGACCGTCATTGCTAAAAACGTATAAAGCGACAGCACTTGGGTGGAGGAAATTATGTTCTTATTGGAGATGGTATGGCGAAGTGCAAGACAAGTAATGTATGACAGACAAAATAACATACATAAACCTAGAATACATATACACACACAAACGAATGCCTAAACCTCACTTTACAAAAACTTAAACTTTATTGTTTAATTCAATATTCAAATTTAAATGGTAGCTTTTCGAGCTAGGTATACTTACCCATTCGAACAAAAAAGTCGTCAGAATCTATCAACTAAGAAAATGATGCGTTTAAGTTTTTCGTTTGTCGATAAAAAGGTTAAACGAGTCAAAGTATAAATACGCAAAGATAAAATTCATAGTGACAGACTTTTTCCTACCAATCTGTTTTCTTATTAAGGTAAGTAAACAATGATTTTGCTGCGTATTTTATGTTTACTGGTTATTTTTGATCAGAGTAAGCGGTTGAATTATGAAATTAGTTACCTACATTTTAACAAAAACTAGTACATATCAACAAAATGTAAAGAAATATAAATATAAATGTGTGTATTCATGGAGAGAAGAGCAAATATTATTAACACATTGACAGTTCAGACGATAATGCATTATATGTAGTTTTTATTACATAAAGACAAAGTTTAACTACAAAAAGTAAAATGGTTACGTCGGTGGAAGATCATTTTTATCACTTAATATTTAATTATTAAGTTTAAGTATTTAAATTGGTAAAAAATTGGCTATACCAGTATTAATTTAGCAGATCACACTTGCAGTATTATTGATTTAGCGGAAACATGCCATGTGATAAGCAGACATCGAATTATTAGTAGGAATGTGATTTTTCATAAGCCTTTAATTTAAATGCGGTTTAATTTTCCAGAAATATGGTAGACATGTTAAAATCAATATACATAATTTTGCAATCATATTCGCTTATTTGGTTCGCAAAAAGTGTTGCTAGGAAGCCGTATCAAAGATTTTATCTTTTTGGCGGACATTTTCTAAGTGTTTTATCATGACTTTTTTGTACTGGGCTATACCAAAAGAAAAAATACGTCAATATTTCACCCTGTATTATTATAACTGTGCTTAAAAAATATATTTATAAGAGGTGGAGAGAAATTAAGGCATACCTACTTACATGAAACATCCGGTGCTACATTGCATATAGATATATATATATTCCAATGAGGGGTTGTAACTCTGTCTGCCTGTCTGTCTGTCACGCTTATAGGTAAGCTTATTATTACTAAACCAAATTTGATGAATTTAAATACAAATATAGATAGGATCTTAAGAAAGGACATACGCTTTTTTGTATTCCACAGTTGGACACAGATTTTCGCAAAAGCAACGTAACGTGTAGTTCACATGCCAGAGCAGGGAGCAAAAAGCTATATTTCACCTTAAATTTTTTATTGTTATGCGAGTAATATTTCTACAAAAGATTGATAACAATGTTAACACGTATCTAGACAGTAATCCAGGCTATTTATTGTCTTCTACATTCTTGTCATTATCTATCCTACAATAATTTCGTTTCGTTGTGTTACAGATTAAATAAACATTAAATCGATTCAGTAAAAATTTTGTAGGATGCAATAGAATCTCGGAACAAACGATACTTGATACTAACTTGATGAGTGTATTACCAAGTTAATACTATTACTTTTGATTTATCATAAACTGACACTGGTTTTCCACTAACATCACAGGTCAGGTCTACAGATAAACTTTCAGTCAAATCAGAATATAAAAGTTAAAACACTTACATACGAATCTTCCAAAGAAGACGGGTTCGATGTGTTGTTAGTAGACGGATTCCTCGATCCATTTTTCAGTGCTAATGACCTTTCACTACCGGACTTCTTACTCATTTTCCCGCGCGAATTCTTATTTTAAAACAAAATGGTTAGGAACTCTTCGGTAAAATTCGCGCGAACATTTTCATTCGAATACGGACAAAGGCGCAAGAGAGAACTGAAAGTGAGTGCGCGCGACCGTCTACGGCTGCATCTACGGAGTTTTGATGTTACACGTTAGAAAAGGACAGCACATCTAGTTAGAACGTGATAAACAAATTTCTATTGACCTTTTTGAATTACGAGAGTCGGAAAACCAGTCCATTTACCGAAATTATAGTTCTATGATAATATTACGTTATCGTTCGTAGGTGTTATAGTACGTAATTAAATATTGCTTAAATATGCGGTAAAATGGCTACTTTTCGTAACAATTAGAAAACCATTACACTGTCATTTTTGTAGATTAAATAAATAATATAAATGTGTAACACAAACGAAATGTAAATTTGATGATGATTAATCACTCTTGTAGCTATATGGAGATATGATAATATCTATGAGCTAGTGAAAAGACCAACATTTTGGTTTAGCCAAACGCATTGATTGACAATATCTTTAAACTGGTATGGTCACTATGATTCGGGGTTTATACTGCTATATTTTTTATGTGCTGAGATCAATGATATTTAAAAAGTATAGATAGGTTATGCCCTTACAAAACTATCGAAATATATGTGCCGCTTGCGAACAACTGCACACATGCGTAATTCTTATTTTGTCCTTGTCATACTCGTGAAAAGAACAATTACTTTCTCTTTCATGGATTTGAAAAGACGTCACAATTGTGACGTTTTAGGGACGCATATTGAAAGCGCATGTAACATATCTATTACTTTTTAAATATCATTGGCTGAGATCTATTTGAAGTTCATTAAGAACGAAAATCATATATTCCGTGATCATAGCTGAAATATCGGAAACTCGTAAAAAACCTGGTAGTTAAGAACACCTATTAACTCTTGGAACGTTATCTTTTTTGTGATTGTGGTCATTTTTAGTTATATGCGCGTCAAATTATGTTAGCTTAATTTGGCTGTCTAAAAATATTATGCATCACATGTTATCCGGTCTATAAAAGTTTATTGTTTTGACTTAAATTTTGCCCAATCGAATAGTTTTTGGGGATTTAAATTGATAGCTTCAGGCTTTGGGTAAGTTTGCGGAAATCTAAAACTAAACATGCGATAAAAATACATTGCTAATTTCGGTTCATTTAGTAAAAAATATTGAAGTCATATTTACTTTTGGGAAATGGCATATTCCATAATTATTTCACACTACACCTAGATCTAGATTTTAATCATGAATCAAATATACCTACATAATTAATAAAAACAGATTGTAGACAACTAACAGAAATAAAAAAAAAGTTTTTAATTTGTGTGCAATATCAACAATCTCTCCCCCGATTTTATAAATACGCATTAAAAACAAAAGTAAGTTAAGCATGACAAACTAAAATATCGCCATAAGTTAGGTATAACAGCTTCACTGTCAGAAATTCTTCTAATTATTAACCTAGAACCTATATATTATACCTAACAAAAACCGGTATTTCTAAAGTATCCGGTATGTTTTAATGGGTCGGGTCGACGTTTCATAAACTAGCCTTGAATACCTTAAGAAAAATAAGATTGCGCAATATTAGGCAAGGGTCAAGATACTTAAGGCGAAAACGTTTCGAAAAATATAACGTTTTCCGAGCCCATTCATTGGTCAAGACATTACACATTATTTTCTTACAAAAGTAAGAACTTTACAAAATACGAGTACCTTAGGGCAGCGTTTCCCATTTGCCGGGTCGCGACCCGGTACCGGGCCATCAAAATAAAATACCGGGTCGCAACATTCCCGCCTTGTTTATGAAATAATACCTACTATCGATCGACGCGTGGAAAATATTCTTAAACTTTCGTCATTTTCGGGGAACTTGAAACTTTAGAAAGCCATAGGCAGTGTATTTATACCTAGTGAACCAGTTTGGTTTTAAAAGTACCTATTAAGTGGGTCATAAAGGGGCAGTGTGAAATTTACCGGACCATGACAGAACAATGTTTGGAAAACACTGCCTTAGCCTTAGGGTAATGTAGAGTAGGCAGTTATAAGTGTAGGTATCATCAATACAGAAGAATCGAAGAAAAAGTTTTAGATTTACCAAAATTAATTTCTAAATATTTTTTTACTTTTTGTAAAAAAAATATCGATAGGTACTTTCAAGTTATTTATGACGTGGTGTGGTGATTGATCATTATCGGTGATTTCTTGTTTGGCACAGTTTTGGAAAGGCCTATATTCAGCTGTGGATTGATAAGTTGTTTAACTTAATTATGACTAGCTATACCCATCGAATAAAAAAAGCATCAAAATGGGTCTACTCAATAAAATGTTCAAACATAGTTACATGAATAAATGTCTTGTTTGCAATATTCTCACTGAGAGCAATTTTGTCCGATAAAGAGTATGAATCTATCTAACTGTTAAAGATTTAATACTATGTATCTAAATAATAAATAAATAAATATTTCAGACATGCCACACTGGGCCACACAGAGCCATCAAGTCCCAAATTAAGCTACTATTAAGTACCCTGTCGTATGGGGTACTAGACAACCGATAAACTTACTTATATACTTTTTTTTTGTAAATACATACTTATAATACATAGAAAACACCCAGACCAGTACAAACAGACATGTTAATGCACACAAATATTTGTACTGTGCGGGGATCGAACCCGCGACCCATGGCTCAGAAGCAGTGTTTACTATACCGCTGATCTAAATGGTGTATCTACACAAAACATTTGGTTTATGAACGAAAGAGATGCTCTTTTCTTACTCATATTTTCTCGATTCTCTCGATTGTAATGGCTTTCCTTGCGTCATCATTTCCGGTCAAAGTAGACTTCTAGCCGCATAATTAGTACAGACAACAGCACGTCAACCTACCACAAAACGTCAAATTTTTTCAATGGATATTGATCTCTACCTGTTAGACTTAAAGTTGAATATCAATTGCATGACCTTTAACTTTTGAGTAGGTTGACCTGCCGTTGTCCTTACATGCCGTTTTTGGGGGTGCTTATACGGCCGGTCCCAATAATCTATCTATCGCCAGATTTGACATTTCGGAGATAGGAAACAGTTTCTATCTCTGATTTTTCCGTCCAGAGAAACAAAGACAGAAGTTGTTCTCCGATATGCCAAAACTGAAGATAGATAGGTTATTAGGACCGGCCGTAAGGTAACAGTCCGTAATCCGGTCAAGTTTCGGAGCCTAATCTCATAAGCGCACGCCTGACAGCGACACAGCAAATAGGCCGGCGCGATTGGTGTGAACGGGAAACGATGTGACGGCTGCGTTGCGAGGCTTCGGCGGCAGATGTAGGGTTGCTACAAGGCTTGCTGACACAAATTATTGTTGGTCTATTATCAAAATTCGGAACTCCTTTCAATGACTTTACGGGAGGGAGGAAAATTGATTGTTTACAATTTTCAGGACCTAATAATTTTAGATTCTTGATTAAATCTTACTAACACTATTATATGTACTTTTGATCCGGCTGCGAAAGCCAACCAGCCTGCCAAGCGTGATTAAATCCTCCTTTATGAGAGGCTGCCTATATACTGGGCTCGGCAGCAGTGGAGTTATTTTGATATTTCTAATTGTAAATCTGTCTCTCCGTGACATTGCTGAATGTAAAGCAGTCTGTCGTTGTTCATTATTTTTCTCCAAATTAAATGAAAACATTTTGTAATATTAGAGACATACTAAATAAAATGTGAGAAAAACAATGAGACGATAATAATTTTAAGCATGATAGGCCAGTTATGTTGATATTTCTAATTGTAAATTTATCTCTACATGACATTTCTGAATGTAAAGCAGTCTGTCTTTGTTCATTAATTTTTCACCAAATTAAATGAAAACTTTTTGGAATATTATAGACAAAAGTACCTACTAAATAAAATTTGAGAAAACACAATGACTTCTAAGACGATAATAATTTTAAGCATAATAGTAATATATACTTACACGTGGGAGAAAAGTTAGACTCGTCTAACTTTTTTGCTAGTTACACTCTTGGCTTCGTATTAGCCCATAAGCAATCTAAAACTTAATAATGTTTTTCACGTATGTCTTATACAAGACATCAAAATAGAAGAAGTTGCGTTCAGCAGTAGTCTGATCATTACGATACTAACTATTATTTTTTATATACAACCAACTATTTTTCCGTGTACCAGCCCTACGTTACCGCGACCGCCGAAGTAAGACACGCGACACCGCCCAGAGACGGGTCAACGAGCAATGTCGCTTCCTTGAAAAAGGCCCTAACTGGTATTGTCTCACACCGCTTATATGGTCCACGTTACGTGTGAGAAGGATAGCTAATGTTGTTTGTGTTCTGTTCGAAATTTTCAGTAGGAGGGTTTTTCAGGGGCACTTTTAACCTATTGTAATGCTTTTTACAACCGTGAAAGATAACATTTACATAATGCAGTTTTTTGTTACTTAACCTACATCATCCCACTGCTGGGCAAAGGTTCCGCAACGCTTTCCACTGGTCACTGTCAGCGGCCAATGACTCCCAATCTCTTGCGAAGCTGGACAAATCGTCACATCACCTCTTTTTGGTCTACCTCTTCGTCGGTAGCCGTCTAGTGGTTTCGCGTGATGATTTGAGCCCATCTATCCGGGTGTATACCCATGCCCACTCCCATTTAAACTTTGCTGTGTTTTTATTTTTTATTTTTATTTTTATTTTAATAGAAGGCATAATCGCCACGTTTGGCAGTTTGGCGAACGATGTAGAGAAGGCGCTAAGAAGACTGGCAAGTCTTCTTCTGACCCCTTTAGTCACCTTTTACGACACCCATAGGAGATAGGGGTGGTGTGATTCTTTTAATTTGCCAGCACTGAACAACACTTGTTTGATTATAAAAATATTATTATCATTGGTAATATTTACTTTTTTTTTTTAAAGGACCTATGCTGTGGCAGAAGGCCGTTACAGCTTCACCGGGCGGGAATATTTACTTAGTAGTCGGCAGTCGCCCGATAAGCGAAAACGGTTTGAAATTACACAACACCTTTTTGAGGAGAACATATCCAATCAAGTGCATGTATGTAGGTAAAAAGCCACTAATTTTAGTCGTGAACTGTTTGTATGGCACCGACTTAATATTGTTATTGTACTTAAGAAAGAATATCGATATTTTTATATCCCACTGCTTGGCACAGGTTTTCACCCACGCGATTTCACATGCAAAAAGTGTTTTTAAAATTATTTAAATCCATTGCAGCCTGTCAAACCTTATAGGGGAAGGTCGTTGGTTGTAAGGCAGTCGAAATTGTAATTCAAGAAATCAACTGTTATCATTGCTAATCTTACATAAGAAAGTAAGTAGCTATTAAGGTTAGAGTATAACGCTTGTTTATGTATTCATAAGTAATCAACGTATTACAAGCACGGGTCTAAACGGATCGGATCTGAGGTCAGATGCCTTACTCTACAACACGAAGCTCGTATTTACGGGTATATCTGTCTTTTTCAGATACTTAAAGACATCGGTACGAGATGAGTGATAGTGACGGATGGATTCGAATGTACGGACATTGGATTCGTCCTAACTCGGATATGATAAAAATTACAGTCAAAATGAAAAACCTTATTTTTTTTAATCATCGACATTTTTATCATCAATTAGAACAATCGACATTTAAAATGATATAATATTTTTAAACAAAACACGTAGTAACGAAACAACTGTCAAAAAAAATAATTAAAATTGACTTCTCATGCAAAGCACAGATTGTGATAGGAACTTAGTTTTTTTTATCTTAAAATTATGTTTATTTTAGGAAAATATTGCTAATAGTTCACGAGAGAACTATAACCGGTTTAACTTCGCCAGCGCTTGCATCCTAACAACCATGATCCTTATACTTGAACTGCAAGTAGGTATACCATCGTCATCCCAATCATAATACTTAAAACATTTTTTCATACCTAAAATTTTTATATTTTTCGTTTTAACTGTACCCATAATTTTTTCTATTAGTAAAAATTAAATCGGGTAGAGTTGGGATTTTTTGTTAGGTAATTTGAAATTGGGTGAGATGGGATCGGGTAGAGTTAGGACGAAGCCCGGACATTGTATCAATGCCTCAGACTGCACAATCTACCGTCTCTGTCGCACACTTTAAGATTTTTCCATGAGTAAAAGAGACAGATGCAGTCTAATATACAGAAAACTGGTGTGTAACCCAAACAACAACTGAGGTCACAAATATTAATTTCAGTGGATAAACCTGGGTATATCCCCACAAAATGGAGTTACTTTGAATCAAAAAACACAAAAATCATAACAAGAAAACATGATAATAAAAGGATTACATATTTATTCATTTATTAAAATAACACTTTATAACTAGAAGTATAAAAAACATTTTAGATTAAGATGTACATTCATATTTAATGAAAATATTTCTTATTTTAATGACAATAAACTGATAAAATAAACATCAATAAATATTTGCACTATTGCAGATAAAAAAAGATTGTACAGGCTTCAGCAAAATATATTTTCGCATCTCTAAGATCCTTCGTTAAATTTAATTATCATACATCACAGGACTACTAAGGGTTCCTTCAAAACGAAAATTGGGACAACTGCACGTCAACCTACCACAAAACGTCAAATTTTCTCAATTGATATTGATCTGTACTTGTTGGATTTAAAGTTGAAAATCAATTCAATGACCTTTAACTTTTTTGGGTAGGTTGATCCGTACTACCTATATCCATTATTTGATTTTCGATTTTGTCTTTTTACTCTGTAGTTTATTAAGTTTAATATTATGAGAAATACTGAATGTTTTGTATCATTCAATAATGATCAGTTTGCGTGTTTATACTAAATGCATAAAAGTATTTAGAATTTAACAAATTGACACATAATTCAGATCACCATTGAAAAAATATATTTTAAAACTTGATTTAACCCAAAAATATATATTTAAAATAGATATTCGTGATTAGATTTGTAAAAGGAGTATTCATTCCTACATAGACCTAAATATGTAATAATAATTGAATCATGAGCTAGAATCACTACAATCATTTGGCGCGGCGCGTGCGCAACAACAGCGCGATGTACGCCAGCAGCCTGAAGCCGATGAACAATAGTACCATATTGATCACGTCCATATTGAAATCATCCTGTAAGAAAAAAATGTTGTTAGGAAACCAAATGTTGTTAGGAAACCAATTTAATGTTTTTTCGCACGCTTCTAATGTTATTATAATTTGGTTAAAAGTACTTAAAATACTTCCAACTTGCTACTGAGAAATAAACAACTAATTAAATGCTATTTAATTGTAAGAAGTTATTTATTTCATGTCATAGTTAGCCAAAGTTGACGAAATTCATTTGCTCTGCCTATATTACAGAAAAAGGTTATATTGTAAAAGTTAGGCTCCTTATCTTCTTACTTAAGTTCTAGGTAATTGAGGTCCATCCCAAGATCAATTATACCAACTTTACAGAAAATCAAAGATTGATACACTGAAAATCAGCGTCGCAGTATGCCTAATGCTGATTATGGTTCATTGATAATGATTATTTTTTGAAAATTAAATCTAATTTCAAAGTGCCAAATAAACGTATTCTATTCTATTCTATCCTAAGACTCGTTCCTTTTAACTAATACCACAAAGGTATCGTATTAGGGTTCGAAAGAAGATTGAAAATAAAAAATTCTGACATGCCTCTGAATTGCGTATTATTCCATTTTGAACTAAATGTATTTGAAGTTGTTGAATTTTTTTTATGGGTTTTGGTGTTTTATGCTTCATGTAGAGTGGTAACATCTAGGTCGATTGACAAGGATAAATTACCTCCGAAAAACTAAGGGTTTCCAACACGACCTGCCCAGAAGCAGGGCAGGTAAAGTTCTCTCTGGTGCATGCGATGGTTTTCACGCCCGACCACTGGTTGACCAGCAGCGCCTCGTTGCCATACCGGAACCAGGACAGGTATGATATCCAGCCAAGGTATGGAGGTACGGACCTGATGAGAAATGCTCGACATTTTAATTTATGTATTTATACGTAATTTTATTATAAAGTTCGTTAATGGTTTTTTACAAATATAGGTGCATACTTAAGATTTTTAATAACGTCTCATAAACCTTTAACCTGCTTAATCCAAAGATCAAAAATGGTTTTTATTTTCCAAAAGATTATTTACGTAATGTAGTCTATAGAAAGCAATAGTAATAATACTCTTGAAACTAAATAAAGAAAATTAAAAATCAAAGTTGTAGTATTTAAATTAAGTATTAAATTTTTTATCTGAAAACTAACTTAAGATCACATCACCCCTAGGTCTCATGAAAATTCAACAGTTATGTATTTTGAAGAAAGATATAAACGATATTTACTTAAAAATATACTGTATAACTTCTTTCTACTACTTATATACACTTTATAAATTGTTAAATTAATGTATTCATAATTATGGTTTTCATTAAGTATTCTGTGTCTTAACCATTCAAAATGATAATGTCAAAAATAGTGTTATTCACCCAGAGTTTAAGAAGAATCCACCGAATAACATAAAAGGTATGATGATGGGAGGGCCCACTGAAGCCGCCATGCTGACGCTGCTACTCGCACACGAGATCAAGTACCCTGGGAACAACAAAACAGAACTTGAGAATCTTCAAATCATACCTTCAAAGCATTGGTAAATTGGCTTTACTGACCAGCATGTTTGATATGAAACTTCAGACCTTGTATACTAAATCTATGCTTCAGACATTGTATATTATTTAGTAAAGGCCTATAATTATCCAACTGGGCAGAGGCATCTATCATTGGATTCAAGTAAACTACCATTTCAATGGGTTCATGAATATGATATTTGCACAGAAATTTGATGAAAAGAATGAAATATCCACCAATTTACATTCTTTGCATGACGATTGTCGTTTGTTTTAGCTCTGCTACTTATCCTACTTGACTGTCGTCGTTAAACCAAACAAAAAACTATCTTAAAACGTTGTCTCTTTTTAACCCTCGTTAAAGAAAAGAGTCAGATAGTAAGTGAATCATATTGACTGATTTTTTAACGCTAAACGACAAATGTGTACATTATGTTATGTCTAAAATGTTATACGAGGTTTTCTTGAGTTTACGACAGTTTACGAGAACACTACAAAAATTCATCTTTCATTTTAAGGTTTATGGTAAAAGCGATTAGGGGAGATCGGGGACAATTGACTATATTATAGTAGGTTAGCTACCTGCACGAAACTTAAACTACCCGAAGTTTAACAAGGCATGATAATTATATGGTTTAACAGCTGCTTAATGACTGAGTTGGAGACGAAATGCACAGTTAATCTTACCCTATAGTCAACTATCCCCAGTCTCCTCTACATTTCTTCTTGAACTTAACAAAATATTTTCTCACGAATGTTTCTCTCATAATATGATTGATGTTTGATATAGAGGTAAAGGTGTATGGTTACAACAATGGCGACGCATTGGTCGATGGTGTAACGTTTTCTAGTGTTCCGGAACATGGATTTACATTGGGCGTTGACCTTTTTGTCAAACCATTCAAGAAATAGAAGGCTTTATATCAGAGCTGAGAGATTTTAATTGAATTGGAACTTCCTACCCGTTGTGTAGTGGCGGTACATAAAAAGAAAACAATTCTTCTCTTCCTATGAGTGTCGTAAGGCGACTAAAGGGGTACTGCCCTAGGTCGACGGGGAGCAGTGTCTTCGCTCCACCGTTGGCTAATCTGCGATCGCCAAGCCTACCTACATTTTTTACTTCTCTGGGCTCTACGATACGGAACGAATTAAAAATTTTTGAAGGTGATGAAAAAGTCAAACGATAATTACTTAGCCCCTTATTCATAATAAGGCAAACAGTCTAATAAACCTATTTTAGCTTTTAAACTGTTTTGTCTCGTTCTTCCTTAGCGCTGGCATCATTTGAAAAAAAGTGATAAAACAGTGTAATAGCTAAAATAGGTTTTATTAGACTGTTTGTGCTATTATGTATAAGGGGTAAGTCTATGTGGAAAAACAATTTAAGGCGACTACTAGAGCTAAGTGCTGCCCACAATTGATTTACTTGTATTACTTCTAAACAAAATCAATATTCAAAAAACTAAAACAGTATCATTTTAGCAAATTAACTCTAATTTATTAAATTACAGTAAACTTTTCATTTAGTTGTTTATAAAGTCAAATTTGTCGCTAACGCCAAAAGCGGCCGTTTTGAAGAAGAAAGAATGCCACAATAAAAATCAATTAACAGTGATTCAATAAATACTAGAGGTAATTTGCTGAAATGATACTGTTCTAGTTTTTTGAGAATTGATTATGTTTAGAAGTAATAAAATTAAATCAATTGAGGGCAGCACTTAGCTCGAGTAGTTGCCTTAAGTTACTAATTGGCTTAAAACACAAGCACACACTGAATAAAATAAAGAAAAAAAAACGGAATTTAAAGATAAAAGGTTGGAGTAGCCTATGTACTATTCCAACCTATAATCTATCTTTTAGCAAAATTTAATTAGTATCCTTTATATGATATTTTAGCAATTCAATTGCAATTATAAAATCAGTTCTTAAATTTGAAAAATTATGTCTCAGGCGGGACTCGAACCCGCATCTCCTCGCATACTGGGCTCGGCGCTTTATCAGTTCAGCCACCGAGACACTACGTCACAGGCGTCAATTTTTAAAAAATATATTTATTATTTTTAAAACATATAATTATATATACGCTGTAAGGCAGCGTTTATTACAGTTTATATAAAATATAGTTATAAAATAAATAAGAATAATATAATAACATTAAATAAAAAATGTGCTAATGACATTGCTTTTGATTTCATTGACTCAAACAAATATGGGAGTCTCTAATAAGCGATCTCTTCCAGGTGACCCTGAGATATACAGACAGTTGAAGATATTATAACAATGATGATGACATTCAACACTAAAACAACTTACCAAATGAAGTCGCTACGTTGGTGATCAACGCCGCCAATCCTGAAGCAATGAAGAATCTCTCAGGAGCCGGGTTCAGACCTATCATGTAGTACGCTATTGTTGTGAACACCAATGGTATGGTCGCAAAGACCGGCGCTTCTGCTAAAGTCTTCGACAGAAAGTATACGTCAGCCCGATACATCCCTGAATGATGTTCGCGTATGAAAATCGGCAGTTCAGAGCAGAAGACCTGGTGGAAAATTGGTAATCAGAAATGACAGTAACACATTTCGCATATTTTATAAATAAAGACAAAGTATTATTACAATTTAACCATTGATGTAATGTTTTTTTATACCACGTCAATGAGTTTAACGCCAAATAACACTCGATTATACATCTGGCTTTCTATCCATAGAGATCATGTAATTTCGTAATTATTACCGTTTTTAACACTTAAAAAATACATTTTTAATTTTCGGCTATAGCTTTATCGCAAGCAATTCTATAAAACTATTCCAATTTTTTTTCCAATTTAAACAATAATGAACGGTCTTTATGTAACGCTGTAGCCGCTACGAAATCTAGCTACGAGTCTCGTAGCACTTCGCTAAGTTACTTCGATTTATTTTGCTGTAAGCTTATAAGCTCATATTTTTATTCGTAGTATGGCTTACGTTGATAACAGCAAAGATGTTCTGGAAGGTCATGTTAGTGAGGAACATGAAGATAGCACCGTTGATGTTCATCACACCATCTTGGTCCAGATGCTGGCCGAAGTAGATTACACCGATCAATATTGACACCATCTGCAAAAGCAGGAGTGTGAATCCTTGGGAATTAAAATGTATAGGCTTAAAGTAAAATTAAAGTTTTGTTGTCTTAAAACAGGGTTTCTAAAAAATAATTAAATAATTTCATCACTTGTAAAATAAAACAAACAGCCACTTTACACACACACACACTTTAAACATTTTTACTAAACCTACTTTATTGACTCCTTCAGCGTAATTAACAAGAACATATGTATATTATTCTATACCTGAGATTAACCCCGGATGGACTGACCGACAGACATATGGATATGAAATAACTAATCAGATATACAGTCTTAATTTCCTTAAAAAGTAATACAGAATACTTACAATAGTTTGCAAGAAGCGCACTTTGATGAGCATGGGGTCCTTAGTGACTGATAACCAGGACCTCCATAATACGGCTCTGAACTGCGCACACCAGGACGCCTTGTAGGGTGATCTGCGCGCGCGCAACGCAGCCGCGCCCGCCCACGCCGCGTCCGCCCAACCACCGGTTATCTTCCGCTTTATTCAATAAAACGAGCCATTATTAACAAACTTTTGTGTACATACAGTTCTGGTCTAGTACCGAGAAAAAACCTAAACCCTAAGCAGATATTTGACGGGTTAAAGAGCCTACAGCAGAATTTTTTATTAAGAGATTCCGACATTTCGGCAATGTTGCAAGCACCATGGTCACCAGTTCTCTTTGATGATATAATTTGCGCTATGAATTGATTCATTCAAATACGTAACAGCTACAGATTTATAGTTCTGCCGTTTAGCCCCTTCCACTTTAGGATCGTTATCTCCAGAGAGACAGATCAGTGAGTCCTTGGTTCATGTAACGTTCAACGTGTAAGGTTCATCCTTAATGGTAAATAGATAAATTTGTGTAAATGTTAACTTGGCTAATTGACCTCCGTGGCGGAATGGCGTACACACTGGTATTAAAAGTTTTTATTATTTTGCGAGGATAAAATCTTTTTTAAATTTCAAGCAGATTCGTTCAGAAGTTTTAGTGTGATTGAGGTATCCATCCAAAGTTTTGCTTATAAAATATTAGTACGATTTATTTAACTTACTTCTCGGAACAGTGCGTTTTCAGCCTCAGCTGCGAGGCTGCAGCCGACTTCGGACTTGGCGAAGGCGGTGCACACGGTGTCTATGGTGTGCCTGGTGGTCTCCTCGCGGCCCGGGACCCCGGCCAGCAGCTGGATGAAGTGGTCTGCTGGGTTGTAGTTCGCTGGACATGCTGCTCCTAACCTAAAGTTGACCAAAGTGCATGAGTAAAATAATATATAAATCTATGTGTTACGTAGCAAGACTCAAAAGAAGATTCAAAAGTTTCTAACCACTAGGGTTTCGTGAACTTTTAATGTACTTAAAATAAACTTATGCAAAATTAAATTAACAGATATAAGTGGAATCAATAGACTGATTAAAAATTTAAAGATTTTTTATTCCGACGGTTTTATTAAGTTTTTTCAAGATGCCAATAAGAGTTTCTACCAAGATAGATACTTTACTTTTTATTTTCTGAAAATTCAAGCACCGTTACGAAATAACTCATAATTTTCAAGGTACTTGGTGGAAAACCCAGGATCCCAATATGTACCATTAGAAAGTAACTTTTGCAGTATAGCCATGATAAAGGGTGATAAACGATGATTTAAATCGGGTATTATATGTAAACAATCAGCTATAATCATCCTTTTGTTGTAATATCTGTAACTACAGGACAAGAACCAAATCCTCAATCTTAAGTACATGTTAAGGAGCCCACACACTAAAGGCTATGGAGTTCCAATTCCAGAACGTTGATGACCAAAGCAATAAGGAGATGCAATCCAATTAGCCTGTTAAAATTCAGTTCTTGTCCTTCTTCTTCTTGTTGTATGGTGTGTTTAGAGGAAAACTTACTCTCTGAAGAATTCCGTGGCTTGATCAGGCGAGCCGAGGAAGGCGACCCTGCCGTCAGCCATGATCAGCAGCTTATCAAACATGGCGTACAGCTCCGAAGAGGGCTGGTGAATGGTGCATACTACAGTCTTGCCCTTTTGAGCTAGGCCCTTTAAAACCTGGTAGAAAAAAAGAACAAAAGCATATTAATAACGTTTATACTGATGTTGCGAAGCGCACGCTATGTAACCAATATGTTTAACATCTTTGCAGTGTTATTTTAATTTTTTTATCAAATTTTTTTTTATATAAAAATATTTAATATTGTTTCAGCTATTTATTTTAAAACACGTTGTGACGCGCACGGATGTAGTGTGTAAGGTTCTTTCATCTGGTACCCCGCTGCAGCAAAATAATACGTATGTGCGCGACACAGCGTGTTAAAAAATTAAAAGTCTGAATAAATATGTAACATTTAAAAAAAAAAAAAATTTTATTTATATATTACAATAACACTGCCATGATGTTATACATAATGGTATTATAACGTGGGCTTCGTTTTAAAATGCACCGTGTATAAAACTATGCGAAACATGGTGAACTGAATATAAAATGAATTAGCCAATTCTAATCAATACATCTCCTCTCCGGAAATTTATTTGAAAACCTAAAAATATTTTTTCTAGGTCATATCGCACACTTACATACGAGTAAAAACAATGTTTACGTGGTATGTAGACAATTCCAAAATAACATTATTTTCCCAACTATCTACAACAACAAATCATCGCATTGTTCATAGTCGATGTGGTTATTCAGGGACATTTTGAATATCTGAAGCGCTAAATATGAATAATGGTTTTCAGCTTAAGTTAGCATATTTTAGAGTTACATTGGTTTTGATTTAGGCGTGCGATGGTAATCAAGTAATAATATATTATAGATAAACAAGTTGTTTACAATGTCTAGTACTACAAACATGACAAATTGATAGAACATCTACGCGATCGCATCCAATGTGTATCTATGCAGCTTTATAAAAAGGATATCATATTATACAAGCTTATTAAAAGTACTCATACCTGTATAACATTTTGAGCCATAAACGAATCTAGTCCAGAAGTTGGCTCGTCGCAGAACATAAGAGGAGGGTCCGTGAGGACCTCACTCGCAAAGGATAGCCTCTTCATCTCACCTCCTGATATACCCTTGAGTCGTCCAGGAATGCCAATCACAGTGTTCTGACATTTTGATAAGGCCAGCTATGTACAAAATAGAAATTAAATAAGTTTTTTTTGCAATAAAATTGCTTTATATAGCTCAAGGTTGTATGATCGAGTCCCACCAATGCATTCAAAATTGTTATTCAATGAATTACGGAATAAATAATGCAAAGAATTGTATTTTCAAGTTACATAATATGAATAAAATATTTTGACAAATTAAAACCGACTTCAAAAAACAACAATCTAAAAATTTACTTAGCACAATGTATTTCGAATTCGTATTTTGATTTAGTTTTAACAGATATGGTTAAATTTTATAGGTATTTTATAATTTTGACGTCGGTGCCATAAATCAAAAACCATTAATATAGGGTTTTGTAGTATAACTACATTATATATAGGTAATATACTGCTAACGAATATTAAAGAGTAAGATAACCACTTTAAAAAGTTAGTCGCATTCGTGCCTAAACGTCTTGTTGTATACACGATTATGCTTAACTCTGAACCATCTTATATTCTTGAAATTGGTGCGATTTTGCGTTGCATGTGTTTCAAATAAACCCTAACTTGTAAAGCTAATTTAAATTCATATTTATAGTAGTTTTGATTCATATTTGACGTGATAACGTCTTTAAAATCGTTTTAGTCGGGTGACATGTTCAGAAACTTGTGTCACACCAAAACCTCACGAGCGCGATCGCAGGTATAACGAGAGAGAGAGACGGACCGATCTCCCGTCTCATCTCGAGCGCTGCCAGTCATTCCGTGAAACTTGTCACGCGGAATCCTCACGAGCGGAGGCTGGCATAGCGTTCGAGTGAGTGGACCGATCTTCCGTCTCTCTCACTCTAGCGGCATACAAACGAATGGAGATTTTCTCGTGCGGTTAAGTTTTCGTTGAATGTTTAAGATGTTCGAGGCTCTCTGAATATTGATTTTAAGGCTGAACGTGTCCGTCTGATGAAGTCAAGGCTCCGACCTACTTTGCTCCAAACCATGATAGGATCTGAAACGTTCCAGTCAAACCTGGAAAACCGACTCGCTGCCGTGGAAACCACAACAGACGTAAACCAGAACCTCGAAAATGTGGTTCGGATCCTCAGGGAAGAAGGTACGAGATTTTGTGAAATGCAGCGTAAGGGCAGGAAGTCAAAGCTTTCGGAAAGAACTTTAGGGCTGATTAAGGAACGACGTGAAAACCCACCCGTCACTTCGTCAGGAAAGCGCGCTCTAAACCGAGAGATCAGTAAGCTCGTACGACACGACCTCCGTTGCTCCAATACTCTTGAGATTGAAAGAGCGATCGAGCAAAATCGGGGGTCGAAAGTGTTCGTACAATCTCTTGGAAGAAGCCACCTGACGAAACTGACCACAGCAAGTGGAGAAGTCGTTGCTTCGAAGCCAGCAGTCCTTTCCGAAGTAGAACGCTTCTATGGCCGGTTATACGCTTCGCATGCATCTCGACCTGATCCCGAAAATGAGGACCCTAGAGCCGCGTTAACACGCCACTACACTCAAGACCTGCCAGAAGTCAGCATTGACGAAATCAGGATGGCTCTTAAACAGTTGAAAAATGGAAAAGCCCCTGGAGAGGATGGCGTTACAACAGAGTTGCTAAAGGCTGGAGGTAAACCCGTACTGAGGGAGCTTCAAAAGCTTTTTAACGCTGTCTTGTTTGAAGGGAGAACTCCGGAGGCGTGGAGTAGGAGTGTTGTCGTCCTGTTCTTCAAAAAAGGAGATAAGACCCTGCTGAAGAACTATCGACCCATTTCCCTTCTAAGCCACGTCTATAAGCTGTTTTCAAGAGTCGTCATGAACCGCCTTGCGCGAAGACTTGACGAATTCCAACCACCGGAACAGGCTGGATTTCGGAGCGGATACGGCACCATAGACCACATCCACACATTGCGGCAGATTATACAGAAGACCGAAGAGTACAATCAGCCCTTGTGTCTAGCATTCGTGGACTATGAGAAAGCCTTCGACTCGATAGAGATCTGGTCCGTTCTGGAGTCCCTGCAGCGTTGCCAAGTAGATTGGCGGTACGTGCAAGTGATGAGATGTCTCTATGAAGCCGCCACCATGTCCGTCCAAGTACAGAATCAGCAAACAAAACCTATACCATTGCATCGAGGAGTGAGACAAGGGGACGTCATTTCCCCGAAATTGTTCACAAATGCAATGGAGGATATGTTCAAGACGCTGCACTGGAAAGGACGAGGCATCAACATCAATGGCGAATACATCTCTCACTTGCGATTTGCAGACGACATCGTCATTATGGCAGAAACGCTGCAGGACCTACAACAGATGCTGAATGACCTGGCTGACTCTTCTGTGCGTATCGGCTTGCGAATGAACCTGGATAAAACCAAGGTTATGTTCAATGAACATGTACTACCGCTACCGATTGCGATGCACGGCGCCGTCCTCGAAGTTGTTCAGAAATACGTGTACCTCGGGCAGACATTGCAGTTAGGTAGAAACAACTTTGAGGATGAGGTGAACAGAAGAATTCAGTTGGGTTGGGCAGCATTTGGGAAACTACGTCGAGTCTTCTCATCGTCGATCCCACAATGCCTAAAGACGAAAGTCTTCAATCAGTGCGTCCTACCCGTCATGACATACGGAGCCGAAACGTGGACACTGACGGTACGGCTAGTCCACAAGTTCAAAGTCGCTCAGCGGGCTATGGAAAGAGCTATGCTCGGAGTTTCTCTTAGGGATAAAATCAGAAATGAGGTGATCCGGCAGAGAACTAAAGTTACCGACATAGCCCACCGGATTAGCAAGCTGAAGTGGCAGTGGGCTGGCCATATTAGCCGCAGAACCGACAACCGCTGGGGTAAACGAGTTCTTGAGTGGAGACCGCGTCTCGGCAAACGTAGTGTAGGACGCCCTCAGGCTAGGTGGAGTGATGATTTGCGCAAGGTGGCTGGCAGGAGCTGGATGCGAGAAGCCGAGGATCGACCTAAGTGGCGTGCAATTGGAGAGGCCTATGTCCAGCAGTGGACTGTGATAGGCTGATGATGATGATGATGTTTAAGATGTAATTTAAAATTTGAAAAAATTGTTATCTTCATTAATTCCTTACTTCCCAAAAACTTATATCACCAATAAGACGTTATCACGTAAACATCTCGATCGTAAACCTACTTTACAAACAACCAATTTTTTTTTTTGATAGGTTCTCATAGCAAAGCAGAGAAGAAACCATTTTGTTAATAGTTAATTTAATGCATTTGTGCTAACGACGAGTGATTAATTGCATAATAGAAACACCAATGTTATTCGGTATAATCAATTGGGCCCTTAATTTGCATTAAAAACTCATCAACAAACCGCTTTCGTAGCCACCAATGGACCAGAAAAACAGGTCTAATTTATTAAAGTGTTTACTACGAAACGTGGAATGTTCTGCAAGCGTAAGCCAGTGCACAGAAACATGTTTCTTTTTTAATATTTTACAATCGGTTTATATGAAACAGCTTTTATATTATCATCATCATCATTAGCCTATCGCAGTCCACTGCTGGACATAGGTAGGCCTCTCCAGTTGCACGTCTGGACATAGGTCGACCCTCGGCTTCTCGTTTCCAGCTCCTGCCAGCCATATTGCGCAAATCATCACTCCACCTGGCCTGAGGGCGTCCTACACTATGTTTGCCAAGTCGCGGTCGCCACTTAAGAACTGTATAAAGCTTTTTATTCGGAAAACATTTATGGAAACCCAATGGCCTACCTACAGCGTAAAGCCTTGAAAAAACTTCATCGATACAAACAACGCCTTGGCAGCTCATTGGCTAGAGCAGTAGCCTGGAAAGCGAAATGTTGTGATTTCAAATCCCACTTAAGGGGACTAATAGCTAAGTTCTGTCTCCAATTGATTTAATTTTATTACTTCTAAACAAAACCTATTCTCAAAAAACTAGAACACTATATGGCATTCTTTCGTATTATCAGTATATAAACTTGAAAAAAAATTTGATTTTTCAAGTTTATATTCTGATATTATAAGTGCAATTAAGTTGCTAAAATATCAAATAAAGTATATAATTAGCTGTTTCATCTTAACTGACTGTCAAACATCTGCAAAGATGTTTCTTTCGGGTGTTAAGGGTGCAAACTCCTAACATTTGATGAAACAACGCTGGCTTATAGCGTAAGAATGCTTGAAAAATTCGCGCCGTGTCGCAGTGTCTCGGTGGCCTAATGGTATGGCGCCCGCCCGGCATGCGAGGAGATGCGGGTTCGAGTCCCGCCTGAGACAAAATTTTTCAAGTTTATATACTGATATTATAAGTGCAATTAAGTTGCTAAAATATCAAATAAAGCATTCTTTCGTATTGTACATTTTTGCTAAAAACGGCTGCTTTTGGCGTTAGCGACAAATCTGACTTTATAAACAACTAAATGAAAAGTTTATTGTATACTAGAGGTAATTTTCTGATTGATTCTGTTTAGAAGTAATAAAATTAAATCAATTGTGGGCAGCACTTAGCTCTAGGAGTCCCCTTAAAGCAATTGACATACTTACTTGTTGAAACAAACAAACGTCTCACGACTACCGTCCTATTGTAATAATATAGTATTATCTATAAAACTTCATCAAAGTAAATGTATTTTATAAGAATACTAGCTGTTGCCCGCGACTTCGTCCACGTCAATTTCTGTTATCACGATCGTGATTATTTTTGCATCATTTTTCATTCGCTCCTATTGGTCGCAGCTTGATTTCATATAGCCTAAAGCCTTCCTCGATAAATGGACTATCTAACAGAAAATTATTTTTTTCAAATCAAACCAGTACTTCCTGAGATTAGCGAGTTCAAACAAACAAACAAACAAACTCTTCAGCTGTATAATATTAGTATAGATATTATGTTAACAATTTTTGGCATAATGAATTAGGCATTAGCATATACCTAGGTACATGCTTATTAAAATACCCCATTAGCAAGCAAGTATACATACCTCAGAAATGACTTCTTGCACTCGACGCATGCGCTGTGCATACGGTATGTGTCGGTCCATGCGCACCAGTGCCTGAATGTTTTACGAAGCAGATGTATTAAACGTAGACAAACTACTGGGAGTCAGCAAAAATAAAATTATTTACGCGATATACTATTTATATATGTATTAATTAGTTAGTTAGTTAGTAGCGGCTGCCCGCGACTTCGTATATAAGCGTTTAAACTAACTCTTTCTCGGGATAAAAAGTCCAGCCAGTTATCTTTGTGAAAAATTTCATCCAGATCGATTTAGCTTTTTTGTCGTAATTGAGTTTTAAACATTCATCCAAACTTTCGCATTTATAATTAGTTCGATTTTATAATTGTTGTTGACAGCAGGGATTGTTGTTTTAATATTACTTTTATTTTATAAAGGTCATTTTTAAGAAAAGTTCACCTCATATGCATAAAACTCGGTAAAAACTGTCGGTCTCTTTACAAATAAGTACGATAACATATGATTACACCTGTTCGGGCTCGGTTGTTTTAAATGCACATAATATTTAATTCGTTAAACATAATCACTACAGGCAAGTAATTAAAACGGACGGACGGAAACACTAAACAAACGTCTGTGTGTAATTAGGAAAGCTAGTTTGCAAATTTGTAATCAATTAGAATAATTGTCAAAAAACGAATCTTGCACCTACGTAAAAAAAGTTATTGACACTAAACCGATATTTATTTTTGATCGCGGACCAACGTGGTATTTAAATGGCACATTATTTAAATTATACAAGTCAACTGGACTGACAAGGAATTGATTTAAGAAGTTAATAAAACAACAGATCTACATATCTCCACTTTGATTTTGCGTGCATGGTCTTTTTAGAATATAGACTTGAACTTTGTAACGAAGAAAAATGTATGCTTCATTATTTTTGAGGTTTTAAGGAATTGTGTATGACGACTGAAGTTAATTTTTGACGACAAACTAATATTGCTGTATATAGGTATATCTAGATTTTTACATAGAATTTTGATTTATCCCGACTTTTCTAACACTTAGGTACAGCGCGTTCAGGGTTATGGCTCATGAGAACAATGGGATAAACAAAAAATAGTAATAAACTATAATAATTATTATGAAACCCTACTGACCGTGAGTTAATTCCGTTAATATATGGTTTATTTTATAGTATGTTGTATAGTGTTTGCGTAAAATCAAGAAACCATTGGGTATACGTATCTTATTTTGTGATTTTTGACAGTTTATTTTTGTACACTTAGTTGTTAGCCGTTTGGTCTAGTGTTTTTAAGTACCGGGCCAAGGTCTCGGGTTTGATTCCCGGATCAGGCAACAAAGTTTGGAATTTTCAAACATTGCTCTGTTTTGTTATCACCAACCCGCATTTGGCAAGCTTGGTGATTATACCTGTACCCATCAATGCTATGGTAAATTTCATTCAATGATGAAGCCTTTTGCAGTGAGATTATTAAAGGCCGTTACTATAAACTGCTATGTACCTGAAATATGAGATGCTCCTTGACAGTCAAAGTGCCAATAAACAGGTCCTGCTGTTGGACATACGCCGAGAGCGCTGTCAAGGCTTCAGGGGTGGCTGGCTGGCCGTTCAGGGCCCGTGTTCCGCTGGCTACAACCCCACTTGGGGTGCGGAACGTCAGGGTGTTGAGAAGCGTTGTCTTGCCAGCCCCTGAGGAACCCATGATGGCTAGCAGCTCGCCAGGGTATGCGGCGCCGTTCACTAGTAAACAGATAGAAACTAGACTGAAAATATGTTTTTGATTTCAGTATTTAAACTTGAAAAGTCTCAGGCGGGACTCGAACCCGCATCTCCTCGCATGCCGGGCGCGGAGCTTTACCATTTAGCTGTTTTTGATTGTTTTACGATTTCCAGTGTCCACTAAATATAAATGTCTCAGTGTGATAAGGTTTTGTAATACAATGAATTATTGTGTACGACATTGTCTTTATTGTTTAGAAAGGGTTCAGAGTTAGTTACTCCTTCCATTATTTTGCCTTCTATTTAGGTATATAAGTAGGTACTCTTACTCCTTAGTCTTCCTTCCTGTCAAGTCGTAATCATCAAGTGCCTCTAAGCTCTAATCAACCTAATTTGTGTAAATGGAAAATAACTACAATTATAATATCAGTATATAAACTTTAAAAATTTTTATGGAGAATGAATTTTCGAGGAGATGCGGGTTCGAGTCCCGCCTGAGACAAAATTTTTCAAGTTTATATACTGATATTATAAGTGCAATTAAGTTGCTAAAATATCAAATAAAGTAACTACAATTACTTACTAGATTAATTTAAATAAATTTTGTAAAATATTTGTCTCGGATGTTGGAGGTAGGTACTAATCATGAAACTCCAGCGGAATTCCATCATTGTTTACGGTTACAGCGTGAAGCCAGGGTCGCGGGTTCGATCCCCGCACAGTACAAATATTTGTGTGTTTGAACATATCTGTTTGTACTGGTCTGGGTGTTTTCTATGTATTATAAGTATGTATTTACAAAAAAAAAGTATATAGGTAAGTTTATCGGTTGTCTAGTACCCCATACGACAGGGTACTTAATAGTACCTTAATTTGGGACAAGATGGCTCTGTGTGGCCCAGTGAGGCATGTCTAAAATATTTATTTATTTATTTCTGACTAATATCGCCGACATACCAAATATCATAGACACAGGATAGACAGAGGACTTAGGGTAGCTCAATTGTTAGAATAATCGCCCGGTAAGCGTAAGGCTACGTGGCTTTCAGTCCCACCTCAAGCAGTCGAAAAAATTTTATTCAAGGAAGATTTTATTTTCTATTTACACAAAGCAATTTATTCAATTAGTATTCTTTCTTTTTTACTTCTTAAAGTATTCTGCAATAGTATTTGTATCTTTTTAATTAAGGATTTTTTCTGTGATGATGATGATGAATTAAGAAATGCTAGAAGGCTGCTTACCATTCTTCAGCAGCTGCTTCCTCTGCTGAAACATGCGGTCGGACGAGCTCTTCCATATGTTCCAGAACCTTCGACTCCTGGATCTGTTTTCTGTGGCGAATGCATTAACGTCTGCCCAGGTGTATGTGACCTTCTCCACTCCTCCGCCGATAGCGCCATAGCTGCGTGTAGGCAAGGATAGTGTGACTTCGCCCCCGCTTGTACGAGGTGTTTCGATTGGAGTGGTGTTTTCCTGAAGATCAAAAACGTGATAACGGTTCCTATGAAAGGTAATGTCGACTAAGCCAGATGGTGATGCGCCAATTTAGTAGATAATTCTTACTAATGTTAATTAGGTAAAAAAGACAATCAAAACAAAAGTTTGAGATTTCAGAAAATACTTATACGCAGATAAAATTAAGTTAATAAACATCTGTAAGAGACGTGTTGGCTGTTAGTTCATAGAAATACTTAATCGTTTAATTTCCCTTTATTGTTGTTGAAACTGTACGACAAGCCTAATTTATTGCAAAATTACACGGTTTCATGTCCCCTAAGTAGGTACAGTATCAAATCCGCTGTCCCTATGAGCATTTTACGCGTCATCGACTCCCGCGCAAGTTATGAAAACGATACGACAGTCGCGGATCAGATTACAGGAGAAATCATCGATTTCTTACATATACGAAATACTCTTACGTCTAATTATGTCTGTAAGAAATGTTTTCCTTGTTAGAAACCAATGTAGTAAAGAAGTTTTACGTTAAATTTACAAAAAGAACTTGGTTTTTAGGCGGACAGTTTAGCCAATGCTGAAGAGAAGACGCTGCTGCCCGTCTTCTACTGAATCCACCTACTCCTTTCGTCTCCAGCCTAGATCAGGTCACTTCCAACAGGCCCATCCAAAGGAGGGTTTCGTCATAAATCAAATTTATACTCAGGTGCTACTTTGCGGAAAACCATATTTTGCCATTATTTATTAGTAATTATAAATTATCTTAAAAGCCATAATCGCCACGGTTGGTAGGTGGGATGCCCGTCTTCTTCAGGCAGTTCTCATTTAGTCGCCTCTTGAGACAGCTATAGAAAGAGAAGGCGATGATATCCTTTTAACGAACCTTCTTTAGTTTATAGGAAACCCATAGTACGACAAAGGTTGCTGTTATTTTATTTAAGACTGACACGACAATGCTCGATTCGGTACCAGTACACAAATTGCATGGCAATTAAAGGCAAGCAACAATGTACAGCCGAAGCCCCAGCGCTAACCAAGTAGTGACCGGAAGGAATTAGGAAATACCCCTCGTTTTATCGGTTTCCACCAAACCCTATCGCGTTACAACATGTGATACCGGTAGCTAGGCTGGGCGCCAACCGGGGGACCGTGTCAACTTTGCCACTGGGACACTAATAGGATTTGAAAAGTGGGTGTTAAATTATGTCACTTTCGGGCGTCCCCTAATATCTCAACGAAGTGTACGACAAGTGTGTACGGCCTTGAGCCTTTGCGATGTTTTTATTATGACTGTCAGATTGTAGTGACCAAAGCGTTAACAGGGCCTCAACTTTAATGAGAGTTTTCGAATTAAATCACTAAAGAATATCTCAAATTAACGTACTAAAGGTTGAATAAATAATGAATTAATGAATAAATGTTTATTTGGCACTTCGAAAAAAAGTTTACAGAAAAAAAAATAGGTACAATGAATGTGCCAAAAAGGCCCCCACTCAGCATTAGTCGCAACAGCCTAAGGCATACTGCGACGCTGATTTTCAGAGAGGTTAGTAAGTTAACTTGAGATATTATAAGTAGAAACTAATTATAAATGCGAATATTTGGTTGGATGATTTGATGTTTCTACACAATCACGCCAGGATTGCTGAACGAAACTGAAATAATTTGGGCAAGGAGATAAATTAGGGGCAAGAGCATTTACTCGCATTTCCTTTTAAGCACTAATATGCTTCTTCAATATGTTGTAGTTAGTTTTCACTCATTGGGGAAAACCTATTATTAGCCTTACTTTATAATATATCTTGTTCTAATTACTTAAATTCTATGTAAAACGTTGTTGGTTTTTGAATAAATAATACTTATATAAAATATTAAAAATCCTGGAATTTACAAAGCCCGTGGTAATATAAATATATTCTTTTTTTAAATTCCACTCACACCAAATCGCGGCCTACAGCTAGTATATAATCAGTATTTCTTATTAGCATTGCATTTAGGTGCACCGCATTTAGGTGCACCTATGAAAATAAGTGCGACCATTCAGTATTTGAAAAATATCAATCGACCAAACCTGTCACGATAAGTGCATACAAATGAAGTGATAAAATTTGGGACAAATGACTTTTTAAATGTTTCTTGTTTTTCCCAAGTAAAAATTGTTAAATAATCAGCAGGTAATAAATGAGGAACATAACCACAGAACATAACGTAACTGATGTGGAAATTGGAGATAAAATTTATAACAACACATAAACAATAGACTAATAATGGTGAAATGACATAGGTAATTAGTTTTAGCACTAAGTAAATTTGATGTATAAAGAATATGACGACATATTACAACATAACTTCGTCAATTTTAGGCGTATGATAAATGTGATAACATTTTTCGTTTTATTTTAGTAAGGGCGCCATATTTACATCTTTAGCTAAAATTGGTGACAGTCTTTAATATGTTTTCATAAGTTTAATGTCCCATTTTTGCACACACTGAAAAATGTTTTAGTAATAAATTGATATGACATTAAATATGCAATGAATCAGTGGGTAAGGTAATTGATTCCTAATTGAATATCCGACAATAGAAATGCTTCCACTATCAATTAGCCCTAGCCTGCAACAGTCATAATATCGACAGTTATGGGCGCACAAAAAGAAAAAATCTTAAAAATTTCGGGACCCTATTCTTCTGTCAACAGCACAGGCTAATAGTCGAACTAAATGAACCAATACGTGCGTACCTAGCTTTACAGGATATAACCGATTGAATGAATTGAAGACAATTAATAGGCCAGACCGAGGATAGGCCTTGGATTATTGACATGAGCCAAATCTTGCTTGTCTCTTGGGTTGGTCTTAAATGAATAGTAGATACATATTACTTTAATAGCACAAAATACAGGTTACATCAATTAGAATTTAACAATATGGCTTATACTCGTAGTATCAATCAACTAGTTTTTTGCAAAACTTCTTTTAAACAACAATTACAAGTCGCATGGAAATCGTAGATACCTAAGTACAGATATTCCAAAGATTCCTGTAATAAAATCTTGAGTGGTTCGCAACCCGAGCTATAAAAGCAGTCGTAAGTATGAATCCCTCAAGGAATCCAACCCGGGACCTTAGAGCTGGCAATAACGAAAACCGGTGTGTTTTGCCACTTCACCATAAAGGTCGTCAACTTTACGTAATTTAAAGGTTTTTGGAAACGGTATGAATAGTGATACCTAAAAATTAGAAGTTAATGATCGATTATTATGATATTTATTTCACAAAACCGCAAGAACAAATCGATTACAACGACATATTACCTACATCACCTACATGCAGTTATTTCAAATAAGATCGAATGTCAATATCCTCAAATTTTGTAACTCAAGTAGCTATAATTCGGACACACCGCTAAAACCGGTCCACTAGTTCTTGTCTCGTTAGAAAAATGGCCGCTCACGGATTCCCATTAGAACAAATCCCGACTGCATTAAAAACTAGTTTCTTTTTTATAGCTTAACACGAATATCATCTTTGGCCTTGCCGGCTTGATTGGGCTGCGCTCAGTAGGAATTTAAAGTCACAGCTTTGTTGATGTATTTTGGATGATATGAAGTCAACAAAAAATTCTAGAACTATAATTAATGCCTCGTTGAGCTATTCAATTTATAAAGATTAAAGATTAAGTCATTAAAGTTAAGAGCACTTAAGATAATTAGTTTCTAAAATAAATATCTAAATAATTTGTAGCAAAAGTCGCTATCTAAGTAGCCAAGAGACCAGGATAATTAACTACTTATAGTGGTTGGTTGACTAACTATCAATAATTGGAACGATTTGAGAGAGATGATGCGTAACGCAACTACTTAGATAAAAATAATTATTTCTCCTCCCTTTTAGTTACTAGGAACAGCATTTAATTGGGCATATTGAATGTCACACCACCTTCAAATAGTTCAAGTTTTAGTAAAGTCACCACTTTAGTTACTAACCCGGGTCTCCCCTACTTTAGTCGGTCTAAAGGCGATGTAGGCGAGGCAGGCGCGCCACAGAGGTTATGAGCAAATGCTTATACTCTTCGAGCAACGCGGCCTTCCGTTACGAGACGGAAGGCCGCGTTGCTTGAAGCTTATACTTCTGCCCAAACGTGAGCGCTTTGATTGGTTTCTTTTGACGTTACGCGACCCTATTGGTACCGAGATATCAAAAGAATTTGCTTGATTGGCGTTCTTTGGACTGGTTTATTTATTCATAGTGGGGTGCAAGCGGCGACAACGGTTTTCATACAAATGGCGCATGACAGCCTTTTTAACCTTTTTCCATGTCTGTGGTCCTAAACGTAGGTAGGTATAAGTACCTATACCTACGTACGCAATGGACTTTATGTTTCGTTTAGCAAGTATTGTTTAGACAATCTTTCGAAGCAGATACATAAATACATCAGTGGCATTTCAGCAAATAAATAAATAAATGTGGACAAAATCACATACATTGTTCTAATCCCAATTAATTTGTATAACTATTTAAAGCACTCGTATTTTGGAAACCAGAAACAACAAAGGTACCACAAACACCCAGACCCGAGAAAAAGTAGGAAAACACATTTTTTTTCTACATTGACCCGGGAATCGAACCCGGGACCTCGGAGCAGGCGACACCTTGAAAACCGGTGTGTACGCCACTCCGCCACGGAGGTCATCAAATAGTCCACGGCTGATGCCTTACTCTGCAACACGAAGCTCGTATTTACGGATATATCTGTCACATTCAGATACTTTAAGACAATGGTATGAGTGATAGGGACAGATATATTCGAATATACGGACATTGTGTTGCGGAGACTGGACACAGCCCTCTCCAAAATGTAGATTTTGCTGTAAACGGCTCGCTTGGCAGGCGGGTTGGCAAACTCAATTTAACCAATGGTTGGCGAGAAACGCTGCTGGCCGTCTCCAATCTTTACCTGGCAGTCGCCTCCTACGATACCAAGAAAAGGAGTGGATATATTTTTGAGCCGGTTCCCCACGACAACATAAATACATACATCAATATTATAATTAGTGTCATTACTAAATCATTGGCAAAAGTGCGATCGCCAACAACCGAACCTGCGAGCCAAAAACGTTAATGGAAAATTCCTCGTTTTGTAGAGGTCTATGGTTAATAACCGGCCAAGTGCGAGTCGGACTCGCGCACGAAGGGTTCCGTACCAAAAAGGCCAAAAATACGGGTTTGTTGCATGGGAGCCCCCTTAAATATTTAATTTATTTGTTTTTAGTATTTGTTGTTATTGCGGGAATAGAAATGCATAATTTGTGAAAATTTCAACAGTTTAGCTATCGCGGCTCTTGAGATACAGCCTGGTGACAGAGCGACGGACAGACGGACAGACGGACAGCAAAGTCTTAGTAATAGGGTCCCGTTTTTGCCCTTTGGGTACGGAAACCTAAAAATCAGTTTTGTTTCTGCAAATAGGCCCCAGGAGGTGCTTTTACACGTCCCAGTATTTAAACCTACCTTTAAACCGGTTTAAACCTACCACTGCTTCGGGACAAGTCTGGTACTAACTAGAGGTGATGATAATGATGAATAACCAGAAATCTATCAAGTCATGTTAATATTTTGAAGGTGTCATATAGTTTAAATAAATAATTATTAATGAATAAGGACATCACATACTTTTAAATGTGTGAATTCACAAATACCCAAGATACCTAATATAGAATACTGGTTTTCCACAATGACCCATCCGGGGATTGAACACAAGACTTCACATCTGGCAACAACTTGTAAGTATGTTTTAGGGAGTTGTAAAACCGAGTAGATTAATATGATTAAATCCGTTCAAGAATATAGTTTTGTAGTTAAAAATTATCGTCAATTTGTTACGAAGGAACATTGATAAAATTTATGAAACTTATTTTACATGAATGCATAGAAATCAAATTTTTGCTGGACTGGTTCCTCTGAACGGAATTTAACCACCATGATCAGCAGCCAGGGTCGGTGATCGAAGTTTGGAAAATGGTATCAAGAAGAACTCGCTGCTGTTTTTCTTCTCCCAAATCATTTTAATCACCTCTCACTACCCCCATATGACGATAAGGGGTGTGTAAGGGTGCTGTTTAGGGCTTTGTAAGCTCGAGTTTAATAAAAGCTGTGTGATCTTAAAAAATATAAGACCGGCACAACACGGCTTTTATTAAACTTGAGCAGTTGAGCTATGCAAAATCGAATGCAAATCCATTTACCTACCCACTTTACGTGATTTAATAACAGAAATACATCAATCTTTTAACATTCACTCTTTATCTTCGCTTCCTTTTTCATAGTAAAGATACAAAACTACATTTTAGAACTTCTAAATCTTGTTCAAAACTTGTTTTGTGCTATAAATAGACACGTGCTTAACTAGCTAAAAATAAAGGTCAATATCCCACACTAGAAATTATAAATCGCCAAGGCTTTTAATTTCACAAATAAACTTGTTGCTACAACACGGTCTACAAAAAATATTCTAAAAACAACGTTTGCGTTAAATAAATTATAATGAAGGCGTCGGACGTCTTACTTTAGGGAACTTTTTACTAATACTTACTTTCTATTTATTAAATTCGTAAAGTTTTCAGGCAATCGAATAAATATATTATTAAAATTAAAAATCGCAAAAGCAATCAAAACAAAAAAAATAGGCTCACAATCTGTAAAAGGATTGCCTGTATTTGTAAAAAAAATATATTAAAATTAAAAATAAATTAAATAACCAAAAGTTATGTACCTGTGGCGAGGCATTATACGCGACGGTTTGGTTATCAACAGATGATGAGATGAGCGGCTCATGTTCATCTGTGCCGGCAGTCATTTTTTTATTTATTCACGGTCACTGGTACACAATAAAACAATCACTGACAGCTCGCTGTCATAGTACACAGTACCCACAATGTTTTGGCGGTAAAAAATCTAGGGAGCGCACGGCCGACTGCGTAGTGGACTAGCTCACGCGCCGACTGTACTCGCAACACGAATGGACTAATCATTAAGTTAGTAAAGTATACGCTTCCGAGATCTTTCGAACGGTCGCGCAGCTTCGTGCATAGCACGCACTATCTGAGATGCTATTGACTTAGGAAATGTTTGATAGTGCATGCAAATATTGTTTATTTCTCAACAGTTAACAAATAACAATCTTAGGACGTGAGATAACTGCTCCTATTTAATTAACTTTAACAGGTAGTTATTGTTTTATGACAATGTTGCAATTAAGACATCTTTATGCTTTTTGTAAATGTAATATTGGTCAGTAAGTACCTATATAAATTATTAAAATTGCATCTGATCTATGTTGTTGACCGGTTTTGATATTTCTGCGTTCGTCTAAATCGCTTATTAGTTGGTCCATTATAAAATTGAAAAAAAAAACAAAGTTTTATCAATAGGATAGTAAATAACAAAAATAAGTTAATCAAATCGACGAATTAAGCCACCAATTTTGATTCAGCGCCAAAAAGAAAGCAACGACAATTGTCATAACTACATATTGTATGGTTGTGAGTATAAACTGTAGACTTTTTCTTCTTACGTACTGACTATCCTTCCTTCAAGGATAGTGTCCGAGTGCTTCTGAAGTTTCTTGTGAATTGTGTTTACGACTACCATCATGAGACAGATATAACGGGACTAACGGTTTAACGTTCTTCCCGAAGAAGCTTTTGTGAGACATTTTATAAAAAAAGATCAAATAAATACACATATTGCATCGTATGTAAATGTTTATTAAAAAAATCATATTTGAGATAGCAAATAATTGATCGGTAAATTATTTATACAATATTTAAATGAACATCCATTCGTACTTCCATTACTCGTATGATTATATTATAAAATGACACATGACAAAGGAACTATTGTATGTAGACTCGAGTGTTTCATAACCCTTTATATTTACCAATATGGCTAACATATTCCTTTTATGTATATATATAACTTATTAACTATTTTACATAACATTGCGTTAACATACCTAGTCTAACTCCATTCGTAATAGTATTATTTGGTAGATTACTTGAAAAATAGATACGCCTCATTGGAGTTTAATTCCTTTATAGTGACATTCTGTACATGCCGGAAACGAAATAATTTCAAATCATAAGATATTACAAATTCATTGTGAAACTTATTGTTTAAAATCATCAAGATGGGACGTATACAAAACATAAACCGTATTTACTGACAAAACAAACAAATTAAGATTTTACAAGTTCATTCACTCATGTTATAATACCTCAACCAGTGGTTTATGTTTAATCTCACTTAAATGGTGAACAAACCTTTAAATTATACATTGTAGTTTCTATTTTACATATCATAATAATAGTTGTGTAGGTAATTGTATTATATAAAGCTTCGTATGCATTAGGATACTTGTATCGCGACGACGAAACTCTTATAGCTCTTAATATTTTTTCCTAATAAAATTACGACGTAAGTTTCATTTTTTTTAGCATCGTGTGCTTATATCTTATTTCTTCTAGCTAGTTGACCTGTTCTTATAACCCTCTAACACCATACCTCTTTATCTATCTATATCATTCTCTCCATCTCTCTCTCTTTCTCGGCTGAAAAACTGGTACAGGCGGGACCGATCATCGTGGAGATCCTTAGGTCAGGCGGCCTGATCTAAGGATTTTAGGCCTGACTCAGGCTTAGACACAGCAGTCGGCGTCCCGTTTCAAATCCTAAACAAAATTTAGTATTAAATTTGTTTGAGCTTTTCAATTTCGATTCAGAACAGGTATACCTATTTAAATACTACGTTTATGCGGAATAGGTACAGATATTACCTAATCCGCCACACGTCTAATTGACCCAAATGTTACCTAGTGCATACGAGGCTTAATGTTATACACTTCAAACATAAACAAAATGTCAATAGTCCGGATTCTCCTTAAAATAAAAATAAAAACAACAAAACTTATGTCAAAGTAAACTACAAATGGACTAAAGGCGATTTCAATTACGCTTATACACTTATATATACGGCAATAATATTATGTACATTGCACAAACGGAACTCGTGTACCTAAACATATGTTGTATATAACTAGCTTCTTGATCATTTAGCACTACATAGGAAGCATATTCGGTTACAGTACCATGAGCCAGTTGAATTAATCTACTTAATACACATTTTGATATTTTGTTGAAAATTTCAGTTACAATAACAATATGACGGTGCAGCCACTGTTAAACTTTTATTTAGTCCGATCATCCAATTTTTTTTTCTTAAACATACAAAAGAGATATTAAATTTGGCTTACTACTTATTATAATGAATGCATAAATTAGTTTAGAAACATTTTTGCAAAGTATTAAAAGGTACGTTTGACTAATTAAAAAATTAGTTTAAACTTTTACAGCCAACTTTAACCCCTATGAACAACAAAACTAAGCACAGTGTGACTCTTTTTAGCATTATAAGAGTGAAAGAGATACGATACACAAATATTTTAAGAGTGGCAGCAGGATTTACATTATTCTCTGCGCAGTGTGTTTTTTCATAAAGCTATACTTATATGGGTAGTAATTTTTTCTTAGCAATTATACTTAAAACACCATTTCAATTGACAAAATGAAATCATTAGAATGATTTTTAAATACAAAGTTCTATTTTATTAGTCAACTTCTTAAGAGGATCATTGAGTTTGTGGAATTGTTATTTTACGAGTATGATGTAGTTTCTTTTAGTAACAGTTGTTTTTTTTAGCAAAAATAACAACAAGTGTAGGTAGTTAACTTATAAAATATGGTCCAGCTGTAATAAATATTTAATATATTCCGGTCACACTGGAAATCCAGAAGTATACAAAGACAGCAAACAACGTGAATAAATGTTTAGTTAGTATTGAAAATGTGATACGACAGTAAAATGTTACAATTATAAATACGAAAATGTAATGTATTGTTATAATTTATAATGAATATGTAATTTTGATACACATTCATATGTTTAAGACCCAATTTCATTCAACTCTGTTAGGCCGTTACGATGCGAATGGTCCGCAAATGTGTAAAAAGTACTAACGTTGACCAAATCGTGATATTTCGCGCAGTCTAAGTCAACATTCCTCTAAAATAGAGAAGAGAATCTGTCGTTTGTATCATACACAACTTTAATTTCTCCTCCACACTTTTGTTGGATATTTTTTTAAAGTTCTGCAGCGAGGCTGCTTTTATTAAATAAAGGAAATTGGGTCTCAACATTCAAATAAGATAACAATACCTACTACTTTCAAAGATGAACCGTCAAGTACTTTAATTGTTTAACAGATTCTAGACGCGTCTCATGAGTTATGCGTCATTTGTGTATCATTTACTTGCCATCAGTATCATGATGATAAGATTAATATCCAATAAACAAATCATTGACGGTACATAGTATGTTTTACAATCATCAATCAACATATAACTTAGAACGTTTGTATTTAAAAGTTAAAAATAGGAAGGAAACTAGAACTATTTCGTAAGCAAATTGGGTATATTTCATTAATTTTGTGATTGCAAGAGTATATTCGTTTTTTCAGGCACGTAAACCTACCTATTTCGTATTTATCAGTTTTATTTATTTGTTAAAATCATTATACCTTTTTTAAATGACACTTTTTTACATTGCTATCGTAAATACAATAACAAAATAAATACGGACTCAATTTTATAGGAAGTAAAATATGTGGAAGTTTCTCACTGACGGTAAGTATTGACTCGGGTATGGCGATTAATATGGTTATTATAAATATTATACTTATGGAAAACCTACTTACTTATACAAGTTTCCCATACAGATGATTGATTGAATTACTTAATAATAAATATGTACTTGGTAAAACAAGGGATTATTAATTATATATTATACTATAAATGTTATTGTAGATATTAAATTGCAATAGATTTCGATCCAAATTCTTTACATTTATGGATTATATGTCTACTATGTTTGCTATGTCATTGTTTATATAGTATAGGTTTTTTATCATAACAATATATCATTGGAACATTATAAACATTACTTTCTATGAAATATCCACAAAGCTATTGTGATGAGAATTTATTTTGCGTTTTTAAGGATACTAATAATAAAATAGATAAATTTAATTTAGCAATAATTTTAGGTTTTACAATAGTGCACTTCGAAATGAAATAAAACTTAACATTTATTGTTTCAGATTTCTACCATGTATAGTCAAAGAATTTAATGCTTTAGCAGATTCTGTACAAGTCGTTTTGATTAGCCTGGTTATGAAAATGATAAGATAACAAAAAATAAGAACCAAGTGACATTTCAGGCTTAACACTAGGCCATCATAATAATTCATTTAGTTATAAAAGGTGCGATTTTGCAATAACTCGCTATTTAAAGAAAACCAGAAGCAATGATATTTTCTTAAAGTGTTTATGAAAGTTTCATTAGTTATAATTGTTTAAACTGTCTAGTATCTAGTTTCTACTATTGGCGTGTATTTTCAAGTAAAGCGGTTTATCTTATCTATGGCTAAGGCGATCAGTCTAGTTACTTCTTGGCAGTGTAAGGTTATCTCGTAGCAGACAAATAGACGTCAAATAATTTGGTTTTTGTAAGAATTTTATTGACTGGTTTTGGATATTACCCATATCTATTATTATGGGTGTAATGCGATAAATAATTAATGTTACGAACACATATTATTCCATAACATGTATTATTTCTTCTTACACAAGCTTTGGTGGTACATCTAAATCAACGTCAAAGGTTGAAAATATTGTTTAAAAAAACTACGAAAAACCACATTATTGCATCTATTGTCAATCTTTGAGGTCTGTTACCCGTTAGGGTAATGGTAGATATTGAAGGGTCATTTACATAAATATTTGGAATTGTGTACAGTATTTTATAGCAAAAGCAAGACTGCTAGACTAATTCCTAATACCTTTTACCTGTAGAAATGAATTATTATGTTACATACTCTTAATGGTTTACCAGAAGAATGCAGCTTTCTGGGGAAACCTAAGTCGCTGATTTTCAGCATCACTGGCCACTTCAATTGACCTGGATTGTTTGATCTAATAAATCATAATCAAAACCACAGCGCCATATTCAGTTACCGGTACCGCTGCCAACAGATATGACAGTAACATAATACATTTCATTCTAAACTAATTCGTACGTTCAATATTCGTTCGATTGAAGAAACCATACATCTAATCTATTATCAGCTTTAAATAACGCACATAGAATTTGCTTTTGAAATAGCAAATGCTTTAATTTCCTTATTATCCTTTTATGGAACTGAAGCAGTGGTATCACCATAAATTTAGGTTATAAGCTTTAAGTTTTTTTTTATGTTAAAGTAGTATAGTATTGTTAAATGTTTTATAATCAAGGTTTTGATGAAGGTTTCAAATTTCTGAGAGTAAATGGCCAAAGCTATTGTAATAACTACCATGACATCAAAAGAAACATTTTTAATGACTTAGTTTCTTTGATAATGTAGCTTTGTTTATTCTGAATAATCTATCATTGTTATTTGTATTCCTGTTTTACGCCAATGATTTCCATCACTATCATTCAAAAGCAATTGTTTAAACAAGCTGAGTATTTTGACTGATGTAATAATTAATTAATATTATAATGGTTACTCAATACTAAATCCTATGGAGTAAACTAAACATACGGTAAAAAGGATAATTAATTATGGTTCAAAACTATGAAATATGCGAGGATAATCATTGAATGCTTGTGTTAAGTCTAACTATATCCGAGGTACACGTATTTAATAGATATGAACAACTAAGAAGTACCCATAAATTGTTCTGGTCTCTTAGTTACTATTACTATTAAATCACTTATTTTTTGTTGAAATCAGAAACAACAAAGGTACCACAGAAACCCAGACCCGGGCCAATATAGAAAAACAACTGTTTTTTCTACATCGACCTATCCGGGAATCGAACCTGGGTCTTCAGTGTTGATGAGACCTTTTAAATTAGTGTGTAGGTACGTCACTTAACCACGGATGTAGATGCTGCCTTTTGTATTTTAATGCGATCATTGCCTATAATAACGCAATCGATTATAGCTAGCTACATTTATTTATGGGCTTACTCACAAACAACTGCGTTTTAATGATACAAACCATAGTTACTGATAAATTATTTTGTGGTTTCATAGACAAATCTAAAATAATAATTGCATAACATAAAAAATACATGACCAATAGCTTCATTAAGCCAAATTACGCCTACCGGTCTAGATAACGCGATTACTAATTTAAATGACTTATTAAGTAGATTAATCATTAAAGAAAGAAGTATGTAAATATTGAAATGCACCCTAACCGGTCGTGAATGCGGTTAACGATCGCATTGACTGGTCACTTTTGTTAATCAATATAGTTTTCCCACACTAACACTTTGTTTATGTAAACCAAATTCAATATAAGTAGGAACTCGTATTTGGTTTGATTTCTAAATGAAGCAAATTGTATAGAACGCATATTTCGCTGCATTTGAGCGAAAACATCCTAAAATCCTCAATAGAGTTTTGCTAGTGGCCTGGGGTTAGTATACTTTTTATAAATCGCTTATGAAAGCAAGACTTTGCAACGTACAAATATCAACCTGCAGAGACCACGTAATAATCTATACTAATATTATAAAGCTGAAGAGTTTGTTTGTTTGTTTGTTTGAACGCGCTTATCTCAGGAAGTACTGGTCCGAATTGGAAAATTATTTTTGTGTTGGATAGTCCATTTATCGAGAATGGCTTTAGGCTATATAATATCACGCTGCGATCAATAGGAGCGAAGCATCAGTGAAAAATGTTGCAAAAATAATCGAATTCTTATTGACAGAAATTGACGCCGACAACGTCGCGGGAAACAGCTAGTATAATATACAATCATATGCTATACTATGAACGCGGTCCTTAATTGTTTAAGATATAATTTTGCAGAGACATAAATAATCAGCAGATGATTTTTGATAATATTTCAAAAGTGATCAGTCAATACATCGTAACAGACTAGCGTTAGACGTTTGGTTCTTGCTCAATAAACCTGCATACAAACAAGAGCGCTCGAATTACAAACATTTCACCCAGCTATGCGATACGGTGTTTAACAACTTAACACTAAACTATATCATAAGGCATATGCATCATACAAATATCATACCAATCGACATCAGTCCGTGTATATTTAACTAGGGCGTCCCAACGAGTGCTAAATTTAAGTTCCAATACATCTAACCTGCACAGATTATCTAGCGATTACAGATAAGAGATTGCGAGTCATTTAAAAAAGATTATGGAACATGGTCGTCTACCAAAAGTGTTTATATCCACCTGTATAATAGACAACGACGCAAAACAAGTAAAAACTAGGGATTGTTTAGTACACGACACCATGAGGTAGCCTGAAGTTAAAATAAAAAAAATACTTAAAAACGAACATTTAACTTTCCTCCTAAATGATACGACGATATAATACTGCTAAGCCTAGCTTTAAATTACGCGTCACCGACGCACTGGGGTTTATTTAAATAAACTAGAAGCAAAAATAACGACTTCGCTACTTATTTCTAAGTTTGAAATGAGAGCATAATTCGCCTAGTAACGGGAGCCGGCTGCGGCGGCCCACTCTATCGCCTCGCTTCCATCTCACAACACTTAACAATAGGTACCTAAATTACACCTAAATTAACCAATGAACGGGAACGACCCGAAATCGTAAAATTTTGATACGAACTCTTAATCTATCCTCCTTTTGAAAAATTACATAATTTTCAAACTTTGTTGTAGTAAAAATCTGAGCATTGTGTTATTAAATAAATTCACTTCTTTACTGTAACGTTAACTAATACGTTAACGGTCAACTAAAGAAATTATGCCGCATATTATTAAAAACAAATACCAAATCCAAAAGAAATAAATCAACTTTTTCACCTAGTCTGTCTGCGTTCGCGCGTTTTAACGCAACGTCTATATCACAGCCAAATTGGCCGCCGCTAGCCTAACTATATGAGCTCCACGTTATATTTATTCGAAATCGATGCTAAGTTTTAATATCAGATTAACTAATATTAGGTAATTCACCAGCAGTATGAATACACAATCGTGAATTATAATTTGTGATCCGATAAGTACCTAAATATAATTGGCCGTTACAAACTTAGTTTTTTCTTTTTTAAGTCTGTTTATATTAAGTATGTTTGCAGCCCTGCATCCACTGTCTAAATCTCAATCATAAAATTATCTACTTTTTCTCATTCGATATTAATACAAGATACATGCTATAAATATGAATAGAAAGCATAAGCCAAGGATTATGCGAAGGAGTGAACTTTGAGTGAATAGGTTGTAAAATAGGTTCTCATATTCACTCGTTGTTGTTATAAGTCTTTAATACAGAATAAAAATTATGTCTAGTAGTGGACTCCTAGAGGACAATAAACAGACATACGTCTTTGAGAGATCTGGAATTTATTGCTTGTCTCTTTGTAACGATGAGTAAGAGAGAATGTGAACAATAAGTTTGAATAGCAGAGGCAGAGCATCGGACTTATAGACGTTTGGTACTTAAGTGACTCAGTTTGACAAGTTTATAGTTTTCAAAGCGTTCCACAACGCATTAATAGTGACGAAAAAAAATTCAACGACGCCGAAACTAACAATCTAGCATTATATAAGATTCTTTCAAATATGATAAACAATTATATCAGACATTAAGAATCTGTAAGATCGCCATAAAGAAATAATACACATCTAATTTTAGACATTATTAATGGAGCAATAGATAAAGAATATGCGCATCTCTGGGTAAGAGATTCAAAACACATTGGGTAGAATAATTGTAACCGGTAAAATCATCAATCATTGATAAAGCAACTTACATACGTTTTTACACATTTGTGAATATTTAAATAACACCAATAATGACTTGGTACAACGGCAACGAAAGAAGGTAATCTTTTGTAAAAATGATCAATTAATCGAAGATACTGTCGGTACGTATTCTTTCTTGAGGCTTCTGATGAATAATTAATTAATTTGCTAAGCTTATTCAAAAGATTTGCTAATCTCTGGCGCGGCAGATTATAATTTTCTAAACTTCAACGTTTAAAACGCAACACAAGCTTAAGACCAAAATACGAATAAGCCTATTACAGTTAATATAAATTAATGTTTAAATTTAAATTCGTACTAGTATGCAGAAGCTTTGTCGAAACTTACATAAACTGAAATTTTGTCGTTTTTATCTTTCAGTAAGGAGATGAAGGTGACAACAATAATTTCAATTACAATCGTTCGACTTTTGGTTCTCTATACAATCTGCAGAATAGCAATGTGTATTTTTGCGAAGGAATAACAAGTTTAGATAGTACTATTTTAAAATGAGCACTATATATCTATTTTAGACGCCGCGGTGACGTTTCGCTAACGCCTGCGCAGGCGTAACGTACACTATCAGTCTTAGGACAACCACGTCAATTTCTGAACCAAATTACAGCAGCCTCTTCATATTTACGCCCCTTTTACTTAGAAACTGCGACTAGCGACATCTAGTTAAGTGAGACGCGTTGTTGTATTTAAAATAATTGCCTCATCACATTTGTTAAAGGTTTTGTAGAACGGATAGCCTTGTTTATAGAAACGACAGAGATTATTTTTTAATAATTTACTGTTTTAAATGCGACTTAATTTCGACCTTCGAACCCTTTCAATTTGTTCTTATAATGAGAATAATATGTATACTCCGTGTCAAAGAGGTTTGATTGTGTATACAGGGTGTCAGGTAAACGGTATGATTAGGTAAAACGAGCCTATGTTAAGACATTCATGTCGGAGTGAAGTTAGATATAGCGACACCTAACGACAGCAGACGCAGTTAAAGGTAATATCAATGTCATCTGGAAATGTGAGTTCGGTGGCACTTCATGGCTACGTACGGCAGCTCTTCGGCGTTTGGGCAAGCGCACTGAACTACTCGTATGTAATTGATAATTAATCTAATGAATAATCAAGCAATCGTCGCATGTTTTCCGATGTGCTTATGAATACTATGGACATCACACAAGACAAAACAATGACATCAGCATGTAAAAAAAAAACAATGCTAAACCATTATCTAGGAATTGATTTTGTATGAAAATATTTTTTTTTCAAAATGATAATATACCATTTTTTGACATCTCCATAGTATTTAATGCATACATCAATATAGGTTGGTTTCGGTTTGCAATATCATTTACCTTACACCCTGTATAGACTTTATCCATAGACAATTTGATCAATGAAAGGTGCGTTAGGTCTACATTATGGCGGTTAAAGCTAAAACGGCAGTGTGCAATATAATTATCATATCATTAACAAATGCAATATGACGGGCTCTAACATAACATACACCGCGGCGATACTCGAATTCACTTTAAATTCATTTCATACGTATTCCGATTCTTGTCTCGATTATTCCATAACTTCAAAATTAACAGCCAATCAGCATGATTACGCGTCATCGATAAGCACATAATGAGGATCTATTTGGTTTACGCGTCTTAGTCGATAAAAGCATGTTTTTTTTAAATTGATATCGGTCAATATTCCTTTTTTTTACAAAATCACACGGTTCTAGATAAGCTATGCCCGGTGCTTCGAGCGTTTCGTCTACCAAAAACATCATGAAAACGTTATCTTAGAATCAATAGATAAAAGTCGTCCTTTATTCAACAAATCTTAACGGTTTTCTTGACATTTTAGGCATAAAAATGATATCTTGCGATAATTCGCTTTATAAAACTATTTCTCAAATAGTTAATATTCCAAGACTAAGACCACACCACTGGGTTGCTGGATAGACTACTTGGATATGTAATAGAAATATTAATAAATACACAAACCTTTTGATGTCTTATGAATTTATCTAATCATGTTTTCGCAAACAGACGAAAGGGTTCTACTAAACATTTTCTATACTCTATGATATATATGCCTCTTTTACTGGGGCCGTCCACATATTACGTCACACTTTAAGCGGGAGGACGTCACTCTTAAGCGGGAGGGGGGGGGGGGTCTAACTTTTGGTGGCATTAGGCAGAGTAGTATGGGAATTTTCGTAAAAATGCGTGACAAGGGGGGTCTGAAAATCTTATAAATCGTGTGACGTAATTTATGGATGATCCCATTCCTTCATCCCACCTACTCTTAGTTAGTGGCATAAATAAGAGAGAAACATATAGCTGATACATTAACAGTGCTTTGAATATACATATATATGCGAATATAGACTCCTTAGTGTTAAAAAAAACTTCGTTACACTACTGTAGCTGCAGAATGACGAGATATCCTCTGCCTACCATAAACAAATCAACCACTACGGGTGCTTCTATCGATTCAAATGTATGCCTAACACTACAAGCGAAGTAGATTTATTCTTTTAAGAACAATGTTAATTCATTTGATACGCCTAACTAGTCCATCCATCTATTATTGGTCGTAGGCAGAGGGAAAAGTAAAACAGTATAGCATTGAAGTCCTGATAGTAATACCCTAAGCTAATCCCCCATCGTTCGGTGTGGCCTCAGTCTTACCATATCAAATTCCAGTAACCGTAAACGTTTATCGTTGTATTTTGAACCTTACTGCACGGCTATAGGGTTCCACTAGAGCGTCTGCGGCACGTGCTTGGGCGGCTGCCGTTTCAGGCGCCTGCCGACGGGTCGCTGTCAGTTGTTCTTGTCGATGTTGTGGAACGCCCAGTTGAACGACGTCGTCCACGAGTTCTTGACCGCCTCACTGAACTTCGAACGGAAGTGCTCCATCGCTTTCTCTTCAGATAGATCCATTACCTGGGATGGAGAACGTTGGCATAGAATGGTACAAGTTATTTTTATAGATGTTAGGAAATTTATATTATTTGCGGTTCAAATGTTTCCACAAGTAGGTTTATTTACGCAGAACCTTTTTTACCAAATACTTCGTTGTTTTTTTTTATATTATGGGATAGCTCCAGTTGTTCAACCCCACCCAATCCACCCTACCAAAAACTTTTATTATTATTATTATACTATTAATGAATACTTAGAAGAAAAATTTACGTTATTTACTAAACAAATTCGATTTAAAACAAATTACGAAGTGTATTACATAATTATATTATTGTGTGACAAAATATCTGCCTTTCTCTCTTCCACGTTGCTGTGCCTGTCAGGGTGCATATGAATATTAGAGTTATATACTTACCCATGTTATGTATTTAGCATCTTAGTCATGTGCAATGCAATAAATAAATAAATAAATAAATAAACTTAAAAAAACCTTGTATGGAAAAGCGTTAAACAAGTCAACAGTTTTGAGTCGGTGATAAATAAGAAATCACCAACTTCAAAATTGGAGCTTTGGAGTTCAGTTTTTCGTAAATACTTTTTATTTTTCAGTGCTGATAATGTTTTAGTCTTGATATGCAAACAGCACTCACCAGTGTCTCTCGCAAGTATTGCAGATCCTTCTCCGAAGAAAGCTCGCGCAGCCCCGTTGAGATCATCATAGAGAAAAGAGACAGGATCAGGTGTCCGTGCTTGCGCAAGATCTTGAACGCCTAGATGAAAACATATTTTTATTTGCGAGTCAACCGTAGGAGATAAGATATGCTACTGTACAGTTACATCTAAAAATTTTGCAATCTTTACTACATTGGCGTGTTTTTAAGGACCAAGATTTAGGCTTAGTAAGCCATGAATACTCGGTTCTGAAATATTGTCTGTATCAAAAATCATATTAGGATTTACTATACTGATGAACCCTTCGGACAAAACAGTTTCAAAATCAATGGCAGTCAGAGAGCCAACCATAGGCGGTTCATCTGTAATTTACCTCGCCTTTGCCCATCCATTTGATGGAAATTTAAAATGGCTCACCGTTTCGCAATGCTCTCGGAAGATCTTAAAGTCTATGGGTTCGTTGTCTCCTGAACCCCGCTGACCCTTGTTGATCACGTGAATGAAGTCGTGAGTCAGCACAAACGGGACGCGCTCTCGTTTGAACCCGTACTTCTGCTTGAAGTGACCTAGGAAATGGCCGAAGTCTATGTGGAACAGCTGTAACAAAATGTTTAGCCTCAATATCGATGCCCTTTATACAAATCGCTGTTTCAGTCAGCCTGTCACTACGGTCGTATGTAACCCAATCGTTATTCAGGCAATACAATATTCTATGATCGCGTTAAATTCCCGTTTATGCGACAGTGAATTGACCAATTAGAAAGCTCGAAATCTGTGTTATGTGAATTTCGAGTACTCTGATTGGTGATTTCATGGTCCGCTCTTCTCCACTCCACCCAGCTCCGCGGCTATGGTAACGCAGCCGTAAAGTTGTATTTTCGCCAATATGTTAGAAGCAAACTCATAAATAATAGGGTTGTACCAACTAGTCGGTAAAGCCGACTAGTCGGCCATATTTGTAGTCGGCGACTAGTCGGCTGAAACGGCCGACTAGTCGGCCCGTTATTTTCTCGTATTAATATACCTAATTGATGAAATTGAAATCTTTACTGTTTTTATTTTTTATTAGAAATAGAAAATCAATTTTACAATGTTTTTTCAGTGCAATTTAGAACAGGTTAGGAAATTAGAAACCATTTGTTCGATACATTAACTAATTGGGCTTAGATCCAGACATTAAACAAGTAAAAAAAATATATAATGGCTATAATTTTATTAAGCTTACAACTTACATATTGGAACACTTCTCTTGACCTAATAATAATGAGAACTTAGTACCAGATATAAAAATTTATAAAAAACTTCTTAATGTGACAACAGAAAGTTAAAATAAATAAAAATTCTACTACACTACAAACGAAGAATTAAGATGACAATCAGATAAAAGAAGGCACATAACATAAAAAATGACAATACAGTGTGATTAGAGCATGTTACTCTAATTATTATAACTTAAAGCAATAATCGGTTTGGCCGACTAGTCGGCCATTTCGTAGCCGACTAGTCGGCTAGTCGGCCAAAGTGATAGTCGGCCCATCTCTAATTTAACGCCTAACCCCCTTATTCACAATAACGCAAACAGTTTAATAAACCTATTTTAGCTATTACACTGTTTTGTCACTTTCTTTCAAATGATGCCAGCGCTAAGAACGAGACAAAACAGTGTAATAGCTAAAATAGGTTCATTAGACTGTTTGCGTTATTATGAATATGGGAGTAAAAGTCCGGATTCAATTCAGTTACTTGTTGAATAGGAGTTGTATTGGTTTCATATCAATAAACAGGTAGTTATTTCAGTGCGGTAATCGTGACATAGTATACTGCCATTCTAAATCTATGGCAAAATTACGTTCAGAAAGATCATAAAAAAATATCAATTAATTGAATCATAAGTCATCTACCAACTGCGGCGTAGATTAATAAGCTTCTATCAGTACTTCTTCTACTATCAGCCATTACCTGTCCACTTTTCTTGACCATAATGTTATCTGGGTGCCGATCGGCGATACCCAGGACGTAGGTGGCGACGCAGTAGCCCGCGCAGCTCATAGTGAACTCGTCGACTGCCTTGTTGAAGGCTACCTCGTTCTGTTTGCCACCATCGTCTTCGGTTTGCTTCTTCAGCCATTCTGTATAACCGGATATATGATAAATAAATAAATAAATAATGCAGACAACAATTTTTATTAAGAGCCCAAGTTAGTAGCTATTAAAACACTTGTTAATGTAAAAATTAAAGCAGCATTTCTTTATCACTCCACCAAAATTGTCAACTCAAGTAAAATCATAATAAAAATCATGAAAAGCTCTAATTATATTATATTACAACTGTTTAAATGTTATGATTATTATCCTACTTCCCTTCATCGGATTCCTAAGTATCCGATATGGTATAGGAAAATACTCTATTTCACTGAAATGGGCTGATGATAATTGACGAATTCCATCATGGAGTGGCGTACACACCAGTTTTCAAAGCGTCCCGATTTCGATTTTCGGACAGGTCAATATACAAACAAAAGTAATTGCTATATTTTCTGAGATCTGGGGGTTTGTGGTACCTTCGTTGTTTCCGATTTACACATAACAAGTGCTAGCTAGTAAGTTGCTTTGGGATCGGAACAATGTATTACGAGATGTTATCTATGTTTATTTATTTAATTAATAATAAATAATGATTAGTAAAGTAACCGTGTGCATCCAATAGAACTCACGCAACAGTGTCGCCCTGTATATTGTGGAAGCGGCGTTGAACAGAGCGCTCTGTTTCTGTATGTTGGCAACGGTCTCCGCCTCTTCCACTACTTCGATCATGCCCACTTCGTTCTCCATGGAAATGCAGTTGTAGGGGCTCAGTCTGTTGAAAATATTTAACTATTAGTTGTTGTTAGCTATACTGTGAGAGTGAGAGGAAATTATGTTTTTCAATTCGAACCAGTACTTCTTGAGATTAGCGCGTTCAAACAAACAAACAAACAAACTCTTCAGCTTTATAATATTAGTATAGATAACGCAAACAGTCTAATAAACCTATTTAGCTTTTACACTGTTTTGTCACTTGCTTTCAAATGATCATAGCGGTAAGAAAGAACGAGACAAAACAGTGTAATAGCTAAAATAGGTTTATTACTGTTTGCTTTTTTATGAATAAGGGGGTTAGGCTGTAAACACGAACATGGCAAATTGTGATTTGCAAGGAACTGAATAAATAACAATTTGTTTTAATTACAAACAGAAGATTGGGGCAGACGTTTCAATGTCGCTATAGAATCAAAATTTTGAGATCTATTTATTACACAGACAGATTAAAATCAGAGCATGATAAGAAAATAATGTTATAGCTACACTTAAGACTAGATGGCAATCCATAAACAGCATGAATAATACTATATAGTGACAGACAAATTTGTAGGCATTGTATCGTTGTATGAATAATTCACATTATTCATACAACGATACAATGCCACTCCAACGCTCGCCAGCTTCATCGAACTCAACTACTAGTGCAAAGGTACAGTCGGAGTCTGATATTCCGTCTAAAATGGATCAGGAGTTTGAAAGTTCCTTCGTGTCAACCAGGAGCAAGCGCCTGCGTATTGATTCGCCTAGTAAACCCGATAGATTCACAGAATTTGCAAGCGAAATTAGAAACATGCTATGTTCCTGGAAAACCGACCAAGATTCCGCCTTCGTATTGTGGAAGTCTGACCAGGATTCTATTCTCAAAAAACTTGTGTCAGATATAGCAGAGGTCAAGATAAAGTGCAGTGGCATACAAGAATCTAATCAAGAACTTGAGAGGTCTATGGAATTTATTAGCAAACAATTTGAAGAAACGCAATTGAGAATAAAGGTGCTGGAAAAAGATAAAAAAGAGAACAGAGACTACATACTTTCGTTGGAGGGAAAAATTCAGGAACTGCAGCGGTCGTCACGTTCTTCGACTGTTGAGATTAGGAATGTACCCCAAAGCGAGGGAGAGTCTACTGCTGATCTAGTCAATACTGTGACCAAAGCAGGAGAGGCCTTGAGCGTTACCCTGCAGCCGTTTGATCTACGAGATATATATCGTCTACCTGCTAAACCCGGATTCTACGGAAATATTATAGTAGAATTTGCTAAAGTTAACCTGAAATACGATATTCTCACCTCTGCTCGTAAGTTCAACAAATCGCGGAAACCGGTAGACAAGTTTAATACTCATCATTTAGGCATACCCGGTGACAAAAAGCCTGTCTACATCGACGAACACCTGTCCTCGTCGATAAAAAAGCTTTTCTTTCAAGCCCGTGTCTATGCCAAAGAAAATCAATATAAATTCTGCTGGTGCTCGAATTCTAGAGTGTTTCTTCGCAAAGAACAGGGAACGAAGCAAATTTTAATCAGAGACGAGCAGTTTCTACGTGACCTTGATCCTAGACAATGACTGTGTTACTCCGTTCTAGTGTTACCTGTTGCTGCTTTACTATATAGTGGTACTATTGCATATTATGTAAAGGTTCGATCAAAAATAACAATAACAATACACAAACAACTTAACTTTAACAAATTCAAATACTTAGCTTGTAAACTTAAAATACCCTATACTCTTTACTCACATATTGTACAAACAAAACTTCAATACATTCACATAATTCACAACACCATGATTGCGACCACTTACTTAAAATTAGTTCACTTCTCTTCTTACCTCTCCTGTTATAAGACGCTTAGGATCGACTATTTAGTCAACCCACAAACCGATCTACATATCAGAGTGATAAATAGACCTCTTCTGTGCTGCAACCATTTGCTTTAAACTCATATAAAAATTCAACGTAAATGACGTAACAAATGAATTAGACTCGTTTAATGTCGCAAAATCTTTTAAGTGCCTACCTGCGCAATGCTTTCAAATACTGGGTGATCCGTCTAATTATCTCAAAATTGTTCATGCCAACATTAGAAGTATAAAAAAAAATCTTGATCAGTTTATGGCTTTTCTTGCTTCCGTGAACTTCGATACTGATATCATAATACTAAGTGAATGCTGGCTTAAAGGCCTGCAAGGGATACCACAAGTCGATGGATATAGCTCATATTATACTAACAATAATAAACTACAGAATGACGGGGTGGTGATCTATGCCAAATGTGATTTAAATGTTAATGTATGGGAACCTGGTTTTGAGGATGGAAACTGCTTGGTCTGCACTATAGGAAAGAAACTTGCAATTATAGGCATATACAGATCTCCTTCCTTCTCAAATATAGACCACTTCATAACTAGTCTAAATAATATAATGCCCACTTTGGAATCGTTTTGTAGTGTGGCCTTAATAGGGGACATTAACATCGACATTAAAGATAATAATGAAGACAGAAGTTCTGACCATTATCTTACATCTATGACAGCTTTGGGCCTGCTTCCGGCGCATACATTTCCCACCAGGGAAAATAATTGCTTGGATCACATTCTTCTAAAATCGAACTTGGCGTCCAAAGTTTTTGTTTTTGACTTTCTAGTAACTGATCACTCTCCTACCATGCTATGCATGGATAATACACGTTCACTGAAAGATTTTAGACCTCTCCGGTCAACTCTTAGAGTAGACTATGATGCTATTAAGACCTACCTAGATGAAACTGATTTTTCTTCTGTTATGTGTACTTCGGATGCGGACCAGGCTGCTGAGCAGTTAGTATCTATAATTGCTAATATCATAAGAGCTCATACTAAAACTATAACAACTTCGAAGAAAAACAGTATTTTTAAACCCTGGATCACCCCGGGGCTACTACGATGCATCCGCAACAGAGATTTGATGCATAAAAAACTACGCAAAGATCCCGATAACCATATTGCCAAGGTAACCTATGTTAGATACCGCAACTTCCTTAACAACCTTTTACATAAATTAAAGCGCGAATACCAGAAAAACGAGATAAATAAAGCTAAAAACAATCCGAAGGCTATGTGGAATGTAATTAAAAAAGTAACTAACTCCACTAGACAGGTTGAACCCCCACGAGCTCTTCTTAATAGAAACGAAGATCCATACGCTGCGATAAACTCTGTCAATAAATATTTCGCTAATGTCGCCAAAACTCTAGCAATCAACATAACTCAGTCTGCTACAGCCTCTCCATCAATGACGACGGTACAAAGCAACTCACTAGCTCTGCTCGAGGTTGATTTTGGTGAGGTAGAACGTTTAATTTGTGGATTGCGCGACAATTGTGCCCCGGGGTGGGACAGCATCTCCTCTTCTATTTTAAAAGCATCCAGACATACTTTGATTCCACCGATAACGCATGTATGCAATTTATCTATTTCTACTGGTGTGTTTCCTAAAGTCATGAAGAGAGCTCTTGTAACTCCCATATATAAACGAGGAGATAGAAATGATGTAGCCAACTATAGACCGATTTCGGTTCTACCAATTATGTCGAAGATCTTGGAGAGAGTGCTTAATACTGCTTTGGTTAAATTTTTAGATAAATACAACATAATAGCAAAAAATCAGTTTGGGTTTAGATCTGGTGTTTCTTCTGAAGACGCTATCGCTAGCTTAACTGGCGAGGTAGTGAGTAAACTTGACAGTAAAAAAAAGTGTTTCGGGATCTTTCTTGACCTCTCCAAGGCCTTCGACACGGTATCGATTCCCATACTGATAAGGAAATTGGAGTGTTGTGGCATCAGAGGACTAGAATTGGGCATATTTCGAAGTTATCTCTCAGATAGAACACAATGTGTCAAAATCTACCCATATGTCAGCGATATAGAAGCGATTGACTACGGCGTCCCACAAGGCAGTATCCTGGGACCTACACTATTCCAGATATTTGTTAACGATTTGTGCAGACTCAACATACCAAATTGTAGCATCTATGTCTATGCTGACGACACTGCTCTCGTAGCATATGGCGATGACTGGAAGAGTGCTAGGCAATCTGCTCAGGATGCGCTAGAAATAGTTGTCAATTGGTTGTCAAAGAATCTACTTACTCTGAATATAGAAAAAACACAGGTCCTTCCCTTTTCTATAACGTCCGCTTCGCTTCCAACACCAGATTTCTCCAACATAGTAATACATACCTGTATTCCACCGACCAGCTGCGATTGCCCTTCTCTTCGTGTTGTTTCCTATGTAAAATACCTTGGTGTACATATCGACTTCAATTTAAAATGGCATTCTCAAATTGAAGCTCTTAAAAACAGAGTGCGGAAACTGATTTACATTTTTAAAACAATAAGATACCTAGTCGAGCCCGAAACTGTTAGGATCATATATGTCGCCCTGTGCCAATCGATTCTGGCCTACTGTATCCCAATTTGGGGTGGAGCTGGTCAGACTGTTATGTTGAACTTGGAAAGAGCGCAAAGAGCAATCTTAAAAATAATGACACACAGACATATTCTGTACCCCACTAAGTGGTTGTACAAGGAGTGTCAGATCCTGTCAGTACGGCAATTATATATTCTTCGGTGTATCTTAAGAAAGCAAGCTACTCTTCCCCTAGATTCGAATATCATCACACGACGCCGCGCTTCCGTTCGGGTATGTTGCACCAAAAGGTGTAGAACGGCTTTTGCAAGACGCCAATATGACTCCATATCCTCAAAACTGTACAATACTCTGCACAAACTCACTTCTATCTACACCCTAACTAGACATGAAGTGTCAAAGAAAACCACAAACTATCTACTGAAGCTGTCATATTCAGATACCGAAAATCTTTTAAAATAGAGCAACACACACAACACTCTCTCTCACACACACACACACACACACACACACACACACACACACACACACACACACACACACACACACACACAACGTAACTAATAATTACACTACCTACCTGCAAATAATGTATAAGTACATAGTTGTTAAATTAAGTAAGCTTACACCACTTGTTCAATTAAATTCTATGGTTTGATGTTAATCTACTGAGGAATCACTGACCCTGATAATACAGTTTCAACTAGTTTTCGGGTCAGGGAACACTCTTTTGTATCATGTACTATGTAAAACCCTAGAAATAATTTATGTCTAAGTTTTGTGTATATTTGGGTTTCAAATAAATGATATTATTATTATTATTATTATTATTATTAGACAAAGAGATTCACAACAGAAATAAAGTTAACACATCATTGAATCTAAATCTAACTGGCTATCGAAATAGGATGTTACCTAAAGTCATATCCGTGGCTCTTCCACAGTCGGTCCATGATCCGCAGCATCTGCAGAGTGAACATGTCCTGGCGGAGGTCGTCTCCGATCTTGAGGATGATGCGGATGTCCGAACCGTTGGCGTCGACGTTCTCAAAGTCGACCATTAGAGGCCTCATCTTGCTGTCCATCACACGACATCTTTCAGGCCTGTAGAAGGTATAACAAGAGTTGAATTTGGATAAATAAAAACTATGGAAAGAAAGAACCATTTTTATTTGACACACATTTGATAAACTCAGAAACATTACAAATAAAAAGGTGTCAAAAAGGACTCCCGCTCAGCATATAGACGCTGATATTCTGCTGGAGCCTAGAATTTAAATGAAAAATAGATAATTTTATTTTTTTGTTGTTTATAAAAAAGAGTTTTTTTTTTACAATGGATTCCATAATTATATTAAGTTTTTTTAAACATAGACTCAAAACGCTTGAATCTACTTTGGGAAGCTTGTAAAATGCAAGAATTATCGTACCGGGTAAAAAAGACTCATTGACATTTGCGTGCGTAGGCCTTCAATTTTTTGTTATTATAAACACATTTTATTATTTTACTATATGCTAATTCCTGAATGGAATGTAATCAACCTACAAATGTGAAATGATAATATAAAAAACGATGTCTTACTTAATCCTTTTACAAACGAAGCTAGGATTGAGCGGCGACACGAACTCCGAGAGGGTCTCTATACAATGCTGCTCTTGTAAATGTTGCTGGAGCGCTGAGCGGGCTTTTGATATCTCCTTCTTCTTTCGTATGCACTGGCTCGCCCCTGTAAATAAAAAAGAACCGTTTGTAGAAACACATAGTCCTTACTGTTTTATACTTATACAATATTTCCTCCTCATTGTAAGAGCACAGCCAAAAGCGTAAGGTAGTAAGTTGGGGTTTAAAAAGCAATTTTATGACGTCATACCTACTAATACATGATATTTTGAATAAATAGTTTTGAAAACTGTACCCGAATACAAAAATGCAATAATCTCAAAGTCAACCTGTATATTTGATGACGATATATGACGACGGGTGTAAAAAAATCATAACGCAGATCCGAAAACCACGTATTGTGTCTATCACTAGGATATTTTTTTCCTTCAAGACCATACCTGGGAAACAGCTGGTTCCGAAGATATTGAGGGTCAAAGTCACAATTTTGTTTTCCATTTTATTACAAACTCTGTTGCCAAAGGTCACTTAAAAACTTTTCTTCTTACATACATAGTGTTTTTTTTTTTTATTATTTCGTTCATAATAAGGCTTTTTTAATGACAATACGCAATGTACGGCTTAGCGCGTACGAATTTTGAACTAGCAGCCATCTCCAGCGAAGCGGTCCACGCTCCGGCTGCTATACATTGCTCGCTATGTATTTTAATATTTTTTGAGTCCCAAAAATAAAAATAATTTCCCAGCTATAATATTTTGTAACATGACTTGGTTTGCTTTAAAGATTGCCTAGCTTCAGGATCTGCGTTTAGTTTTTTTACACCCTGTATAAATATAATCTATACTAATATTATAAAGCTGAAGACTTGTTTGTTTGTTTGAACGCGCTAATCTCAGAAAGTACTGGTTCGAATTGAAAAATTATTTTTGTGTTGGATAGTCCGTTTATCAAGGAAGGCTTTAGGCTATATAACATTATGCTGCGATCAATAGGAGCGAAGGATTAGTGAAAAATTTTGCAAAAACGGTAAAAATCTATACTAATATTATTTATTTTTATTTATTTATTTAATATTCAGAAGACCAACAGCTAATGCAACATAAAAAACATGAACAAATAAGTATCAAAAAGCCAATAACAGGTCCTCGCAATTAACAACATTATAAAGAGTAGTATGGAATTGTTCATTCTAGATCATCTGTCGTTCGTTCTAGCTAAAGCTTAAACTCACTCCAGATAATCTAGAATGACACAATTCCATACTACAGCTTTTAAATAATAAAACTACATAACTATCATCATTTCGTTTCCAATCGCTAGGTGCATTTCCTAAGGCTTAAGGCTTTCAATTGATGCTAAAATAGTGGCTGTTCACTGAGTAGGTACTACAGAATAATGCGCAAATTATAATTCGCGTTCCAGGCATCCGTATATCTGGATACAGTCTTCAGTAATGATAAATGAATTGTACCTGAGCTAGAATTTATGAACATGAATTTATTCTTTCGTAATCACATTTGATTTCATTTTAAATCGACCTAATTGAAATACTTAAATATGTTGTAAATTAGAATGCACTTCAGCATTTTGCATGTCAGCGTTAAGGGGCCCCGGTCCCCACGCCCCGCACACTGAGGCATGCGGCGGAATCGCAACATGATACCTACATTGTCAATGCCTTACCTAAATGTACCGATTCCTGGATCGTTTGTATGTCGTGAGTAAATAATTGATAATTCATTTAGGATTCGATTCAAAATTTATTTCTGAATTTTTACATTTTTAAATTTTTTCAACAACTAGCAAGTATCATTCACGTTGCACTCAAATCTCAATTTAGTAGTCATCACGCGTCTGAGAAAGCATCGCGGAGTGGGTGGCTAAAATCTTGGAATACGTTAAAGTAGTTAGTTTTAATTAAAACGTAAAACCAACAAATAATATAAACAAAAGTATTGCGAAACTCACTCCAGATGATTTAGAAATGCATAATTCCATCAGTATCTAACGCAACACACGTTTAGCTTCGCACCACGCAACAGCGTAGGCACTTAGGTACTCGCTTTTAAAAACAATCGGAACACAACAGAAGATGAGAATGATTGTTAGTAGGTACCTACATTACCCACATGAGATACAACTTACTAATATCACTTTTGCATGCTGATCTGCTGCAAACCCTTTGAAACAGATTATGTATGGAGCAAGTATCAAAAATAAAAATAATTAGTTAAATTACTTTTATTTTTAATTGAAAAATTTATAGTGATTTATGTACATAGCTCCCGCCACTGTTGAACTGGTTGCATCAGCTCACGTGGCAAGCCCATTGCGCAGGAAATAATGCTACATGAAACCGCACCATATAAGTACCTACCAACCTAATGTTTGAGTCACATGCGCCTGTTTCTGAAGTTTTATTTAATCGATATTTATCATACCATTTGTATATTATTTTTATGTTTTCCCATTTTTTAATGTATTTGGATATAAGACAGTGTTGAATACAGAAATGTTGTTTACATAATGCTCATAGAACTAGTTTTAACACCAGCGACATAGGTAATTAGCACAGCTTGGATTTATAAATTAGTTCCAGTGTTGAGTGGTAGATACACCGCGCAGCGGACAGCTGCTTACTTACAACTTACTGATTTTTTATACTGACACTTTTGCATGCAGAATCAGCTGCCAACCTTTTGGACATGGTTATTTATGGTGAATAAAGTGTTATGGCAATTAATTATATTTATTTTTATTAACAAATTTGTACTATTTTCGGCGCATAGTTCCCACCACACCACTGTAAAATGATCACTTACATGCTTGCGTCACGCTCCCGTGGAATGCGCAGAAAATAAGTAATGCTACATGACACCGCGGCACCACGCTAATAGTACCTACCTAATGTGTGTGCCTTATGCGCCTGTTTCTGATGTTTTAGTTTAAACGATAATTTATCATAGGTACATTAGGTACGAATGGTAGACTTAAGCATTACGGTGTTCTCTATCACTCCTCATCCTATCTCGGTTAAATCCTTTCGGAGCCAAGGGCCCGCTTATGATCATGATTCCAGATTTGACAAGTCCAGTTATTAGTTTGGAGAAATCGCTACGTGACATCCGTAACCGAAACCCTTTGCAGGGGGGGGGGGACCAGACAAGTCTAATCATGGTTACACATTACACATCCCGAAAATCTAAATGTAAAGTTTATTCCTTACGAGTTTTCTCTTACGTTACTAATTAATATACGAACGAACCTCCGAACTTACTTATGCAAACGACGAATCTATTTTTTGTATTTATATAATTTACTATGAAGTCTGCTAGACACTATATTAATAGTCTATTTTATCAAGGTTGAAGGATTTAATAAATATAAAAAGTTTGGTAAAAACTTAAACCCCTCCCTCGCGTAGGTAACTACTGTCAAAATCTATTTTTAGGAGCATCGGGCAGGCTACGTCATAGCTATTTACATACAGGATTTTTTTAAACATATGAGTAAGTACCAAAAACAGAACAAAACATTTACAAATGTTCTGGTAGGTATATAATATAAGATTTTACTAAGGTGTATCCAGCATCGTTTGCATTAAAGTCTGGGACTTAGTGAATGTTCATAAAACCTTGAGATTATGACTATAAATAATAATATTTGGTTACTATTCAATTAGGTATGTACGAGTACTCGTATAACAATTATAAAGCACCTAAAATTTTTACAATAGCAATGTTACATGATTCAGGCTTTAAATTTAACTTTCGGTAAGGAGTATGTAGTTCTTATTCAATTACAAGTTTAATCAACTAGAAATTATAAAGCACCTACAATTTTTGCAATAGCAATGACACGATTAAGGCTTTAAATTTAACTTTCGGTTAAGGAGTATGTAGTTTATTTTTTTGATACTGAAAACTAATTTTTGTTTTAAAGTTTTGTGTGTTCCTAAAAGACTTTCCTTTGGGTCAAGATATTCAATACCCGACTCCCTAGACATTCAGATGTGTTAGGTATGATTTAAATAAAGTATGAAAGTTAACCATACCTACTTACCATTATTTTTATTTGATTTTATTTTTGTTTCCTAATAGTAAACAATATCTGTTAGTTTGATAATAACAACTTTGGGTTAAATGTTATAATTTAAAATCGATCTGCGTTTGATAAGAAAAGTGGTTTATATCATTTACATTCGCCCTTACTAAAATAATTTATCCTAACAACCAAACCCTTAATTTTACTGTCTCATTTAATAAGTTGCAATAAGGTAGGATGAGCTTCAATCAATTTTGACTACAAAAAGGATACAGGAGTGTAATTATTTACGTAATTGTTTATTAGGTTTTGTTTGTATTGCATTTGGTTCTGTTTGAGATAAATAATATTTAAAACCGTTTCGAATAAATGTCATAAATAGTTCTTTTTCATATAACAAAATAATAAGTATGATTAAAGTAAGTATGGAAAAAGCCGTAAAAAATAAATCGAGGTCAAACAAATACGCGAAAAACTTTGGCTCCACGTGTTTGTAAAAGTGCATGCTTGCAATATTCCTTGCGTCGCGCCGCAATAGGGCTGGTACAAATCTTTTGAGTAGTATAGTTTGAAACTTGTTACTTGGAGACGTGTTAAATATATCGTGACCAGATTGTAAAATTAACCAATAATTGGCCAATCGTAGCTGGCCATTTCATGAACAACTACCATTTTATTATACGACCAGCAGCATCATGAAATGATCAATTTTACGATCTGACCACTACACGTATACCTACAATAAACCATGATTTTCTATATTACTGCATTTCAGATTACAATATCTTTATTTTAGGGTTATTGGTGCAAATAGGATTGCCTCCATCGTTTTTACCGACTAAACTAGCAAAAGTACTTAGTACCATTTTTCAAAGTATCTTACCAAAGTAAATATAAATTAAAATCTAATTTATTTACAATTTAAATAATTAATAACGCCGTGAACATCGTAGTTGCTATGTGTTTTTTTTTTGTCCCGTAGTAACAACAGCGTTTAGCAACTTTGACAACCCTATGAACTTTAGCAAATTCAACAATTTTTGTGTTATAAATTGGGTGCATCGGTGATTGTCACCACATTACCGCAACGAGTAATCCAGTAGTAATTGCTGCTCAAGTGGCTAGTGCTCAGTGCTCCAGACAGAATCTCTGCTCTCCAGAATCCCTGCTCTACAAAATCGCCAAGGTAAAAACCATGTAAGTTTTTTTTTTCTCTTTACAATTGTGTCACCACGACTAGGGGCCTTATTCAGCTATTTAAATTGCAGTTCGATCGTTATTGAATTGTGCGATTTTGACATCTAGCCTATACTAGAACTGTCAAAACCTGCAATTCAATTACGATTGTGATGCGATTTGGTTAGCTGAATTAGGAGCTAGGTATGTTTTGTAGTTGACTGTCTAGCAACCCATCTTCAGTGAATTACATCTGCTGTGCAATGGGTGGCGTGGATGTAGCATTCCATGTCTCATTGCATAGATAACGAGACATCGAATACTATATAGAATCATCTTTTATCTTTACAGGTCTGACTCCGAGATTGATTCTGTGTTTGGAGAGAGCACCGCTGCCTCCACTTCACGTAAATACGCAAAGAGGAAGACGCCAATCGCATCAAGGTACAGTGCATACATTATCTTTAACCTTTAACGTCTACATCTGATATAAGTAAACACTTCGACCTTTAAGATCATAGATGCGACGACTACCCGTCAGTTCATTAATTTATTGCATTTTGTCCCAACAGATCAGACTCCGAGTGTGAAACTGAGCCAACCGTGACAGTACCGAAAAAGAAGAGCGCCTCTAAATCTCGGTAAGTGGTTCATCAAAGATATGCGTGTGATGGTGTATGTGTGAGTGAACGAATGTGTACTTATGTTTGTTTATTGAGCATGTCTTTAGATGCTGTGCAAATAGGTTGTATCTAAATGAAGATGGATGACAGACTTTTCTAACGCTATATTTGTTATAGCGCCTGTACAAGAGAGAATGTATAAACGAGTTCGTATGTCTGGGCTCAGTTAATAATATTATTTTTCTTATTTTCAGAGCTCCGTCAAAGAGATCCAAGGATCTCTTCGGACTGCAATCCGACGAAGACGAGGCTCTAGCGGTGGAGAACTCCCGAAGTCGCAATAAGGCGACTCACCAGTTGGACAGCAGCCTAACTAGCAAGGTAGCCAACGGTTGCGTGCGGCGCTCCGCTCCGCTGACCGGCGCCTACTACGTGGAGGCGCGCGTGTACACCACCAGCGACGCGCTCAAGGCGCCGCCCGCGGACCGCTACAAGAAGGCGTTACTCACGGCGAAGGTTCAGCTCAACACCGGCACATCGGAGTGGCACGCTCTTCAGAACTTTATGAAGACAACTAAGAAATTATTTGAAGATCGAGAGCCTGTATTTTTTAGTAATAAAATTAATATTAAATAATTTAGATTTTAAATCATTCTAGGTTTTTATTTTACTTTAGTTATTATCATATAAATATACTGATTTAAATTAGTAAGTATTTCTTTGAATTACCTAGTTCCTTCTAGTTTCGTAAGTATAGTCGACCACATATCAAGTTTGGTATAGGCATGGTATTATGTTATCTGTGGTATAGGTAGGTAACTGATGTTCTTAGGTTTGCAGTGGTAATAGAGCTTGTTGGAGGCAAGTTTTTGTCACAAAAAAGGTAGACAAAGCTGACTTAAGGTTGCCTAGCATAGGTAATACTTATTAAATGTTAAAATTGTAAGTAACCGTGAAAAGACTCTAAACTTGATATATGGTAATCTATACTTACTTTACAGAATCATTAGGATTTCAAAGTAATACATTAGTTATAGTTTGTTAGTATTTGTAAGTTGTAACTAATTTATATAAGAGTTTATTTCAGCATAAGGTAAAGTAAATTATTAAATCATGCCTTTTTGTACCGCTTGTTCGACACGCGTAGAAAATATGCATTGGGTAGGACATTTGCGGAGTAACGCGCACAAGAACAAATGCGCGGCTCCGGCTGAGGACGGAGTGGTTAAGGTTGCCTCTGCATTCAGAGGTCGTATCGCTTCATATAGAATACTAGCAAATGCGGAAAATGAGACCACTATACCTGAATTTTTCTTAAACACTATACGTACTAAATTACTCGGTCTTATAGAAACATCGTTAAAAAAATACATTAGTTTAAAAATTAATATAGAGTATTTTGGTAATTTCATTTTGTTTATAAGCGATACCCAAGATGTAAAGTCATTTGCAACCAAGAATATGATTATACATCGTAACTTTGAGTACGATCAGGTGTTTGGCTCTATCGTTAGTACATTATGTAAAAAAGTTGAAGAGTTTCAAGAACGTGACAGTGGTTGGGGCTTTTTAAGTAATTTATATGTAGAAATTAATATTAATAAGTACGATCCGTTAAGTGGGGCGGGTTCAACTTATGTGGATCTACCACTTTATTTAAAAAAGAAAAAGGCATGTATTAATGTTAAGAACAATGACAATTTTTGTTTTTTGTGGAGCATTATCGCAGCACTTTATCCAGCTAAAAGCAATAGTGATCGCACTGCATCGTATCCTCATTTTCAAGAAGTGTTAAATATTAATGACTTACACTTTCCTGTTACTTTTACAGATATTAAAACATTTGAAAATAATAATAAACATCTGAGCATTAATGTGTACTCCGTAAATAATAAACGTATTGTGGGGCCAATTTATAAATCCGAATTTAAAAGAAAAACTAAAATTAATTTATTGTTACTTGAAAATGGAAACAAATCTCACTATGTTTTAATAAAGAATTTGTCACGTCTTGTTCGAGCTCAAATAACAAAGCATCATAATAAGATATATTTTTGTGATGATTGTTTACTATTTTTTTCGTGTGAAGAAAAACTTGATAATCACATTTGTAGCGGTGTGACTACCATACTACCAGAAAAAGGCAGTTATCTGCATTTTAAAAACTTTAATCGAAAGCAAGATATTCCATTCGTAGTATATGCTGATTTTGAAACTCTTCTTAAACCAATAGCTACTTGTGAACCGAGTTCATCATCTAGTTTTACACTAAATCAAAAACAACACATTCCAGCGGCTTTTGCATACAACATAGTTTGTTCGTTTGACAGTAATCTTAATCAATTTGTTTCGTATCGTGGACGTGACTGTGTTCATAAATTTCTAAAATGTCTTTACAAAGATATTGAACAGATTTATGATATTTTAAGTGTAGAAGTGCCAATGATTTTTGATGAAAAAGATGCCAAAATACATGCAGAAGCGGAAAAGTGTCACATTTGCAATAATTTATTAATATTTGATAAGGTGCGGGACCACTGTCACTTGACAGGCCGTTACCGAGGTGCTGCTCACCAACACTGCAATTTACAGTACAGTCTAACAAAATTGATTCCCGTATTTTTTCATAATCTAGCAGGCTATGATTGTCATCTATTCATTAAGGAATTGGCTGAAAGTTATGGCCCCATAAAAGTAATACCAAAGAACAAAGAGAATTATATTTCTTTTACAAAATTTTTAAAGATGTCTGACAATAAATTTGCTCAAATAAGATTTGTAGACTCTTTTAAGTTTTTAGGAACGAGCCTAGAAAAATTAGGAAACGGTCTACACAAAACCGATTTTGTTCACCTAAAACGTTGTTTTAGTAAAGACAACGAATTTGAATTATTGACTCGTAAGGGTGTTTATCCCTATGATCACATGAAATCTTGGAGATCGTATTCTGAGAAATGTCTGCCCTCTAAGGAAAGTTTTTATAATACTTTGACTGATGAAGGTATTAACGATGAAGATTACATGCATGCGCAATTAATCTGGGATACTTTTGACATTGCTAATATGGGAGAATATACTGATCTATATCTTAAAACAGATGTTTATTTGTTAACAGATATCTTTGAAAATTTTAGAGCGGTATGTAAAAAAAATTATCATTTAGATCCAGCTTTTTACTTAACAGCTCCGAGTTTATCATTTGACGCAATGTTATTGGAAACAGGAGTAGAGTTAGAACTACTGTCTGACTTAGACATTATACGCCTCGTACAGAAAGGCGTGCGGGGCGGAATTTGTCTTTGTTCTACCAGGCAGGCTAGGGCCAACAACTTTTACATGGATGACTATGATGAAGCTAAATCGGATTCTTTTCTCATATATATCGACTGTAATAATTTATACGGTTACAGCATGTGTCAGTCTTTGCCAGTATCGAATTTTAGATTTTTGGAACAATTCGAAATTGAGCAATTACGAATCATGAACGTGTCAGACAATGCAGAATACGGATTTATACTTGAAGTTGATTTATTATACCCTGAAGAGCTGCATTGTATTCATAATGATTATCCATTTTGTGCAGAGAAATTTATACCACCAGGAGGCACAACTTCTAAATTAGTGCCGAACTTATACTCAAAATACAACTACGTAATTCACTACGTTCATTTAAAAACCTGTTTAAATCATGGTCTAATCTTGAAAAAAATTCATCGCGTAGTGACTTTTAAACAGAGTAAATTTTTGGCGAAATATATTAATCTTAACACAGAATTGAGAAAGAAAGCAGTAACACCGTTTCAGCAAGATTTATTTAAGCTTATGAACAATTCCGTCTTTGGAAAAACTTTGGAAGATACTGAGCGTAGAGTAAACATTAAATTAGTGAATCAATGGCAAGACGACACCAATCGGACAAATCGTTCTATTTCTGCAGCAAAGCTAATTGCACGACCAAATTTTCATAGCGCAACAATTTTCTCTGAAAACTTAGTGGCTGTTCAAATGAAACCGGAAAGAATTGTATTAGACAAACCAATTTATGTAGGTTTTGCTGTTTTAGAGCTTTCTAAAAGCCATATGTACCAGTTTCACTATTCTGTAATAAAGCCTCACTACGGAAATAGAGTACGACTATGTTACACGGACACTGATAGTTTTATCTATGAAATACAAACAAAAGACGTATATAGGGATATAAAGTCACATTTCTTGCAATATTTCGATACCAGTAATTACGCTTCGCAAAACCAATATGGCCTTCCGATTATAAACAAAAAGATACCTGGTCTATTCAAAGACGAACTTGGCGGTCGTATTATGACTGAATTTGTAGGGTTAAGATCAAAATTGTACTGCATAAAAACTGAATCTAATGTAATCAAAAAAGCAAAAGGTATCAGAAAGAATGTTATCAAAAAGTTAAAGTCATCTGATTACGGTGATGCATTACTTAATGATAAATTAGTGCGTCGCAAAAATATTCTCTTTAAATGTATTAAGCATAATATTTTTACTCAAACAGTTAATAAAATTGCTTTGTCAAATGCAGATGATAAACGTTTTATAATGCCTGATAAAATTTCCACAAAGGCATGGGGGCATAATTTTCTAATTTAAGTGATTTTACATTATGCTGAAACAAATGGAATAACTTGGTTTTATATTTAAATATAGCAGTCAATAAAAATACTTAACTATCATGTTATTTAGATTTTAATATTAGAATAGTGCAGTGTAAGTAGTAAGTAAGTAATAACTGTAATATAAATGAATAAATAATATATTTTATATATTAATTTAATGGTTTAATTTAAAATCCCTGTTTGAAAAAATTATTGTGTAGGTAGGTATAATATTTCAAATTAACGTGACCTAGTTTTACATAAAAATGTATAGGTAATTTGATACAAGACATCCGTTCATTTACTTGCAAATTCAGCAATTCCGCAATAAAGTATCTTTACTAAACATATTTTTATATTATTTCACTAGCATGAGAGCTCATTCAGGTCGTATTATTCAACACCTTCGGACAAGCCAGAGATTAATTAATTTGTAAGTATAAAATTTCTAAGGGTTTAGTGATATATTCTTGTATGATAGATAATGCAAGCACTAACAATTGTTTTATTTTTCAGACGATGCAAAACTCTGACGACACTAACCTCATGCTATCCCAATATGCCTACGATCCCTGGGAGGGATTAACACAAGCCTGTCAAGATGTAGTGGACAGGCACCAGATTGACGAGCCTCAAGCCTCGCGGGAAAAGAAGGTTAGGCGGAAGGCTGAAGCAAAGAAGAAAAGACGCAGTTCTGCCAAGTCCTACGTTATGAACAGGGAGCGCACTAGAGGCATTAGACTAATACAAATAAAGGTGATTGACCTGACCAATGAGCATTCCTGTTCGACGGTGCGGGATTTGGATGAACACAGTGAGAGTGAGGACAATGTGGTACTCAGTGCGCAGTATGTAGTGACGGAACACACTGACGAAATTATGGATATGACTGATACAGTGATAAGGAAAATTTCCAAAAAGTTGTGTAGTGATAATCTTTAGTTTTAAGTATCGTAATAGTAGGTTGTATAATATTATAATAAAGTTTATGAATATAAAAATATTTTTTTCATTCATCATTGAAATAAAATAAAATAATTAATTTTAAATATAGTTTATTTAAAAATCATAAAGTTACATTATTTGCTAAGCACCATTTCTTAATACAAATTACATTTTTTAATGCACAAATTTTCTCATGAATAAAACAGTTGAATAATGCAGGATTATCTAAACAATAAAGTTTACAAAGAGTATTCAAGTTAGGAGCGCCTAAATTAGTTATGTCTATTATTTCATTTTCTTCACCACATAGATCCCGCACCCATTTAATCTTTTCGTCTCCCTTTACAAAAATCTTTCTATCTTTTAAATAATATTTAATAGTTCTGTGGAACTCTCTATAGTCTACATATCCTTCACTCCAACGATAGCCTCTGTTCTTTTCGATCCAGCAAACCTGCTTTTTCTCTTCAGCAGTTAATGATGTGAACGGATACGGTGGCTTAATCGAAAATATGTGAGTATGCTCTTGGCTAGCTACTGCAAATTCTTTTACTATAAACTCATTATAACTATTTTTAAATCCTTGAAGATCTACGATTATCGTATTTTTATTCATGATAATTTCTTTACAATATTACTCAAGGGCTTGTATTCAAATATACAGTCGTTTAAAATCAAGCAGTAAGCAGCTGTCTGATCTGGTATTTCTTGGTCTGTTTCAATATCAACTCTAACGTCGATCGAACCTTTTAAAGTTTCGTGTTGCCTCGAGCAGTCGATAACAAATAAAGGTGCAATGTCTTTGAATTCTTTCATACTCAACAACGACTCTGTTCGACGTCCGTGATACGACTGTTGAAATCTTACATACTGTTCATATAATAAAGTAAACTTGTTTTCAGAAAAGCTGACATTCAGTCCTTCATATGGATAATATGATGAATTTAAAAATACTCTTACATCACGAACATGACAATGGTCAAACTCTGCCATTGACAATTTATTGTTATGTTTGCGGTTTGTTTGTAAGGCGATTACAACAAACCGGGGTTTCTCTATTTGTGATGAAGTTTTTATAGACCAAGTATGTTTACGTGTTTTAGGTAATAATGGATATTCATATAAGTCCCAATTACGAAACGCTAATGGAATTGCTCTATCTTTCTCTAAATGTTTTAAAAGGTTAATTCTTTCTCTATCGGATACCTTAATGTGTGGGACTCGCCAAATGATTTTATTAATTATAATGTCATCTACTATTTCGCCTGTGTTTAACTTAATTGCATTGAGATTAGTATTGCTTCTCAGTAACACTAGCTCGTGTTTACAGTTAATGATTACTTTTTCATAATCTTCTGCAAATCCTAATATCTTGTTTAGCGGAATGGATGCAGAAAATGTTCCACCGTCAGCATTGTTTGTCCCTGTAGTTGACCAACCCCAAACCCGAGCACATTTAGACTCATTTTCATTTAAGGATAGATAAGATTTTATTGTAGTCGTAACGCCCGCATTCTTAACTTTATCTATTTCTACTCCGTTCAGCTCGTATCGTACGTCTTGAAATAGAAATAACACTGGATTATTGACAAAATGTACATTCGATACTTTTTCTTTGGTAGTGCTATTATACACGTTTACCTTCCCCTCGATATATAAACTACTGAGGGAGGGCAGCACGTACAAGTCCTGTTGATTAATAGGAATCCGTATTTCATCATTCTTGTTAAAACTGGTCACATATGGTTTGTATGAATGATATTCAAAACTTTCAATGCTGTTATCGTAAGATGTTTGTTGTGATATATTTAAAATATTCATTTTATCAAGCCAACTAGCTTAAGAAACTCTTTATTATTCTTGGTTAGCTTCTTTTTAAGCTTAAGCGGTGTGCCTTTATGAGATGTTCCTGTAGAACTGACTTGAATACAAGAGGTGGATTGGTTTTTATTGAAATTTATCATTTTTTCTGAAGTGTAAGTACAGTTGCACTTCTTCACCTCGTAAATTTATCTCTTTATTTTCAGCGTCCAACAATCTTATATTGATTGCGCTTATCGAATTTTGGTTAACCGGGAAATATATTAAATTTTTAGGTATTTCAATGATTCGATAACCAGGTGGTACATTAGGTACAAACTCGTAAATTATATGACTTGCTTTTCCATTCACAAATGAACCACTAACCACATCGCATTCGATCCGCACGATGGTTGTTGATAGAATGCTAACGGGATACTCAGATTCAGTACTTATATTAGCATTTATTGTTTTCATGCCAAAACCTAGAATTTTACCAAGTGATTCACTTTTATTAAAGTGGACATCCTTGGAACAAAAAATATTTGTTTTCAATGTATTGTTGTTGCACGTAAGTTTTAATACAGTGTTCTTAATATTACTTTTTAAATAATCACAAATATCCTGAAGCTCGTAAGACCCTTCAGGAATTTCGATGACTTCATGTTCACCATAATAAAATTTATTGTTTCTTTCATCTATATTCGGAATAGAATTGAAAGTTGAAAAATATAAAAGACCACATTCATAGTCTCCTCGTAATTCCAATGTCGGTGAGTAGTTTGTTGTTAAAGAGGCTCCTGCCCCAGTAATGGATACAGTGAAAGACATTTTTATACTGACAACTTTATTTATTTCTTTCAGTATATAAATGCTTCTTCCAAAAGTTTTTTAAAAATTTTAAACACAAATGACCGCAATTTGTAGTACCAAACATTTGATGTTGCACATAGTTATAGTTTATAGGCATGTTGTGTAAATACTTAATTAATTCTAATGGTGGTTTTAAATTTCCGAAACTATCATAATATTCCGCATAATCGTTTTTCTTTACAAAGGCTACCCAATGCGTCCCGGGATTTTTACTGCTATCCAAATTCAGTATTCCACATTCTATCTTTCTAGGTTTCGATGGTAATGTATCTCTCATAAAAACACCGCGAAAGAACGGTATATCACTGGCGTGTTCTAATATATCAAAATTAGTAAGTGCATGTCTGGGTAGCCTTTTGATTAGTTTTTTGAAGGGTTCAGATATAAACCTGCTCCTTTTTTATAAGATTTTATATATAGTCCTTTTCCAAGAGCCACTGCTTCCATCATTCTGTTGTGACGTTCAGACTCCTGGAGACTCTTTTGTGCAGCTTTAGAGTCGTTAACAGCTTTTGCTATACCTGCTGCCCCTCCTGCTAGTGAACCCAAAGCTGACAATCCCGCAAATATGGGAATAAGTGGCAACAGTCCTCCATATTTCGGAATCGGAATACAGCGAGGTAACTTTATTCCTTTTTTATTTGTAAACATTTTTTTTGCAGCTGCATATGCATATTTTATAGCTGAATGTTTATCTTTTGATTTAATTTTTTTTAATTGTGATCGTATTTTTTTAATACCTGACGTAAAAGTTTTTACGCCTGAGCCGGCTCTTAGTTTAGCCTTCATAGCATTTTTAACGATCCACGATGCTATTTTTTCTCCTTTTTTGGCATCTTTCGATTTCAATCTCTTCTTAGCCATGTCTAAAAGTTCTAAATCGGCTTTATGTCGAGCACTCAAATCTTTATTATTGTAAGCAATATCGTGGTACATACAAGCTTCGTCCAGTTTGTTTACTCCTCGTTGGCCTTTAAGTAACCGTTTCTGAAGTTTTGTTCCAGGCCCACAGAATTGATACCCGGGTAAATGTAACTCAAACGGTAAACTATCTATCAATGTATTAATAATACCACTGCCTTCCTTCATCGGACTGCACAGAGTGATCTGTGATAGTATTTTTTAGGCTTTTATATACCTACACCACTAATTCGCTTTTGTCAACCCAACTGTTCTCTTTATCACTTAAACCTAACCATTTTACCAATAGCTTATTTCCCTTTCTTTTAATAACTTTTTCAATCAGATAAATATCTGGAAACTTTGTTTTCTGTAATTCATATCCGTAAAAAGATCCAAGAATGTGTTGTTTGTGTTTATCTTCTATTTGATAAGTTTTAGGATTGGTTTGGTTGACTTTGACAACGTGAAATATTTCGGTAGACCAATTAGGGGTGTAGCCCTTATAAAACTCTCCTTTAAATTTACTTATACGAACGTAATCACCGACTTGAAACGATGATCTCTGATATATATCCAGCTTTCGGTTTTTAATAATGTTAGATTTAACTAACAACTCATTCGTATTATTAACGTCAATCGGCTTGAATTTAGTTATTCGATGCAAAGTATTATTGTAATCCTGTACAATCGAATCTAAATTATTTTGGAACCATTTATATTGCCCACACAGACTAAAAAGTTTGTAAAGGTGTGATTTTAAGGTTCTTATTACTCGTTCTACAATGGAGGCTTTTTTTACAGAGTATGTGGAATAATGATTTATGTTATATTTTTCCATTAAGTGCTTAAAATAATTGTTATAAAACTCTGTCCCTAGATCTGTTTGCAAGTTTTTAGGCTTTCGTTTCGATTTAGATATTATATTATGCATTGCATTTGTGACACATTTTTTTGTTTTGGATTTCAGGGATCTAACCCATACGTATTTTGATAAAGCATCAATCACTACTAATACATATTTATATCCTTTATTAAATGGTGAGTATTTCTGAAAATCCATAAGGTCAGCTTGCCATAAGTCATCTATTCCTTTTATAACGGTATGTCGACGTAAAAAATTTCTTCGGGCTGCTTTGTGAAGCTCGTTTACTATGTCTTGTTTACTCATTTTTATCAGGTTTTGCTGTAATCATGCGGTCAATTTCTTCTTTTGTATAATACAATGTACTCAAATTGTTAGAAGTCAATTTTTCTAAATTGTGTAAGTACTTTTTAACATTATTTTGAATGGTTTTCATTTCTTTTTTCAGTTCTTGAACACTTTTATCTACATATGCTTTATTTGCAGCCTCGTCTTCTTCTTCAGGAGATTGTAAACCTTTTAATCTTGATGATTTTAAATCATAATCGCCAGCATTTGTCTTTACTAGTGTATCGCTAAGAATGTCAGTGATATCAGGTAATCTTAAACGTTTATGAACGTGGTGTCCAAATTTGTCAATATTCATTATCGTCTTGCTGGCTTCTGTAGTGCAATGGTACTGCTTAATCCTCCTGATGGAAGCCGTATATATTTGATATCATTTATGAGACCAGCTTCATGTAATTCTTCAACAATTGCATAAATTTCATTACCTACTCCAGTGTTACCAGCTGCCCATGATCCCAGTAATAATTTCAATCGTTCAACTAACTCATTTGGATCGTCCCAGTAAACTAAGTCAGTATCCTTCTTAACTTCTTTTAAAATATCAATACCTTCTCCCCGTTGAAGACTTTCCACACTACTTGTATGATTTTTTGAGAACTTGAACAGTGGTTTAATCACTTGCATATATTTAAATCCTTTGTTACTGTTTATTGGCTTAGCAGGATCGCAACTACGTTTGTGCGCATTTGTATCCTTGAGTAATAATTTGTAATTTTGCAAGTCTTCCTCCGTAATAATATCTAAATTTGGTACCTTTTTATACAATAATTGATTTAAGCCTGGAGTTTTTTTCAAGTTACGATTTCCAATTTTCAGAATGTAACCATCATCGAAAACACGTGTATTGCCAAGCATAAGTTTTCCCCTGAAATTTCTAACGCCGTAAGGTATATCTTTCATCGCTTCAGATGACATGGACCATGATAAAGAATCGTTGACAATACTTGGAGAAGACTGAAGCGATTTAAATGAGTTCTCATGAATATCGTCAGAGGATAATGTAGTGAGAGTTTTGTTAGGAGTTTTTCGATCATCGTCTTCTGAGATTGCTTCACTATCAAAAGGCTCTTCAGAATTTTTAATAGAGATATCTGATGACTCGCTTTCACTATACTTAGTCCTTTTTTCTAAATCGAACTGTTCTGAGTCTTCATTTAATTCACGTTTTTTGCCAGTTTTACTAGTCAGTAGCTTGAGTGGGTTAACGATAGGTTTAAATATGGTTTCTAAAGCCGAATCACTTGCATTTTTGACATCTTTTATCATTTCTACCTTTCTTTTTACAGCAGCTGCAGATTTCACAATTTTTTCCTTGAGGTTCCGTTCCATTGTAAAAGATTCCACTCAGGTTGACTTCCCTGATGTAATTGATCCGTAAGTAACTAACAGCTACTTTTATAAAGAGTTAGTCCACTACGATGAATGTATCAAACTTCATTCTGTAACAGCCGTTGTTGCGTTCACAATCTTTATTTATAATAACATAGTTATAGGCTTTACCCCAAACTGTGGAACACATTTCACGGAATTGAGGCCACGTCATGTCAGACCCAACATGTTCTTCGTAAACGTGCTTTAGGTTTATATCGTCCTGCTTAAACAATATGATAAGGTTAGCGTTATCTCTTACTAGTTGTTTGGGTATTTTAGTATAAGTTTGATTGATATAAAAACAATCAATATTCTTATGACGACCCATGGCGAAATAATCACGTATATTGTTTTGATTTTCACATGCAACATCGTCAAATATGATTATTGAGTTAGGCAAAGCTTCGTGTGGACTTAAAATTTCATTATTATGGTTATACTTATGATATGTTGTACCTGTAACACTTTCCAATACTTTTTCTAAAAATACGTATTTAGGTTGATATAAAGACTTTGAATACACATATAAGTTTTGAAAACGTAGTCCATTCCGATGTAACAAAAGACTGATAACTAAGTTGGTCTTTCCACAGTTTGAGGGGCCGCAAACAATACTGCGTATAGTATTTGGCAATAAGTTTCCATGACGCTTGGCGATGTTTGGTGACGCTGGACAGATACATTCTAATTTAAGAGATTCTTTTTGTTTGAGAAATTTCATGACCAATATTTCGACCGTTGTGGTTGATGTGTTGCACTAAAATGATGATAATTCTATCGTTTTAATAATTTAAAGTCATTCTTATGGAATTGGGTCATTCTGGAGTAAAGTCCAGCTCTAACTGGGACGAACGACATTTACACCTACCGATTGGACTAGACAAAATTATATTACGGGTATGGTATTGGGTATTCTATGTCGGGCCTTAGGAAATGCACCTAGCGATTGGAAACGAAATGATGATAATTATGTAGTTTTATTATTTAAAAGCTGTAGTATGGAATTGTATCATTCTAGATTATCTGGAGTGAGTTTAAGCTTTAGCTAGAACGAACGACAGATGATCTAGAATGAACAATTCCATACTACTATAAAGCTTGTTTGTTTGTTTGTTTGAACGCGCTAATCTCACAAAGTACTAGTTCGAATTTAAAAAATCTTTTTGTGTTGGATAGTCCATTTATCGAGGAAGGCTTTAGGCTATATAACATCACGCTGCGATCAATAGGAGCCAAGCATCAGTGAAAAATGTTGCAAAAATAATCGCGATCATAATAACAGAAATTGACGCGGACGAAATCGCGGGCAACAGCTAGTTAATCATATTAATCGAAATCATAACAACAGAAATTGACGCGGACGGAGTCGCGGGCAACAGCTAGTAATACATAATGGTTAAATAATGTGAACATTGTTTTTTAGCCGTTGAAAAAAAGCGAGGTGTATACAAATATAATATGATTTGACGACCTCCGTGGCAGAGTGGCGTACACACCAGTTTTCAAGGTGTCGCCTGCTCCGTGGTCCCGGGTTCGATTCCCGGACGGGTCAATGTAGAAAAAATTTGTTTTTCTACATTTTCTCGGGTCTGGGTGTTTGTGGTACCTTCGTTGTTTCTGGTTTCCCAAATACGAATGCTTGAAATAGTTATTCAAATTGGGATCAGAACAATGTATGTGATGTTGTCCACATTTATTTATTTATTTATTTATGATAATAACAGACTTTTATTTAGTGGTCGGCAATAGATACCATTACTAGGGTAGTGTACTTACACTTGAGTTTGTCGAGGCAGGAGATCTGCTTCATGAGGCTGTTGATGTGGTCCTGGCAGCCGCGGCAGTACGCCTCGAGCATCAGCCCGAACCGCACCGACACCGATGGCATGTGCATCTCGGACCTTCAAAGCATAATATTATATTATTGTCCATTAGGTTGTAATAAATATTAGTATAGTAATTGATTTTGACGTCATAATTGTCATTGTCATCAAAATATGGCGGAGTTGGGAATTTCTATGAAGAAATACAGTTTCTTGGTTAGTTATTTCTATGATAACTTTCCAATATTTTTAATAGTTATTACCCTATTCCCGACGAAGACAAATCCAAAAACACCAAAATCATAAAAATCGGTCCAGATGTTCCCGAGCTATAAGTGGTGTAACTAACACGACTTTCTTTTATATAATAAAAGATATATTAGGGGTTAAAGTATGAAATTGCCGTTTTGTATGGACGAAATCGAGAAAAGTCATTTTTCCATACTAACAATTTTTTTGTTTTTCTAAAAACGCCTGAACCGTTTTCGATGCAATTAAAGGTGAAAGTTAGATGGTTATAAAGCTACGCATTATAGTATTTAAATTTCTGAAAATCAAAGTATACAATACAAATATACTTATACTTAATTGAAGCAAAAAGGTCAGCTGACACATTGTAAGGGGTCTTTTCAACGACTTCCTTTGAAGTAATAGGCACTAGTATTGCATTTTTATTTAGTTTTTGATATAATACAAAAAGAATTACGCAATAATATGACTAAACTTAAGAGCTATAAAAAAAATAAAAAGTGCGAAAATAATCGGCAATTTCATACTTAAACCCCTATTATAAGATTAAACAATAAGAAACTGCTGACAATGCTACCAGGACGACTAGGCAAGGGATTTTTAGTTGACTAAACGAATAAAAATGTATCTTAAGTTATAATGCTGCTACGGTTGAAATTGCATTTTAATGGTTACCAAGCATACAGTGGCATGCTTAATACATTAACATTGCAATTTCAACCGTAGTTTTAAAATACGAAAAGATACATTATTATTCGTACGGTAACATGATGCTCGTTGCTTGATACTATTACCACTTATTAGTTTAATGTTTTCGTCAAGTAGTGAAATGAAGGATTACATACGGAAGTTCTCATGTGTGAGCGTAAGCGTTCGGACGTGCTTGTCTCTAAGAAATCCATGTACAATACTTTTTCGTGATTAAATAAAGACAGCAACAGCAAATAGTGCAGCATTAAAAAAGGACGAATGAGATATTAGCAGCTACTACAAGTGCAGTTTCAACAAGTGCCCGCCTCCTGCGCATCGAGTGGGGTTGCCCCGCCCACAGGATTAGTCATTATTACTGCTTGGAGGTTTCGGAAACATCGACTTAGGCCTAAATGAAGCGTACGCCGCCGCCGGGTAAAGAAACGAAAATGTATGCGTCGGATACGAATTTAGAGATTATGAAAGACAAACCACCATCTATTGCCGAATGGGTAAATCCTAGGAAGAAACGGATATATGATGAATCGGACTGTGAGTCATCCACCTCACAAATGTCCAATATGCCAAAGAATAATAATTGTTGCTCGGAAAACGCATTGAGTTCAATAAATGCAACAATTGAATCATTTCGTGAAGAAATTAAGATAATGCTACAGACTTTAAATGTCATTAAAGAACAACAAGAATCTCGCTTCTCGAGCTTTCAAAAGGATATATCTGAAATTAAAAATACAGTAAGTCAGCTACAGAAAACAAATGAAGAGATAGACCAGTCAATAAAATATCTTGGGAGAAAAGTAATACAGCTTGAGGACTCAAATGAAGAGTGGACTAAAACTATTAAAACGCAAGAAAACAAAATAAAAGACTTAGCACAGAAAAATATATTTTTGGATAAATGTAACAAGGCATTAGAAGAGCGAGTATGTAGCTTAGAGCAAAAAGAATTAGAATGCAATATTGAATTGATAAATGTTCAGGAAAAGCAAGGTATTTCCGCTCTAGAGATAACCAAAATGATTGCAGCAGAATTGGAATTGGGTCCGGAAACAATAAGAAATGCATGGAGAGTAGGCAAACTTAAAAACAGTAATGATTCAAGACCAATAATTATATCACTCGTGTCACGTGAAAATCGCACCCAGTGGCTTGGCTGCCGAAAAAAGCATTTTACTAACAATACCATATTTATGAATAACAACGAAACAATGATCTACATAAATAAAAACGTAACACATAGGCTTCGCCGCCTTTTCTGGGAAGTTAAGACACAGCTAAAAGACACATATAAATATATATGGATTCAAAATGCTCGAATACTTATAAGAAAAAACGATAACGACAAAAAAATCCACCAAATACGTCATGAGAGTGATATCAACTCTTTTCTAATTGAAAAAAATCAAGAGTAGCCAGACATTTGATTTAATAATATAATTTATAGTATAAAATGGATAATACAACTGAATCATCCAACTTCGACCCACAACCATCTTATCAAGATATAGAATACAAGAGATACACAAAACTTATAACATGGTACGATGATATAAATGTAAATAAAAATAAAAGTGTTCTACATATTTTACATAAAAATATACGCTCATTAAGAAAAAACTTTAATCAACTACTAGCACTTATTAAAAACTGCATGCACAACATAGATATAATTTGTTTAACAGAAGTTAACGTACAAGAGAATGAAGCGAACTTATACAACATAGAAGGCTTTAATTTATACTCAAAAACAAGAATAAAACAAAAAGGAGGTGGTATTTTTGTTTACATAAAAGATTGCCATAACTTCAAAACTTATGACACAAGCATTACATACTGTGAGTTGTTGCATGGCAGTTTGAATATAAATAACTACGATATTGATATATTAGTTGGATACAGACCACCACATTTGAACAAAACATTATTTATTTATGAGATAGAACAAATTTTACAGCGATTACCGTACAGGAAAGACATTATAATAATGGGAGACTACAACATCGATATTTTGGAAGGCAATTTGGATAACATCTCGAATAATTATTTAAATACATTATAATCGATGGGACTACAGTGCGGAATACAAGACGTTACTCGTGAGGAAATTATAGCGGGACGGCGCACTACGTCCTGCATCGACCACGCCTTTGTGAGAACTGAGAAAGCAAGTTCAGTGCACGCGTACGTATTAAGGTTCAAAGTGTCAGATTATTTTATAACGGGACTAACAGCTGTTATAGGCAATAGTGTACCACTAAATAAATGCATAACACGTTTAGACAATAAAGCCGTAGAACGAAAGTTGAAAGAGCAGAATTGGCATGAACTTTTAGAGATAAAAGATCCAATTAAATTATATAGCATGATTAAATCTATTTTCTGTAATATATACGAAACTTCACGGGTACACATTAACTGTAAAAGGAGAGATAATCAACCATGGGTGAATAAAACATTGTTAAATATGATAGAAAATAAAGATGAACTGTTTAGAAAGTGGAAATCAAATCCTAAAAATAATAACTACAGACTAGAATATACAAAATACCGAAATAAATTACAAAAAATTATAAATAAACATAAAAATAGCTATAGAAGAAAGGATATAGATAACTGTAAAGGAAATATGCGTAAAATTTGGGAAAAGATAAATATGTGGATCGGAAAAAATAAATCCTCAGTTGATACTGTTATTGAACGTCATATGGGAAAAAGCTTAGGATTAAAATCTATTTGTAATACTTTTTGCGACACTTTCACGAACGAGATCGATAATATTAAGCATAAGTGTAATCATAGGTTTTTAGATAGACAACAGTATACAAGCGAGTTAAACATGAGTTTTCGATTTAGGATGGTATCAGCCGAAGATGTGATAAAAATTATAGACAAATTAGATTGCAGCAAGTCACCGGGTACGGATCAAATTAGGGTTAGGGATTTGAAGTCTATTAGAAAGAGTATAAGTCCTGTCATTGCCAACTTTGTTAACATGTCTCTAAAAAAAGCCATCTATCCTAATGAGCTCAAAAAGGCAATAATAAGACCAATTTACAAACAGGGGTCACATGAAGAATTCACTAATTATAGACCTATAGCCATACTTAACGTATTAAATAAAATAACAGAAAAAATATTAGTTAAACAGATTACCGATTTTTTAGAGAATAATAACGTAATAACTGACGTGCAATACGGTTTTCGACCGAAAAGAAGCACTGAAATAGCACTAGCTAAATTTACAGACGATGTCAACAATGCACTTAATGATCAAAAATTTGTAATGGTTGTATTTATAGACTTCAAAAAAGCTTTTGACACACTGGATCACGGTGACTTGCTGAGATCGCTGAACGAGTGCGGCATTCGCGGACCTACAAATACGTGGATCAAAAACTATCTTATAGGTAGAACAATATAAGTCAACGTCAGCGGAGTTAAAAGTAATGAGGGTATAATGAAGTACGGAGTCCCGACTGGTTCTATATTTGGACCTGTAGGGTATATTATACACGTAAATAGCATGAGTAATGTCGTAAAGTCTAGCTCAATGTATGTTTACGCAGATGACACATGCTTAATATATAGCAACAAAGATCCAAAAATAATCCAGTCAAAAATGCAACCAGATCTCGATAACCTGATCATATGGGCGCACGACAATGGCATCATACTTAACTTAAACAAAACTAAATGTATGTTAATAGCATCGCCGTATAAACATGAAAAACAAATAAATTTTGTCATCAAAGGACACACATACGAATGTTTGCATAATAATAATGAATTATTCAACTGTAATTGTCAATATATAGAAAAAGTATCTTCATATAAATATTTAGGTTTGATTATAGATAGTAAGTTTGTATGGAGTCTACATGTTGAACAGATCAGTAAAAAGTTACGCAGCATATTAGGAAAACTATGTCACTTAAAATATATGACCAGTACAGGAATATTATATATGCTGTACCACGCACTAGCTGAGTCCACTACGAATTACGGATTGGGTGCCTATGGTCTTGCGTTCCCGACTTATATCAACAAAATAAGAGCATTGCAAATAAGGTTTTTAAAATTATTGGTAAACAAAAAGGTCAAAAATAAATGTAATAAAGAATATGAGAAATTGTTTAGAATATGCGAAGTTGTACCTATAGATAGAAAAGTCAACATGAAGTTAATAATAGAACAATTTAATAATAACGAGTTTAAAAAGGAGCGCATCTATAGGCATCCTACACGACAATCGAAAAGGAAAAAATATGTAGTGCCAAGATCTAAAAACTATTATGGGAAACGAACCAGACGATGTATTATTCCGAGATTGATAAATGATTTACCACCAGATCTGATTCAGGCTGTGAGCTCTAAACATCAACTGAAGAGTATATTAAAAAAACATTATTTCTCCTTGTGCCCGTGATCCTGTGGCGCTGATGGGCACTGCTTGGTGGCAAAGGTGCCTTACACTTTTGCCTACCGAGTGGTGTGTGTCGGCGCTACAGTATTACAATATTAGTTAAATGTTGTAATTATAAGAAATAGAATAACTCGTCTTGTGGTTTTGCTAAGATTCTAATGTACTTACATACTAGATGAGAACTACTGCCAACAAACTGCTGAGCAGTTTGGCAGATGATACAAATGTAACAACTAATTGTACAACTGAATATAAAAAAAAAAAAATGTTAGAATGGCTGTCATGCGCGATTTGTATGAGAATCGATGTCGCCGCTTGCGCCCCACTGCACATAAACTAGTTCAAATAACGCCAATTGAGCGCTCTAAGTATAAGCATAAAATATGTTCATAACGTCTGTAGCGCGCCTACCCGCCAACATCGCCTTTCTAACCTTAGTCCATGTTCTGTGGTTTAGACTATGTTCAAATATAAACAAGTTATACATAGAAAAGCCACAGTGTATAAAACTAACCGTAAATGCCAAAAGAGGTAGTGTCCGATGATCATGTTCTTGAAAGCTCGTTGCAGCAGAAACACGGACAGGTCACACATGAGGTAACACTCGTGTTTTAACGCCTGGACGAGTTGCAACAGGTACAGGAGTAGATCTTCGTCGCTGTGAATAAATAGATTGCCTTAATTCATTGCCTTAACATTTAAAAGCCCATTTGTAGTCGTAGTAGTAGTCTTAAGGGTCTGTGTGACTAACAGCCGGTCCTAATAACCTATCTATCTTCAGTTTTGGCATATCGGAGATGGAAAACAACTTCTGTCTTTGTTTCTCTGGACGGCAAAATCAGAGATAGAAACTGTTTCCTATCTCCGAAATGTCAAAACTGGCGATAGATAGATTATTGGGACCGGCCGTAAAGGAGTAGTACTAGAAGCAGCAGCAGCTTATTCTTGACACCATTAGCAATCAACTAAGCCTATACTAAGCGACGTTTCCGAATAACGCGACAATACTAGAATAAAACAAATATTGGATAGGGGACGACCATTACGTGTTATGTATGTGCCCGACCACTTGCTTTAACCTCCTCCCCCAACTAATATTCCACACCCCTACTTTTATTACCAAAATTTTAACACCCCTCTTTTTGTGGTGATATTTTCTGAACTTTCCGAATGTTACCCCACTCCTGAGTAGCGATGGGTCGTTATCGGTTTTTGTGATAACGTAACGTAGCCGTGATGTGATTTCCAATAACTGGTTTCATAACTAGTGATTTTTGTAACTAGTTATTTTTACAACGCTCTGAAGCAAACGTGATTATTATAAGGTTAAAACGTTTGGTTAGATAGCACGTATAACTTAATCACTTCACGCACACGTATCGTCAAATATCAAATCGATACTTGAAGAATCACTGCCCTTCAAAATAAGACTCAAATTCCATTAAGTACAAGCGAGGGAGTGGATGAGAGCTGCTGACCGAAAGCCGAACATATACCTGTTTCATTCAAACCATAGGGAAAGAAATATACTAGAGTGACAATCTTCATAGTAAAGATTGTCCTTCGGAAGAAAGCTAAAATCCTGTACTAGGCATAGATGGCATTACTGTTTCGCCAGGTACAAATCGAAAGAGACAGAAAATCTTTCTCTGTTTCGGCTGTTTGTAGACTGTCCTGCTATTTCCGTAGCGCTAGTGTGGCAATGCATGCTTTTGCCCGTTAGTTGTTGTTAAAAATATAAAAGATGGCGCAATACGGAAATGTAGTAATGTAGTATGACAATGATTAGAAAAGAGGAATCCTAAAACGATCGAATAAATAATAACTTAACGACTGATGATGACATACTGTTTTAATAACTTGGACAGTATGTAAGCGAAAAATTAACTAAACTAACGACGAATATTTTCCCTATGCTAATAATCAAACCCAGAACGAGCTTGTAAAAAGTGGGTTGTGATTTATTTATCCATTTCAGATACATATTTAAATTCTATCCGTGAGCCTACATTAGTGAGCAACCCACTACAGTGCCCCGTGCAACTCTAGTTGCACGTATGCACAAGGCCAAAGTGCTCCATGCAACTATAGTTGCAGACATTTTCATTTTTTTTATTCTCAACTATTTTAACGTTTCTTTGTCACTTTGGACAGTTTTTTGGTAGAAATAACTTGTCAAACGTGTAGAATGATAGTTTAGAATAATGTAACAACACAAACATAGTTTCATAAAATGAAAAAAAAAAAAAAAAAAAAATTGTATGGGCGGCCGTTGTTAATAAGAACTATGGTAAGAAAATATTCATGCGAGCTTGAAGGATTTACGAATTTCCGATGATTTCGACTTAAATAATGAATTTTTAATAGTCTTGGCTAAACTTCAGTTATATTGTAATGGTGTGACATACAAAATTATGCCCTAACTCCATCACAATAAGAATCACACTGTTAATACTTTTAACATGATTAACATTTTCACTATATCGTTTAATGGTTAATTGGCTTAGCGGTTTAGGCTGGCGACATTTGATATAGATCCGACGGACGCGAGTTCAAATCACGTAGTTCCTTCACAAAGATCTTATTTTAGTGTTTTTTTCTGAATGATCGAAGAAGTTTATTATAGACAAACAAACGTAATGAAAACACAGGCATCGTTTAAAATTGAAAGTTTAAGAACATAGCGGTGATTGCGGTTTACGGAGTGTCAACGGTCGTACCTATGCTCGATATCTGGCCATTTTGATGTGCGAATACCGACATTTGAGAATATTAACGTATCGTGATGAAAAACTGAAAATTAGAAGTGATATGTACCGAAATTACTGTATTCTTTTGTGTTTAGTGAATGCATAAAGGGCCTTTGGAAACACCCTTAGAAGCACTGTGATCAGTGTCCTGAACCCAACACATAGAAATACTTCTCATATCTGTAACTCATCATAATAAGGAGAGAGATCAGATAATCACTGTGCCGTGTGCTAGCCGGTTACCAAGGAGTGGAAGGGCTCCACCATCAACATCCGTAGGAAAACCCTCCTGGCGTCCAACAATAACAATTAGTATTAGGAATTAAATTTAGTTAGGGATTAGCATTGAGATAATAAGTAGTTAAGCATTAAGTTAAGCAGTTATGTTATATTGATATGTAGTAGGCTTAGTAGTACTTTAGGACGTGCACGTCAGTAACCTTCTTAGTCAAAAATATGCTCGTCAGTTTGGCATTATAATAATAAATAAATGTAATTATTTAAGAAGCACTCTTTTATTGATTTGGGACACATTACAATATGTCTAATTTATTTCATAACTAAACCGGCATGTAAGTATTCAATATTAAGTATTTATCGTAAAAAAAACACTTTATCCACGGGATAAATTTTATCACTTGACTTTTGAACAATTGTTATGGTTTGAATTTTTAATTCTAAACGACCTATCTTATTAATTTATATCAAATAGACACTAATCTTCATAAGTGCATATTTATTTTTGGTCGGATGATCCAAATTAATCATAAATTATAGTTTAAAAAACTAAAAAACCACGCTTTTAAAACAGATTGAACTAAAAAATTAAAAATAAAACTGTAGTAATCAATTGAAAAATTCATATTATTGTACAAAAAGCGTGGGGTGCTTGTTATGATATCCACAGATATAGTAAATCATTGATAAAATATTTACAACAATCTAAATTAAGCCCCCCACGCTTTTTGTACAATAATATGAATTTTTCAATTGATTACTACAGTTTTATTTTTAATTTTTTAGTTCAATCTGTTTTAAAAGCGTGGTTTTTTAGTTTTTTAAACTATAATTTATTTTTTACTTTTTAGTTTAGTTTATAAGATTTGATTCCTTCTTTACCGACTGTAAGTCCAAACCTATGCAGGAAACATAATTGATACAGATCGCGCGCTAGCTCTATCTCTTTTACTCCCTCTTACAGAGGAAAACTGGGAAAACTGTTATTAAATTATTGCATTGTCATCGGTCCTTGATACGTGTGCAAAGTTTCAAATTAATCAAACTTCTGGAAATCGGTCAAATTTATGCTCAAAGATTCCATTACATACATAGATACATAGATAGATACAACCCAAGCTAATAAAAGCGTGGTAAAAATGGACTTAAATTTCCCGCTCCATACTATTGCGTTAATTCGTTAAATTTCTTCTTACTTTAAAAATCTGTTACTTTTTATTTGCACGTGTATGTGTTGAAATTTTTATGTAAATAGAGGAGTTAGTATATGTACTCTATAAATAAAACACAAAAAGATCGTTATCTTGCTTTGAATTGTAAAAAAAAGAACTTTTCCTTTATTTTTCCTTACCAAAAAGTTTAACCACTTTTTATAAACTTCATACTTACGAAGTGACCCTGGCTTAGCATTAAACGAATTTGTCGTTTATTCAGCTCCCTAAAACAATAATTGCTTTCTAATTACTTTACTATGAGAGGTACAAGATTTGATTTCCAAAGCACTGCGCCGCTCTCCGAGCCGCTCGCCGAGCCGTTCCGTGCCGCGGACAACTCTGATGGGAATAATCTTGTTATTAAGGGGCACTAAAATGGGATTCGATTTTTCCGATTGGATTTATTTACTTACTTATTGAACTGCTGCTTTATTAATGACTGGCGGAAGAAATACAGTTTCTTAATTAGGTAGTTATTTCTACGTTAACTTTTCAATATTTTAAATAGTTATTATCCTATTCCCGACGAAGACAAATCCAAAAACACCAAAATCTGAAAATTCTGTCCAGCCGTTCTCGACTTATAAGTTTCTTCAAATAGTTACCTATTTAATATGAAAATATTCGTACGCAAAGGCAGACTAAGTGTATGCAAAATGCAATCCTAATTCCTATGCTAGAAGTCCGAGTCCGGGACGCGGCCGACGCTCGGGAATTTAGCCACGACATCCACGTGACTGAAAGGGGCCGCTGCCTGGGAGCGGGGGCGCGTGCGATCGCGCGATTTAATAGATAAGAACAAGTGTGCGGTGCGTTACAAAGAAATAGGTAAATTACTAGTTCCCGCCATTAAACTCGGGCAAGTTTAACGCGTTCTGAGTAGAAAGAATATGCGTTTACGGGTTTTGGTCGGTTTCGTATTTTTCTTATTACGAGTATTTTTTAAATGTTATGTTCATCTAAATAAATACATAAATAATAAATAAATGTGGACAACATCACATACATTGTTCTGACCCCAATTTGAATAACTATTTAAAGCATTCGTATTTTGGAAACCAGAGACAACGAAGGTACCACAAACACCCAGACCCGAGAAAATGTAGAAAAACTCATTTTTTCTACATTGACCCGTCCGGGAATCGAACCCGGGACCTCGGAGCAGGCAACACCTTGAAAACCGGTATGTACGCCACTCCGCCACGGAGGTCGTCGAAATCAACTTATAATAAAATGATTATGAGGATAGGTTGTCATATATAAAAAAAGTAAAACTTTTTTGGCACGAAAATCTCTAACTTCTATAGAAGTCGTTGGCTGTGAAAAGGTTAAGCAAAGTCAGTAGAAAAAGGCGTATGTAATGTAAGATCGTAGGATTGTAGGTAAACACTAAAACAAGAAAAGTAGTGACAGTGAGTAGAGTAGTGGTGAGTGACGGCTTATTCCACTGCGCTCCAAGAAATTATTCCACCGGGCTCCATAATTGATTTTAAGTATAATTATTTTAAATAATAAAATGTTCCACTAAGCTCCATGAAAAACATGAAAGTACAGTCGGCTAGTAAAATACTATTTATTTTAGTTAAATTTACTATTCAATTCAAAACGACTTTTAAGTAAACGTGAAACATGGAAAAACTCAACATCATTATTTATCTAGAATTATAACAATGCATTTGCGAAACAAAAGATTACCGGGAAGGAGCGTTACCGGCCTATAGCCAGACAGAAAACGGTTATACTTATATTTTCTCTCCTAATCGGAAGACAAGTTCTTGATTAATTTATATGATTTTTGTACAAGTAGGTACAAGTAATTTATTGACCATTTCCAATAACCTATCTATCTTCAGTTTTGGCATATCGGAGATAGGAAACTAGGTTTCTATCTCTGTTTTTGCCGTCCAGAGAAACAAAGACAGAAGTTGTTTTTGAAGATAGATAGGTTATTGGAAATGGCCGTTAGTTTATAACGTTCTACGATTACCAAAATTTATTGTTTTTATATAGGAACATACTTAATTTAGGCACTTACTCAATATGGGGAGGGCGATCTTGCATTTTAATATTTTGTCTTAGTAAAATATTCTAATCTGGAGCTGTGATTATTGTGCTATTTTATAATAGTTACATACATTTTTAAGTTAATTGTTTTAAGTGAATTGTTGTTTTATGCGTGGTTATAATTCTGTATTGTGTCTTTTATTTGGTGGAATAAGCCGAGTGACAGCATGACCACATTCCGAATTGAGACAAAACCGATATCAGCATGTCAAACTCGCTCCGATAAGTGATAACTTAGATTAAAAAATTGACGCCATAACTTATTTCAGCTCAACTCGGAACCAACTTCAACATTGTGAGATAAAATAAAAATAGATTCTGCATTTGATTTTTCTGTCCGTAGGCCGAGAGTTCGAATCTTAGTACGTACTTCTATTTTTTACGTTTTGTAACGATTTGCAAAAAAATAAAAACATATAATGCAATTTTCTTGAGATTTAAAATAAAAAACAGAAATACTAATAAGTAACTTGCTTTGATTTTTTCTTAGTCTTTGCATTAAAAGTTAAATGCTAATAATAGCCATCTTACGGCACGTGTCATTCATGGTCAAAGCATAGCCACACGTGCTTGCAAATGGTTCTCGTAATTGGCAAAATTTGGATTGTATTTACCTTGGTCTATGATTTTATTCAAATCGAGACTCCTAGCGCAATCTGTCGTAATATTTTGAAAAGAATTCGGAAAGACATTTCTTGACTAGCGATTGGAACTCTAGTATATTTCTTTCCCTATGATTCAAACTTACGCTCGCGTCCTATAGTTGTTTCATTCATACACGCAACAAAGCTATCACTCTTTTGTTGTGATTCTTTTTTTGGACCCTCTATACATTACTCGTTTTACTCCTTCATGTAATCAACCCGATGTGTGGGATGTGCAATGTAAAACGTCGTTTTCAACTTGTCGTAACGAGTAACGTAAAACCAGTGATTTTGCATGAGGAGTTAAACCAACCAAATATCTACGCTAGACCTTTCACATAAGAGTGAATTCAATTTAACTTCAGAGCGTTGTGATAAAAAGCAGTTATTAAAAACCGATGCCTATTTTGATCGTTTGAATGGCGTTATGAATCTAACTAATTATAGTTGTTGCGGATAACGAGTAATCACTGTTCGGGCTTGTAGCTGCTTAAATAACAAGTTACGGTTAATAACGCCCATCGCTACTCCTGAGTGTCACGTCATTGAAGGACGATCTTAAAATCGTTAAAAAAAGTTTATATTAATTCTTCTAGAAACACCGAATCAATGATTCTTCTAATAACACGTAACTTTACATCAGTATACTGAACTGAACTTACCTAATTTTCTCTAGACACTTGACGGCGAAACTTCTCACTGCTCCATCGGCGTACGCGTAATCTAGGAGTTCCAGGGCCGAAGCAAGAGGCAGCGTTGGCCAATCCATCAACATTTTGGAGACGCTGGCCGCTTCTGCCCGATCGCCCCATTCGACACAGGATAGCAATCTCGGAAGAAGCTCTGGAGCCCGAGTTAGGAAGTCATTTCTGTAGGAAAAAAATGTTTATCAGAAAGTTTGCAGAGTTTTAATAGGCCTTTAAGACAAGAGTAAATTGACTTCTGGCTAAGATCGTGATTTAGACTTATCTATAAAGTTCAAGTTGAAATGTTTATTTACTAAAAACACAGTTATAAAATGGGTTACGTTCAACAAAGGTGTGTTTAATTTGCTCAAAGATGTGCAAAAAATAAATTACTTTATAATTTGAAAAAAGTAATCCTTAAGCCTTTAACTGCCGAAGTACTAGACACAATTAAAATTTAATTGTTTGGAGGTCACCGGTGACCCCCATGGCGCTCAATGTGTTAAGTAAATAATTAAAGCTATAAAAATATTTCTCCAGAAGGCAATAAGTCTTTTGTTTTCTTTTATAAATGAGACTATTCAATAATAATAAAATATCGGGTCTTTAACATTAAGGACATCCTTATAAACAACGAACTTAATCTACAATATGTTATAATCAAACCTTACTTTAAGAGAGTATTTTCCTGTGTATGTTTGATTACCAAAACTGGGAATGTATAATACACAATTTTAATATTAAAAGCCGACTTGCTCACTTACCTGAGCGCCCACATATTTTTCTTGTCCTGTTCGTGCATTTCATACATCGGATCCTTCTCTGCGGTGGCTCTTAGCTTTTCAAAGTCTCTCCCTAGCCGCGCCATCGCGTCTGGCGACCCACTTTCGATATCTTGAGCCAAGTTGCGGACCACTTCTTGCTTTGGGAATAGGATAGGGCCCTGGCACTCGTAACTGGAGGAAACAAAAATTGTTTATTGAATAGAGAAAGGAGAATTAGGTATGCCTTAAATTTACAGTGCGGGAAAATATTTTGCCTAAACTCGGAAAAAACTTTGATTCAGGCGAGTTAGAACTTATTGATACAGCAATAGCTTTTTGTAGTTTACTTGACAGACGCATTTCGTTATTAAGATATTTCTCTTGGCCTACCTATATGCAATCTGTAGAGCGGCGGCGCAACCTGGTTGGTATAATGGTGGGGTGGTCCGCCTATTACGCAAGGCTCTCGAGTTCGATTACCGTGCGAGTCAAATTAGGAAACAATTTTTATTTTAATTAGCTTGGGTCTGTATATGGGGTGGGTTATTTTAGTCGTGTTTTGAAAGTTACCTGGATACTATCTCAAAGATGGAAATCCTGAAAAAAAATTCACATCAGAGCGTTTGCAATAAGCGACTTCGAAAACTCTGACACCTTACTATCCTTGAAAAACAGTTATAAGATAAGAAGAATATATAAATAAACTTTATACTATACTACTATCAACACACTATATTGAATAGCGAGCGTTGCTTGGAGGTGCGATTCAACAACTTTATAATAAAACGCGCTCATAGCCCAATGCTTCTTAATAATCGGTTTCTGTCACGAATGTTAAGCAACTCAGGGAGCGGTCACTAGTTGGATGGGTGATCGTTTGTGGCATCATATCTTGAGCGCTTTCGTTAAGCCGTCAGTCCCGGCTGTTGTCACGACATAACAGTCGTTAAGCCCTGTTGGAGTCCTTCGGGCGACTTGAGAATCGTCCAACGGCGGGGTAATGTTGCCATAGCTTCGCCCTCGCCGTCTACCAACCCGCACTAGGCTAGCGTGGTGGAACTAAGGCCTTAACCCCTCCCCATATAAAGGAAAGAGACCCGTGCTCAACAGTGAGCGTAAATGGGTTGTTACTTTTTTATTTTTATAATAAAACACTACTACTCACTAGTGCATTTTTAAGCGCGCGACCTGTATTATAAAACCTGTCTAAATATTTTCGATTCCTTACTTGGAGTTGGTTCCGTTGGGCTAGTAAGGCCCCGTTTGTCCAGTTTAAATACCGGGCCAAGGTGTCGGGTCCTAGGTTCTTTTCAATTTTCGAACATTGCCCGGGTTTGTCTTCACCAACCCGTATTTGCCAAGCGTGTTGGTTTTACCTGTACCTATCATTGCCATGGTAACTTGAATTCAATGATGGAGGCCTTTACCCTGTAGTAGGATGATAGAAGCCGTTACTTAACTTACTTGGAGAACCTGATTTGCAGTGCCGCACATGAGTCTGTGTTAGGGTTCGACAGTACGGTACCCAGCGGGTGTAGCAGCTGATCGTCTCCCTGAGTCTCATCAGCTACGTGCGTGGACATAAATAGAGTCAGTCCGTCCGTACGCAGTTGATCCTTGTAGTCGAATATCATTGTGTTCGCCCACGCTAATTTGTTTATGGAATCCTGTGGACAAATGATTGGATTTAGAGATAAGATTAAATGATGTTCAATAGATTTGTCAAAAATAATTGTGACAAATTGTTAATGAATTGGTGGACAATTCAAGAGAGGGACCCTATCTAGAAATAAACAGAACTCCTAATTAGTACAGTATACATACAAATAATATGTACTCGAAACAAATTTAACTTAAAATTCTGTCAAAATTCTGTCACTATCAGGTACAATTTACAAAGAATTAAATTTTTCAGCAGATTCACAATCATTTTAGTTTCCTAGGTTATAAAAGATCATATGACCGATGAGAAGAAAATGATAAGAATAGGTCTTCAGCCATATAACTTGAATTAAAGTGACTTAAATCTGCTACAGATTTAAATTCCTTGTCTGTACTTAAAGCAAACTAAACGGACTAATCTTTTAAATATATGTTAGATATGGAACTTTTCACAACAAACAATCACTCCCCAACAGGATCACCTATTGAAAAACATGAGCATAATAATTTAAATTAGATACCTTGCTAGCATCCTTCCAACGTTTCTTGCTCTTCACTTTAATAATTTCATAGATCCCGAAGCATAGTCTCGCCATCCTCGGTAAGTTGTGGACCATTATAGGGAACTTTAGTTCTTGATCCCACTGGGCCACTCCCTCCCGGGACACAGGTGCTGCGCAAGTCCTCTGGGCCTCGCATAGCGCTTTCCCTCCGTGGAAAACACCCGCTTGACATATAACCTGGGTGGAATAATATTGTAATTGAGATCGAGAAAACAAAGGTAACCAGGTAACCACCATGTAATAATAATGCACACATTATGATTGATAAACTCAAACTAGGCATGGATGGAAAATATTCCTTTTGTTACTTATGCTTAAATTAAAATTTAGCTTGTCTATGAGTGAGTAAGCTTTACAAATTTCGGTCATAAGATGTATGCTATAAACACTTATGACAAACGACTCTTACAGCCATTAAAATTGTGCATTGTCACTTTACAAGCGAAAATGGTAAGTGCGTTTCAAACGACAACCATGTTCCATGCTCCCCAGCATCCTCCGAATATCTTAAAGCGGTTTGTATCTGTAAAAGGAGTACTGCCATATAAGACGGACAGCTGAGTCTTTTTTTCACCATTGGCCAAACTGTTATCGCCAACCACCTGCACCAAGCTTAGCGATTATAGGTAAATTCACCTTCCAGCGAGGCCTGTGTCCAGCAATTGAGTGATATAGACTGGTAATGATCGTCCGTCCGTCCTATGTCTCTTTCTGACAGTTCCCTAAGTCGCTTCGTAGGACACCCAAACGAAGAGAAGGGGTAATGCTATTCTTATAACGTGCTGGCATCATATAGGAAACCTACCTCGACTACTACGGGTCAAGTTATGCTAGACTGACATCCATTATCTCACCTCGACCACTCGCCCAGGATCCACGTTAAGACCGCCGACCGAGAGCACGTTGCATGAATAGTTCTTTTTCAGGTCCCACGACATAACGTATTTGGTGCGCCGGCGCATCGTGCTCGAGTGTTCCGACTGTAGCCGGGGCCGCTCCGGTATGAAGTAGTCTTGGGACTCCGCTGGGAGATTCATTCATTTATTTATATTTAATACTTTATTGCACAAAATAAACAAATAAGGAATTAATGCCATCCGGCAATCTCTGCCAGTCGACCATTGGGCTAAACAAAAATGTTTTAAGTGCGGTGCAACAGATAAGAAACAAGCAAATAAAAAAAAAACTAAATAGTAATGCAAAATATACATAAATACAATATATGAATAGAAACAAAATAGATACAAAAATATATAAATTGAATCAGTTTTTAAGAAAAGAGTTGCACTTGATTGGATGTGTTTTTATAATTTTTAGGCTATAAGCCTTGTTCAGGCTCTGAAGTTGTTTTTTAAAAACATTGTACTTGTAGGTTTTAATCAATAAATTTGAATTTAAACTTGATAGAACAGTTGACTTACCTTTTCAAGCCAACAGGATGTACTACAAGTACTTTCCCTCTTACCTAATCCAACACACTTCTAACAAACATAAAAACATAAATCATTGATCTTATACTTACATAGAAATTGTAGTTTATCCATGCTGACAGTCATGACCTGGGGCACCAAGTCCCTGGACAGCATCTCCTGGATGTATTGGAACTGTATAAGGGGATGGTCACCAAAGAGGTACTCCTCACGACCACAAACTTTAAGCACATAGTTGCTTGCGGGCTCCCCACGCATGTTAAGAGAGTTGGCTTGTTTGCGCAAGATTATCTCGATGTGCTGCTGCGGTGTCCGCGTTATGGGCACACGGAGGGATGACGAGCACTGCAAGATAATGTCCCTGGTTATGCAGAGAAAATTTGCAAAACAAAGTAACTGCCGGCGAGATTGAAGCTTTTCCGCTTCTTCATGCTAGGAAATGTTAATAAAAAACAAACTTATTTGAATTATTTATATTCTTATCTTTTATCTTAGTATTTAAACTTGAAAAAAAAATATTTTTCTCTATGCTCTGTCCTGTTCTTCGTCAGCATGTCACGTTTATAGTTAATATTGTAAGATCATTTTGAATAAGGATTACATCATCACCATCGGTAGACGGGTTCTCGAATGGAGACCACGTCTCGGCAAACGTAGTGTAGGACGCCCCCCTGCTAGATGGACCGATGACCTGAAGAAGGTCGCTGGTAGTGGCTGGATGAGGAAAGCGGGGGATCGTGCACTGTGGCGTGCCCTTGGGGAGGCCTACGTTCAGCAGTGGACTGCAATAGGCTGATTGATTGATTGACATCACCATCACCTTTCAGTCAACAATTGAACACAGCTCTCTCCAAAAGAGAATTTGCCAAAACGAAATTAGAGACACATCGTTGCAATGTGAATTTTAGACAAATTCCTCCAAGTCCCATGACAAAAAACAAGACACTGAACTACCCTTCGAAAGCTTTCTTAGTATCATGTGCATATTTACATTTTTCTTCTACGTTTATTCTATCATCACAATATATGTATGTAGTCAAAAGTATCTCACTAACCATAGAGTAAGTTTGTAGTTTTAAACTATTTCTATTACCGTACTACAGCTGTATAGGTAAAGAGGAGCACTAGTATTATTTTATGTAAATATTATGTGCATTAGAAAAGCCAACAAAAAAACTAACGTACATACCTCTGAATTGGCGAATTTGGTGACGAGTATAAAACAGTTCTTATTCAGATGGCTCTTTAAAGTCAGAGGAACGGCCTGCTCCGCTAACCTCGGCGGACACTGATACCGGAGCCGTTCCAACCACGTGCTCTGCATTCGTTTCATTAGACTCTCTTCAGCTAGATACCTCATATGTTTACGAAAGTCATTCACTTCAGAACTTCTTAGACTGTCGAATTCATTTAAACCTAAAAGAAATGTATGGGTATGTAGAAATCAGCTTATGATATTGATAGATAGTAATTATAAGACATAACTTGTAAAAAAGTCCACCACGACCAGCTCCACCAGCCTATATTAGTCCATTCTGGACTTTATAATATTATTTAACACTCATGGTAGGTAACAAAGACTGTAGTTTGAGCAGTGACACAGAAAAGACATGATACCTGTCTTCTTCTGGTAGATCCTTAGTCTACTTTAGTCAATTTTCATGACACCCATAGGAAGAATAGAGGCGATGATATTCTTGTTGTGTAGGCACCACACTACAAGACCAGTATCATCATATCACCTGAACGACGATTCTCTCATTCATTCTTCATCACCTGAACGACGCCCACTGTTGTGCATAGGCCTCCCCCAAAGATCTCAACAACAATCGGTGCTGTGCTGTCCGTATGTTGGGGGGAGTTTGCCATAATCGCCACGCTTGGCAGGCGAGTTGGTGATCAGAGTATGGCCTGCTGTTGTTAGGAGACGCTGCTGCCCATCTCCTGGTGGCAGTTTTCCCTCTGTCGGCTCTTACGACACCGACGGGAAGAGAGGGGGTAAAGCTATTATTTATATGTGTTGGCACTACACGGCAGTACCCAGACTAGTATAAATAAAATAAAAATACATTACCTTTTCCAATTAAGTGACTAATTTGTGTGTTCAACAACTGTTCTCCTGGGATCTTAACAGATCTTTCTATGATCATAAGCACTCCACATACTGGCTTTATGTCTCTTAACCGTTTGTTTTCATCATCCACCTCTTCGGGTGCTGCGAGTGAATTGACAAATTGAAACACATAACCAGACATCTCATGGAGCATCCCGAAGAGGGGATAGCTCCCTGCTCTGTCCCATAAGTCCTGTAAAAATGAAATAATTGTGGGTTTAATAAATAAAAATCATACTAAATCTAAATAGAATTTCCTACAGATTGTTTGAAATAACTAACATGGCTAAAGTCTTGCAAGCATAATTGGTTACTATAATTGTGTTCTTAGTAAATGAAACACATTTTTAATTTAACTTTCTTCATGTGTTAGTTTTGCTCGGAGTCAATTTCTTGATAGATTGGATTGTGTAACAATAAAATTGTGATAAAGCTATCTAAAACCATTCTATTTGTATGCAGTATACATCATAATCAAGAATAAAGTCTACATTTAAAATGTGTAAATAATGTGGTCTGCTTTCTAAAGTTATCCTCTATCACTATAAACATTCACAGTCTGACCTAGTTTTGAGGAAAGGTAACTATGTGGGCATAATGCGTGAGTCACACTTCCCACCACCCTGGACACGAAACTAACCTCCTTGACATCGTGAAGGGTCGCATCCCAGCTCACTCTCAAAGGAATGTAAATAGAGTTAGGCAGCAAGCATGTCAAATCCACGCAGTCAGACGGCGAGGATGTCCAGTAGTCCCACGTATACGGACAGCTCGGAGCAGGAACCATTGTTATGATATTTTCCTCTTACGAATTCTCGAATTACCCCCACATCATTTTTGTTGACCTTTCACTGATAAGAAGTGTCCACAGCGACGGAGTCGCTGCATCACACTGAAAACATTGCACAGCAAATATCTGACACTGTTATTGACCACTGCAAAGTTGAATCATAGCATTTCCTGGTATTTACGAGGAGCAAATCGCCATTCGAGAACTGTCAACGACATTACACAAACAATTGTTAAAAAATACCAACGTGTTTATTCTATTACCTTGAATCAAAACGTTTACATAATAGAAATATGAAATTACTGGTGAATTGAATCACAAAAATAATGTTTGTGAAAATTGTAAATAAAGATTACGTGCAACAAACTACGGATAGAAGCTAATATTGTTTATGGTTTTTTTAGGCTGACCACCACAGGCTGATTGACTGACTGATAGTTTTTTCTTTTTTTGTTTAACAAGAGAGCTCAATGGAGCTCAAAGATGGGATGTGCTTTAAAAACAATTATTTAACGTTATTGTTATTAGGTAAATCCTTTTTTAAACTAATAAAATTATTTTAAATTATATTTTCATATATTTTTGTGTCACATTTTACTATCGAAAAACTGATTCAGAAACTTCATTCAAACTCTAATTTTAGGACGACATCGCCTGCATAATTTAAATTTCTGCCACCCTTGCCATTCGCTTGGAGTGGTCTCCAGCTGTTAAAGATTAGTTAACTGTTATTCCCAAAGGTTATACAGTTGGGTGTGAGAATCTAGGCGTTTTTTTTTTTTGTTGGTTTTCACTGAAAGTCAATGGATGATCACTTTTTTATACTAATATTTTAATAAAATTACTTACAATTCCACTTTACTTTATTCAATAATTAAACACAAGTATGACATTGTGAAAATATGGTTTAACTCAATGTTTAACTGTAAATATAAAATAGTCTTAGAACGTACGTACTACTCCGGGAAAATGGAATATTTCTTCAATTTTTGAATGTTACCGCCAAAAATGCAGGCAGAACCGTTCCAATCATGATCACGTTAAAATGATTATCCACATTTTCAATAACCCAACACTGTACATGAAGTACTAAAGCCAAGAAGGAAATTTTACTAGAATTTAATATTTTAACTAATTTCCTGCAAAATAGCAACATTTAGATCGACTTTTTCTTTTTAAAATCCAATAAGTAGAAAGTTTTTCAAAAGCCGGTAATTTGGAATAAATCATGTATTTGTGTATTTGAACGTTTTCAACCAAAAAGAGACAGATTTATCTGAAACTTTAAAAGTGATATCTCATTTACTGAGATGTAATGAGATATGGCATTATATTTGAAAGCACTGTTTTGCGCATCTCTACACCTATCTAGTATTTACTCTATATTAATACTCTCCCCCCATGAGGTCAGAGTCTATCAGACTCGGACAAACTAAAGTGCAAAACCCAATGTCGCGGTTGGGGCAAATACACGGTAAATACTAAGATGAAAGGAACATAACTTTTAGAACTTAGTTGGTGTAAAAAAGGACATCAAAAACTTGGAGACAACAACAACAACAAAAAACACCTACAGTTAGATGGAAAGTAATACCTAGATACAGGAGTAACCAAAAAAAAAATAGGGACGGGTTGTACTAGGTAAATTTGATACTTCAGCCCGCTGTTGAATGCGTCTACAGATGGTGGTAGCGGGCTTCGGCCCGTAGCCTGTTGTGGTCGTTCGCGCTGGAGGGCGCGATGGCGGTATTATCGTTGGGGCGTTAGCCCCGCGGCGGATGGTAGTCACTCGCTTCCCAGTATGGTTTGAGCTATGCTGGGCGGCGAGTGGGCGTGAGACGTTGGCGGCCCCTTGCAAGTACCTACCTATTCCACGGCATGCACTGTCGTTGCAAGGGGTGGCCATGGTTTGGGTCGGTAAGGTTGCTTGCGGACCCGACCCGAAGTCGTAGATGGGGGAGGACGAGAAGGCATACGCCGAACTCAATTTTCCCCCTCTAGCAGGCTAGTGGGCGTTAGGCCAGGGGGCTCAACGCTCGCATTGCACAGCTTGCCAGACTGGGGGTGATTCCTGGTGTACAGGATCACCCATACTTTATGCCTGAGGCCCGGCATAGGCCGTTCGTAGGCGGTGCATGGAGAGCATCCTAAGGGAAACCCATACGCTGCCAACATTAGTTGCAAGGTACACCGCAGGTCTTTTTAGTGGGTATGCTTGTCGGGCATCGACAAGAGAGTCCCACATAACCTACTGCTGCCCCTGAAGCAGTAGGTATGCGTAATGCATTTTTTCCTGCGTTAACAAAAAAAAAAGGTAAAATTGATACTAAGTATCAATTTTACCTTTTTTTTTAAGTGGACTAAGACTTAGTCCACCTATTCCTAGTATTGTCTAATACTCGATCCAAGTACCTACCTATTCCACGTAATTTACCTAGTATTAGTAGTTTCGGGTAGTAATTTGTCAGACTAGACGTCGACTAGTGGTAATCAACGTAGAAACTGTTTTTTTTTGGGTAGAAATAAGAAGTAAGCAAGATGACAAAATGCAGAATGCAGAATTTATCATGTTTTCGAACGTTATCTACATACAAATTAGACATAAATTGAATTTATTCCACAATACTACGCAATACTTCAAGCACTTAATCCTCTAGGATCTAGTCTTGCACTTATCTATGGAATCTCACTCGGTGGTGTTAAAGTCGAAAATCGTTAAATAGAGAGCAATACTAGGTGTGCATGATAGACTGCGTATTATGCGAATTAGGGTCGAAAATCGTATAACTTCTAAAAATACAAAATGGTTTAGGTCTAAAATAGAAAATAAGAATATGTGCCACCTAATACTGTAAAATACCTAGTGCGTGGATCTGTTCTAGTAAATACGTTGCATCTCTACAAAGAAAGATGCGGGTGAAAAATTACAAGTGAATATTATTGACATTAATGAATTTTGTTAAGATTTTATCTAGTCTAAATATAATAATTAAGACGACAGGATTCGAATGACTTAATGTAATGACAATCTATATCTATACTAATATTATAAAGCTGAAGAGTTTGTTTGTTTGTTTGTTTGAACGCGCTAATCTCTGGAAGTACTGGTTCGAATTGAAAAATTCTTTTTGTGTTGGATAGTCCATGCCTCGAGGAAGGCTTTAGGCTATATAACATCACGCTGCGACCAGTAGGAGCGAACCATCAGTGAAAAATGTTGCAAAAATAATCGCGATATTAAAAACTGAAATTGACGCGCACGAAGTCGCGAGGAACAGCTAGTCATAGATAAAAAAGGCGCAATTTACATTCCAAATTATGATTAAAATACTTTATAGTGAGTTGCTTGACATGATTCAACTGATTCGATTTTGATCACTAAATTATTCAAACGCAATCATAACATGTTCCTTAATTTTAATGCTGGCAAGCCGTCTGAATGCCATTTAAGCTTTAGAAAAAAAAAGAAACGTCACGTTACGTCGCCGTTCTCATACAATTTGTTTTTTTCTTCCTAGTTTCGCAAGGCTACACATAACCTCAATTTTTTACTGACTGACATTTGTCTCGTGATTTGACACTACATTGTGAGGCAATGCTAGAGTTATTTCGAACTAACGTGAATTTAACCATCAATGATATTTAAAAAGTATTTTATATATTTTATTTTTATATTTACTTTTTAAATATCATTGTTAACCATGAAATGTAATTTTTTGTACTTTGATTGCGAAATTTAAAATGTTCGAACATTCTGTAAAAGTACCAAGACACTACAAAATCGCAGCAAACATTTTTAAGAAGGTATCTACTGAAGGCGGGAGCTTAAAAACATTGTTGTACGACGATAAACTAAAGCATTTTGTAAGTATATGTTGTTTATTACATTTACCTGCTTGCATAAACGAGCGTAAGTCGTTTGATACCATTTTAATAAGTAAGTAATAGTAAGTAATTATTTATTTGCATTAGTTCTTTAGCTTGAAGTTACAGTCTGTTTTTATATGCTTTGCAGCGAGTCAATGTGCTTTACGCACTTATAAACGAAACGATAAAACATGCCGCTGATATTGACAAAATCTTTGATAACTCTTGCATATTAGACAAAGAGTCCCGTTTAGATCCATGGTTAGCCAAAGTCTTGACTGCCGAACTGTTATTTGGCAAAAAATCTCTTCCTGGCAAAAGTAAACCAGAACAGACAATATTGTCTTACAAAGATCAATTCGAGAAGTACACTAGCGACCATCAAGACGACTTGAAGACTGAAGGTAATATTTTAATTTCTTATTTTTCAGATTTAATAACATCGTATAAATTATTCTACAATGGCTGACACTGATGGACAACCCTTAATACCTGTGGAATCAAAGCGGGCCGCATTAGCTCTAGCAAACCTATTTTTATATAGTGTTGCAATGTTTACACTGCCATTTGTTGCATTTTTTGGAATGCGACACATACTGACTGAATACTATCCTGTAAATAGCTTTGTAGTGACCGCATGGTCTGTTATTGCAGCAGTAGTTGTTGTTAATACTATAATTTGTATTTATGCGTACAAGGCATACCATGAGAAAGAGTATGATGAACATGGCAATGAAGTTGATCAGCATTCATATCCACCTGCTCCACCAGCAGAAGCTGAGAAAAATAGTTTGAATTTAAAACAAGATTGATGTAAATATAATTGGTGCACATCATAGATGAAACATAATAACTAGGTACACAATCCAATACTAAATGAAATTCAAACTGTCGTGATTGACAAAACGAACAATGACGAAAGCTTTCTAGTTTTGAATCACCACCATGCAATGGTAACCCAGTTACTACTGTTATATTTAGTACCTACTTAAATGCAAATTCAGTAAAATTTTTAATTTAGTAAGTCAATAATTTTTTGGAGCACCCAAATATTTCAAGTCGGCGCTCATTTAATAAGTATGTTTTTCTTACACTAATTGTGTATCTAGTTTTCATATTTTATATTGATGGTACACATCCCATTAGCTCCAAAATGCGATGCAGTATTTAACAAACTAGGTTATTTCATGTGCAATGAGAGTAAAGCTTTATAGGTTGAATAAAATGTACTAAAATATTATTGGTTTTATTTCTAGTTGATCTAAGTGACCTGACTAAAATAGATAATAATTTTATCTGGTTAAGTTTATACTTTGCGTTAGAATTAGGTGGACAACTAGAGTATCTTCTACCTTTCACTAAGACCTTTAAACATGATATGATTTTAAAACTGTTTTGTAAGCAGTTTTGTCAATTCATTTCTGTAAACTTTAATGCACAAGTATGAATAAAGTACAAAAAGTGGACTTATTGCCATAAAGGATTCTCTACCAGTCGCCCTGTGGGCTAAACAAAAATGTTTGGTATATGGGTTGTGCAATTAAATTGGTAGTTTGAATTTCTTGAACAATGTTATTTTTTTATCCTTCAGGTCCCGAATTTAAATTATTATGTGATAGTTACCTTAGTCTTAGTTGTGTATTTTTAGTCGAACCCACTAAAATCTTTGCTTAAGATTGGGCAGTCCCGTTATATTTTCTTAGTCTATTAACACTACCTCAGAAAATGGATTTAAACACATGCAACAAGAAAAATATCATATTTTTGAGGTAAGAATACTACTAGCTATACAGGCCTAATGTTAAAGTATCGTTATTCACATTAAATTAAAATAGTAAAATAATATTTAAAGAAAAAGTCAACAGTTGTCCGCAGGCCCCGTTACGTTCGTATCAACACAAATTTGCTGACGACATCTGATGCAATCAGGGCGTTCCAAGATGAAGGGTACAGGTTCATCAGGTGCACCTCAGGGTCTTACGACGATTACTTGAAGCAGATACAACAGCTCACAGAATATGACTTCACACAAGACTACCATGTGAAGACAATGTTTGTGTTCTCTCCATCCACGAAACTGCACGAACATGAATTGTATTTGACGAATCAAATTATTCTTCAAGATAAGGTTTGTCATTTATTTGCATTGAAACTTGTTTCGATAATGTGCCACTAGGCGGCGCCACCTGGAGTGTAATACCATAGATCTTAGAATAATTATTCTAAGCCATAGATTTTATATAATTCTACGTTTATGTGTAATACAAATTCGCGTATGCTATAATTTTTTAATTAGTGTTAATTAGTATGAAAGCTAATTAGGTCAAATTGTTACATTTTAATAGGAATATTTTTTGCTCATAATAATGTTTTTCGGCTGTCTCAGATAGGATTTAAACCCCATGAACAGCCGGCTACAGCTCTTCCAACTAAGCACAGAGATATAACTTGGCACATGTGTTTGGCGTTGTGAAGTGCAGTGCAATTTAGCCGTGAAGATAATATACAATATCTATCACTGAAATTAAGAGTTACGCCAGACAATTCCAATCTAAATGGTGAAGAGCATAATTATGAAATGTTACTTTCATCCAGGAAATCCCGTCTACCATTAAGACTGATCTGTATTCCTGTTAAAAACCTTGAATATTTTTATTACATTAAAATCAAATAAATCGGAGTTACGTCCATTATTCAGATAAACATAGTATTTTCCGCTCAAGTGATTCTCAGAACGTCATTAACAGTATTTTGCCGATATTTTAAAAGCATTTGACTATAATTTTCCAGAATTTGACCTCATTCCCAAAATAAATAAATAAAATAAATAAATAAATATTTTAAGACATGCCTCACTGGGCCACACAAAGCCATCTAGTCCCAAATTAAGCTACTATTAAGTACCCTGTCGTATGGGGTACTAGACAACCGATAAACTTACTTATATACTTTTTTTATTGTAAATACATACTTATAATACATAGAAAACACCCAGACCAGTACAAACAGACATGTTCATGCACACAAATATTTGTACTGTGCGGGGATCGAACCCGAGACCCATGGGTCAGAAGCAGCGTTAACTACCGCTGATCCAAATGGTCGTCAAAATGGACAAAGCGGTGAATCGATAGGGTTTCCCCCAACTTATGTTTTAGTAATAGTTGGTTAAATGGTGCAAAACGCGCCTAGGAATTAATATTCCTATGCCATTAAGTTTTTATATGTGTATATGTTGACTTTAATATTAAGTAGATTTTTGCCCGCCAATCTGCCCTTATGAACTACACGTTATATCGCAAGGGCGGTAAGCTGTGCCCAGCAGTGGTATACAAAATAGTCCTAGAACAATAAAATCCTTGCTCATGGTCTAATCTATCTTTGTTCTAAATTTCCCTAACATCGGTTCAGTAGTTTGCGTGTTAAAGCGTAACTTACGTACAATCAGAGTTACTTCGCATTATTTTGTAGTATTAAGTAAAGAGCGTTTAGCTGCTGAGTAAAAGTAAAAAGTAAAGTAACAGCCTATAACTATCCCACTGCAGGGAAAAGGCCTCCATCATTGTATTCAGGTTACCACAGCAATGATGGGTGTACTGGCATAATCACCACGCTTGCCAAACGCAGGTTGTTGATCACAAACTCGAGCAATGTTCGAAAATTCGAAACTTTTTTTTATGTTGCCCGACCCGGGGATCGAACCCGGGACCCCGAGATCTTGGTCCGGTATTTAAACCACTAGACCAACGGGACAACAGCAGCTGCCGAGTAACTAGACACAATTAAGATTTTATTGTTAGGGGGTCACCGGTGACCTCCATGGTACTGAATTAAATATTGGGACGTGTAAAAGCACCTCCAGGGGCCTATTTGCAGAAATAAAAGTGATTTTTACTAAATGTGTTTAAATAAATCAATGACGCTTCACAGGCGACAGCTCTCCCAGTGCATCTACTGGCCCCGCCTCCGGGGAGCATGGCGTTAGACATGTGCGCCGCGCCCGGCATGAAGACCACGCAACTTGCCGCCTTTATGAGGAATCAGGTACAAGATGATGGTAGCATCCAGGCGGCCTCTTACGAAGCCTACCACTGCAGATGGATCTGTTAGCCGTCATGCATCGTTGGTTAGAAAACCAAAGATGCCGTTGCCCAGGGTGGACCACTAGGAGGTCGATCCCACTACCCCAAACAGTGTGCTTTCAACTGAACACAATCAAAAGTAACCCTATCACATGAGTAACCTTATCGCATGGGTAACCCTATCAAATGGGTAACCCTATCAAATGGGTAACCCTATCAAATGGGTAACCCTATCGCATGGGTAACCCTATCGCATGGGTAACCCTATCAAATGGGTAACCCTATCGCATGGGTAACCCTATCAAATGGGTAACCCTATCGCATGGGTAACCCTATCAAACGGGTAACCCTATCGCATGGGTAACCCTATCAAATGGGTAATCCTATCACATGGGTAATCTTTTCAATATCAATCAATCAATCAATCAAATATTTTATTTGCATAAATACATATTACAGAGATCTTACAAAATATTTTCTTAGTCACTGTATTTAACCTGCAATGTACACTGTATTTAACCAAAACCGTGCAAATGTTCGTCATTGGAAGCTTTCCTTTTTATTAGGGTTATTTTTAAAAAGGGTTTTCCGGTCCTTGCGACCGGGTAGGTAGAGGGAGATGAGTAGGGTCCCGGTGTGCAAGCGTTTTAGTAAAAATAAAGTTCATTTGTGTGTTTGTCCAACAGAAATACGTAACACTCGCTTGCTTGCAAAAAAAGGGGTATTGGTAACGGGCTCCCTTTTCCGCATTTAGGCTCCACTTGGCCCATCATGCGTAGGGGGATTAGGGTGGTTAAAAAAAGGGGTATTAATTTGATTTTAAAATGACCGCAATCAGCATTGTGACTAATAATTCATAACTTGTCAATATGAGGATAATCTCTTTATACCCAGTTTTACACAATTCTCATAAAATATTTTCTGACCCAAATCAAAGAGAAGGCCAAGTGGTGTAACATTTTAAACTATTTCTTTGACATAATGGTCAATTCTAATTATTCTCAGGGTCGAGTGTACGCCGTTGAGAGAAATGAGAGGCGTTACCAGACGCTATGCGAATTCGTCAAGAAAACCGAATCGAAATGCGTGGAAACCATCCATAAAGATTGCTTGGAGATAAAAAGGGGAGATTTGGACGACGTGGAGTACATACTGCTTGATCCGAGCTGCACTGGATCAGGTGAATACTACAATACACTATTACTCCTCTCACACTTAGCTACAAGGCGCCATTTTTTAACCGACATAAAAGAGGAGGTTGTTTATTCTACTGATAACTTTTTTCTGTATGTCCCCATCATCATCATTATCTCATCCAATCGACGGCCACTGCCCTATAGCCCATAGGCCTCCTCCAAGCAGTCACATGTTGTCTAATCTTATTAAATATGTTTATCTGTGTGTCCACGTTAACCATCACATAAGCCGACTGTCGATATTTTTTTTGTTTGATTTTTTTTTTAATAACCAACTAAATTATGAATTCTCGTTGAGAGGTAAATAGCAAGAGCGCTTTTCTTTGATTGCAATGAAATATTTTATTTGTAATTGAAGAAATTCAATTGCATAAACAGTTTATATTGTATATAATTGCACGATCCTAAGCACACATTATGTGTTTTTCTTTATTTGAAATAATACCCTTTCTCTTGACCAAAATCTATATCAACAAACATTGTTGTTTGATATACTTTCTTGCTGAAAAAATAATACTAATTAACAAACCCGAAACGTTCGTGAGGTTGATGTCTACGTTAGATTGTAGCTAAATTACTTCTGTCTAGTTTTTTACAGGCTAATTTGCATATTAACCACTTTATTTCACATTAGCCCATGATTTATAAGCCTAATAGTTTTAAGTAGACCAATATCACGGGGTCCTGGGTTCGAGCCCCGGATCGGGTAACAAGAGTTTCGAATTTTCAAACATTGCTCGGGTTTGTGATCACCAACAGGAATTTGGCAAGCGTGGTGATTATTTCTGTTCCTATTATTGCTGTGGTAACTTGAATTTAATGATGGAAGCCTTTCCCTGCAATAAGATGATTATTCGCTGTTACTTTATGTGCCTGTTTTGCTTTAGGTATGGAGCTCAGCGTCCACAATTACGTAGAACCGACTAGATTGGCAAAACTGACGTCCTTACAAGAGAAGTTTTTGAAACACGCCATGAATTCGTTTCCCAAAGCCAAAAGGATTGTCTACAGCACCTGTTCCCTGTATCCGGAAGAAAACGAGCGTGTTATAACCAACGCTGTCATGAACTCTCGTAGGAATTGGCGAGTGCAAGACGTGAAGGAGCTGCTGAAAGGTCAGTGGAACAATTTCGGTTCCGGTATGTACGGTGTGATAGGTACTAAATGTCTATACGCTAAACCAGACTCAGATTCCACTATAGGTTTCTTCTTAGCTGTGCTAGAAAGGAATCCAAAAAGTGAGGAAGCTAATTCGAATAATAAAAAGGAAAAAACTAATGTTAATGATGATACGAAATCAGTAAGTGAATCTGAAGAGAATTCTGTCTCACAAAAAAGCAAGAAAGGTTTAAAAAGAAACAATGTTGATGGCAGTCAAGGAGTTGATAAAGAACCTAATAAAATGAAAAATAAAAAGAAAAACAAACAAATAGATAGTGAAACGGCGGATGAAATCCAAGAGGTGAACGTTACAGTTGAAGATGATATACCTGTTAAAAGCAAAAAGAAGAAGAAAAGAAATAGAAATAATGACAATGATGAATCGGTATTACATAAGCCAGATTTAAATAAACAACCTGAAAGTGCAGAAGATCCTAACGAAGCCAATGGAAGCTATGAAGTTGTAACTAAAAAGAAGAAAAAAGATAAAATCCAAAATGAAAATTTTGAAATTGAAGAAATTAACGTAGATGCCTACACAAACGAAGCAGAAAAACCTAAAAGAAAGGAAAATAAAAGGAAACAAGAGAAAATTGTGCTGGAATCCAGTTCTCAAGAAAATCTAGAAGTTTCTGAAATCGTAGGTGAAGGGGTTCAAAAGAAAAAGAAGAAAAAGCGTGATAAACACGGTGCATCGGAATCATAATAAATGTAACTGCATTTTTTGCAGTGTTTATTTTTTTTATTATATAAATCCTGACAGTATTTGCTTCTTTTATTTATATTTTATATACCCTGTTACATTAATTATTTAGGAACAATTAGTCAAATCATACGGTAAACGTTCCAAGCAAATTTAATAAATCAGAAATTACTTAATTAAGTCACAGTTAAAAAAACCTGGTATTAAGTAGAGCGAATTTTACAAACGGCATTCTAGTCGTCTAGCCAGGGCTTCTAAGAAATAAAGTACCTATTATTTATTCTCTGCCATTATTCTTTATTTCAATTTGAACTTTATTCCCCTTGAATAAGTTTTACTTGATGAATTAAGTGGACGTGGTGGGGACACGCCACTTTGTCACGAGATCTCGTGCGTCCTTATTTTTATTGCTTACGTCAGGTATAGAAAATGTACGGTGTGGTGTTACAAGCGTTTTTTGATGTTAATCTGTCTCGAACGGTTACCTAAATATAATGCTCATCAGTAAGACTTTTATAAAGGCGAACAAAATATAACTTTATTTATATCGGACATTAATGTAAATAACGATTCCGGTGAATAAACTACTCCCACAAGTAAATGGCTCTGATGGTGTGGCGTTCATGCCAGTTTTCAATGTGATGCTAGCTTCGAGGTCCCGGTTTCAATTCCGTGATGGGTGAATGTTGAGTAAAAATCCCTATATTTTCTTAGGTCTGGATGTTTATGGTACCGTTGTTTCTGACTTCTGATCTGAGTAAGCATGTGATGTCCACATTATTTTGAGGATATCTTGTAGACAAGACAACTTTAGCAGGACGACATCAGTTTTCCAAGGTTATCTATCAAGACACATAATTTTTTGATATCGAATTTTATTTCATAGAAAACTATTCTATGAATGTTAATATCTTTTTTACTTGAATTATCGAATAGTTAATAATCGCCGTTGCATAACATCGAATAACATTTCACAAAAAAATGTTTCGCAATTGTTTTGTTAAGCAGAATAACGATATATCAAACTAATGTTTCATAGAATTATTAGGTTTTCGATAAAACCATTCATAAAAACATGTTTCAATGTGTAACGGTTCCCATAGCATTTTATCATGCATGAAAGCAAGCAGGCATGCAGCAGGTACGCATGCATTCATGCATGCAAGTAAGCACATGCATGCAAGCAAGCAAGCAGGCATGCATTAATGCATGCATTCACCGGTCACCAGACTGATTCTGTAGCTTATGAGCATGGACGTGTCGCTTTCTGCGTCTCCGTACTCCATTTCGTACGTCTTACGATAAATTCATAAAGCTATCCTTCATATTTAATATCATAAAGTGTAAGGAATCCGTCCCCGATAGGGGAACGTAGGTACATTTGGTTTCAACTTACTTCGGGCTAAACGTACTTCAGACTCAACGTAACTTGGACCGAACATACTTCGGATAATTGACATCGGCGTGTCCACTTACGGGCTCCCTCTGGAACGCCGTGTCACCGCATACCTACCACGAGCTGCGTTCTCCATCTTCGGCCACCATCCACCTTCGGCCGCTCCGTCAGGGAAGTTCGGAACCGAGAGCAATCTGTCAGTCGGACCTTCACCCAAGCCCTTGTGATATTTTAATTATTTAAATAAATACCTTTTTATTTATCGTGTACGCTTGGTGTTGCTCATTTTACCTATCCCACCGCGACAATTTATATCAGTTATGCTTTAAATTGTCTATTAATAAAGTATGCAATATAATATTAGTAACAAAAATCGTTTGGCAATACGGACTTTAGTGAAGTAAAATTGGATGTTTCAACAACTCTGCATATTGAAACTTACGTGGAAATAAAATTATGGGTAACAAAATAGTAAACTAACATTACTTCGATAAAAAATATAATATATGAATAGAAGTAACGATGAAGTAAGTTTGTAGATAATAAGCATTCGACCAAATTAAATTGTGATGTAACATGATTCTAGAATATGTTGATGTGGGTTCGAGTCCCGCCTGAGACATAATTTTTCAAGTTTATATACTGATATTATAGTTGTAATTTAATTGCTAAAATATCAAATAAAGTATATGTTGAATATCGTTTAGAAACATCTGCGAATTGTTTTATGGGGAAAAATCGTTGAAGAAAATTGCGATTAAGTAATGGGTTCCCGTTTTCCAATTGTATTCACAATACCAGATATTTTTAGTCCCAACAAGCTACAGGCACGCGCAAGGCCTTAACCCAGATGACGATAAATAGGGAGACATCCCAGTGGCGGATCGAGAGGCCATATTATGCGGAAATTCCGTTGCTGATGTTTCGCAACTGAGCGCTGCAGTTTTATAAACATTGCGACAGACATTCAGCTTATTATTTTAAGAGCAAAACATTTGCAACGGAATTTCTGCGTAATGAGGTAACAGCCTGAGACGGTTAAATGGGTTCCAGTGTGGGACCGTTCAGTTTGAATTCTACACTTTATTTATCACGCCGGTGATAAATAAAGTGTAGAATAGCGTAGTAGTAGCGTAGTAGATATAGAAGAACGTAAAGGCTCACTTGCATACAGGCCATTTAGTGGGTATGATATGAAAATGAAAATGAAATGAAAAATGAAAATGAAATGAAATGAAAATGAAAATCTTTATTTGTTTAAAACATGGTTACAATAAGCGGGTGTTATGGTGCAAGAATATATGTTCGCATGTTCCACCGAGCTCGGCATACAAATTCAAATAGGTATATTTATGTAGGTATACAAATATTAGTCCAGTTTATATTTGGAAGATATCAATTAAATATAAAGCCTTTTTAATTTACAATTTATAATTAAATAATAACAATATTACATTACTTACAATTCGATTTAGTATATTATTAATTTAATTAAGATGGAAAAATAAATAAAAAACAATTATGTCATATGATTATTTTATCAGTTATGTATTCTAATACCGAGTAATAGCTCTTACCTATGAGCGTGTCCAATAATTTAATTTTAAATATATTCGATGGTAGTTCTCTTAAGTCATGGGGCAATTTGTTGTATATTTTAATGGCCATTGAATAACAATTGTCCCTATATAAAGCTGTTTTAGTTAAAGGATACGAGATATGACCTTCACAAATCCACATCTATACAATTTTTGTTCTGTGCGTGTAGTGCGAGTGTGCGTGCGTGCTTATGCTTGAGTTTGCACGTGCACGTGCGTGCGTTTGGGCGTGTGTATTTTAGTGTAGTGAATATCCACGTTATATTTCATCGCCTTTTGTGTAACAATGATAGTAGAGGAATGAAATGAAATTGGGTCTAAACTTAGACTTGCTATTGAGCCATTAATAAAGGGTAAGGGAGTAGGGGATTATTGGGCATTCTAAAACAGTTTTTCACATCATCGATCTCACTATCGTTCGATCAATAATGCAAAAAACTTTTTTAGAATCCCCAATAATCCCTTCGCAAAGTTGAAATCTCACTGCCGATCAATCAACGTTTTAAACTTTTTAACGTAGTTTAGTACATAAAAAATTATACAAATTTGAAACTGGTTGGGTTGGGGAATAGAATACACCCAAAAGATAATATAACTTAAGCTGGATGGGGCTTCTTGGCCTGCCAAGACTGGATCCCCGAATAAGTTACACATCAAAAAGATGAAAATCCGTATCAGTAAAACTCATAAAAACATATTTGACTTTTCAGCGTAGTGAAGTACAAATGTGAATACAAATTTGAAACTGGTTGGGGCTTCCTGGCCTTCCAAGACTGTATCCCCGAATAAAATCTGTATCTACAACTTGCGCTAACACTTCGTTTCAAAGTAAGGAAACCTAATTCACTCTTATGATAATACAACTTAAGCTGGTTGGGGCTTCCTGGCCTCCCAGGACTGGATCCCCGAATAAGTTGCACATCAAAAACATGTAAATCGGTTTCACTGAAATTCATAAAAACATTTTTAACTTTTTAACGTTGTGCAGTACAAATGTGAATACAAATTTTAAACTGGTTGGGGCTTCCTGGCCTCCCAGGACTGGATCCCCGAATAAAATCTGTACAACTTGTTCTTACACTTCGTTTCAAAGTAAGAAAATAGAATAGGACACCCAAAAGATGATATAACTTAAGCTGGATGGGGCTTCTTGGCCTGCCAAGACTGGATCCCCGAATAAGTTACACATCAAAAAGATGTAAATCCGTATCAGTAAAACTCATAAAAACATATTTGACTTTTCGACGTTGTGCAGTACAAATATGAATACAAATTTTAAACTGGTTGGGGCTTCCTGGCCTCCCAGGACTGGATCCCCGAATAAAATCTGTACAACTTGTTCTAACACTTCGTTTCAAAGTAAGAAAACAGAATACACCCAAAAGATAATACAACTTAAACTGGATGGGGCTTCCTGGCCTCCCAGGACTGGATCCCCGAATAAGTTGCACATCAAAAAGATGTAAATCGGTTTCACTGAAACTCATAAAACGTTTTTAACTTTTCGACGTTGTGCAGCACAAATATGAATATAGATTTTAAACTGGTTGGGGCTTCCTGGCCTCCCAGGACTGGATCCCCGAATAAAATCTGTACAACTTGCGCTAACACTTCGTTTCAAAGTAGGGAAACAGAATACGCCTATAGATAATACAACTTAAGCTGGATGGGGCTTCCTGGCCTCCCAGGACTGGATCCCCGAATAAGTTGCACATCATACAGAGGTACACATTGTTCTCCGATTTTAATTGTGAATGTTCAAACATTATATACCCGTTGTCGCTATGCGACAGCTACGTCACGCGCCACACATCAAGTTCGTAAGTAAAAATATTTATTAAAGTTCCATATGTTTTAACGCAACTAAAATTTGTCATAGTTAATTTACACACGGAAATAAAGCTTGTGTGTTGTGTGTGTTGTAAGTGTGTTGTTCTAACTATTATAATAATAAAAAAATACGCCTGTACAAAAAATGCCTGCAAAATACCTATATTGTAAAATATATTTACCTTACGTAATAAGGTACATAGACCATATGTCTCAAACGTTCAAATAGGTATCTACTTATAAATTTCTACAAAAAATTTATTCTTTTTATTAGAAGTTAGTAATAATTTTATTTATTGGTTACTTATGAAACTATCAATCTAACTTTATATAATACTAGCTGACCCGGCAAACGTTGTTTTGCCATAAAAATGATTAAATTACTAAAATGGCTAACAAAAAATAGGGGTTGGTGGTAAAAGGGTAAAAATTTAGGTTTGTATATATTTTATAAAATTTTAATATTTTACTACCCTACCCTACCCCTACCCTACCCTACCCCACCCCTACCCTACCCTACCCCTACCCTACCCTACCCTACCCCTACCCTACCCCTACCCTACCCCTACCCTACCCCACCCCTACCCTACACCTACCCCTACCCTACCCCTACCCCTACCCTACCCCTAACCTACCCTACCCCTACCCTACACCTACCCCTACCCTACACCTACCCCTACCCTACCCCTACCCCTAACCTACCCTACCCTACCCTACACATACCCTACCCCCAAAAATTGTGAATCTAAACCATTCCCAGATCCCCTTGAACACACACAAAAAATTTCATCAAAATCGGTCCAGTCGTTTGAGAGAAGTTCAGTGACATACACACTCACAGAAGAATTATATATATTCCGGTGTACTTCATATCACCTGATCCTAACATCATTAAAACTGACTTAATGGCTCAAAAATGTGATGTAGAGCATTTTATATGGGAATATGAAATTAACGTTTTTACTATCTTCCTCGCAATTTTTCCATGTTTTCTCACCTTTTAAACCTTCCCTGGACTACGACAAACATTTCAAAACCAAAATCAGCTTAATCGGCCCAGCCGTTCTCGAGTTTTAGCGAGACTAACGAACAGCAATTGATTTTTATATATATAGATTCTAAGTACCTATCATTAATCTCGTTTGAATAACAATAAAATAACAAACCGAATACATTTTAAGCAAATTTAGGAAGCAACAATAGGAAAGTTATAGTTAAGTATTACTTAGTATCAAACGTGAATTATGAAAGTTATTTTTTTTATACTTAAAAAACAACTGACGTTATAGCAGATCATTATGTTTAATTGAATCATAAAATAGTTTCCTCATTCTACTAAAGGTTTTATATAAGCTAAATGTACCCCAAATCAATAATATCAAATTAAATCAAGTCAAAATTAAATAAATACTGCTGAATTTTGTATTTGGTTTGCACAATATATTATTCGCAATACATCTTAATTAGGTTACGAGTTGTCTGACTAGGCATTAATACATGAAGGTTGGTTCATATGGTTATGAAAGAAGTTACAAAATGTTATCGGTATTACCTATCGTTATTGGATAAATAAATGAATTAAATTTTTATTACGCCTTTAAACTACATAATGACAGACTTAATGCCTTAACAAATTCTCTACCCGTTAGCCATGGGGTAATGTAAATATTTTAACCATGTTAATTGTTGTCTTTTCATATTTATATTTTAAACCGACTTCAAAAATGAGGGTTTTCCATTCGTGAGTGTGTTTTTTAAATGTGTATCCTGCGATTGTTCTGACTATTTTGATGATTTTTTTTCGTTGGATAAGACATACTACTTTAGAAGCGGCCCCATATGAACTTTGTTGAAATCGATTCAATACTTTTCGAGAAAATCTAAAATCTTTGAACACATAGTTCGCATTTTAGTATAGTTTAAGTACAAAACAGTTGTGCGTAGATGTAGTCTTGAAGTCAGTTTACGTTTATTTAAAAAAGATTCTATGTGACTAATACCTAGTAGTTGTAAATATAAATGTATGTTTAATGCAATACTTATATATTTTTATTCGGTTGATATTTTAAAATATTTATGGAATAATTTTCATGTTCAGTGTAAACCGAGTTTTTTTCGCGTTGCGTAAGTCAGCGGATACAAATAATGCTTACAATTATTACAAATGGGGTTAGTTTCACAAGTATGAACAACTAAACAAATAATTATGCTGAATTTTGTAAAATTCAGAAGTAGTCAACTTTATGAAATTCTGAAATATTCTATTAATATTATAGATACGAACTGAATCCTAACTTACCTAATTATTAATGTACATAAGTGCTATTCAAATACTTACAATGCCTTAGCAATTAATATGATTTAAACATGATAGTTATATTTGAGAGGTTTTATATAATAATAGCATTTGATTCTTATACAAAATAATGTTTTTTGAAATAAGTTTACACATACTATTCTGAAAAACGATAAGTAAAAGAAACTAAAACGAAATTTTATTTATTCTATATACATTATGTGGTGAATACCTATTTATTATATACATTTAACTATAAGTTAAATTAACACCATTATTGAACGGCTGATTGAAATTTTACACATTCTACTTAGAATTTTTTTTCAATTACTTTCCTGTAGATGATAATAACATAATTTTAGGTTGACTACTTCTGAAAAATTATTGCTTGTTTTGCGTTTTTCTATAATAAAAACGTGAAAAATGCTTGGCATTGTATCAGTTCTCCGCAGTAAGGTACTGCTCGTAAATCTTCACAAGTAAATCACCAGGAACTTCAACGCTGCCCAAATAATGTTCGTAAGTTTTTTATCATATTAATTATTTTACTAACATACTCTTACCTTATTTTGTCTTTATTATTTGCATTTTATAGTATGTTTTACATATTTATGTATATATTCTTGTGAAAATTATCTTTTGGTACTCTAACAGTACTGGTGTGTCTATCTATTGCAGGGCTGAGAGCAAGCAAATTAAAAGGTCTGCAAAGAGCAGCAGTGAAAATCTTTACTTTGATTCAGATGAGGAAATTATAAGGTAATTTACAATTTACATTGATTATTATTACAAATTAACTTATGTTAAGTTATTACTTATTCTTAATATGTCTGTTAAAGATAGGTTAATTAGGTAAGTTTTTATCTTTTCAGTTCCAAGAAAACGAGTAAGCCTGCAAAATCAAGCAAGCGCCAAAAGACAGTCAAAAATCAACCATCAACGAGTAACGGCTCAGATTGGTTATTTGACTCGGAATCTGACGACGAGTTACCGCCACAACACACGACGGCTAACATCACAACAACCAGTTGCCTGACTCGTAGAGTTCCTGGTGGAGTGACACGTCGGACTGCACAGCTAGACGGAGGTTTGTTGGCGGAACTCCGTCTTTACAACGCGGACGAGGTACGAGCCTTAACAGGTCTGGACAGGTGTGAGAAGGCGATTGTTTAGGTCCGCTTGCAGGGCGAAGAGGACTCACCAGAATTTAATACGCTAAAAAAGTTTGTTAAATTAGCTAAAACAAAATTTAACGAAGACGGGGTTTATTTAGCTCACAAAAAGAAAAAATAAATCATTTTTTAATGATTTCCTTTTTTTTCGTTAAAATATGCTTTAGCTAGTTTAATAAATATCTTTTAATAAGGTAGATCTTACTTAATAATTTTAAGCCGCTTTACTATCTACATTATTATCATGGTTAAGTCTACTTTCTGTTCAGTTTGCGATATATCCGTAAATAACAAAGTTTTCTCTGCCCACTTAAAAAGTATTTTACACAAGAATAATAGTTCGGTTGTTGAGAGCGAAGGCATTGAAAAGATTCATAGCGCTTTTCGCAGTCGTATCGCATCTTATCGTTTTCGAGGCGTGGACGTCGGCCAGGACAACAACTCTGTCACGAACCTACCCTTTCAATTTTTATCGCACTTGCGCACACGCGTACGTCTATTAGTTTCAGCACGAATAGAAACTTATACTAATGTTAAAGTTAACTTTGAGCTATTTTCTGAATTTTTTCAGCATAAGAATAATATGATTTCAATTAAATCTTTTGCAACTGAAAACATTATTTTGTATCAAAATTTTAATTTTGAATATATGTTTTCAAACGTTATACGTTTGCTTTGTAAAAAAATTGAAGAATTTGAAGAGCGAGATAGCGGTTGGGCTTATTTGCGAAGCTTATATCTAGAAGTAAATATAAATAAATACAATCCCTTGAGAGCCTCGGGCTACGTAGATTTACCTGACACTATTAAATATAAACGCGCGTGTATAAACATACAAAATTCTGATAATTATTGCTTTTTGTGGTGTGTAGTGGCAGCCCTTTTTCCCGCAAAGAAAAACGCTCATCGAACATCAGCTTATCCACATTTTGAAAGTGTGCTTAACGTAAAAAACATGCGCTTCCCAGTGGGTTTCGGGGACATTAAAATTTTTGAGAAAAATAACCCTCGTCTAAGTATCAACGTTTACGGTCTTAAAAAAAACAAAGTTGTTGGCCCTTTATACCGAAGTGAATCGCGAAAAAAACATCACATAAACATGCTTTATCTTGAACATGGAAATCGTACTCATTACTGCCTTATTAAAGATTTATCTAAATTAATACGCAAGCAATTAACTAGGCATCACTCAAAAATATATTTTTGCGAGGATTGTATGATATTTTTCGATAACAATAAAAAATTAGAAGCTCATGTTTGCAGTGGTGTCGCAACCATTTTACCCAATGAAGGGGCTTATATACGTTTTAATCACTACGAACGAATGCAAGATATGCCTTTTGTCTTGTACGCAGACTTTGAGTCATTGTTACAGCCAACTGAATCCAATACTGGAACAACTTGCACAGTATCGTTGCAAAAACACATACCCGCTGCATTTGCTTATTATATTGTATGTTCCTATGATAACTCGCGGAATAAATACGTATCCTATCGAGGTCCTAACTGTGTAGATAAGTTTTTCGAAAGTTTGTTAGTTGATTTAACTGATATTCATAACATTTTGCAGTCAACAGTGCCAATATCTTTAACAGACGAAGATATTGTCAATTTTTCTCAAGCTAAAAATTGTTTTCTGTGTGATAAAATATTATTTGATGATAAAGTAAAAGATCATTGCCATCTCACTGGGCGGTATCGCGGTGCAGCTCATTCTTATTGCAATATAAAATACCGTTTGCCTAAATTCGTACCGATTTTTTTTCATAATTTAGCTGGTTATGACAGTCATCTTTTTATACGTCAGTTAGGAGAATTACCTGGTAGAATACAAGTGATCGCGAAAAATAAGGAAAATTATATATCGTTTACAAAATTTTTTCAAGTTAATGTAAAGGACATAATACCTGTTCGATTTGTCGATTCTTATAAATTTTTAGGTACCAGTTTAGAAAAACTGGTAGCAAACCTTATTAACGATGATTTCAAACATCTACCATATTTTTTTCCTTCTAATGAGCATTTGAATTTATTAAAACGCAAAGGAGTGTATCCTTATGAATACATGACTGCTTGGAGTTCATATGAAGAAGATAAACTTCCTTCCCAAGATTGTTTTTTTAGTAAATTACACAATTGCCAAATATCAGACATGGATTATGAACATGCGAGAAAAGTTTGGCAAACTTTTAAACTATCGAACCTTGGCAAATACACTGATTTGTATCTTAAATCTGACGTACTTTTACTAGCAGACGTTTTTGAAAGTTTCCGTCGAACTTGTAAGGCAAATTATAAATTAGATCCAACTTTTTACGTTACTGCTCCAAGTCTCAGCTTTGACGCGATGTTATTAAAGACGGGTGTTAATTTAGAGTTAATAAATGACTTGGAAATAATAAGAATGATTCAAAAAGGAATACGTGGTGGTATATGTTTGTGTTCCACAAGGTATTCAAAAGCTAATAACAAATACTTAAAGAATCATGACTCTAAAAAAATTAATAACTTTTTAATTTATATTGATTGTAATAATCTATATGGTTATGCAATGTGCGCTTATTTACCTCATTCAAATTTTAAGTTATTAAACAATTTAGAAATCGCTAGAATTGATTTCAAAAATATCTCGATAGACGGGGATACTGGTTACATACTAGAAGTAGACTTAGAGTATCCCGAACATCTGCATAATGTTCATAACGATTTTCCATTTTGTGTGCAAAAATTTACTCCACCAGGTTCTAAAACCTCAAAATTAATTCCAAATTTGTACGATAAATTTTTTTATGTCATTCATATTGCTCACCTGCAAACATGTCTTAAACATGGACTATTGTTAAAGAAAATACATAGAGTGATTCAATTCAAACAAAGTCCTTATTTAAAACAATACATTGACATGAATACTGAATTACGTAAAAAGGCAAAATCTACATTTGAACAAGACTTCTTCAAACTTTTAAATAATAGTATATTTGGTAAAACTCTTGAAGACGTTGAAAAAAGAGTTAGTATTAAATTGGTAAATAAATGGAGTGATGATAAAAATAAAACGAAAAAAAGTTACTGTGCTGAGCAATTAATTGCTCGACCAAATTTCCATAGTGCTTCAATTTTTTCAGAAAATTTTGTAGCTATTCAAATGAAACCTGAAACTATTACTCTAGATAAACCTATATACATTGGTTTTACCGTTTTAGAAATATCTAAAAGTCATATGTTTGATTTTCACTATTCTATTATGAAACCTTTTTATGAGGAAAAGTTAAAACTTTGTTATACGGATACTGACAGTTTTCTTTATTCAATAGAATGTAATGACTTTTACAAAGATTTAAAGTCACATTTCCTTCCCTATTTTGACACTAGTAATTATCCTGATAACAACATCTTTAATATTCCAAGTCTAAATAAAAAGGTACCAGGACTATTCAAAGATGAGCTAGGTGGGAATATAATTTCTGAATTTGTCGGATTAAGGTCGAAATTGTACTGTATCAAAACAACTCAGGATGAGTATAAAAAAGCAAAAGGTATACAGAAACAAGTTTTAAGAAATGTACACTTTAAAGATTATTACAGGATATTAAATGAAAATGTTTACTTAAGAAAGAAAAATGTTATATTTAAATCTCTAAAACATGAAATATTTACACAAGAACAGAACAAGATAGCTTTGTCAGCGAATGATGATAAACGTATTATTTTAAAAAACAAAATTTCCACTATGTCATGGGGTCATTGTGATACTATATACTAATGGTGATGGTATTAATAAAATAAAACATGGGTAGTAATATGATGTATAGTGGTTGAATTAATAGACAACTTTTGTATAACTAACATGTAGGAATCCAATTTTAAATTGTCTATACTCAGTAGATACCTGATCACTTTTTGTAAATACGAAATTATTTAATCAGTGGTTCTAATAACTAATTTCCTGTACATAATAGATATTTCATCATATTTGTGATTGTGAAAATAAATATATTATTAGGCAGCAATATTGTATGAGTGGCTAAAGTAATAATGTACTAGTTTAATTAGGTTAAGAGCCTCAGATTTCATGTACTCGACAGATATTTATACTTATGAAAATAAATTACTTTACTGACTAATAAGCATTTTTATTTAAAAACTTGTAGAAACCTGTGACATGATGAAATCCAAATATTTGTTGCTGTATCAGCATTTAGAACACGTATATATAGCTATTAAAATTTGTTTATTTTATACTAGTTTCAATTTGAGTCAGCGATCTATAGACAACTGTCAACTTCCTGCAACTAGCAAAATGGTAAGTAAAAGTATGATTTTTTTATGATGACAACAACTTCACTTTTCCGGCAAAGTGTAGCAAAATGATTGTTGCTGAGACAAGTTTTGTAATACTTTCGTTGTCTTTTTGTTGTTGTTATCACAAGTGCTTTAAATCCATTTATGTGTTTTCTAAATTAGGAATGTGTTTTTTCTTTTAGAATACACAGCAAGTCAACACTCCTTACTACGGCATTTCCAGTGAAGAGGTACCTTTAAGGTATTTGCAAGATGCGCAAGACCCTCTGGAATAATAATTTAATTATTTTTCTCAGGTATTTAGTCACGCATAACCTACAGAGAAGTCTTTTTTTTTAATTTAAATAAATAATATTATGCATAATTTTTTATTAAGTAAGAAATCTGCTTTTTGTATTTATGTATTAGATAAGTTTGTTTTCTAAATAAATGTAAACTTTATATGAACACTTTGTTTTACTTCTAAAAGGAATCCTCATAATAAAAGAGTTTTTATTTGGCATGTATTTATTAGGTATCATTATTTATAACATAATAGTTTTCTTAAAAATCAAACAGTTACTTTATTTTCAGCACACCATTTCTTTATACATATTACATTTTTTAATGCACATATTTTCTTATGATTAAAACAGTTATATAATATAGGGTTGCTTAAACAATAAAGTTTACAAAGAGTATTTAAATTGGGAGCGCCTAAAGAAGTTATGTCTGAAATATCATTTTCGTTATCACATAGATCATGCACCCATTTAATTTTTTCATCTCCTTTTACAAAAATCTTTCTACCTTTTAAATAGGATTTAATAATTCTTTGAAATTCTCTATAGTCGACGTATCCTTCGCTCCACCGATAGCCTCTGTTCTTTTCGATCCAGCAAACCTGTTTCTTTTCTTCAGCACTCAATGAAGTAAAAGGGTATGGAGGCTTTATTAAAAATATGTGAGTATGCTCTTGAGTAGCTATAGCAAATTCTTTCACTATAAATTCATTCAGACTATTTTTAAATCCTTGCAGATCTACGATTATTGAATTTTTATTCATGATAGTTTCCTTACAATATTACTCAAAGGCTTGTACTCAAATATACAATCGTTTAAAATCAAGCAATAAGCAGCTGTCTGATCTGGAATTGCTTGATCTGTTTCGATTTCAACTCTAACATCGATCGATCCCTTTAAAGTTTCGTGCTGTCGTGAACAGTCGATAACAAATAAAGGAGCAACGTCTTTGAATTCTTTTAAACTCATCAATGGCTCTGGTCGACGTCCGTGATACGACTGTTGAAATCTTGCATACTGTTCGTATAATAAAGTAAATTTGTCTTCTGAAAAACTGACATTTAGTCCTTCATACGGATAGTATGATGAATTTAAAAAGACTCTTATATCTCGTACGTGACAATGATCAAACTCTGCCATTGACAATGCAGCGTTATGCTTGCGGTTGGTTTGTAAGCCAATGACAACAAATCGTGGTTTTTCTATTTGTGATGACGTTTTTATAGACCAAGTATGTTTACGTGTTTTAGGTAATAAAGGGTATTCGTACAGATCCCAATTACGAAACGCTAATGGAATAGCTCGATCTTTCTCTAAATGTTTTAATAGGTTAATTCTTTCTCTATCTGATACTTTAATGTGTGGGACTTGCCAAATGATTTTATTGATTATAATATCCTCTACGATTTCGCCTGCATTTAACTTGATTGCATTAAGATTTGTATTACTTCTTAATAACACTAGCTCGTGTTTACAGTTGATAATTATTTTTTCATAATCTTCTGCAAATCCCAATATCTTGTTTAACGGAATGGACGCGGAAAATGTTCCACCACTAACATTCTTTGTTCCTGCGGTTGACCAACCCCAAACTCGAGCACATTTGGATTCATTTTCATTTAAGGATAGGTAAGATTTCATTGTTGTAGTAATACCTGCATTCTTAGTTTTATCTATTTCTACTCCATTCAGTTCATATCTAATATCTTGAAAAAGAAATAGTGCTGGATTATTAACGAAATGTACATTGGATATTTTTTCTTTAGTGGTGCTGTTAAACACATTTACTTTGCCTTCGATATATAAACTACTAAGTGAAGGTAGCACGTACAGGTCTTGTTGGTTGATAGGTATTCGTATTTCATCATTCTTGTTAAAACTTGTTACGTATGGTTTGTATGAATGATACTCGAAACTTTCAATGCTGTTATCATGTGATGTTTGTTGAGAAATATTTAAAATATTCATTTTATTAAACCAATTATCTTAAGAAATTCTTTATTGGTCTTAGTTAGCTTCTTTTTAAGCTGAAGCGATCTGTCTTTGTTCAATGTTCTGTTAGAACTGAGCAGAGTACATGATGAAGAAGGGCTTTTATTGAAATTAATCATATTTTTCTGAAATGTAAATACAGTTGTACTTCTTCTCCTCGTAAGTTTATCTCTTTGTTTTCAGCGTCCAACAGCCTTATATTATATATAGAACTTTGGTTAACAGGAAAATAAATTAAATTTTTAGGTATTTCAATTATTCGATAACCAGGTGGTACATTAGGCACGAATTCATAAATTATATGGCTTGCCTTCCCGTTTACAAATGAACCACTAATTACATCGCATTCGATCCGCACTATGGTTGTAGATAGAATGCTTACAGGATACTGCGATTCGGTACTTATATTTGCATTTATTGTTTCCATTCCAAAACCTAAAATTTTACCAAGTGAGTCACTTTTTTCGAAATGAATGTCTTTGGAACAATAAATATTTGTTTTCAATGTGTTATTATTGCAGTTTAATTTCAATACAGTGTTCTTGATGCTATTTTTTAAAAAGTCACAAATATCCTGAAGCTCATAAGACCCTTCAGGAATTTCGATGATTTCATTTTCACCATAATAGAACTTGTTGTTTCTTTCATCAATGTTAGGAATGGAATTAAAGGTTGAAAAATATAGAAGACCACATTCATAGTCTCCTCGAAGTTCTAACGTTGGTGAATAATTTGTTGTTAGGGAGGCTCCTCTCCCGGTTATAGACACAGTGAAAGACATCATTATACTGACAATTTTATTAATTATTTTCATTTTATAAATGCTTTTTCCAATAATTCCTTAAAAATTTTAGACACAAATGACCACAGTTTACAGTACCAAAGGCTTGATGTCGTACATAATTATAGTATATAGGTATTTTACGCAAATACTTCACTAATTCCAGCGGTGGTTTTAAATTACCGAAACTGTCATAATATTCCACGTAATTATTTTGCTTTACAAAGGCTACCCAATGCGTACCAGGATTTTTGTTACTGTCCAAATTCATGATTGCACATTCCATCTTTTTAGGTTTCGAAGGTAATGTATCTCTCATGAATACACCACGAAAGAATGGAATGTTACTGGCATGTTCTAATATATCCAAATTAGTGAGCGCACGTCTAGGTAGCCGCTGAATTAGTTTTTTGAGGGATTCAGATATAAACCTGTCCCTTTTTTATGAGGTTTAATATATAACCCTTTTCCAAGAGCCACCGCTTCCATCATTCTGTTGTGTCTTTCAGATTCCTGAAGACTCTTTTGTGCGGCTTTAGAATCATTAACAGCTTTTGCTATACCTGCCGCTCCTCCAGCAAGAGAACCTAAAGCTGATAACCCCGCAAAAATGGGAATAAGTGGTAAAAGTCCTCCACATTTTGGAAGAGGAATAAATCGAGGTATACGTATTCCCTTTTTATCACCAAAAAGTTTCTTTGCAGCTGCATAGGCATATTTTATAGCAGAGTGGTTATCTTTGGATTTAATTTTTTTTAGTCCTGATTTTATTTTCTTTATTGCTTTCTTAAATGTTGTTATGCCATGACCTGCTCTGATTTTCGCTTTCATCGCATTTTTAACTATCCATGAAGCAATTTTTTCCCCTTTCCCAACATCTTTTGATTTAAGCCTTCTCTTAGCCATATTTAACAGTTCTAAGTCAGCCTTATGTCGAGCACCAGAATCTTTATTCAAGTAAGCAATATCGTGATGCATACAAGCTTCATCCAATTTGTTTATCCCTCGTTCACCTTGAAGTAATCGTTTCTGAAGTTTTGTACCAGGACCACAAAATTGGTACCCAGGTAAATGTAACTCAAACGGTAAATGATCTATCAAGCTATTAATTATACCACTGCCTTCCTTCATCGATAATCATAAAGTGAGTTTTAGAGGTTAATAATGTGCTACTTATATACCTACACCACTAATTTGCTTTTGTCAACCCAACTATTTTCCTTATCACTTAAACCCAACCATTTTACAAAAAGTTTGTTTCCTTTTCTCTTTATAACTTTCTCAATAAGATAAAGGTCTGGCAATTTAGTTTTTTGTAATTCATATCCGTAAAAAGAACCAAGAATAATTTGATTGTGTTTATCTTCAATTTGGAACGTTTGGTACGTTTCAGGAATTGTTTGATTGACTTTTATGATACGGAAAATTTCGGTAGACCAATTGGGTGTATAACCCTTATAAAAATCTCCTTTGTATTTACTTATACGAACAAAATCGTCAACTTGAAATGTTGTTCGTTGACGCGTTTTTTGCTTTTGGCTTTTAATAATATTAGATTTGACAACAGTCTCATTAGAACTATTAACATTTATTGGTTTGAATTTTGTAATACGATGCAAAGTGTTGTTATACTGCTGTACAACGGTATCTAAATTATTTCTAAACCATTGATATCGACCGCATAAACTAAATAATTTGTAGAGCAGAGATTTTATCGTTCTTATTACTCGTTCCACAATAGCTGCTTTTTTAACCGAGTACGTTGAATAATGATTTATGTTATAATTGTTTGTTAACTGTTTAAAAGAATCGTTATAAAACTCTGTACCCAAATCAGTTTGCAAATGTTTAGGCTTTCGTGCTGATTCTATTAATATATTGTGCATTGCATTTGTGACACTCTGTTTGGATTTTGACTTCAATGGTCTAACCCATAAGTATTTTGATAAAGCATCAATTACAACTAAAACATATTTATATCCTTTATTAAATGATGAGTATTTTTGAAAATCCATTAGGTCCGCTTGCCATAAATCATCTATTCCTTTTATAATAGTATGCCTACGAGATAAATTTCTTCTCGCTGCTTTGTGAAGCTCGTTTACGATGTCTTGTTTACTCATTTTTGAAAGGTTTCGCTGCAATCATGAGATCGATGTCCTTTTTAGTGTAATACAATGTACTCAGATTGATAGTAGTTAATTTTTCTAAATTGTTGAGGTATTTTTTGATATTACTTTGAATTGTTTTCATTTCATTCTTTAGTTCTTGAACACATTTATCTACGTATTCTTTATTCACAGCCTCATCGTCTTTCTCTGGAGATTGTAATCCTTTTAATCTTGATGATTTTAAATCAAAATCGCCTGCATCTGTTCTTACTAATGTATTTGTAAGAATATCTGTGAATTCAGACAATCGTAAACGCTTATGAACGTGATGCCCAAATTTATCTATATTCATTGCCGTCTTCTCTGTTTCTGTAGTGAAATGATACTGCCTAATCCTCCTGATGGAAGCTTTATATATTTTTTGTCTTTTATAATACCAGCTTCTTGCATTTCTTCGATTATTGCATAAATTTCATTGTGTACCCCGGTGTTACCAGCTGCCCAGGATCCAAGTAGTAGTTTTAATCGTTCCACTAACTCGTTTGGATCGTTCCAGTAGACTAAATCAGTGTCTTTCTTAACTTGTTTTAAAACATCGATACCTTCTCCTCTTGGAAGACTTTCTAAGCTACTTGTATGATGTCTTGTAAACTTAAACAAAGGTTTAATAATATTCATATATTTAAATCCTTTGTTACTGTTTATTGGTTTGGATGGATCATAACTACGTTTATGTGCATTAGTATCCGTAAGTAACAATTTAAAATTTTGTAAGTCTTCTTCTGTAATAATATCTAAATTAGGTACCTTTTTATACAATAATTCTTTTAAGCCTAGAGTTTTTTTCAAACTACGATTTCCAATTTTCAGGATGTGGTCATCATCATGAACACGGGTTTTGCCGAGCCAAAGTTTCCCTCGTTCATTTCTAACACCATAAGGTACATCTTTCATCACTTCAGATGAGACCGACCATGTTAAAGAGTCGTTGTTTATACTTGGTGAAGATTGAAGAGATTTAAATGAGTTTTCATGGACATCGTGATCCACCGAGGGCGACGTGGTCAGGGTTTTGTTAGATGTTTTGTAAACATTAGTATCCGAGTTGATTTCATCATCACCAGATTCTTCAAAATCTTCAGTAGAAGTACTTAATGCTTCGCTTTCGTCGTATTTAGTTCTTTTAGGTTCAGTTTTAGGGTTTTGTTCCGATTCTTTATTTGTAACACGTTTATTATCAGTTTGGTTTGTCAACAATGTCAGTGGGTTAACGATAGGTTTAAATATTGTATCCAAAGTCATTTCATTTGTATTTTTTACGTCTTTAATCATTTCTACCTTTCTTTTTACAGCTGCAGCAGATTTTACAATTTGTTCTTTGAGGTTCCGTTCCATTGTTGAGAATTCCACTCTGTTTGACTTGTCTAATAAAACTGAATGGTTAGTAACTTATCAGCTTTATAAAGGGTTTAGTTAGTCCATTACTATGAATGTATCAAAGTTCATTCGATAACAGCCTTTGTTACGTTCACAATCCTTATTGATAACCACATAACTGTAAGGTTTACTCCATACAGTTGAACACATTTCACGAAACTGTGGCCATGTCATATCAGACCCAACATGTTCATCGTAAGCATGTCTTAGATTTATATCGTCTTGCTTAAACAATATAATAAGATTAGCATTATCTCTTACTAGTTGCTTGGGTATTTTAGTATAAGTTTGATTCATATAAAAACAATCAATATTTTTATGTCGACCCATGGCGAAATAACTACGTATATTGTTTTGGTTTTCACAAGCAACATCGTCAAATATGATAATTGAGTCAGGCAACGCTTCATGTGGAGATAAAATTTCAGTATTATGATTATACTTGTTATAAGATGTGCCTGCAACCTTCTCCAATACTTTTTCTAAGAATACGTACTTAGGTTGGTATAAAGACTTAGAGTAAACATAAAGGTTACGAAAACGTGGTCCATCCTTATGTAACAAAAGACTGATAACCAAATTGGTCTTTCCACAGTTTGATGGACCACACACAATACTGCGTATAGTGTTTGGCAATAAATTCCCATGACGCTTAGCCTCGTTCAATGTCGTAGGACAGATGCATTCTAATTTAAGTGAATCTTTTTGTTTTAGAAATTTCATAACAGATTTTTTAACTTGACCGTCGTGAATAGTGGGTTTTAACGAACTGATTACAGTATTCTCGCGTCGATGATTAAAAAGTGTAGCTCAAAACATGATCAAATGCATTTACCTACTGCAAGCGCGATGTACTTTCATTTGTTTTATTGAGCAATCTATCGCACAGAGTGAGGTCTTGATCGGCAGTGAGATTTACGTATTTATCGCCATAATACGCTTATGCGTAGGGATTATTGGGGATTCTAAAAAAGTTTTTTTAACATTATTGATCGAACGATAGTGAGATCGATGATGTGAAAAAACTGTTTTAGAATGCCCAATAATCCCCTACTTAAGGGGTTGTCCCACCTAGTTTTATGAGCAACCTTCTACCCCAGTCAACCAAAAAGACTAGGGTTTAGTCTACACTAGTCCTTAAATGTCGGTTGCAAATATTTATCTGTCAGTAATTTTCCATCACGATACTTAGCGCTCTTCGTGTCGCGTGCTAAGTGATAAATTTACTTTGACTTATTCTTTCTATGGACAATGTCCTACTGTGTACCAAGTAATGCTTTTTGGGTCAATCGTTTTTCAGTAACCTACTCCAGTTTATTATTATCCTTGAACTAATTGGGTGCCACGCCGGCCACGTGACGATTACACGAATGTTACAGGCTTGATGGCTTTCGGTAAATAATTCAGTAAATATTTGGTAAATTATGTAATACATTCGTTGTTTTTGAATTTCACGAAACCAGTACTTTAAATGGTTACTTACGTTGTGATCTGCAGTCTAAAATAAACCCAATGATAGACACAAAATAATTTTATTGTTACAACTAGGAAAGGCATAGTTTGTCTGTTAGTCTGTTATAAGTTTGTAATGTAAGAGTAATAAGTAGTAGTGTGAGAAGGAGGAAGAAGTATTAAGTTTTCTACGCACTCTGGATATCAAGCCACGTGGTAGTGATAAAAAGTGATGTGGTGAATCTCGGAATGGACTGTAAAGCCTGGAGAAAATAATTAATTGTTATTCAGATGTGTTTCTTGTGAATTTAGTGTACCAAATGTTAAAGCATAATCACTTAATATTGAATTAATCTAAAAGTACACAATTATTACAGCAAAATCCATAACTTACACTGAAGAACAACGATTCTCTCTCGGGATTGTGACGTTTATGTATCAAATGGGTACTTACCCTTAGCTAATCTTTAAGTTAAGGGAACCTACTACAGCTAAGTGCTAATTGATTTATTTTTTTACTTCTAAACAAAACCTATTCTCAAAAAACTAGAACAGTATCATTTTAGAAAATTATCTCTAGTATTTATTGAATCACAGTAAACTTTTCATTTAGTTGTTTATAAAGTCGAATTTGTTGCTTTTAGCAGTAATGTACACTACGAAAGAATGCCAGAATGAAAAGCAGTTAACAGTGGTTCAATAAATGTTAGAGGTAATTTGCTAAAATGATACTGTTCTAGTTTTTTGAGAATTGATTTTGTTTAGATGTAATAAAATTAAATAAATTGGCGGCAGCACTTAGCTCTAGTAGTCGCCTTAAGTGTCGCCTTGTAACTATTTTATTGTTCAATAAATAATATTTGTTATTAGCCATGTACTTATTTCGAAACAATTAACACGTTATAAAATAGAACTCTTAATTGTTAAATAGAATTCTTAATGGGTTTCAGTTTTTAATACTTTACCAACAGAATAGCCTATTTTCAAGGTCTAGATAATTTTACAAGATAAAATAGTGCGCTCTGTTATGTGATTTATCGTTTTAATTGTTTTTAAAGTTACTCAATCCTTCTTATTAAAATTTGTCAATCACAGCATTGTAAAATTCTCATTTTCTTTCTGTTGAAGAGTGTTGAATTGTTGAGTTTATTTTTAAATATAATGTCCAATTACCTTTTTCGTGTTAACATGTGTACAAGAGATTAAATCATTAAATCATTCACGGCTTACAGTTTATATATCATTATATATCTTAACTTAACACTAGCCCACAGAGTGGTACCTACTTATGGTAATTCAAATATATTTTGCCAGTAATGCTACTAGAACTATATTGCTACTACGAGTACTTGAAACTATATTCATTTAGTTTGTTAATGTAACGTTTACAAATTTTACTAATATTAAAAATTTGAATGTTATTTACTCAATCACACCAATTCGTCTAATCGGATTTAAAACTAACAAATTAGCGGCCTAAAATCATCCCACTGAAGGGCAAAGACCCTAATCAATAAATTCAAGTTACCATAGCAATGATGGGTATAGGCATAATTAACACGCTCTCTACATTCCGGTTGGATACCACAAACCAGAGAAATGTTCGAAAATTCGAAACTTTTAACTGCCCGACCCGGAGATCGAACCCAGGAGAGATCTTGGCTTGGCATTTAAACCACTAGACCAACGGGGCGGATTTAGATGGAATTCATTACTTTATATCTCGAAAATGTACGGTTCCGGTTCATGAGTAAAGTAACTAATACAAAATTCCTCACAAATGCTAATTAAAAAAATAAAATTATATAATTTCTTCTGTGGTAACTCTTAGTACTATTTTAATGTTTGAAACTTTAACGAAAAAAACAACATCAACATCGTTCAACTCCGTATACGTACAGCTACGTTCCAGGGCTTTTTCGCAAAACGTCTACCAGTCGTAAAATGTACAGCCACGTTACACATGTAAAAAAACGAAAAAAGCTTATTATTCTCTCAGGGTCGCTGTTGCCTAGCAACGTGAAGCTGGGCGGGCAGCAGGGCGGGGCCATCCCACGCCCAGCGAGCGACAGTACATCCAGATACGCCAATCGGGGCGTCGAGGCGGATGCGCGGTGTTATGACACCGTGTCACCACGCGACTGACACTCACTGTAATTACCCTAGATATGTGATCTTTATAATGAACCACTGAGGGGCTACATTGCGTTGACGGGCAGCGCTTCCGTTATTGGTTGACGATGGATGACACTCCCCATAAACACATAAATAAGTTAGGTACTTCCTTCATATTAAGCGTCAGTCAACATAGAAATGCCAAACAGTATCAATGTAAGCAGTGCCCGTATGCTACATCATACGAAATTAGGCCTAATCTCTTTTTTGGTAGCTTGAAAAGACATTTTTGCACGACTAACAAGATCCCGAAAGTGAAAACAAATTATAGACAAAACATTCACGGCGCGTTTGCGATAAAATTAACAAATTAAGTTTGAATTTAACCGATAATCTTTAAATTACATTCTTAACGCCCCATTAATGGAGTGGTTTAAAAGTTTAAGTATCAGGCCAAGATATCGGGGTACTGAGTTCGATCTCTAGGTTGGGTCACAAGAGGTTTCGAATTTTCGAACATTGACCAGGTTTGTGATCACCAAACCGCATTTGGCAAGAATGGTGATTACCTATGTCAGTACCCATCATTGCTGTGGTAACTTGAATTTAATAATGGAGGTTTGCCTTCTCACATTCTACTTCATTGTTTATTAAAAATAACTGAAATCTATCTAAATACCTGCTTGGTCTTGACATTTGAAACCCCATGGGAAATGAAAAAACCGGTTCCTAAAATACTCCTTTCTCTATGCCCTAAACAGAATCTGCTGTTTATTATCCGCAATCAAATTAGTGGTCAAATTGGCATTTGTAGATATACGTTTTTTAAAAATATGGCTGTATACGTTGCCGAAGGACACACCAATATTATAAACCACAACCGAAGGTTTTCTGCGTTCCACTCGTTAGTAAGTTGTTAACTTTGTTAAACAAGACCAAAACCACAAAAGACGTGAATGCAGTACATTTTCTACTAGGCTTATGCTTTTTTCATCGCCACAGATTTAATGTTTAGTCTTCAGAAGGCATGTTAAGTCGTCTTTTTTGCAAGATTGAAGTCATAAGTGTGACGTCAAATACATGTAATAGGTGGCTTGAAAAACTCTAAAATCAGATCATCCTTAAAAGATAACCAAACGATATAGAAGACTATATTATGTATTTGTGAAAAAAACTTATGGTAAGTAGGTGTGCAGTAAAATTCCCTCTAAACGGAATTTAGCTAATAACAAAAACAGTATGCACTGACATGTGAAGGATTATAAGTGTATATGTCACCGTATAATTGTGGGATCTGTCAGTTTACAAAACAACGCGTGAGATTATAAACTAACGGTGGGTTAGATTAGCTTAGATTGTAATACATCGACGTTCAATTATGAACTGAATTGAATTTTGGGGTGGTGGAATCTACCTCCTAGTGGTCCACCCTGGGCAACGGCATCTTTGGTTTTTAACCAATGCTGACGGCTAACAGATCCCTCCGGTGGTAGGCTTCGTAAGAGGCTGCCTGGATGCTACCACCTTCCTGCCGGAGTCCAGCGACAAACAGTTTTTCTGTGTTCCACTGTGTGTGGGAGAACCAGTACCTCTGGGTAAACTCGCTCCATCTTAGGCTTCTTCTTAACTATATAGTTAAGTATGTAGTCAAGAGCAAGCCAATTATTTATAAAAAAAAGAACTGACGGTATTTACAATTTTACGGTGACATATTTTAATTAACTTGAATTCAATGATGGAGGCTTTTCCTTTAGTAGAATGACGCCGTTACTTTTATATGGCGTGTATAGTCTGAGCGTTATTTGCTTTCTGAGATTACTATACCTTACTCAATTATGCCATAACAGTTGACGCTAAAATGCTGTTTTAACTTCATTCTCGGAACTGTGCGTGCTGCCTATAATAAATGTAATCATATTTATCAGTCGATCTGGCGTGATCCGTTATTTACGACAGTTTTCTCTAATGTCCTGCAATGATTCCGGGTTTGATTACGCTCAAGGTTATGTATTTGTAACTTAGATTTATATGAGGAAGCATCGATCATGTTTAAAGTGGTTTTAATCGAAATAAAGAAGTATTTCGATGAAAACCACTTCAACCATGATGATAGTAACTGATAATAATCGGGTCAGATTACTGCGTGATAGGCACGACGTGTAAGTTTGATATACATCTTTGTTGATGGTTTAAGTTTAAATAATTTTTAGAAATTAAGACACATTGTAGTTTTATGCCAAATAAAAACTCGTAACTTAATCTAAAAAAGAACGAAAACAAAGAATTAAGCGAGTATTTTTTAGAAGATCATTCATATGTAATGTAAATGTACTACCTTTAATTGAAAATACGACTACTATGGCAAATACAATATATTCATACATATTCACACATTCATACGGCGCGGCGTCATAAATCAGAAATCAGAAATCAGAAATATTTATTTGCTTTTAACATGGTTTTTCAAGATATTTACAATTGGTATGTCCACATGTTTGACTTAGTTAGCCATGCAAATATTAAACTAGAAAATGAATTATATAAAAAATAATATTAAAGTACAATGTCAAAAGGATTACAATTATAGAGCATATTTTACCACAAATTCTATTAATTACATGTCAGGAAATAGTTAATAAAATAATGAATACAATTAATTATTTGTCATCAAAATATTCCTGAATTGAGTAGTAACATTTATTCAGAAGCCAGGCATGCAGCTGCTTTTGAAACAACACTAAAGGCAATAGTTTAAAAAATTCAGGCAACTTATTATATATTTTAATAGCCATGCAATACGGGCTTCGTTTAAATAATTGCAGTCTTATGCTAGGATACATTATTCTATTGTGATGTCTTACTGGCTTATTTTTATTTTGACCTCTTGTTACAAAATATTGAGGGTTTTGCCGTACAAATATACACATTTGCTTTATGTATAAGCAGGGAAATGGTAAAATTTTAAGTTTTTTGAATAGGGGTTTACAAGACTCCATAAAATGTACTCTGCAAATTGCCCTGATACATTTTTTTTGTGCCATGAAAACTTTTTTAATCTCAACTGAGTTACCCCACAACAACGTACCGTAGTTAAGTAGGGACGACACATAACCATGATATGCACATACAGCAGTTTCGATAGACGAAATATTACTTAATCTTCGTAGTGCGTAAACAAATTTATTAATTTTAATGCATAGCTTTTCTATATGTGTTTTCCAATTACAATACTTGTCTATAGTGAAGCCGAGAAAATTCACATCGGTTTTCATGTCAACTGTATTACTGCCATATTGGACCAATAAATCTAATGGTTGTGCCTTACAAGAAGAAAATTGTACACAATTTGTCTTTTCAATATTTATTTTAAGGTTGTTTGAATAGAGCCACTCTATCAGACTTCTTAGTGTTTCATTGATATCATCATTAAATTTATCTAGGTCATTACATTTTATCAACACTGTGGTATCGTCTGCAAACATAAAGCATTTATGTTTCGTTACACTAGGCAGGTCATTGATGTACAATAAAAATAGTAGAGGTCCTAGCAGTCCTAGGTCGAATGAATGACTATGGAGTGCCACAGGGTAGTGACCCTGTGGCACTCCATAGTCATTCATTCGATAGTTAGATCTGAAAGTAGTTTGTTTAGATTCTAGTATGTTTGTTATTTCTGTACACTGCTGTCTATTCGAGAGATAACTTTTCAACCAATCCACTCATATACCACTTTTTAGCGCGTAGCACCGTAGTCCGTAGCAAGCGCTTATGTTACATGCCGCAACTTTTATTTAATAGAAGACAATTATGCTAAATGGACGCAAGCTTGCTTATCCAGGTCAAGTATAGCATAATATTATTAGTTAATGACTTAACAAGCACCATTTATAAAGTAATGCCGTAGCTGAAAAAAATTTAGAACGAATTAGAGAGGTGGCGACACGGAAACAAAATTAAAACTGTGGCTAACCCTTACATTTTACTATGCTCTCATGAATTTATTTTATTTTAATAACAAGCGCTTAGCCTGCGACTTCGCATGGGATTCGATTATACCGCACTTTCGGCTTTATTCCCGTCGTATGAACTCAACATTGGGTGTTTATGTCATGCTTCTTGACAATTATATTTTTTGTGAAAAAACTTTTATTCACTGTATTGTGGAATCTTCAAAAAAGGCGAATATTTTCTTTAAAACATTTCCTGGAAAAATTATTACCAATTCAGTTTAGAAAATCAATACACGGTATGTTTGATAATAGTAACTGTAACACAGGGTATGTTTGATTTTCTGAACTAAATTCTCGTCGTAAATGTTTTTTCTGTAGCAACAGAAACTTAAATGTCTACGCACGTTCGTTGTCACAGGTGTCAGAGAGGCATGAAAGACGCATGGGAAGCACTATCGACAAACAGCGGCAAACAAATGCTCGTTCGACCAATCCCTTCCATATATTCCTAGAGCGCGCTCACTGCTATTGTACTTGTCCCCTAGATAACTATAATCAAACACTATAAAATACAGTCCGCATTTTATTCCATCTCATTTAATACAGAAGAGACATTCGGCTGTTAATGAGATGGGATTCACTAAATATCATACCTACAAATGCAATCATGAATGTATTTCGAATTAACACATTCAAGTAGCAATTTAAAATAACCATGTTATCGTGCAAATAGAACGTTGTAGGAATAAAAATCCAATCACCTTGGGCGTTCTGGTATTTACTGGTTTGTGCGATTTCAAGAATTCAAAAAAGCCACATCAGCCAAGTAGGTGGAGCCGCGTGTAGCTACGAGTTTGCGAAATTACGTTTTGTAGGAAATTATTAGCTTACGAAATACGTATTTTAATTGCGAACATAACAAGTAAAGGGTTACGGATTTCATAACTAACTTTTAGTTTACTACACATAAGAATAGATCATCTTTACAAAAAACAAATGCTCGACGACGGTCTTTATGCACCTACTCATAAAATATATTCTTGTAGTAACGTTTTTATATACTAACTAGCAGACCCCGCGAACTTCGTATCTCCTCAGAATAATATAATTGGATTTTGACGTAAGACGTCACACAATGTCATTGGCATCAAGTATGGCGTTAACCTTACCATGCTACACAAATAATTAGCAATAAAATAATATTGAGAATATAAATTGAGATGTAAGCTATCCTATAACGGTGTAAAACTACACGGTGTAAAAGTTTGATTAAAATCCGTCAAGTAGTTTAGGAGTCTATCGCGGACAAACAACGTGACACGTAATTTATATATATCAAGAAGATTAAGAAGATTTCTTGTGGCCTCCTTTATTTTTCGACTGCATTAAGAAAATAATAAAATCAGTCTAAAGTTATGAATTAAAAACTTCACAAAGGTTTATCAGATTTTCATTAGTTGTACTTAAATACTAAGGTGGTTTCTACAGAAGTAAGAGATAGTGTTTCTAATCCTCGTTTTTGCCCCTTAACAACTAACTTTTATGATAATGACCATGAAAGTTTAGATGAGTGTGACAAATAAGTAGTATAAGGAATGTTATCACCATTCGAAAAATTGCATCAAGTAATTTAATACTTACATAAATAGCTTTAATCACTTATGAAAACACTAGTTTTCTTTTTTATTTGTTTAAATTGTTCAAATGTGGAACTTTATTTATGAACTTTTTTTTTAGCAATATCAGTGCCCAAATTTTTCACAGAATATTATGATAGGATCATTTTTTAAGAATGAGGGTTCTGAATTTTTCCAAGTATATTATTACAGTGAAACTCAATAAATAAACGTTTAGGAGTTTTATGAAAAACCTTTTTGCTGTTACGTACACTTTTGCTCCATTACGACCTATTTTACTGTATATGTAGGTAGTTTATGTAAAATCTCATCAAGATAAAGTGTTATATACTGCAAACACCTCAGTGCGACTTAGTCACACACCAAGGTCGAAGTAAATGACGTGTGACTGGTAAACTAATTATATGTATTATTACTAGCCCACTCTACAAGTTTAATTAGACTAAATTACGGACTGATGGAAAAAAGTTTGAAAAGCACTTTTGTGTTTGACAGATACAGACAGTTAAAAATGCGAATGATTTACTCTATAGATATAAGTAATTTAAATTTTACAGCAATGGCTATTTATTTTATTTTTTAACTTCAGAGTAAGTTATTTTTCAATTCTTTCAATTGTTACCTAACATTATTCCTTAATTTTAGTTTACAAAGTTTGAGTATAATCATTAAAATAAATTACTTAGCAATTGGGGCTCGTAAAAACCAACTCGACGCTGCGGCGAGTGGAGAGGCGAAAAATTATGGAACTAACCCACATAGACACGCCATTCTAAGCCTGTTGACCGGGCACCGTCTCCTGTGTATACGTTTGGCGAGACTCTTTCTTTTGTTCCGTAAAAAATAAATTCGTTGTATTGTTTCTGCTTTTCGATTCCGATTATTGCTTATCAGTAGGTATTTTATAATATTATTGCTAGGTTTAGCAAATACTACGAAGTTTTTGTGGTATGGATGAATAAATACCTCGTTTATTTCTATAGCTAACGCTTTGTTATTTTGGGCAAACGAGAATAGTCGGATATCCACTATGGCCATAACTGCGTTCAACATTTATACTTCATTCAATGTCATGTGGGTGTAGTTACTGTGTGAACTAAAATTGTTTTTAAACTTGAAAACTAGAGTTTCTTCTTTGCCGCAAATAAAACTTTAGTTTCAAAGTGGATCAACTAATTATTTTTCCGGGTTCCGTAGTCAACGGAAATGCGTACTATAAGAGTTTCGCATTTCGTTTTGACTGTCTGCCCATCCAAAAGCTCATTAGTTAAGGTGATACAGAAATAAACATTTTAGGAAGCCAATATCAAATACAATTTCAGTCTTTTAAATAAATAACGAAATTGCACGTTAGTTACTTTAATATCTTTTAACTCTTTCTTTAAGTCCCAGTTTTTTGAACCTAGTTAATCGTTAGTGGCCCTGCTTGCGTGAGTCGCAGGGGAGCGCTGGCCGCCACCCCGCCACGTTGCCGTCCATTCCGACCGTCACTCGATTCCGCTCACAAAACATAAACGGACGACTACACTTCCACATTCACAACAAAAACATCACAACACATAATCCTGTCACTCTGTAATATCGCATCAATATTACAAGTGTCCTGTAATCTTTTCGTGGTGGATGCCCGAAAGTGTGTCAACTGTCGTACGTTATGTATATAAGCGTCCGGAAGCCTGCACAGTGAATTATAGCGACCGCCGAGTACATGTCGGCGTCACACGTCGCTTTTTCCCGTGATCCGCGAATGCAATTTGTAATACAATTAAATTGGATTTGTAATTCAATCGCATGCGAATTTTAATCCAGTTTATTTGGTGTGCTTGTGAATCAAGAATCTTGTGATATTGGACTATTTGTACATGACATCTGAAGAAAATATGGCTGCAGTGGCTGTGGTAAGCATCAATTAAAATTCTAAAAGAAACATTTTCCCAAATTTCTCGAAAGAAAAACTTGTATTCTAAATATTAAAATGTTCTCAATAAAAATCAGCACATAGAAAATTAAAATGCATGTCAAAATTGTGCTCGTAGATCTCAAATTTTTAAGCTGGTCAAAAATATTTTTACTTTTAAAAAGTCTTGTAATTTGTGTCAGGCATATAACGTGTAATTTATACAATAGCAAGTAACTATGAAGAAATAATATTTAATTCATTATGATCGAAAGGAATTATTCCTTTGTGCACAATAGAGCCCAAAAGTATCTTGAGGCGTTGAAGGGGTTCGCGGTCTTGAGTCGTGACTAGAATTACTTAGTCATTCACCGAGGGCCGACTCGTTAGGCCTTATCTCGCGCATCTAACGATGACTGGACGCTTACGGTGGAATAAATCATTTACAAATACTGTTACACTATCTGTACCAACTCTTTCCGACTCAATTTTTCACAATTTTCGCTGCTGCCTAAATACCTTCTGCATACCTGCCCTAATAAACTAAACATTCTATTGAATGTTATTGCTCTACATTCCTTATTTGATTTTCTTTGTTTGTTGACATAAATCTCGAAATAGTTTTGTAAAGTTTGCAACTTGAGCTTACCTAATTAGTACAATTGCCAAATGTCAGCCCGTTATCCTACATAGATCTTCACTCTTTGTCATAACCACACAATCTATCAAGAGCATCACTCTACCACGTGTCAACTTTTTGAATGAACATCCTCACAACCCACCATATAGACAAGTGTCCGTTAGTTGATTGAGAGCTGAGAGGCGAGTGAGGCGCGCGGCGTTTAGTCGGCAGGCGGCAGCCGCAGGTGATGTCGCGTCGTCCGCAAGCCAGGCCGCGGCTACATTCGCGCGTCCGTCCGCAGGCCGCGCCCGAGCCCTCGCCGGCGGCTGAGCCCGCTGCGCCCGCAGACCCCGACCCGCACCCGCCCTCCGACGAGGAACGGGAGCTCCGCGAGCCCGGCGACTGGCGCGCCTCCCGCCCCGCCTCGCCGCCGCAGCGCCCCGACGACGTATCCGAGGGCTCCGAAGCCACCACCCGCCCCAACAGAGCTGAACCCGCCAGCCGCTATGCCAACCTCAACTACTGGAAGGCGAGGCGCGTCACCTTCTACAGAAATGGTGACCCCTTCCACCCAGGCGTCGAGTTCCGATTCAAACCTGGCCGCGACCTTGCCACCATGGAGGTGCTGCTGGACCGGCTCTCCGAAAGGCTGGAGCTGCCTAGAGGAGCCAGGTTCATCTTCGGCATGGACGGAGATCGCAAGTACAGGCTTGAGGAACTCGAGGATGGAGCATCCTACGTCGTCTCCTCTTATAAAACGTTTAAGGTAATTTTCAAATATTTTTATTTACTATTCAAGTCTATAGTTTTTTGCTGCAATGCGCATGTGTTGCTTTTGACTCACTTAAAAGTTCTTTAATAATATTGGCGGAGTCATCAAAAGACTTCCTTCGTAATCGTAAGGGGATGAACTTTTTTCATCGAAATACGACATTATCGCACCGCCGACTTCAGTTAATCTTGGCGTACACGCACGCCTTTTTTATGTTATTTTGCTCCTTCATCAATTAACTAGTATTTTATAATAGTTTTTAACATGTGTGGTAAGGCTTTGTGTAGCAAGGTACTTAGTTGTTGTGTGAAGTAGCGCTTTCGTTTAGTAGTATGAAGCATTGTAAAAGGCAAAGTCTCTCTGCCGATACTGAAAACTGTTTCATCAGACATAGTTTATCCTACATTAAAAATGAAGGTACTTCGATGTTTAATTTAAAAAAACGATATCTTCAAAATCTCACGCCTGACAAGATCAAATAAATTAGAAGCGTATATTTATTCTAAGTCAGTGTATGATAATTGCTACCGTCGGTAATTGCTTGTTTGGCACTTACTTAGTTCCAATTGTATTGCTTTTGTCGGTTTTAACTCTCCTAAATTTGACTCTCCTTTTCGAATGTAAACGAGACCTTATAATTCACCTGTCCTACGTTAAAAATCAGTACTCATAAGCATTATGGATTAGTTATACTGGAAAAAAACATAAATATTATACCGCAAAACACCTCTTTTTTTGACAGTTGAAGTTTATCCTTCAAACACGTTAATATACACGGTACTCACATAATCATTACGAGTATTAATTACTGTTTCACGCACATAGCATTTAATTCCTAGAGGTTGTCGTGTGTTACAAGTAATGTCGTAGGAGACGAGGCCACGGCTTGGCCTTGCCAAATACAGATGTGGGTCGCGGGATAAGGCCCGGTCTGCCTCACGCACCCGTGTATTTGCATTTTGATTACAACAAACGAATTTTAACTTCCTCCAACATCGATAAGCGACTAATTGCAAGAAAATTGTTTCGACTAAACACTGTTATTTTTCAAGAAGGAAATTAGCGAGGCAGTTAGAAGTGATTAAGTCATCTGTAATGGCAGCTGAAATATAGGTATGTGTGTTAAGTTAGATACCCTAACTAATTTAGTAAATGTATTATTTAGGCTGTTGGTTTTCGAGAAAGACCTGACCTCGTTTTACAAACTATTTCGTTTGTATCGCAAATTTATTTTTAATTGATCAAGTTGTCATGCTTGTTTTACTTAAATTTTAAAATCTTTTTACAAGTTTTCACGCAACAACGAACGATTAATCGACAGGTTAGTAATTGTTACTTGCTTTTTATTCAACAAACAGCTGTAGTAACACTCGTATTTGTAATAAGAATTCTTATACGATAAGGGCTTATCGTGAAAGAGTACTGCCAGAATAAGATACATAGATATCTATTCTCGAAGACTGCCTACACCGACAGGAGACGGATGTAAGGCTGATGAAATTATTAGAATAACTTCTAATACTTTTAGAAGTCGCTTAAGGTAAACTGCAGTAGGTATGCGCCATAGAAAAAAGGTGGAATTCCACTTTTTCGTAATGTTGTGGGACATTAGAAAATAAAAAATGTTCACACATAAATGCACCTGAGTGTACGGAAAGTTGGCAACGACACCTAACGCGGGGGCAATGCACCACCTTGCACTTAATATGCACCAAGGCGAGGCCATTACTCGGATGTGGTGGATTACTAACACTGCCGAGTGTGAAGTTTTTTCTATGCGTGAAGATGGCATAAAAACCTAGATAAGACACTTCTTCATCGCCCCGTTGGTCTAGTGGTTTGAGAACCGGGCCAAGATTGGGGCCCTGGGCTGATCCCCGGCTTGGGGCACAAGTGTTTTGAATTTCTGAGCATTTCTCGGCTTTGTGATCACCAACACGCATTTGGCTAGCGGTGATTATGCCTGTACCCATCATTGCTGTGGTAACTGTATTCGATGATGGAGGCCTTTAATCTGCAGTGGGATGACTGTAGGCTGTTACTAAGACACTTTTTTATATTTAAACTACTTAGGTCCTCCTTATGTCTAATCTCCAAAGATTTACACTGCTGAGTGTTAAAATTCTTCGATGTGCTTAATAAAAATTTTACTGCGTGGATAAGTGACATCCCTACTGGCTTTCAAGGTGTCACCGATTCCGTTGTCCTAGGTTCGTTCGCCCTGAGATGGTTTATGGTCATGGGTAGATAATAAAATGATAAAAAAGTAACAGCCTATAATCATCCCACTGCAGTGCAATGACGACCATAATTGAATTGAAGTCACCACAGCACACAAGACACACTAATAAACGCGAGCTAAATCTGTAAAGTTATCATTAAATAACGAAACTTCTTAGCATCCATAATTTATCTTGCTGGTTCCATCGTATAAACATATTTGCCAAATAAATAAAATTCAAGTCATTTATAATTTGACAGTTGGTTTTATTTATCCGTGCGTAAATTCCAAAGTATCCTCAATGATTTCAATGACAATGAATTTTCATGACGAGATACGAAACTCCACCCACTTTGAGCATTATATACCATCGCACTATTTTTTGATTATTTTTTTTATCTCTTTAGTAAACCGTGAAATCCTTCTCGCAATAAAATTCAAGTCAATTATAATTTGACAGTTGGTTTTATTTATCCGTGCGTAAATTCCAAAGTATCCTCAATGATTTCAATGACAATGAATTTTCATGACGAGATACGAAACTCCACCCACTTTGAGCAGTATATACCATCGCACTATTTTTTGTTTATATTTTTTTAATATCTTTAATAAACCGTGAAATCCTACTCGACAATAAGGAATCAAGTAGTCTGAGGTTTGGATCTTGCTAAATTTTTAACCTGAGCAATAGTTACATATTTCATTATTATAATTTTAAAATAGAATAGAATAGGAATTATTATAATTTTAAAATATAACGCCGTATATTGACACACTTTTAAATAAAGTAATGCCGCGTGATTGAGAAGGAATGTGATAAAACAAGTGTGTCTATAATTTATTAATACCTTTTGAAAAGTATTAACACAGATAATGTTATTTTAAAAGAGTGGCAAAGAGTTAGTGTACCTTTCAATTCTTTCTTATATTTCAAAGTATTTTGTTTAATGTGATTACATTTTTGATGTACTTTCATATATGTATAAGGTCGACTAGTCTTTGGTGTTTTCGTTGCGTCATAAGAGGACATACGACGGGAATCAAGTAAAAATATTTCTTAGAATCTTCCATGGGTTTACATCTTAATGTATAATAATTAATAGATCCTACAGACAAACTGTGTAAACAATTTTGCGGGACTTTGTTTACACATCAGTCAGTATATATATAAATAAATAAATTAATAATAATAAGTCAGATTTACAACCAGCTTATAGCTATGATATTAAATGTGCTCTGTTTTTCAAGCTACTTATTAAAAGAGAACAACATCTTGAAAGAGCCCGGTTACCAAAAGTTGGGACCTTAAACAGGTGATAATATTTGATTCCAGAAATCATATTTATACTAATCAAAAGAAAGATGGCAAAATTTTATTTGCAAATAAAACTGCCGGCAGTAACTGCAAATATAACTATTCCGTCAAAATTGTTGACAATTTCATTCTCTGAATGTTATAAAGTCTTAATTCTTGTAATCTATTAACCCCGTTTTTCTTCCCTTTAAGGAGGAATATTATTTAATTTAAGTAAGAGCAACATCGGGATTGAATGTGAACACCGCGAAGACGCGTAGATTTAAACCCAATCCGACGACGAACTTTTACGACTTTTGAGAAGAATATCAAGATATTTTAAACGTCAAAGTAAATCATAATAACTTACATAATTCATAAAGGTAAACACTAAACGCTGGCAAAATAAGCTATTAACTTTCTAGAATAAACTCTACCATATCTTTTAACTCCACGTCCAAGCTGCGGAAAGGACTATAAATTATGAAGGAAGCAATAAATAACGCTGATAACGAAGGACATTAGAAAATCTAGAAAGATCTAAGATTTTGAAAGGCTATCCGTCTTGGCAGCCCAGTTTTGTTGCTTTGCGCATAATTTCACTTGATTGTTGTAGCCTGGAATAATAAAAAAAAAACAATCTGTCATCAACATTATTGATTAGACTGAATAAATGAATATGTAAATTGTATAATAGAGGTTCATTGTTGGGGTACCATTACGTGAAACTGTTAAGAAGTTATAAAGAAGTAAGAATAACGCACGCGATCGTGGTTTGCGACGCCTTAGTTTTTTTGCACCTATGATTACTATCTTGAGTCTAACTATTATTGCAACAATAGAAAGGATACATTTTGTAGATTAGCTAACAGTTTTTTTTTTGACAACTGTCCCCTAATTTTTTTTAGTCATCACAATTGAATTAATATCACACCAATTGTTTGAGTGCAATAATTTCAACGCTTCAAGAAATAAAAAGAAAAACTATCATTCAAAAAATTTAAATTAGGAGAAAAGAAAAAAATATCATCCAAATTTTTTATAATAAGACACATACAATGTGATTTGTGTAGCAACCGTAGACACCGTTCCGTAGCAATTAGTTCGTAGGTACTACGAGATTACGAGTGATGCTACGACATAACTACGATTTGCTACGCAACAGCTACGGATACTACTATTGTTACAAAGGATGATGCTACGAGATTTACTGGTGCCATTATTATTTTATTACAATTTCAATACTACATAAGACATAGCATTAAAAGTAAGTCTATACTAGAGATGTAAAAATACGGTATAATACGAAATGGTCGGTATTTTTCAGGTATTTTACAATAGAATACGGTATTTTTGGTATTTTATATTTTGATTAAGAAATGCTATTTACTTGACTTTTTTACGTATCATTGGTGAATTAACTGACATATAAATTCAATTCAACTTCGTATATATTTTTTTACCTTATTTATTTAAATTAATCGCACTCTCGCTAACGATTAACAAATCTTTTACGTAAATGTAATGCACAATACACAACAAAGACGTGGGACTTGCGCTTGCGCGATGTTGCCACTTTTTGCATCACCTCGCAAATGAAATCCTTCTTTCTCTTTCACTCAATTAGATGCCGCGCGCGCACCGCGTTTTGTAGTTAGTTTCGTTCGTGAGAAATGACGTTCTTAGTACGAAACAAAATTAATAAATCAAAATAACACTTTGAACAATGTCTTTAATCGATCTCTCCCTACTAATATAATGAATATGAAAGTGTGTACATAGTAATATGTTCCGTTTTCACGCTAAAACTACTGAACCGATTTTGAGAAATTTAAACATCGAGATGTATTGGACTACTGAAACTAACATAGGCTGTTTAATATACCAAAAATACCGTACTAAATGTCGTGATGCCGGTTAAACGATATTATTTTTCATTACGTTTATTATCTAGTTATTCAATAATTTCCCCAATTTAAGGTACTTCTAATTATTTTACATTCTAAAATATAAAATCCCAAAAATACCGTATGAAATGGTATTTTACCGTTTAATACGGTATTTTTGGTATAATATCTATGTATTATAAGTATGTATTTACAAAAAAAAAAAAGTATATAAGTAAGTTTATCGGTTGTCTAGTACCCCATACGACAGGGTACTTAATAGTAGCTTAATTTGGGACTAGATGGTTTTGTGTGGCCCAGTGAGGCATGTCTTAAAATATTTATTTATATTTTTATTTATTAATACCTCGGAGCACATTTGGTATTATACCAGCCTTACATCTCTAGTCTACACTCGTATTTAAGAATACTATGAGATTTCGCTGTACGTCCATTACAATTAGCATCAATTTTCCCCGTTCTACACACGCCATTTTCGCAATTTATGGGTTTCCTAGTGTTTAAAGTAATGGACTATGGAGTCTAGCATTAGCACAGATTAGACGGGCATTCAAGGTTATTTCGGAAGTCATCACGTCTAGTGCTGATACAAAAATGCGGTGTCTTAACGACCGGGGCGCGGCATACAGACATGCTAAAAATATTCACTAACAGCTTCTGCCCGTGGCATCACTCGCGTAAATTACTTTAACTACCAACTAAATAAAATTTTAAACAATTCACAATAAAAAGTTTTAGACAAAAATTGCCCCACGCCTATGGGTTTCTCAAAAAAGTAACTTATTTAAACGTCCGCAGGGTTTACAGTTCAGTATGAATGCGTAATAAATATACAACTAATTCACTTTTGTATTTATAGTATAACTGTTTTATACAGGATGAATTTTTCATCATATGCAAAAAATTTTATAGGCGTTCAGTATAGTATGAAATGTAAATCAAGTTTTCACCCGGAAATATTTTTCGCAACATAGTTTTCAATTTTAACGGTCCTAAGCCTGTTAAGGTGTGAAGAAAAAAATATAGTTTAAAAAACTAAAAAACCACGTTTTTAAAACAGATTGGACTAAAAAATAAAAAATAAACTGTAGTAATCAATTGAAAAATTCATATTATTGTACAAAAAGCGTGGGGTGCTTGTTATTATATCCACAGATATAGTAAATTATTGATAAAATATTTACAACAATCTAAATCCCCACGCTTTTTGTACAATAATATGAATTTTTCAATTGACTACAGTTTTATTTTTGATTTTTAGTTCAATCTGTTTTAATAGCGTGGTTTTTTAGTTTTTTAAACTATAATTAATTTTTTATTTTTTATTTTAGTTTATAAGATTTGATTCCTTCTTTATCGACTGTAAGTCCAAAGCTATGCAAGAATCGTAATTAATACAGATCGCGCGCTAGCTCTATCTCTTTTACTCCCTCTTACAGAGGAAAACTAAGAAACTGTTATTAAATTATTGCATTGTCATCGGTCCTTGATACGTGTGCAAAGTTTCAAATTAATCAAACTTCTAGAAATTGGTAAAAAATATGCTCAAAGATTCCATTACATACATAGATACAACCCAAGCTAATATAAAAGCGTGGTAAAAATCAAAAACTTGATAGTATCGTCGTATATCGTCATGAATGAATGAGATCCGTATCGCGTAAATAAGTGTTGCTAGGAGGCCGTATCAAAAATTTTAGATTCTTGACGGATATTTTCTAAGTGCTTTATCTTGACATTTTTTTACTGGGCTATACCTAAAGAAAAAGATATAATATGTCATTTGTTTTCTGTCTTGTAGATTGCTAAATTAAAATTGGGAAGGTGATTAACTTCAGCCTATGTATGGTGTGCAAGAGTAGCCCAAATCTGAAATTTTTCGCAATACTTTCGTCACTGAAGTTCTAACACCACGTAGGTAAGTCATTTTTAAGAACTTCTCAGGAGAGTTAAAAACTTTTTTGAATAAGTCCCAACCGCAGCTGACAGGACCGCTCAATGTATGGAACTGGGCTGGACTTACGTACTGTTTCCACAGGACAGTGACTTCCGTGCTGTTACTTTTCCGTGATTTCAAAGGTTTATATTGGTCGTATCTTGAATCTGATTTGGCGAAAAGACGCGTCTTTCGGTTCACTAGCGAATGGTTTCAAAATGTCAAAACCGCCAAAAAAAATAATAGTTACTTTAATGTCATGTGTAGTAAACTTGACGACCTCCGTTTCGGAGTGGCGTGCCACAAAGGTTTTCGGTGGGTTCGATTCCCGGACGGGTCAGCGCAGGAAAAAAGTGATTTACTATATTTTCACTGATTTGGGTGTTTAATGGTACCTTTGTTGTTTTTGATTTTTACAAAACAAGTGTTTTGTATAGTTACTTACCTTAGGAACACAACAATATAATTTGATGTTGCTTAAGAAGAAAAAAAATAGTGTGGCACTCTGAGACTGCCGCGGTAAAGCTATTGCATAGCATTTTTTATCAACCTATGCAATTATAAAACTAAAAAGTATCACCGCTGTGCCGGTCGGAGGGGGGGGTGTTAGGTTATTTTCGCTACGGAATTTCTGGATTCGGTCTCCACGCTCAAGGCCCGCGATAGAAGCTATGCAATAGCTTAATTTTATAATTTTATGTATTTTCTAATTTTGACTTTTGTAATAAAATTTTTTTGTTATTTTGGCAGATATGGTTACCATAGGCAACCATACTGTCAAAATCCTTATTTTCTTCTAAATTCTTTTAAATTTCGGAAATTCAAAAATGTTCGATCTTGCCTCGCCCCGAGTGTTAGGTTAGGTTATTTTCGTTACGGAATTTCTAGATTCGGTCTTCATGCTCAAGGCCCGCGATAGAAGCTATGCAATAGCTTAAAAATATTGAAATAGTTGTTATTAAGTTGGAAAAGACATAATAATTAAAAGGGTATATTTTAATAAGAACGTGTACTACAAGTCTGCCTGGATTTTCAACAAGATTGCTTTGTCTTTTTGTAATCTTCTAGTATTTACAATTTTAATCATCATCAAATGACAATCCAAGTTATGCGCACTAACACAAAATCGATTAATTTAATTCATAATTTTTAAACGTTCAATAATTTCACAAATATCCTGTGTGTTGCTGACACATAAAAATAATGGCATCACTCCTCTCTTGCTATGAGTACCATTAGAGGCGAATAAAGAAGTACTGCCAGAAGAAGACGAGCAGCAGCGTCTTCTTTCATCATTAGCCAAACTGCTGTTACCAATCTGCCTGCGAAACGGGATGATTAGGGCAAAATCTCTCTTTTAGTGGACTATTAGGCTGTTGCTGATGACAATGATAAGGCAATGTAAATGTGGACCACATCGTATACATTGCTCTAATCCTAAAATATGTAGCTTTAAAGGCACGGTTATCAGGACATCAGAAACAACGATGGTACCCCTAACACCTAGACCTGAGTACTGTATGGAATAGTAGTTTTTCTTCAATGACCCGGCCCAAGATCGATCGATAATCGAGATTTACGTTCGTAAGAACATACATTTATTTCTCAAGAAAAGTAACGTACACAATTTTAATACGAGAAATAAAGATAAACTCGCCGTTCCAGGCTTCAGACTGCAAAAAGTAGGAAAATCGTTCATGGGAAATTGTATTCGTATTTTCAACAAATTACCACAGGGTATTGCTGAGCTCCCTGTAGGTGCATAAACTTAAATCGTATGTCAAAGTAATTTTAATGAAAAAGGGCTATTACACTGTTCATGATTATTTAAATGATATAAATGTATGGCATTTAATTGTCCCAGCTCGTACTTGTTTAAACCTTGTAAAAATTACCTTAGCTTGTAAAAAAAATATTTAAAAAGAGGCTGACAATAGTGACCGAATTTCTTGCGCTGCTTCTTCTCGGCACTAGCCCAGACTTGTCCCGAAGCAGTGGTAGGTTTAAATATTGGGACGTGTAAAAGCGCCTCCTGGGGCCTATTTGCAGAAATAAAACCGATTTTAACTGATTTTTAACAGAGCCCAAAAAATCGGAGAAACTCCTTGAACGATCACCATGTCTGTAGGTCGTCTGTAGTACATTACGACCATAGTACGTTATGACCGATGCTCATAGTGTTGTGTAATTATATTCATTGGTTAGACCTTTTTTGTATATTAAGAGGAAACACAAAGGCCGTTTTTCCATACAAACGTAGTTTCCTGTTTCCTCCCTGGATAATGCCAGTAGGTAGAGCAATAATTTTTATTACAAAAATCTATGGCCACTATTGGCATGTTTCTATGTTTTCCTTTTTTTCATAAATTAATTAAAAAAAGCAAAATATACGAACACGGCCAAAGTCTTTCTTTAATTTTTAATGAAAAAAGTATTTAAATCGGTCTAGTTTTGGAAAAGGAATCGGGGGACTATGATGCGTTGATTTTGTGTGCTTTTAGTAGGTATTTTCGGTCCAAGAAGCAGTTGTCTCTATAACACTCTGCGGTTAATGCGTTTGGCACTGCGCTACAGCAATAGATTTTACAAATACCTATTTTTCAATTCTCTCGCCCTTAGTATTTCCTCTCAACCAACGTATAATTATGTATTTTCGTATATCTATAACTTCATTCCATGAAGTCTTGGGTACTATGCATCAATAAAATTAAAGCTATATTCGCATTCCCATACAAAAATGTCACTTTGGACTCCCCGAGTTTAAATGCAAGCTATTTATTTGTAGTGTATTTAGTTTTTTTTATTTTCTATCAATGAGTGTTGTGTTACTAAATTCGTTATTTATGTATTTTTGTAAGTGAAGTAACGTATAAATAAATAAATAAATAAATGTGGACAACATCACATACATTGTTCTGATCCCAATTTGAATAACTATTTAAAGCACTCGTATTTTGGAAACCAGAAACAACGAAGGTACCACTAACACCCAGACCCGAGAAAATGTAGAAAAAAACTTTTTTCTACGGGTCACCGTCCGGGAATCGAACCTGGGACCTCGGAGCAGGCGACACCTTGAAAACCGGTGTGTACGCCACTCCGCCACGGAGGTCGCCACGGTTCTTGAAATTCTATAACTTGATTCCATGAAGATTTTGTTTCTGTGGGACAATATATCGTCGTTTTTCTTTTGCTTCCTATTTATTCCGTATTTTCAGTATCGTAACTTTTACTTAATCTTTTAATGGTTTTCCTGATTCCGGATGTATGTAGGTAGTAAAAATTCCGAGCTCGCCAGTACCTGATCGTAGGAAATGCATAAATTGCACTTTTCTTCCGCCGGCCATCACGATGTTTTCACACGGCGTATCGATGCCTCACTCGGGCTGTCGAAATAGGGATATAGGTCAAGCGTGTTTCAACAAATTGCCGAATGTAACGAACATTTTAACTCCGCTATTTTGCTTTAAAGAACTCTGAGTAATTAGACCAATTTTATTTACACTTAAGTACCTGCATATATTTGTAAGGACTTCATTATTTTTTCAATTAATTAGTTGTTTACAAAGACCTAAAATATTGGCCTTTGTAAACAACTAATTAAATGATAAAAATCGCTTTCGAAATGTTTCCTGCCTAGACTCATTAGTTTTAGATTACCTTGACAAAACTCTTAGGTTTTAGGTCATTGCTTTGGTCAGAAAGTAATCCATCATATTAATATTTGGATATTAAGTAACAAAAATGCTACATTTTTTGCCGCCTACTAAGTCATAGCATTTAATTAGAAATATTTTTATGACTTTGACACACTTTCAGAGTTCCTATTTTATTACGTTTGAACAAACGTAACAGCTTCGGCTTACAGTGACCATAACTCCGTAATTCTTACATAAGCAAAGCTGAGTAATAAATGAGAAACTGGATCAAGGTCCCGGAAACCTCTTGCCGTATTTTTGTAAACATTTAACGTTAATGCGTGGTCCCAAATTAACCTTATCAGTTCGCGTGCGACGACGGTCGTGACCACAGCGAGAGCGGGGCATAAGCTCTAATAATTGTTTCACGTGAGACCCCATAAAAGGGTCTTAATACTATATCGTCTGACCGATTTATATCAACGTACTTAGTTGTGAAACGGTCAGTTACGGGGTTGCGTGGATTCAAACGGAGAGTGACCTTGACGCCCCCACCCCGCCCCGGCTTTCTTCCATCGCTGTGTAAAATTCGAATAGTCTGCCACATCCAACCGTGCTTAACGGATACCTCTGCTATTTTGACTTAACACCTTATCACGCAGACATAGGGCCTCTAGTTGTGTGTGAGTGACGTGTCTATTACGCCGGCCCGCGTTGCATCCACCGGGCTTTTGTTTTGTCCGTGCTGCAAATTAGTCAGCTGTTGCAACAGTAGAGTCTAGTACCATAGCTGGCTTCTACGGACTACGACGTTTCATTTTTCAATCGCGATTTCAGCTGATTACTGTTAATTGTAATGAACGATAAACGCGGAGTGTTTTTTGCAGATTCTATTAGATAAGTGAGAAATTTTGGCATAGAGTACTAATTTAGTGTGTTCTTATCTTATTACTTTCACTCGTTGTATTGAAGAAATTCTTCTAAATTCTAAAAAGAGCATGCATAATTATTTCAATAATTATACTTGCTTACAAAGCAAAGGTTGTTTATTTTTATACGGTTCTTTTTATTTTCCGTGACAATATCACATCAACAATGCGTGTCAAAGTTTCTCAGTTGTTAAGCGAGAAAAAGCGACCTACTTAGCCTCTAATTATAATTACAAAGTATCGCTTGCAGTAAAGAAAATACACATTTCTGTTTATTGTTATGTTGAGGTGTATTGTGGAACTAACAGCAGCGAGTGATTTTGAACTGAAACTGAATCGGATCTGGTTTCACGAAACTGATGGCATTCATTAAAATCTAGAACTAAATTTATAAGTTTCCATAACTTTTTTAATGATACTGAACTTATTAAACTGGCTTTATACAGTAGCAACGTCTTATCAGTGTTGGTATTTCAATATAGTTTGTATATAGTTACTTGGTGATACTCTTTAGTTAAGTCTAATAAGTTTACAATGAATTCAAATTTCATATTTCGTAACAAATCGTGTATCTCCCTACGTTTACTGTGAGTCTATGCTAATGCTGGTCTGATTGGAGTAGAGGGACCGGACAGACGTCACCCCGGACAGTATGTTAAGCAGACATCACAGTTTATGCAAAACTAACTGCATGCCAACACGAAGATACTACGTGTATGTGTGTCCACCGTTAGTTAGGTACTTGAACTTGACTCAGGTGGTGAACGCAAGTGACATTTAAAACGGCGGCTTATTAAACAATCGAACCTCTTAGTCTAAAAGCTGCGCTTCTGCTAAACATACGTCTTTGGAAAATTATTTAAAATATTAGGTTACAAAGTAGTTCACGCGAATGTTATGGTAATTTTCAGTGACTAACGTTTAAATTTTATACAACCCTTACCAAAAATAATTTGGTGCAAGTATCCGTCAAACTAACGTGACTATTATGACTAAGTAGGTCAGAGTAGAGATTGGTCCGGTATATAACTTGTGGTTTAAAGAAGAAGGCAAACTGTGGCGCCCAAGCCGAGGCCGTTGGCTCCAGGCGGCTGAGAGCTCCATGTTCGACAGTGACGAGGAGTCACCCTTCGTCGTCATTTCGTTGCCAGTCTACGTGCCAGAACCTATTGTAAGTCATCGCAAAAACGCATAAAATAGTACCATCGTCCATTAATCACAACTTTCGTCGTAACTGTTCAGTAGATACGGTACTTAGATCCTGAAAACACAGACAGTGCTTTTGTCTATCGTTTGGTGACTAGATGTACAAGTAGTGACATAATATAACAATTATATGTGGTAATTTCAATAATAAATTATGCATTGATTTGCTAAAGTTATATGTCACCATCCTAGTAAATATGCACGGAACTTAGGGGTTCATCATGAAAAAATCACCTCGGCATGAATATCCACAAAAACTCCAAACAAGCATTTAATTAAAATTATGCTAAATTAATACTATCCTAGTTCTTACTTGACTAGAGGCCTTTTTACATACATTATTTCTCATTAACACGTACATATAATGCATGCGCCACATAATACTATTAGAAAAATAATTACAGTTTCTGTATACCAGGTAGCGTGTGTTGTAGATATCGAGTCGCTGCGTAAGATAGGGTAATGCTATGCTAATGTCATAAAGTGGGTAATACATGCATAAAATGTAAATTAGCACCCTGATTGAAAGCCTGTAAACAACGAAACATCATAAGTTGTAATCCATTTGTTATTGTTGGGTGTTCTAGTTCTCTTGGTTAGTTATTAGGGATGTCCTTTGTGAAATTGATAATGTGAATAAGGATACTCCTAACTTTACTAAACAAAATAATATAAATTAGTTACAATAAGACGTAATAATGTTCAACGAGGTATGAAGTTGTACTTGTACCGTTTTTTTAAACTAATTCGAGAATAGCATCTTAAAATGTCCTTAGTGTACTAGCATTTTTCGTAGTTTCCGTAGTTTGAAAAAAAAGTGGCTTTCTGCTGTTAAAATAATATTACCAAAATCAAAAGTGGAGGGTCAGTAAGCACCTATTCGCCACTAGTAATTTGCATAACATTTCTCCAAAACCCATTTCCCCATGGCGACTAACAATTTCTTTGTAAACGACAAAATGACCAACATTTTCAGACATATTAATTTCACAAACACCGCAGTCCACTTGTTATGCAGCAATTTGAAACGTGACCTCGCTGTGAACGTATATTCGCTTGCCCACACGTGCGATGACTCTACGGTCTGTATGTTTGACCATTTATACTAGAACTGCGAACACTCCACAGTCAACCGGGAATCGCGTGAATTGTGAACGTTCGTATGAGAGTGGGCAGGTCAATCAGATTGGGCGGGGTGTTCTAATTGCACGCACAGACTTGGCGATAAGGCGTCCTTGGGCAGTACCATCGGCCAAGGACTTCGGAATAATTTGGACTTTGAGGAGCTTTGTTTACGGAGCAGTGGTCGGTTGGGCGCCAGACGCGTCGCCTGTCGTTTGTTACGCTAAGTTATCAAAATACCGCGAATTAGGATCCGCTACCTCTCCAAAAGTGCTGAAGATTTGAGAATTACTATAATGGTGAGTTGTAACTTCGGAGCGTGTCGTCTATTGGAGTTCCTTTATAAAAGATAAAATACTTTAAGTCAACTAAAGTTTTGATATTCGACCTTACCTCTCTCAATATCTGCTGCTACTGCAATTATTTTCAATAATTATAATAGCTGCTTTTTAAATGATAATAAATATTTTTGGTTTATGTAAACTTTTCTCGATTATAATTATTAAAATATGTAAGTAAGTTAAAAGTACACAAAGCTAGGTAAGCGGCTTTTCAATCTGAGGAAACGTTTCGATTTTACGGAACAGCCGAATACCGTAAGCTTTTAAAATTCTTGAATAAACATGCGTTAAGCTATTGTACTAGTAACGTGCCTGGCCTAGCGTTCTGCCTACCAACGAAACTGCAAGTAATTTGCATATAATGGAAAAGATAGTGTAGATACGTTTTTGCAACTTATATCCTACATCGAGTACATATGATGATATGTATAATTATGATGAATGGAGCACTTTTAAAACGGATTACCCTTTAAAATGATGAGATGTTAAAATTTCTGCCTAACATAGGCCTCTTGGTCTACAGCGTAAATGGGATGGTGTATTGGCAGTACGAACATCATTGGATTGGATGGTAATAGTACTAAACATCATATAATATTAGATAAATATTTTATTGATATTGCCAGTTTTTCCTGCAACAATTCTAATCTTTAGTTTGTTTTGTGAATTATTAACTTAGCTTGAACATTGTATGATATTCTAATTGAACAATAATACTTTGCAGATACAATTACTGGTCCTGTATAAAATACACTACCAAAAGCTGAAAACGAATTTGATTAATTTAAAATTAAATTAATTTTGTTTTCCTTAAATGTTCATATTTGAGAGTTTCATATTAAGAACTTGAAACTCTGCTGTTTGGTGCACAATTTTACTTACAACTTAAATCAAAATAGTAAACTATCTACTAATATAAAAAAAGTTTAAGTGCTTCTAAAGTATTCTACATTTAAACCCACCTCCTCAAATTATATCTGACTTAAGGAGACATTTATGTTACAGTGTCTGCGCGGTGATCCAATTTAGTTCAATGTTTTAGAAATTCGAACATTCTAAAAGAATATTTTTGCAAGTAGATACATACTTAATCCAGTTTGATTATACAGGTTTTCCAAACTAAGGTCGTTCATTGAATATTTTAGTTCCTTCAAGGTGTAGGTATCATTAATTCATAAAGAAGGGGCGTTCCATGGCACGACGTAACTTATAATAGTAAATACCAAAGTAAATGTTCATGCATGTCGCTTGTCAGTGAAAATTCGCCGTTTTCGTTTGCACATTCATCAAACCGAACCGTGTCAGGGGCGAGGGGCAAGGCCCAGCTTAAACGTAAAATTATTACGTTGCACCCATCCAATATAGTGCCCGTTTAATACTACATGTGAGAGCTTTATATTTGTAAACTAGCTGTTGCCCGCGACTTTGAACCGACGCATGAAGTTTTTAAACCACTCGACCAAAAGGGCGTTCACTTGACCATTTTGATTATGACCGCCAATTAAACACAATAATGCATTAGCTATTATCACTAGTCTAGACTTTAAGAAAATGGATAGAACAAAATAAAAGATAGAACGGTTTATTAAAATCACTTCAGCTTTTATGCCATGGCTTTGCGTGCTGTTTTTGACTGCTGCTGCTCTTTTGATCCTGAAAATACGACTTTTTATCTTTAACACTCTGTGTCAATGCTAAAATTTAATTTAAGTCCTATATGCCCTTTTAAAACCAACTAACTATCAGCAAGTTGTATTGTATCAGCAATGTTTTTTTAAATAAATTACGTCCTTGGTACGTAGGTATCATTTAGTCAAAATATCGATATTACTAATGACGAATTCCTATTTATCAACCTACATAATAATACATATACCTAATTAATGAAAACTTTTTTACCATGCGGATCGCGTCGGAATAAAAATTACAGCCATTCAGAAACATTTTGCGTGTACGATTATAGCGATGAGATTGCTAAAAACAAAAAAAAATAGGCGTTTGTTTTTATAATTAACGTTAATTTTGAACTTTGGTAATAAATCTCTGCATTGCACTCTTGGCTCACTGCCGATTGTACAAACATCTAAGTGAATTTCTTACTTTCATGCAGTTATTTAGGATAGGTAACTGTAATATTTTATTACGGATGACGGGAAACCTTGGACCCATCGAAACATAATTCTAAACTAGCTTTTCCCGCAACTTTGGCTATCTATTTTGGTGACATTAAAACACAAAACTCATTATTATAATTCTTACTTTAATTCCTCGATCGTGAGTGATTCCAGACACAATTGAAATCAATTGTTATCGTGGCACCCGAGGGCCTCCTGGGGGTTGAGGGACTAGTTGACTTAAGCGACTTTCAAACCTCTTATTCTCTTTAACACTCTAAAGTTTTTTAAACTCCTTTAGTAACATAATATCTAATACCAAATTTTAGCTCGATTGATTTTTAGCACCATTATAGAACAGTCATTCATTCAGTCAATGTTTTCTAATGGCAGTAGATCATATAAGAACTTCGACTAGGTAGGCAAATGAATGTATATAACCAATGAAAATTCATTCTATTCGCAAGCATTTTCAGCAGCTTAAAATCAAGGCAGCGTGCCGGCGTGCCATGGGGTCGATTAGTTCGGAACTTGCAATGTCAGGCATTTAAAACAATCGCAGCTATTGAGGTAAAAATAAGTCGATTGACGTTAGGTAGGTAACCGGCATTTCTTAGATTGGCAATTGAAAAATGCAATGATTGTAGTTTTTTTTATTTAATTTTACAATAAAGGGTAATATTTTAGAGTAAATAAGAAAATCTCGTCTCGGACGTTTCAGCTCATAATGACAACTTCTCAAAATGACATCCGGACGCGAATCGGAGACTTGGACTGTAGTATATTATGCTTAAGTCACTAAGAAGATAACGATAACATATTATGTTAAAAACTTAACACTTCATGGGTTTTTGTGCTACCGAATTCATTATTGAAAGTTAAATAGTATTACACCAGTCTGTCTGTCTTTCAGTCTGCCCGCTACCATGATTTGTGCAATAGGATCGTAGTGACGGGAAGGTAAAATCCTGTTTACCTTTAACTAATTAATTCGGTTGCAGTAAATCTCTTGAAATGTTAAGGTTTTAGTATTAAAAGTGCAACTAGAAGGTTAAGAATCCTATGTATTATAATAATATGTTCTTGCATTTATACATGCAGTATCTTCTTGTCAAAAGTGCTGAATAAGGCAGGTTTTATGATGTTGTAAGCACAATTTGTATTTGAAATCAGACACAGAAAAGTGGAGTCAACTTTCTACCACGTCACAAAACTATCTCCAGTGCTTGTTAGTGAATGAACAATTACGTCCATGCTTGCAATTTGTTAGATAGATAAATAGATAAAATCGTTATTTGTACAGCAATAAGGCACACATCAGGTAAATAAAAAGAACTTAAGTAGTAATAAAGTAAAAAAAAGCAGAATATTGACACTTTACTTATTCAAAATTATGTGTGCCGCAGCGATGCAAAAACGCAGTAAGCTCAGTGTTTTCACTGCTCAAAGAGCAGATCACTGGTTTTCAGCTTTCACTGTGTTTGGAGGTAGGCATTGTATTTATCTAGGCAGGTATAAGATTTCTCTATAAGAGGGGAGATGTAAAGAAAATTAAACTTGTTTGTTGGGTAACAGGCTGCCAGCTACGGCAAGAAGAACGGCATGTGGTACGGTGGTACGACAACAGCGGCGGCGGCGCCGGGCTGGTCCAGGGCCGGTACCCGCAAGCAGTCCGTGGCGGAGTCCGACGCCCCGCCCCCTGGCGGCGGCAAGCCGGCTAGTGGCCGCGTCATCCGCATCATCAATAATATGGACCACTCTATACAGGTATTTTGGCTCAGAAGTAGGGAATCTAAGGTAAGACATATTGGTTTCTTGAGTTAACGCGAACATAACATGTGAAAGATATGTTTACGGATTTAAATCGCGTATTTCGATATACTTATCTCGGCGTTTTGAACACTGTACAGTGTCCACTAAAACGTTATTCGTCAAGATATAATATAATATAATTTGAAAAAGTTATGTTAGGATATTTAAGTTTCAAGGCATTCAGAGGATGACCGAATCTGATGCACTTCTTCTGCCATGCCATCAAATATCATGCAACATTCTATTGACAATCACAGTTAGCCCTATTTAAGTAGAGTAATGCCAGAAGACAGAAAAAGACGGGCAACAGCATCTCTACCATTGGTCAAACTTCGATCGCCAACCCGCGTGCTAAGCGTGTTGATTTTGGCAAAATCATCTATTTGGAGAGGCCTTTGTCCAGCAGTCGTCTAGAAAATGATGATGAAGATGTGTAACATTACTCTTATAAGTGTTAGTAAAAACCAATTTATATTTATCTTTTTGGTTTGTTCCCGGGCATGCGCTGCATGCGATGCAACGCGAAGCAGTTGGTTGTGTAAGACTCTGTCGTCTGACGCACCACCTTTTTAATAGCCAACTAACAACGACGTCATTCGCTTTTTAAACAAAACGGGTCGTTCTGTGCCGTCAGTATATTTAAGCCGAATGACTACGCGTCATCTACATTATCAACAAGTGTACTAATAAATACGTTGTCACAGAAAGTGTATGGTTAGCGGAAGGTTATTAATTTGGGTCCAAGCTGAGGCAATTGAAATTGAATTGTATTTTAATTTTAAGAGTTAGTTATTTCGAGATTTCTACCATGTACCTTGTTTTTTATACTGTGAGTGTTGTGTGTGGAGAACAGGTTCAAGTGAATAGTGAGTTTGAAAACAATGGTACCAGTGTCGAGTGCAATAAAAGACTACGACGGAGGGTAGATCGATATATCTACTCGTAACAACCACCCACCCGCAATGACATCAGTTCTTCCGCGATCATGGCGCTTGCAACAGTGCCGAAATATCGGAAACTCATAAAAAACAAGGTACATGGTAGAAATCTCGAAATAACTAACTCTTACGATAGTGACCATGAAAGTTTAAAACAGTGTATTTTAATTTAACTCGATGTATATTAATTTAATCGCCTAAAACATATATATAAAGTGGTTTTATTATACTGATTGTTACTTTTTGATCATCGGATTTTAGAGGTAGAACCTATGGCCTAAAACATTGATAGGACTTCACAGGCTCACATTGTAGATAAAGCTTTAAATATATTCTTCGCCGCAAAAAATGTCTTGGTACCTACATTCGCCCGGTTATCGGAAGCTTGAGGTTTCAAGTACTGCCTAAGACGGTCGAAATGTTCATTTAAAGAATTTTATTTTCAATTTACATTAGCAATTGAATTGCTTAATAACAGTTTAAAAAAAGAAACATTGGAACCAGTTAACAGGACTGTTATTTTTATTTCATGTTTCTGACTGATAATCATTAAGAAATCCGTAAAGAAATCAGTCATAGATTATTTGTTCATAGCTTGAACCTGCAAACCGTGATATGAAGTTATGGCGGCTGAAGCTCCGCCCCTGGTCCGTCATTGGATCATTAACTACTTATATATGAACCACTCCATAAAAGTCTTGCTTACTGAATTAATGACCACGTCCTACGTCAATGCCCTCGTATTTTAAATTTTAGTGTCCCCGTAAAGTGTATTCCAAGACAGCGCCACCATGATTTAAAAAATATTTAATGCTAATTAGCGACTATGAAATCGTAAGGTTTGCCATTACGTCCACATTAGTATCTACGAACACTCAAGAGTCATAAAGCGTTTATGGGTCTAGAACACAGAGTAATAAATTCAAGTAGCATTTCATAAGAAATCGGTTTACTACAATACCAGCGACATTAAAATGCAACTAGGCTAAAGCATAATTAAAGCCAATACAAGTCCTACAATTTTCTTAACTAGTAACTTTATCATACTCTGTGGGGTGTTATTGTAATAAATGAATCTATTGTGTCGATTTGTGGTAATAAGACGCTTTCAATGCAAGGGCCTTGGAATGTAAACACTGGGCGGCGCGGATTTTGATTGCCCAAGAGTTGCGCAAATGGTTTTGAGGTCGCGCCGCGGGAAAGACCGTGGCATTTGTGATCTATACCTACACTGGTATGTTAGTATTTACTTGGTTTGATTGGTTTTTGATCAAAATTTGGTTAAGAAGAGGTCGGTTACTTTGAGTTGGCTTTAGTGAGATGAACATGAGCATGAATTAAGCAATGTCGACGAGATATCGACTTGGCCCTTAAAAATTTTAGTGCCACTTGATATAAACGTATAGTAGTAGTATTATATTATATTAAAAAATGAAAAAGCTCCTCATAGGCCTATTTGCTGAAATAAACTACTACTGACTTTAAGGAGTTTAGTGTGTACATAGTTTGTCTTTGCTTACTGTCCCTGTGAGTATGTAGCTACTGACTTGCAATTTAGTCAATACTACAAGTCTAAATGTGTTGATATAATATTTACTTGAATATTACTGACGTAACTTTTAAGAAATGACAATGACTTCGTATTTACATAAATTGTAAAATGAATTTTTTTAAGTAAAAATATTTATTTTAAGTATTATTTCAGTGTCGCGTTCTGCTAAATCTCCGCACCACACAACCTTTTGAAGAAGTACTAGAAGACTTGGGGCAAGTCCTCAAGATGAGTGGAGCAAAGAGAATGTACACAATTACTGGACAAGAGGTACCTATACATTTGGTCGGCGATTATCGTGGTCGTTTTTAACCGATAAGTCGGAAATCTAATGTCGGAAATCTATTTTTTTTGTCATTAATGCAGTGTAACAGGGTAATCATTACTCGTATACAGTCAAAACTTTTTGCCACGCTAAGTTCAATTAGGTAGGAACAGCGCCAGCTAAGCTAAGCGAGCGAAGCGCCAAAGCAAAACTTTAAACAATTGTTAGTTTTGATCGATTTCGATGTTACATAAACATAGTAATAAAATAAAACGTACTGTATTAAATTATATGTTAAAGGTCCATTTTCATTTTTTAATAGTAACAGATAAGCTAGTTATTAACAATATGTTATTTTTAATTATATTTCATTTACAAAGAACAGTAGCTTAGACTTCTAAAGTGAACTAGCCTGAACCTCCGAAATAGCGGACAGTTGAGGAGTTTTTCCTTAAACTAGACATATAGATGACAATATAAATCCTTGCCTACAGGTCAGAAGTTTCTCCCAACTGCGGAACGAGTTCGCGGATGTGGAAACATTCTACCTAGGCTCACTTATCGTAGCCCCCGCACTGAGTCCTGGCGTCAGCGCCCCCTTGCCAGTCGAGTCGCCGATCAGAAGGTAACAATCTGAAAACTGATGACATTCAGTATAAAATGTTTATCTCATACGAAAGTCGACCTGTAGGCAGTTTTCCCACCGCGTGCCAGCCAGGAAGCGACTATGGGCAATTTTTTCGCTCAAGAAATGTACAATAGGTAGATATACATTCAGTGTAAACAAAAGAAATGCTTATATTAATAGTTGATAGCCGACTGTTCCCACTGCCGACGAGGACTCGCTCTACTAATTTATCATGCAGCGCAGAAGCTGCTCCAATTCATTTCTACTTACTAGCACTAAATACCTACTAGCATTTCGTTCATAGTCGGTTGGAAGTTTGAAAAGAAGCGAAGGAAACCAATTATCAAAAATATAGGATAATATTTTAACCACTTTCCAAATTTTAATATATCAAAAAACAAATGACGTATTTTTTCTTTTGGTATAGCCCAGTACAAAAATGTCAAGATAAAGCACTTAGAAAATGTCCGCCAAAAATCTAAAATTTTTGATACGTCCTCCTAGAAACACTTTTTTTACGCGTTGCGCATATCATTCATTCTTTACGATACTATTCATACGTTTTTGATTTTCCCTTTATACCTTAACAGGTCTAGGACCGTAAAAATTGAAAACTATATCGCGAAAAATATTTTCGGGTGACAACTTGATTTGCATTTTTTACTTCATAAATAGGCTCTAAATACGATACTGAACGCCTGTAAAAACTTTGGAAAGTGGTTAAAATTTCATCCTGTATAGGAAGTTTAAAAAAAATACAATTAATTGGAACGTGAAATACTTATATACGATAAATCCAGTAAGTTGATTTGTTAATACAAGATGTAATTAAATAAAAATAACAAAAAAATTCGAGGGTAAGACTTTCCGTCAATTCGCACAAGCACCAAAGATATTTTTTTTATTTTACTTGAAAACCGTAGAATCTGTTTGGTTCTTTACCATAGTTAAAGATGGTATTTTGTGTAAAACACTGTAACATGAAATCGATCAATTGCTCACAGATCGCCATGCCTAAATGAGTATTAATCTAGGTCTCGCTCAAGGGGTAATGTAGCAGCGCCACCGGCAGCCACAGAAGACCTGCGTGGACGACGCGCGCGCAGCAAAAGCCGCCCAAGAGTACTTTACGCGCCTGAAGGCGAAATTGTTCGCAATTCAGGTATCAATAATTTTAAAGGATTTCAAAATAACCTGTATTTTTGCATGTAAGCTTTGTTTTTTCTTAACGATTATTTTAGAGATTTGTTATCTCTTCTAGTACGTTGAGACAATAAGATCACTACTTAAGAATGCAATTTAAATAGTTACAAGAAATTGCATGTGATTTGTCGTTATTCACGTATTCTTGAAATTTTTCATAGGTTTCATTTTATGAGCAAAGTTTAAATTTTAGCTAAAGAAATAAATTTACAATACCTACATAACAGTATAACCAAATCGATAAGTATTTATAGAGTTAAGTCTTTTTAATATTTACATACGGGAATAAGCTAATAACTAAATAAAATAAAATATAAGAACTAGATTTTTTTTTATAAATAATGGGCTTGCTCTTGACTATATACTTAATTATACGGTTAAGAAGAAGCCTAAGATGGAGCTTACCCAGAGGTACTGGTTCTCCCACACACCAGCGGAACACAGAAAAACTTTTTGGCGCTGGACTCCGGCAGGAAGGTGTAGCATCCAGGCGGCCTCTTACGAAGCCTACCACCGCAGAGGGATCTGTTAGCCGTCATCGTTGGTTTGAAAACCAAAGATGCCGTTGCCCAAGGTGGACCACTAGGAGGTAGATCCCACCACCCCGTACAATAATGTCACTACGAACTGTCCAAGTAGCTAATTTTATGTGTCATACCTACCGTAATGCAAAAACAGCCTTATGTATATGACTTAAAGATGAATGTAACAAATTTAAAAGAGCGCCCAAATGTTCAATTGGTGCTCATTTGGTGAGCACATGTTTCTGCCCTAAGTGTGTATCTAATTATAAAAACTTAAAATTATTTATTGCATGCTGTATGCATGAGTATTTTACGTGATGTGTTCGGTAAATAGGTTCATCATGAGACCCGTGGCTTTTTGGCTATAAATCTTGTATGATATTTAATGATTTAGTGGATTAAGTATTGATTATACACTAAAAAGTTGCGATTTACATTGTTTGGCAGACTACACACTTCTAGAAGTTCTGAAGGAGGAGCCAATACGAGTAACGATTCGTGGACTTCGACGTACTTTCTACCCGCCCATACACCACGCGCCCATTGACAACTTGCCGCCTGAAAAGAAAATGCAGCTTGATTGGGTGTAAGTTAACCCTTTTTATCGACAAAAATAAGATTAAGTCTTCTTTATTGAGGAGTTGTTGCAATAATTATTTTTTAATTCAATTAGATGTTCCAAATATTTTCCCTCTAAGGGTAAAAAGGTTGGGGATAATAAAAGCAATTAAAAACAACTTGGCTGAAAATAGTTAGAGCATAATAACCATAGACTATAACTAGCGTACAAAGAACATACAGTGCAGTGTCATCAACTAGTTTTGAAAAAGGAAAATAAACTTTTGTTATACTTATTTATTGACTAAATTGACTTGATTCGTGGTCAGTCAGACTTGAATACCCACGTTGCCCATTGTTGCGCGTATTTTGAATTCAAATCTAATTTCTGAACTCCCTGTACATAAACTCAAATCATATATCAAAGTTATTTTAATGAAAAAGGGCTGTTATACTATTAATGATTATATAAATTATAGGAACGTGTGGCTTTAAATTGTCCAGCTCGCACTGGCATATATCTTATTTAAACATATTTATATAAAAAGAGACTGACAATAGTGACCGAGTTTCTTGCGTTGCTTTTTCTCGGCACTAGCCCACATTTGTCCCAGTGCAGAAGCAGTGGTAGGTTTAAATATTGGGACGTATAAAAGCGCCTCCAGGGGCCTATTTGCAGAAGTAAAACTGATTTTACTGTTTTTCCGAACTTATTAAGATAGTAAGATCACGGTTTTGTCATTTGTAATAGATACGGTTACCGGGGAGCCGACACCCGTCGCAACCTGTGGGTGTTACCTACGGGAGAGCTTCTCTACTACGTGGCGGCCGTCGCCGTCATGTACGACAGAGATGAGGAATCCCAGAGACACTACATTGGACACACAGAGGACATACAATGGTATATGTTTGTTGAGTAATTTTACTTTATTCAACCCATTTCCTTATTATTATTTCTTAAACCTTTTGTTTTGAGAAGTTTTTAGGGCCATTTATTTGTTAGTCTTAAACGCAACGTACAAGATTGATGAGTAAAAAGACGTCATATTATACTTAAAGTTAAAGTAACATCCTATCCGTCCGTCATTGAATTCATCACAGCAATTATTGGTACAGGCATAATCACCACGCTTGCCAAATGCGGGTTGGTGATCACAAACCCGTATAATGTTCGAAAATTCGAAATTCTTGGTGCTTGTGAATTTAACCCCGTAAATTTGGTATTTTACTAGTTGCGATTAAATAAGCCCGCACTACTGATAAAATAATGTTACCTACTATAAGGTACTGTAGTAAACCGTTGACATAGGTAGGTACAGTAGAGTATATTAATAAATGTTTTGAAAAATATCCAAAGCAATATCAAAAATCAGCTCGCACTCCTGATTTTCTGCCGTGACGATTGAAAATAATGTTACCCGTGACGTCATAGTTCAGTACTGGCCTGCAAAATCTTTGTCCGGATTACGTGTACAGATTGTAGCCCGATTTGTTAGCATTCTATTTCGTTCTAGCATGGAGCTCCATCCCTCTCGGGAGCTCGTAGCAAGCGGGCAGCGCGCGGGTCGGGGGCGGCGTGCGCAGGCGCACGTTCGTATTTGGAGCACGGACACCTTGCAAACTTTGCATGTCTTCGGCATGGCTGAATTCGAAGCTGGAGTATCGGCTGTAGCGTTTTCACAACTGGTGAGTTAATAACTTTGTACACAATTCCAATGATGAAAGAGGCTGTAACTGTTATAATTCAAATTTAAAGCAACAGTTTTAAAAGTTTTTAAGATTTTGTAGTCAACACAGGGAACCCTTATACTTTCGCACTTTCTGTCTGTTCGTGTAGCGTTTGCAAAAAACACTTCAAAGGGTAGGAACACAGAGCATGGAAAAAGGTAAGAAAGGCGATGTAGGCGGGGCAGGTGCGCCACAGAGGTTATGAGCAAATGCTTGTAAGTGAGCGCTGTATTGTTTTTTTTTTACTTTACGCGATCCGTTTGGTCACGCGACGTCAAAATTCGCTTGATTGGCGTTCTTTGAACTCGTCTCGTGTAGTGGGGTGAAAACGGCGACATGGGTTCTCATACAAATGGTGCATGACACCTTTCTAACCTTCATTCATGTTCTTTGGGTAGGAACACAAAGATGATGATGTGCTTGATCATTGTCAATGATTTCTGGTTTGACACCGTCTTTTTGTAAAAGGTGTTTTTTACTTTTTTATTTTTGAAAGCTGTTAATCCTATTTTCCTACCTTGCAGGTTTTTTGACAAATATAAATGGACCATTTTTAAGTTACATTATCAACCAAAAAAAAAACGAAATCGCTTACCTTGATATAAAGCTGTGCATGTAACTCTTCTGTTGGTTGATAATAAAGGCTTCGTTTGCAAGTGATTTGCCTGTGAAATATTAAAAAAAAGATTAGAAACTTTAATGGTGTACATTTTTCTTAGAATGGTGGCAGTTACGTGCTAGCAGTGGACGCTGGTCGCGAGAGTATACTGTCAGTGTGGCAGTGGCAATGGGGGCATCTACTTGGAAAGGTTGCGGTAAGTTACCTTATTCAATAAATCATATACAAATAAATAAAAAAATAAAAAAAAATACAAATTCTTATTTAATTTATGAGACAAACTTCTTAGTGTTCCATGGATTCACCTTGCGGGTGCCGAGTCCATCGTGTGGCAGAAAGAGAAACTCCAAGTAGCTCCCGGGACTTGTGACAGGGGTGTAGGTTTAAGGGGCCCCTTTCCGACGTACATCAATACTCACCTTCATTACTCGTGTTTCTCTCCCAACCCAGCCAAATCGTAAAGTAAATTATCCGTTTATCGTCGTCTTCTGAAAATTGGATCCTTTAAAAACAAAGTTTACAAAATAAAAGGTTTAATAGTTTCGAAAAACAACTTTATCTTCAATGCTTTATTATCAACTTTATTTCTTAGCATAAAGACCACTATTTTAAATTTCAGTTCAACATTTTCTTTCAAGTAACATTTATAAGTTTATACTCGTACAATCATAATGTAAATTTTTCAATTAAATATAGTGCCCAGACACTTTTTTAACAATCAGCATGCAACAATAGAAAACAATCTGTGATTCGTGGACAACCTTGTGGTGTGACAAGGTCTTTGGTCGCATTAAGCGCAATCCGCGATGGCTGCACTGATACAGGTCGTCTTTTCTCGCGACGCGAGCACATGGCGTGGAAATACTCGCTGTCATTTGTTTCACTTTTTACGATAACAAAAGAAGGACGTTCTAAGTTTTGAACGATAACCCAGTTCGCTGGAGGTTTCGGATGTTAGTGTTTTGCTTTATCTTTATATAAAAAATTCGTGTCACGTTTTTTGTCAGCGATGGACTCCTAGGCTACTGAACCGATTGTAATCAAATTTTGTAAACTGTGTGCAGTTTGATCCATCTTGAAAGATAGGATAGTTATTAACTCAATTTAGTGGCGCAATGACATTTAAGACGTCAAAATCAAATTACATTATTCTGAGGCAATACGAAGTTCGCGGGGTGGGTAAGCTAGTATATTAAAAAGACTCGTTTTTAGGTACGCAAACGTTGTATCTCATGGAACAACTGTCTAGTTGAAATTTTCAAATAATATTTATTATGATGTATTTAACAAAATATATTACTAAAATCATTCAATTAATCTTATTAGTAAGGAACATTTCGTGCGACAGTCCAATTCGCACTTGGCCGGTTTTTATAAAGATTCTTCGCGTGTTGATTAAGATAAACGATGTCCATGGTAACTAAGTGAAGGTTCGTTAAGCCGTGTACGCAGGTACGAACAAATTTGTTGCGTTGCATGATACGCAACCACTTTGCTCGCACGTGTGTACCACTAACGAACATCGAACTGTCTTTTCAGCAAACATGTTTGCGGCGATCCTAATTATATGTTCCGTATAGACGGTGTTCGAATAGCTATATAGAATCTTCGCTATGGCTATTGAGATAGAGTTTACGACTGTTGTGCGCGAACTCGATTCGAACTATGTTCGCGTTGTGTTCGAATGTGCCGTCAATACGTACAAACCAAATGTTCACGTCTGATGTTTGTGTTCGCTATGTTCGTGTTCGTACGTGTGTACACGGCTTTAGGTGCTCAAGTAATACTGTCTTTGGGTTTTATTTGCTGTGTGACTGCAAGTATTTATTTTTGACTAATATTAAAGACACGTTATCGCCATTTGTACCGAATTTACATTTTAAAAACTGACACTAAAGATGGCAATGTTTGCTTCAACATTATTATCTCAGCCAAGCAACTCCTTCTGCCGGGGCTAGACTTCCCTTAACATCTCCACGATAATCAATCTTCGCCATCCGCATCCAATGGCTTCTTGCCACCTTCACCAAATCGTTCAACTGCCCCTCCAGTCTACCAACTTAGAGTTGAGAACAACCGCTCGTTAAGTGGAAATTTGTAGGTTCAAATTACACCTAAGGTAGTCGTTTTTTTTTGTCATGGAATTGTAGTATTAATTTTAACTATTCATTTAATTGCTTATTGTAAACAATTTATTTAGCTTTGATGTCAGCATGGAGCGATCAGAAAGTATAATGAAATGTTAAATAATAGAATGGGGGGCCTACCCACTTGAGAGTATAGTAGAGTACCCCATTAAGTGGAAGCTGTTGTGGGTTCGAATCCCGACTAAGGCAGTGTTTTTTTTTTCATGGGCTTGAAGTTTTTATTTTCACTATCATTTTCATTGATTTTAAAAACAGTTGACTATTATGATGACATCGTGAAGCGATTAAACATTAGTAAAAAACATGTTATTTTTATCCTACCACTGCATCAGGATAAGTTTGGGTTACTGCCGCGAACAAGCAGCGCAAGCAACTCAGTCATATTGTGGTCTTATTTTGATCAATACACTAGCTAGATTTTACTTTCTGTACATTCAAAAGCTGTTTAAGATATACAGTAGGTAAACACAAACCGCTCGTAGCCATGTCTACGGTGCTACGGATCGCGATCGCTGATACGTTACGTTCGTGTAGCTACGAAATGTTATCAACGGCTACGTACGCTACGAGTGCATACGGGTATTTACTTTAAAAATTCTAATTGAGTTGTTGGGTGATTTATACAACACTAGATGTTGTCTTTTCTCCTTTATGAACTATCTTTGTGACTAAGGCTAAGAAGAGTATAAGAGTGCATACAAAAATGGGCAAAAATACTGCATATTTAAATACCTATCTTTGTTTTAGTACTCGTAGCTTGCTCGCAGTTATTGAACTTGAAAATTTTACTTTTAACTTTTTAATGTATTCCAGGAGTTTTTGTTTAAAACTAAGCTAGAAACTTTTTTTTAGATACTTCATTTGACTAAATACTGCATCTACGACATTTCATAGCATTATATTGTTGTAAGTCTACGACAGTGCTACGTTACTATCGCTACAGTAGCAGTCTCTTCTACGATTCTGCTACGACGCTACAGTACATCGTTCTACAGACTACTGAAATTCGTTGGGTCTAAATACGGTAATAAAAACGGTCATCAATTATTTAATCAATTTTCTAGTTTTTTATTCGATTTATCTTTGTTGACCTAGTACGCGTAAAATTTTTGATTTTGAAATATCCCGCGGTAGCCACACATTTTTTTTGCATAAAGTAAATTACCTGTAAACTATCTGCGTTCAAAATTTTATTCAGATTTATTCAGCCGTTCTAGCGCGATTAAGTAACAAACATCCATCCAAACATTGCATTTTTATTATTAGTAAGTTGTTTGAGAGCAAATGACACCTGATACTTTACCAGTGAAGAAAATAAATAGGATAGTTTCTATCATAATCCACATCAGTCCACTGCCGAACATAATGATTTCATAAGGATAAGGAAATCGTCACGTTTGGCAAACGAATTGGCGATCGTAGTTTGCAATGGTTTGGAGATAGCATTATTCCTTCTAGCATTTCTTATTCGCCATTTTCTATACCCCGAGGACGAGTGGTGCAAGTGCTGTTGTATTTTAGACCGGACAGCCCGCACGGTCAATATACAGACTTAAATTACGATTTAAAGACAATCCCTATTGTAGTTTTAGTTTATTATAGTATTCTGTTTAGACCAATGGTTGACTGTCCACCTTTTGTACATCTTTTTTTTTGGGGTTGTGCAATAACATTAAAATAAAATGAAAGTTTTCTTTTTCGGTCTATATTATCGCATTACATTACTGAGATTAGGTTACTTTAACGCTTTACTTGATGCCAGGGATTTCTATAAAAGGATTTTAGCTTAAACAAGCAGTCGAGTATTAATATTCATATTTGTCAAGTGTGAGATTATCGGTCACGCGCAACACGCGAACAACACTTTTTCGTTTTTGCTCGAATCGTAAAGGCATTAATTACTCGTATTATGACTCTTCAAGGTAATTAAAACGCTACGTCTATAACTTAACTCATTTTGGCGAATAAGACTGTTCTGTACTACAAGTATATGAAAACTGTACATATATAATACATACTAATATTATAAAGCTGAAGAGTTTGTTTGTTCGTTTGTTTGAACGCGCTTATCTCAAAAAGTACTGTTTCGTTACTTGGTTGAGAAATTATTTTTGTATTGGATAGTCCATTTATCGAGGAAGGCTTAGGCTATATAACATCACGCTGCGACCAATAGGAGCGAAGCATCAGTGAAAAATGTTTCAAAAATAATCGCGATCATAATAACAGAAATTGACGCGTACGAAGTAGCGGGCAACTGCTAGTGAAATCATAAAAAAAAAATATCTTCGTTTAAATGTCATAATCAATTATCGTGGTCAAGCAACGGTATCCGCAGCCATAATATTAATATGTACCTACAAAGTTATACGGAACTCTCAGTGGGCGAGTCCAACTCGCTTTTGTCGGGTTCCCAACTATAGAACATGCTGACCTGCCATCAACTCTATGTATGTTTAATACCTTCGAGTCTCGTTCAATGCGGGTTATCACGGCAACTTTTTGCCGTTTAAAAACAATTCTGATATATTTTAAAGCAAATAAATTCTAAAATTGTTTTTTCTTGAAATATGTACACTCGACAGCACATCAAGTTAAACAGTTTAACTGCGATAACAGCTTTTATTACGTAGGGCATAAAGGCGGTCTCAAGGTCAACATGTATAGTCTGATGTGCCGCCGTGTGTACAATGATAAATAACTTCGCCTTACTCTGAGAAATCCTGAATTTAGTCTACAGTACTTTAAAATTCTTTTTATACCATTTGCAGTAGAATGCAAACATTCATGACCTTTTCGCCAAACATGTTTTAGTCTGAATCTTGTGCCGTTCTTATTATGTCAAGCGTACTTACAAATTATTTAATAACAAAATGCATTACATACTAGCAGTTGCTGGCGACTTCGCACGCATGGAGTTCGAAAAACCTTTTACTATCCTTCGGGAGCTGTACATTTTTCTTGGTTAAAAGAAAGCCTATGTGCTTTTTCAGTCTATGAGATTATCCAAATCCGTTCAATCGTTCTGGCGTGATTGCATTAATAATGTTACTAAGGTATAACCATTAACAGTCATAATTAAACTCTACTAAGAATTTCGCGGACGGTACATTCCTATAGCATAAATAAATGTAAAAAAATTGCCTGAATCTAAATAATTGTCTCTAATTTAAGAATTGTCACAGGAATTAAATTATCAGAATTTTCTAATAAAGTGCGTTTGATTCGTGTAATACCTATATTAAACAAAACATGAAACGCGAATGTTTAAAATTTGTTGAATGTTTCTATTGTTTCAGACACTTCAAGAGGAGTTGACTGGAGCAGCCTTCCACCCTCTGGACGACAATCTGCTGATCACACACGGGAAAGGACACTTGGCTTTCTGGAACCGACGAAAAGATGGGTTCTTCGAAAGGACCGACATTATTAAACAAGTATGTTTCATGTTTTAGTTACTTATTAATTACGTAGAGACATAAGCAGTTAATTAACAAAACTCATGTGATGTGGGCCACCTAGGAAAAAGACGAAGTTCTGAATTCAACACGGATCTTTATTTTTTCTGTGTGTTACTAATGCTACTTAATATGGTTGACAGATTATTATTTAATAGGATATGACACAAAGTTACTACCAGTTAAATGTTGAATGAAAATTCCTCTTTATTATACATACATAAATTTTAGAGTTCACGGGGTATTATAAATAAATAATTTTAAATAATGTGCCCAAAAACAATACTTATACGTCGCATCTTTCATAGTTTTCCTTGCTTAAAATTGTAGACAAAACGTTCTTAAAACATAAGATTTTTAATTAAATAGTTTTGACATTTAGTTTTATGTGTAAATAATCTAAAAATCGTTGCAGCCGTCGCGTACACACGTCACCGCACTGCAATTTGAACAAGATGGCGACGTGGTCACAGCGGACAGCGACGGGTTCATCACAATATACAGCGTGGATAGCGATGGCGCCTACTTCGTTCGGATGGAGTTTGAGGTACTCTTTTGTTGCAAAACTGCCCCTATTACAACAACTTAATATGCCCCAGTGATTCACCTGATGGATTGTATTTTCTACATCATGAGATTACTATTATATCAACGCGCCCCGTTAGTCTACCTGTTTAAGCACCGGGATCTCGGGCGGGATCCTAGGTTCGATTCCCGCAGCACTTGGCAAGCATGGTGATCATGCCTGTATTCATCATTTCTGGGGTAACTTGAATTCTATGATGGAGGCCTGCAGTGGGATGATTACTATGTTGTTTCTTTACTTTTTTAAGTATAAAGAAAGGATATCATAACATAATGTTTACACAGTTTTTACGAAAAAGTATTTTTAGGTTTCGCACTTTGACTATTATGTTGGTTAGCGGGTGGATAGTAAAAATTTCCAAAGACACACAATTAACATTACCTAGTATATTAGCCTGTATTTTACCATGCTTTCTTTAATTCTCATTTATTTTCCGAATAAATAAACTCAATCACTTTACTCAAATTCTATAAACATTTTTTTCAGGCTCACATAAAAGGAATAAGCTCCTTGGTCATGCTGTCAGAGGGCACTTTGATATCAGGAGGAGAGAAAGACAGAAAGATCGCAGCGTGGGACTCTCTGCAAAATTACAAGAGGATTACAGAGACGAAGGTAGGCTATTAGTACTGGTAGAATAAGTCAGAAATTTCGCTACGAGCACTTCTTATCTGGTAATAATATATACTTTATTTGATATTTTAGCAACTTAATTGCACTTATAATATCAGCACTTATAATATCAGTAAAAAAAAATTTAAGTTTATATACTGATAAGGTAATAATATACTAAAATTTTACAAATAATATTAAATATAAGCTCAGAACCTCAAATATTGTACGTACACTGTCGTGAACTGAAAATGCAAGTATGCAAGATCATGCAAGTCAATAATTTGGTGTTGAATAGTAACACCGATAGGTACAGAATCCTGAAAGTGAAATAGAGAAACTTGTTGAGAATTCGGCAGGCCGTGTAGTTGAGGTGCAAATGGTTAAATTCGCAGTAATTGAATAAATAATATTTATATCAGCTGTATGGACTTACGCTTATGGAAGGAACTCCTGAATCTATAATATTTTTAAAATATTTCAGCTACCAGAATCAGCCGGCGGTGTAAGGAGTATTTACCCTCAAAGGCCTGGCAGAAACGATGGTAACTTGTACGTAGGAACAACGCGAAATAATATCATGGAGGGCTCCCTACAAAGACGATTCAATCAGGTACCTACATTAAATGTTTGGTTGCATTCATGTTCACTTTTTTAAATTAAAATATAGGTATTTTAAGGTTGTAATACTTATAAATCAGCTATCATACTTATACTAGCGACCCGTATCGACTTCGCAAGGAAAATTAAAACAAAACGTTTGACTATTAATAACGCAAGCCGCAATAAATTGTATGGTATAACTTGAAAGATTTATGCGTACAGAGGAACAAACGGCGGTTTCACTCCAACGCAGGTTTGAATTGATCCATTGTCTCTGCTATATCCAGATGACTGCATTTCCACTAGGCAATATAGACGTAAAATGTTCTACAGTTTTTTAACTATCATGTTACTACAATAACAAACAGACAAAACTGTTTCTAAAAAATAACACGTTGGGCGCCATTTTGTTTACTTTTAATTTGTTCCTAGGTTTTATTCGGACATCACAAACAGCTCATGGGCTTGGCTGTCCACCCAGATGATGAAATGTTTGCCACCGCTGGTCACGACAAAAACATTGCCCTATGGAAAGGGCACAAACTAGTGTTTGCAACACAGGTAATTATGACTCATGTTTAAATGTGATAACTCACACAGTCTGGAGGGTCACTGCTCTAAGCAATTGCGTTGTTTTTATCAAAAAAATTGAAACCCAGTCTGAGTCATTCGAGTTAGTTAGGCTGTATCACTGAGGTGAAAGTTCATGACATTGCATTGGTGGATATATCACAATTTATATGAATAAATTGTGGTGTACTTATTTAGCAGTCGTTATGTATGAGCATAACGACTGGTAAATAACCTAGGTACTGTAATTAGAAATTAATATGATATTGATAAGAAATAAAGTTCATAATATAAACTACATATAACTTATCCTTAGAATAAACTGACAATTTGAATAAACATTCTTACTTAACAATTGCGTAAATTTGTTTGGCATTATTTTTTCGGTCAAAGTAATACTGCTAGATCTGACTGCTGCTAGATCTGACTGAGACAGGCGTAAGAATTTAGGAGAATGTTTTTGCTGAGCAGTATACGATATCTCATAACAGTATTGCTCACAGAACATGAAAAAATTGCTTCATTGTTTGCCTTCATCTGCTATATTTTAAGCAGATGAAGACATAAAAACTGTACATCAGTTGGTTATTAATGCGTTTCTCTTGCGTGGCACCAAGGCGGTGCAGTGGTGGCGCAATTTGACGTACAGACTATGAATATAGATTGGTTACGAATGCGTTTCCCTGGCGTATCGCCCCGTCGATGCAATGGCGTAATTTGCAAACAAACTATACACTCTTACTTACATAATATTGCCTTGTAGAACATCTTAAAAAAATATGTTTGTAGGTTGGTTACGAATGTGTATCTCTGGCTTGGCATCCTGGCGGTGGGGCGCTAGCAGCGGGAAGCACCGAAGGCCACTTAGTGGTGCTCAACGCGGACGCTGGAGCTCACGTCGCCACACTCAGGGTCTGTGGTTCACCGCTCAACTGCCTGCAGTATAACTCTGGTGAGTAATTCCACGTTTGAGAGAAACAAAGCAGCCAATTTAATGCTGCTATGGTAGACACAAGTTCTTATTATCATATCTGATCCCAAACTTAATGTTGTAATTTTAATTTAATAGATGATTAATGTACTGAATTCATGACATTTTCCAATTAAATAGCTTCCAACTATGTCAGATGGAATGGTTTTTTTTATATAAAATGTCTTTATTAATGATTTTGCATTATTTGGAATTGCTAAATATTTTAATTCATGACTTACTAATGCTTATGCCCATCAGTTGTACATTTGATGGCTTGATTTAAGCACCAATCGCTGGCTTTGAAGTCCGTTTTCAGAATTACACACCCATTTCCAGAATTAGCCAAGCTGGTCTTCATCTTACACTTTTTACTAGAGTAAATTGATTCGGGGCTTATACCATGTACATTGTTTTTACCCCCCCCCCCCCCCCCCCCCGGTAAAAACTCCGAATCAATTAACTCTAGAGATAGTGACCATGAAAAGTTAAATCAGTACCATTTATTTAAGCAAACATTTCTTTTCACTAGTTTACAAAAGGAGAATATTTTTGTTCATACAGCTGGTGATACCATGGCCATCGGATCTCAAAATGGCAGCATCTACCTATTTAGAGTATCCCGCGATGGATTCTCGTATAAGAAATCAAATAAAATCCGCGGGGCGCAGCCTCTGATGCAGCTGGACTGGAGTCTGGATGGAAACTACTTGCAGACTGTCACGGCCGACTATGATCTTGCCTTCTGTAAGTATTTCAGAGCAATGCAATAACAGACACTTTTCAAGCCTTCAGGAAGCTAGGTGCCTGACCTAGACCGATCACAAACTGTCAATAAATGGCAATAAAGAAAAGTAACGGCCTATACCTAATAATCACTCTGCAGGGGAAAGGCTTCCATCATTGAGTTCAAGTCACCACAGCAGTACTGGGTACAGACATAATTACGCTTGCCAAATGTGAGATGGTGATCACAAACCCGATCAATGTTCCAAAATTTTTAACTATAGTTCAAACCCAGGACCCCGAGATCATGGCCTGCTACTTTTGTAAACCTCTAGACCAATGGTTAAGGTTAACGGTAGTAGTCAATTCACGGTCCGCTCCTCCTCCTCTTCACCCAGATAAGCGTCAGTGAAGAAAACGCGCCCTTAAGTTTAAAAACGCCATCTTGCCGCCTGTTTTTAAAACTTACGTATTAATTGAAAATAAAATTCCTTGAATAAGCAATTCCGACTGCCTGAGCAATGGACTCGAACCCAAAACTTTCTGCTTACCGGGCTACTGCTCTAACCATTCAGCTACCCAGACATTTGGTGTGTCGACGAATTTGGAAGATTTTAGGCTCGAGTCTAACCACAGGCAGTCGAAATTTATGTTTAGGGATTTGTATTTTCAAGATATGTGCTCGTTTTGCTTGTTTATACGTTTTTTCTTTTTCGTTATGATAGCGTTTCTTTTAAGAATAAGTTTATGTTATTTTACAAGCTTTGGTTTTATTTACAGGGGACATAAAATCACTATCACCCGAAAAGAGTCCCATTGCAATGAAAGATGTGAAATGGTCTACATACAATTCAACAGTTGGATTCCTTGTGTCAGGTAAATAACATTATTTAACTCAATATTATACCTACTTGTCGAAATTTTTGTAGGGAATGTCGAGACACAACCGCTTGTATGGAGCTATCTTACCTTTTTTCCGTTTTTATGTGATAATGTGGAACACACTTCTTGTTTATTTAAATTCGTATGTTTTTCAGGAATGTGGAATAACAGATTCTATCCCATGACTACTTTGATTTCAACGGCTAGTCGGTCTGCTGCTCACGACTTACTCGCCAGTGGTGATACTGATGGATATTTACGACTATTTAGGTAAGATTTACATAATATTATTATTATAAAGTTATGCGTTTTTTTAACTGTTTTTTTTTTACAATTTACAATGTATCTTTTTATATATATTTCTAGTGTATGCTACGTAGGACACGAACATATAAATAATTAAATATGACGTAAGGTTAAAGCTAAATAAAGCCTCGGCTGAATTCGTCGTCACAAATAATACCTTGTTAGCTAAGTCCCACCTAAGGCAGTGGTAATTTTCAAAGATTCGTATTTTTAAAATTCAAAATTATCTCAAAATTTGGCGCCCAACATGGTGCTTAGAAAAACCACGTTGGGCGCCAATTGGTGAGCTTCCAGTTCCTAGGAATTTCAGAACTAAATTAAATAATAAATTGTTACAGATACCCGTGCGCCAGTCCGAAGGCAGAATATAACGAGATGAAGGTATACTCCGGCGCCGTGTACTGTGCCCGGTTCCTGTTCAACGACCGGTGCATGGTCAGCGCGGGGGGAACCGACGCGGCTCTGATGCTGTGGGAGCTGGTGGACGACTAGCGGGGTGGGCCGGGGCGCCTCGAGCCGCCCGCCCTCGTGCTGGCGCCCCCCACGCCCTCCCCGCCCCCACCGCGCGCCCACCCCACCTTCCACGTACTCGACTTCGATGAACTCGACTGAACACTGGCGGCAAGAGATAACCTCTTTTTCAAGATTCCAGGGTCAATACCCTGAAGATTGGTACGAAACCGATTTTCCAGATTCCAGCCTATGAGGCGCTGAGAATCGACATTTTCCGGAAACTGACACATTATCACTGGACGAAATAGACCAACTTTTGTTCAAAATGACACGGATTATACAAACAATCAGTCAGAAAGTGTAAATGTTGTTGCACCTAGGTAAAGAATTATAGTCAACCCACATTTTATGTGTAAGCGTAAGTTAGTTCTGAGGAATGAGAAAATCATAGCTAATAAATATTAGGATTTTGTCTAGTCATTATTCGTATTCATTTTTGAGACACCAATAGGTAGGTTATATATACGAATGAGTATTATTAAACGGAGTTATTAAAACTATATTACACTGGACGTCACAGGTGTTGTTGTGAAATGTGAGATAAACCAAAAGTTCTGCTGTTATCAACTATCTCAGTTATTATCTAGTCTTATCAAAACAAGCTTTACTTATGTTAACTTTGGGGCTAGAGATTGGTGTGGTTTTTGGGAGGTACTGTATAGTTAGCAATGTTTTCAATTTATTAACTTTAAAAAATAATGCAAACATTTCCACTGGCTGACTGAACCAACAAACTTTATGAATAGTTATAAAAATATGTACGATACTCTCTCACAGTTAACTTTGAAAAAGGAACCAAAAAAACTAAAATTTAAACATAATATGTATTTACTCACTGCCATTGTTAAATCGCGTTATTTATTGATATTATGTAGGTGCCTAGAATTAATCACGCTATGTGAAATTAACTTTAGATTTTGGCAATAAAAAAATTGAATTTGAATCTTATTAAGAATACTATTTATTATTAAACATATTGGCGACTATAATATGTATCTATTGTTAGTTAATTAATGTATTTGTATTATTGGTGCTGATGTTAAATATTTACCGTCTCAAATAAGAGAGCTACACAAAAACGAAACTATTAACTAAGTACTGTGAGAATATAAATTGTTACGTTTATATATACTGCAACCAATATATCTATAATATTGTGTAAGAGGTATTATATTACATTCAAGACGAAAATTGCGCATCGATATTTGTTATGATATAAACAATTCACTAACCAGAGTAATACGTATGTTCCTTTAGCAATTGATGTAACAATGATAATATCAGCTTGTTTAAATGTTACAATGTGAATATATTATATAATAAGTTATATAAGCTTTCTGAATACACCCCGAAGCCCCGAACGTTTGAACGCTGTCCGGTATTTCTACGAAATACCACAAGCTCAGAATACAAAGCAAAGTTTAATGTATTCTGATACTACAATTGTTTACAATATGTCCTTAAGTTTTTCTTAAAGATGGTCATCCTTACTCTTTTTCTGTCAACTTGTACTTTATGTACTGAATCTATTTGTATAACAAAAGTAAGATTTGTAGGGTAAAATATCTTAGGAAAAACACACTTGATTACATTATAATAAATTTAATTTTAAAACCCAATTTGTTTTCTGTTTTAGTAAAGGTACTAATTTCTCGGAATGTAAGAAAAATATACAATGCCGATGATACCTAGGTATCTGCCAATAAAATAACCTTTTTATTATTTATCTGTATTTTGGTAATAGCGGTAATATCTAATTATATACAGATAGAGTAATTGTCACAAACATGAACGGTTGCTTGATTGGGTAAGAAATAATGGGTGTTATGAATTTTAGATAAAAGCGTAGTTATTTATGGTGCCCATCTAAGGTGCCCATAATAAATGAAAACTATAATCTGATTTATCATACGACCAACGTTTACGAAGTTATGCAAGTCTCGATACGTACAAATTTTCAAGGTCTTAAATATTATGAATCTATATGACGTCATGTTATTATATGCATACATTTAAAAAAAAACTTAGTGAAATTGCAATACTTACAAAGTTAGTCAAATAAAATTTGACATTGTTTTCATAAATTTTGTGTACAATTTCAACATCATTAACGTTCCATAATAAGCAGACTCCTTAGTTCTAAAATATTTATAACAAACTCCTTTGTGAATTACTCGTAGAAGTAAGCACTTCAGATTTTATACTCGTGCGCGTATTAGCTCGTGGCTGGCCACATGATGCTGTGTCCATATAAGGATAATGCCTTTTTATATACTTAACAAGAATATTACTTAAAATAGTGACTTCGTCATACGGGAAATGATTTAAAGAAAACAATATCTATATATACTTACTTGCAAAGTCTAAAAATATCATGTTTGTTTTTAAAAATTGAGATAAATAAATAGAATTAAGTCTATCGAAAAATACATGTTTTTTGAAACTAAGAATACTGTAGGTGCCCCACACGTATTTACTTGCTTCTCTATGTACGAATTAAATTGTAACTGATGTTGTAAATTAATGAACCTAATGATGGTTCTGAGTTTTTAGGCTGATGATGATAATTATGCATTGTGTTTAAAACCTTGTTAACAGGGTAACCTGTTTTGTTATTTTGTGAAACAATTACTTAACGTAAAATGTTCCGTGGACGAGGATGAGATAAATAAAAATATGCAAGAATTTGAAATACATATTATCAATCAGGTATATTTCAAAATCATTACGTTATACCTACATTTAAAAGAGTCCATAGACGTAGGTGCAGACGACAGCATGTTAACTTATCTATCCAAATAATATCTATACTCAATAAAATAAAATAAAGACATTTTGGGGTAGATTGATGGCGAATGCCTACATCACATTTAGTAGATATCTACTCACACACGTGATTATGTTTATTCGCAACAAAATAATGTTATTTATAATAACACATTTTACATTTTAACACATTTCTACTTAGATGTAGTTTACAAAGTAGGTAAAATAAAATACTTGAACTTAATGCACAAGAAAAAACTAATGCCTGCCAGGGGTGGTAGTATCACAGACAACGTATTGTCTGTCTGTAGTAAGTAACAATAACTATTTAAGCGCATGATATTATGCGAACAAATTTAATGTAATATAAAATAAAATAAAAATTTAAACTTTGAAATGAAATTGATATATCAGTGCAAACTTTTTAGGATCAATAAGATTATGTATTGTATCAAAAATATTCTTGCCAATAATTTGGTTTTTGTTTAATTATGTTAGTTTAATCTAATTTTATCTTTTTGAGAATACAAATATGCATAATAATTTCGTGAGTTTTATTTATTTAAACCTTAAACTCTTCAACCTACCACAGTAGGTATCCCACTGGAAAACCTAATTTAAAATAGTACCTAAATGAAAGTACCTAAGTTCGTAGGTCTACCGATTGTTGCACGCACTATTTGTAAGTTAGTTTTTTTTTAAACTATGATTCTAAATCTTAATTTGTTTTAATGTTTATTCAAGGTACCTTTCACATCTATGGTATATTTACATAACTATATGTATACTTATCTATTTAGTTACTAGATTGAGGAAATCGCATCACTAAAAACGTAAACAGTTTTACTCTTTCGAAATTGTTGTATTGTTTTCCGACAATCATTTGTACCCGTCATAGCTGTGGTAACTTGAATTCAATGATGAAGGCCTTTGCCCTGCAGTGGGATGATATATGGGCCGTCACTACTTAATGTAATTATGTACAAAAAGATACCCAAATAGTAAACTTAGGTTTGTTTTCTTAATTTTACGCGTAGACTAACCCCCGTATTTATAAAGAAGTAATTACTTATTGCTTAAGAAAGTCATAACTTAAGATGTTACTACCTAGTGCTTACGTGAAGGAAATAGGTCACCATTAATAGACATATTGTTTGGCTGAGAAGGCTAACTTTTCATAGTTCTAAATTCCAATAATTACTAGATTAAGGACTACAAATTGTCACCTAAGTAATTACTTTTAGTCAAGTAATTACTTTTACTTGTTTATAAATACGGGTGTAAGTATACATTGAAATACTTAGAAGATTAATTTACAGGTTGAACTTGCTTTTTTTATACATATTACTTACCAGCGGACCCCGCGAACTTCGTATCACCTCCAATATTGTCATTGTCATCAAATATGGCGGGGTTGAAAAAAAAATGTTTGTATAGGAGTCACGATGTGAGTATCTAATAGAATAGTGTTGTTTTTGGAACGAAGTTCCTTATCGCGCGTTGCGAAAGGGGGCTAGACGGAAAAAATTGTAACGACACTTTTTGCTATATTATTAAGTTGTAAGCCGTGCGGCGTGCGCGTGTTTCTCTATCTAAGAGAGAGAAAGAGAGAGGGAGATAGGGGGAGGGGGAGAGAGATAGAGAGAATTAGAAATAAATTTAAAATAAAATAAAAATATATTATGATTCCTTCACTAAAAATGAACTTCGTTCCATCCGGGTGTCCCTTGACACCTCTCAAGTTTTTTTGACTTTTTCGGGCAATTTTTAAAATTTTCTTCTAGGTAAGAACCATCCACGTACCTACTTCAAGGAATATTCTAAAAAAAGAATTCACGAAATCGGTTCAGCTGTTCTCGAGATATGCGCTGAGAAAACACATTCAGCGATAAATTTTTATATAAGGAAGAGATTTACATCATGTACAGTGTGTTAGTGTAAGCAGTCTTATTTTTCTAACTGTGGATAATTAGTAACCTAAACACAAAACTAATGCCAAGTATTTAAAAATGTGTCGCGTCTCCATGTCCTAGTCTGCGCGTAAGTTTTGGCCACTGTGCCACTTTTAGTGATAAAACAAATTTTCATGCAACTTTTCGTTCATACTTTTCCTGGCCTAGGACAGGCAAAGAAACCCAACTTACTATCTCATAACCAGAGAAACAAATTGTCGTGATGAGAAATACTTAGCAGTCAAGTCAAGGGACACCCGGATGGAACGAAGTTCATTTTTAGTGAAGGAATTGTAGTAAAATTTTATTTTATTTTTATTTTATTTTTAATTCTCTCTCTCCCTCTCCCCCCCCCCCCCCCCCCCCTCTCTCTCAGACAGAGAAACACGCGCACGCCGCACGGCTTACAACTATAGCATAAAGTGTCGTTCAAATAGTGTCGTTACAATTTTGTCCGTCTAGCCCCCTTTCGCAACGCGCGATAAGGAAAAAAGTTAATTACTTATATGTACAGTTCAATGAACAAGAACCATTTCATCTAACGATAAAACTCTTAAGATAAATACTTACATTAGTCGCTTCATCGTAATCATAATAAAATGTTTACGTTATCAAAATTACTTAGATGCCACTGCGAAAATTGCACATGCGGTTTGTAATGTTTACTTACACTCAATTCCTGGACAGGTGGAAAATGGGTTGTACTATCCGTCTTTTTGCAAAACTTTCCACGCAGTCGTGTGACATTAAATCTTCTTGCAGCCCGCCTTGTGCTTTCCTCGGGGCGGTTCCTTTCCAATTTTATGAATAGAAAGAAAGAAAGAAAAAAGGGTTTATTTGGTAGTACACACATGAAACAAATATTACAAATAATATCTACATAAAAGAGGGTGCAAGTACCAAAATGGTATCCGCTCAGTATACGGTCACGACGACTAGAGTCGTCGTAACCATTGGTATTCTGCGAGGGGACCGGACGCAGCCCACACATGGACATAAAGTCTATAAGTAAAAACAATTTATATAAATCAAGACATTAAGAAATATATTTTATTTTAATAAAATTGATAGTTACGTAGGTATGTATGTCATTTGAGTACGGGAACTTGTGACGTGACGTCATAGTTCGTTAGTTCCGTTAATAAGGGAAAGAATTGCTTTTTCACTACATACATAAGAATGACAGATTACTAAAAAGAATTATAATTTAATCCTAGTGTCAACCACTAGTTTCGAGGTAGGCTTTTTTGCCCACTTGTATGGTGCAGCAGACCTACTGTATGGTAATCGACATCATGAACATTGCTTTTATTACTACTTTCGACGTCACTTGGACTGGTTTATATTTTTTGTACATACTAGCACTCCGCTTAAATAATGTAGCAAGGTATTTAAAGATCAATATAGATACATATACAGGGTGAAATTTTAACCCTTCCAAATTTTAATATATCAATCTACGAGACAAAAAACAAATGACGTATTTTTTCTTTTGGTATAGCCCAGTACAAAAATCTCAAGATAAAGCACTTAGAAAATGTCCGCTAAAAATCTAAATTTTTTGATACGGCCACCTAGCAACACTTTTTTTACGCAATGCACATCAGATTCATTAATTACGATACTAATCATAAGTTTTTGATTTTCCCTTTATACCTAAACAAGCTTAAAACTGTAAAAATTTAAAACTACGAGTATATTGCGAAAAATATTTTCGGGTGTAAAATTGATTTAAATTTTTAACTTCATAAATGGGCTCTTAATACGATACTGAACGCCTACAAATTTTGGAAAGTAGTTAAAATTTCAGGATACGTAGTTAAAGTTTCATTATTAAATGTCCTTTTTACTATAAAATTGTTTCAATATAAGTAGTTTGTTCCTTAAATTATTGGTCGCATTGCCAAACAAACTATATCGGTTTAGCTTGAGTGGTAAGAATGTTGTTGTTGTCGTCCTATGGTACCCCAGTGGTACAGAGGGCCTTCGTGAGACGTCTCCATCCGCTCCTAACCTGCGCCTCTCGCTCGGCGTCCCTCCAACTCAGCCCGGCCGCCCGCAGCTCGGCGTTGACGGTGCGCTGCCATGTGTGCACCGGCCGGCCCCTCCGCCTGCTCCCGCGCGGCCTCCATGTAAACGCGGCCCTGGCAATGTTGTCCGCAGAACCTTAGGAGCGAAGAGGGAAGAAAAAAGTTCAGTACCTGCCTCCGTAACCAATTTGAACTTTTGGAAGAGCTGGAAGACGAGGACATGGATGATACTTGGAATCGTGTACGTACTGCCTTCACAAAAGCCGGCGAAGAAGTCCTGGGCTACAAGCGCTCCAAGCAAGAAACCTGGATGTCCAAAGAGCTGTGGTCAGCGATAGAGAGAAGGCAACGCGTAAAGCTGGATTTGCTGGCCGCTAATAACACTGTCGCCAAAAACGCCCTCGAAGAAGAGTACGCTGCCATAAGTCTCCCAATTCGAAAACTGGCAAGACCTGACTAGAACACCCAGAGGCATCGCCTGGAACGAAAGCTCACACCTGGAAGACCTCGACTACGCAGACGACATAGTGTTGATCTCGACATCACTGTCCGATCTCCAAATGAAGCTTGACTCGTTACGAGTAGAAGCTGAAGATAGGGGACTAAGAATCAACGCTAAGAAGACCGTCGAAATGCGAATTCAGTCATGCGAAAATCGACCCATCAGACTCAATGGTACACCGCTGGAATCTGTCGCTAAATTTGCATATCTCGGCAGCGCCGTGACCAACAGCGGTGGATCTGATGACGACGTCGACGCGAGGATCAGGAAAGCAAAAGGCGCATTTGCCCAACTGAAACCCGTCTGGGATTCGAACGTTCTCACTCGACGGATCAAGATTTCCCTCTTCGATTCCATAGTAAAGTCTGTTTTGCTTTTCGGCTGCGAGACCTGGAAGGAGACAAAGGGTCTGACGAGCAAGCTGCAAGTGTTCGTCAACAAATGCCTTAGATCCATCCTGCGCAGATTTTGGCCGAACACTATCAGCAATCAGGATCTATGGAATCGATGCCACCAAGTCCCGATCAGGCAAGATATTGCTCATCGGAAGTGGAAGTGGATAGGGCACACCCTTCGAAGACCAGAGTGGTAAGAATGGCACATGATAATTCTACCAATATATTTAAATTATTACATAAATTAAGAACACCTAAGTACCACTGCACAAGTAATTTACGTTTTACTCGCATAGGTCGGACCAATGAGTAACTTGTCATTGTTGTCAGTGTCAATGTCAATGTCAAATTGTCTATTTGTCAAACACAAAGTAAACTTCTCTCTCATCAAGTGGTACTGTTTTCATGATGAGATTATGAGTTTTACTGACTGACTGTAATCTGTAAACATTTGCATTTACACTATGACGAAGCCTAGGCCTTGTGGATGTAAGGGATGCAGAACTTGCTTGATTTGTGAAACGCAGTTTGGAGCGGAAGGTTTAAAATTACAATTGGAACTAAACAAGGATAAAGGTTATGTTTATTGTCCACTTTGCAACAAAGCCTGGAAGGGCTGGGACATGGAACTCTACAAACAACACCCTCATCATGAAGGTGACTCAATAAACTACCCAGGAGTTTACATACAGCTAGATTTCATAACTGAACAAGAAGAGAGAGAACTAATGAAAAATATTGATGACATGCCGTGGGATATATCCCAAAGCGGGCGACGTAAGCAGAATTATGGTCCAAAAACTAATTTCAAGAAGAAGAAAATCGCTTTAGGCAAATTCAATGGATTTCCTGAATGCACAAAGTTCTTACAAGACCGGTTTCACAATGTTGATTTACTGAAAAACTATGAAACAATTGAGCAGTGCTCTTTAGAATATGACCCTAGCAAAGGCGCTTCAATAGACCCTCATATAGATGACTGCTGGATTTGGGGTGAAAGGATTGTAACTGTTAATTGTTTATCAGATTCTGTCTTAACAATGACACCATTTGTCAGTGATAGTAAGAAATACAACTTGCCATGTGCTGATGATTATGGGCCTGTGGTAGATTCTGAAGGAAATGTCTTAAGTAATGATAGTAAAGAAACAGCTTTAGCAGCTTGCAAGCCGTTGAATGATATGGATGTTATAATAAGGATACCAATGCCAAGGTAAGTTAAATATTTAATTACATCACCAACCTACCACAAAATGTAATTTTTTTTCAATTGATATTGATCTCTAGTTGTTGAGACTTAAAATTGAAAATCAATTCAATGACCTTTAACTTTTTGGGTAGGATGACCTACAGTTGTCTGTACAATTTGTGCATAATTATTTATTTAATGAAAAATGAAGGGTTAACAAAGAAAATTTCAGCTTGTATTTTGCAGTTTAAACACTTACAAGATACCAGAAAATTGTTATTTATCATTTATAAGAATGTCTGTGTATTTCAAGTTGTTTGGTGCCAGTACATTAAGTGAATAGTACCACCCATCGATGCTATACCCTTTCTATGTGTGTAGTAAGAGGTGACTAAAGAAGAACTGTCACAGGGAGAGGCAGCAGCATCATCTCTACACTAATGACTAAATTGCAATCACCAACTCCCTGCCAAACATGCTGATTCCTCCATTTGAAGAAACCTGTGTCCAGCAGCAGTGGACAGATAAAGGCTGGTCATTGGCAAAAAGTCAAAACTTTAAATGTTAATCATATCACTAGAGTTAATTGATACAGGGTTTATAGTTTATACCATGTACCTTAGTTTTTATGAGTTATTTTGGCATTGTTGTTCTCCCGTTATTATGGTGCTTGCAACAGTAGTTTAGACGACCATTTGGATCAGCGGTAGTAAACGCTGCTTCTGAGCCATGGGTCGCGGGTTCGATCCCCACACAGTACAAATATTTGTGTGCATGAACATGTCTGTTTGTGCTGGTCTGGGTGTTTTCTATGTATTATAAGTATATATTTAGAAAAAAGAAGTATATAAGTACGTTTATCGGTTGTCTAGTACCCCATACGACAGGCTACTTAATAGTAGCTTAATTTGGGACTAGATGGCTCTGTATGGCCCAGTGAGGCATGTCCTAAATATTATTTATTATTTATTAACAGTGCCGAAATATCGGAAACTTATAAAAACTAAGGTACATGGTATAAACAAACCCCATATCAATCAACTATAGTGATAGTGAACTTGGAACTTTAAATCAGTATGTTAATTATATCCTCAAGCACCATTAAATTTAAAATGACCCTGACCACCAACACCTTATTTTACGTAATGACTAATTTTATGTTTCAGGAGGTCCCTACTTGTAATTTACGGTGAGCCGAGATACCACTGGGAGCATTGCGTGCTCCGTGAAGATATTACCTCTCGCAGAGTGTGTATAGCATACAGAGAATTCACACCACCCTACATGACCAACGGTTCACACGAGGCTATAGGTGATGAAGTACGGAAAGTTGCGAAACAGTTTTGGGACCACAGAATTCAAAGTCATACTGAACCCTAGTGCATCTAATTTGAGTACTATACTTTGTATTTCTTGTATAATAATAAATTCTTACTGTTTAAATTTTGATATAAAATGAAAAACTAGATATGTACACAGTCAGCGACAGAAAAATGTCTTCACCAAATGAGTAACCACTGAACATTTGGTTGCTTCTTGAACTTATTTGCAGCCTCAGGACCCTATTCGTAAGTTGGCAGTCTGGGTCAGACTACCCACTTATGAAAGGGTCCTGGCTTTGAGTCCTGGTCGAAACGATAGAAGGATCAATGCTTCGGATGGTACATTAAGTTGTTTGTCAAAAGTAAGTCGATTCAGAGGTCTGTAATATTAAGCGACTTGGAAAATCTGACACCAGACAATTCTTGAAGAGAAGAAGAATACAGTAAGAGGATCTTTCAGTCATATTTGTAAGGAATTTGAATTACCGTTAGCTACCATCAGCCAATTATAATTATAGTTAATACCCATCATTTCTATGGTAACTTGAATACAATTAAGTAGGCCATTGCCTTGCAGTGGGATGATTATGGGCCGTTACTACTTTTACTTTAACATTAGCTGCTTATAAACTTGGACAATTTGAAGCCATATTTTTGTATCGGATTGTGTATCTTGTTCTCACATTCTATGTGAGTAAAATATTAATTTATTTATTGTACAGACAACGGCAGGTCAACCTACACAAAAAGTTAATGGTCATTGAATTGATTTTCAACTTTAAGTCTGACAAGTAGAGATTAATATCAATTGAGAAATTTGACGTGCTGCTGTCTGTACCATGGCCAGCATTTTATGATCCTACTCATAGACGTAAAATTTTCCCAATCGATTTTTATCTTTAAAAGATCACATATTTTATTTGGGTATATTAAACATTTGTAGTACTTCGGTAGAACTGCTGTTGTATGAACTCTGTATTATAATTTATTTCCTAGATATCAATTACTTAAGTAACACAAATAAATGGAAATTGGACAAATACCGAAATCTACTTCTTTTGTTGTTTGTTGTATCAATTGAAATAAAGTAGGTATGTACTTGTATGCTTTTTGAAATAGATAAGATTATTTGCTTATCAATGAAAAGAAGTTTACTGCACCACGATAAAATTCAGTTCCATAAATTATCAAATTATCTGTAAGATACAAAATGAGTCATAATCTTAATAATTTGAGAACCATTTTATACATTTATTTGATCTTAATTTACAAATTGCACAATGTTAAAACTTAGTTGCATAATTTAAATAATAAAAACACCAATATTTTTATAAAATATCAGACGAAGTCTGCCACTTTATACTTAACTTAATTACGTGTAAACTTATGTACAGATACTATTAACAATAAAACTAAAATGTTAGGTTATAATAACTTTAGTTAGGTTAGAATAAAATAGTAGAAAAAAAAATCTAGTGTTGGTTCAAGCAACGCTCGATTCAGCCGGCGTTATGTAGAGAGCAGTTGGGTCCGCCTCTGCCTTCTTTTCCTCCTCCATGCGAGCGAGGATCATCTGCTCCCTGATCTTCCACGCCATCATGGCGCGTTCACTCTTCAGCTTACGGATGCAACGCGCCAGCAGCAACGCGAATACTATTCCCAGAATCTGTAGAAAAGGATTTGTGATTTCTTGTTTTGTTACTACTTTTATTTAGATAGAAGCAATACCTTTTACAATAATTATTCTTGATCATTAAGATAAGCGAAACTTTAGACGAATTATTAAGCCGCGTACGCACACGAACATAGCGAACACAAACATCAAACAAGAACATTTGGTTTGTACGTATGGACGGAATATCCGAACACGAACCCGAACATAGTTCGAATCGAGTTCGCGCACAACAGTCGTGAACTCTATCTCAATAGCCATGGCGGCGATTCTATATAGCTATTCGAACACCGTTCATACGGAACACATAAATAGGGTCGCCGCGGCGCCGCAAACATGTTTGCTGAAGAGTGTTCGATGTTCGTTAGTGGTACACACGTGCGAACAAAGTTGTTGCGTATCATGCAACGCAACAAATTTGTTTGTACGTGCGAACACGGCTTTAGGCATCAGTTTTATTTGTGATTAAAAAAGTTTAAACTACCTACGAGTAGATAGATCCATTTTAATTTCGAATCAAACAACATAAATTAGATAAGTACTATCTATTTTATCAAGATCATAAATTAGTTGATCGTATTCGCGCTAAGGTATGCTGCTTAAAGAAGTCCATGTTCAGAAGGCAGAATGGTGAGTGCTGAAGGCATTCAATCTTAGTAGGTAATAAAATCAACGAAGTTACTATCAAAGGTATCGGTAGTACTTTTGAATGACGATATACTTTTTTTTAAGTAGGTACTAATTGCCAAATTAGCCTCTCGAACGTGGATTATTCCAGAGACAGAGGATTTAAGTTGTTACGCGGGGTTTTGAGAACTTGAATATGTCACACAAAAGTAACACAACGAAGGTACCATAAACACCCAGACCCTACGGGTCAATGTAGAAAAACAAATTTTTTCTACAATGACCCGTCCGGGAATCGAATCTGGAACCTCGGAGCAGGCGACAACTTGAAAACCGGCGTGATCGCCACTCCGCCACAGAGGTCGACAGGGTCGACACCTGGGTTGCAATGCTTAAGAGGAAATACTACGGCCGTTTTTCCATACAAACGTAGTCCCCTGTTTCCTCCCTGGATAATGCCAGTAGAGCAATAATTTTTATTATAAAAATCTATGGCCACTATTAGCATGTTTCTATGTTTTCTGTTTTTTCATAAATTAATTAATAAAAAAGATATGAGCCCTCAAAAATCGAAAAATTTGCCAGATTTTCCGCTGTGTTCAAACATCCAGAAAAAAATTTGGCTAAATTTTAGAAAAAAAGCAAACCATACGAACACGGCCAAAGCCTTTCTTTAATTTTTAATGAAAAAAGTATTTAAATCGGTCTAGCTTTGGAGAAGTAATCGGGGGACTACGAAACGTTGATTTGGTGTGCTTTTAGTAGGTATTTTCGGTCCAAGAAGCAGTTGTCTCTATAACACTCTGCGGTTAATGCGTTTGGCACTGCGCTACAGTAATAGATTTTACAAATACCTATTTTTCAATTCTCTCGCCCGTAGTGTTTCCTCTTAATTTTAGGTTTACGTGGGCTCCTGACACGCGTCAGCCCTCACTCTCCCTGCCCGAGTAGTATTGCTTACTCGCGATATCGACATCAGCAACATTCTCCATTTGTCACTTTAATAAAGTTCCCTAAATTACGCGAAGAAAAAAATGCTCCGTTGATGAAGAAGTTTTCAGAACTTACCAAAATGAACATCACTGATAGCCCAAGTACGCCCAGCACACTGGCGTTCTGGGAAATAGCGTGGGCGATGGCTTCCTTACAGCCGATAGTCCGGAGCCGTGTACAGATGGAGTTCTGGCTGCCCGCGCAACAGGTGGTCGGGACAACCAGGCTTACGATGTCGTCGTTGACCTCAGCGGTCGCGATGGAGGTCGAGTGGTTGTTCGTGAACTCCATGCCGATGTAGTCGAGGTACGAGTCACTGCCGCAGCAGCGCAACTGTTAGAGAATCAAACAGTGTTTTTGGAGTATTTTAAAGCAATAAGGAGACTACTAGAGCTAAATGCTGCCCTCAATTGATTTAGTTTTATTAGTTCTAAACAAAATAAATTCTCAAAAAACTAGAGCATATTAGCAAATTACCTATAGTATTTATTGAATCACTGTTAACCGCTTTTCATTCTGGCATTCTTTCGTATTGTACATTATTGCTAAAAGCGGCCGCTTTTGGCGTTAATTAGCGACAAATTCGACTTTATAAACAACTAAATGAAAAGTTTACTGTGATTCAATAAATACTGGAGGTAATATGCTAAAATGATACTGTTCTAGTTTTTTGAGAATTGATTTTGTTTAGAAGTAATAAGATTAAATCAGTTGGGGACAGCTCTTAGCTCTAGTAGTCCCTCTAAGTTGATTGTGTAAATTTAAAATGCAATTCTTTAAATAATACTTTAGATCTTGAATTGCCTTTCAGATATTGGAGTTACTAATCGAAAACATTGATGAACTCTGCTGGCTTACAGATTAAACCTTAAAATAAATTTCATTGACGTACAGAATGTCTGGGTAGCTAAATGGTTAGAGCATTCTGAGCATTCACCCGGTAAGTGAAAGGTTTTGGGTGCGAGCACATGAGTAAAGTGCGAGTCCCATCTCAAGCAGTCAAAATTTTATTCAAGGCAGTTCTTTGAAAGAATGTCATTAATACATGCTTTCTCTGGCGACTGTTCTAACCTTTAAGCTTCTTCTTTGTATTGACAAATTTATATAACTAGCTGTTCGCGACTTCGTACGCGTCAATTTATGTTATAATGATCGCGATTATATTTGGCACATTTTTTACTGATGCTTCGCTCCTATTGATCGCAGCGTGATGTTATTATAGCCTAAAGCCTTCCTCGATAAATGGACTATCCAACACAAAAATATTTTTTCAATTCGAACCAGTGCTTCCTGAGATTAGCGCGTTCAATCAAAGAAACATACTCTTCAGCTTTATAATATAGTAAGTATAAATAAGTCGACACAAAAAAATACTTGGTAGCTTATCAATAAATTATTAATGGTTAGTCAAGTCGCATGGTAAGCTGATGTTTGTAATTTTTTTATGAAAAGATTTTTAGAGTTCCCTAGCCGAATGGCAAAAAACGGAACCCTTATAGTTGCGTTTGGGGTATCTATGGATTGGTCTTTTAAAATGACATTGAGGTTCCTAAAACCATTTTTTCCAAAAGTCTAACATTTGGAAGATAGACGCTTCCAAAGTGGTAAAATGTGTGTCCCCCCCCCCCTCTAACTTTTAAACTAAGCAAGTGAAAATTTTGAAAAAAACTTTCAACGAAAATTGGTTTAAATGAGATCAAACTAGTAGTTTTTGAGAAATAGCACATTTTTAACAACCGCAAATATTACTTTGCCCTTATACAATCACTATGAAAAACAAAGTTATTTTTGCAGTCAATTAAATATTGTGGTATTTTGGCTAAGTGGAAGTGAGTGGACCCCTAATTCAGTTAGTTGGTACAGAACCCTCAGTACGTGAGTCCGACTCGCACTTGGCTGGTTTTTTCAGGCACTAGACCTTAGACCTCTATAGTTTAGCAAATTAGCAACTGTGCAATTTGTTCTTACCTGACTTTGCAAAGTATCAATTTCAGTTTGAATTTCAAGGTCCACGGGGTACAGTGAGATGGGTACGTCGATGTAGCCCATGAGAGCGGAAGTACCCGTAGTAAATGATAGTATGACAATCACCAGCTTTACGATAAGGATCTTCACTAGGATCAACGCGTACTGTAAAATAAAACAAACCCATTTTAAGTTTTTGCTTAAACAGAAAGGTAGTTAAAGAAAACGAACATGTACAACTAACGGTAGTACCGTGCCCGTAAGAAATTTTAATTTACTAATTTCATAAAAAATATATATCCATAACCAAAAGTATGCGAAACAAACGGACCATCCGTAATCATTTTAAATCCTTAACCGAATCCGAAATCAAAGTAATTTAATTCTTACGTCCGTAAACAGATCCGATATTATACATCCTTTCTACTAGGAAATACTATGGTTAAATTGGCCTACTTTCATAAATAAATAGCGTATTTGCTGTAATTATACTTACGAAGTTAACCATACACGTGCTTAGTTTCCAACTGCCAATGAATCCGAAAGATGAAACAATCAGCAGCATGAATCCTACGAACACACTCATAACCGAGGGCGTGAGGAACCTCCCGCTCTTGAGGCTATCGTAGAAGAAAGAGAAGCTGTGGTAGTGGCCATACACGGAGATTCCTAGGACTATCATGATTACTCCGATCACCTGGAATTAAAAACATAGGTTACATGTCTGAGCAAACTATGAAATAGTGTTAAAAATGTCGGAAGTGGTAAAATTTGAGATTACCCAGCACACAAAAAGTCGGCACAAACTCACGCCAAAGAACTCTTAAGTGCAGACGGACGACAGATCAGCCCCCCAATTCCGCTAATTTACAAATGGCTCAATAGAATCGTAATTGCAGCTCAATTGTATATTTTGACACATTTATTAAGGTAGTAATGTCAAAATATACGATTGAGATGCAATTACGATTCTATTGAGCCATTTGTAAATTAGCGGAATTCGGGCCCAGGCCATTTACCGAGGCATGTTAACATTGTTGACAAAGAGGCGAGTTTGCAACAATAGCTAAAGCCTGTTGTGTAGGCCACTGTATATTTTTCATGGATTGTACAGTCAGCTGCAAAAGTATCTAAACACTTTTTCATTTTACCAACCTTAAGGGGACTACTAGATAAGAGCTAAGTGCTGCCCCCAATTCAGTAAATTTTATTAATTCTAAATAAAATCAATTCTCAAAAAACTAGAACAGTATCATTTTAGCAAATTACTATCTAGTATTTCAAATCACAGTAAACCTTTCGTTTAATTGTTTATAAAGTCGAATTTGTCGCTTACGCCAAAAGCTGCTGCTTTTAGCAATAATGTACATACATTATTGCTAAATTATTGCCAGAATTAAAGCAATGTAATTTGCTAAAATGATACTGTTCTAGTTTTTTGAGAATTGATTTTGTTTAGAAGTATTCAAATTAATTAATTGGGGCAGCACTTAGCTCTAGTAGTCGCTTGAAGTAGTCAACATTAGTCAAAAGTGTGTATGTTACAGTGATATCGTAATCTTCGTCCGTTCATAATGGAACGTCGATGGAATCTAACCTAACGCTGTTTTGTAAACTAACAGATCTCACAATTTTACGGTGACAAATACATAATTTTGCAGTTGACTGTACTTGAAATAAAATTATTGTCTTGTCCAACACTGTAATAAACGTGATCTTCAATAAATGGCTCATTTTTCATGTCTGATAGATTTATCTCCATTATTAACTAAGTAGGCACCTCTTATATCATACTTTTATCATAACATCATACAGTAATACTGGTAGGCAAAAGCTAATCTAAGCTAAATTTCGATTACTTGATCGACGAACGTAATATGTAAGCGTCAGAACGAGTATTGTATTGTATAATAAACAAAAGGTAATGAAAATCTGTACTCGATTTTGTATGGCAGTGCGTCTCGGTCGATATTTTAAATAATCGTTAACAGAATATTAGAAAAGAGGTCTTTTACATCATAGTTACTCATGTTCTTCAGTAGTTCGACCTACCTAAGTAAGTACTTTTTTAAAGTTTAAAGGAATAAGGTTATACTTGTTATTAATTTTCGGAACCATTCAGAACTTTTTATAAGTAACAATCCGATCATATATTACTTATCTATACATATATATATCTTCTTATATATATAAAAATGAATCCCTATTTCCCTTGGTCATCGCATCACGCGTGAACGGCTGGACCGATTTTGCTAATTCTTTTTTCGTTTTGTTTGTTATTGTCAGGTGAATGTTCTTATGAAAGAAAAAATTAAGAAAATTGCGCTGCGTATGCTTTTACAATATTTTACAAGCGGTAACAAGGATAATATTATCTGGCAGTCTTATCAGTCTTTAGCCCTAATAAATGAGTACGTATCCATAACACGTTAGTTATCAACAATGACGGAGAAATAACTAGAAATTCCATTGTTCACTTAAATTAACTGATATTGATATTGCCAAAGTCATTTGTTTTGAAATTTATAAGGAAAGAAAAACCGGTGTAAATTTAAAATACAATTCCTTAAACAAAAACGTCGTCTGCCTAAGGTCCCTCTGAACCCACAAACTTCCTAAGAGGAGCATAACCAAGAACATCCATTAAACTCCACTGAAACTTAGAAAGTAAAGCTTTGAATAATTAAGTCGACACAAATAATGTTTGGTAGCTGTCTTGGTAAGAGCAGTCGCCAGCGAAGCTAAAGGCTGTGGATTAAAATCCCACCTAGAGCAGTCGATATTTTATACTCAAGGAATTGATGTTTCAATCTTTTGTTTTTTTTTAAGACTTCAAAAACAACGATTTTACACTTCATCTAACTTTTTTGGTATAGCAGAGACGGCAGAGACATTCGATTTGCATGAACCCAGACAAATATTTCATGAAAGGAGTTATACATCCCATCTGAGGATTCAATACAATACATTCCTGAGTAACTTTTAGGTACCTACTACAAGTTGCAATTTTAATGTCTACTATGGCTACATAACTTGCTTCAATTTACGAGCAACGTAGCCCTATCATCAAATCTCAGAATAATATTCTACCTAAGCATCAAATCTAATTAGGTTCTTTATATAGTACTAAATATTTGAGTTCAGAAGAAATTGCTAGATTTAAGTACTTACGATAAACATTGCCGTGATGGTCAGCATCAGAAATCTTATAGATTTCATATTGTACTCCGTCTCCGTCTTGGTGATCAACATTCCTTGAGCGTTCCTCGCTGGAGCAGTCATTTTGTAAACACAGGTCTACCAACCGTGGGTTGTGCGTCAACTGTCTGTATCACGGCATAATGTTATCACGCTGATAATGGTCGTGCAATCTGATAAGAATTGTTTTCGAGACGGAATCGAAAATTACATTTACATACCATATATTTTAAACCCAATTAAGGACAAATCAAAAATTGTGAAATATTTGATATGATTATAGTATAACTAGATTGAGAAAAATTCATACAGACATATTTTTCAAAAACTTTTAATAAAAGTATGTTGACCTTCGCAGTCAAGTACAAGAGTCCCGGACTCGATCCCGCGGGTCAGAGGCCTTACTCCGCAACACAATGTCCGTATATTCGAAACCATCTGTCCCTATCACTCATACCGATGCCGCATCTTAAAGAGACAGATATATCCGTAAATACGAGTTTCGTGTTGCAGAGCAAGGCATCAGTTTAGGAGATAATGCTGATAATGTTTGTCTGCTTCGGACGGCACGTTGGGCTGTTGGTTCAGTCTCTGTCGGAAGATGGAAGTCGTAAAAACAGTTTCCGCCAGGGGCCTTAGAGCCAAGCCACACGACACCGCACAGCAAGCAATTTGTATGGTGAGAGAGAGGCGCCGGAGCGGGTGCCGCTGGCATACAATTTTTATACGGTGCGGTGTCGTGTGTGTTGACTCTTAGAAGCGGCTTGGAAATCTTTGATACCAAATTATTCGTGAAGGAAATCAATGAATAACACGACAAGAAAAGTATATTTAAGAATAACAATAGTAGTGATAAAACAGTTCTCCTTTCTATGATAGTAGAGGGTTTTCGTTTATTTAAGTCCATATTACCTACCACTTAATTCCTATCTATTCTATCTGGTTGTTCTATGATATCTTTTCACAAGGTTTTAAGGTTCTATGTCAACTTAGTTAAGTAGGTACTAAAAACATTTTAATCAAGCAAAACACATATAACAAACTACTACGATCTTAAAGTGCTCAATCTTAATATAAGAAGTGTACAACAAAATTTCGATCAATTGCTTATAATTCTGAAAAGGTTAGACATGGGGTTTGACATAATAGTATTGACGGAATGTTGGATTCATGACAATTCAATTATTCCTCAAATTGATGGGTACCTAGCATTTAGAACACACAAGTTCATCAATAAAGCGGGAGGTGTAGTTGCTTATGTAAAGAACTCATTAATGCCACAAGTAACAGAACCGAATTTGCTTGACGCGAACTGTTTACAAATTAAAGTCAATAATGGTGTTACTTTTTTAACAATATATCGCTCACCTTCTTTTGACAATATCTCGCCATTCATTGATTCACTCGTGCCCATAATTCACTCCATTAGGCATTCATCGTGTGTGGTTATGGCAGGAGATATAAATATAAACATATGTTCAACGGACGGTGAAACAGAAGCTAGCTCCAGGTATCTGAGTGTCTTGGCAGAATTGGGTCTTATTCCTACTGTCACCAAACCCACCAGGAACAAAGCTTGTCTAGATCACATAAACGTAACCTCTAAATATCTATCAGCATCAGTGATTTGCAAGACAAGTGTTACAGATCATGATCTGATTATCACAGGAGTAAAACTAAAAAAATACAATAGTAAAAATAGACATCAATTCTATAGTAAACTTGATTTCACCTCTATAGAATCAGAACTGAGTAAAGTGGATTGGCAGTGTATTATGGATGGCACCTCAGTAAATGAAGCCGTTGCTACATTTTCAGAAATACTAAATACTGTAGTTGAGAAGCATACTTCCAAGAGCCCAGTAGGTAGGTCTAAAATAGTTTTTAAGCCGTGGATGACACCCGGTCTCATCAGGTGTTCCATACACAAACATAAGCTACACGCAAAAGTTAGAAAAAATCCGCACGATGAAACAATAAAGAAAATATTTACTCGTTACAGAAATTTTTACGTTGATATTTTAAGAAAACTTAAACGCAAACACGAAGCATTTGAACTTGAAAAGAACAAAAACTCACCAAAACAGCTTTGGAATACCATTAGGACTATAACACACACACACAAAAGTAAGGAAAAATCGCAAGCACTCATACAAATAAAAGATACTATTCAAAACTCTTTAAATCATTGTAACGACTATTTTGCTGACATCGGAAAGCAGTTAGCGAAACAAACTCTTTCTCAGTCAAACGAAACTCAAATGACGCTAGCAGCCAAAGTCTCACTGAAAAAATCACCTACACATTCAATGTTTTTTGAACCAACCGACGAAACCGAGATCGAGGCTTGTATTCTTAATCTTAAACCGGATAGTGCTCCTGGTCTTGACGGTATAACAAATAGGCTCTTAATATCTGTAAAAAAACACATTATAAAACCTCTTACAGCCATTTGCAATTTAAGCCTTTTAGAGGGAACATTCCCTTCACAGTGGAAAATAGCCGCAGTAACACCTATTTATAAAGCAGGTGAAAAGAGTGAACCACAAAATTATAGACCAATTTCACTTCTAGAAACGTTCTCTAAAATTCTGGAGAAGATTGTAAACAAGCGACTCGTAAAATTTGTGGAGAACAACACACTGATTTCCGACAGGCAGTTTGGCTTCAGACAAGGGAAATCCACGGAAGGTGCGATATCGCTGTTTACTGACATGGTCACGGACCACGTTGATAAAAAAAGTCCGTGCATAGGAGTATTCCTCGCAAAGGCTTTCGACACGGTCTCAATACCCATACTCCTTGAAAAGTTGGAACAAATGGGTATACGTGGTGTTCCACTGCATTGGTTCTGTAGTTATCTAACCAACAGAAGTCAGTGTGTCAGGATTGGGGAACACAAAAGCGTACCGCGACAGGTTGAATTTGGCGTGCCACAGGGTAGCATACTCGGTCCGACTCTTTTTATTCTATATATTAACGACTTAATCGAATCCAAAATCACGAATGCTGAGATTATCTGTTATGCAGATGATACGGCTATCATCTTCCAGGACACCACCTGGAATAAGACCGTTGAGCGCGTAGAGGAAGGAATAAAAGTTATTACTGCCTGGCTTCAAAACAACTTACTAACACTTAACTTGCAAAAAACTAAATTTCTCTGCTTTTACAAAACATTAGCTACTTCACCTTCCTTTACTAGCATTAAATCTTGCTCATGTCTTCACAGCGGTATGCAAACACAACAACATTGTACATGCGACAGCTTCTATAGATCACCCACAGTAAAATACCTTGGTTTAATTTTGGATGAGAAGTTAACTTTTAAAGAACACATTGATACAACTGCAAAAAGAGTCCGTAAACTTATATATATTTTTAAAAATTTACGTGATGCAGCGAACACTAACCTACTCAAAACAGTTTACATGTCTATCTGTCAATCTGTAGTCACTTATTGCATCGCCATATGGGGCGGAGCAACCTCCAATCATATGTTGTCCTTGGAGAGGGCACAAAGATCAGTCCTCAAAGTTATGTTCAAAAAACCAATACGGTACCGCACATTTGAACTTTATAAAGAAAGTGGGCTCCTGACAGTACTTGGTCTTTTCATCCTCAGGGTGATGATACTTACACACTCCCGCGTAATCAAATCAAAAAACTACACGCATATGCTCAGTAAACGTGTTTTCAGGGTTCCTGTCCCTACAGTCAAAAGCAAATATGCTAAAAAGTATAGCGCCTACCTACACCCATATATCTACAATAAGGTTCAATCAGTTTGCCATCTTCAGAACTGCTTACTACATGAGTTGAAGAAATCGGTCTATAAGTGGATTGGTACACTTTCTTACCACAAATTGGAGGCAATACTAAAAGCACACATATAGTCTGTTAAGTGGTCACAATTGTGAATTTCTGATCCCAAGATCCATATCGTAGGGCTTAACAGGCTACTCAAAAACTACACGCACTTTACACTTACAACATACCCACTACCCAAATAACATACTTACACTACCATCCATTTTATCACTAATAAGATTTATTTATGTACATTGACGAAAGTCGCGCTCACTGTAACCTTGGCAACACGTGACAAAGATTGTCTTCCGGACAGGCCTAGCCTAGTGTAGAAATCTTTTGTAATTTTATTTTTATGTAGCGTCTCGGCACAACATTGGCATGTGTTTTGATTAATTATTTACTCATCAAATTATGTAAGTTAACTTAACTATGCTTGTGTTGTTCAATAAACTTTTTTTTTTTTTTTTTTTTTTTTATGTAGAGAGCTTAGTTATATATTTTAATGGTTTTTATATGATTCATTAATTCCAATATAGGTAAATTATGATTTTAAGGATGGAACATTATTTAAGTTATCTTACGCCAATCCGGGCACAGCGATACGGCGTATCAACGTTCACTTATCAAGTATTTATATGCAAAGCAGGTGACTGCCATATCTGTTTGCAATAATGCTTTTCTTACTTACCTATGTCCTACTTTAAAACACTGGTTTTCCCCTATTATTCACTAATTTAAAGTTAGGTGTTCATTAATTACGTGAGGATGGAGGGGGTCCTTTAAAAAACACTAATTACCACACGGGGAAAAGGGGGGCTTATTAAAATATCACGTTTATTTATTTTGTAAACCGAAACACATTTGGTTAATAATGTTGCGAAATTGTCCATTATCTTGGGGAAATTTAGTGTTTAATTGTAAAGCCATAAAGTGGCTATAGAGGTAGTTAACCAGTAACAATTAATTCTTATCAATTTAAATTAGAACATGTCCTTTAGCCTGTTCGAAGCAACTGAATCTATTACTGTTATTTATAAATGCGAAGTAACTCTGTCTGTATGTATTGGTTTCATAAATCTACACGAGCACTTAAGTAAAATATTTATTTAACTTATCTACGTTTATTAGGGTTTACTTCTGAAACTCGCATGTTAAATCATACTTATACTATAAATGAGAAAGTATATAAATGTATGTTTGTCACTTAATCACGCAAATACTACTGGACGGATCTGGATGACGAATATCTAAAAAAAACTAATGCCGGATAAATTTACGGTTCGGTTGGAATAGGTTAAAGTTCAAAATTCAACGAGTACAAAGTCACGAAGTAAAACTACTCCGTGAGTAGATTTTTTATTAACTGAGTATGCGCTAAGGCTCCCAAATTTCCGAACTAAAGGCATAATCAGACTTTTAAGCGGTATTCGCTACCGTCTGCGGCAGAGAATTCACCGTGGTATGCATTAATATAACTGTTCATGTTCATACCAATTCCGCTCTAGCTGCGCTTGGTACCATAGGCTGATACTAAATATCTGAGCGAAACCCGTACTCTACTCTCTAGGTTTGAATATGCCTTAAATAAAAGAAAGGTGGTTCTGTGCGCTAGGTGGCGATGGCGTTTTGGTTAATCAAGTCAAGAAAAAAATACGCTAGTTATCCGAAAGGACTAGAAATAAACATAACCTTTATTTTATTATAAATATTTTTATTCAGTAAAATATATTAATTTCATTTCTATTATAATAATACTAGATTCATATCAAAAACCTCTTGTTACATTTACTTATTTAAGATACTGTTTTTGGTAACTTACTTCTGCAAGGTATAATCAATTTCAGATTTTTTGTGACACTTACCTAAGTATTGAATAACTTCTGAAAATTGTATCGTAAAACTTATACTTATAACTAAAAGTATACACCGAAAATGTAATCCTGAAATGTTTTCTGTACAGTAATGACAAAAATAACACAGAATCATACAATACATACCTACCATACCGATATTGTTAGCAGCTGCGAGCAACGTATTGTTTAAAATTTAAAAACATAATATGGCATTTTTGTAATACAACTTCTGAAATCTATAACAATGGAATGTGAAATCTTTAAAACATTTCGCTGAGTCACATCTCCGTGATACGGTGATATGCTGTACTAACTTTATAAATTTTCAATACTATATGGGTAATTGGGATATTGCGTTTAAGCTACAGTCTGCCCTTGAAAGGGTACGTAGACTATTTGCGGTATTTTCTCGTCGTTAGGGTTGAGGGAGGTGTGGGCGTTGATCACTCGCTCCTGGATCTCCCAGCGCCTGCGCTCGCGCTCGCTCTTCGCCTTCCTGATGGCGCCAGCCAGCGAGAAGGAGAACACAATTCCTATGATCTGAAAGATGAACAGATGTTTTGAGGGCTAGTGTAACCGAAATTTGTCCCTTCATGATTTTCATGGGTATAAACCATGTAGGTAATTGTTTTTAAAATGAGATTTTTTACTTCTTTTACCTCTTACCGAGGTTAGATAGACAGACACGGCGAAACTATAAGCGGGTTCCGTAGTCAACACAGGAACCCTAAGAACTGTAATCTTTAACAATGGCCTTGAAATCACCTGTGAACTATTTTTTTACAGTTGACAGGTATTTTTATGGTCACTCTTTGTAAAAAAATATGGAGTGATGAAAGAGATTAGAAACTTTGACCTGTGCTTTGACCTTAGATACGCTAAATACATATATGTCTTAAGTGCATAAACGAATCATTTTCTAGCCCCATATTTAATGTAGGATAAAAGTCCTTGCAGAACAGAAAGAAAAAAAACTTTTAAACTAACCTGAATAAAGGCAATTGTCAGAGCTCCAGCGCCAAGCAGACCCGCACTTTGGTATATCAAGAAGTACAGCCGGGGCATGCAGCCGTTAGCGTACATCTTCGTGCACTCCTCCACCTCTAGATCAGCCATCATCTCAACCCTGGTCTCCGCACAGCAAGTTATCGGCACGGTGATGTTGCCGTATATAATACCAGTCGCACCGGTCGGCGGCTTCACCTCCCCCCAATCAAGGTAAGAGTCAATACCGCAGCAGTTCATCTGAAATCATTATCATTATCATCCTTTTACGCATCTCTGATCGAAAAAATAGGTTTTTTTTTTCTCACACACACACACGCACACTATATTGGATGATTGACAGTTAATAATAAATATGTAGGTACTGTGTACCAAATTTTATTTTTTATGCAAAAATTGCTGCCCGTGTTCTTCTGGCAAAGTTCCTTTAGTCTCCTCTTATGACACTATGACACGAAGGATAAGAATTGGGTGTTTTTAAATATTTTTTTCAGTATAAAGGAGGATAGTGTAGTAATAAAACAAGTATGTTGCAATAAGTGACACACTTATTAAACAACAAAGTCAAACGTTACCAAGTACCTATCTATTGAAGTCGTATGCTTTGTCTGACAGGCAATTTACTGGTATATCGGAAAAACTATTGTTGGAGACTAAGTAACATGAGCATACATGGGAGGAAGTAGGTAGTATATTTGATGATGTAACTTAATGATATTATATTACTTTCAAATATCATTGATGTAACTATTTGAATTTTATTTATACCTACCAATGACAAAGACTATAGAGAAGTTCATCAATGTAACATTGGAATAAAAAGTAAATATTTGTAACACGGCACACTTCCAACAAATACCAAATTCGCGTTACTCACTACGACTTTAACTCATTTGCGTTACTCCCTGCGACATACGATCACGCCACCCGCGCGTGCACAAACGTTTTGCCTCTTGACCGGCAGGGATCGGCACTCCCGCAGACCTCAGTACGACACAGAGCGAAAAGGTTGTTTCGATCCATAATTAACTACTACTGGATACTAAGGATACTGTTCATTCTAGTGCCAAGTTATTTCCTTTACTTAGTATCATTATACTAACGCGAAAGTTGCTACTGATAGTGTAAAACCCCCGTACCGGGTAAGTGTTGTAAGACTGCTTTATGTATTTAGTTTTAAGTAGTTACAGCTTCTGCTAGCATATATGCTTGCTTACCCTCCTAATGTAATAAAAAGTAAATTGTAACTTATTTATTTGAATTATCTAGTATTGATAATAATAGAGGATAGTAATAATATAAATAATAAACGTATTTACAGTTATCGAAGTACTCGCATACGAAGTATACATATAATCTAAATTTTCTTACTTTATTATTCAACTAGAATAGCTATATAATCCTAAGTTAATGAAAATAAATAATTCTGCGTTACCTGGTGTTTGGTGTCTGTTCAGGTGTTGACATTAAAAATACCTAACCGCAAAGGCTATATAGTTATATTAAAGTAAATAATTTCAAACTGCCTTACTCGATGTTTTTCACTAGTTTAAAGTATTCAGGTCTCTTACTATTATTAATCCCTCAACGCCCAGGCGGCAGGCGCCTGCCGCGATAACAATTGATTTCAATTGTGTCTGGAATAACTCACGATCGAGGGATTAAATAGTTGAATAATGTTTATGTTTCGTTTGATTATGACTGTATTGCCTCACCTTGATCGCTGCTTAAAATAGTGCTGCTATACTTGTGCTTAGCGTACCTATAGTGCCGTGATCGGGATGTTGCAATATGGCCGGAGGATCAGACAGTTTCTGAAATGTCCACTATGATGTTCCAGGGTTCCTACCTTTTACTATCTGCCGTGCACTGCTGTCACTCTCCCATTGGAATTTAAATACTCACTGGTGCCACTGGATACTGCCTACTGCATCACCGCTTCGGGACATCGCTACAGCTGGCCAGGATAGTAGCGTTATTTTAAATTGGGACCTAATCAAGTGTGTTGAATCTAAGACCCATGCTATACCTACCTACTCTTATTTGATGTAATAAATAATTTAGTACTTTTATGGTGTTTTTAGTTAACTCTAAATAGTAGACGCCTACCCGTCACATATTGTATGTTTGTGCTCGAAGCGTTCCTAAGCCACTGATCAAATTGTGACGAACACTTTTGTATTAACTATTGAGGAATGTTTCTGAATTTAAATCGAGACCCCCGAACGGTGTTGCGGGCAACAGTTAGATTAATTAATACCTAAGGGTTTCATACACTCCTTTGATTTAAAGTACAGCCGCATGGCCGCGTGGGCCGCAAGTGTCGCATGACGCACGACGCAAGCCGCAAGCCGCATTGCTCCGAAGTCTACCTTTAGACTACGGCGTGAATTCCCGAAAAAAATAACTGATATCCAGTGCCAGCCCTTTAAAATAATAGCATCACCCCGTATCCTCAGGTGTCGTATTGAGGCGAGTAAAGACAACTGCCAGATAGAAACGGGCAGCAGCGTCATCCCTCCACCATTGGGCAAACTGCAAACGCAAACCCGCCTGCCAAGAATGGCAATTAGGGCAAAATTCTCCTTATTATTATTAGTACAGCACATATCGTTGTGATGTTCTATACTTTAACTATGTAATTATTGCTATCGTATTTTGTTGAGAAGATAAGAACCATAGTACCTGTTCAAAAAAGTACGATGTGCGATCAGCCATTTAACTGTCAATTTTTAGGGTTCCGTAACCAAAGGGTAAAAACGGGACCCTATTACTAAGACTTCGCTGTCTGTCCGTCTGTCCGTCTGTCCGTCTGTCCGTCTGTCCGTCGCTCTGTCACCAGGCTGTATCTCAAGAGCCGCGATAGCTAGACAGTTGAAATTTTCACAAATTATGTATTTCTGTTACCCCAATAACGACAAATACTAAAAACAAAATAAAATAAATATTTAAGGGGGGCCTTTAAATTTTCCCATACAACAAACTCGTTTTTTTGCCTTTTTGGTACGGAACCCTTCGTGCGCGAGACCGACTCGCATTTGGCCGGTTTTTATTAATTGTTAAAAGTAAAACATACAACTATGTAGGTACCTAATTTAAAACGAAACTAGAGCTGTTTCGATTTTTTTTATGAAAAAGTATTTCGCCTTCAACCCATTTTATGTTAATTTAACTTAAACGAACTACTTTTTTTTTCGGTTTTATTTCAACTTCAATGTATCGCTGATCTTCTAGCCTCCATAATACCTTTCTTCTTGTTTGTAACTAATGACAAAGAAAATAAAGATATTTTCTTTGCTAATGATGAACTTGCAAAAACTATTCCTAAATCCATATATTTGTGTATTTCATGTTTCTACATTGTTACTCACCCTAGATTGCATGAAGTCGACGTACTCCTGCACTACAGGGTCTTCGTAGTAGGTAGGTATAGTCGCGCGCAGATTCTGGTCCAGCATCACAGCAATCTGGCTGCGTAGGCTGTATGCAGCGATGGCGGCTGCGATCTCCAGCACGAGTACCAAGGTCAGAATCACTGCGAACTGATAAAAATGCCAGTAAAGCAAAGTACCAAATTTTTTGAAGATACTTGATAATATCTGGCTGACTTCAATGAATGGTAATGGTTCTTTGTCATTCATTTAAGGTTAAGTATCAGCGCCAGCCTGGTGAAGCTGTAACGGCCTTCTGCCACAGCATAGGTCATTTCAAAAAAAAAAACGCCAACTTTAGCCCTTAATCATAACTAGCTCTACCTTAGTAGAGCGACATTGTGAGACCGTTCACTGAACGTAAATTCTACTTCAGTTTTTTACTAAACTGTAATAATTTAAAAATGTTTAATAACGACGGGTTTTTAAAAATCTAATTGGTCAAAGCAAATAAGATTTGCTCTAAAAGTTATCCCGAGCAGACGCTCATCTTGCTCTAATCCTGGACCGACGACTTAGAAATACCTCCATTCATAGCTATGATCCTTTGCACGTATAAAACAAATGAAACATTCGCGACCTCCGTGAAGGAGTAACGTACACGCCGGTTTTCAACGTGTCGCCTGCTCTAAAGTAAAGACTCGGCTTTGGGGCAATGTAGAGAAAAAGTATTTTTCTATATTTTGGCTTTAGCTATATGCCCAATGTTATGCAGCAGTGCAGAGCTGATGTCATTTAAAATTTGCAATAAAGCTATTCGATTTTAATTATCTTTAGACATTTTATGAACTTATATGTATATCAACTTACGATATTGACTAAGCAGGTGCTCTCCTTCAGTGCTCCAATGCAACCGAAGAGCGAGACAAAGAGCATGATGATGCCGATAGCGATCACGAAGACCGCCGGCGAGAAGAAGTGGTCCTCCAGCACGAACGACACATCCTGGTAGATGGCGTAGATCGTCGTGCCCACAGAGATGATCAGCGCTGACGTCAGCTGGAATAATAGTCAGGTCAGTTAATAAATATGGTTATCAGAAAACACTTACCAAGATCTACGTTAGGGCAAGGTTAAATAAACGGACAAGTGCGAGTCGGACTCTCCCACTGAGGGTTCCGTAGGAATTGTAGGTACAGAATAATATGTATTTCAGAAGTCGACTTTCGCAATTATTTCAGAAATTCGCATTTTATTGTTGTATGAGAGCCCCCATACAAAAAACGCCGTTTTTTGCTTATTTTTGCTCGATATCATTATATGGTAACAGGCAATACATTAACAAATTTTATTTTTTTCATATATTGATCATGCAATCAGTCCTCCTTCCGACTATGAGCAGATGTGGTGCGTTTGGTGGAAGATTAATTTTGGGAGGAGAAATTTCACATTTAAAGCATCATCCATGTTCATATAATGGCTCATTCCATGGAGCCAAGTTCAAAGGTCCTGCGTCGCTTCAACCTGTTCACCCTGCAGCACCCAAACTTGCAGTCTGGTAGGGTAAGCTGGGCAGCTAGCTGGTTCGGGTGGTTTTCCAGTCTAGTTTTATATTTCCTGCACATATTTTTGCTTATTCCTTTACAGTTGTGATGTTCAAGTGTTTGTGTACTTCTGAGTTGCGGATGAAACAAGGTGCATTACTGATTTATTTGCTGAGGTGTAACTAAATGTATGTACCTACTGTTGTTTACCTATTCAATGGTACGGAACCCTTCGTGCGCGAGTCCGACTCGCACTTGGCCGGTTTTTTCCTTTGAGGTACGTAAGAAACAATAAAGTGTATCAGACAGTGAGATAAACTCACTAAGCCGAATGGTGAAATTTTTATTTCAAAATCTTAAACCAATTTCGTATCGAGTAACAAAATCACTGTGTCCATTCCGGAAAAAAAAATGAACGCGTCGAATTGAAATCCACCAGTCATGTTTTTTATTGGCTGATAAGGCTGAATAACCACCATGTCCTTGCTTCCAAATATAAACTTGACAAGCAGAATTAAAAACGAATTTGCCCATACACGGCTTCAGTAGGGCCGATTATTATTATTCCCTAAATAGAATCGATATGCAAAACGAAAGGACATGATTACATAAATTCATTATCCCAGTACCTATACCTAGTTTAGGTAATACTGAAAAATGGCGTCCTACATTTTCTATACGTCTATGCATGAAGCGAAGACAATCATGGTAAAAAGGTTTCCGCGAGGCATATTACAATTTCCTGTGACCAGGGAAAAGTAAACAAAACACTTTCCCAAATGGATTGCTTACGTTTCATGCATAAAGTTTGTTGGCGTAGTATAAATAGGAAAAATCAATAAGGTCAATAGTGGTCGAGGAACCACGAAGCGACCTTGGGGTGTGACTGAAATATATATCGCCACAGCGTTATAACTACTCAAGCATAAAATGAGTAACGAACGCATGTAGGTACTATGTTTTTTGGTCAAATAACCAATATCAGACTCTTAGAATGACAATGCCGAAATATCTATGGGTCTGAAACTCTATTACACCATAGCATTACTATATTTATCCTATGGTGTATCTAAATTGGTAAAAGTATTACAAATTGTCACGGTTTAAACATTTTTTTCATTTCGATAACATTGCTAACGCTGCTAATATACTGGTTTTAGAAAACTATTGAAAAATCACGTGAATTTGCTAACGTCATCCATCACCCACACATATTAAGTTAGGTGACCTAATTCGTAAACTAAAAGTATTGTACTAGAATTAAAATGACAATGTTGTCTCGGACGAAAGTAAACACCTGTGACACCGGCCCGTGAATCTTATCAATTTAGGCAACGTTTTTTATGCATCAGGCTAAGAAACAGAATGAATATGATAGCGATTTGAGTTGATAATCAGTCAAATTAAAACATACAGGGTTACCGGTAATTCGATACATTCCTTCGGAGGGGTAAAAATAGAGCTAATTTAATATTGCTAATCTAATTTGCAATAGAATTTGTCATATAATTATTTTTTTAATTCAACTTTTGCGAATTTACGTGCATAACATAAAATTTCAGAGTATTTCTACATCTTATTGTTATTTGGAAGAAGGGTTGAGATGTTAGGAGGTATCAGATCATACATAAAAATAGCATCAAAATGAAACATTTATATAGGAGCAATTCAAAAATAAAAGCACAAAACCTTGAATATCTTAAAAAGTAATCACTATCCGCTAGGGTACATCATGACAAAATCTATTGCAAATGAGGTTTACTTTTACCCCTCCAAAGGAATGTATCGAATTGCCGGTAACCCTGTATAAGTATTTGAAACTGTCATTGTTTAAGTTAATTCAATTTTTGGTGTTTGTCTTTTGACAGTCACAAATCATAAACCTTTGAAATAAACTTTGGAAGCATTATTAACGAATAGATATACTTACCTGTCAGGACACAAATTATTTCAGATAAGCAGACACTTATAAAATGTCAACTCTATTGTAAGTCAATTACGCCTTAAAGCCATTGTTATCAATATTTTTCGTGTAAAAAATTGATCGAACGATTTTTGTTGTCAGTCAAACAAAGATGATTTTGTATTTTTGATGTTTTGTTATTATAAAGATATATATTTGGTGACCATGTTTTGACGTATTCTATTCATAAATATGATGTATTGTATATAAATACAGTAAGGTATTGACCATAGTTTAAGTTTTAAAGAAGTAGTTATAATACCTATACATACACCGATTTCTATGTTACTGAAAGTCGTGGTTCGTTAAAATCGTGAAGATAAAATAAAAATATATTCATGCATTGGCTCCAAATGAACTAATGAATAATTTATTTATAGCTTGAAAAACGTTTCATAATGAGGCTGTAGAATAACAGACACATTCAGGTTTTATTGAGGTTGATTATTTGTAAGTACAATGAGCAATGAGACTTGTCATAATCTCGTAATTTTTGCAGATATCATTTGAATTTTGTTTTCGGTATTTAAGTCGATTGACTCGCTTTCAACTCGCTACTAGCCAGAAAACCATATGCACTTAGGTTCGACTGGTGTGTTTTGCAAGATGAATAGCCTACAGTGCAGTAAAGTGAATATTAATCTGCGGCAACTAATGAACTCGACTAAATCCATAGGTCCGGTTCGGACTTGTTTAGCCGGTAAGCCAGTGAGCAGGGTCGCGTGTTGGAGGTGCTACTCGCCCGTGAAAATAGAACAAAATGGATTGACTTGACTAAATTACTTACTACTAACCTACTCGACTAATTTTTTGATGATCAGCAGCTACTAAATTACTCGTTACTCGACTAAAATACTGCGAACTAGGCTTTACGGATTTTTAAAGTTCAAAGTAACTATTGCGTCGTATGCTGAATTTTAATACAATTATTTGACTTCTATTTAGCGATTTCCTTTTGAAATAAACCTTCTAAACTTCTAAGCAACCTAGTAGTTATGCATGAAATACCTACCTTTATAAACAAAATTTCACATGGTTCTTCTAAATTGTTCAGAAAATCGATAAAGTCAAATTACGAAACATAAAATAAGCCCCTCCGGGGCTAAGCGTACGACATACTCGTACCTATTATGCTACCGTTGCGCAAGTATAAGTAATATAGGCGCCTCTTCATGTGTCAGATATATTGTCATTAAATGGTCATCATAATAATTGTGCTCCTTAAACCTAATGATAGTTTATGCACACGTGCAGAAACATCATTTTACAGTTTATCTTTTCCTTGTACGGGTGATTAAATGTCTTGCCTAGTTTTGCCCTATCTTAGGCTTAACTGTCTCAATTACAAAACTAAAACTCCTAATACATTCCAGGGTATTTTCAGGACCTTAAGCATTTACAGAATTGCGACCGAAATTGGAAATCACAATTTTTCCCCTTTCTAAACACCTGTTACGATTGGTGTAAGCATTCAGTCCTGCGCCTTTGTATACAAAAGCTAATATTTGATTTATTTATTTTTCTTTTCCGTTTCTTATCTACAACAGTCACCCTTAATTACCTTTGCGATAGCTCGGGACTTTTTTATGGAAACAAGCCATTTTTCAGAACTCTGCAAATGAACGTCTGGAAACCCTAGTAGTACCTCTGTTGGTATTTACTGCTTAAGTACCTTACAGTGAAATATGCCTGGATTGTTTACCGATTGAATAGTCAACAGAACGAAAGAATAGCTTATTCATCTCATATGCCATGCGATTCCGACCTGAAGATTTATACTACAAAGGTACCTATTGTTCTTTAGGAATACAATTTTCCGAATGGCGCAGTTAAAACATTAAACATTAGCACAGTCGCTTTAACGATAATACGAGTACATAGAAACCAAATAATATATTGTCACATTTTTCTACATATCCTTATCAGTTATAGAGTTTGAATCACCGACATAAAACACTGCATTGATAACGCCTTAAAATAAATAATTAGTACAACCTAACTCACCACAAAAATCGCAGTCACACACAATAACATGTACTTAATACACCTCATTCCGACTTCTAGATTTTGCGCCATTTTGTAATGTTTCACTTATGAAGCGTTTGTCAGTTGTCACAGCACAGCACGCAATATAATACTGGGTGGAGGTGTTTTCAGGTTAGCGTGTTATCAGTAGATAAGGAATATCGATATGGCGGCCGCGCTCGCGACGTTCGCTCAGGTACTGAACGTTTCAATGCCATAAAAACATTTTCTTTCAGCCAATTAGCACAGTGGACATGAATATAGTAGAGCCACACTAAGGAATGAGGTGCATAAATAAAAACAAGGAGGACTTAGAAATCAGCCGGATTTTGCAACTATAACGATAGAATAAATCATTAAACCAACCGATTTGATTGCCCGACCATTAGATAAAGAGCTACCACTATCGTCAAACAACCGTGTTCGACAACCTTGTTGATTGAGTGATGCAGTTGTCCGTTACGTAAGGGTCCAGGGTTTGATTCCCGCTATTCCCAGCCGCATTAAGTAGGGAACAGATCTTTTCTGAAGTGTTTTGGGTCTGGATAGTTTTATTGTAATGCTTCAGAAGGCACGTCAAGCCGAGAGCATCGGCTCTCGGCTTCTATCGCAAGATGGATTGGAGAGGAGGAGGAGATCTTAAATTGCCTTCCGGCGTCTCGTAGTTCGAAGTAACTCCACTGTGTGGCAAAAGCTATGAAGAACTCTTATTACTATAATTGTGGTTAGTGGTCCTTGGCGTGTGGTACCAGCTTAAAATAGGTTAGCACGACCACTTCTTGTCTAATGGGTGTAAAAACGACTAAAGGATTAGTCCTAGTAAACGACAGGCTGCAGTATCATCTTTCCACCATCAGCCGACTGCGCTAACACTCCAGCCAAGTGGATTTTAATAGTAAGATTCATCTTCGGGAGAGTTCTATGTCCATATGTAGATTACCCTAGGCCAGTGTTTCCCACACAGAACATTTTTCTGCGGTTTCCCATTTGCCGGGTTGCGACCTGGTACCAGGGCATCAAAATAAAATACCATATCGCAACATTCCCGCCTTGTTTTCAAAGTAATACCTATCGAATGACGCATTGTAAAAAATCTTCTTTCGTCATTTTCCGCGAACTTGGATTCTTTAGAAAGGAAAAATAAGCAGCAGCTCCATGCTTCGCACTAAAATTTTGTGACTAAATAGTGTAAAATCATATTTTTACTATTAAATTATTGAAAAATGTATACTATTATACCTAATGGAACCAGCTTGGGTTTAAAATTACTAAGTGGGTCACAATTCACAAATGGGCAATCTGAAAATTACCAGGCCATGGCAGAACAATGTTTGGGAAACACTGCCCTAGGTCAATTTAGAGGTCTGGAAGCTTTGTGGCAACATAGGAGTGGAAGCCACCCCAAATTGCTTTCCAAATAAAATGGTAATTTTTTTTCAATCGAGTTTTTATTTTATAATATTTTAACAATCATGTTACTACAAAGTGCTATAGGAACAGGAAAAAATACAAAGGAAAAATTGTTTACTGGTGATTACTTGTCTGAATTAGATTTCTTCAAAATCTCTACTTTGGGGAGGCCCCGGGGCTGTGGCCCTCGTTGCCCTAATCCGGCCCTGATCTAGGCCGATGATGATGATGAGTGACCCTACTGTTTGTACAGAACATATGTACAATTAGCCAGCGCAAACGGACGCTAATCGCCGCGGCAAACAGTCTACGTCATCGGCTACCAGCCATACAGGTAAATGCTGACGTGTCATTGTATTTTTCGATATTATATTGAAGGTTAGTTGGTCTACAGTCAAGTCACAAAATAAGATTTTTAATTTTGACCACTTGAAACTTATAGGCCTGGGCCTATAAGTTCAAAATCGCCCCTGGGGCGGATCTAACTAGGGCTTTTTGGTTACAGTCCCGGGCCCCTATACTTTTCTTAACTACATCATTTTAGCGAATGGGTTTTACCTAGTACGTAACTAGGCCCCTGCCTAACTAACTAGGTAACGTTAGCCGATGATCCGTCCCTGTGTAGATCAACAAATAAGCGTAAACCAAGAAAATTGTATTGATCGATGTTGAAGATCATAAATAAGCTCTGTACGACTTATTCTTAATGAAGTCTAAAACTACCTGAGCCTTATATGAATAATACGTATGGGTTTGTTTTGCGGTAAAGCTATTAAGATGACTTTACTAAACCAAGCCTTTTAGAATCAACAAATACAATCAATGACTTGCTTAATCGTCTTAGCTGATATTAAGATAGTCTATTTGCAAGTAGGTATACTTACTACGAGTTCACTGTACTAAGGTTATTCGAAATTTAAAATCTTCTATTAATAACACCATTATGACAATGGAAAAAAAACACATAAATGCAGATGTTACAACTGTTACAAGATTCCCGGGTATTCTAGGTAGGATCCTACGGACTACGCCGTCACGTAACTGACGCAAAGACTTGGCAGCTTTAGATAGATAGATAGATAGATACACTTTATTGCACACCATAAAATTGAAAAATAACATGAGTAAGATTTAGATTAGTACAATTTAGGCGGTCTTATCGCTTGCAGCGATCTCTACCAGACAACCTTCAGGTAGAGGAAAGATGAAACAGATTTGAGAGGGGAAGGCGGCGGAGAGTATTCAAAAGCATACGTAAAAAAAAGTAATAAAAGAGATGTAAAATTACAATCTGAAATATCTAATATTACACGCATAGTAAATCATGCACATGATAGCACATATGCATATTATTACACATTTCATAGGCTGTATGCAGTGATACAGATGCTATTAACGGGAAGTCGTAACAAAGGCAAAGTTTATGCCAAATTTTTTGCTCAGGGCAAAGAAAATATATTTTCTTTGCTCAGGGTGAAGATCTTGATTGTACCTATAAAGGTGAAGTAGCTGTTACGAAACCCCTTACGGACATATTCATATTCAATAGAATACTACTGAAGAAGACTACTGTAATATTTTTTTTTAGAAACGTTAAACTCATCGGGATTTAACGGATAAACAAACTTTTGAGATCTAGTAGGACAATCAGGTAAAAATGCTTAAGTTTGCCAAACTTATGTGTTTAGACAGGACAGATGTAAATTAAGAAAAAAATTAAATAGCCAAAAAGTTTCAATGACTTTTTTTGGGAATATCTATCTAAATTAGTGGTCCTTAATTTACTTTTATAGTTATAGAGAAAGTATTTTAAGCTATTGCATAGCTTCTATCGCGGGCCTTGAGCGTGGAAACCTAATCCAGAAATTCCGTAACGAAAATAACCTAACACCCCCCACTCCGACCGGCACAGCGGAAATTTATCATGATGATAAATTTCTTTTTGCACTATGTAGATTCCAAATCTTGCTAGTTTATATCCGTTTTGACGATTTTGATGAGACGACTTCTTTCCCCGAGGTCAACCTGGTCTCGATGGGGTCGCTTATTAAGTTACCTACTAGCGTATCGAATGAAGCCCGCTAATTTCCAGCTTCCCCATACCGGTGCGAATTGGATTCACACTCGGAATGCTTAACCCATTTATAAGGCCATAAAGGATTATCCACATAATAAGTTTAAAGCTGGGGATTTTTAATGTTTTACAATCGCAACTTAGACGGAAACCGAAATATTAATCGCCATATGCATTTACTTGCTTATTCTAATGAATTTTCCAGAAAGCTCTAATGGTTAGCTGAAAATCAATTATGAAACGAGCTGTAGTATTATACCAAATAGACTATACCTTCAAAGTTAATACTTCATAGTTGTATTCTTAAACACAATTGAAAAGGTTAAAGGTAGTAGATTTCATCTCTTGTTCTAAAAACTTCGGTGTCTAATACTAAACATACTTTTTATATATACAATTTCTTGAATAAAAATTTTGACTGCCTGGGGTGGGACTCGAACCCATAACCTTCCGCTTTCCGGACGACTGCTCTAACTATTGGGCTACCCAGATATTTAGTGTGTCGAAGAATTTATTCAAGGCCTTACGCTGTGAACCAGCGGAGTTTCATCAATGTTTAAAAAAAAAAGTAAAGTAACAGCCTAAGCTATCCCACTGCAGGGAAAAGGCCTCCATCGTTGTATTCAAGTTACCACAGCAATGATGGGTACTGGCATAATTACCACGCTTGCCAAATGCGGGTTGGTGCTCACAAACCCGAGCAATGTTCGAAAATTCGAAACTTTTTGTTGCCCGACCCGGGGATCGAACCCGAAAATCGAATCTTGGTCCGGTATTTAAACCACTAGACCATCAATGTTTAACAGACAACAAATACTTTTACTCATAATCAACACGCCCTAAAACCAGGGAAAACCTTAAGGCCCGGTAGGTCGGCATTTATGGATCAGTATCAATCGATCGCCAATTACAAAGCGCCCATGCGCACCGTAATCACCAGCGCGCGACACGCGTACTACGGGCTACTGCTGCTGACGAGCCTCCGCGCTCACGTATTTTGTAGTTATTGAAACATAGTAATTATTAGTTATACAAGATGCAATTTCAACCACGTGCTCACGTTGTGTAACCGTTATGTATAGCATCGTGGCAGTGTTATTTTCTATGTTTTATCTTTTTTTTAGGGTTTCGTACCGAAAGAGTAAAAACGGGACCATATTACTAAGACTTCGCTGTCTCTCCGTCTGTTCGTCTGTCCGTCTGTCCGTCGCTCTGTCACCAGGCTGTATCTCAAGAGCCGCGATAGCTAGACAGATGAAATTTTCACATATTATGTATTTCTGTTACCGCAATAACAACAAATACTAAAAACAAAATAAAATAAATATTTAAGGGGGGCTCCCATACAACAAACTCGTTTTTTTTGGCCTTTTTGGTACGGAACCCTCCGTGCGCGAGTCCGACTCGCACATGGCCGGTTTTTTATAATATAATTTATTTATTTTAAAACACGCTGTGACGCGCACGGATGTAGCTGTGTAAGGTTCATTCATCCGGGACCCCGCTGCAGCAAAATAATACGTCTGTGCGCGTCACAGTGTGTTACAAAATTAAAAGTCAGAATCAAAATTATTTATTTTACAAAAATAAATATTAAAAAAATAAATAACACTGCCATGATGTTACACATAATGGTCCAATAACGTGGGTTTCGTTTTCCGGTGGTTTAAAATGCACCGTGTTTAATTTAATGAAATAAAACTCAACTAATTTGTCTATAAATATTTAGTAGCTTTAAACAAGCATAAAAAAATTATTCAAATTGTCCGTAGTTTAGTCGTTATATGTAAAAAACGTATCGAAAAGATGTAGGTTTGTGATTTTTTTTCTATCGAGCCAAGTTAATTAAATCGTGTAACCGGCAATGAATGTGACTAGACTAGATTCTTAACTAATACAAATATTTTTTTCAGACTTTAAAACGCTGTTTTCTAGTTCTCAGATGGGTTTTAAAAACTACGTCGCCTTAAAGGCTGATATCTGAAGTTCTGAACTACCCCCACTCATGCAGTCATGCAGTGCATCGCGGCAGCGGTCGGTTCCCAAGAGGACAAGGACATTTCGATTGACCCTGAGGCAATGGCCTCAGGCGGATAGGTGGTCGGTATCTCTCCTTAGCAGAAATTGTACTGCCTAAAAAGCGAGACCTAGAGAGAGGAACCGCGGTAAATGTTATGGCACTTAAAACATGAGAACTGTAATCTGTACTCATTTCGCAACCAAAGAACGCTGATACATTTTCAGTAGTATGTAATGATCAGTTTTTCTAACCTCCTTCTAAATTTTAATACAACAATCTACGAGACAAAAAACAAAGGACGTATTTTTTCTTTTTGTATATAGCCCAGTCCAAAAATGTCAAGATAAAGTACTTAGAAAATATCCACAAAAAATCTAAAATATTTGATACGGCCCCTCCCAACACTTTTTTTACGCGATTCGCATCTCATTCATTTAATAGGATACTATTCATAAGTTGTTGATTTTCCCTTTATACCTTTACCACATAGGAATATTTAATCATGTGCCTTTACTGTCTTAGGACCGTAAAAAATAAATTTGACCAATATTTTTACTTCATAAATGGACTGTAAATACGATACTTAACGCCTATAAAACATTTGGAAGGTGATGAAAAAGTGACATTTAAAATAATAATTAATAATTGCTCAATTAATTTGAAATTATAAAATTGACATTCACATGCCCGCTAGGGCAATTTACACTGATTCATTCTGTACAAGCCAATATTATTGTAATTACGTGTATTTTGTGAATAAATAATTTGAATTTGAATTTGAATTTGTAATCCTGTATAATACTGCCCAGATACTACTCGTTAGTTCAGCAGTAGGCTTTGAAGAACCTCTTCTTTGAAGAAATGGATACCTCTAAACGGTGAGTTAAGCCTAATAAAAGCCAAGTCTGCTGACGTAACAAAGGGTGAGAATTATTTTCTGTAATACCACCTATAGTAAGATCAAAATATTTAAACCAGTATGGATGGTTCAAACTTTATGAGTTTTTTTTGGGATTGTGGGATCTACCTCCTAGTGGTCCACCCTGAGCAACGGCATCTTTAGTTTTTCTAACCAATGATGACGGCTAACAGATCCCTCTGCGGTGGTAGGCTTCGTAAGAGGCTGCCTGGATGCTAGCACCTTCCTGCCGGAGTCCAGCGCTAAACAGTTTTTCTGTGTTCCGCTGGTGTGTGGGAGAACCAGTGTCTCTGGGTAAGCTCGCTCCATCTTAGGCTTCTTCTTAACCGTAGAGTATGTACTCAAGAGCAAGCCAATTATTTATATTAAAAATTAAAAAAAACTTTGTCACCTTCGCTGTAATGGAGCATCCAAACTGCAGTCACTTTTGTAGAATAACGTTTCTGAATTTTACCAACTGGGAAACAAAAATGGAGTACTAAAAATTGCCCGACCCCGGGATCGAACCAGGGAACCCGAGATCTTGGCCCCTGTATTTAAACCACTCGACCAACAGGGCGCTTAATTTGATTTAACGTAGTATTATTTTGGGGTAGTGCCAGCTCTTCATTTGTCTAGGCTGGGGAACATCTAGCTTGAATACGGACAATTCAATACATACAGAATAAATATAAACTAGGTATACTTAACATATTTTTGGCTATAATCACCATACATCACAAGTCATAACAGTACAACTTAAACTACGCACAAACAAAACAATGATAAATTAAGTAATTAAATGCTTGTCTTCCGCACTCTGCCACTCTTCAGGGATAGGATCCATTCTCCTCTTTCGTCATCTTTGCTAACCAGACGGCTCCTGCCACTGCCAATGCCTGAAAAATATTGTCTTTATGTGAAATGCTTCTAAATACGCAAGACATTGAGTATGCAGTGATGAAAAAAGTGTGTACCTACATCCCAAATTTTGAAGTCTGAGTTCTAGTTATATTTTTTTTAATAACAGTGAAAATACATTTAAAATCAGTACTTGCAAAGTCTGCGCTATAGTTAGTAGTTTTATTCTATATCACGCATGCACAGTAGACAATACGATTATTAGATCTCATCGTCTAACTAAGAGTTATGTAATCTGGTTAACTGGTTAGAATTACATGATGGACAATTTAATTAGCTGCAGACGCTGAAAATCAACATAGGCACAGATTACCAAATAGTTACTATGAGTCTATGACATTGTGCGTGTGCCACGACTGAAATAAAAGTTTGGGATGGAAATAAAGATAGGATCAGGTTAGTATTTGTTCCACTACGCGACTGCCGATTGCTAATAAGTCTCTAGCTACAGCAATGAGTGCCTACATCTGTATTTTTTTGTCAATTCAAAAGGAAGCCTTCCCATAAGGGTCTTTACAGTGACCGTTTATCATACCCTTATGTTCAAGGTTGGAAGTCAAAGTGGTCGTTTGACTCTCTTTCCGTTCAAAATTGCACCCTATAAAATGTTTTCAAAAGTAAACAGTCACAACCCACCTGTAAAAGAACCAAGAAGATTCCAGCAACTCCTATAGCAGCGGCGTGCGACTGCACCCAAGACCCGAAGGCGGCTGAACAGCCTTCCGCTCTCAAGGCTGGCGTGGGCGTGTCCACAGTACAGTTGAAAGTCTGAATAGTCCCGAATGGGAAGTTGCAGCAGCTTAATGGAAGACCCCTGGTCACAGTTGAGTTGAGAGGTATCAGCCAATCGCTTGCGTTGTTCACGCCGCAACACGAGAACTGGAACACGTGATGAAGGTTTTGTATTTTATAATTATTAAATTTTCTGTCTGTCTGTCTGCGTTTCTGTAAAAGTAAAGTAACAGCCTATAATCATCACACTGCAGGCGTCTGCAAGGCAATGCATCCATCATTGAATTCAAGTTACCATAGCAATGATGGGTACAGGTATTTTAAAAGCACCACGCTTGCCAAATGCGGGTTGGTGATAACGAACTCAAGCAATGTACGAAATTTCGAAACATTTAGGTATGTTGCCAGACCCGGGAGTCGAACCCAGGACCTCGAGATCTTGGCCCGGTATTTAAACCGCTAGACCAACGAGGACTTGCGTTTATCGGTGGTTCAGTGGAAGAATGCTCGCCCGCGTTTATGTACTATCGCCTTCTCCGCCTGACCACCTTTAAGTGGAAACACTACGGTCGAGAGAATTGAAAAATAGGTATTTGTAAAATCTATTGCTGTCGCGCAGTCCCCAACGCCTCCACCGCAGAGCGTGATAGAGACAATTGCATTTTGGACCGAAAATACCTACTAAAAGCACACAAAATCAACGTTTCGTAGTCCCCCTAATCATTTTCCAAAACTAGACCGATTTAAATACTTTTTTGGCTTTGTCCGTGTTCGTATATTTTGCTTTTTTTCTAAAATTTAGCCAAATTTGTTTTCTGGATGTTTGAGCACAGCGGAAAATCTGGCGAATAATTTAGATTTTTGGAGGCTCATATCTCTTTTATTATTTAATTCATGAAAAAAGGAAAACATAGAAACATGATAATAGTGGCCATAGATTTTTGTAATAAAAGTTATTGCTCTACTGGCATTATCCAGGGAGGAAAAAGGGGACTACGTTTGTATGGAAAAACGACTCTTGTGTTTCCTCTTAAGAGCAAAATCGCCTGCAACTCGCGTCGTCTTTTGTTTAAAGTGACGTCCGGTTTTGTGTAGTACTGTACGCTATTTTCGTTTGAAAGTGTTTAGGCGTCGGAGACCAAATATTGATATACGAAACACACCTCTCCTGGAGGGGCTCTCTATAAACTAGGATATTAACATAATCGCCACGCATGGCAGCTGGGTTGGCGATCGCAGTTTGGCTAATGGTAAAGAAGACGCTGCTGCCCATCTCCTTCTATAAGTAGGTACTCCTTTAATCGCTTCTTACTACGCTCATAGGAAAAAAGGACACACCTCTTTTGTCCAGCCGTGAACCTAACCTAGGTAGGTAGGTACCATAAAGGCTATTAATGATGATCAGTATACGGTATATTTCTTTGAGATAACCTCTAAATGTATGTTTACTTTTTGCTTTAGGCGATAATGTAATCTATGTTACAGTCGACCTCACCTTGATTGAGTGAAGCATTTCTATTGAACACGCCAATAACTAAGTTGTGGGAAAAATAGTGACACTTAATGAAGATTCACAAGAATATTACGGATGATTCATATATGTTTTGGGTAAAAGAACATCTAAAGGCACTAATGAGGTCTATAATTCAAAAACTTTTTTTATTAGACTCTGTAAATAAATGACTGTTGCCGAAAAAAAAGTTACTTACGTCCTCCTGGACCTCGTCCCATAGCTTAGTGACCACGAAGTTGTCGCTTCCGTAGAGTTGCATTGTATCGTACAACTGTCGCTGCACTAACGCCACCGTGTTGCTCTTCAGCGCATACCCAGCAATGCAAGCTGATAGTTGGAATATGAACATCACCACCATCGCGCCGGCAAACTGGAATTTATAATATCATTGTTAACCGCAACTGGAAAGACTTTATACAAAAAAAAATGCATTCAGTTGCAATTGTTTTCAGTCACCGCCATTACACCGCCTAACCCCCACAAACACAAAGAATATACCGTCTAGATATACCAATCATCATTGATATTGATGATGGCGGTGTGGGTAGGAGGCCTACTTTGTAGATAAACGATCTTGCGAAGGCCGCGGGAAGCCGCTGGATGCGGGTAGCGCGGGACTAATCGTTGTAGAGATCCTCATGGAAGGCGTATATTAAGACTTAAGACGTCCTTTGAGATATTGAGAAATTATATTTTTTCAGATATTACTCGTATTTTTCATCAAGAGCATAAAATTCATCAATAATAATTTTCTGCATTCCTTTTGATCAATTGTCTCCTAACGCTTTGAAAACACTGAAATAATTAAATATATGGATCCCGAATCAATTAACTTATAGTACCTACATTTTTGTCAATCACTGAGATGCATCTCGATGATCATCTAAGAGCATCTACTACGACTATGATGATTTTGATATCTTTAAGACTAACGTAACTTCGTACAGCACGCACTTGTATACTCTAAAATATTTATAGTGAGAGATCACCCCTTATATTGTATATTATAGTACTAGCTTTTGCCCTCGACTTCGTGCGCGTGAAGTAGTTATTTTTGGTATTTTTTTTACTTTTGGCATGCTATTTTTGGTAGTGGTCACATTACACACCTTTTTTTAAAGACCGTTAAAAAGTAGCCTATGTCCTTCCCCAAGGTCTAATCGACCTTCGTACATCATCAAAATCGGTTCAGTGGTTTAGGCGTGAAAGCTTAATACACAGACAGACAGTTTCTTTCGCATTTGTAATATTAGTAGGGATACAGTTGTGCTGCAAAGGCTTGTCCTGGATTATGTCGCATGCGTATGTAAAATGTATGGTAAAAGTCACGTCTCAGAGGCCTGTAATAGGCGATTTGGACTACTCTGACATCAGACTAACCCAAAGAAAAGTAATGTATACGAAAACAAGACTGATTTATTTCAGTAATGCCATATCAAAGATCGGGCTGAGATATTGAAAAACATTATTTTCAATTTTCATCTGCCTTAAACCCAATGTCATGTGTACCGGCACGTTAAAAGAATAGCACCACACCCAGCTTCTCTCCCTATGGGTGTCGTAAGAGACGAGTGAAGGAGAACTGTCAGAGGAGATGGGTAGCAGCGTCTCCCTCCACCATTGGAAAAAATGCGTTAGGCAAGCCGACTGTCAAGCACAGTGATTAATTATGGCAAAATACTTCTTTTGGCCTGTGTCCAGCGGTTGACTGATAATACCTGGTGGTAATGATGACGAGGAAACCCAATTTTATATGGCTCCACACTTATGGCCTTTTGTACTAGGTACTTAAAGCCTTGTAGCCATTACCCAACTTGTACGAAGCGTGCATTGGATTTTCGCCTGAACACAAAGCAATCTTATCAGATTGGCACTATCAAACAAAATAGAATAGTACTTTACATAAAGGAAGAGTACGTCCTTACGGATTTCAAGGTTGAAGATAGCCGATACCGGTAAAACGGAGTTACTACATTATTTTGACAGTTTGTTAAGTCAGACATTCAAACAAGTATGTTAAGTTTTTTGCCATGGATGATTGGTTTCCTATGCTAATTTTACTGTTTTTTGATTCCAACGATAATAAGTATAAGACTTAGGTGCCCATAATATTATATTCAAATGTCAATAAAACCCTGATTCCATACATGTATCGTTTTAAATTTAATTGCTGAACATATTTACATGTTTAATCAAAATGACGTTAAAAACATTTAAAGATCTTTAACATTAATGCCTCGTCAAAGAAACTCTACGTTCGGGTTCCGGGTAACTTAAAAAAAAATAGTATGGCCTGCATGGTAAGGCCTGATATTGGTATGAAACTGATGGCAAAAGGACACATTGTTCCGTTCAAGCAAAAAACATCATTAATCTAGCTAGGGTATTAAAAAAGTAACTGCCAAAAGATGTAGGTACAACAGTACCTAGCCCCCGTTTTAAGGTACGTATGAAGCGATGATACATTACATCACAATTGTTTCAATCAGTGTTTCAATGTTTGTAAGGGTTGTCCCGTTTTGAATGAGCCAGGTATTATGTACTGCAGACATGCAATCCTAAACTGAAATGCCTGTCTGTGCCACTGCATTCTAACCATGTCATTTCGACTTTTGTCCGAATGCCATCTTGTCTCTTGTTTCCTTATAGGTATATCACCATATATCACCACGATTGGCAGATGGAATGGCGATCACAGTTTGATATATGGTGCAGAAAACACATGAGTACCTAAATATTATTCATGCGCAGAAAATACGCTGCTACTGTCACTTGGCTGTACTTATTTGTTAATGTGGTGTAATGTACTAACCTACCATCTTTACTATTCGGGCGACTGCTTTGCTTTTCCAACATGAGTTACGAAGCGATTGCTTCAATTTTTTTGTTTAAAATTTTACCTTAACCAAAAAGACACTTGCTATTAGAACCGTTAAATTTTTTGTAAATTATCGAAGTAGTAAACAATTCATTTTTACAGGTAATAAGAATTATTTATTTCATTAACCAAAACATTGATGAAACATCGCGGCGCAACTCTGAGTAATAAACCACTTCAGATTTTTGTTTTTCAAGGAAATTATCTTTGCTACACATTGGCATTGTAATTGCAAAGACATTTGTTAATGTTTCAGTGTGAAATTTCTATTTAAAACGTGTGCATGATGTGCCTATAAACTAAGAATATCTGCTTTAGCATGACTCATAAACGCTAAAATTATGGGTAAGTATCTTCACGTGCGTTATGAGTTTACGATCTTGTAAAGGTCAACTGTTTACGGAAGAATTTTGTTATCATTGTTTCGTAGTAACTATTATTTACTCAAGATTTTCAAACTGATATTTATTTTACGTTAGTTATATGTATACTTACATACGTTCTGTTTAATTAAGGACATAGGTATATGTTAGACTTAGTAGTATTAAAATATTTGATGCCTCATGTAACTGAAGATATGTACTTAACTGTTGTGCAATTGCCGAAAAATCCTGATAAAAATCTACAATATACCTTTTACTGTTTTATATAAGTTCGTACATAATATGAACAAGTGTGACAGTGACTCTTATAAGCGAAATTGTGTATGTGCCTACACTGAAAGTAATAGAATAACTGTATATAAGATAAGTTCATGCCTGAAATAATCTTGACTAGGTACTTATAATCATTATCATTCAAAATTGTCCTGTGGAGCCGGCTTGGAATTGAGAAGCACCGCCCTATCTTGTCCTATGGTTTTCGAAATACCTAGGCGTCTTACCAAAAGGAAACATGCAGCAGCTTCTACTCCCCACCATTAGCCAAACTGCCAAACTTCGTCTGCAATGCTTGGCGAATATGGAAACATACACGTCCAGCTATAATGGTTGATGATGACGATGAATGACCAAACATTACATTGTAGATGCCTAGATTATTTAAGAGTACCATTGGTACATCTTTAATCTTGTTTGCTTAGACAAAACTTGCTTAAAAACAATATCTCATTTCTTCCTTGCTTATCAAATAAGTTGTTTTTGTTTATTTAGCCATTTTTCAGTATTTTCCTTAAAAATATATTATAACTTATTAGCATAAGAATTGCTAAAAACACCTTGACGTATTCATTAATGTATTCCAAGTGCCTAGACTCTAGAGTTCTAACTAGTCGCATGCTTTAATTATCATTTGATAACAAAACAAATAGATACAATTATTTAAAATAGATAACTGACATTTCATCAACGACGTAAATAGGACGAACGGTAGCTGGGGATTAAAATTAAACTGAATCGTTCTCATTCCAGGCGTGGAAACTATTTTAATAATGACTTACCACCATGATCATCATGTAGTTCTCTTTGAAGGCACCGTAGAACCCGAAGAACGCGATGAGGAAGATGATGATTCCTGTTGCGATACAGAAAGCCGGGAGCGAGAAGAAACGTTCCGAAAGGAAATAATGGTATCCATTGTAGGCTCTCTGAACTGAACTGCCCACAGACAGTATAATGATGCCCGTTATCTGAAAACACCGTCACACAAACACATGACTTAACCAGCCATAAATGTATCTGGAACTCACTACACAAACACATCTCTGCCTCGGCCACTTACCAGAAATAGAAAGTTCACTGTCACTAATGTGTATTTCACAGTTGTAAATATTTTCGATAGCATTTTAATTTTATTGTTTTACCGTGCGCAGCGAGCAGAGTGTTAGCGGTTAATGTTAAACTACGTATAGTTCGGCTTCAGATATTTTTATCGCAGTACATTAATCTTGATAAGGAAAACAAGCGGATTTATCTCTCGAGGCTCCTGCCGTGTGATCTGTCGAGTGCTGTCATTTTTCACCTACAAATCGATAGCTATATTTTTCTACTGTGTAGTATTGTTAGTTTTTTCCCCCCGATGCCGCGATGATACTTGAATACGAACGGTAACTAGGACGCAGTGCGCATGATGTTATCAATGTTTTTTCGGATGTAGTATATTATATTATTTACTACATCTAATACATACATACATACATACATATTATCACGCCTCCTTCCCAACGGGGTAGGCAGAGACCAAGGCCTTCCACTTACTACGATCCTGGCATACATCTTTCGCTTCTTCCACATTCATCAATCTTTTCATGCATGCTCGTCGGTTTAGAGTACTCTTGACCTGACCTTTCTTCAGAACATCCCCGATTTGATGATGACTAATCTACATCTAATATATTACGTATCTACCTTTATTGGACATATATTATTTACCCCTTTTAAAAAATACTATACAACTAGCGACCCGCCCCAGCTTCGCACGGGTGCAATGCTGATATTAAATACACTACAAAAAAACTGTGAACGTTGTATGTAAAAACAACATAGTGGCCCGCTCCGGCTTCGCACGGGTATGAAATATGTCACTGAAAAAGTGATTAAAATCGATCCAGTAGTTTTGATTTATTCATTACTGCCCGTGGCCCGCACGTGTTAAATTTGGAGTAAAACAATTCCCCTTTCCCTAATACCATGAAGATTTCCTGCTGTCTTTGGAATATCTAAATTCTGCGCCGCCGCCGCCCTGGCTGACCTACCGCCGCAAACGCTACGTCCCGTAATTTTTAAATCTGTAATATCTTCGAAAATATTTATTTAAATCATATTCTGTAAAGGGCCATATACTTAGATCAATATTAAATCAACAATGTATTTAAAGTATTTAATTGGATAAGGATTAATGCTGTATTGGTTAAAATCGCTTCGAAAATTAGCCATTATTTGTCGTAAAAAGTAAATGACAAAAAAATGTTATTGTGGGATATCCATAACAGATAGACTTACACTATCGCGGAGTTTTCTGTAGTCCTTTTCAATATGTACAATACTTAGTACATTTTTTTGATAAATTTCGTAGGGTTTAGCCTGCGTTTGCAATGTAAGCGGAAAAAAATGAGAATATTTACGACATCATATTAGAAACCTCAAAAATAACAGTATTTTTCCACTATTTAATGGATGTTATTATACATATGAACCTTCCTCTTGAATCACTCTATCTATTAAAAAAAACCGCATCAAAATCAGTTGCGTAGTTTTAAAGATTTAAGCATACAAAGGGACACGGGGAAAGAAAAAGCGACTTTGTTTTATACTATGTAGTGATACAGTGATCTCAATTGGTTATTTTTCTATAGATCGTTTATCATCCTGATTGATATTTTTATGTCCATATAAGGCACATTGCTTACCCTATTATGTAAATAGCGTAAATACTTTATTTTATGGCTGTTTTAATTCTAGGCCTCGCCATACTTCTAAATCGCGCGTAGGTATGCATAATTCAAAATAGTATAAAGTTAATGAAACAACAAAAATGTATTTAGAATTTATTAATAAGAATAAATAAACAAATTCTAAGATCACTTTACAAAATAATACGTAGCGTACACTGTAGGATTGATTTCATACAAACACAGCTGTTTTTAAAAAACATTGGTGGAATATCATGATAGCCTTTTGTAGTATCATAAAGGCTGCGATTAAATTAGCAAAGTACTGGTATGTTTTTAAAGGCTACGAGACCTGTAACAATCTGTAAGTCATAATAACTTTTGTGGACATACAAGTGGACCTTAAATTATCATAAATAAGTTTATAACCTGGTAATAGACAAGCATACCAACCAATATTCGTATTACTGGTAATCCAAAAGCTTCTTCGAGTCGAACCATATTCAAGAAGATGTACTTAGATAGATGATAAAATACATCCATATTGTAAACAAATAATAAATTTACAAGCAATGATACAGTAAGATGTATCGTGGGATAATTTGGTGACAGTTTTAAAATCTGCCCATTACACATGTACCTATGAATATTACATTATGGACTCATATTAGAGAGGCCTTTTACAGAAGGCTTGAAAACCTCGAAGGGTCATACGGCATCATACAACTTAGTGTGGTGATGCGATTCTCCCCTGATTGATTCCCAGTCAGACCCAAGCCAATTTAGAGAAGGATCTTCGAAGACTACGGTCTTCGTTAACCCCGTCTTCTGTCACAAAATAGAAGCCGTAGAAATAAGTCAAATCACAGATAAGTAAGCAATTTATAGCATCAAAAACTGTGACACTAGATTATCCGGAAAGGGTCATACTACATAAATCAGACGATAAAAGAAGAACTAGCAAGCGTGATCAGAACAATACCAGTGGACCCTGAGGTTACAAAAGACATCAAATGGCGAACCTGGTAGTAGTGGTGTTCGACTTCGCAGTTCCAGTTGGAAGTCTGAATCAATTCTAAAGAACAGTATCTACAAGGTCGAACGCCTCAATTTAAAGGTGTCTCTGTAAACCCGGACCTTGGCTTGGGCCATCCAAAGAGTGGGTAGGGCAGAATCTGCCTATTTGTCGAGGGTTTAGATAGGTACCTATAAATAAACATGTACAACTACTCCTCGTGGCTATGTAGTATTTTATAAAAACTAGCATTAGATACTCGTATGTTTAACTCTTAATTGGAAAAATGGGAGTGGGCGGGGCATGTCTGTAGAATGCACCCCGATAGGTGGGCTCAAATCGCAACACGATGGGTACCTGAGGATGGTTATCGCCGAAGAGGTAAACCCAAGAAACGGTGGTGTGACGATTTGGTCCGGCTGATGGGGGAATGGGAGTCGTTGGCAATGGATAAAGACCAGTGGTGGAGTTTGGTGGAGACCTTTGCCCAGCAGTGGAATGCTATAGGTTGAAAAAAATCGCTTGAGGTTCTCTTACACTAGGATCCTATGATCTCAATGGTCACAAAACTATGACTATTTTGCAAGCTTTTTATTGCGGATTTTAATAACTATACTTTCTTACTTGCCAGTTATGGTACACATACGGTATCACATTAAATGCTGTTTTAGGCAATTTCGTCAATCACGAAAGTACAATCCTAGATAGATAATTTGGTACCATGTCATAATAAATTACATGTGTCTTAAAAACCAAGTTTAGCAATCGTACACTACTTTGACATAGTAAGTACTTTGTTACATTTAAATCTCGAAAGGTTATAAGGTGTAGTACCTATTTCCTTTGTTCTAGTGTGTTTTTCGTTTTATTTAAACTTAAACTTTTGAAAATACCTACCTCATTACCAAGTGGCGCCCGCTGGTTAATACCAAAACGAACTTTCACCGCTGAATACTTAAAAATAAATTATAAAAATAAGTTACATTGCTGAATCATGATTCGAGTTCAACCTCTTCATATCTGGACCGGTAGGCAAGCCATCCGGACGCCAACACCAACAGCACCTTTAAGCAATGCAAAATCAAATCAATAATCATCTAAAAATATCTTGCCCAAAACAAAACTTAATCTATGTTAACTAATTAAAAGAAGTCTAAAATTCATAATTCAAACCGAAAATGATCGTGCTCGTCACACACACATTGTCTCAGCCCGGATTCGAACTCGAAACCCCTGGTGATTTGTAGTTATCCAAATCGCGCACTGTTTTGAGTGGTGCCGGGTGCCGGCACAAAAATAGATAAGACGCACTCTACTAGTTAAAATAATGGAGGAGTCAAACTCAATCTCAAAATGTTTATTTTAATTTTGGGTAAGTAAGTAAACAAAAAGTTGTTATTGAGTGTATGAAGATTATGTGTACATAAACCAAAGTATGCTTTGAAAAGCGATCTAATATTACCATGTTGTTCATTTTATTAATTAACGAAAAAAGAGGAGACTCAACGACGTTTTTTTAAGTAAAGACTTTTGACCCTTTTGATAGAGTTGACTAGGTCAATGACATGTTTTTAGGCAAAGGGTGTCCAGTGACAGTTCCCATTTCAATTTGTAAAGAAAAGAATATAATTAGAAAATTAGGCTCTGATCTGATCTGTCCTCGAATAAGACACAACAGAAAGTACCTTGTAATAATAATCGGACAATCGAAAAGTTGAAAGTCATCACTTGCGAAATTGATAAAAATAACCTAAGATTCAATGGACAGCTAAGTTGTAAGTAAGGCTTCACCTGTATGACAGTCACAGTCAGAGCAATATAGGCCAAGACATGCGCGTTGTGGCTAAGCCACTCGCCCAGTGCGCTGGCGCAGCCCGTCGTGTGCGCGTTGAGGGTGGTGCACTCAAACGGCGATATGGTTCCAAAGTCGATGTGGCAGCAACTCACTGGCAGGCGGTTCATAGGCCAATCGTGTCTTCCGACCACACCACAGCATTCGAACTGAAAAGAAATAATTAATTTTGGCTTCTTGAGTTTACGCAAACACTATACACTAAACTGTAGGTAATATAAATTAACGCATTATTCTCGCGTTCATTACCTACGGTTTTTAATTGTACTTTGGTTTATCCCAATGTTTCGAACGCTGTATCTACTTGATTGACTAGTGATACTCTGATAAAGTGTTTAAAACGTCATAATAATAGGGGTTAAAGTATAAAATTGCCGTTTTGTATGGACGAAATCGAGAAAAGTCATTTTTCCATACTAACAATTTTTTAGTTTATTTAAAAACGCCTGAACAGTTTTCGATGCAATTAAAGGTGAAAGTTAGATGGTTATAAAGCTACGCATTATAGTATTTAAATTTCTGAAAATCAAAGTATATAATACAAATATACTTAATTGAAGCAAGAAGGTCAGCTGACACATTGTAAGGGTTCTTTTCAACGACTTCCTTTGAAGTAATAGGCACTAGTATTGCATTTTTTTTTTAGTCAAAAGTTACTTTATTTAGTTTTTGGTACAATACAAAAAGAATTACGCAATAATATGACTATACTTAAAAGCTATAAACAAAATAAAAAGTGGGAAAATAATCGGCAATTTCATACTTTAACCCCTATTATAAAATTCTAATAGGCACAAGTATTATTTATCCTTTATTCTGGGGGCACGGCTATGCCCACGCCTAGACGAGCAAAAAAAGCGTTTAAATACATAGTAACACAAGATTTTAATTATCTTCTGTTACCGACGATAGACTCTACTCTAAAACTCTAATCTCTTTTTGTACAATTTTGTTGTGTACATGTTCCTGAGTAAATCATTGTTTATATGTATTATTCGTTCTTTGGCAAGGTAATCAAAAAAATATATATGTCTTATGTTTTATTACCCGAGAAGACAAATATAATAATAAGTACTCACGCCCATCTGCAAATTATCCCACAGGATTGCTACCTCCCGCTGAATTTCATACTGTTGTCTGGACGATTGCATCGTCTCCCGAATCTCTGATGAAGCGTCATTTCTCAGACCGAAACTGGTGATTACGATAGATAGCTCGAAAACTAATACAGCCAAACTCAAAACTACGTACTGAAACAAAAATTGGGATAAATTCATTACTCTGACATATGCACAATGAACGCCTGATCGTATTATATAGCAATAAGCGTACCCACGTTATAGCGGCTAGCTCAGTAACAGGAATCCAAAATTTTAGTTAAGTAGATAAATGTAGGGTAGTAGTAGCCCACTTCCACTCAGGATGTATCAAGGATTTTATGTAATATGTAAGTTTCTTGGGATGTATAAGGTTTTTTACATAAATCTTTTAATAAAAATATAATACGTACCGCAGCAACGAAATAAAACTGTTCCGAATACGCTGCATAAAAACCTAAAACAGACGTGAGGAGTATGATCACGCCTGTGGCAATTACGAAGCGTGGTATCGTGAAGAACCGTTTGGTGATGAACTCATCATATTCTTGGTACACCAGCAACACGGCTATACCAACTGCAAGTACCATCAAACCAGTAAGCTGTAACACACCACAAAGAGGAATGTTACTTAATTTTAGATAAAAACGTAGTTGTGCTGAACAATCATTATCTTTAACAAAATATAGGTATATAATATCAGTATATAAACTTGAAAAATTTTGTCTCAGGCGGGACTCGAACCCGCATCTCCTCGCAGGAGCGAGCATCTCCTGCGAGGAGATGCGGGTTCGAGTCCCGCCTGAGACAAAATTTTTCAAGTTTATATACTGATATTATAAGTGCAATTAAGTTGCTAAAATATCAAATAAAGTATATAGGTATATAAGTATTTCTGTGTTATAATAATATTTTTTTTGTGGTAAAAATATACATAAATTTAATTAAATGTCGTGTGGAGCCGTAACATAAAAAATAAACACTCCTACTCGCTTCCTATGGGTGTCGTAAGAGGTGACTAAAGAAGTCTTGCCAGGAAAAGACGGGCAGCAGCTTCTTCTTTAACCATTGGCCAAGCTGAGGATACCCACCTGCCTACCAAGTGAGCCTCCGTATGCCTTGGCAGAGTAGGCCTAAGTATGTCCAATTATGGGCGCTGTTTGACAGAGATTAATGAAATCAGTGTAAGTACATGAATAACTACCTAATTCCGACCTCTGATTATAATAGATAAATAATAACTAGTATGTATAATGTAAGCTGTTGTTTCTTGTCCCTTGAGTAGGTAACTAATTGTGTGTTGTGTCGTTGTGTGTTATGTTATGTGTAATAATTCCGATCAATTTTTGTACGCAAGCTGTGTTCGCCTATAAGAGGCTTTACATTTAGCTTATCATCTAGACTTAAGTTTGTTATAATTATTTTTGATGTAAAAGTTGTTGGTGAATCTTTAATAAAAATAAAAAAATAAAAAATAAAATATCATTGGTTTTAAAAACACTGATATGCCTCTTACAAATGTGACCAACGCTCATGCAAGAGGCTATTTCTCACCAGAAATAATCCATTTACAGTCGCCAAACAATATTTCACTGACTTCAAAAACTTAGGAGCTCTTAGTTTAAACATTTTGGTCACGGATTCAACCTATTCACGGGTACCGATAGGAAAACTGAAAATAGAGATGATTTATCTTTGGTGGTGTACATTATCTCCGATATCTTGACATATCGATCTAATCTGTTTCACACAAACGTTAGATCTTGCGGGAAAAACAACATACATTTTTCGTTACATTAACGTGAGCGGAATGATGACGCATCTAAATATATGCATGTACCAAAAGGAAACACTACTTGAATTTAAAAATAGGTATTCGTAAAATCTATTGCTGTCGCGCAGTGCCAAACGCCTTCACCGCAGAGTGTGATAGAGACAACTGCTTCTTGGACCGAAAATACCTACTAAAAATACACCAAATCCCCCGATTACTTTTCCAAAACTAGACCGATTTAAATACTTTTTCATTAAAAATTTAAGAAAGGCTTTGGCCGTATGTTTTCCTTTTTTTCTAAAATTTTGCCAAATTTTATTTCTGGATGTTTGAACACAGCGGAAAATCTTGCGAATTTTTTCGATTTTTGAGGGCTCATATCTTTTTTATTAATTAATTTATGAAAAAACAGAAAACATAGAAACATGCTAATAGTGGCCATAGATTTTTATAATAAAAATTATTGCTCTACTGGCTTTATTCAGGGAGGAAACAGGGGACTACGTTTGTATGGAAAAACGGCTGTTGTGTTTCCTCATACTGGGTATATAGGTCAGCGTTTCTTACTTTGTGGTCCGTGGACCCCTGTCGGCGAGTGAGTGTAAGGGGTCCGCCGTATAATAAGTGACCATTTTAATTATTAAATTAATAATGCTCAATTAAATGTTGTAACCGTTACATTTAAGTACCGAGCACGGTGAACGTAATTGAATCCCGCTCGCAAGCGTGATACGATTAAGATGACAACTATGTAAAAACATTAACTCAAATATTACTAAATAAGCTGCAAAAAAGCAGTATCAAACTTAAAAATAAAACAGTATTTTCTTATAAAATATTTTTTATATTAAGTTAAGTATGTCTTTTATTGTTTTCCAGTTTTTTTTTATATTAAGGGGGGCCCTGAAATTTTGTTTGATTTTCTAGGGGTAGTAGGGGTCCGCGTACCTACCTAAAAAGGTTAGATAACACTGATCTAGGTTAACGATTCGTCATCTCCAGCCTTCGAGCAAACGGAAGGCCGCGTTGCTCGAAGTCCCCAGCCCACTTCAGTCCACAGCTGGACACAGGCCTCTTAGAATGGAGGATTTAGGAATCGCCAGGATTGGTGATCGGTTTGGTGGGAAGGAGACGCTGATGATCACTTAATTTCTGGTAGTATTCGTTAGTCGCCGCAAAATGCACCCATTGATGAGAAGAGCGTCTAAATAATATTCTACTAACTTTTGCCCGCGGCTGCCCTCGCGTTAAATCCGGGGTAACAATAAAATTTCTCCCCCTCTTTTAAGGGGTTCGGTGTGAATTTGCAAAAAAAAATGGTGCTTGATTTTTTTCTTAGTCACAAATAGTCCGCATACCAATTTTTAGCTCGTACCTACTACCTTGAAAATTGCGGAATGCTCCATACAAACTTCCAACCCCCATTTTAGGGAAGTGGGTGGTTAGAAAGAGACAAAAAGTAGCCTATGTCATTTTCCATCCCGTCAACTATCTCTACTTAAAAAATCACGTCAGTTTGTTGCTCCGTTTTGTCGTGAAAGACGGACAAACAAACAGACACACACCCATTTATAATATGTATTAGTATGGATTTTAGGATGTCAGACAGAACACGATGATACGATCACTAATTCACGACACAGCCACGGACTGTTTGAGATGTTACGTTAGTAACTTGACTGACTGACTATTTAATCTACTACTGAGATTTAAGTAGTAATAGACAAGATCAATCATGATTTGTTAATTGAATAACTTGCCAAGGTCGGTATACAATACATGGCAACCTGCTCAGATGGATAGATTCTTACATTCGGAATAGGAGTCAGGCAGTTTGTGTAAAGAGCTATTGCTCTCGCTTTCTGGAGGTCCCCTCAGGAAGTAGGTACTTCTAAACCCAATTCATCAGAATCGGATCGTTGGTTTGGGCTTTAAAGCCTATAAAGTATTATACACGGTACAGACAGACAGACAGATTTACTTTTGCATTTATTATCTTTGACGTCCGTGGCGGAGTGGCGTACACACCGGTCTTCAATGTCACCTGCTCCGAGTAGTAGTATTATATTATCTGTGCCTCAGGCGTACCCCAGGGTTCACATTTAGGACCTGTATTGTTCTCATTGTACATAAACGACATCGGTGACATTCTCGAATATAGTTCTCACCTTTTATATGCATATGACACAAAAATGTATCGCTGTATTGTTAACGATGATGACTGTATTAAATTACAAGCTGATATAGATTCGCTTTCTAAATATTGTCAAGAAAACCAATTTTTTATCAATTTTGAAAAATGTTCTGTCATTTCATATACTTGTAAACGATCACCGATCGGATTTAACTACTCTTTGGGTAATTCTCCTCTAAAACGTGTTGAAAAGATTCGGGACCTTGGGATCATCATGGATAGCAAAGTCAACTTTGACGCTCACATCGATACCATCATCGGTCGAGCTTTTAGAAGCTTAGGATTTATTAATAGGGTAAGTAAGCCTTTTAGATACCGGTTTGCATTCAAAATACTTTATTTTTCGTTTGTAAGATTCATATTATTAGTTTTTGGTTGTGTTGTTTGGAATCCACACTTTAAGCACCACGTTGACAGAATTGAAAAAGTTCAAAAGAAATTTATTAAAACCTTAAATTATCGTAATAACATTAAAAACGTATCGTATAAAGCATCTCTTTCTTCTCATCGTCTGTTATCTCTGGCCAATCGCCGTAAACAATTTGATATGATGTTTCTGTATAAAATACTTAACGCTAAAATAGATTCTTCACTACTGTTGTCTAAAATAAACTTTTTAGCTAAAGTCCGCTTACCTCTGCGTTCTTTGCGCGCTATAAATAGGTACATTTGTACCACCTCGTTTTAAAAAGAAATATACCAAAAATGGCTTTTTCCACGGAACAGAAAAAAACAGTTTTTTCTGTTCCGTGAGTCGGGATATCAATTATATACTTTTTAGTAGTATTACTTACTGTATTACACAGCTCGTATTAGTATTTGTAACTTTTGTGATTAATTTTCGGCACTGTTTTGTCTTATTGTGTGTTAAGACTTAAAATGTAAAACTATTTTTAATATGACTGTTTGTGCCAAAATAAATGAAATATAATAATAATATGAAATACAATTCTTGGTACCAGTTTCATCCTAAACCGTTTAGTCGTTGATGCATAACGCTGTCAGCTGGGCAGTGTTCATCACAGTTTGTCACATCTTGTCGCTCACGACGAGTACCTACATACACAGTACACACTCTTTTTTTTAGAAGCTGTATTGAACCTAGGCGATTGATCGTAAGTTCAAACACCTACTTGATGGTAACTGGTAAGTAAGTAAGGGTTAAGGTAAGCTGTCGGAAAATTTTTCGCATAATTCTGCTCTGCCTGCGTTAACTGCACGTCATATCGCGCGGTCGGAAACCTGTGCCTGCCTAGCAGTGGCATATAGAAAGATAGATTAGGTAGGCTTAATACTAGGCTACATTCGTGTCTGTGAAACCCCTTGGTGAAACCATGGAAATACACATAGAACTCTGTAGTGAGTCTTAGTGGTGAAGGCCCTCCACTTCGCCACTAAGACTCACTACAGCGTTGTCATGGGGGAATTCAACGCTAAAGTGGGAGTACAGAATTGCAACGAATCGGTAGTAGGATCCCATGGATTTGGATGCAGAAACCATAGGGGCAAATGCTTATCAACTTCCTCGAACGGGAGGGGCGCTACTTGATAAACTTTTTCTTCAAGAAACAGCCCCAAAGAAAGTGGACGTGGCAAAAGCCCCGACACTATGACAAAAAATAAGATTGACTTCATCATGACTAACAAAAAGCATATATTCAGAGACGTCTCCGTGATCAACAGGATTAATATCGTAGCGATCACCAACTCTTTCGAGGCTCTCTGAATATCGATTTTAAGGTGGAACGTGTCCGTCTGATAAAGTCAAGGTTCCGACCTACATTGCTCCAAACCATGATAGGATCTGAAACGTTCCAGTCAAACCGACTCGCTACCGTGGAAACCACAACAGACGTAAACCCTCGAAAATGTGGTTCGGATTCTCAGGGAAGAAGGTACGAGAATTTGTGAAATGCAGCGTAAGGGCAGGAAGTCAAAGCTTTCGGAAAGGACTTTAGGGCTAATCAAAATCAGTTAAAATCAGTTAAAATCAGTTTTATTTCTGCAAATAGGCCCCAGGAGGCGCTTTTACACGTCCCAATTTAAACCTACCACTGCTTCGGGACAAGTCTGGGCTAGTGCCGAGAAGAAGCAGCGCAAGAAACTCGGTCACTATTGGCATGACGAAATGAAGGCACGACGTAAAAACCCGCCCGTCACTTCGTCAGGAAAGCGCGCTCTAAACCGAGAGATCTAAGCTCGTACGACACGACTTCCGATGTTCCAATTCAATTGAATGAGCGATCGAGCAAAATCGGGGGTCGAAAGTGTTCGTACAATCTGTTAGAAGAAGCCACCTGACGAAACTGACCACAGCAAGTGAAAAAGTCGTTGCTTCGAAGCCAGCAGTCCTTTCGAAGTAGAACGCTTCTATGGCCATTTATACGCTTCGCATGCATCTCGACCTGCCTGATCCCGAAAATGAGGACCCTAGAGCCGCGTTAAAACGCCACTACACTCAAGACCTGCCAGAAGTCAGCATTGACGAAATCGAGATGGCTCTTAAACAGCAGAAAAATGGAAAAGCCCCTGGAGAGGATGGCGTTACAACAGACTTGTTAAAGGCTGGAGGCAAACCCGTACTGAGGGCGCTTCTAAAGCTTTTTAACGCTATCCTGTTTGAAGGGAGAACTCTGGAGGTGTGGAGTAGGAGTGTTGTCATCCTGCTCTTTAAAAAAGGAGATAAGACCCTGCTGAAGAACTATCGACCCATTTCCCTTCTAAGCCACGTCTATAAGCTGTTTTCAAGAGTCATCACGAACCGCCTTGTGCGAAGACTCGACGAATTTCAACCACCGGAATAGGCTGGATTTCGGAGCGGATACGGCACCATAGACCACATCCACACAGTGCGGTAGATTATACAGAAGACCGAAGAGTACAATCCGCCCTTGTGTCTAGCATTCGTGGACTATAAGAAAGCCTTCGACTCGATCAAGATCTGGTCCGTATTGGAGTCCCTGCGACGTTGCCAAGTAGATTGGCGGTACGTCCAAGTGATGAGATGTCTCTAGGAAGCCGCCACCATGTCCGTCCAAGTACAAATTCAGTAAACAAAACCTATACCGTTGCATCGAGGAGTGAGACAAGGGGACGTCATTTCTCCGAAATTGTTCACAAATGCAATGGAGGATATGTTCAAGACGCTGCACTGGAAAGGACGAGGCATCAACATCAATGGCGAATACATCTCTCACTTGCGATTTTTAGGCAGAAACGCTGCAGAACCTACAACAGGTGCTGAATGACCTGGCTGACTCTTCTGTGCGCATCGGCTTGCGGATGAACCTGGATAAAACCAAGGTTATGTTCAATGAACATGTACTACCGCAACCGATTGCGATGCACGGCGCCGTCCTCGAAGTTGTTCAAAAAAACGTGTACCTTGGGCAGATATTGCAGTTAGGTAGAAATTACTTTGAGGATAAGGTGAACAGAAGAATTCAGTTGGGTTGGGCAGCATTTGGGAAACTACGTCAAGATTTCTCATCGTCGATCTCACAATGCCTCAAGACGAAAGTCTTCAATCAGTGCGTCCTACCCGTCATGACATGAAACGTGGACACTGACGGTACGGCTAGTCCACAAGTTCAAAGTCGCTCAGCGGGCTATGGAAAGAGCTATGCTCGGAGTTTCTCTTAGGGATAAAATCAGAAATGAGGTAATCCGGCAGATAACTAAAGTTACCGACATAGCCCACCGGATTAGCAAGCTGAAGTAGCAGTGGGCTAGCCATATTAGCCGCAGAACCGACAATCGCTAAGGTAAACGAGTTCTTGAGTGGAGACCACGTCTCGGCAAACGTAATGAAGGACGCCCTCAGGCCAGGAGGAGTGATGATTTGCGCAAGGTGGCTGGGCTGGCAGGAGCTGGATGCGAGAAGACGAGGATCGACCCAAGTAGCGTGCAATTGGAGAGGCCTATGTCCAGCCGTGGACACCGATAGGCTGATGATGATGATGATGATGACACATACAAAATTTCAACCCATTAGTAGTTGACATACTTACCGGGTTCCGCGGTAAAAAGTAGCCTATCTTCATCAGGGATAATGTCCGCTTCTAATGGTAAAAGAATTATTAAACAAACAATCAAAATTATTTCCTCTTTATTTTAGCGTAGTCAACAAACCAAGTTAGAACACTGCGTATGACACTGGGTATAATGTACAGGCTGGTACAGACAAATAGATATATGATGATTATTCAAATTGGACAAATAACATTCTTACGTGCTTTGATTAAAACAAAAAGAGGGAGATTCGGTCAAGCTCATACTTACTTCGTTTATTGGTGGTCGGCTGCGTGCCGACCAATCAACGTAGGCGCTCTGCTGGTCCAACCAACCAGTAGACGTGAGTGCTACACTACATCGTGACGCTTGCACGCATTTATTAAATATTTTTGTCATTCAACTGTCTAGAAAAAAAAACTATCTACATAAATTAGATAGATATTTCTTATCCAATTGATGACGCAGACAGACACAACCGCTGAACCTAGTAGCAACGCGTATTTCCTTATCTACGACTCTACGAGTAAACATTTATCATGAAAACGGTCTATCTTAGAAAAGTAACGCCCTCCCCTTTGATTTTAAAACTACTAGTGTATTAACTTATATTTCAACTAGCAACATTAAAATAGATTAGTTAGCAGACGTTGTTATATTAAACTAGCAACACAGTTATTATCCGTGATTGGTGTTGTTTGGACGTGTGTTGTGTTGCATTGTTTTGCATTTGACGCGCAGTACTGAGATAATAATAAAATATTGGCGGTAAGTTCAGTTTTATTTCACTACTAGTAATTAATGATACGCTATAGATAAATACATACTGTTGAATCGGTTTTTACTAACACTACCCCTAAACTAAACAAATGCGTCGTTGTATCTTGCAAACTTGTCATTCGACGTAGGTTAATCGATGTTTCAAACAAAAGCGCGTTGCGAAGCATTTACTTTACTTGTTGTAAGAATAGTTTGTGTATTTTTTAGGTCCCAGGATTTTATAAACTAAAATAAACTTGGACAAAATGGCTCTCGGCGGAGGGATGTCTTGTGTGAAGTATCTGCTGTTTTGCTTCAACCTGCTGTTTGCGGTGAGTGTTAAAATACTTACCTTTTTTTTTAGTTAATTCAATTATAGTTAAAGAAATCTAGAAAAAATACAAACGAATACCAAAGCAAAGTATACAAAATATTAAATACATTTAATACCATGAGGTACTTAAAATGCGCGATTAGTTCAATTTCCCACTAAGTTAGCTGCCTTGGCTTGACAATGATGAGTGAGTCATTTTAATTGCACAATACTCAAAAATTACTTTGCTTTGAAAGTAATTCAATAGAAACATTATTAATATTAAAATAATTATTGTTATTGTAGGTAGGTAGGTAGGTAGTTAAAAAAAAAATTTTTATCAAGTTATTTATTTCATCATATTTTTTAAATTTACACATTCAATTATTTAATAGTTAATTTAAGTAACCCAAAGTTAAATTGTTGAGCTTTTATTTTTTCCTTCAATGGTACATCTGAGTTGTCTATAAACCTGTCTGCCTGCATATTATCGTTCATTTTACAGCTGTCGTTTATTTCTTCTTTTATTCAGGGTTTTTATAATTTATATTCAAATTTAATTTGAATAAGAGGCTGAATCAACTGACAAAATAAGGCAACTTTATCGAAGCATTCTTAAAATAAAATACTAAATTTTTCTAAAAAATAATCTTAAATTGGTTCTAAAAAGGAATTCAATAACAATACGGGCTAGTTATTTAAAGCAACATTTATTAGCTTTCCATTGGGTTATATCTTTTGTCCACTTGTTTCCACTTTCCCTGATCATGTGGCCCACCCACCTCCATTTCAGGGTTTTTGTTTTTTGTGGACAAGTGGACAAAAGAGATAACCCAATGGACTCCTAGATTTCACACAAAACGAAAAAGAGGAAGACAAAGAAAACGCTGGTCCGATGAAATCAGGAGAACTGCAGGTCCATTATGGCAAAGAATTGCCTTATGTAGAAAGAAGTGGAAGGAATTGGAGGAGACCTTTGTATCACAAAGACACGCAGATAAATGAATACTAACTGTGTTTACTTATCGGCATTAAAAGTTTATTATATTATTAGCTTTGCCGAAGTCATGAGTGTTTTTCAAACTGGTACGGTTAGGACCATTCATAACTGAACAATCTAGTACCTTATCTTGTATGAAAACAATTATAGGAAAATATGTAAAACTTCATAATATATAAATTAATCCTTTTCTGTAGCATTTTTCGAACATACATCTCATTTGTTCATTTTAATAATATACATTAACTTAAAAATTAGGACCGCTACGACTGCTTGGCCATAAATAAATCTTTACATAAATTATAAAAAACATTATTAACATATTGAAGATTCCAAAGTGCTAAGTGTGGCAGCTTGTCTCAGCCTCTACAGCCTCAGCTATTACTCTTTGTAATTAATAGCACATAAATAAAGCAGAAAGTCACTTACAATTTTTAAATTAACAATTAAATGACATAAACTTTCCATTATTCAATTTAATGAAAGCATTAAATATTACTATTTGCTTTTTATTGCTTTAGTTCTTGAATAATTGATTTTATTTTTTATATTTTTTATTTGCTTGCTTTTCTATATGGTTACATAAATGATAGCTGTTCCCCGCGACTTCGTACGCGTCAATTTCAGTTTTTAAGATCGCGATTATTTTTTCAACATTTTTCACTGATGCTTCGCTCCAACTGGTCGCAGCGTGATGTTATATAGCCTAAAGCCTTCCTCGAGGCATGGACTATCCAACACAAAAAGAATTTTTCAATTCGAACCAGTACTTCCAGAGATTAGCGCGTTCAAACAAACAAACAAACAAACTCTTCAGCTTTATAATATTAGTATAGATACATGATCTTGTTACATTGACAACATATTGTAGCAAACCTATTTAGTTCCAACTAAAAAAAATTTAAAGTTATTAATTAAGTACCTAGTATTCTCTATTCTTGGGCATAAAGCTCTACTAAGTTCCTGTTAACGCCCCGTTTGTCTTGTGGTTTAAAAACCGGGCCAAGATCTCCGGGTCCCAGGTTCAAATCCCGGGTCGGGCAACAAAAAGTTTCGAATTTTCGAACGTTGCTCGGGTTTGTGATCACCAACCCGCATTTGGCAAGCGTGGTGATTATGCCAGTACACCCATCATTGCTGTGGTAACTTGAATTCAATGATGGAGGCCTTATTCTTGCAGTGGGATGATTATAGGCTGTTACTACTACTACCTCTTACCTTTACTAACTAATTAACTCTTAACTTTACTAATTAATTAAAGTTTATGTAGTTTATTATTATTATTTTAGTATATGTATGTATATAGATTATAAAGCTTGTGTATTTTTATTTTGTTTGCATGTAAAGTTGTTGTTTTTATTGTTCTAATTTAATCTTGGTAATGTTTTAATTTTTAGTACTCTTCGCTGCCTTCCCCTCTTAACTCTAATAAAAAAATTTTTCTCCTCTACCTGAAGGTTGTCTGGAAGAAATCGCTTCCAGCGATAAGACCGCCTAAATTGTACTGCTCTAAATGTATCTCTTTTACTTATAGTTGATTTTTTGTGTGCAATAAAGAGTATCTATCTATATATCTAACCTGACTGCTTGTTTGAAGGGCCCCTGGCCATCAGTCATATTGGTTCATAAAAGCAATTTTGTTAGTTACCGTAGCAGACAAAATGTTTATTTCTCATTTCTATCCTTCAAAGGTTGTGTCTTTTGTTAAATAGGTTTTTTTTTATTTAATTGAATCGTATTGACTTATCAGACAAAAAAAAACTCAGAAGTGGTCTATGTGATTTAGGTAGCTAAATGAATTTATATTTTATTTTAGAAAATCAGATCTCATTTGTTGTTAGTTTTCAAATTTATTTTTATTTCCTTGAAAAAGGGAAAAAATATATGTAAGCTACTAGTGCACCATTTCCAATCCAACTTAATGCTATATGTATACTAATAAAACTCGAAGCTAGGATTAGACCGTAAGCGAATTGATGACTAGTGCGCAAAGATAGGCATTTCTAGTGCAATATTGCACCTATCATGACTGTGCTCATGTAACACAGTCGCAACATATTTATAGATTGTAATAAAATAAAAAATTGTCTTGCTCTTTTTTTGACAAGACAATATAAATATTTATTTCATGATTTAAATCAACATTTTATGTATTCTTTTCAAATCGCTTATATCGTTGTTTCATATAGTTAATACAATTAATTACTTATAATTATTGTTCAATTTATTATAATCTATGTACTATGTTACGCATAATTTTAGCACCTAGGTACAATACATTTAGTTTTATCACTACTTACCAACATTGTTAAAGATAATAAATACATAAAATAGTCCGTAAAAATTCCAAGTGACGTGTGCAACAAATATAGTTCTACAAACCTAAAGCTAAAAAAAAGTAAAGTAAAGGAACAGCCTATAATTATCCCACTGCAGGGAAAAGGCCTCCATCATTGAATTCAAGTTACCACTGCAATGATGGGAACTGGCATAATCACCACGCTTGCCAAATGCGGGTTGGTGATCCTACAAACCTAATTTGTTATTATTTTTATTGAAATATGCTGTTCTTTGTTTCTATCAAAACTCGAAAGTACAAGGGCCCACTTAATAATATAATAATGTTAAGATACGCTCAAGTTAGAGTTGCCGTTCGATAGTCCACTATCGACAGTCTATCGACAGTCTATCGATAGTCTATCAATAGCTGACGTCATTGCAATAGTATCGATGGCCTATCGATAGTATCAATATTAGCGATAGAATTGATACTATTGAAGACCAATATGTATATTGCTACGGAACAATACTATCGATAGTATCGATATTACAAATCCACTAAAACTATTGATTAGTAGCAATACTATCGATAGTATCGATACTTTACATTATAATACTATCAATAGTATCGACATTATTGATTGATTCCATACTAAAGATACTATCGATACTGTAGCTTGTTTTCGAGGTCAACTATCGATAGCCAAACTATCGATAGTTCTACAACTCTAGCTCAAGTGTTCTAACCACACTAGTCGTGATTGCTATGGTTAAAAATAATATTATATTGTTTCAAATAAGGACTACTTATATTGGATGGGTACAGACACTACACACATATAATTAATGACATTTCTATTCATCAGATTGAAACCTTTCATGGTTGGTGTAAAGTTAGGTGCACACAAGCAAATTTTCCATGATCATGCCACTTGCAACACTTCGTAGAAACAAGGTTTCGGGTCGGAAATCTAGAAACAATAACTCTTCTGTTTACACATGAAAAAAGAATTGCAGATGTTAGCTTCATAATATGTAAACATAACATTGAAACAGCTGTGGCGAATTTTTAAGTCTTTGTAAACTTGCAAATCGTCCATGTAACGCTATCTCAAACCTTTCTATTGTTGAACAGATCCATAAAAAAAATCACAACTCTAAAACTCTGTTTTGCTTTACGTGCTCGTACTCGTCGTAACTGTATTCGGCTGTGTTTTTTTTACTAAGTATTTCGTGCCGATAGCAACAGCAACCAAGCTTCTGGAAGGGTCGCTCGGCGCCACAGGTCGGCGCCGAGCCGCCCACACTTCTAAATTATCTTATACAAATGAAAGTAAAGTGTGACGTCATGCCAGACGATATCTACAACACTTTATAGTATGAGACATGCTCTATTGATCAAGAGTAACAAGTTTTAGCTTAGGTTTATACAAGTAGGTTACTAACCAGCCCTAGCTTTGCGAGAGTTCCAGTTTTTACGACTATTCAGTACTAAAGTATGTATTGACTATTTTAAATAATCAATGAAATCAATATATTTTTAAAATTCCTGTCTACCTTTAGAAATTTCAAAAGATATAAAGCCTATGTAAGACGCTTAACGGGTACCTATTAATTAACTTATTATCTTTCCAGCAGTATTGTAGTGTCATGTCAAACAGTTAGGTATAAAATAAAACAAAAACATGTTACTTACCTAGGTGTAAGTATTGTTGTATTAACAATTTCTAATTTTCTAGCTATAAGGCCTAGCGCGCACCTAAGTGTTGTTTGGAATTTTATCGGAGTGCGTAAGTTTTATCATTGCGTAAAAAAATGTATTCATGCATTCTTTTTGATAGCCAGATACAACAAAAAACATCGTATTCCACCGCACAGTAGTGCGCGCAAAGCCTTAGATGGAATACTTTTTCGCTTGGAGGTTTGGGTAAGGATTTCAAAACATTCTGCCTCAACGAACGCGCGACTAACTCCTCATAATATTGATAACTCCTCATATTAGCTTGAAATTTATGTACTGATCTAAAAATGCATCGATAACTTAAATAAAATGTACTACATATGATATTGACGTGGTAGTGGTTCCCAGCATAATGTAGAAGAAATCTATGTGGGTCAAAATATAATTGGATGGTATTATTGTATACGAGTATTTATGCAATCATATTGTTTATTAATGTACTAACGGTGAATGACAATAGAAGAAAAATACAGCGCCTTGTAATTTAATATTTTATGTTCTAAAGCATAGCGTACATAGCTGACAAACAATGATATCACTCGAGGGTAGTATTAATAACGTGTAGGTCAACAAATGATGTTTCATAGCACAATCAATAAAATGTTTATAAACAAATTATGATACTGTAAATACCTTTCTTTCAAAATCTATATAATCAAAGTTCCAAATAAATGAATTTTAATTTTGAAATTGGAATGTGCAATAAAGGAGGTTAGATCGTCTTTTTATAACGCACAAGATTGTTTCCGTCACGAAATAGCAGCAGGGATTTGCTAACATTTATGAAAGTACTTCAGATCCTAAAAGTTAGGAATGATAACACACCCATCAACAATTCACGTATTAATTTTTATGAGCTATTAAGAATAAAATTAGAGTAAAAAATTACGACTGCAAGGCGGGACTCGAACCCACCTTCGTGTGTCGACGAATTTATTCAAGGCTTTAAGCTGTAAGCAAGCGGAACACACCAAATCTGGTCCACAATGGTTAGAGCATTCGCCCGGTAAATGGTAGGTTTTTGGTTCGGTTCCCAACTCAGGCAGTCGAAATGTTTATTCAAGGAATTGTATTTACAATTAGCACTAGCAATTTATTTGCTTAAAGAACAGTTTTTAAATCGTGTTAAATACACCGTGCCTTTTAGAACAGCTGACAAACAAAGCCAACGTTATTTCACCATTATATATAGCATCTTGGGAGTATTTTTTATTAATAATTGAAATAGTCTTAGAAAATATCTGTATATAATCTTGAAAAAGTATGTCTCAGGCAGGACTCGAACCCGCATCTCCGGGCGCGGCGCTATACATTAAGCTTAATGGTATAGACCCTTATAGACCGTATTCACGCCTGAGACATAATTTTTCAGGTTTATATACTGATATTATAATTGCAATTAAGTTGCTAAAATATCAAATAAAGTATAGTATAAGAAAAATTAAAAAAGTTAAGACTATTCATTTTGAATCATGCTGTGACGCACACGGACGAATTATTTTGATTCGGCCGCGTCCTGTATGATTGAACCTTACACAGATACGTCCGTGTGCGTCACAGCGTGTTACAAAATGAATAGCTGAATCAATATAGAAGAAGATATTTTTTTAATAAATTATTAAAGAAAACACTGCCAAGGTGTTATACCTACATAGTGGTTTTTAACGTTGGCTTCGTTGGTCAGGAAGTTCAAAATCCTCGGTGTAAGTATACTTTTGTGGTACTTACTTTCGTTTTTGATTTCTACAAGTGTTTTATTACCTACTAACTTTAGGTGTCGTGTAGTGTCATCACATTAAAATAAAAGCACCGCCCCTCCTTCTTCCTATGGGTGTCGTAAGCAGGGTTGCCAGGTCGCCAAACCTAAAGCTACTTTTACACATGCTCTAAAATAGCATGCTAAAAAGCGTGCTATTAAGTATGCTCAATACGAGCATGCTTATGATGAGTTTACATTTGCTAGCAATAGGCATGCGTTTTAAGTATGCTCCTGAATAAGCATGCTCAAAGCAAACATTCCAAATACACATGCTATTTTATAGCATACTTTCTCGCTCTCTGTCAGTTCAAAAAAAGTCATGGTCTCATGGACAGTCAAACAGCTATCCGTATGGAGTTGAATAAGTTTATCCTTTTGCTGGCGATGCGATGGATCCAGAAGCTTATGTCAGCTCGGCAAAAAATAAAAGGAAACAGAAAGATTTAGGTCCGTAGTCGGATATCTAGAAGACAGGACTTTGGAGCAAGTGCTCAATTTCTTTCGAAAATGCGTAACAGCGAGTTATTTAACTTGTGACACGGGTGTAGGTTTAAGGGGCCCCTTTCCGACGTTCATCAACATTCACCTTCACTATCCGTGTTTCTCTCCCTGCCCAGCCAAATCTGGTATGAACCTGCTAATGCAGCTTTAGACACTCTCTCTAGTATACAACTTACTGCAGTTCTGGCTAAGCCAAGGTCTTTCAACATGTTATAGAGAGATTTTGCTGGTATACCTCTCGCTACTTCTACAGCATACAGACTAAACTACTTAACCGTTTTTCGTTTATTAATTTAGGAGATCATAATATTTGTTTTATTTATATGTAGATATCTCTGCAATATTAACCCACATTTCCCATTCCAGGTGACCGGCCTGATCATCCTGATCGTCGGCGCGAAGGCTATGTACAGCCTGTCTCCTTACATAGACCTGACCGGCGAGAACTTCTATGTGTGCGGGCCAGTGGTGCTGATCACCGTTGGCGTGATCGTGTTCATCGTCGCCTTCTTCGGCTGCTGCGGGGCGGTCAAGGAGAACCACTGCATGATCATCACAGTGAGTTACTTTATTTTGTTTAGTATTAACCAGCAGATTTTTAGCTGCAGTCAGTAGTCACTGCTTAGTTTGAATTTGAATGTATTTAACGTTATGTCAAGGCAAAGAAGTCCGTCATCTGCTATTGTACTGCTGTATTTTATTACAATTACCAGCCGTTAGTACTTAGTTTGAACGTATTCGACGGTTCATCAAGCTAAGAAACTCGAGTATCAACTAGTGCTATATATAATTCAGCAATACCAGGAGATTTTTAGCAGCAGTTACTGCAAAGTATTTAACGATACATCAGGCCAAAGAAGTCGTTCATGTACTAGTGCTGTATTTTTTTCAGCATTAACAAGCAGGAGATTTTTGATCATCCAGTTAGTATTTAATTCAGAAATAATCTGCAGTGATTTTCCTCGCAGCAGTGAAAAGACATTTCTGTTTTGTTGCTTATGAACTGTTTACCAATTATAATAACAGTTTTTTAATTCTTCAATATCTATAAATTGATAGCGAACTCAAACCTCATTATTGTAAAAGATAGAGACTGTAAACACGGTAAAATTTAGATTTAGTAAATGTACGAAAACAAAATGACGATAGCCCCAAAAAACAAATGATTCATTAATTGAAATGAAAGATAGTTTACGGATTTAGAACGCGTTTATTTTTGATTTAACCCGACGTTTCGAACCCTTTACAGCGTTCATGGTCACGGGTAGACTAAGGTGTTATTCGTCTTTAAGATGGTAATTTGAAAAAATGTTTAACTACCGCCTCTAATTTTTATCGTCAGTTATGTTCCTTTTCACACAAAATGAGCTAACTGTGTCCGGAGTCTTCGCAGTGTTGCCATGGTTTGTGGACTTCAATGATGATAAGACAGGGTCCCAAGCAGCTGGTAAATTCCAACCATCTTCTCTATTGAAATTAGGATGTTTTTTAATTTCTATTGCTTCGCGTATCATTCTAGGTACATATCGGTTTTCCTTAGCAAGAACTTTAGGTTTATCAAATCTAATGAAATGGTTTGGGCTTATCAAACGCATGACTACAGACTGCAGATTTCGTTATACGCATGTTTTTCATATCGGCTATGTGTTCTTTTACCCGAGTACCTATACTGCGTTTAGTTTGACCTATGTAAGAGAGCCCACATTCACAGTCGAGTTTGTATACGCCTGGTACTTGAAGGGGAATGTTACACTTGACTGGTCGTAAGAATTGGTTGATCTTCTTCGGCGGCTTGAAGTAGGTCTTGATAGAAGCGCGCTTCAAGATGTTCCCAATTTTGTCTGTGACACCCTTCATGTATGGGAGTACCGCTGGTAGACGCTCAACTGATTCATTAATTACGGTTAGCACTTAGCATTTTCGTTGCGTTGCTTGTACGCGCGTGCGTCTAGGTAATTATCTTATTTAGATGATAACATTATATTGCTTTTTTTTATGCGTTTATTGATCGCAAGGTAACCTAACCTAACCTACCCAAAAAGTTAAAGGTCATTAAATTGATTTTTTACTTTAAGTCCAACAAGTAGAGATCAATATCAATTAAGAAAATTTGACTATTTGTAGTAGGTTGACGTGCTGTTGTTTGTACTATAGTACTATAACGCCAGGTGCACAGATAAATAACCATTTAGTACGATTAGTAGGTTCGGTGGTTATTGACATTGCTCCATAAGCAAAACAAAAAATATTGATAAAAGAATAGCGAAACAAATTTAAATAGTATGACACACAGTACACACACACACACTTGAGACGTGTATGTACAGTAAAAGTTGATGACTATTTCTTTGTTGACGGATATTTCTTTTTTCAAACAAGTTTTATCTACTTCGCTAGTTAGCAGGTAGCTTATCAACTGTGACTACAAAACAATATTTTTCTATTATTGTTTATTTATGTATTGGGGTTTAAGTTTAAAATCAATTAGGTAAAGACGTTTACAAGTAAGTTGACTTGGCACTTGTCTGGCCAGCTAGGACTTTGTAAGTGAATGATCTTGAGTGACATATTTTTTAGAACTTGCGGTTTATTGATTGTGAATCTTAGTGAAGATGTTATAGGTAGGTACTTAGGTATTTATTTAAATCAGTTACGAATGTATTGATTCCCCATGCAAACTTACATCCCCCTTTCACCACATTAAAGGATGCTTTCTGGGATGAAAAACTATTCTAAGTACTTTCCCGACATTTTAGCTATTTCTGTACCGAACTTAATTTTAATCGATTTAGGCTGGTTTTAGTGTGACACTGACTGTCGGTACGGATTGCTCCGTACGCCCAAAATGTATGAACTTCATACCCGCGCGGGCGGTGGTCCGCACGGACCCGTCAGCTTCACTCTAAAAGCGCTCCTTGAAGTTGATACATATTGGTTGGTACGGAGCTGTCCGTACTGACGGTCCGCGTGACACTAAAACCCGCCTTATGCTTAGTTGTTTACGCGTAAATAGGTCACAGACAGACATACTTTCACATTTATATTATCAGAATGTAAAGCAAGATGTTAAGTAGGTAGGTAGGTAGGTACCTTGTTTTTGTGGTTGACTGAGCACAGAATAACTAATACTGAATGATGAAGCTGACCTTCGGTGACCGATTGGCCGTGCGGACGGACCATAGTTTGTTATAAGAATATTATTTGTTTGTAATTATACTCATAAACAGATGACAGCACATCAAACGTGAACGCAATTGCAACTTATCTAGTTGAATTAAGTGCTATTTTGCAACATAATCGTATAGTCGATGTGCTGGCCACTGTACGTAAACGTATTTATATCACAATGCAAGGTTAGCAAAAAAATTGCAGTTAGGTACAGACAACAGCAGCGGCAAGTCAACCAACCCAAAAAGTTAAAGGTCATTGAATTAATTTCAACTTTAATTCCAACAAGTAGAGTTCAATATCAATTGAGAAAATTTGACGTTTTGAGGTAGGTTGACGTGCTATTGTCTGTCATTTTTTTCTGGATTGTAGGTCACCAAAATTGTTAAGGTAGGTACTTTAGACTTACTGAAGGTCGAATTATTATGAAAGAAATGTATGAGGTTTATAACATAAATATTAAATAAGAACTAAATTACAAGTCCGATACAAAAACGGCATTTCGAAATGTCCGCTATTAATTTACTTAACTAATGTAATGTCATGTGCCATACGTGCCTTAATGAAAATTCATCCTTATTGTCGCAAGCTTGATATAAAGTTGAATGTACTATGTTGAAAGAGAACCCAAATGTTCTAGTGGGTGCTCATTTAGTGAGGGCGGTTTCTTACGCCGATTGTGTACCTAATGTTCTAGTGGGTGCTCATTTAGTGAGGGCGGTTTCTTACGCCGATTGTGTACCTAGATAGGTAAACTAGATAGTTTTCATGCTATAATATCTATGGGCTTAAAGGAAAATCACTACGTAAATATACATTTGTATGAGTGTTTTGACCAAACTATTGCGTGTGAAGAAAGAATATTAATCATAACATAAACTTTATTGCACAAATTCAAAGAATAATGTACGAAATAGGTATGTAATGTATGTATTAAACGCATTCCCTGCCCGTCGGCCATTATGCTTATTAGGCCGTTGAAATGTTTTGAGGCCGAGGGAGAAAGGAAAAAAAATATACAATATTAAATTAGACCAAATATAAATACTATACTTAATTGAATTCTTATCAGAGAATATTGTAATTAGATATACATATACCTATACCTATAACAAGTACTCCCAATCTATCTTTGTACCGAATTTTAGGCGTAAAGGCGTTACACACATACCTACTTCGCATATTTACGATATTAGCAAGTCTATGTACATAATTATATGGATGGATAGCGCAGAAGACATTCAAATTATTTATACAAACTCTAAAAGTAGTCATCTAGTTTTGTAGCATTCTTTTAAATCGAGTTATGTAAATGTAACATTATGTGGTAACCAGCAGAACATAACCTAACTGGCATGTTTAATATAGCGTTGCCTAGTTGCATGATGAAATGTTTCTACCGACGAAAATCGTGGAGGTAGGTACCTTACTCAATCTGAAGCGTTTTCTTTTTTCAATGAGTCTAGCGTTTGTTTGATAGAGTAAATACACGGTGCAATTACAACCACCTGTAAAACGAAAACCACGTTATGTAACCATTGTGTATAAGATATTGGCAGTGTTATTTTAATTTGTTTATCTTTTTTTTTTTAAATTATAAAATCTTTCGCGATCCAACCAATAGTTTACGCGGGCAGAGCCGCGGGCAAAAAGCCACTAAGTAATAAGATGTGGAAAAAAAACTTTATTTTTAAGATTTTAAAAATATAAAGTGCTTTCAGCCAAACAAACTATCATTGACAAACGTAATGCAATGATTTATGGTTTTTGTCTTTTCCTCAGATAAATTCTAGTAAAACGTTTTTCTGTGTTCTGTTGTTGATACACGAATAAAGTCCATTGACACGAATTGCTGTATAATCGTTGGGGAAATACCCGAGATGAACCAATTAAATGAACAACGTGATGATATTTTTGTAACTCGCACATAATGCCGCCCACTCGGACGATACGAGACGACTCTTTGTATCCAAGTGGTACACAATACGAAAATAGCGAGCGATGGATTGGATGACGATCAATGATAAATCGCAAAATTATAACCGGTTCAGGAGGAACGTAACTTGACTCGGACTGGTCTAGAATCTAGATCGCAATGATGGACTCGCGGAAAGTAGGTAATTACATGACGTCACTGTAACAGTTCAGCACGATTGTATCATACCTCTTGTTATTTTACTCGATGTTTTTTTTTTTGTTGTATTATTAGGAGGACACAAGCCTCTGATGAGTAGAGACTAGAGATAGTATGTTAGAAACGATAAACAAAATTATTTGAAAGTTACATTTTAGCTAAAATGAAAATAAGTTCAAATTTTAAATAGTACGTAAGTACCTACATAGTATGAAAACTATTTTCATTAAGTTAAAGAAAGCAAGCAAACAATAAATGTTTATGTTCTGCAATGTTTTTATTTTACATTTTCGGGATAAGCTTCCACCTTTTAAAAAATGTTAAGCTATAAATGATCATCCATAACAAAATAACATTTCTAATTTCTGCTAAACAATCTATCGGTGACTGTCGTAATGCAATCCACGTGACTCAGAAAGTTGTAGGTAGGTTACATTAACAGTTGCGAATTTGTAATGCGGCATTTTGTTGGAAACAGAAACAGGAAAATACATTAATAGTGATAAGCTGATTGTCAAGTTCCAAACTAATGTTGGAAACGACTCTAGCTAGTGGTCTAAAATATTATTTTGTTAAAATAGTCTTACTTATATTCAATTAAAGGTTTTTATGAGTTACAAAATCAGTAAACCTTACGGTAAAATTGAAGTACCTAGGTACTTGGTGTTTATTTAGATTGGCATGCCTACGTCACAAATCAACAGTTTAATTAATTATGATTAGTTAGTAAGGCTGAAAGATTTTTATTGAATAAACCAATTAAATCTGTCGAACAAGATTCTTAACGCTCTTGGGATAATGCTCTTAAGGCCGATTCCGAAAGGTTCTATAATAGCTGGATGAAATTATCATCATAATGTAAAATGTTTTGTCTTTGCGTAACAAAATACGACCATTGAACAAGTAATCACTACGTATGACCTTCTATTTGACGTCAACCATTTGCATGTGGTCCTATTTACTAGAGCACACAAGCTCGCTACAGATATGACATTAAAATAAATTCACTTACTTATTAAGTTACGCTTGATGGTCTTTATAAATGTTGGGCTCATTAACCTACCACAAAATGTCAATTTTCCTTTAATTGTGCTGTGTGTAATTAAATATCAAGTTGAAAATCGTTTAAGGTAACAGTGAAAAACATTACATAATTCATCGGGTAACTTACTTCTTCATTAGGCTGGGAAGACGCCTTATAAGCAAAACGACAATCACGATTCGCACCCAAGTCAGTCGATGTTTTTTTTATGGTGTTATTATTATCATAGATATACCTTATAAGTTGCAAATAACTGCAAATATGTGACAACTGGTGGGTCGTTTATAAGCTAAGAACTATAAATATGAACAACATCACATATTTTCTGGTCCCACCAAAGAAAGTATCTAAACTAAAGCACTAGTTTGTTGGAATCAGAAATAAATATACAACACAGATACAAACGCCCATACCTACAACATTAAAGAAAAAAAACCCGGGTCCCGAATATGGCGACACCTTATAAACAGACTACCTACGCGTTTTTCTCCAACTTCATAAACTTGTTATCAACAATCAAGACAAGTGACCTAACAATTTCTAATAAGTTTATTTCCCGTTTGGACCTCGTATGTTGATCTGTCATAACAGCCGGTCAATCTTTGGGCCAATTGTCCAAGTCAGGTCCTGCGACCTCTGACCGCGTCTCGTGCCGTAAATTAACGCTTCCTCAACTCGCTGCGCTTGCGCCGATGGATAGATTCCAGACAATTACAACGCAGGAAGTAGATGGACGAACAAAACGTCCGTGATTATATTCGCTCTAATAGAGTGGACTTCTTTGTAGTGCCTGTGCTGCGCGTGTGTGGGACGTGTAAAAGCGCCTCCAGGGGCCTATTTGCAGAAATAAAACTGATTTTACTGATTTACTGTGTAAAAATATTTGTGTAGGTATTATTCAATTAATGAATCGTGTCGTCAGTCTCATGCATGAAATACTGTTGGAGTGCTAGACCTAGGCCACCCACGTGCTTTGCTTAGACACAATTACTTTTGAAATCACAGATGATTAGGTCAATTTCTAATTCTGCCATTGAAGATTGTTTTTTTAGTCACAGTTAAAATAGCATATTTACTGGCGCTACCTATTTATAATACCTACATATTACCATATTACTCATTAAATAAACATTATTTCTAGTAAGTGTTTTATGCTTTATCACTTGCAACTACTTATGTCAATACTAAACGTTGAAATGTTTCTTTAGTCACCACATCAATCATGTAGAAAGAGAGACGCGATCATACTTCATATTTTCTCTGAATCATGACATCACTTGAACAACTATCAAAGACATTTTCGGTGCTCAATAAGTAATAGAAGCTTATCAGTAGACCGCATTCAATTATAAAATCCACACATCCCGAAGCAGTTAATACGAGTATTTGGCGGTATTTTCGTTAGTAATGCTCAATTCAAATAGTTAACCTTGTAATGTGTCAGACGTGTGCAGATGTTATCAATATGACGATTTCTAATAATTTTAGGATGTCACTACTTAAAAGGAAAGAAAAAATACTTTATTTAGTTCTTCCGTCCGTAATTATGGCGCTTGCAACAGTGCTGAAATGTCAACACTCATAAAAAAAAACAAGTTACATGGCAGAAATCGCGATGCAACTAACTCAAGTTTTCTTTCTTTCTAAAATGTATGTCATGTATGAAAAGGTCATTAGAAAAGTCATATTGCCTAGTTAAACCTTTACTGACGAGGTTGAGTTCTCTATGCTTGCTGCACATATCTCGTGAGCCTGTTATTTGGACGCCATTAGTCTTCATAATGCCTTCCTCGGTATCGTCACCTCTAAATTAGATAATGTTGGACGCGTAGGTGGAATAGCAGGTTGTCGTGACGTGTAATTAGTGAGAACTCGCAATTAGACGCACGTCATGTCCGCGCATTGTAGGTACGATTCGTTTTAAAGATTTTTTTTCTTGCTAAATCTTTTTCATAGATTAAAACTAAAGGAGCTAAACTGTATGTTTTTAACCAAAAAAAAATACATACCGATTGTAAATGTAATGTGAAATGTTTTTGTTCATGTACACTAGCCTGCGCATCTTACTTTTTAATTATGGATTTAGAAAATTATATTGCTAATGATTTCCGCTTGTTAATATACCGGCCTAGATACCTTCACCACACTACCCGCACCAACACTGATTTGAGGAAGCACCTGCACCACACTAACACTGATTGAGCAAGCACAATTTCATGCAGGAAAAGCGGAAATCATTAGCAAAATAATTTTCTAAATCCATAATTAGTTATGGATTTCCGCAAAGTAACGCCTGAGTCTATTAATCCCTCAACCCCCAGGAGGCATGCGCGTGCCGCGATAACAATTGATTTCAATTGTGTCTGGAATAACTCACGATCGAGGGATTAATCTTACTTATTTGCAAAATTCGCACCTGTTCAAACGATATAAGATGCCCCAGTGTTTAGCCTGAAATGGTGTCGTCTGTATAGACGACATTAGGTCTAAATAAATAAATGTAGGCAACATCAAATTCTTGTTCTGATCCCAAAGTAAGTAACCAAAAGTACCTACTTGATGACACGGAAAGTCGTTTCCACATTTTCTCTTTTTTTCAATTAACCCATCCGGGAATCGAACCCTTAAAAACCGGTGTGTATGTAATTTCACTACGGAGTTAATGTATTAAATACAGGGGCAACTTATCTAATTGAATAAGGTGCTATTTTGTAACAAAAAATTATTAGCAATAAAATATGACGTCCCTGTCACTGTATGTACGAGTACCTACATACATCCATCTGCATAATTCATGACAACGAAATCTAAGCTATCTAATTGGTATCTATCTGGTTAACGCTGGTTCCCATCGGGAAACACTTTAAAAAGCCGGCGAAAATAATGTAGCAGCCGAGCAGTTCCCCATTTCAAAGATCTTCACTTCTTTCTGGATTCCGGTACTACACCGTAAAAAGATTATTAATTACACTAAAGTAAAAATGAAATTCAACGTACCCGTTTTATTTTAACATACATTGTAATCGGACTCATTTAATCGGTTTACCCTTGCCCTGGCCTCTCGTGCGGAGGGGGGCATTCAGTAAACAAACTGAAGAAAACACCTTTGTATGGACATGCAGTATGCACAGGTCAATGACTGCCCAGTCCACAGAAGGGGACTGATAAGGAACAGACAGGTACCGCCCGTCCATAAATTTCATGTTGATGTATCTATCTAATTATAAAACCTATACTTACAATAAATGAAACGTGCGTTACCTGCAGGTTTCAGAACAAATTAGGAAATTCGTTAATGGGTTCGAATTTTTAACAAAAAACCATACTTAGTCTAAAATCCAATAGAATATAAAATCAATTGACGAGATGACAGAATTCAAAACGAAAGAGAATGAGCTACACTGTTAATGATTATCTCGCTCGTACTTACATGTATATTTTCTTGGAGGGAAAATGAGGATGACCAAATAGTGACCGACCTTATTGCGCTGATTCTCGGCCGGCACTAGCTGTCCCGAAACTGGTAGGACAAATAGAGGCTGCCAACGCAAAAAACTACACTCTCTGTGTGTTTTCAACCAAAAACCTTTTTAGTAACTTAATATTTAATTTAGGAAGTTAAAAAGTATGTTATTTTAGCTTAAATATATTTCACTTTGTGAATAGTATGCAACAATTAGGTTACAAAATCAGAAAAGTGTGAATTATGTCACGTTTGTAATGCAGTCTTCAAATATTGGGACGTGTAAAAGAAAATTCTGGGGCGCCCTTAATAAAACAGTTAAATCAGTTTCATTTTTGCAAGTAGAGCCCTACTTGCAGAAACAAACAGACTGAGAACATTTGTATGTTTGTAATAAATAGACAGTTACATATTTGTAAAAAGTGTTTCTAAACTTCCTTCTTATTGCGTTGTAGTCTGTATCCCAAAAATACCGACAACTCGAGTAAACAGATTATTTATTGTTTGCGTTACTTATCTATCGTGTAAACATTGGATTGGTATCGTTATTTTATGACTAATGTATGTATAGGTGTCATACAGTAAACTGACTATGACTCAGAACCACCTATTGCAAGAATATAACAAAAATCAGATTTCCTTAAAAATATTAAATTATACACTTTGGTCATTCATGTAAAAAAAGAACCCTCAAGATACTCCCCGGGGGTATATTGTAAAAAGTGTCCTTTGATTTTAAATATAATTGTGTGATTTCAAATATAATACGTTTATTCATCATCGACCTTGGCTGTTTCTAGATAATATGACGGTGGACTAGATAGCTGCTAGCCACTGTAGCGTGCAACCCTGTACAATATACATATTTGTAATACTAGTTTTTTGTCTGCGACATAGCTCACGCCACGTTTGCTTTTGTAAAGAAGAAAAAAAAGTTTTTGACTTAAAAACTTCGTGTCACTAAGTTCATATGCTCAAAATTTAACGAATTTTACGCAAATAGTAAAGGCCCCTGTTGGTATAATTTATCCAAAGTCCTTTCCTGTGTTTTGAGCTGTGCGTTGATAGATCAGTCAATGCCTCACGTTTTCTCTTTATTTATGTTTTAGACGAGAATTTTATATACAATAGGAGCATAAATGTCACATGAGGAGACAATCATAGATGTAGGTAGGTATTGCAAAATCATTTTTTGTTTGTACAGTGCCGTGTACATCGGACTTTACAATACATTTTTTTTTATTGCAAAATCATATCTATTTCGACCTAATAAAATGTTTTACCCGACTTTAGCCTAATGTGCAATCATCTGTGATTCAAAAACAAATCTGTCGCGTACCACAAAAATAAACTTCGTAAATATTCTCAAGTAACAACCTTCTGTTGCGGACTGCGTGATGTCCATTTGTAATTAAGAACAAAGGACCCATGCTGGGCTAACACGTCATCGCTTTTATTATTTCCAACCCTCGTCTAATATCTTAATACATACTAAGAAGGATCAATACAACTGCTTTAAAAACTGGACCAGTGCGCGAACGTCTCTGCGCTCCTAGTTTGTCTTTCATTTGTATTATCTACAAACAAAATCATTTATACTAACTACTGAAGAAATTTGAAAGCACCGAATATTACTCTAATGCAAAGATTGAAATGAAACCTAATTCCTTGTGGTCATTACTCTAACAGCTGTAAATATATGTAAGTAAGCTATGTATAATCCTGTAAGTAGAACAAGTTACTGTCACAGTTGTGTGATCATGTTTTGGGACTCTATAAGATTAAGTCAATGTAAAGCACAGGTTTTGGTTCTTCTGAGTATTCATATTCATAATGTGTCGCATAAAACGGCTTTAGATATCTTCAACTACCTATTTGATATTAGCTTCAACTTTAAGAGGAAACATTACGGGCGAGAGAATTGAAAAATAGGTATTTGTAAAATCTATTGCTGTCGCGCAGTGCCAAACGCCTTCACCGCAGAGTGTGATAGAGACAACTGCTTCTTGGACCGAAAATACCTACTAAAAGCACACCAAATCAACGTTTCGTAGTCCCCCCGATTACTTTCCCAAAACTAGACGTGTGCGTTCGCCCAGCAAAAAGTATTGCCTATTCGAAAATTGGATGATGCAGATAATTAGTGCCTTATATCGTGTGAGTGAATGTGCCCGAAATTTTATACGGGATGAAATTTTAACCACTCCAAAATTTTTGTAGGCGTTCAGTACCGCATTTAGAGCCCATTTATGAAGTAAAAAATGTAAATCAAGTTTTCACCCGAAAATATTTTTCGCAATACTTATAGTTTTAAATTTTTGCGGTCCTAGGCCTGTTAAGGTATGAAGGGAAACTCAAAAACTTATGAATAGTATCGTAATGAATGAATGATATGCGCATCGCGTAAAAAAGTGTTGTTAGGCGGCCGTATCAAAGATTTTAGATTTTTGGCGGACATTTTCTAAGTGATTTATCTTGACATTTTTGTACTGGGCTGTACCAAAAGAAAAATACGTCATTTTTTTTTCACGTCTTAGATTGATATATTAAAATTTGGAAGGTGGTTAAAATTTCACCCTGTATTTGTACGTCCAACAGCTTCAGGGTTATTTAAGAAAAATGGATCCTGCTGCACGAACATGCGCCCAGCAATTTTTTTTTAAATTGATTGGTCTATCTGTATATTAAATATGCAAGAAGGTAGCTTATGTACAAGTATAAATGTGCCGTAAAAGCCAAATTTGTGCCTCTTAAGATTTCAGACTTATTTACTCGTAGTTTTTAGCTGGGCGAACGTTTCGGTAATTGCTGTATATCGGAAACGGTTGGACGCACACTCATGATTTTTCGTATACAGATACAGTAAATTTGTGCATATTTGTGCAGCAATTTTCATTAACATGACTAGCATGGTTGAGGATCTATTCTTTTATTTTCTAAAAAATGGAAAAATGCTCTGGCTCTCGAACGAACAAGACCAAGGACTTCGCGTTAGTGCCGAGTGATACCTATTATATATTCACATGATCATGTAAAGTTTCGCCGGCCTACTATGTAGAACTATGTAGAACTCGGCAATGATACATATCATTGCCGAGTTCTTAACGATTTTGTCTTTGTTTTGAGGTTATCTTGAGTGAAATTACTTAGAATACGAAAACACTAGTTTTCTGTGAGCTGGCTTATTACATGCTTCTACAATAATATTGCGCAGTTTTAAGAATACGTATGCAAAAAATCGGGTGTGTAATATATAGTATAACAACATATCGTATAAAGATCAAAACATATACAATCAAATGATATAATTTTGTTTAATATAACACTTTTTTAATATAAAGACGGAAAGATATAATTTTAAATTACATAATTTTAAAACGTATAAGTAACAATTGGGATAAATCATTTAGTATAACAAACGTTTAATATAACATTCACATGTTATAATGATAAAAACAAATACATTTTATTTAGTATAATAACATTTAGCCTCAGCCGCTACAGCTCGCCCGGGCGCCCGAGCTTCGTTACTGCGAGCGAGGACTGCACTCCCTCTGCGCCTCCGGCTTTTAAATTGCACTCCAGTGTAGGGCAGACAAGTACCACGGCGGAAAGACCACGGCGAGTCGGGATTCAACCAAATTCTTAATTTTACCAATGTATGTCAGTGCGGTTATTTCTTTTAATCAATATTAAAAACGTTTTTATCTCAAATTATAGATATACGAAATAATGCGTATAACAAACAAATTTATATCAAATGAACGATATATAAAATGAGTTTTATTCCAAAATGTTTTATTTGTTTTGATTGTTATACTAAATAATATTAAATAAACTGTATGTTATATAAAGTAATCGTTATGTCAAACAAAATTATATCATGTGTTGTAACAAATGGTCATTATGTAAAGTGATCGTTATTAAAGTTTGATTATATCACATGAGACGCACCCCAAAAAATCATGTATGTATGCCCATTACTTTAGACAATAACGATAAAAAACCATTCGTAATATTTTTGGTAGATTATCAGACCAAATTGTAGTGAACATTAAAAAGCGGCCGCACGATACATCGACCTATCCTTCCTCACTTGATGGCATTGTAACGAAATTTAAATAGTACAGATGCGTACAGAATTGTTAAGTTGGAAAATAATTTATATTAGGGACATGAAATAAAATGTGAATTGTTTATTATCTTGAAGATTGATGTATTAAAATTAGGACGGTGATTAAAATTACATCTATAAAATCATTTTTCTCAAAATTCACATTGTATTTCATGTCCCTCATATAAACTATTTTCCAACTTAACAATTCTGTATGCATCTGTACTATTTCAATTTCGTTACGCCTATTCGAAAATTTAGCCAAATTTGTTTTCTGGATGTTTGAACACAGCGGAAAATATCTTTTTTATTAATTAATTTATGAAAAAACAGAAAACATAGAAACATGCTAATAGTGGCCATAGATTATTATAAAAAATATTATTGCTCTACTCGCATGATCCAGGGAGGAAACAGGGGACTACGTTTGTATGGAAAAACGGCCGTTGTATTTCCTTTTAACACCTTCGTGCTTACGTCAGCAACAGGAAATGGGATATATTCCTACGATACCCTAGAAATGCGGCCTACAAATATGTCAATTAGGCAGATGATGTGACTAGGTCGAAAAGTAAGTAATTAACGTTTCAACAATCTTAGAAATTGTTTTGTTACGCTCCGCTAACTACGCAGCAAATTTTACAGCTCCGATAGAACCGTACTGATATGAGGATCGGATTTTTAAAATACACCCGTGACTCAGATACGAACAAATGTTATCCGCAACAATCGTTGAATGCCGCCACATTGATATTGTGTCTGTCATACACTTTTTCGCACTGCGTACCTACTTCACTGACACACAATGTCCTGTACTTACCATAAGTTTTTCTGTATTATAAATATTTAATACTAGCGGCCCGTCCCGTCTTTGCACGGGTGGACATAAGTTTTTTTTTTATGAGTATCCCTAATCTTTTCTAGCAGTAAATATAGCCTATGTCACTCAGGGTGATAGCTTTCCAAAGGTAAAAGAATTTTTGAAATCAGGACAGTAGTTTTTGAGTTTATTCACTACAAACATACTACACACACACAAAAATAAAAAAAAATCTTCTGTATAATATTAGTGTAGGTTACATAAGTAAATACACAATAAACGAAAAGAAAGATTTTCGACAAAACCCGATTTAGAATCGAGAATTAAGTATATTAAGAATTTCCACTATAAAAATGATGATCCCAACAAAAAAATATTTTCAGTTCTCCATATTCCTGCTGATTATCTTCGTGGCTGAGCTGGCGGTGGGCATCGCGGGCTACGTAAAGCACCAGGACCTCGAGAACTCGATCATCCGCAACCTGAATAACACCATCAAGGAATACCCCACCAACCCTGATGTGAAGAACACTTTCGACATCATCCAGACTGATGTAAGTGTTTTGTTGTGGTTTTTCTACTGACAGAAAGAAGGATTACGTATGTTTAAAGGGCATCTTAATTGTAAAAATTTACAAGAGCATATAAATATAAATTAAGTACAGTTTTCTGCCCACGTGAACTGGTGTGTTATATGCTCAGAGCCCTTACTCCACAACAGAAAGTCCGTAGGTATATATATTCGAATCCATCTGTCCCTATCACTCATACCGATGTCTTGAAGTATCTAAAAAAGACAGATATATCCGTAAATACGAGCTTCGTGTTGCAGAGTAAGGCATCTGCGGTGGGGTACAAAATAGCTCCTGCAATGTACTTTATAAGGGTGCTTACATATGGAAACAGGTTTCCGGTACAGACAAATCTGTGCGAGTTTGTACTGATCGGTACAGGTATAATATTTATATGTTATCTTAGGCGCTCACTTATAAAGAAACATGTTTAAACTTGTCGGTGCTGACTTCCTGGACCGAGCCATACGGGTTCAAGCATTAGCCGGTGTAGGGTCCATTATGGTCTATTATTGTCAATAAAGACAGATTTACCTGCCTGTATCTTTATGAGAGTTAAGCCTGCACCGATCGGTACCGACCAGCACAGATTTGCCAGTACCGGAAACCTGTATCTTTATGTAAGCACCCTAAAGGTCTAATCTATCTGTGTACCAAATTTTATAAAAATCAGTTCGGTAGTTTAGGCGTGAAAGCGTAACAGACAGACAGACATAGTTACTTTTATATAAATTATATTATAGTAAGGAAGCAAAGATGAACAGAAAATATTCTTCATAACTAATTATAATCATATTGTAAACTCAATATAGCCTTGAGTTGCACTTAGTCAATGTTGCTAGGATGTTACGGTGTGAATAGCATGTCAATATTATCCAAGGCTATTTCATAAAAAGCGATTTCATGGCAAATATCTGTAGCCGTGACAAAGACTACGCGCGTGCCCGAACCTAAGGGCCTCCCCTGGTTGATTCCACAGACATACAACAGAGTAAATAATTGTATTCAACTTGCCAGCCTCAGGCCAAAAGGTGCATTTACAACATGCAGATTAACTATTTAAGATGGGTTATTCCCAGTTGCCCCCACCGCCGTCGCCCCCGCTGGGGGCAACTGGGAATTTGTAAAAAATAATGTCCCAGTTGCCTCCGGTGCCTCCCTTTCAAAGGGCAACTGGGAATTTCATTTTTAAATGTCCCAGTATCCCCCACTTGATACGCCGTAAAGTGTAACTTCTTAGACATTTTTTCCATATGTTGCTAGAAGCGAAGTGAAAAAATATGTTTGTTTCATTTTACACATAAATACTAATACTCCTACTGTCACGATAAGCTTAGTTTTTTTTTTCCATTGACCATTCTTTCAGAACCACTATTTAAACAATTGCTACATTTTTCACTTCGATTCTAGCAACATATGGAAAAAATATAGTAATACTTTACGGCCTATCAAGTGGGGAGACTGGGACGTATAAAAATAAAATTCCCAGTTGCCCTTTCGAATGGAGGCCCCGGGGGCAACTGGGACATTATTTTTTACAAATTCCCAGTTGCCCCTAGTAGGGGCGATACCGGTGGGGGCAACTGGGAATAACCCATCTTAAATAGTTAATCTGCATGTTGTAATTATATGCACCTTTTGGCCTGAGGCTGGTAAGTTAAATATAGTTACATAGGTACTCTGTTGTATGTCTGTGGAATCAACCAGGGGGGAGGCATAGTTTTAGCTTTTCCAATAAATATGGATCCGATAGTGAAGCTAGTTAGTAGTTTTTGACTAAAAGAAAACCCTCTAGAAAGAAGTGAAGTAATAAAACCCTACTAATATAAACGCATAAACTATATACCTATATAGGTTGTAGGTATATGTTTGATACTCTTTCACGCAAAAACTACTGAAATTTTGCAATAACACAGCTTAAACATCAGAATAACTTAGGTATAGGATATAATTTATTCCGAAATTCCGTGCTGTTCCCGCGGGAACACGGCATACCTAACATTTGTATTTTGTTTGGTGATACAAACAATAGATGAGACTGCCATGCCGGTTTTCCAATTTTTAAGCACGCATCATTAATTTCTCCGAATCCAATTTCATGTACTTAGACAAATTCGCGTGCAAAAGCTAGTACCTTTTATACTTGTAATTGTTACTCTGTGACGACATTTAATACTATAGAGTATATTTTTAACAATAACGAATTATTTGTAACGCAGGATGTCGCCGCCAAGGCTATAACTTTAGTTTAACATTAACATCCATACATGGTACTCCACTGTTATCTAATCTGTACTTGTTTGTTAATGTTATTCTATACAGCGATGAATGCACATATGTATAGGTACAGGTTGTAGTATATACCTGAGCATTGATTAGTTGAGGCTATGAGTATAAGCCATTAGTAAAATACCATTCAGTTCCAAAGTTATTATAGGTCAAAGATTCATTCACAAATTACAAAACTAATTAAAGTTAATCAAAAATTAAAATAGATTTAAGACACGCAGACGATACGACGAATCAATTACCTGACCGACCAATGACCATAATGTAGGTAACTAAATGTCAAGGGAAAACTCTCAAACTTTTTATTCCGAATCACTACAATTTCAATAATAATTAAATAATATGTAGTTAAAACGATATCATGAACATGCCTTTTTCGTAAATCTGCTGACTAAACGATTAAATTCTTTAAAAACTACAAAGGTTAGCAGAAAGTAAGGTACCTACATAATTTTTATGTTGCTGAAAAAAAACGAGCTAGCAACAAAAAGAAACGGGAAACTCAAGACTTATTCATATTTACAAGTAGTTATTCTTTTTTGATTGATTTTCTGCCGAACAATTGTATAACACACTGTCACAAGTCATCGATACTGCTCTTTCGATAGTATGTCGATAACGTTAACGGCTGAGATCTTCGTGCATCTAAAGTCAAGCGAGCACACTGTCAATGAGCGATACCAAAAGTGTAACATTGCTAATTGTATTCCAGCTCAAATGCTGCGGTATCTACGGCCCCGGTGACTGGAAGAACAACAGCATGCCAATCCCAGACAGCTGCTGCTCCGCCCACGAGATTAAGGACAACGTCGTAGAGGCCTGCAAGCCCACCAACATCTACCAGAAGGGATGCTACGGCGAGGTGGTCACCTTCCTCAACGGCATAGGCGCTGTGCTCGGCGGGGTCGGGCTAGGAATCGCTTTTGTGCAGGTAAGATAAGTAATGTCAGTTTTGTTTGACCTATTGACGTAACATGGCGTTTAGACCAACGTCAGATTACGCGGCCCATGTCACGAGGATGCTATGGAATCATTTGGAAAGCAGCAAGATAGCCTGTGACATTTGTATCCAATAATCAGCTTGTATCAGTAGGTACTCTTGGACATAGGCTTCACCACGATTTTGCCATATGAGCCACATCTAGTGGTGAATTGGTGATCGAAGCTTGACATTGCTTTTTGGCAGTGCTTCTAACGATACTTCATTCGTTTCTTACGTTAGGTACTCATAGATAGAACGAGGAGTACCACCATACTATTCTATTTTTAATTTTATGTATTATAGCTGTTCCCCGCGACTTCGTACGCGTCAATTTCAGTTTTTAAGATCGCGATTATTTTTTCAACATTTTCCACTGATGCTTCGCTCCTACTGGTCGCAGCGTGATGTTATATAGCCTAAAGCCTTCCTCGAGGCATGGACTATCCAACACAAAAAGAATTTTTCAATTCGAACCAGTACTTCCAGAGATTAGCGCGTTCAAACAAACAAACAAACAAACTCTTCAGCTTTATAATATTAGTATAGATTATTACCCGAATGAAATGAAGTGCCTACTGCGCTGATTTTATAGACATCTTTCTTTAAAAAATAAAAATTTATCTTATTTATAAAAAAAAAAACATGATATCTGTGATTATAACAGACTATGTCAGTAAATATAAGTTGTATGGAAAAAGTGGTCATCATACAACAAGATTGATATATCGCTCATGAAATTATGTATCTTGTTGCAGCTTCTCGGAGTAATATTCGCGTGCTGCCTGGCGCGCTCCATCCGCAGCCAGTACGAGACAGTATAAGCGAAGCCACGCACATTTACTACCTACTCTTGGTGTCTGTAACGTATCGATCAATGTCTTCTCCAAGTACAGATATATTGTGATTTAAGTGTAATCATTATTGTATACTAAGTTTACTGCTGTATGTATGTATATGGAGTAATTTATTTTTCTTTTGTTGAATCTATTTTTCTACATTTTCTACTTTAGCCCGATCGTTTGCTATGGAATGGTTTATCCTTCCACAAATAGAGATTTTAAATGATTTATAATTATTTTAGCTATTCAATTATTTAAGATTTATAAACCCAAGAACTAAATGTAATGATTGAAAGACATTGGCAGGAGTGTAGATTTTGATTGGAGTGGAAGCACTATGCACTGACCTTTTACAATTTTCACAATCGTCGAGTGTGCTCAGTGTAGAAGACTGATTTTTCGAATAGTAATGGTTGCGAAGGCCAAATCAATTCCATCTCCAATTTTGTTACCTTTATATTGTATTTTTAACTCGATTTTATTCGACAGTTAAAATGTAATCGTCGTATTTCATGTTAGTCGAGTAGATTTAGTGCACATTATTGTAATAAGAGCCAAAGTTCATTTTAGTTGCAGGTAAAGGCGAAAAATCTCGTATTGATCTCTATTCAACTCAAAGCGAACTTTGGATCAGTGTGTTTTCGGTCCCAAATGTTTGTAGGTATTATATTTATATTAAAAAATTGGCATTATCTACACATTTGTGTTTAATTTACGAAGTAAATCACAATGAAACAGCATTGAGTGTCCTAGTTACACACATTTTATTCCTATTTTATACCATGATATAAATTGTAACAAAGGATGAATACAAGGGAATCGGAATTCATGAATATAGTTTTTTAAGGAACATCAGTCGCGTTAAATACAGCTGTTGACTTGCAGCAACACATTTCGAGTTACAGTACAAAATAATTTAAAAATCACAATGACAAAATATATCCAGTCCCGAATACAGCTTAGTATTCACATATTTTGTATGTCGCAAGCATTTGAATCTCACAGCACCAGTTTACTACGAATGAAGTCGCCAAATTCATTAATTATAAAATATAATTAATTCTTTCACAACACTATCACCAAACATTCATATACACGCGACATACATTTTTCGCTAAAATCATAGAGCTAAATACCTATTTAGAACTAGGGTTAAGACAGATATACATTACCTAGACAATAAAATAGCTTAAATCTAATAACGGTTTACATCCTAAACGGAATACTTTAGAAATGTCGATTAGTGTCTGACTGGAGTAGCTAGTGGCCAAAACTTACATACCTTTTTGGCACGTCGCGTCGTTTAGGTTACGCATACAATACTTAGTAGATCATTATTCTTCGGACTCATAGCAGTTAGAATTTGATATGTTTCTCTCGCAAACAAAATTATGGAATCCTGGACTTGACGCTATGTATTCCTCACGAATGTTGACACCACAATACAGCAGATCATCTCGGACCATTCAAATGCAATTACAGTATACATTATGAATTAAAAATTAAGAACTGGCTTTGATGAACATCAATATCAAATATAATTACAGTCGAAACATGTGACATGTTAAACCTTACACAGATCACAATCATATCAAAAGCATATTATGTAGTAATAAAGCGAAATTAATCTACATTTAGTATTTTCAAATAATTGAACTATCAATTCAATTTATCTAAACAATTATTATGGATAAGGCAAAAACCTATCTAACTACATAGTTATAGTTTGAGTGAATCAAATAAGGTATTTTTGTATTGCGGCAGTAATAAGAATATATTTAAACTCTTAGGCAAATCCTAAGCTGTCAAATAAAAAACAAACCTGAATCATTTACGCAAAATATCAAATTTCTACGTATATCATCTCGTTATCATAAACTATGGTTAAAATAGGTATCTCTTGCTTATTGAGTACATACTCATGAGTGTATGAAATCCAAAGTTGGACTTGCGAAATTCTTTGTCAATCACACGAATACATCCCTAACAGTGATTCTAGTGGCATACTGACCAATTATTGAATAACCTCCACTTGGTGGCCGTCACATTGAAATGACTAGTCTCAATTCAATCTTTTCAACAGTGCATTTTAGGCAGTTGTATAAAAAGTGTGCTGGAGAAAAGATTGAGCTGTAGGCAGATAGGAGTCTGTACTACACTACAGAGTTCGTAAAAACCATAATTTTGATTATTGGAAACATGGAGCGTTTACACTGTCAACAAGAACATTTACCCTGAAATCAAAAACAAATTTACAGACAATGCGATTTATTCCCAAATTTTTATAATAATAGGTTCGCAATGTTCACAGCAAATACTTAAAACTGTTACTAGTGTTTGAGATCATCGCATAACTGCGGCAAAAATTGACTCAATTCACTGGTTAAACCTACAAATACCATCATCAGTATACTTACATTCATCAATACAACTCAGCATATTCCCCTTTAACTATGTTGTGTCTACAACGATACTACAGCATTTGCACTCCTTATTTAGTGCTGGAACATATGACCATCTACATGATTTATAAGGTACAGAATTAATCACATAATGCTTTTTTGATAAATTTGATAGCACATTTATAATTTAACAATAGTATCTAACAGAGACAACACAGTAAAGACTGCAATTATTTTTAAAGTGTACATATTTATTACATAAATTATGATGATTACTAATTTAATTATTATAAACATAGCTAAAACACTTCAACTGAAAGTAAATCAGTTAATAACTAAAAATCATGAATTTCTTAATTTTAAAACACTTTTCAGACCATCATCTCAAGCATCATCACAATAATTGCAACTAAACATTAAAATACTAATACAGTGTACACTTCCAGCGATATATATGGTTATAAAAGTCAAGACTCCGAAATATTTTACACGGTTAATCTCAATCATCGGAATATATGGCAGAAAGTGTACAGTGTAGGTCGGTTTGGATGACATTGTAAGCTTATATTTACTTGAACAGGATGGATTTAGAGCAGAATGGTACTGAGTATGATAGTGTACTGTTCCTGGGCAAGCGCGTCGGCAGGGCAATCATGTCGCGTAACGCTTGGTCCAGAGACGCGCAATGCGGTCGTGCTCCTCGCGGTTCTGCAGGTACTGTGTCGCGATACTGCCCACCAGTGGATCAGCTGGAATTAGACAAGTATTTTAATAATAAACAAAAGTATCGCGTGTGGATTTGCCACTAGAGCCGCTTGTGTCGATTGAGGTACAAAAACTTTCAATTTGTACTGATTTGGGGGGGGGGGGGGGGTTAGTGACATAAATTATAATTTCTTTAATTAACCTGCTGAAAAGTGATCTCCTTCGAGAAATTATCGCAAATATGGATTATTTGTTTTTGCGATGAATGTTAAAACTTTGAAAGTGGAATTAAGAAAAATAGGCAGCCTTAAAAGTAGCAGCTACGAGGGCGGGTCAATAAGTCCGTGACTTTTTGAATTTCTGACCTCTTTACTGAAAAAGCAACACTACTCTGTCAACAGGTATCTGTCAGTTGATTCCTATCAAAATTTGAACTTGCTGCGTCAGTTAGTTTGTGTTTGACAGCTATTTTTATCAGACTACCCAGTAACTAGAGGAAAAAATGGAAAAAGGTGAATTTCGTGTGCTTATTAAGCATTATTTTTTGGGAAAAAAAACCATTACCGAGACCAAGGCTAAGCTTGATAAATACTATGGGGACTCTGCACCATCGATTTCAATGGTAAAAAAGTGGTTTACTGAATTTCGTTGTGGCCGTAAAAGCACTGAAGATGCCGAACGTCCTGGACGCCCAGTTGAGGTCTCTACACCCGAAACAATCGAAAAAATTCACGATATGGTGTTGGCCGACCGAAGATTGAAAGTGCAAGAGATTGTGGAAGCCGTAGGGATCTCGCATGGCTCAGTGGTTTCAATTTTAAAAGATCAATTGGGCATGAGAAAGCTTTCCGCAAGATGGGTGCCGCGTTTGCTCACAGTCGACTACAAACGCAATCGTGTAACAACTTAACAGGATGGTTTGGCGTTGTTTAATTGCAATATGGAGGAGTTTTTGCGCCGTTTTGTAACCATGGACGAAACATGGATCCATCACAACACACCAGAGACCAAACAACAGTCAAAACAGTGGGTTTCTAAGGATGAATCGGCGCCAAAGAAGGCCAAGGCGGGTTTGTCAGCCAATAAAGTTAAGGCGACTGTTTTTTGGGATGCACGTGGGATAATCCACATTGACTACCTTCAAAAGGGAAGAACAATCAATGGGGAATATTATGCCAACTTATTGGACCGCTTCAATGACGATTTGAATAAAAACCGACCTCATTTGGCCAAGAAAAAAGTTCTTTTCCACCAAGACAATGCAAGGGTGCACACATGTGCAGTTGCCATGGCAAAAATCCATGAATTGGGCTATGAATTGCTCCCTCATCCACCCTATTCTCCAGATTTGGCTCCGAGTGACTACTTTTTGTTCCCAAACCTGAAGAAATGGCTTGGTGGAAAAAGATTTGACTCCAATGATGAAGTCATCTCGCAAACAAAGGCCTATTTTGAGGACCTCGACAAATCATATTTTTTGGAAGGGATAAAAAAATTGGAGAAGCGTTGGACAAAGTGTATATAGAGCTCAAGGGAGACTACGTTAAAAAATAAAATGATTTGTTTATCAAAAAATCTGTGTTTTATTCCAAAAGTCACGGACTTATTGACCCGCCCTCGTATTTCAGAAGCTAGATTGTTTACAAACTTGTTTTGGCTATGTTTTTGCTTTTTGTAGTTTATGATTTTTGAAGCTGTTGTGATAATACACATAACTAAGAATTAAGTTACTGGCAAATGTCTTAAAAATACATGTTTATTGTTCCATGTTCTTCATGTTGAGTTTCCTCTGTACCTATTTGAAGGAAGTTTTATAGCAGTTTCCAGTTTCTTTTTTTGACGTTGATGAGTGTTTTCTTTTAATTTCCTTTCTCACTACACTTTATTTGTTCCAAGAAAATTTACTAGGTACAACTTAACCTTATAAAGGAGATAAAAGTAAATTAAAGTAAACAAGACGAATGAATCAGGATGAATAAGGAAGATAATTACTAACGATTTTCTGTATTTTATTGTTTGGGTAAATCCCCCGAGTTACCCAAACAATAAAATGTTTTTTACAAACACAAAAATGTTTTGTAGGAGTATAGTTATTCCTGCAAAACATACTGTTTTAGAACAGTTTTATCTGTTTTAGAAACTGCAAAACAGTGCGGCATAGCTATTCGATTTGATGATAGTTATTTATAATTTAAACTTAATGAGATTCAAGATTAAAACTTTGTTTCGGGCCGCGCGGATCCAATAAAGTCGTCTTTGACTCTATTATACCCTGTACTCAACAGAGGCGCCAAACTGGTGAGCAAAGAAATGATAGTCCCCATTACAACCCCATATAACGAAAATCCAAGTAAGAAGCAACTGGACGATTAATTCCGAAATAAGAAGGGCGAGGGGTGTCTACTATCCTCCTACAAGACTGCCAATCGTGGCAAAACCTATAAATAAATAAATAAATCGTTTATTTAATGCAAAGGTATATATTAACATTATAATGAGCTTACTTAAAATTAAACAGTGCAGATAGTATCTTGTGCCTGAACTAGGATCTTAAGAATTTTATTTTAGATGCCATAAATCTATATATATATATATATATAAATGAATCCCTATTTCCCTTGGTCATCGCATCACGCGTGAACGACTGGACCGACATCGCTAATTCTTTTTTTGTTTTGTTTTTTATAGTCAGGAGAATGTTCTTATAAAAGAAAAAGATAAGAAAATTGCGCGGAAAATTAGAAACTTTAGGAAAACTTTATTACGCTTTTGACAATTTAAACTTTTATGATGTAAATATGTAATTATGGCGTTTGACATAACATTGACAGAATGCGTGCTGCAAACGGTTACATTTTCCAGTGCAGTTAGCATTTGCAATATCGATAAATATTTTTTAACTGAATTTTTTTTTTTATTAAATAGGTATACCAATTTGAATTCAATATTCATAGTTAAGACAGGACTACGTCTGTCGGGTACGCTAGTTAACAATAAAATTTAACTTAAATAATATTATTTATTTAAGGTAACCATATTAATCAATTTTATTTAAGTACTAAAAGTAGTTCTTCTGTATCATTGTAGGACAAGGTTTACAAATATTTAGTTAGGACTTTTTTACAGTTAAAATAGTTGAGATCATAGATATTAAGTGCTTTATTCAATCTACTGTATAAAAATGGGCCCAGGGATGTAAAAAACCTATTCGTAAAAATATATTTCGAAGTTAATTGCTTAGTGCAAACTATATTTTTCCGCCTTTTATTAGTTATATCTGCATAAGGAAGCATTGCGTGTTGTTTTAGTATTGTGTGCATTATAAACAGTTGGCGGACAGTTAGTAGATTACATAATTTATATAATAAATAGGTGTGTGTGTAGGGTAGAAAAAGGGAAGGTTATTAGCAACTTTTTAAATTGCTCGCTGGGCACTTTCGAGTGGGATCAAAACAGTTTTTAATGCTCCACCCCATGACGTAATGCAAAATTGTATAATTGATTGACATAGGGCTAATAATTGATTGATTGACATAGTTATTCATTTTGAGTCCGAGATTGGCCGAAGATTTTTGAATGCGTAAATTAATTTATGGACTCTGTTAACTAAATTTTCAATATGACGTGGTCTGAAAGAAAGAGTCTCGTCAGTTATGATTCCGAGATATTAATTCAAGGTGTCAGTTTTGAGGATAGTAGGACAGTTACAAGCAATGATTGTTGGATTTTGACATAGGTGTGCATATAATCGGTGAGATTTGTGCATGCAGAAATGTATGTATTTTGTTTTTTCAGCATTTAAAATGTTAGTAAATTGCTGTGTAGCTAGTTATTTACTGAATTCAAACCTAGCTGTGCATTATCATATAATTGAGTTATTCCCATCCGATCCCTTGCAACTGATCCCCTGGTGGATCGGTTTTATTTTTAATTATTTTCTATTAGCTAATAAATACTAATATTTTATTCCTATCTGATCCCCTAATACTTACCAACCTGTTTTTGATATGTAACGTCGTACATTCAACAATAAAATACGTTAAAGGGTTTACCTGTACTTTATTTAGTTTATTAGAAATGACCAATTTATTACAACTATTTCTTTATTTTATTCTAATTTAAGTCAAAATGTCAGCTGTGGTTTTTAAGAATTACCTTTTTTCTTTGATCATAAAAAATATCATTAAGATATCGTATGCATCATTGTTTTGTCATCTATTACGAGTATTAACATTTAGTGATGTTATAAATATGATTTATATATTTTTTTACATTCCAGATATTTTTTATTTAGGATGCCAAGATAAGAGGCAATAAATAATAACTGTGATTTTAAAAACATTTACTGTTAGTTTTTTTTATTATCATTTGATATCTTATGTTTTTAGAACAATTTGTTCCTAGTTTGTTTATAAAATATCGGGCATCCCTTGCTTATTACAGGTGCAATTTGTTTTTATGTATCTAGTACATACTAATATTATAAAGCTGAAGAGTTTGTTTGTTTGTTTGAACGCGCTAATCTCAGGAAGTACTGATTCGAATTGTTTTTTTTTTTGTTGGATAGTTGATTTATCAAGGAAGGCTTTAGGCTATATAACATCAAGCTGCGACCAACAGGAGCAAAGCATCAGTGGAAAATGTTGCAAAAATAATCGCAATCATAATAACAGAAATTGACGCGTACGAAGTCGCGGGAAACAGCTAGTAAGAAATAAGGTTAATTAACAATTTCAAACAAACAATCATTGTTTAAGTTTAGGTATCCCAATAAAACTGTCAATTAGCAAATTAATGACTTCTCATAAGATATCTCTGATAAATAAAAAAAACATTTGAAAACAAATGCTCGATAAATGAATAGGTATGTGATTGCAAAACTTCTTTTCCTCCCTCCCGATTATACTTGCCTGCCTTCCTTACCCACCTAACTTAGAAATAAATTTAGGGGATCCATTGGCACCATAAAAATGTGAGGGGATCGGTTGGGAATTTAAATTGACGGTGGATCAGATGCAGGGGATCAGATGGGAATAATTCATATAATTCTTCGCTGGTTATGCCTGTAAAAATTGGCGCCGTGTCATCAGCATATGATATTATTTTACCATTTTTGAATTTCAGATTACATAGGTCATTAAACACCAAAAACAGCGTAGGGCCAAGGATACTTCCTTGAGGGATTCCGTATCCTGAGGTTTGAATGTCATCACTCGTAGTGTTTCCTATTTTCACACATTGATACCGATCCCGTAAGTAGTCTCCAAAAAGTTTTAGCTGTGTTCCTCTTACACCCAAAGCCTCAAGTTTGGTTAAAAGTAAAGAAACATACACCATATCGAATGCCTATACTAAATCGAGGAAAACTCCTAGGGTATGGTTCCCTTTTCCAATCTTGGGAGACAAATTCTGTGAGACTGTGGACTGCATCTGACGTGGATAGCTTACTTCTAAACCTAAATTGCGTTGGTGACAGATATATATTTTTTTCTAAGTAGTTTACTAGTCTACTATTGGATTTGTGTGGGCTAAGATGATTTATTAAAATAAAACCTTATTTAAGACATGTAGTCTTTCATAACACAAGTTAGTTAAAAAGTTATTTAATAGCTTTGAAATAATTCCTATTTTTAATTTTTAGGTGGCAATTAAGCCTGTCAGCTATTTTACTTTTTTGAGGCAATAGAACCAGCAATTACTAAATGTATTAGATAAGATTATTTTCACTTTCACAGGACTTTAAATGTCCAAATAATTCTTAATGTATGTAAGATTTTCATAATTGATAATTTTTATTTATTTGAGCTTTCCTTATCCTGAATTTTGCTTTGTTTTTCCCTGCGTGTATTAAAATATGTCTCTTAATTCAGTATGCCTTCTGGCAAAGGCCTACTCTAGCTGCTTCCATAGAATTCTGTCACGTGCAACTCTTCTCCAGTTGGGCCCCACTGTCAGTTTGAATTCATCTTCCCATCTTCTTTGTTGTTTTCCCCTACTTCGTTTGCTATCTCTAGGGTACCAGTCTGTTATAATCTTACTCCATTTTTCCTGCGTTTCTCTAATCATATAACCAGTCCACCTACATTTCTGCTGGTCAATTCGGGTTCGAATGTCTGTCACTTTTGTTTTGTCCCTCAATTGTTCATTTCTTATTCTGTCCTTTTTATATGTTCCTGTCATACTGCGCTCCATGGATCTTTGGCAATATTCTAGTTTATTTTTGAGTTGCTTCATAAGTGCCCATGTTTTGCATCCATATATAAATACAAGGCAGAATACATGTGTTGAAGACTGAATTGATAATACTCTAAAAGTAATTGTAGTACTTTGGTAGTGTTTTAGAATGGCAGCCAATAACTTATTATAAAAACAATAAACTTCTTTAACCTACATGGTTGTTCAAAGCAAAGTTTATGGGAAAATACCAAAATTGATATTTACAACCAGATACTCTGTCAGTTGATCATTAAAATAGTATTGATCTTACCCGGATTACAATCAGTCAGCAAGGAACAAATTGACAATAATACTTTTGATATTGTCAATGCAGGAGACCAGTTATCCTTTAATATATCTAGGCATATCACTCCTTGGCTGTTGATGTTACAGTGGTATATCCTAGTCCGGAATGTTACCTGGAAATTCAGTTGTTGGTTATTTAAAGATAAAATTGTGTTTAAAGTAAAAAAATACATAGAAAATGTTAAATATGATTATTTTTGGTCATCATTTTTAAGACTCAATAAATTTTGTATTTGCCATTTGACAACTCAATTTAAGCAAATAAGCAATTGAATTCGAGCTAAAAACAATCTTTATTTTTGGCATTATGCATTCTGATAATTAGACCCATGATATGCAGACAGGTTCATACAATGGTATCTCAGAATAACCTTAGTTGTAAATTTGTACCTTTTTACTTTGATTGTACTTTGACAACTTTACAAAAAGAAGTAAGCTTTTTAATTTCTTTTTTTAGGTATTAGTTCTCAAAGAATCAAGAGAAATCATCAGTAATCTTAGAGTTAAAAAAACTTTTCAACTTAGTTGAGAAAAATGCAAAAGTAGTTAATTTTACAAAGAGTTTTCTTTTCTAAAAAGTCATGTTGTAATAAAGTGTGATTAAAATTTCAAGGTAATTGGATTAAATCCAATGAAAATATTGTTTAAATTACCTTAGGAGGTTTAAATGGATACTCTGGTGAGAAGTGTATGTCTAGAAAGAAGACACCTCCCTCATACACTGAACCAGGAGGCCCTAGTATAGTGGAGACCCACTCGTACAAATTGTCCCCCTTTGGACCAGCGCTGCAATTGGGTGGTGGGTCCAGTGTGATTTCAGCGAGCTCCTTCTGAATCCTCTTAGCGGATGTGCCGAGTGCTTTCGACATTCTGGGGTTTGGTTTGTTCTCTTTTGAATCTGGTTTGTTGTCCAACGCGCCGCTATTGCCTGCGCCGCCTCTGCCGCGTCCCGTGCCGCTCCCTGATGAACCAGACGCACCGGACATTATCTAAAAGCACCAAACAACTCAAACTGCTCAACTAAAAGGCACAACGCAAATAAAGAAAATAAAGCATGCTCACTATTAAGATGGAACAAAAACACGATAGAAATGCAACATAACTTCTTAGCATGTTTATTTTAGTAATGAAGAAAAAAACCCACGAAACAACTGAGATTAGACGGACTAAAGATGATTCTATTCGTATCTAAACAAACACGTAAAAAATACAAAAGTTTTAACTAAAAAATTGCAAATACAAAAAGTGAGATGCACTTTTTTTATCACAAGACACGAAGACAAAGACTTTTACGTGTATGCAAATAAAAATGCAATGCATGGCTGATAATAAGGAACTAGACATTTCTAAAGGTAATTGGTACAATATTTAACTAAATTATCCATGATTTGGCTATGAAAAAGTTGTTATTTTGTACCTTACAAATAACAGTCGGCCATCTTGTGGGCTGGCTGGCGTTATCCGACAATTTAGTTTTTTAGTTCACCTGTGACCCAATTCAAGAAATAGACATCTCCCAAAATGCAACTGCTAAGATACGATAACACTTATCCACAAAATGTATGCTATTAAACAAACGCTAACTCCTGGCGAGATGCTCCGCACTGCAAAGTGCAAATAAGCACTTTGTTACTTTCCCATGGTTTTAGATACTCAAATCAATACAAAATCTATATAGCAAACACTGCTTAAACCAAAGAATACCTTAGAATAATTGGATCTTCTTACTTAGAATACCGGCAATTAAAAGCTTCTTCAATCACTACCACATTTCAATTTGTTCTTCGCCCTCACCAACACAAACAACTACTGAAATTAATAATACACACACGCTCAGAAATGACAAAACAATACAATACATTATCAACATATGACAGTCATTTTATACTCACAAAACAATAAACTACAACTTTGTATTGTTCGGCATAGATGGAAATTTTACGTAACGCAAGTATCACGATAAAAGTTATTTCCCAAAATCAGGCACTACAACGCTCCGACGACATTTTACTATTTTTTTTTTAAATCCACATGTCATTCATCAGTTGCCACCATAATAAAATAGTCGTGCCTGAGATAATGCTACGCATAATAATTGTACGATTTCAATTAAAATTAAAATAATTATGAAGCAGTGGTTTTATTTTTATTTATTGCGTTGAGCTAACAACATATAGAATTACAGATCAAAACGCAAAAAAACTTTTAGATATTTATCACTTCAATATTGATACTTCGTTAATATCGATAAATTTAATTCATTCCTGTAACTTGGTGACTTTTTTTGAATTTTTCAGGCGTTATGAATCATATTTATATGGAGCCTATTTATAAAATAAAAAATGTTGATCAAGTTTTTGCCCGAAAATATTTATTTATATTTATTTATTAACTAAACAAGTACCTAATCAAAATGCCTAGAGCCGTTGAAAAAAAAATACTGACTGACTATAGATAGCACACAGATTTAAATATTAACCTGGATCGAGTACTTCTATATCTCATATTTTCAAATGTGCTCTCTAAAACAATGATACTAAGATTACTTTTTCTCTGCCAAATGGAAAAGTAGGAAACCGAGCCAAGGAGATAACTAAAATAGTATTGTGTCCTTGTCTAGCAAGTATGTTATGGAGAAGGGTGTCCACGCTATAAGTAATTTATGATAATACGTTTTTTTTATTTAGAAATGACCGGGTTTTTTATCACTGTCTAAAATTGCATAATTTGATGGTTAATGTTTAATAATGATATCTTATTACTGTGCAGTATGATAATTATTTATGATCCAAACATGAATTTAAATACTAATTAAAAATCATTAATATAAGCCACTGCTGGGCCTTGAACCTGCAACCTCATAGTGTGAGTCAAGCATTTTTCCAATTGGGCTAGAAATATTTAGTTAGATTTTACTCTATTGTGTATTTTGTTGCTGTACAGGATGCCTAATGAGTAAGGATGAATCTGTTGCTGGAAAGTGGAAAGAAACCTGGCAAAACAATATTTGTTACCCACCAATGACAACAAATTTTTTCGAAAAAATATCAATTTTATCCTCACTTAAATGATATTCCTCATCATCCAGTACAATCTCTCACTACTGAATCAAGACACGAACTAATTAAAAGTATCGCATCTATTTGCGATACTTTTAATTAAGCTTAAGATTAACAACGTACGCCAACGAAGATACTCTTAAAATGACGGGGAAAAAACTGACGGTGCGACAACGGCTGCATATAATAATTTTATTCAATAATGTTTGAATTGCTAATAAATTTTTTGACATTAATTTCTTGTTTGATTTCCTTTGCTCCGATTCGGTCCTAAACGAGTCTACTACCACTTCAACTTAACGATCCACTGTAACTTTCCTATTCCACAATAGTAAAGAACATACCTAATTAAATAAAGATAAATAGCATGGGCTAGCTATGTAACTCGAGGTGACTATTAGTGCTTAAAATCCGTTTAAGATAGTTTTTGATACAATAAGTATTTATCAATCCAGTAAGGCTATCCGAGGAGATAATATTTTATGGACACCGTATTAGGAAAGGAGGCACTTCTACTTTCAAACCTCTTTCTCGGCTCGTTTTTTTTGAGATACTGCGCAGTCCAGCTTAAGTGTAGGTTCATGAGATAGCATAGCACACAAGGAAATTATACCAAAGCTATTCTGCGCACTTGTGATCAAAACGCGGATCAAGTGAGATAGCACCCAGAGAGTCGTCTGTCTTTGTCAGTAGGGAGCAACCTTGAACAAAACTCATTGGGACTACTTCAGGAGAATTTTTTTTAACGAAGTCACAATGGAATACCGACTTTATTCGTCATAAAAAAAATTGATTTTTCAATATTGCACAATACTCAGTGAACATTTCAGTTTAGTATAAATTCCTTGATACCACATGACTAGATGTTTTGGTATATTGATTGACTTTACTCTGAGTTTTGCGCGGGAACCGAAATAAAATATATAAAGTGAAAAATAAAGAAAGGCACTGCTATTTGAATCAGATCCACGTTCTCGCTTTAAACTGTTGTGATCTTTGAAATGTAAAAAACACCCATACTATTCAATGAGTTAGGTTAGGTCAGGGTTAGGTTTGGTTAAAATATTATGTGTAAGTATTACGATATTTTATTTAATTTTAAAAATGTAGAATAGGTTATTGGACAATGCGAAAAATAAAGTGCGAATTACTATTATCAGCGTATATTATGAGTTTAAAAATGGTTATTTAGTAACGGAAGTTGAAAATAATAAACGATTTATTTATAAATCCAGATATAAAAATGGATTTATTTAAACGTTGATTGGTGGGGTTCATGATGACGTCACCTGATTGATTACTTTGTTTGCCTACTTGTGTTTTAATAGCTTTTTAAAATGTTTTGATAATATTTTCCTATATTAATAGTATCCATTGTTTTTGTGTGATTTATTTCCAATATTTTACAAATTCTGCCAATTATTTTTACTATGGACAACGATTTTGTAAAGCAGAAAGCAGTAACCTGCCCATTCATTTATAATCTGTAACAAACAAACTAGTTAGTCGGGATCTTTAAGTGTAATGTTTATTTAAATTATAAGACTAGGTACAATTTATAGCTAATATTATGAAAACATCGGAAATATTCGAAGTAAGTTGCAAGAGGTATTCTGTTAAAAACATTAGAGGTATTATAACCTCAAACCAATAACAAAATATTTATATTCCTAATGCAATGAATTATTAAAAATTATAAATATTATGTTTACTTACATCGAAATGGTCCTCACAGAAGAAAATATTTGTACTATTCGCTATGTTACTATGATCCCTCCGCAATAGTTGCAACCACTAATTCGACACACTTAGATTTTCTTTTGAACACTTACAAATTGTTTTCCGTAGTTTTTATAGAACTATTTATACATTTTGGAACTGCATACCATTTGAAACTCATTTTATTACATAAGTCACTGTTAAAATATAGATCCAATCGCACTTTCGTTATTTGTTTGCAACAAATGTATGTAGATGATTATGTGCTACAGATCACAAGACAGGCAGATGATGTCACCGACCCCATTGTGGCGCTAAATTGACAAAATAGCGTTTTGGCCCGCTATTTCAATTTTCATTTTTATATTTTTAAGCAAATATATACCAGTATTTAAAAAAAACTACTTTTATTGGGTTCTTCAACCTCTACTTAATAATATAAAATGGAATTTCAAAAACCAGTCAAATACCCTATTCTCATCAGTGACATGGCAGCATGGTCTCATGGTCTCAGACCTTAGACGGTTCCGAATCCGAAAGGAACAAATAAACCAAAAAAGTCTGCTGTCTGTCAGTTAAAGAGTAAATTATAAATACCTACTGTGGAGTTTTGCGCGGGAAACGAAATGAGGAAGATGGTCTTTGTTTCGTAATTTTGTGAAATTATCTTATGCGGCATTTATTGTGATAAAGTGGTGGAATTGTTATAATAATGTGTCAGTGAGTAGGATAAATCAAATAAAAGTGAGAAACAAGGAAAGGCGCTCCTATTTGACTCTGATCCACGTCCTCGCGTAAAACTCCTGTAATCATTGAAATGTTTAAACCACCCATTATCACCCATACATTTCAATGAGTAAGGTTAAATTAGGTTAGGCTACTATGTTTATTTAAGTCATAAACGTAGAATATAACAAAGCCTGCGAGATAGAAGAAAACCTCTTATCGAAATCTAGCAAGATAGAAAAAGAAAAGTAATATTTTCGTTTTGTGACCTGTCTTAATTGACAGAGTGACATCCAGTGGCATATGTGATATAAGCTTCAACATTTTATGGAATTATTTACTACATCGTAGATTATTTAAAGTTAATACAGTTTTATCTAACAATGGTCACATGTTCTGTGAGTGCCTGAGTCAACCACAAAAATAATCCAGAAAATTGCTCATTTCACAGGTAAATACGTAGAAAGTCGTCATCGTAAAAACGCGTTATTTTTGTTGAATTTGATCTTGTTGTTATGTTGTAAATATAAAATTATTGCCATCCACTTGTTCATTTTAATATTTTGTATAGATAAAGTTATATGTATTGATTATTTACATTATTTTGGTGGATAATTAATTCATCGAAATATTTTACATGTACGCTAGAGCTTGACTCAAATTTATCGATACTATTGTCGACATTTATCTTGAATGTTTCCGGAGAAATTTGATGTTATTTTACGTTTAGCGTCTCAAATGAATGTCAACTTAACAATTTGAAGAAGGAATCACATAACTAAGATAATCTTGTTAAAAGTCAATAATCAGGGATTGATTCATCAGAATGTAAATGTTTATTCAGATTCAATTAACAATGACTGTTATTTTTTTAAATTATTAAAACTGTTTATTTTTAAATCATATGTAAAAAATATACTCACCGGGCACATTTATCTGCCCACTATTATAGTTGTAAGAAGTGAGGGCGGTTAGGTATACTGCAAAGTAGGTGCCTAATCTCGAGATAAAAACTGTGTGACAGTAAACATTATTTTCCAAACGACAAACTGCAATTATTATCGATAGTCTAAAAATGTTTAAGGTACGTCACTAGTTAACACACACATTGACAAATCAAAACTGGTCACGCATTATCGGGCTGTCAGTCGATCTAATTGTATCCTAAATCGATGATTTAAGTATTTGTGATATTGTATGTATTTTAAATTGACATTTTCACTAAAGACTAGGCTGTAAGGATTCTCCGAAGCCGTAACATTTTTATATAAAAAAAAATACTGTCAGTTGAAGAATGGTTGATTGTTCTTAAGATTAGGATTTAGATTTTAGATTCATGAGTTACTCTTTTTTGGATTGGTTGACTTGATTAATTTGAAGACCTCAAGGAAGAGTAAAACTTGTTCAGTGGAGTGAATTAAATTAGCGTGTTTTGGTTTTTTATGGCTGTTCTTCAGCGATATTCTATCAGTAGAAATTATTTCTTGAGTCCCATTAATTATTTCTTGTCTCGATTTAATCTACTGCTGCAAAGATGGGTAAACGACAGCATCAAAAAGACAAAATGTAACTAAAACACAATATTAAAAATGTAGGTAGGAAATGTATGTAAAGAGAAGTTATTAAAACTGTTGTCGCTTTTACAGGTATTTAACATATACGGAATGGACGACGCTTTATGGAGGTAAGAGATCTGGCACTGCCGTCGAAGAAGACACGTCTTTCAAAAGACTGCCATTTGATCATTGTTGCTTATGCTTGCAACCATATGAAAATCCATACTGTGATCCCGATGGTAATATATTTGAGCTTCAAGCGATCATTGAGTTTGTAAAGAAGTTCAAAATCAACCCTGTGACTGGTAAGGTATGTTTTAACTTGGTTGTTATGAAATTTATGAAATGTCATGCTATTAACTTTTATCATAATGCAGTTTGACCCTTACAGAAAATTGATGTCAAGACCTTAATTAAACTAAACTTTCATAAAAATGCTGAAGATGACTATCACTGTCCAGTACTGTTCAAACCGTTCACTAAAAACTCTCACATTGTTGCTGTACGGACAAGTGGTAATGTTTACTCTTACGAGGCAGTCGAGCAGCTCAATATCAAAGGCAAAAACTGGAAAGATCTCATTAGTGACACACCATTTGTCAGGAGTGATATCATCACAATACAAGATCCCAATAACTTGAACAAGTTTAATATTTCCACTTTCCACCACATCAAGAACAATTTAAGAGTGGAAACAGAAGGTAAGCTTTCATCTGGTAAACAAATATTTTTCCTACCTTTATTTCCTGTTTTTTAAAATCATGGGCTCACTGAGAGTCCATGATTTTAAATGCTTAACCCTAGGTATGTTATTTGGAGCAATACCTACCTGATAGCAGCCATTGGTCCAATAAGTTTTTCCTCCAATGGAGATCCAGAAACATGTTTTCTACCACTGAGTGTGTAACAATAAATCTGTTTTATTTATGTCCTTACTATTTACTAATATAAACTTTTAAGGTCACTTTATTTGAATAAGTTAATATGAGACTTCTTCCCTGTACCTTGTTTTTATGAGTTTTTGATACTTAGGCTCCACTCTTTCTTAGATGTCAATGCACCAGGCCTTCCATGGTCATGGCAATCAAACTTATAAAAACCAAGGTCAATGTCTAATAATTATTGCATGCTATATTTTATGGCTAAATAGGTCAGAAAGCTACTTAACTATTGTAAAAACATCTATGTACCCTATTTATGGCAAATAAAGAATTTGAATTTGAATGAACCTTGTTTAGAAATCTCCAAACAACTAAACTCATACATATCCATGCTATTATTATAAATGTGTGTCTGTCTATTACATCTTTATGCTTAAACCTGTTAATTTCTTTTGACAAAGTTTGATAATAATTATAGTTAAGATGGTTTTATTGCCAAAACTTATCATTGAAGGGAGTGGAATATAATATGAGGAATTTATAACAGCTGGACCAATTTATTGTGGGGCAAATCAGTAAAATTACTAATAGACATTTATCATTTAACTTTCTTTGAATATTAAATAAGTTTTTATATTTTTTACCAATTACTTGCCCTTTAAGTTTAAGGGATTTCAATTGGTAATTATATGTAAATTAAGTACCTAGCAAGGAAAAGCTAGTAATTATATGAAATCCAGAGTACATGCTGCAATTTGAAACATAGCACCTTGAGATGCTTACTATTGTAACTCTATTGGAATATTAATTTATTTGACCTCATTGTTCATTGTATAATATAAAATGTGTGATCTAGTACAATAATAATAAAACACATTAACTATTTACAGAGGAAATAGCAATAAGAAAGGACCCACATGCAAGACTTAAAAATGTGTCAGCTGAAACTAAAGACATATTACAAGAGCTGGAGAAGGAGTATAAAGCACCAGATAAAGCTGAAGTTAAAAAAGAAGTTAGTAAATAATTATTTTTGATGACCCTGCTTTTCTACTCCTTTTCATGTTAATTTAGGAATAATCATTTCTGAGACTATTAGCCCTTTAAAGATAATCATTTGACTCGAAGGCAACAAGATATTATTTCATAAGACTACAATACATTCTAAGCTCAAATGCAGTTTTTTTTTTTTTAGTTTTCCAAATATTGCTAATCAAAAATTAATATGTGGACAGGTAGCTGATAAATTCAATGCTGCTCATTACTCCACGGGCATGGTTGCAGCTAGCTTCACATCCACAGCAATGGTTCCGGAGACTGTTCACGAGGCTGCAATCATTTGTGAGGATGAAGTAAAGTATGACAGAGTCAAGAAAAAAGGTACCAAACATGCTGTCACATAGATTTTATAGACCAAAACACAGACATGATTAATTAATTTAATCCCTCAACCCCCAGGAGGCACTCAGGTGCCATGATAACAATTGATTTCAATTGTGTCTGGAATAACTCACGATCGAGGGATTATTAAATGATTTTTTATTAAGTACATCACTTTATTTTTCCTCAAGGTTATGTTAGGCTGGTGACAAACTATGGACCACTCAACTTTGAACTGTATTGTGACGTCACTCCGAAGGCATGCGACAATTTCATCAAACACTGCAATAATGGATACTACAATGGGACTAAATTCCATAGGTCCATAAGAAATTTTATGGTGAGTGAGAGAGATATTCCAGAAATTCTTCTAACTTGTTAAAAATATGTCTTTCTAATAATTAACGTAAATATCTCTAGATTCAAGGAGGTGATCCCACAAGTACTGGTCTTGGTGGTGAGTCAATATGGAAAAAACCATTTGAAGATGAAATTAGACCAAACTTACACCACATGGGCAGAGGAATACTTTCAATGGCTAATTCTGGTCCTAACACTAATGGATCTCAATTGTAAGTCATATACTTTGTACACTGTTTGTTTGATTTGATCAGAAGTAAAAGATACAACATCAACTCAAGTCAAAGCATAACTCATTTATTATTCAAGTACCCACATAAAGTTACAACTTACTAATTTCAAATACACAATATACCTCACCACTATAATCAAGAGAACATAAAAATCATTAATTTAAATGTAACAATTTCATAATCATTTTAATCAGTATTCGGTATGCCGATAATATCAGGCCACTGTTCAGGCGGGGGTATAACAATTGACTCAGGGGATGATGATCGAGAACCTGACATCCGGGTTTGTCTGGTAGCAGGGCTCATAGGTGATGGTGCCACTGCTCTCCTTATTAATTGATCAACGTGACGACGATGTAGCTCTCCATCTTCCGTCCTTACCATATAAGCACCAGGCCCTTCCACCATCTCTACTATAGCTTTCTGCCATTTCTCACCAGGCCCATACATACGAGCCAAAACTGGCTGATCCACTATGAAGGTCCGAGAAGGTGTGTGCTGTGCTGCTGCATCCAGCTGCTCATCTATGTCCGTTTGTGATGTTTCGGGGTGCAGAGAAGACACTGCTGTTCGGTACCGGCGACCATTCAGCATTTCAGCTGGCGTCTTATTCGTGCAGCTGTTCGGCACAGTTCTAAGTGCATATAGAGTTTTGGGCAATTTTTCAGACCAAGGCCTGGTGTCACTCGCAACTTTCCTGAGTTTATTTTTAAATGTTTGTATAGCTCTCTCTATCTGTCCGTTTGAAGCTGGGTGATAAGGGGGCGAGTACAAGTGTTTAATGCCATTGTTCTTTAGGAATGTATTAAATTCTCTAGATGTAAAATTCCTGCCATTATCTGTGACTACAACATCTGGTAGGCCTTGTGCAGAAAACATTTTGCGTAAACTTGTAATCACTGCTTCACTGGCCATCGAACACATTATCTCAGCTTCAAACCACTTACTATAACTATCAATCACAACAAGAAATGTCTTTCCCTGAAAAGGGCCCGCAAAATCTACATGGAGGCGACTCCAGGGCTTTCCAGGTGTGATCCATGTCTGGGGATCTCGTGGGGGATTATTCCTAACAGATTGACACTGTTCGCATTGTGACACCTGTTGTTCAATCTGTTGATCCATTCCAGGCCACCAAACGTATCCTCTTGCATACGCCTTTGTTTGAACTATGCCTGCGTGCGGGGCGTGCAATAATTTAAGTACGTCACATTGAAGTGACGTAGGCACGATCACTCTATTACACCACAGTAAACAACCTTTACTATGTGAAAGATCCTCCCTTCTTGTCCAAAATGGCTGTAAGGCAGGGTCGCTGTTGGTACGCGGCCACCCATGAAGTATGTGGAATAAAACCTTCTGCAAAAGCGTATCTCCTTTAGTGGCGTTTGAAATTTTTGAAACATTTAAATTCCAACCCTCCGGTTGATCCTCAAGTAATAACACTTCTCTTAAGGGCTCTTCAATGTTTACAGCAGCCATATCAACTGTCCACCTGCTCAAAGCATCAGCATTGCCTAATGATTTGCCTGGTCTATATTTAATGTCATATTCATACGCACTCAATTTTAAAGCCCAGCGTAACATTCTTGGCGAAATCTGATCAGGAATGGGTTTCTTCGGGCCAAACAGGCCAACCAATGGCTTGTGGTCTGTAATGATACAGAATTGTCGACCTGACAGAAACTCATGAAATTTAGTCAACCCGAAAACTATAGCTAGAGCCTCTTTGTCTATCTGCCCGTATCTTCTCTCATGAGGCTGTAGCGTTCGAGAAGCCATCATAATAGGTCTTTCCGTGCCATCGTCCATAACATGCGCAAGAATCGCCCCTACTCCATAGCTAGAAGAATCGCAAATAAGTAATAGTTCTCTGTTAAGTTCATAATTTACCAGAGTCAAATCAGAAGACAGAAGTTCTTTAGCCTGCTCAAAAGCTTTGCTTTCCGTTTCACCCCAATACCATGGTCTTTTTTCTTCCAATAGCCGATACAAAGGTTCCAAAATCGTTGATCTACCTGGTATAAACTTTTCATAAAAATTATATAAACCTAAGAACGCTCTTAATGATTCTTTATTTGTAGGTGCCGGTTTCTCCCTAATTTCTTTGACTTTTAAAGGTGAAGGGTGCAAGCCTTCCCCGTCAATCATGTGACCTAAAAAGTGAATCGCGTTAGAAGCAAAAACACATTTTTTCGCGTTCAAGTGGAATCCTAAACCGTTGAGTATTTTCAGTACGTTATGTAAACGCTCATTGTGCTCCTTCATATTTTTTCCACTCACAGCTACGTCATCCAACAGGCATGCTACTCCTTCCAAGCCTGCTAAAGCATTGGCCATAACTCTTTGGAATATTCCTGGCGCAGCACTTACACCAAATGCCAATCGATTCATTTTCATCAATCCTAACGGCGTATTGAGAGTGAGAAGCTTAGCAGTCTCGTCGTCAACCTTCAGTTGCAAATATGCTAATTTCAAGTCAAGTTTACTAAAAATGCGACCTCCACTTAGCTTCACAAACGATTCGACTGCGGCTGGCAGAGGGTATGTATCGACTTCAATCGCCGGGTTGACTGTTGAACGATAATCACCACAAATCCTTAGTGACCCATCGTCTTTCTTGACCAATCTCAGTGGTGTAGCCCAGTCTGAATGTCTGACAGGCGTTAGAATGCCAGCGTCAATCATGCGCCTCAACTCTTCTTCAACTTGTTTTTTCAAGGGGAAAGGCACAGGTCTGGCTTTCAAGTAGCGAGGTGCTGCATCTGCGCGGACGTGTAGCGATATTGCTGGACCTTTATATTCACCTAGTGTCTGTTTAAATAAATTTGGAAATTGACTAACTAAATTATCAATTTCTTGGTCGTTCCAACAAATTCCAGATATTTCTAAGCCTAAGGCTTCAAACCAATTTCGACCTAGAAGGCATGGGCCTTTGCCTGACACTACTAAAAGTTCACATTGAGCTTCTTTATTGCCCAGTCTTGCACGAACATGTGTAGAACCCAAAACCGTTAGAGGATCACGTGTCCACGTCATTAATTTAATGTCAGTAGCCTTCAAAGGAGGCGGCGAGTACCAAAGCTTCTTGTAAGTTTCTTCAGGAATGATAGTTCGTGATGCGCCGGAATCCACTTCCATATTAACGGGGGCGCCATCGATCACAACATCGGCCGTGATTGGCGGTCGATAATTTTCCGAGCACCTGTATACACCCATCATCCTCTCAGGAACATCGGTTTCTTTACCGTCGCACTCCAACTGATGTACTTTTGCGTTTTTCTTTGAACAAGCAGACGTAATGTGTCCATATTTCTTGCAATAGAAACACCTGGCCTTCATAAATGGGCACTGCTCATTCACTTTATGACGTCGAGCACAATGTCGACAGTCATCAGACTTAATTTTGCCAATGTCCATTGGCTCGCTTGACGTGGACGGAGTTAGCTTCGAGTCGACGATAGCGTCGGGGTACATATCATTAAACGTCGCCTGGTAGTTGAGGCACTGCTGTAAAGCCGACTCGTACGTGAGGCTCTTTGTCTTCAACAATTCACGACGCAGGCGATCGTCACGCACACCCAACACAAGTCTGTCGCGTAGTTGACGTTTTAAGTCCGTAAAATTGCATTGAGCGCCTAATACACCAATAGCCGCCACAAAATTTTGCACGCTTTCGTCCTTTAATTGTATGCGTTTATGGAATTTCCCGGCTTGCAATATTTCATTCACTTCAGGCTCATAGAATTTGTCCAAAACCGCCAAAATCTCATTAAATGCTACGTTAGTAGGACGAAGAGGCACTAATAACGACACAATAAGGGAGTAAGTTTCTTTGCCACACTGAGATAAGAATAACGATCGCGCTCTGTCTAAGTCAGTATTGGAAATCCCTAGTACATCGAGGGCACATAGCAATCGCTCCTTATATTCACTCCACTTATCACTTTTTGGATCAAATTGTCCCGGAAATATCACATTTCCATTATAAGCCGCCATAATCCACAACAATCAATTTAATTTACCAAGTCGCCAATAAAAGATACAACATCAACTCAAGTCAAAGCATAACTCATTTATTATTCAAGTACCCACATAAAGTTACAACTTACTAATTTCAAATACACAATAAGAAGTAAACTACACATTATTAAAATCCTGTTTGTTTACTAGTTTCATAACATTCCGATCATGCAAACAACTAGACGGGAAACATACAATATTTGGCAAACTAGTTGGTGGTCTGGACACATTGAACATCATGGAACAAATTGAAGTGGACAATAAGGATAGACCGGTTCACGACATCATAATAGAAGTGGCTCAAGTTTTTGTTGATCCCTTCACGGAGGCGGAAGAACAGGTAACGCCTTTTGACTGTCTTACACATGGACATGTATATTTCGTGTCTTGGTATTTACGTGATTTTATTGGTTTCTGGTATTAAGACAATTGATGACTGTTTAAAAAAGTATTTTTTTTAACTTTATATGATAATTTAGCAACTTAACACGTTAACTGTGTAGCTAAGATTATGGACGCAAATCCATAAGTGCAAACGCAAATTGGGGTAAATATGCTGCGTTATTATTTTGCTAGTTTTATTATTTTTGTACCCAGCTTCATAAAAAAAAAGCAAGTTACAAGTTAGTTAGTTAGTTAATTTTAGTTACAAGCCTTTAAACTTGCTCGGTAGATACTCATGCCCCGACGATACAATGGGGCATTCACGTATATTGACGAGTAACTCAAAATGCCCCAGCGGTGGGGCATGCACAGGTTACGTGTTAATTGCTATTATAATATCAGTATTTAAACTTAAAAAATTAAGTCTCAGGCAGGACTCGAACCCGCTTCTCCGTGCACCGCGCACGGTTTGAAGCTAGCTTCTTTTGTTTTAAATATCATCTACCTTATTATATACTATTGGAAAATTGCAATAACATTATTGATACATAAGTTTATCTACATTGACCTATCTGGGAATTTAACTTACTACCTCAGAGCTGATAAGACGTTGAAAACCTTTGTGGCACACCACTCCACTATGTGGATTGTGTCATCTATCTTAACTTAGTTTTACGTAATTGATGTGTCAAAATTATATTTTCAAATTACTTTTTAACAGCTTGTCATAGAAAGAGCTGAAGAGTTAAAGAGAAAAGCTGAAACGGAAGGACTTGGAGTGAAACCGAAGAAAGCGTCATCGCAGCCACTGAAGGTGTTCAGAGACGGTGTTGGAAAATACCTGAACCTCCAAGAACTAGCAACCACCACCAAAACTAAACCCCAAGAAGTACCTACCAAGAAACCTAAGAAGGATCCTAAATATAAATTTGGCAGCTTTGATTCTTGGTAAAGAAATGTTGCTAGGAGATAAATAAACTTGTAAATATTATTTACTTGCACAAAAATAAAAATATTATTTGACATATTCTTTTATTTCCGATTTTCTAGAATACTGACAAAATATTAAGTAGGTAACTAGGTATAACAAAAGTGCCAAACAATTATACAATTTTCTGGTTAAATATTGTAAAATATTTCATAAAACTTCAAATTCATTCCATTGTGATGTGTTCTTAAATCAACTTACACTTAATTACTTTAAATAATTTATTATTACATAGAACATTATGTGCAATATAAGTACATGATTCAATAAAATACAACAAGTAAATTGATTAACATTACACAATTTAACAATGTAAACTAAACTTTATACCTTGCTTAATCCCTCAACCCTCAGGAGGCACTCGGGTGCCACGATAACAATTGATTTCAATTGTGTCTGGAATAACTAACGAACAAGGGATTAAGTAACTAATAAAAGTCAATATATGAACACAGAATGACTACAGCAGACTACTAATTGTAGTTTTGGCGCCTTCTTGTGGTTCTCTGTTTGTCAAATCTCATTTCCATTTCTTCTAACACTTTGGGAGTGTATCGAACAACAAGCTTGACTGACCCTACAGCTTGCTTTAACAGCTCAACAGCTTTTTCATGGTTTTCCCCTTCCACAGACACTCCATTCACAGAGAGCAACTGGTCTCCTCTTTTCAAGCCACCATGGCGGTCTGCCACACCCCCTGGAATAATCCGGGATATGTAAATGGGTGAATTTTGTTCTTTACCGCCCATCACGTTAAACCCTAACCCTTCTTCAGTTTTTGGGAGTTCCACAACCCTTGGATGGGCATGTCCTTCTGCTGCCGCGAATGCAGCTACAGTCGCTTTCGCGGTAGCCGAAGCCCGAATGTCCGCCGATCCTTGGATATCCACGGTTTCATACACATGCTCATACACCTCTCTCACAGCGTTCAGGAAGTCACTCTGAAGCACCTTCTGCAGAGCCGCTAATTTAGTGGCTGGCACTTCACCACTTTGCTGAAGTTTTTCTAATAGTTCAATAGCTCTTTTTATGTCTCTCGCTAATGTCAGCTGTTCACCAGTACTGCTCATTTTGTACAATTAAAAGATATAACAATATAAACACAGGATTTCGAGAGCAAACAACAATTTTTTGTTGAATTTGTTGACTACAGACACTCACTGACACTGGCTGGATCAATACAAGAAAATTTCTTAATGTGGAACAGAACAGAGTATGTTTTTTTACATCCACATCACATTTGACTTGAGTAAAAGTTTGTTCAATGAAAATTATTTACGAATTTCGACGAAAATTATGTTATCAATTTTTATAATATTGCATTTCACTGTCAAAAACAAAATAATAAGTTCGCCCTCTACTAGCTCTAGCCTAGGGGCTAGGAGTTAGGACTCCAAATTGAACCTTAATCGATTGTAGGTGTTCTCATAGCTGAATATTTAATTAATTAAATATTTTTTTCTTAGAAATAGTTCATTCACACTATATTGATTACATCTGTTAAAAATTTGTAATAATGTATAGGTAGCTCAAAAGCTCAAGCGCATAGCCATCTTGCTCTATGATTATTATCAGTAATGCCAACAGAACCAACACAAATGTCAAATGTCACATTCAAAATTGTCATTGTTTGTTGTGTCAAATTGATAAAAAATATTTGCCAATTTTGACTTAGTTGATTACAGTATTATTCAGTATTTTAGGCATAAACGTGTAATTGTTACAATATTAACATCGTGTTTATTCGTTTATCCGTTTTGTTAAAAGAGTGACCTATAAACTTTTGTAGTGGCGTAGTAAAATAATCCAGACTTTGGTATGGATGACTTGGGTAAGTTTAACAATTCTGTAATCATAACCTGTTTGGCTCGTTCGCCAACCCAAATGACGTGTTTTATTTTAATAATTTTATTGACTTGAACATGTTTAAACACTCATTGAAATAGCATATCCTATGCGCAATGCCTTCTATTCCAAGTCCATAATCAACAACGAAGATAAAATAAGGGTAGGTAGGTATTTGAAGTTTGAACACCTTTAGCATCCTAACATCATAATTTTTAGGTATTGAAGTCACTACTTTTATAATAGCAAATTATAAATTTATTGATATTTTTGTAATTGTTTTATTAATTTACAAGGGTTCGTTGACCTTAGCTTGATAAGAGTTGTTTGTTTATATAGCAAATTGTGACCCTTAATATTGATGCATAATGTTATGTTACAGCAGTTTGTCTTTACCTTCAGTAACAGTTGAAATCAACCAGACACTTACCAGTTCTTTCAAATTCTTTAATGATGTAAACTTAAAATGCTTGGTGAGTCATTAATAATGTAACCAACCAAAGCAGAGAAGGTATGTCTTGCCCTTTTCTGTACATACAAATGATTACCTGTATTTATGATATTATAGGAATATTATAATAAACTGAATAAAATTGTGTGTTTGTAAACATAGTTTAAGTTAATAAAAAAACCTTATATAACCTTATGTAGCTCAATAGGGGGTGGGCCTATTATTAGGATTTTGGTGGTTTTGGATTTGTCTTCATCCAGAATAGGATAATAAGTAGGTACTCAAAATATCATATTCATCAGTAAAAGTAATCACTTTTCTGCCACTGATCCTTATATGTCAAAAAAATTTTTGCTTGGTCAGCTAGATATCAATAAAATAATCTCAGATATTACAGATTACAGTTTACTAGGTAACTGACTTTACAAATTTTAATAGTAGTTACATAAAAGTACCTTAACAATAGTTATTTCTAGGTAAATATAAGTAGTGGGGTCAGGCAAGAAATCTAAAATAAGATGAAACCTAAAAATTATGTTAACAAAACTCAAATTACTTATTACAATTTCTCTGTATCTGTGTGGAACCATGATTAATGCATGCGTCAGGAAGGTAAATACTATATTTATTGACTAATTATTTATTTATTGACTAGTAGGTTAAGTTCATTATACCACGCAGTCATTAGCCTAACTTGTAATTGGTAGGTACTTGTAACTTAGCCTTCAGTTGTAATTGGTAGGTTAGGTTGTATCAAATCAGAACATTTGAATAATAACTATTATATTCTATATCCTACCTCCAAAATAGTTCACCCTTGTTGTCTTTTCGATTAAGTACTGTAGTGTGTCAGTTACCTACTTTTGCTGGTGTAGATTTACAAGGTGTTTGTGTTCCGGGCTTTGAATGCAAATATTGAAATTTAGGATTTAGAAATTAGAAATGAGGATATCAGGGATTTCGTGGAACCCCTAGGGGTATGACGAAATCCCGGAAGATGTCGAATATTCTTGTTTATTACGTCTTCTTACTAAAAGTATCTAGTGATATGACAAAATACCAATTTATCGTCAGTGATATGTCGTTCCACTAAGCTTAATCTAGTATAATGTCAGAAAAGCGGATACTGCCGAATAAAAATCGAGCATGCATTTCTCTCGCTCGCTCTAGTACCCACAGGGGCACTAGTGGCAGCGAAACAAATGCGTCGCTCGAGCTGGTGCGGCTCATGGGCAGTGGCAGTGCAGGCGCCAACTTAGTGGATATTCTAATAAAACTGGTGGTTTTAACACCCTGCTTTTAGTGACTATTGGATTTTTCGAGTGATTTAGTAAAATTAAATTTCAATTCAAAAATATACGATCGCTCAGTAACAAATCACTTGTACATCTTAATGTTGTAGAAAAGTTAATATGTCAGGTGGTAACTATTCCAGGTATGTAACAACAATGAATTTGATAGCGCCCATTCATGGCAAAATTGTAATCAGCCTGTGTTTACAACAGTATTCTTTATTTCACTACATTTAGTTTAGTGAAATGACATATCTCTGACTTTATATTAGTATTTTGTCATATTACTAGATAATTTTAGTAAAAAGACGTAATAAACAATAATATTCGTCATTTACCGGGATTTCGTCATATCCCTAGAGGGATTTCATGAAATCCCTGATATCCTCATTTCCCTGCGACATGTATATAGATATAGTAGATTACTAGCTGTTGAATTTCGCGTGGAACATTGAATTGTACCTTAACCGCGGGAACTGTATCGTTACCCGGGATAGAAAGCATATGTTATTTTAGCCAATATTCTAACACCCCGTCCAATTTCATTCTGATCCGTCGTCGTTTCAGTGTGAAAGAGCAACAAACATCCTGACATCCATACTCACAAACTTTCACGTTTATAATATTTGTAGGATTACTAACTGTTGCCCGCGACTTCGTACGTGGTGGGTTTGTGGCAAACCTTCTAGAACCGTAATGTTTTCGACATTAAAAGTAGTCTGCCTATGTGCTATTCATACAATGATATTACAAAGATTCATAGTATTCATACAATTCTGCCGTTCTGACGTGATGGAGTAACAAAAATTACCCAATCTTTCGCATATACTATGATGCATGCACGGGCAGCACGGTGCACCAAATTTGGTGGTGCTATTTATCAGTAAAATTTTCGGTATTTTTCTTCCCCCGTAAAGCTGTTTTGCAGCACCAGGCTCAGACGTCAGGGTATGATTTGTTCTATGTCTTTTCTGTTTTTCATACATATGACGATGTCAACGCAACAAGAAAAGACCAACTTATTTTAAATTCACCTTAAAGCCATCAGTACCCGGGATCTGACCCGTTTCCTAAATGCTTGCGACAAATTATCGACACGCCTCTAACACCACTAATAAATCAACTCAATTTTACGCTAATGCTGTAGCACAGTTTACAATAGCTAACAGTAATGGCCGCTGATGGATCCCTTTGGCGTCCGCGTGATTAATGACGCCTATCGAGGCCATCCCCACCTCGCAAAAGTCGTAAAGAACAACTCTTCACGAAGGAGGGTGTGCCACCTTTGCTACTTGCTGTAAGGCCTGGAACCTCAAACCATAGAAGCATATAACGTTTAGGTGACTAGTTTGAATGTTAAAGTTGGTTTTAAAGACTTTAATTACTAGCTTGCCCCTAATTCGCGTAACCGAATCGTATCACAATCGTAATTGAACGACAGGTTTTTGACAGTTCTAGTATGGGCTAAATGTCAAAATCGTCCAATTCAATCACGATCAAACTGCGATTCGGTTACGCGAATTAGGCCCCTTGCCTGCGTAAACTACACGTTATATCGGAAACCTGTACACAATAGCCTTATAAGTACCTTTAAGTCTTATCCATCGTTGTAACAAATTTCATCGTCATCGTTCAGTAGTTTAGCGTGAAATTTCATAATTGCCTAAATACATATCAGTCTATCTTCATGATTCGAGTTGAGGTCGGCGTATAAACTACAGCAAATCGTTAAGGAATTTAAATAAATCAAAGTGGCCATCTGTCTTACTTCCCATAGGCTATAGACTATGCCATTGACGAAGTGCAGCCCGCGTGCCAATCCACAGAGATAAGTTTCTTAATGAATGCTTATTTATTGCTTTAAACCCTAATGTATTTTTAGATTGTAGATACTGCTGGTTCACTGCATCTAACATTTTCCGATGCGTTTTTCTTTCGTAACTTTTTATTTTACTAACTTTAGTTATAGTCGCGCTAAGTTTGAATTTGTTTGTTAAGTTTTGTAATATCATGATCAAATATAACTTAAAGGATGATCTATTTTCATATAAATTTCAGATTGTTGAAGTTTCAAAAAATGAACTACAAAATAAATAGCCATAGATGCCTATCTATTCTACAAATATTGTGTATTATAGAATCAGTTGAGTGAGTTTTATAAAATCAGTCTTCCATTCAGCCAGTTTTCTCTCTCAATTCTGAATTACATTCAGATTATATAAAAACACCTCGATAATTATTACTCCATACTAATTTTAAATTAGACAGCTTTATTGAAGCCTATTCAATAAAATTTGTTCGCCTGTACTCAAAAGTAATGATATTCATTCTTGGACGAATAATTCATCCAAGTATTCATTTCATAAAATATTAGGTATATGTGCTACCGTCGAAATGTCTTCGCTGCTTCCCCTTTCAATTCTAATTCAATTGTTCTTTACCTGAAGTGGGAAGAAGTACTTTTAAACTTTCGCTTTGCAAGACTATTTAAAAAGGTATAAAGGGATTTAAACGCGAACATACCTTATTTTATTGGCGAGAGGCTCCAAGCGATAAGACCGTCAATTTGTACAGCTTTATGTATATTTCCTGTTCTATATCTGTATATCAATGTTCTTATATCAATATGTCGTTATGAAAGACTTCCAATTGAGTGATACGTAATGTCAGTCCACAGTGTCGGGTTATTATCACGCCATGTCACAGTAAAAATGTGGTTAATGTATGCACTCCCACATCTAATTAAGTAAATTACTCCAATCTGTCGTACTTCGTTAGCGGTAGTTTCGTAATAGTTGGGCATGCCCATGACACACCCTCCCTTTTCGTAAGTCATTGTCTACATACTATACAAAGTTATTTATAATCCGATGCTTTTCTGTGATGAGCTGGTTGGTAGAGGAGCAACAATAAAACTACTTTTCTGAATGAAACAACGTGTTTACCGTATTACACTAGCTAATCTGTGGTTGATGATATCTTTCTCCAGTGTTACCTGTATTCCTGTACATCCCCAAAGTAATTGCATTAATTTCAAATGAATCGAATTACGAATAACATAAGTTGACGATAAGACGATATGTCAGTTAGTACAGAACTACAGAGTACAGCTATCAATATAACCAGCCAACAGTAGTCCACTGCTAGACATTACATTACATCACTAAAAGGAGTGTACTGTCATAATCGCAACTGGCCAAAAATGAAAAGAAGGAGCTGCTTCCTGTCTTCTGGTAAGTGGCAGAACACTTTCACTCGTCTCTTCAGACACGCACAGGATAAGAAACGATGATGCTCTAATATTTTAGGCCGGCACAACTCGGCTAACTAGTTACCCACATAGTTAGGTAAAATTGTATTTTTTATAGGCCACATAAATTTTGGTAATAACTTTCTTACTATCCCTGATTAGCCCTCGCTGGTCCGCGATTAGGCGATGTTATCACAGTTCTCGTGAGGTCACCATGACGTCACGGGCCAGGTACGATGAGTTGCGTGTTTCTGTCCCGACCAGACATCTGTCAGTCGAACGCGTACCCCCAACCGAATTAGTAGCGAGTCGGGATTATAGAAATATTTAAATTTCTTTTCGTCGCAACTGTGCTATAAAAATCATTGGGTTCGTCAAAATTGTACAGTAAAATCATTAGGATAGTTTCCGAAAAAAATAGAAAAATTACATATTGCAATATTTGTGTTGTGTAACTGTTTGCTTATTATGTCTTGTCTTTTAATGCAAGAAACCGTCGTCGTATATTATTATGAGCAGGTGACCAGATGACGTTTTGTCTCTCGTCATTTGTTACATTCAGTAACTCTCCTATTGATGTTGGGTTTAATTTCACCCTTGCCAGTTGGGCTAGATTGATCTTGGCATTTATTCAATGCTTCTCGTATACGACTTTGAATACGAGTATGTAGCCATGTGCTCTTGTTTAGCACGAATTATATTAGAACGAGTACATGTTGATGAAAAGTTTGTGTGTCGCTGGTCGCATAAACTATGGCGGTATAGGAATGTTAGGTGTCATTTCATCTTGTAGTGTTTGCTAGCAATTCCTCTTTGATATGTAAGTGGGTTGAGCTAGCGTCGGAATGGAGACGGGGACTAGCACAAACATTTACTTCCTTATTAGAGTCCACAGGTCAGGAACAATGGTACAGTTAGGCAACTCGTAAAATGGACAAACGGATAGCCAGTCAACTGCAATTCTTGGTTTAATGAATGCTCAAACACGGATTGAATAAAATTATCAACGTGTTGATTGTATTCCTTTAGAATTGCCTTTCCATGAATTGCAGTAATAAAGTCGTTTAGTTTATCGAGTCTTGTAATTCTAAAGAATAGATCAAAGGGACCTAAAAGTTTTCTTCTAATGACTATCGTAAATTCGAGAAGGGTGATGGAGTGAGAGTGATGAGCCGGAAGCGTTGTCAGAGGAGACTCGTAAGCGTTACGCAGTCCCGGATGTGTCAGAGATTGTGCGGGAACAACGATATTATAAATATCGCTATGTTTAATCGCCCTTTCACGAAATGCTACATATACAACTGAATTTTTAAAATTCCCTGTAAATCTGCTTTATTGTTGTTTACATCAGCCGCCTCCAACTCGCTCACAAACACTATCGAGCCATTGAAATCATTAAATTATTTTAACGATCCATGAAATACGACACTGTTAATTAAGCTTAGTTTATAATCAGGACAAACGTTTGCATAACAAGAAAATGCTTTAGAAACTTTATCATAGCCAGCCTTTCTATAATAAATCTAGCTTCGATGTCGGAACAATCGTTCAATTTTGACGAATGCATTTGATTTGTGGCCGTCTTCGCGTATAAATAATCTCCAGCCGGTGGGACTGGAGTGGCGTGCGCCGGCGCCGGCACCACGGTGGCTCAGCTCTACGAGACTTTAGTTGTGACTGGGACGCGTTGACGAATACTCAACTCGGAGCTCACCTAGCGTGAGCGTCACTCGCGACCTCGCGACATAGTCTTATCACTTATCAGTGCTTATCGATAAACAATAAAATCACCGATATGCGAACTACCAATTATCGACTGTCCTAAGTAAGAAAATGCATTCTTAACGATAGACATCCGTATGATGGACGCATTGCATTAATCAATATTCAAGTGTTTGTAGTAATTGCAATCGTTTTCTGCATTTTCGCATCGCGTAGGAAGGTGTTTACGCGGATTACGTGTAGGCTGTGATTATGGTGCTCTGAGCTCGGTTCGGAAGCTAGTGGGTGTTTTATTTCTAAAAAACAAGCTCGCGATTGGCTTTAAGATGGATCGGACAATGTATGGCAAGGTGCTGCCAGGCACTTACTACCCATTCCGCTGCGCGATGAAGGAGAACGGAATATCGCCGGGCTGTGAGTATTGTTTTTATTTATTCGAAAATATTAGTAAATCTGTATTATTGACTTCATCCGGTGCGTTTGTTTACTATTCACAGTGTTGAGATAGTGTGAGTAGTATGTGGAAGATCTTAACGTGCATTCTCTTTTTTATTAATCCGTACCACGTATTTGTGATTATGTATCGCGTAGAGTGCATCTGATGTCCGAACTGTGTTCGTTGATTGCGTGTTTATTTACTACAAGATAAGTGAAGTACTACCGTTACTCTGCAGAGTACGACTTGGAATCTTTTGTAAATCTAGCGATGTTTGCCAGACTTATTTTTGGAGTGTTTAGTGGAGTGTTGTGTCATAATGTGTCAACAGTTTTGAAAGTGTACGCACGATGTTTTCACGTTGAGCGGCTACCCTTTCTTATGAATCTGAATGTTTATAAAATGTGAATTAATGTTCTATTATTAGTAACTGAATCTATATTGTTGTTTGTGAAGTCATCCAATTTGTTGAGCACTAGGTTAATTTAGTTCTATTAGCATCGTTTAGTCGGGTTTGCGGTTTTGTTCTGGCTTCTTTTATGACGTCCGTGTCTATTCGTGGAAGACCTCGTGGGTGGAGACCAAATAATATTTCTAAATTTTACATTGTCAATAACCGGTTACCATTAAATGTCTATAATATTTGAATGTCCCTTTCAGCAAATTGTTGGTGCTGCGGCATGACTCTTATGGTCTTGGTATTAGGTTTTTGCTCCTAATCTAGGTTGATCATTCTTGGATATTTAAGTATACGCATTACGTATTGTATGACATCAGCCTCTGCATGGTATCTGGTGTTAATCATAATGTTAATGAACACTGTGGGCAGCGACGGCATTAAGCATGTTCTACATCAAAGGCTCTTACGAAATCGTTGAATCCAGTAAATTCTTACTTAATGTGTTGGAAAATATACCTCTCTTACCTTATTTGCTTTTCTTCTATAAAATATATTCGGCAATTCTGATAGAAACATATAAGTAATTATGTTTAATGATTTGCCTATCTTCTTAGAAATTGATTTGTTATTTAGCAAAGTTTTGTGTTCGTGTGATATGATAATACAGTGTAATAATTTAATATCACAAAATTAGAAAACTATAAATCTTTAAGTTTGGACATATAATTATGAAGCAAAAATATTATTCAATTTATACCTATTTTATCATACTATACCATCAGAACATTATTATGTTGATCTACATGGCTATACAATAGACATGTAAATAGTAAACACAAGGACACTTAAGTTCCTTTACGGTTTAATACGAAACACATGTCATGATGATATCATTTGTTTAGTTGACTTTTTAGTCTATTCACTTCTAAATTTCAAACGTGAGGTCATAATATTCTTGCTCTTTAGTTTTCACCTGGCTATTTTCTTGATCCATTTTAATGTCGAATAAATAGACTCGTATAATGTTTGTTAATATAATATAAAAGAAGCTGTCATTGTTTTTTTATAATGTTTCTGTGACAATCGCCTTGGTCTATTAGTTCTTTCATGGCTTTCTTTTCTTCGTTCTCCTACTCATCTTCTACGTCTTTGCTAGATCACCTTTGAAAATAAAGTCTGTCTATATTATAAATATTATTGACACATGCGGTTGCCTAGTTTGTTTTGTGACCAAATAATGTCGTAACCGGTAGGTAAGAATTTATTGGATATATGTATTTCTACCGTTCTCGTTTCCCTAACCCCATACTAAAGTGTATGAATATGTAATATGTCTTTTTATATAAGCATTTATCCACGTTTCTGCCTGTTGTTGCATTTACAATGTTGTCTCGTTCCTTATTACGGGCATTATTTGTAATTCTGCACCCACTCGGAGCCTTGGTGCCTGATTTACGATCCTAACGTGCTAACTACTAAGCCTGGATATATTTTGCAGGTTTGCTCCATGCGACTGTTGCTATTTGTCTTTCAAATTTTAATGACACAAAGATAGAGATTTTGTGACAAAATATATAGAGTCTATTTGTTTGTTTTTATTTCATTTTCTAGGTATCTTTCTAATAACTTATAGTTTTTTTGCTTATTCTTGTAGTAGGTAAATATCATAATAATTATTTAAACATCTGTCTCTATTGTTATATTTATTTCTATTAAGGAAAATGTCGATGAGAGTCAAGGTTTGACATCGTCATCTGTGTTGATCGCGTAACCAAATGTTTCGTAGGTATATCTGTAGCGCACGCGTCATTGCAGGACCCCGCATCACAGTCACCTTGCAAACAATACAAGGACAAACTGTTATTATAAAATTCGTTTCATTTAATACGCAATTTTCACCGCTCAGTAGCTGACAAATGCAGCTATACCAAAAAAACCCATAAATAAACTGACGGAATTGTCCTTAGGTGACCTTGGCATATTCCTGACGAGGTCAATCCTCGAGCCAGAAATATGAAAGAATTTTAAAGTTCACGTGTATGTGGAAAACTCGTTTCCATTGAACATGTGGTCGTAAACAAACTTGACTCTGGTGACCTTACTGAGGTCGGGTGACATAATATAACTCATGTAACGCAAGATAATCATGAATTTTGTATTGTTCGTCAGGATAATACAGGGCATATCAGGTTATCCAGGCATTGTTGACTTTTAACCACTGCCAGTAAAGTGCTTAGCTTTAGCATTAGCACTATCTTCTTTAATTACTGTAGGTTATCTGACAATTGATTCCAGATTCTGGTATTTTATATTTTTTTAAGTTGTCTTTATGTTTGTATTTTTACTTGTAAAAACGATGGCACATTAGGCTAATTACTGGGGCTTCTTATGGTTTTATGTTGGTGCGATTTTGCAAGAAAATGGATTGTATGCGAATTTTCACTGACACCACTTTAATTAATTAATTATTAATTAATTAATTATAATTATAACCAGTCTATGTTTGTCCACTGCAGGATACAGGCCTTCCCAAAGGGAGAATTTTGTCATAATTGTTAACCCACTGGGGTTAGCAATCACATTTAAGTTAATAGTGTAGAGAAAACGCTGCTGCTCGTCTTCAGGCAGTAGGTAATACTAATCATTTAGTCGCCTCTTGTGACACCCATACGGGCAGAAGGTTTGGTGCTAATCATTTTATGAGCCGGCACACACGACACTCTCGTACATAAATACTTAGACGTTAAAATTGGTTGTCATAGAAATCCAAACACATTTTAAAGAGAAGTCTTATATGAGAAGTTATATGGAACGTTTTCCAAATATGACAAACAAATGATTGCGTGCTAATTCGTGAGCGAGAATTTGATACTTCGTTAGCAGAGGATTATGCAATAAACTAGACCATAAGTAGCGACTAGGATCATACAATTTGATAAATAATTCACAGGATGTCGTGTCAGCCATACAGGTATAGCGGCCTGCTGGGAATTCTGTTTATAATTAAAATATTTATGCCAATTAGCTCATTATAAATGTATAAACGTAACTTTTAAAATCGGAATTTGATTAAATTGATACATTATTGGCCGTTCAGATCTTACCGTACTTAAGTGATGGAAGAGTGGGAATTGGTTTCTAAGTGGATGATACGATTATTACCTACCTGTAAATAACAAAATTTTAAACTTTTTTTTTTATAAATCGTTAATTCTCAATAAAAGTTGTGCGTACCTACCATAAACAATTTAAACTATCCTCTTTTTCATCGGTTGTAAATGGTTAAGTAGGTTAATATTTTTAGCAAAGACTTGTGTCACTAATAGAAGTTCAACTAATAGCTTTTCTGACTGCTTGATTGACGTGTGGAGATTATTCATCATTTACTGGAACTCAGCATTGAGTCACTGTATCATCGGGCTTTTGGTTTAGAATCCTTACTCTGTCATCTTCATGGTGTTAGTTAGAACTAGAGGCATCGTCTAAACGGCTTCGTCCTAACTCTACCCGATCCCATCTCTACCCGTTTTAAAATTACCGTACAAAAAATCCCGATATGTTAAAAAGTACAGTCAAATTGAAAAACCTTTAAACGATATAATCATTTTTTAATCATCAACATTTTTATCATCAATTAAAACAATCGACATTTAAAATGATATAATGAAAAAAAAAATTTTTAAACTAAACCCGTAACAACAACAACAACCCAATGATAATAATAACACGATTGAAACATTTTTTTCACGCATATTTTTTTTTATTTTTCGTTTTAACTGTACCAATACTTTTTCTATTAGCAAAAATGAAATCGGGTATAGATGGGATTTTTTGTTAGGTAATTTTAAATCGGGTAGAGATGGGATCGGGTAGAGTTGGGACGAAGCCGTCAAACGGGCATTCAGTCAAAAGAAAATTTTTAGCAATGTTGCTAGGGGTGGTATGTTGATAAAAAATCCGGAAGAGTCCGGACTAGCCCACTAAGGGTTTCTTTATACATATTACATATTAGTTTACAGATAATAATATGTATTATAAATAGTGTCGAAGAATGCGATTTTTGGGGCATAAATGGCTGTACAATTTTTAGGGTTCCGTACCCAAAGGGTAAAAACGGGACCCTATTACTAAGACTTCGCTGTCTGTCCGTCTGTCCGTCTGTCCGTCGCTCTGTCACCAGGCTGTATCACAAGAGCCGTGATAGCTAGACAGTTGAAATTTTCACTAATTATGTATTTCTGTTACCGCAATAACAACAAATACTAAAAACAAAATAAAATAAATATTTAAGGGCTCCCATACAACAAACCCGTTTTTTTGGCCTTGTTGGTACGGAACCCTTCGTGCGCGAGTCCGACTCGCACTTGGCTGGTTTTATTTAAGTTAACTTAGAAGTTTGATTTTTACAGATTCAAGGGACTTTACCGATTTGATTATATGGTTTTAATTTCAAATCGATATCTGAACACGTTCTTGATATACAGTTTTGAAAGACAGACGGACGAACAACAAAGTAATCAAGAGTATCAATATGTATTTTTCTAGGCCACAAATCCCTTAGACCCAAGTTCACCAACATTTTAAACAGCCGGTAAACAAAGAGTGACGATTAATTTGACACAATTCCCATACAAAATATGTCAAATAATATTTTAAGGGCTGTTTAAACTTAAACGTCTGTTGGTGAACTCGGGCCCCTTGTAAAAGTTGTGTAGTGTAAATCAGAATAGCCTGTAGAAATGTGCTACGTTTTGGCTGATATCCTGTATCCGATATTGAGTAGTTTTAACGCTGGACCTCGGAGACCTCATGACAATGAGTCACTATCGCTTGACGGAAGGCCAGCGCGGATGAAAGCCACATTGCCTTAAACGTCCCATGCCTTAATAAGGAGGTCCATTAACATCTCGATCTTGTTGTATAGATTCGCGTCACCTTCGTTTCAAGGGGGAGGTCTTCCAGTATTTGTCTTATAATCCGACTGTAAGCTGCCTCCGTAGGATTATTAAATAATTTTATGCACCGTGTGTCAGTCACACAGATAGTTTCTGAACCTAGGAAATGGTTGCTAGGTTTAGATAGGGCCATTTAAAGTATTTAATAAAGCCGTATCTAAACTTAGCAAGCATTTTTATTTACTTTTTTTATATTTAAAATAATAATGTCTGTGTGCCTGTTATTTCTTGCATGATTTAAACATTTTATTATAACTTTTAATGCGCTCAACTACGCTCAACTACTCAACGCTAAAGAATCCTAAAAGTGTCGAAAATGTGTTGATTAAATAAAGAACAACAACTTTTAATTAAATTTAATAACTTGAATAGTTAAAAAACTTTTAAAAAATGCGTTATCCTAAGGAAAAATTTGCCTGTAAGTAAAACCTTACAAAAAAAAAACTTTTTGAGCTGGTTTAATAACAAGAAATCGACTACAAACAAAACGGCATGAACGGACACAAAGTTTATTTTTTATTTTTTTATTTTTTTGTGTTTAAAACAGTTTTTTGCATCATTATCATTACCAGCTTATGTCATTCCACTGCTGGACGCAAGCTTTTCTAAAACGAGGATATTTTCCAAAAATAGGATTTTGCCATAATCGCCACGATTGGCAGGCGGGTTGGCGTTCGCAGTTTGACCAATGGTAGACAGCTACTGTCCGTGTTCTTACAGTACTTTTTAAGCCCCCCCCCTCTCATGACTCCCATAGTGAAGAGTAGGTATGGTGAGATTCTTTTCATGTGCTGGCATCACACCACTGGCTCTTTTTTGCATACGATCCGCTTATTCGGTGTTATTGATTCAATAGTTTCTAATTAATACATGTTTCACTGTTCTAATTAAGAGCACAATGTTGCTATTTAGGAATTAATTAGTGCGTCTGAGGTACGGTGTTTGAACCCGTGGTATGCACTAGCTCTTAGTGCTTCTGTTTATTTGCCCGCTCCTTATTTCCTTGTTCCATAATTAAATGTTCTATTGATACTTTATAGCGTTGTTAATTGTATCGTAACCTACGAATTTCGCATTAAAAACATTTTGAAAGGCACAGGCTGTGGATAAATCGGTTAAGCAAACCTTTTTTAGTGCTACAAATAAAGTTTAATGTTTGAAATCCAGCTAACTGTTAAAAAACCGTTTGTGAGAGAGTAAGACTTGCGAAGCAAAGGTTCCGTGTCCTGGTTTATTTTAACTGGATAGTTTACTTAATTCACAAATTATTTAAATACATCTAAAATTACACCATATTCGTAATCAAACTAATTTCAATTATGTAATAAAAATATATATTTTGCTTTCATTTAATTGATTTGATTTTGATTTGAACCAATATTTAATTTGTTAGTTGACATCTTAGAGTATAAATAATATTCATACTCTAAGGTTGACACCTACCTAAAATACGCGAACTCTAGTCAAGCTTCATCATCCTCTATTGCCGTTAATGGCCGAATTGCTTTAATAATTAAGACGTAGTTTTGGATAAATTTAATTATTTAGAAGCTCGTGTCACACTTGACCGGTTCTTTTAATTTGTTATTATTACATAAGGAATGATATTGTTAAACTATATCAACGCTGTAAGGTTTTAAAAGATAAAGAAATATATATCGTATGTTTGATAATGATAATAACATTTGTGTCGTGGAAGCGGCAGCCAAATAATTTTCTGTCAATTTTCGATGACACTCCGTTTAGCTATTTTTTTTTTTTTAATTTAATATACTAGCCTCACTAGCTCTTTAGAAAAGCAATCGTCCATAGTTGTGGGTTGAATTCAAACCTAAGGTAGTCACATCACTTAAAAAAAATACCTACGAAAAGAAATTATAAATTAATATATTTTTACATTACTCTTCATCCTAGAAAACCTTTAATTTATTAACTGGGTCATGTAAAATATATGCACACTGAATTTGAATATCAAATAAAATATTCTGCCAAAAATGGCAACGTTATGTACCTACCGTACATGAGCATGCATAAAATCAAATTATCGTCTGTACATGCTCTAACACATCAGAAGGTTTCCCTTCATCCTTTTGTGCAAGGATCCCAAAAGTGGCTTTATTTGAAACGTACGTTTGTTTTATAAAATTTACAATGTCATTAATCTGTTTTATCGCTTTTTTACATCAAGGTTTTATTCCTACAAAATGAAGACTCATTTTTCACTGAAATTTATTGTTTTTCTCTTCAGTATGACCACTTCTTTTATTGTAGGCTAACATACAATTAACCCACTTTACAAAGAATTAAATAACAATAGTAATATACAGGTCGTTGGCTCAGATATAACTCTTTTAATGAGTATAACATTCAATGCCAATTTAATCTTCGATTTATTGTATTTCACTGAATTTTCTATATACAGATAACTCTGTTTATTAAAAAAATATATTATACTGAGTCAGATGTGATTATTTTGTCGTCATGACGAATCTGATCCTCCATCTACACAAATCCCAGCTGAGACAAAAATAAAAGTTTCTAAATAATACGACAACTGGAATTGCAAGAGACATTTTAATCACTATAAAAAAAAACTTTTTAGATGTTATTTGTCATCTTGAACTACGACATTTCAATATCTATATTTAACTCTCTTAATCATTTGCGACTGGTGCTCAAAGAAAGGCAGTTGATTTTCTTAAAGCTCTCTTTGCGAAAAATAGCATTTTCATTGTTGTAAAGACATATTTATTAAGTTAATAACTGTTCACTTTAACTTCTGATGTCACTGCGTCTGTCAAGTGTTGAACCTAGTTTTTCCCGGAAGTGAATACCAGAGAAAGCGTGTGAAACAATACAGAAAATAGTTGCTAGTAGCAGTGTGTGTACGAAAGAAATATTTCCTATCGCTAAGTGCATCATTAATGTCATGTTCTTTTACGCCTTTGATTCTCCATTCTTACTGATTGAATAAACGTATATGTCTCATTTCTCCATTCTTACTGATTGAATAAACTTACATATTTACTATCATAAGAGTTTATTGTTCAAAGTTTAATAATACTCGTATGTTCCTTGTTTTTTATATGAGTTTCCTATATTTTCGTACTGATGGGAGCAATAGAATATAGAATAAGATATATGTTTTTTTGGCACTTCGAAATTGGATTAAATTTACAAAAAATAATAATATGTAATTAATGTGCCAAAAAGGCCCCCACTCAGCATTAGTCGCCACAGCCGAAGGCATACTGCGACGCTGATTTTCAGTGGGAATAATATTGGGTCAATACTCACGTAAGAACTAATTTATGATAAACAAGGCGCGTAAACCCTGGAAATAAATCACCTTTTAGCTTGATAGTTGTGTAAACGAATTGTTTGTTGACCCCTTGACTATACGAATAATCTACAGACAAAAAAGGGGTTTCTCTATTTATGTTTCTATATTTTATTCTTTATCTGACTACTTTTTTACTGTTTGTACTTATATCAATGTTTTTTTATTTCATTTCTATAGCCCAATGTTTGCTCCATTTTTAAGCAGGAAAATGTTTTTTATGTTTTATTTTATACCAGTCGCGTCAATCTAAACAGTATACACTATTTTGCTTTATTCTAATGAATTTTTACTAGAACACAGTTGTATTTGGCTATTAAGCAATATAAGAATTAAAATAATATGTGCTAAATAACTTATTATATTTGCTGTATTTCTTTTAAAAACATGCACTCTGGTTTAAGCATAATGTATCTTTTCAAATGTGGAAATGGCTACATGACGATCCATGTAATACGATAAGATGCACTAAAAAATGCATACAACTGTTTTACAATGCGTCAAATTTCCCTTAGACTAATTCATTTAAGAGAATCCAATCAAATCAACATATATTCAAAATTTCTACCTGAAACCTTGACCTGCTTTGCAAATCCGAAGCAGACACGCTAAGGCGATTTCGCCCTGTTTAATGTGATAAAAGCTAGTATTTTGGACATTTTCGAATTAATGCGGAATACCCATCGTTGCTGAAGTAACTTGTATTCAATGATGGGGGTACAATGGGATGATTATAGGCTGATACTTAACTTAACTTAGTTTAACTGTTACTCTATGTGTGAGGCTATACCAAGCTCTGTGAAAAGCCCGAAATGACGTAAGTAACTACGAAATGACGGTATTTATTTGTCAAAATTGAATCGTAACTATTGGATTGTAACTGATAGAACATAAATCAATGAATATACACAATTATGTAAAACCAATAAGAAAATGCATGCAAAATCTGCTTTTAGGCGGCTAGAAATTGATCAGTGCTAAATTTGATTAATTTACTAGATAAATAGAGAGACTCTACAAAATAATAACCATCGATATTAATGGAAAGAAATACAATTTAGTAAGATAATAATAATTGCCTGATAATTTTATTTTATTTTATTTTATTAAGAAACCATACAGCGTTATAATAATGTGTAAACAGAATAAGATTGTAATCAGTATAATAACCAAGGTAGGGAGTCCATATGCCAATGAATTGATCACTAAATGACTGTATAACACCACCTATTTTGGTATGTCATACTTATTAGGGTATGGTATGGTAATAGTAGGGAGGCCATTTCGAGGTAGTTTTTTGGACGACTGCATGTTACAATCTAGTGAAAACTTCAACAATAGTAAAAGCTTTTAGGTCATAAATGGAAACAGTCACGGAGGCAGTCATTTTGGACTACATAATAATTATGGTAAATGATACGGAAAGAAATGCAAGTCACGCCTAAGTGATACCTATCCGATTAAGTTGTATTGGTTTAGGGTGTAGGACAAGCACAGTAAAACACTTGTTAACTATTCAATAGTCTATAATGAAGTGAAGGTAGGAGAATGATGTTCGAGTGAACAATTGATTGAACAAATGAACGATTGTATTAACGGAAGTAGAACTTGGATTTTTGTAATATACCAACAAGTTGATTCTGTTAATCAGTAACATAGTCATAATTCTAGCAAAGACTATGGTAAACTTAAAAGCTACATAGATTTTTGAAAAGCTGATGATAAATTAGTATCTCCATCGAAATAATTATGGTTAGGTATTTGTGCTATCATCCGACAAACACTAAAATATTCATTGTAAAATCTGATTGATGTTCGTTCTGTGACCTTAGGTGTACCACAGGGATCTGTCCTATGCCTGCTAGTACATAAACATATAACTAGTGGGAGAATTTATTTTTGGCACAGTTTTTTAATCTATAGCAGTTGTTATTGTGAGTATAAATTGTTTCGATGAGTATTTTTATCATCAAAACAACAAGACAAGTTACTTTGATACGATACTACTGTGAAATATTTAAAGTTCTCATTTTGTTTGCATAATCTTACGCTTTGAATTTGTTGATTTATTTTATAGTTACGGTAACTCGGTGAATGACCTCATTAGATTTGAGTTTGATGCCAAATTCTTTTCAACTCCTACCTTTATTTTTGTCGCCACAGTTGCGGCGTAGGTATTATTAGTTTGTAAAAAGCGCGGTCTGTCATTTTCCTGACATTCGCTTCCTTGTAAGATATATCTAATGTCTGAATCATTTGTTTGGTTGAGTTGTATTTTTGTTAAGTTATTATTTAATAAATTGCAAAGTCATATTAAGATTGAAATTGTGAAGTAGTATACGGATACTCTGTCCTAGACTAGGTAGTCAGGTATGCCATTATGCAAAAAAATATAATTGTGATTTAAATTATCAGAGGACATACTTCTGATAGTTCTAATTTTAATTAAATTAAACTGAATTGGCTTGATATTAATTTTTATTCACAGCAAAAAAGTTTTGTTTCAAAAGCGCCATCTATCAGCGCCGCTGAATATTACATGTTGAACCACAAACTGTAGCTTGCGAGCGAAACAACTACATAAATACTTTACTACGCATATTGACTGGAACCGCTTCGTTTAGATTTGACACAGATCGGCTAGATGGCTTTATATATTTTATAAGTCTTCATAGGTACGTGCATTTCTAATTTGGTTGTGTGATTTTATTAAAAATATAGTAGCTATCGTTTCATGTCTTGGTAGGGGGGTGGAATCGCAATCGATCGTTATCATTTCTCCCGTGACGTAACGAGTGCATTAACCGATGCAACGTCGCACTCGCCCACACTCGGGAAAGCGCCAATGTCATTGCGATATGTTGACCTATCATAATTTGCACAGTTGTTTGTTTGTCGTCCTTTGATTGAACACCTTTAAAAATAAATTTAAATACTGATTTGTTCATAAAAGTGGAAAACCTTTGTGTACTTGTGTCTAATATTAAGTGTCCTGTAGTTTTTAAACGAGAACTTTTCAAACGAAATTTGCTACCTGCTGGCAACAAGGCGTTATGTTTTCCTCAACTCCTTACCAAGAACTAAATGAACGGGTTGCTGTAATAAACAAAAGTGCTATAGTTTTGCCGGCTGCCAATACGTATTCCGGCTTAAATACTAAACATATGGCGGGAGATCACATTCCTTCGCTTCGATTCTGGAATAACAACTCAGTTTTGCTATAATCCTCGAACTGGTCAGTTCGATTCGGATTTTAGACGAATATTCTTCAAAGGCAGTTCGCGAAAATGTCGGGTGAGTCACTTTTGTGGTTTTGTTGTTTGCTGACCAATTATTTGTGGGTTTTAATCCCATTTGATTGAACTCGACCTTGACCGGTGCCCTTATCCCGTAATTGTGTTATGTGTCGCTCGGTGGACATTATTTTAATGTCAAGGTACCTCTATGTAGCTACGCGTAGGTAAGTACTACTACCACATTATCAGTATATAAACTTGAAAAATTATATCTCAGGCGGGACTCGAACCCGCATCTCCTCGTTGTAAGTTGCAATTTAATTGCTAAAATATCAAATAAATTATACTACCACATTGCTTACCAATGATTTTCATCAATAAGATGTCAAGGAGTCAGGAGTAGACACTGCATAATTGTTGATCTGTTTATGTTAATATGTTAAAAAATAATGTTTCGATCAGATTATAAGTAATAGAAAATGTTTAAGAGACTAACCTCAATATAAATTTTAGCAAGCATAACTCAGTCTGACTGACAGTCTAAAATCATCGACTATCAATGACATAAATATTGAATCCTGTGACTGGTGGTTCCGTTACGCCAGCAACAGGAATGCACATAGATAAGTAATTTCTTGACTATCTCTGATCGATTTCCGGTTTAAATCAATGTAATAGAGAAACATTAAAAAAAGGGAGATGCCCATTGCACATTTTATTTTTTCTTACCCCTCTACTCGTAGTACAATAATTTTGAATAATTTCTGATTTCAACTGCTAAAATAAACTCAGCAAAGTAAATCTTTGAGACTTATCTCCAGATTGTGTGTCTTGGAACTTGAATTGTGAAGCTTGATGTGTGTACGCTGTCCCTCCAATTATGGATGTGTGTAGGTTTGTGAGTTCCGGCCAGTGCGGAACAATCTGTTCTGGAAAGTAAAGACAAGCCACTATAAGAAGTGCTACATACTCCAACAGCTGTTGAGAGATTGTTGACATTTCGAATTTGGATTCGAAATCTCGCGTCATTTACTAAAATGTTTGTCTTTTCCTTTTCGATGTTAAAAAACTTGTCTTATCTATTGCGATATGTAATGTAATTAATTAATAACATATTCCTTAAAAATGTTATTGCACTAATTGTATGCCTGAATGATGCTAACGTCGAAATCTGGAACACTTTGTTGTATGACTCTATAACCAAGGTATTTTTATTTTGTTTATCTGCTGGTCGGCAAATTTCACCAAACCTCTTCTTATTTGAATAAGGTTGATCAATGATTTCTTATCAATAACGATATTTAAAGGAGTTGACGAGTGAACTCTTAGATCTTTATGCCCGTGATGATTTCTGGTTTGATTGATAGATGTAGGTATATCACAATATTCAATACCGTGTAACGTCCCCTAAAGTGAAAATAAGTGGTAGATTTCGTCCTATGATGGGGTGTCCTGAGTAAGACGACTAAAGGACTGCTGACAGAAAAAGATGGACAGCAGAGCGCCTTGACCATTGGCCAAACTGTGATCGCCATCTTGTCTGCTAAAAGTGGCCTTTTGTAAAGGTCAATGTTCAGCAGTTGGCAATCAAGGCTGATAGTGGTAATGATACCAATACCACTAGAGTGAATTTAGATATAAGTATACTTTCGTTTGAAATCGCTCCTTGCAAGTTTTCCATACACATTTATCTTATAAAAAAGCTCAAACAATTAAACATCACTTAAAAATACCTAAACAATTGTCTATAAATTAGCTTCTCTGATGTATTAGCTGTTCCTAGTGAATAGAACAAATAAGGACAATAATTTAAAGTCGAACTGAGCTCCCATAGTGATCTTTAAATGGACACTTAACTTGTAGCAAGGTCTCAGGCAATCAATAATGACGTTTATCTAAAACCCATACGACTATGTCAATCCTTTCGGACTTCGTTATTGAGAGTATACTTATAGTTGATAAAGGGTTTTTTAATGATTAAACCCTTTTAGGTTTTAATGTTTTTTTCAAAAGTTACTAAAATCCATTTTACTTTTTCATTTTGATAAGCATACATTTGTGTGTTCGATAAAATAGTCTTATTTCGTCTTTGGGCTCATCAGAGTTTTCTTAATGTGGTTATAACGATTGTAAAGATGAATTAATTTCAACTTGTCAAGTCTTTGATATTACTTGATATGTTATGTCTTGTAAATGTAACACTAATAAATCATATTTTATAACGACGTTCTAAATAACATGAGATAATAGCAACAAGCAACCTGAAACAGGTTACCAAAAATAGTTCTCGACTATCGCCCACTGCCACTAACCCGGAAGTATAACTAATTAAGTATGGATACATTGATAATACCTAATTGTGTTACGAAACTTCGGTCACTCAGAGAAGAGCAAATTTGTCTTCACGCTTCGTTAGATACAGTGATGGCGTCGGCTGTACGATTGGACACGGTATGTTTTTCGTCAGCAACATCTACTTACTTTAAGTAGAGACTTATATTTCTTGAGATTGAAAAAGGTGATGAGTCTTTAGGATATTCAAATTTATCGAAATATTTCTTGAGACTTCCTAAAGTCCATTGTTTTCTTATTAGAGAATTACTAGCTGCTGCACGCGACTTCCTGCGAGTGAAATTTCAAATTAGAAACTATCCCATAGGAATCGTTTGTACATTTTTCGGGAAATAAAATACTAATTTTTATTATAATTTTTTCTCAAACCTACCAAATATGCACAAAAGACATCGAAAAAATGGGCACACCGTTTCGGAGGATTTCGATGGCAAATAATGTAATTATTTTGGCACTGTTGCAAGTGCCATGATTACAGAAGAATGGAAAGGGAGGTAATTCGATCGATTAAATGCCTCCTAATATGATCTGCAATATTATACTCCAGATCATCTTTTAAGTTTTTTTTATTATTTGCTTATGTACAATGTGTCATGCTAAATCTGAGCCAACTGAAAAAGTAGTATTACTAATTCCAATTATAATAAACGCTGCTTAGCATTGTTTGCAAAAAGTGGTTGTCTTGAGGAGGAGCTCAATCTCTTTTATTTAATTAATCAACGCTTACAGATTACGGATTTAATTTTCTTTAGCGTTCGCGATACGACCCTGTCGGGATGCGTAAAAAGTGCCATTCCACAGGTGACCGCGTCCTGCATAGTGCATTCCCATCCGCGGCGGCTTCCGAGAACGGCACCACTAGACACCTGCACGACCTTCCCTGGTCACTCGTTACCGGCCGATACGTTTATCGCCCACACGTCCCCATTAAACGCGCAATTCCTTGCCACAATGAGCCGAAGATCATTAGAAACCGTCCCACTGATGTTGCTTGAGGCGCGAGTCGCGACCGGCTCTAGGCATGGCAGTCGCATCGACGACAGCCATCGGACCACGCGCGGGATCCGAACGTGCAATACTAGACTACTAATTAACGTCAAATTACAAATGAGACCATTTGTATAGTTTTGAGTGAGTGCGTCGCGTTGTGAATCCATTGGTGACGGTTGATGAACGAGACAAGTGTGAAACGAATCCTTAATTTGTGTTCGTTAGCGCGGTTCGCACTGCTGGCTGGTTCCGTGTCCAAAATTACTTTAGACTTTTGGATGCTCTACAAACCAAACTGACTTGTTTGTACTTTATAATTACGTAGGTCGTCTAAGTCTACTATATTATTTTTATCAATATTCTCTAAGTAAAACCGAATAATAATGTTGTTGTTGTAACTTTTTTTGTAACCATCTATTGTTTCGACATTTTCTATTGTGCTGTAGATAAGCTATGTTGAAATTTGCGTACGGAAATGTCAACAGTCAATCAAAAGAACATGAGGCTGTAGCATTTGGCGCCGGCAGACATCGGCGTTAATTGCCTATAAATAAACAGGGACATCATGCTGACCAATGAATCGAGAGCTATCAATGCTCTTGAAACTAGAGTGTTTGATAGAATTTATAAAAAAGCTGTTTAAATTGTGAAGGGTCTCCTTTTAGTAGTTGTTGAGAACAAGTCCCTTTGTTGATATACTTCAGAATTGATGTTACACATTCAGTACTTCGGATATGTAGTCTATCTCATTAACGAAGTGTCTGTTTGTAACAATCTCAATTAGAGTGTAAGTGATATTTACCACCATGTCATGTTTGCTGATAACACAAAATTGACATGTGGTTTATCCGGCTTGTGATTATGGAATATGCATATAAATAGCGTTGCACAGGTTGTTATTTAACATAACGTTCCACATGTCTGTCTCTTTAATGTGTGACATCTCCTTGTCAAGATTATCGTTGCGTTGAATATTGAATCACATATGTTGTAATACGTAATATGTATGTTGATGTCACGACGTATTATACCTTCGAGGGGAAGAAGCGTATGCACCGGTTTTCAAGGTGTCTCCGGCACCGAGGTCCCGGGTTCTATACCCGGACGGGTCAATGTTTGATTTTCACAAAAGAAATGTCAATTGCTACCTACTTTATAACCCATAAGACCCTTTAAGAGACATTTAAAAGTTTGAATAAGTTACAAATCTATTTCTTTAATTGTACAATACTTTTACTTATAAGTGACGATGACGATTACTTCTATCTATCTATTTTTGGTTGAGGTAGCTCAGTGGTCAGACAATATATATTTTATACTGTCTTCATCATTATGTGGTCTTAAGTTCGAATCACAGCACGTTTCTAGATTTTTCGTGATCTACGTAGGCTCTTGCTTGTACCAAGGGTTCGGCTTTGAGGTCAAACATCGTCATGAAACCTGAATATTTAGATAGCCCTGTATGTCTGTCCATGGTTTATGCCAGGATTGTTCCACTGACTTAAGTTTACGATGATCTGATAGTGAGTTAGTTATTTGTGGAGAGATATTCTGTAGTATTAGTTTCTTGAATTTAAGCGAACACTATACATTGAAATTAAAGATTTTTAACATAAATTTACCACTATTCTATAACGGGTAGACCACGAACGCTGTCAAGTGTTCGAAACGTTGGGATAAACTAAAATATGATGTAAAATCATGATAAACGCGAATTAAATCCGTATTTGTATTTTTAATTTAAAGATAGTTGGTTGGTTAGAACTATTATTATCAAATATAAATATCTCCAAACTAGAATAGTTTCATATCGGATCTTGGTCAAGATATCTTTGATATTAAACTAATTATGCAGAGAACAATACATATCATTCGAATATGTCAAGAAATGGTTCTGATGATATACTGTTGTGATGTAGTTATATATTATCTGAAGATAGTTACAAAAGGTTTTTGAACTCGGATATTTTGACGTGTGGGCAGCTCATGATCCTACGTGTTATTTAATCGTATTACAAGTCACTTGACAAGATCAATTGATATTACTTCCGTATATTGTGGCAATTCTGGTGTCAAATTTGCATTGGATTCTTTACTGATTTTCTGCTAGATATATTAAACATACAGCGATATGCTCTACCGTGTGTAGGTTTGACTACTTTACTTGTTGCTTTGCAATTAAATGTTAAGTATCAATCGTATAATTTTATAGTTATTTTCCATATTCGTCTTTGCCAGGAACATCTAACGTTCGCGCTGCATATTTACGGTCGCATGTTAATTTTCATGTAAATATTTTGCATAATAAATAGTCCCTAAACAATAGTGGTAAAGTTTTAGAAAATTTTCCTCGCACATCATAAAGTTTCTCTTAAAATGTTTAGGACGTGGCAAATGTTTCACAACTCATACTTTGTTAAACACTTTGTTGGGGGGACACTAACAAAGTAACATTGTTTGCAATTTGCCATACTTCCTAAGGTTTGTATTTACAATCTAGGGCTGAAGTTAAGTAAAATATTTATTTTATTTTATTTATTTATTTAAGGACAGCCAACAAAGCATACACTTTGACAATATAAATATTTTTCTTAATTAACATTTTGTAGTGTTGCCTTAATTAAAGGCTACCACGACATGCACAACTTATATAAAAACGTGGAAACCGACATGAATCCTATTTTACCTTAATCAAAATTTAATAGATTTACTAAATCTTATACTTGCTGTGCAAATAATGAACCTTTACTAAATCTTATAAATTATGATCTTTATTTTTTTTTAAGCTCTACCGATTGTCCTTTTGACGCGCATCGTTATGTTGTCCCAAATCCTAACAAAAAAATATAGTTCGACCTGTTGATTAGTGGTGATTGATCATAAGTAACACCATAAAAATCTATTGTCATTTTGAACATCAATGTGTTCGGAAAAAGCTCAAAGGGTTTGGTTTGGTAACAAAAATAGCCCTACTGTTTTGATTTTTAAACGAATTCTTCTTTCAGAAAAAGTATTTTTATGAAAAATAATCACAGCCACAAGTAAGAGTAGAGCTTCCAAGGAGTCGTTTTGATTTGTCAGGGTTACAATTCCTGTTAGATAATCAAATTAAGTTTGACCTATACAATGTTTACGTATTGTTACTTTAGCTTCGATCTTCATTTAGAAATATTTTTTTAGGCTAAAATTCACATCATACGATTATATTTAACGTCGAACAAGAGGTAATACATTTAATAATATTAGGGAACGTTGTCAAAACCCTAATTTTATTAAATAATTAGCTCTAACAGCTCTACAAAAAAGTCTCGCAATGCAATTTTTCAATGAAACTACATATTAGGGATTAAAAAATTATATTATTATTAATATAGGGATTAAAACAAAATATCATATCGTTTCGAAAGTTATCGCGTAAATTCAAGAATTCAATACTTGTTCCTTATTATTAACCTATCAAGACACCTATTAGTGAGATGCAAGGTGCTCTTGAATAGGGGTGACTACTCACATCGCCATGACAGTGTACTTCAAATTATACGTGAAGCTATTTCAGTGGCTAGGGCCCAAAAAGGATTGATTACAAACAAAAGACAAATTAACTTCATTAAAGAAGGCTCCACTGTAAATTCTAAGAACAAGCCTTACTCAATCCTGGGTACAGCACCTGACTGAAATATTTTAATGGACACGTATGAAAAGCACTATAAAATCCCAGAGGAAGTGTGTGTTTCATCATCCAGACCGGACATTTTTCTTTTTTCTAGAGCTACAAAACGGATTGTACTTGTAGAGCTTACCGTGCCGTGGGAAACTAATATAACAAAAGACCACGCAATGAAAGAAAACAAATACTATGATCTCCTAAATAAATTAACGAAAACGGTTATATAGTTAGTCTATATGCTGTAGAAGTAGGAGCGAGAGACCAGCGAAATCTCTCTATAACCTGTTGAAAGACCTGTTGGCTTGGCCAGAACTGCATAAGTTCTATACTAGAGCGAGTGTCTAAAGCTGCATTAGCAGGTTTATACCAGATTTGGCTGGGCAGGGAGAGAAACACGAGTAGTGAAGGTGAGTGTTGATGTACGTCGGAAAGGGGCCCCTTAAACCTACACCCGTGTCACAAGTCCCGGGAGCTACTCGGAGTTTCTCTTTCTGCCACACGATGGACCCGGCACCCGCACGGTGAATCCATGGAACTCTAAGAAGTTTGTCTCTGTAAACAAACTTCTGTAACGAACCAGCCCACGTGAGCGAAGTCGCGTTACAGATTCAAGCGGCAAAAAGTAACAGAACAGAGTTAAGGTACTAAATTACTTAAACGATGTGCTATAAATGATTTTATGCCTTGCCTTTTATTTATAGAATAGCACAATTGTCGTGCACGCATTATAACTATTTAATTACACCAATCATAGCAGGAGCGGGCATTTTATTTGTGAAGTGAACCGCGTCCATCTGTCAGTCGGTCTTCCGGCAATCACTCTGTGGGTTTGCGCATGGTGATTATTTAGACAGATACTGAGTAGAGAATCATAACTTGCAATACCCAAAAGAATTCGGAACAATAAGGTTTAAAACACTGCGACATGAGAATATTATACAGGTGACTTTTTCATCACCGACAAAATTTTTTATAGGCGTTAAGTATTGTATTTAGAGCCCATTTATGATATATAAAAATTAGGTCAAGTTTTCACCGGAAAATATTCATACTCGTAGCAACTTCAATTTTTTCGGTCCTAAGCCTGTGAAGATATGAAGGGAAAATAAAAAAAACTTTAATAGTATCGTAATGAATGAATGAGATGGGCATGCGAGGAGGCCGTATCCAAAATTTTTGATTTATGGCGGACATTTTCTTCTGGGCTAAACCAAAAGAAAAAATAAGTCATTTGGTTTTTGTCTCGTAGACTGTAGTATTGAAATTTGGATGGTTATTAAAATTTCATCCTGTATATTATGTAGAACTTTTTCTTTAAACAAAACATAATCGTAGAATATGGTTGGTTCGAGACTACTCGAGTTATGTAAGGCTCAACTCCTTTAGATTAGTGATATTACTTTAACCATGTTTTTTGTTTTTGTAAAGTTTGTTAATGGTTTTTTTATTGACCGATTTTGTAACTTTTTCTCCTCATTACCCCCACAAATGATAACGATAAATCTATCTTCTTAATTCATAGCTCCCGCTACTGTACCCGCTGTTGCTTTAGAATATCCTTTTTAATGTACTTTTGGGTACACAATGCAAAGATTATTCTTGATTGTAATATTATTAGGTTATGGATGAAAACCTTATTTAATCTTATCTAGTTCCATCAGTAGTACATACTGACCTTCAGTCACGTTACACCTACTTAGATGGGCGCCGCCCACAGCGTTATGTGGACAAAGAACAAAGCTAATCTTTAATTCTAACATAGCACTCGATTTTATAATTGCTTTGCAACCGTGACAAACCTTGTAGGTGTCATTAGCAAGTCAACAATGGGGCTAATAACTTTGGATCATTATGTCCGAAATGCAACATTATCTGTAATGTGGGCAATTAAAGCTATTTAACTGTAATTGCATAACCCCGTTCGTCAACTAAGATTTGTTGGTTGACGTCTGATTCTGAAAGATCGACGACAACCATCGAATCGCTGCCGAGTTATTGTTATGTAAAAATGTTTACTACGCACGACCACGTGAGCTTTCAATGATTCGTACGGTGGCGCCCGCCCACGCTGCAGACGCAGCTTACGTAAATCGGAGGTTTCGTCCGCCCTTCTAATGAGCGGACCACAATTTCTATTAGAAACAACTTCTTCACTCTAACCTTTTATAGAAACCTACTCATTTAAATAGTGATTTGGGCGTGACAACCTCATATCCCATTTTAACAACGTGTCAAGTGTGCAGATCCATTCCAACAATTGTTACTCTTCGACCTGTTTTTCATCGGTCGTAAAGAAAATAGGTTAACGAAGTCGGTTCGCTATAGGTTGTGAAACGGCGGAAATGACCACCTGACGGGAATAGCACGTCGCGTAACTCTGTCGCCAGCTCCACAGTGTGACCGCGCTATCACCCGGCGTCGACCGTAGATAACTCACCATCTGACCGAAAATAACCAGTCTACTCCCAGCCGCGGTGCAACCACGACTGCCCGTTGATTTGATCAGATCCCGCCTTTTATACCCTGCTAATAGAGGGATGGCGTCCGTGCGCACGCGCTCAGCATCCCCCAAATCAGTCTCGTTCTCCCCCGTGCTCGAGAGAAAGTACAGTTTAGATCGTGGACCTCTAAACCCCCCAGAGTCGAGTTCGACGGATTGGCGAAAGTATTTCACAGACTTCAGCGCATACCTAGGTAAGTGGAAAAATTGATACAATTCACAAATGAATGAGTCAGGTAGCTTTTATTGTGTGGCCTTGCGCTATATCGGTTGCGTGTCAGTGGAGCGTTCGGAAGCCACTCCGTAAACAAATGTTGCGCAATCTAATCTATAATGGTTCAGAGCTTTTTGTCGATTTTGTTTGATGTATGCCGGTGTAATGTTTCGATTGACCACAGACATCTTGATGAATCGATTACGCACAGTATATGAATTTTCTAATATTGTATAACCTTCAATGAAATGTACGTCTTTTTGTCTGTCAATAAAATTAATCTAATTACCATTAAATAGAGATCGGTATATTGAAATGCAAAATTTTAAAAAGTTTTTTCTTCATAAAGCTGCTTTTTGTTTGCCTTGTGGTCTTCAATCAATGATTCAACATCACGTAAATCAAATCATTTGGTCCAGTTTACTTATGTTTCATCGGTGATTTTCTAAAGTTGTGGCCAGTAAAACGGTATCTACCGGCCAAGAAGTGGTGTCACCTCACAGATAACCTTGCGGGTTCGTACCGCAAAACTCTGCATCGATACCAACGCAACGTATTGTTTACAGTCAACTTATTATCGTTGCTTGCACCGTTATTTCGTGCGGTAATGTAACGAGTTATTTTTATTGAATTTTACGAGTTGTCGATAAAGTTAGTTCTAATGATAGAACTCGTAATCTATGCTGCACTGTTTACTTCATAATTGTTAGGTATTGCCTGCCTACTATTCCCTTATTTTGCCGTGATAGAGATCAAAGTTATTTTGATATCTTTTAATTATGTCTCTTCTTACCGCTTACCTTCGAGCAACGCGGCCTTCCGTCCCGTAAAGGCCGCATTGCTCGAAGCCGCTTACCATTAATGCATAAGCTATGGCGTTTTTCGTTGTAATATACATTCACATATGGGAGTACCCCAAGGTCATATTTTGGGACCTCTACTGTTTTAAGCAAAATGTCTCCATAATAAACATTTTGTATTAGTCTTAAAGTACTTGGCCTTTTCAAAAAGAAAAAAATGATTGCATACATCAAATGATAAGTAAGAATGAATAAATGGAAGCGTAACGCCTTGTATAACAAACAGGCAAACATCAACCTACTTATCTCCCAAAGCGTATTTGCTCACAAAATACTTACAGGCAAAAACTAAGATGTGACAGAGTTTTGTATAAGTCGCACAATACTAGGCGAAATTTTTATATTTATTATTTTCTATGGGTAGTAGAAATACCAAACATGAAATTTATTCTGACTTATAAGTCGAAGTCAAAGAAAATAAAGATAAATTAATAAATAATAATATCTTTATTTTCTTTGGTCGAAGTTTAGAAATAAACATTCATTGCTCGGTTCATTACGATTGCATGTGCTGGTTGCGACAAAGAATTGAATTGACCAGTTTTTATTAGAAACGAGCTTGAAGATTTTTATCATTTTAAGGGTTCCTTAATCCGTATTAACAATTCCGTATTTCTGTCGCGGTCTGTTTGATATCCTTTCTGTCCTTCCATTTAAAGAAAGGTATATCTATCTTTGGAACCATTGTAGGTTTATAAAAATAATATTAATATTGTTTAATGGCCTGTTACTAAAAAAAAATCTTGTTTATTATTTATCACCACGACCATCGGGTATTTTAGAATCAACAAAAACATTAACCTCTCGATTGTATGTAATTCCAGACAATAGAAATAAATTGTTATCGCGACCGCCGGCGGTCTTAATATGATCCTGTAGGAGTTAAACAACATTTTGTGTACCTTCACTTATTCCAAAGTTTTATGATTCTAATACTTAATAAATAACGTACAATATTTTTTTACAAAATATATCTCTTCTTACGACTCACATAAATAGTATTTATTAGTAAGTAATAAATTTTTAATTTTGTTTTAATACCTACCTATTTAAAATAAAAATATACATGAAATTTGTAAACTGAGGTCTTTGTCTTATTAATACTCATTCCTATTTACCCGACTGCGGCAGAAGAAGGGTTATGTTTTTCTAGTGTATGTAGGCATGTATGTATGATTGCAAACGGAAAGGTGAATTTAAACATATGAGGTGTCGTTAAATTTGTTTAGACTATGGGAGTGACATAGCCTATTAAATAATCCGGAATGTAGAAACGGGAAAAAGTTAAAGGGCTGTTCCCCGAAGTTAACCGCTGTGTCCACCGTGATTAAATAAAAGTTTTAAATAAACCAAATTATTAAAATAAAACAAGAAACCCGACTGCTGAAATACCTATACAAAAATTGAAAATAAAAATAAAAAACAACGATCCCAAAATTTAATTCGCATACGCGGCCGTGGCCAGCTCAATAAAATCCGCGTACCTGCGAATTCGAATTTTGAGATCGTAGAGCTTGTTTTTTTCTTTTCAGTTCTTATACACGGTGCATTTTCAACCACTTGGACCATTATGTATAACATCATGGCAGGGTTATTTTATATTTCGACGACCTCCGTGGCGGTGTGGCGTACACACCGGTTTTCAATGTGTCACCTGCTCCGAGGTCGCGGGTTCGATTCCCGGACGGGTCGATGTAGAAAAAATCTGTTTTTCTACATTTTCTCGGGTCTAGGTGTTTGTGGTACCTTCGTTGTCTCTGGTTTCCAAAATACGAATGCCTTAAATAGTTATTCAAATTGGGGTCAGAACAATGTATGTGATGTTGTCCACATTTATTTATTATTATTATTTATTTATGTATAAATAAATAATATTTTTTGAAGAATATTTAATATTGAATCAGACTTTTAATTTTGTAACACGCTGTAACGCGTACAGACGTATTATTTTGCTGCAGCCCCCCCCCCAGATGAATGAACTTTACACCGCTACATCTGTACGCATTACAGCGTGTTTCAAATAAATAGCTGAACCAATATTGAATATTTTTATTAAAAAATAATAGTAAAAAAATGCAAATAACACTGCCAAGATGTTATACCCAATGATTAGATAACGTGGGCTTCCTTTTACAGGTAGTTCAAAGTGCACGGTTTATAGGTGTTTTAGTAGGGTTCCCTTTATTTGGCAGAATTTTGTTGCTCTGAAACTCATTTGGCATAACACACTTGGCATAATCTTCTTCCATCGAACATTTACAAGGCATTTTTTTTCTAAATATAATTATTGTTTAGAAGAATGTTTATATGGGCGAATTTACAATGGCATAATCTTAAGATGGCAGAATTTTATCAGATATAATTACTTTTGGAAAAATTTCATTATGCATAATTTCGTTAAGCATCACGATATTTTGTGCGACGATTACTTGGCATACTATGTATATGGCAGAATTTCATTTGGAATAATTTCATTAGGCATTGCTATTTCTATAAAAAAAGTATTTAAACCCTAAATTGTATTAAGAAATTGTCTTAAAACGTCAACATGTTGTGTTACTAAAGTCTGTGGTAGAAAAGAAATGGTTGCAAAACCGACTCCACGCAGTCTTGTCTGCCCTACCCCTAGAGTGTAATTTAAATCCGCGTAGGCGCGGAGGGGCGAGGCGGCCCGCGAGCTGAGGAGCAGGTGGTTTTAAAGGCCTCAGCCGCGGCGGTGAGCTAAAACAATCTGCGACGATAAGCTCGCGTGGGACCGCCGGAGCTCCGCAGCGCCGAAGCCGTGACAGAAACCTTGCATGCTGTATGCTTGCATGCTTGCTTGCATGCTTGCGTGCTTGTTGCATACTTGCTTGCATGCTGCATGTTTGCCATGCATGCTACATGCATGATTGCTTGCATGCTGCATGTATGGTGTATGCTGCTAGTATTGCGCCATGCTTACATAGCATTGCTTGGGATGAAAACTTTAATGTGTTTTTCAATTAATATGAATATGAAAAGTATGCAAAAAGATGATTCTTAATGTAAACTTTCTGAAATATGATAATTCTGCCTTTTAATGACTATATGTATATGTAGTTATGAAATTTATGCCAAAAGGCGATTCTGACTGTGAACTTTCTGCGATATGATGGTTGTGCTTTTTAATTATTGTGGATATCAAATGTATGTAAGATTAGCTATATTACCTAGCTTATAAAATTATGCGTTTTGAGTGTCTGATTAATGAGTGAATGCTTAATGAGTTTCTGCGTAATGAAGATGATGCCTTCCGCTGATATGCGTAATAATATTATGACATAAAAAAATCTGGGATAAAAGGTAGACCCGTTTTAGCATCGGGTTTTTTGTTTTATTTCAACTTATTTTTAAACTTCTTATATAAAGAAATCTTATTACATATACTTATTAAAATCAAGCGAAACCCATAAGTGGTTTAGCTATTCTCAGTTACATTTTTGTAGTCATAAATAAAAAAATTGAGCCCTTGGAACTAGCGCTTATTCCAAGAGGTCAACGCCGATGAGGTCAAATTTACTATCTTCCCTCCAATCGGAATGCCGCCAATAAGCAAGAGCAAGCGAGACAAATTCCGCTGGCTGAGCGTCATCGGGTGACGCCTCGCCTTCATTATCGCGGCGTAAGCGGTTCATTGATGAGTAAACAATAAAGCGCTGCAGCGCTTACCACGATTGCGAATTGAGAAAGCGCTTTCGCTCTAAATGAACACAGCAACTTTATGTATAAACTAGCTCTTTCCTGCGACTTCTTACCTGTTAAATTTCTTTTTTGGATGAAAAAGTGGCAATGTGCTTCTTCAGTCTCTAATCTAATCTATCTGCGTATTCTGCGTGCCATTTTTCATTTATATCTTTTTAGCCGTTCAAGCGTGATTGTTTCTTTCGCATCTATAATCTTAGTGGGATTAGTAAGATGTAAGATTAGCCTATGTTAAAATTTGTATAAAACTTAGATTAAAACAATAAGAAGAAGATCGGGAACGCTCTTACAATATTCAACTTAATTATGAGCCAGAGTTCACAATTAAACACATACTAAAATACGAAGAAGACAAAGCAATAAACTTTTGTGATAGTGTGGGCGAATATTTGGTCTCTTTTTGTGTCAATCTTAGATTTAAATAGGAGAAGTATTGTGAGGACATTATCGTCTTCGTGAGGACTTCTGCAAACAGAATACTGAACATTTTTTGTAGAAAAGATGATTGATGACATGATTCTATGACTTAAATTGTAAATGAAGCAAAATAATAAACAAAGAAAATATTTTTAACCATTTTTCAAAAACTTAAAGCAAACAAAATTATATCCACATACGGTAACGCAGAGCGCAGCGCTCTGTAGCAACGCGCTTTAAATTCAAACGGAGAAACGCAAATATTATGTGAACAATGTGTTAGGCTGTGCGCGATTTTTGCGGCTGCGCCTCGAGGTGAATCAGTCCTGCATTAGTCTATAAGAGAGCCGCCCGCGCCTCCTTAGCCGGCCTAAGGAGATATTTAAATTTAGAATCCCTCTGCCGCACTTGGTTCGGGTTTAAGTGCGACTTTGTTTTTTTATTTCGCAAGGCGCCTCTCTCAAATTCGTCCAGACCAGTTTTATGTGATCGGTTACCGAAATAACTAACTCGAATCAGAACCGTATTTAAGTCAAGATGTCAAGAACACATTACACGGTAAACGACGATGTCTATGGAAAAATATTGAAGACCCATTCAAATTTGAAGCCGCAGACGGATTATGCTGAGGTGTTCGAAGCTTGTGAAGGACTAGGTATAACTGTTTTTCATGTTTTTAAGTCAACTGGAATACTTTTTCTATTAAACAGCACGTATGTCTTATCATTTTTGAAGGGTTTCATTGTTATCTTTGACCGATAAGGGGCGTTAATATCCACAAGATGATTCTTATCATCATTAGATTTCGGCTTATTAAAATTAATTAGAAAAAATGTAAAGTGCTCAAATGATTTCAACTTTAAGATGCTAAACGTGTTATCGACAAACACGTTCAAGGACTAATTCAATATCGTGGACTTGACAAATAACATTAGTTGGACAAACGAGATTTTCCTTTTTGTTTCTTGTTCTTGTTTGATATTTTCTAAGTTCCTTTATACGATTTCTAAGAAGTCTTTCCCTCCCGAATTCAGCGATAAGGGTGTATTTTGGTTAATCTGAGAGACTACGTTCAGTTTTCTTTATTAGAAGAGTCTAGTAGCAAAATTCACTATTTCTGTGTTGTGCTAGTTCCCGTTTTGTCAGTATTACCAACATTACTCCAATTAAACGTACGACTTAAATAAACCTGATGTCATCTGATGGAGCTGTTTGTTTATATACCGATTAAATTAATTGGTCTCGATACATAGCTGGTTTATATCGCTTTAACATGCATGACCAAATGTCATGTTTAATTTAATTCCTTTACTAGCATTTTTGATATTCTGTATACCCATTACGTCTTGGCTAGATAATTCTCTCGATAGCCTATATTCCTACAATATTTATGTTCTTTAGAAAGAAAAAAACTGTCGAGAAGTTTTTTCAATACACAAGTACCTCAATATTATGTTTATCCTATGAATAATAATAATTGTAAAGTGCTTATTCAGCTACTGTTGAATTGCCATGTCGAATTACTAAGAATATCGTCGCATCGCAATTATTTCCACGAACAAGTTTTAACTTTGATTTTTTTAAATTCTAGATGCGCTACTCGCGGATCTTCAGAACTCCATCAACCCTGGCGCCCGCGTCGGCAGCCCGGTTGGTCGCACCAGTTCCCCTGGCGGCCGCACCGCCTCTCCAGCTAGAACTATTTCCCCCGGTGGTAGAGGGGTATCGCCTGGTCGCCTCAGCTCACCAGGTGGCAGTCTTAGTTCTCCCACATCGACGGGATACGGCTCAATCAATGGATCTAGAAACATCAGCTCGGATTATCACAAACCTAGCTCGGTAAGAGACTTAAACTGTTACGTTTATTTTTTCATCTTTAGCCCATAACAGTCAACCCCTGAACATAGGATTCTCCACTGAGAGGCGTTTGCCATAGTCGCAACTTTAAGCTGAAGAGTTAGCGATCGCTGTTTGGCTAATGGTTGAAAGAAGACATATTTGCCTGATTTGTTCTGATCAAACTCATTTTGTTGCATCTTATGAGAAATGGCTTTGCGTTTTTTTGGTTTCTAGTGATGAGATGAGAATATGATACTATGAATTGCAAAGGGGGTTCAAGCAAATTCACAGATGTAAAGCAAAGGACAAACTCGTTTCCCATACAATCTCGGGCCTGACGTTACAAAGCTGGGAATTGACCATAAAATAAAGCATATTCATAAGCCCTATTTTCACAACTTTCTGCAATGGGAAAGTTACTTAAATCAAGCAATGAACCTATTTTATTTTATAACCTAGGTATATTATGTAATATTTTACTAAAAAATACCATTTCGGTACTTTAACTGGATAAGATCTAGGTTCCTTTTCTATCTTTATGAGATATAGGTAGTAAACAGAGCACTTTAGCAGAGCATTGAGAAAAATACAAAACACTTTAACTTGCGCACGAGTAGGTACGAAACATGTACTCTATGTACGAAACGAAATGTGAGTGAATTTGAGTGAATGACAAATGACAATTAACTGTCATAGTCAACTGATATTCTTAATAATAGTGCAGCCTGTTACATCAGGAATTAAACTATTCAAATGTTCAATTGTTTTATCAATGATTACATAATGAACTGCAAAGCTCGTAGAAAAAAATGTTAATTGCATTCTCTAAGTTTTTAATATTTATATTAGGCTTTTAAAACTAACTATTTAGCTTATTCCTTAACAACTGCATAATTGTTAAAAAAACTATTACTATAAATCGATTTATTCCAAATCGATTAAAACGTTAAAAGCGCCGCTCTATCAAGTGACAGAGCGTTTACGGAGATAGTCACGTTTTAATTAAATGTGTGTATAACGGTTTACAGAGACTGTTTAAGTATTAGAAAAACGATTTATGTATTTTATCCATTTTCTCCACTTTTCCATTGCCAATTAAACAATTTTTTTTAGAAAAATAGGCAAGTAAAATAAAAGGGATTTTTGGCATAATTTCCATTGTTGTAACGTCGGGCCCAAAAATGGGGTTCTCCTTTGGTTTTACAATGCTTTATCTCATTTTAGAAACTGCAAATTTAAACATGTTTCCTAAACAATATTTTTAGACAAACGAATTAAGAGTTTAATATGATCTTGCTTATCCTCTTGATGTTTTATCCAAATTTCTAGTTGGAAACTGGATTTCAGTTGTTTTCATTAAAGAGTCCCTTCGGTAATGTTTCTTGCTTGCTGCATGCAATGCACACCTTGTGGTTAAGAACATAAAAAATGCACATGGTGATTAATTAGCTCATCATTGGTGCTTAATACTACGAATGGCTCATCATTACTCATGATCGCGGTAAGGGCAACTGAAATAATAATAAAAAATGTAATACGAATGCGTATTATTTGACGACCATTTGGATCAGCGGTAGTTAACGCTGCTTCTGAGCCATGGGTCGCGGGTTCGATCCCCGCACAGTACAAATATTTGTGTGCATGAACATGTCTGTTTGTACTGGTCTGGGTGTTTTCTATGTATTATAAGTATGTATTTACAAAAAAAAAGTATATAAGTAAGATTATCGGTTGTCTAGTACCCCATACGACAGGGTACTTAATACTACCTTAATTTGGGACTAGATGGCTCTGTGTGGCCCAGTGAGGCATGTCTTAAAATATTTATTATTATTATTATATTATTGATTTACGTAATTTGTCATTCTTCTGCGACGTTTCTCGGTATTTACCATTGCCATCATTTCCACATCCACAATAACTATTACTCAATATTTAGCTATTTGCTGAATGGAACATCTTAAACAATGACTGAATGAATACTGATTCTGTAGGACAAAATCCTTCACTTTAACAGTCAGCAAGGTTATGAGGCAATAATAATATATATTTTTTGTACTTTTGCCTTTTAAACAGTACAATATTGCACTGACTCCTAAACTAGTATACTTATGTCTAGGCAATATATAATTTAAACTCACAACGGCAACATTATTGTGTTGATTTGATACAATTATAGTACATTACTATTACTTACGTAGAACGCGGTGTTAAACTTTGCGTATATAGTTTCATCTAAAGTTACTTACAAGTATGTGTTGTATCTATATGTACTGACTACTGTTCTTTTATAACGTTATTCATTTTTTAAATGAAACAAAATCTTGCAGTAGGTTCTTTGGATGCCGATTGCCTAGACCCGTAACTGTTACTTAATAGACATGCATCGCCATCTCTTGATGGGCGTTGAAAACTGACAGCTGTCATATGTAAATAATAGCAGATGAACTACAAAATTTGTCTAATTTTTCCATAGTTTATTAAAACCGTCATAATACGTTAACATAAACCACTGATAGATGGACATAGGTCGCACCTAATGCAAGCCACTGTTATTCTAGTATCTTATTTTATCAATAATTAGTAACTTGTTGGATTTAAAAAAAAACTACTTAAATGCCAGGTTGCAATAGGAATAATATTGAAGTCTCACTGAATGGTCTGGTAAAATTATTAGTTTCATTTTATGTATAGGTATGTACCTAAACTAAATCTATTTATAGCATAGCAAACCACCTGATAGTTGAGGTTAAAACCTTGAAACATCTACTTACTAGATTGCCATCTGTTATCATCATTTATCTAATATCTAACTACCTACCAATAGTTATTTAAATGGTTAGATGTGTAAGAATTAGTTAGGGCATTATTTTCTATTTGTGTTCTAAGAAACGAATGTTAAAAACTTGAAATCACTAATATTAAAAGTGATTGCTTTTTCTGTCTTATGTTTTGGTCTCCGTCACACATTCAGTACAAATTAGTCGTTGATAGGTTTTTTGGGCTCAATATTGGTTTGGGTCTCTTTTTTGCTATGTGCCTCCATAATATAATTTACTAAAATGCAAGAGATACACGTAACCTATACGCAACCCAATGATCACCAGGATCACTTTTATAGTAATTCAATTCGTAAATTTTTCATGCTGTCAAAAATCTAGTTTTTAGTTTTTGTGATTAAATTTAGGAACTTATTTTGTTTTGGATGCATTTGTGATTGGAAACATTTTAAGCAGTTTAGCAGTTGTTTAGCAATTTTACTTATAATATGAAAAATGATTTTAATTATTTGTTTATATGCATTTAGAGAACTACACAACAGTAACTATGTATGTAATACAAATTTAAAAAAAATTGCCGTCCATATTTTGTCCTATTAAGCGCCATCTGCAGCGTATTAGCGTAACTTCATAATAACTAGAATATCACTCCATTGGAAAAGAGCCAAGATGTTCTCAAACAACAGTAGATGGCTCTCTCAGGCTCTGCCTCAACTTTCATGCTTTAAAATTAAAAGACCTTTTAATTATCGATGAATGGGTCAAGTATATCTATTAAATATATATACTAATAGAAACTAGGTTTGTTAGGGACGATAAAATATTTAAGTACTGCAAACAAAGTAGTAAACACGTCAGGTGCTTTGTTTTGTGTTACTTCCTAAATTTGAAACTTTTTTTATGTCTGGCGATTCTGCTATAAAAAAATACTACTTGGCCAAATGTTTAAATTTTGGATCTAAGAACTCTTTTTATCATCATCCACTGTTTTATCGACTTATTATAATGGTTCTGCAATCGGAACAATCATTGCCCATGCGTTTTGGTTTTGATATTAAATTTTTTTAATGTTTTGCGTATTTCCTTTCGAACCTAATATGTAGGATTGGCTTACATAATTCAAAATGGTTATAATTATATATAAAAGCTTCCATACCAAATAGATCCACTTTCAAAATTTCTGGATTCCTTTTACTACCCCAGGTCACGTACCGTGCCCACTGAAACTAGATCCCACGCACGACGCACTGCCACGACAAAATTTCAAATACAAATAGGATAAATAAAAAATATATAAAAAAGATGAAATAGCTAAGTCTATTAATTATAGCCTTCTCTTTTTTAAAGGTTGACACCTTTGCGAAAAGACGTACATTCAGATGGTACGTTTTCAGCTTATGGGCAAAATAAACTCGATCATCTTAAAATTATATTCGTTTTAGATTCACAACGAACACAAACGTATATCTAAATATAAATTAAACCATGTGGCGATGTTTTCATTATTTCGTCCTTGTCGTTTAAAATCATTAATCAGTCTGGAGCTTTTTGTTTGATTGATTGGATCTTGATTTCCTGCCATCACATTTTTACATAAATATAAAAACGCAAACGGCATAATATATATTTTAGTGGGACTCAAATGTGGTACCTCAGTTCGTTTTTTTCAACTGCTTCTCAAAATTTTGAGTTTCTGATAGTTTGCCACAACGTTAAGTGATCAATCACTAGTTCTCACACGATATTGTAAATAATTTCAGGATTATGTATAGAAATATTAAAAATCATATCCATTTTTATTTATTTGAAACTAAAAACTCGCATCAACACCTTCCGATTTCAAGCTACATTTGAACCAGTTTAAAAGACATCGTGTCGAGTTACGGCTTTTTCAAAATAACTGCGTTAATTGACGCTGACAAGCCTGTTAAAAATGGAAAAAAGTATTCGAACTGGAAGCAAATAAAAAAATATATTACACACAGTTTTCAATCACGGTTATGTTTTAAAAGTACCTACAAAATCTGCAGCATTCGTCAGATGAAAAAAGACGTATCTTTATGATTGTCTTTTTATTATTACATAGTATATAGAAAATGTGTAATTTATGTAGAATTACTATAATTATGATACATTACTAACAAGCTTATAAAACATTAAAAAAGGCACGAATAGTACAAACAAACAATTAACGCGTAGTCATGGCACAGATTCAGAATCTATGTGTGGCACCTCATGTACAAACCGCTTTGAAATGATAAAACACGCTAAGACCGGGTGGCGATGATAAATAACCCATGTCCGAATATCTATAGTGATGTTACTATGATTTAGGGCTTTGGTAGTCTACTAAACAACGCGATGCTCGCATGTTCGGATGTGTTTGTCTCCTTCACGTACTCATAAGACATTGGCATGAATAAGAGAGACAGATGCTGTTGAATGTAAGAACATTGCGTTGCAGAGTAAATCCCCTGGTCGGTAGTTTCAGACGTTTCGGGATCTGTGCCAAAATTTACATTTTCCTCGTAGCCTGAATCTACCTATTAGGTGTTTAGACTGTATATGAATTATGCTACGGCCTAAACGTTTGAAATACATGTAACAGCAATTAAAAGCAATCAGGACTTCTTAAGTTTTCTGTGATCATCATTCATCAGTACCGAAATATCTGTATCTTTAATTAATGTTCTAATAAAAACTTGACGAATTAAAAAAAATATCTTAAAAACCCACTTCTGAATCTGGTGTTCAACTAAGTACAACAACTTTTGCAGGAACTAAATATAAGTACTCACCTATTAAAAACTATTAACTGATAAACTTGCCTCGGTTTGATGTTTTGTATGGGCTGTGTAAATATAAACTATCGATTACTGTGGGTCCGGTGTCAGGTGTATTCTAAATAATTCAATGGAAAACTGTTGTACTGACATGTTCCCATGCTCCAGTTCTTGTTTTAAATTACACAAAATATATTTTTTTATAATTCACAAATCGCATAGTTTATCGCATCGCAATAACTTTCAATCCTTGCTTAGGATAATTGCATGGCTTACGCTCATATCTGAACTATCGTCGTTTTTTAAAGCGGTTAGGTAGCTGTAGGTACTCTTGGAAATTAACAAATTTGTCAACCCTCCCCTCCCTCTCAATTTAATGTAATCATGTTGAAGTCATGGTAGCATACTCACTTAAAAACCCATCCTTCATTGTCCACAGCCCACATACCAAAATACAAGCTCAATACACGAAAGGACAGTGCCAGTGAAGTACAGCAACAGTCAATCGAGCTATGGTGGCCACACGCCGTCGTACAACACAGGACAGTCCGCCGGGTACGGACGTACCACAGGACGGGGGAACCTGAATGAGCTGGACACATTGCTCGATGATCTGAGCAACGCTCGATACGGGAACTATGCCGACAAGAATGCTTACAGTGAACGAACAGGTAATTTTCATCGATATTCATGTTAATAAGGATTTTAATAATAACATATCCTTGTGCTTATCCGTCAGAATAAGTAATGTCATTTATTATGACAAATGATCTGGTAAAGCTCACGGGAAAACACTAGGCGTAGAGTACCGATTCTCGTGATGATCATAAAATCTATGGCCAGGAGAGGATATCGTTTGGTTGAGATGATGCAAATAACATGCTAAATGCTGGAATGACTTGCTATTACTTATAATGGTTCATTTGAAAATTTAATTTGTTTTAATACTATTTGATTATAATAAATCCATAATCTTGAATGATCTGAGCTGGCCGAGCTAGCAAGGATATTTATTTTGTGAAATTCCCAAAGTGTTATAATAACGCGTCGGTAATGGATAAAATTGAAATTGAAAAATGTGATTGTTTGCCGCGTCATATCGTACACGTGTAGGTTTTTGAAAGGATGCCTCTAGAATTCTAAATCTAGCAGTAATACTAAACAAAGCGCGTTTATGAAGTCTAACTTGATCTAATTTCGTTAGTTCCAGCATTATTTCTCCGTTAATATTAAAAGCTGAAACAACGCGCTACAATGTTATGATTAATATTGATGGCGTGTCATGGCGACTAATCGTCAAATGTTGGTTTTGGCAAGGCCGCTCTTTCCCCCTCCGACCTCGCGGAAATAGATCAACGCTAGTGCACTGCGCTCGGTGTGTTTGGTTTAATAACTGCGCCTGCGCACTTCTTTTGCTTCGTGGAAGCTTTTTAATTGATTTGGAACATTTATTTTTACCAGTAATTTCTATTGTATAAAGTTTCAGCCACAATAAACTAACATGTTAATTACCATTCGAATTCCATCATCTGTTTTGTTTGTCTTATAAATGTTGCAGCTATATTTAATAAAAACATATATGCGGTATGTATTAGTAGACGATCTGTCTACCAATAAATAAATAAATACATATGACATATACCGTCAAGTGTCAGATTGTCACTGACGGTATCAATCAATCCTACCCCAACTGACTTCGATAGTTCAGTGGAAAAGCAGTCATCTCTTTAGTGAAGAAACGTGAATTACTAAGCACGGAATTGCAAAAACAAAACAAAATATAAGGATCTAAACATTTTCTATTTCAATATTTATATTAAACGTATACTCGTACATAACCTTATCCATAAATTTAAACATATTAAATCCATAACGCCATTTGGCACGAAACTTAAAGTAAAATTTAGATGTTTGACTTTGAATCATGACTTCTCATTAATCAAGGCAATGTTTTACTTTAATGAACTTTAATTGAATTTTCATCTTACATAATAAAAAAGAACTTATTCTCGATTTCAAGTTTATTACATTTTCTGAATCACGTCTGCCTGATACAAATACTGATGAACAATTTACTGATGAACGAACAAAATTTAAGAAATTATCCCCATATTTATGAGAATTTATATTTCAAGAGGTGAGACATGTCCTATGTCCAAAATTGATTAATACTACAAATGCCACTTGTAATGTTCTCCCATTAGCAGTAAAATAATATATTTGAAAATGTCTTGTGTAGTGTTGAGTGTTGAGTGTTGACGCCATAAATCCCGTGTATCTCATGTGTTTACATCATTGACTAGAATTGTCACTTCACAATAGCTCGTTCTTGGCATCGCTGACATGTCTCGCCCAGACGAGGTTGATATAATTCGTGCGTATTTGAGGACAAGTGAGCTGTAATTTTGATTTAATCAAGACGCGTCGTCTCGTTTAACTGATATGCTGCGCCAACCAAGTAAATAAGTAGCTAATAGAAACATAGAACTTGGGTTGAATTTAAATTTATATTCATGCTCCATCTTACTAATATTATAATTGGGAAAGTTGAGATGAATGTTTCTAACTCAATCTGGATGAAAGTATCCCGGCGGTTTTGTATGAAGTATGTGATTTCAGTCAAATTGACTGATTTTAAAATCTTAATTTATTAACTTTTGCGAATAGTGGTCACATACAGAACACTTAAACGTTCAGCGGGCGTTCATTTAGTGAGGACAATTTTTTGTTACTGATTGAATCAAGCTTCTTTATAAATGTGATGTGTAAAATTCGACGACCTCCGTGGCGGAGTGGCGTACACGCCGGTTTTCAAGGTGTCGCCTGCTCCGAGGTCCCGGGTTCGATTCCCGGACGGGTCAATGTAGAAAAAATGTGTTTTTCTACATTTTTTCGGGTCTGGGTATTTGTGGTACCTTCGTTGTTTCTGTTTTCCAAAATACGAATGCTTTAAATAGTTATTCAAATTGGGATCAGAACAATGTATGTGATGTTGTCCACATTTAAAAAAAAAAAAAAAAAAAAAATGTTTCTATTTTAGGAAAGGTTTATATAAACTTAACTAGATAAGGTCTTAGGTACTCATATGTAAGACATGTTTATAATCCAATAAATTATTTTGTATTTGGTATTTGTATTTTAAAAACATGTCTGTGTTCTTTCGGGTGTTAAGGGTCCAAACTCCTAACATTTGATGAAGCAACGCTGGCTTACAGCGATAAGAATAATATAATAATAATAATAATAATAATGCGGGTTCGAGTCCCTCGATAAGACATAATTTTTTAAGTTTATATACTGACATGTATATTTGGCAGGTTATCAATTTATAGTTGTATTAATACCTTATTGGGTAGGAGATTCGCAAAACCGACTCTGACTAAGGGGCGACCTCAAGAAAAGCATCAGCATTTTATTACAAGATTTTTCTTTATTTTATTAGTAGGTATAACATTTATCTAAGAACTCCACCTAATACTTTTCTTACTTCACTTTCTTTAAACTTTTCTACCGTAATAAAACAATCTCACATTTTTTTTATACATTTTGTGTGCTTTTTACACGGATTATCAGCTATCCAATAGATTTTCATTCCTATTCTTTAAAAAAAAAACATTAGCATAGTAGAGGATTCTTTAATTATACCCTTCAGTTTTCTTATGACTAAATATGAAAATGTTATTTTTTTTTGAAAATCATATTAGTATTAATATCGTTACATAATAATTGAAATTTATACAATATTTCTATCCGTACATAATATTAAAAGTATGGAGGCCCTAGCTTCCAGCCCACCTTTTCCATCGCCTTGTGAAAGAAACGTAAGCGAAATTATTTTTGGCTTCGGTCCTAATGAAAGAGCTTTTAGTTTCATAGTATTTCATACCTCATCGTAGGCCAGTGCTAATGTTAACATGACTTTTACTAACGTACCCTTGAGTAACAGCCTCATTTTCGGAAAACTAAATAATCTTGTTTAGGTTGATAATATACTTTATTTGATATTTTAGCAACTAAATTGCACTTATAATATCAGTATAAACTTGAAAAATTTCGGGTTGAAAAAATGCGGGTTCGTGTCCCGCCTGAGACAAAATTGTTCAAGTTTATACTGATATTATAAGTGCAATTTAGTTGCTAAAATATCAAATAAAGTATATAAATAGCTGTTTCATCTTTACTGACTGTCAAACATCTGCAAAGATGTTTCTTTCGGGTGTTAATGGTGCAAACTCCTAACATTTGATGAAACAACGCTGGCTCACAGCGTAAGAATATGCTTGAAAAATTCGCGCCGTGTCGCAGTGTCTCGGTGACCTAATGGTATGGCGCCCGCCCGGCATGCGAGGAGATGCGGGTTCGTGTCCCGCGTGAGACAAAATTTTTCAAGTTTATACTGATATTATAGGTTGATAATTTTAATTGAAGCTTTTTGCTGACTCGCTTTCAGCTAGCTTTATATTTTGACGGATCAATTACCACAATGGCCTTTATAATTTCCTTATAATTTGTTCTTATTTTCGATATACATTATGGTCTTAAACATTATTCAGAAAAAACTTTTGACCCATGTATCTTAGCCAAACATGTTCGATTTCATGGGCCATGAAAATATTATCTGCGCATACGATCAATGTAAACGGTTTTCATTTGTTACAGTGACAGATGGGTACGCACGCACCAACGGCGCGACGAGCCCAGCTTCCTCGCGGCCTACAGTGGACTCGCTGCTCGACCAGCTCAGCACTGACGTGCCTAATGGGTAAGTCATTAGGACACTGTTATTCGCTTTTGAAATTCGGCTCAAGTATCTTGTTTTCTTCAACTAAATTGACTACTTGCTCTATCGCATAGACAAGTGTTTAAGTCCTAAAAGAAAGGGAGATATACACAATAGATTAAACTATCGTTAGACACCTCATTCCGCTGTTTTAATAAACAAGGTGAGCCTATGGTAGAGGACTATAATTCCGTTTATTGAGTAGCTTCGCATCATCCGTTAGTTACAGTGGATTACAATAATATCAGTCACCATTTTGACATTTTTACTGCTTCTAAAGTCTATTTCGGTATAAGATTTTTTTTAGCCAGACGCCCACCATTATTAACGTAGAACTCACGAGTTCAGACAGGTGATCCGCCTCGTACGTTCCTAATTGTTTATTACAACATCATTTTGAAATGCCTCCAATTTTTTAACACCCCAAGTCCAGCGGAAATGGAGCAACAGATAAGCCGTACGGTTTATTTATCTCCCGCATTTTAGTGGGCAAACAATTAAATGTGGCTGTCATCTTGGCACAATGTACTAGCGTGTTCCGCAAGACTTTGATGTGAAGCTTTAATCACGTGTTTACACACAAACTCAATTTGTGACCGCAACAATAGCTTTTGAGCTGCAAAAGGCTGAAGTGCTGGAGACGTAAAAAAATTGGTTTAGCCATTATTATTGGGTAATTAAAATGGCACAATGTCGCTAATACTTTTAAATAGCCAGAAAGCCTGGACCTTTGTTTTTAACGAAAATGAAATACAAAATCTAAGCATATGAAGCAAGGTTTCTCTGGCAACGACATAAGGAAGTAAATATTTTATAAACTCCAACATACTTGCCACTTTGAAACTCTTCAAAAGACTCGTTATTATTTCATAACCAGCCCATAGCGGACACATGCCTTGCCAAAAGGTGAATTTTGCCATAACCGCCAGGCTTGATAGTGGAAAGAAGGAGCTTCTGCTTGTCTTCTTCTGGGAGTACTCCTTTCGTCGCCTCTTACGACACCCATAACTAGAAGAGAAGCCTTTTAATTTGCCGGCACCACAAGACATAACGACTCTAAAAGAAATTAATAGGCTATAGTGAAATTCGCATTCCAGGCTTTTTGTACAATAATATGATTTTTTCAATTGATTACTACAGTTTTATTTTTTAATTTTTAGGTTAATCTGTTTTAAAAGCGTGGTTTTTTAGTTTTTTAATTTTAAGCTAACATTAGTTTCTTTCTGAACCCAATACCGAAGTCCATGCGAACGAAGTCGCCGCCAAAAGCTAGTACCTACACCATAAAGCACTGTAATCCATACCCGGTGTAACAAATAGATGGGCTAACGTATCATATAGGGGTTGACCGTAAAGATATTTCGGCGTGACCGTGGGCCGATCGGCAGGGGCCGTGTGAAAATTTCGTATTTTTGTAGCGCCCGCCCACAAATAGAACGCTACGTCAGTTATACGCCGGTTTTGTTGTAATAATCGCCTAAACTTAGTGTGGCCATGAGCTTGTGGAAAACATTGATGTGTTTACACAGACTTACAGCCAAAATAATTAACGCTAACCAATATATTGCACAGAAAATGTGTTTTTTAGTTATCAAACTGAACCACGTTTTCATACGTTACTGAAATATTTTTTGAAATAATATTTCATGCTGTTAAAATAATGTAATTTTTTTGCGGTCTTGATAATTTATTTTTTGCCGTTGGTTATTATTTATTACAAGGTGTTATTATAACTGAAACGTCGTTATAATATGTATATTTTTAGCTAATATGCTTAAAAATTTTAATTATTGTTATGTATATCCTCTTTACTGAAATTAAATCATAATCACCCTAGCTGTACCGCTTTCAATGAGCTATTACAATAGAAACGGATAAATCTTTTCTCTTTAGTCTCCATTAAAATGATCTTGGCATTACTGTATCTACCTAATTTGTATACGAAACTGGAAGTAGAAAGCAGGGTTTTATCGGTTTAGTTATCATCGACATTATTATAGTCGAGCTGTTGAGACAAACTGATTTGTTTAAGATAAGATAATAAGATAATATTTTTTAAGAAAAAAAAATTGTTTAAGTGGGTAGAAAAGAATGCAAAAGCAATCGCCATTTTTTGACTATCATCTGACGAAAAATAAGCAGAAGCAATCAATATTTACACGCGAGCTACGAAAAATAAACATAAAATTGCGTCTATGAGAAGGAAGAAATTTAAAATATTTTTTTAAAGCTCTAATTACATATCTCTTACTCTTATCTTTTGCTGTAATTTACTTAATTTCTATCAATTAGATTTACCTAAAGGTTGTGTGTGTGCCTTATTGAAATTAAAATAATTATAAACAAGCCAAGTAACTACATCGAAGTGAGTTGGTGTGTAATAAATTTACACACAACAAGTCATCATAGGTACAAAAAAATATGTTTTGATAAAGTTTAATACGTTTATTTGATTTTTGCGTCAGTATAGTTTGTTTTAACAGATATACAGTCACTGAATAAGTTTCGACAATATTTTTTGAGAGACGCGGTTTATGATCAAATGCCAGTATTGATTTATGGTTTCCGTTGCTCTGCCCAGATTATTTTGGTAACAGCAGTTATCCTCAAGTTTCTATATAATAAATATATCAGTGTGTTCGTAGGGCGTGTTGACAAGACCGGCTTGCGTCAACACTCTTGAAATACGTCGACGCAAACACAAACAATGGATCATGTTTCGGCTATAGATTTGATGTTGCCCGAAACTTATATGTATAAGACTCATTAAATTTAGGGGTTGTATTTCCCAAAATCTCTTCCTCAATGCACCCTGGATGACGCTAACTAAACTAAACTCAAGGAAAAGTACCTTCAAATTTTAATAAGATAAATATGTCCATTTCTCCTCTCTGGAATCTGGTGTAATTTTATAAAAAGTAAAAATATATATTTCGAAATGTAAAGTTCTGAAATAAGTTAACAACTTCGCCTATAAAATCCATAATAATTATAATTACCTAATACATAATCCTACGTACGAAATCTTCAGTGGACGAGTCCGACCATAGATTTAATATAGATTATAGATTGGCAATTGAATCCTGAAAACGAGACCAAAACTAGGTTACGCTAGTGTGCATAAAGTTAGCATGTGCGTGAGATAAATAGTGCAGGTACTGCATTGCCTGCTTGCTTTCGATATCGATTCCATCGACACAGTTAACGTTGACGCAGGTGACTTATTTTTTAGTATTATTAAAAGAACGCCAAAAAACTGCAAGTAAATACCTAGATATGTTTTTATTGTTTGACGACCATTTGGATCAGCGGTAGTTAACGCTGCTTCTGAGCCATGGGTCGCGGGTTCGATCCCCGCACAGTACAAATGTTTGTACTGGTCTGGGTGTACCTTAATTTGGGACTAGATGGCTCTGTGTGGCCCAGTGAGGCATGTCTTAAAAAATATTTATTTTATAGCTACTTATTCCCGAACAAAATTAATTTATTGTAAAAAATATCGTAGGCTTTACTTGCCAGTATTTAACAATTTTGCCTCATTTTGCGATCGCCAAAGTTGAAATAAAACTGATATTTATTTTTCAATTACACATTACAAACGTACACTAAATATACATATATTAATGTTTAACTAATGGGGATTGATGGGGGCTTGAACAATATGGAGATTGATCCAGAGCGTAATTTTACAGGCTGAACGCCTCTGTGTTAAAAACACTTAGGGTCCAAATGTAAACTGCAAATGCTCGAATATTTATTGGGCGAACATTCTTTTCTATTAGGCAATTTCAAGCATTTCTAACGTATTTCAACAATTTAGGCTGTATGCGGTTTACAGTGTGAAATATGTCAGCTAATGAAATGTCGATAAGATATCATCGACAACATCAATCATTAAAATACAAAAGTGACGTTAGTAATTGCTGAAATTCACGTATTTGATATTATTTTTAATTGAATTCATATGAATTTAAATCCTTGTTCTGATGAAATGCCCTATCAATTAGTATACAAAATTTTAGTCAAAGCTCTGAAACATTGCATTTTGCTGCTGATAATCGCGATTGTGTGTTGACGTGTGAAATGTACAATTATGTTGGTTCCCTTTTTTAGATGAGTTACTTCCAGGTACTGAACATGTAACCATAATAAAAATACATCAACTCGACACTTTTTTATAATAATAAAAAGGAAACTAGTAAAGCTAAAGGGAATATTGTGTTGCGCGTGACAGACGTCAGAACTCAGAAAAACACTACGGGTTCTTAGCGTGTACGTGAACGGCCTTGTGATCTATCTCGTTCTATCATATAGCTGCATTATATTCTGTCTCTTTTCATTGCCAATCTAACAGCAGTATATTAAATCTATGAGTCCGACTCGCACTTGGTCGATTTCTTTTACATGTTAGGGGGCGTCCATAAATTACGTGAGGTGTTTTTTTGAATTTTCTGTCCCTCCCTCCCCCCTGGTGAGATGTCGTGAGATTTTATTCAACCCCCTCCCCCATCCCCCAATATCACGTGAGTTTTTTCAAAATGTGGAATTCTTACGTAAACGCGTTGGATTAAATTGTTACTGTAAAAAGAAAAAAAATTTTGCTTCGTGCTTTTATTTAAGACTAGTTAAGACTAGTAAATAAAAATTTAACAATAGAATACTTAAATCGTAACTACTGTGATTAAAAAAAGAATATCTACTCTAATTCAGTCCATGGGGAATCATGCGCGGTCTCAAGAGAGACTATTGGATCTTAAGCATGTACTATCTGGATTAAATGAACCAAAATATTTTATTTTTGTTTTAATCAGAAAAAAAATGCGTGATATTTGCCGAGTCCCCCCCCTCTCCCCAACGTAAGATTAGATGAGAGTTGACTCGACCCCCTCCCCCCCTTAAACATCTCACGTAATTTATGGACGCCCCCTTATGACAACATCCTCTTTCATTCCTCTTTCAGCAATGATTTCTTAATTTTGTTTAATTCGCACGTTAATAGTTTTACACAATGAAAGAGAGCCGTGTGCAAAATATTAAGTTCCTATTACGCTGAGAACTGACTGGTTAAACAAAACATTCAAAAATTAAATGCACAAATTGTACTTTTTTACATTATTAAAATAAATATTAACAATCATGCAATGACTAATATATCATCATATAACTAAGTATATCATCATGATTGCATGAAATATAATAATTAAAACTAGGAGCGCATTGTATAATTATAATTATTATTGGCACTCCCGCGTACATATCCGCCCTTTAATTAGCTCTTATTCTCTACCCAACCACTTGAGTTGCACCTGTCCCTAGATTTCAATAACATTATTTACTAAATCGCATTCATTATGAACACAGACTAATTAGTGACGGAGATATTATTTGAATGTGAACTACAATACAACATAAATATGTTTAAATTAATTGTACGCCAATCAAAATAAATAAAGTATTTATGTTTTCAAAAGAAACTGTTTTTTTAAAGGTAACATAATAAAAAAATGTTTAGTAAACATTATCATTTTAACTATTAAAATAACTGCAATGAAACTTACTACCTAAGTCATGGAAGTTTTAAAAATTACAGCTCGTAAGGTTATCCTGTCTAAAGTTTTTCTTTATTTGTTTTTAGTTGTAAGTAGGTACTGCTCTATGCAACGGTGCATTAGGTTGAAAGAATTACAATAAATATCTAAATAATTAAACTTACTTAGTTTGGCATCCGTGATTACTATTTATTTCAACAACATCGATCTGGAAGAGATCGCTTGTAGCGATAAGACCGCCTAAATTGTACAGCTTAAAATGTATTAGATGTTAAAAATGTATCCTGTATGGTGTGCAATAAAGAGTATTTATGTTATGTTATGTTATCGATATAAACATTATATACAAAAAAAACAAACCGATTTCGACTTATCGAGACATGGACGCGATCTTGTTACCAACCTTCATCACTATAGCTATGAAATAAGAAGAAAAACAAAATAAATTTGACAAAAAAATCAATAGGACATAGCACATTATGAAACTATTCGATAAGGTCTGCATTCCAATTCAAATACCCCTTTTTGTCCCCACAGACGAGCATCGACTTCCCCAATCCCGCCACCGTCCTCCGGGACCCTCCCTCGACCTGGCACCAAGCAGGTCACGGTGACTGTCCAAGAGACAGTGGTCGAGCCAGCGCAGCCGGCGCCCCCGTCAGCGCCGGTGGTAGTGAAGCATCATCATCATGCTTCAAGCGCGACCAAGGAACTGGACGATCTTATGGCGTCGCTCTCAGACTTCAAGGTATGTGGCAAACATTGCAATGATCAAAATAGGACATCCCCAGAGATCCCCAGGCATTATCAGGATCCTTTTAGAAATAATAAGAATCTAGCAATTAGATGGCGACACTCTTACCCCCGTATTTATAAAGAAGTAATTACTTATTACTTAAGAAAGTCATAACTTAAAGTGTTCATACCTAGTGCTTAAGTGAAAGAAATTGGTCACCATTAATAGTCACATTATTTGACTGAAAATGCTAACCTTTGGTAGTTATAACTTCTAGTTATTTCTTGATTAAGGCATACAAATTGTCTCTCAAGTAATTACTTGTAGTCAAGTAATTACTTTTACTTGTTTATAAATACGGGGGTTAGTCTTGAAGTTATGTGTGCCAATTGATTGTGGCGATAAGACAACTCCTACGACAGCGCTGGTGGTAGTCAAGCATCTTCAATGTCCATCCATCCAGTGCGAATAATATACCCCATGATCTGACTGATGGCCTCGTTATCAGTAGACAGGTACTTACTTGTGCCAATTAATGGTGGTATTGTGTCAACCCCAACTACAGCGACTGTAGTGATCAGCAGTATCCTTTGATTGCAAATAAGGAGTTGACATTCCTCGAACTTAATAACCCCATTCGTCGCTAATCTGACCAACTGGCGTATCAGACATTTTGGGCTAAACCGACCTAACCATAGTAATTTGATATGATACACTTTCGAAGCCGAATCGATCTGTCCAATCGGCGTAGCTGTATGTATCACGTTCCTATGATAATGCAAATACCCAGGCAGACGCAACTACATTTAACAAAAAAAAAAGATCTTACTAGGAGACTTAAGTTACATAGGTCTTTTAGTGAGACTTATAAACAGTCAATTGTTGCTTAAAATGGCGTCATAAGTGAGTTCAGTCTTTTAGTTACAGTTATTGTTTCATAACTTTTATAATAATGATGACTTGCTCATCATAATTTACACATTCACGGCAATAGGAATAGTTAATAAAACCATATAAGTGATTATATTTATTGTGAATCCTTGGGTTTTGGTACAGCAACACGTTTTAATTTCGTCCGAATAAATCGGTGAGATTTACTTTTGTTGACCTACATCACTAACTACGCGCACTACGAACTCATACCACTGATTCCCGTCACCAGCTATTGCGCCCGAGTTGCCAAGCAGTGTGGATGAGGGAACTGTCTCACTTAGGAGCATTTTTCAAAGGTATAAAATCATTCGGTATATGCCTTGGTACGAGCCAAGCGTATTTACCTGCGTTTATTGCCGGACTTAGCTAATCAAATTAAAATAGATATGTTAGGAAATCAACTATAATTTACGAGATTCGGTGAGCCGTATCTAACAAGGTGGTTAATGGTAGACATTAGACAGTGATGGATCATACCGCAATATGCAGATCTAATGAGAGTCATATATCTTGCATCATATTAATAATACCTTCTTCTTACGGCCAGTCCCAATAATCTATCTGTCTGAGAAACAAAGACAGAAGTTGTTTTCTATCTCCGATATGCCAAAACTGAAGATAGATAGGTTATTGGGACCGGCCGTTAATGTGTTGTTATCCTTCAAACATGATCTGATGTCAGAGTTTTCCAAGTTATGTTCTTTTGACGACTGACCTTACTTCGTTTTACGAGTCCATCTTGTGATATACAAAAGACGGTAAGTACTAATTCCTTAACGTGCCTTCTGAAGACTTACCTACTTTAGCCCATCCGCCCATTCCACACCCAAGCGAATCTAAAAAATATAGTTTCCTATATCCCGACACGGAATCACACCCGTAACCCTTTCGTATTAGACGAACTACCACACCACCTCACGTGCGAGGAAGGTACACATTTCATATCATAGAAAAAGTATTTGTGCCTCGTTTGCCTAATTGGGGTTATTCTTTTTTATCAGTAGCTTACACCGTCTTACCTTTCTCGCCATTGGTATACAATGTTGTTTAATTAGCTCTGTATTTATTTACCTCAAAACACTCTTGTTTACATTAGAGCAAACAATTGTAACCAGTTGTAAGGAGTGCAAGGTTATCTGTCATCAGCCCCTGACACTATTTGCTAAATTCATGTTCCAAGAATCTTGCCAAAATGACACTTGACCTAATATCCTTATACACATAAAACAAACATTAAATGCTGCAACGCGTACCAGCCTAAACAACTTTTCCCATTCATAAAAACAGTATTATCCGAGTAAACCGACTTATTTATAATTCCTGAGGTTGAATGTTTATACTCAATTTTACGAGGTGCGGATACAATAGTAATTAAACTATGTGAGTCACCGCCACCCTAAGGTCCAGTATCGGTCGGCTGAGGCTTCGGCACACTGCACTACAGTAAACTCAGCTTTTCCGTTTATTATAATATTTACAAGTCTCCTTTCTTGGTCCACGTCTATTTCCAGCTCCGCGAGCAGGCAGCTCTCCAGCGGTTGTCGTCTCGCTCGCACCCGCGGTCGCATAGCTAAAGATAGTTCCTAGCGTTACATCACAGGCGTGGTGGGGCCGCGAGCTTATAATATTAGAGTACATAGTCAAACATTTCACTCGGACCGCATTCGCTCCAGTCCATCACGACCGGACGGTGCTAACTTCTGTACGTTGCGATCTTCGATCGTTCGCACTTACGATCGACAGATTCGCACTTACAGATAATAAGAATTGTTTTAATTTTACAGGTGAGCGGAACAGGCGGCGAGGGCGGAACCCACGTGTATCGCGAGAAGCGCGCGTGGCAGGAACACTACCGCAGCAGTCCCCGGCAGCCGGAATCCGCCTCTCTCGAGCATATGCTCGGATCCCTCCGCGCAGACATGAGCCGCCAAGGAGTACAGACCCCCCAGAAGGGATGCTGCAACGCCTGCGAGAAGCCGATCGTCGGACAGGTGGACCATCTCCTGTCTTGGAAGCAGAACTTGGATTGACAGTGAATCGACGTCTGCTCCCAATACAGTGTTCGATCAAGTGTGCCGAACTCGAAAGTGATACTAAAGGATTGTTGTTTCGAACAGGTGATCACAGCGCTGGGCCGCACCTGGCACCCGGAGCACTTTACGTGCGCCCACTGCAACCAGGAGTTGGGTACGCGGAACTTCTTCGAGCGCGACGGACGGCCGTACTGCGAGCCTGACTACCATAACCTCTTCTCGCCAAGATGCGCCTACTGCAACGGCCCGATCCTCGATGTCAGTTAACATTTCAGTGTCTTAGATACTCCATCGCCGGTTCTTCGGTTCTCCTGTGACATTAAAGAACCACTTGTATTCCAGAAATGCGTGACCGCTCTCGAGAAGACCTGGCACACGGAGCACTTCTTCTGCGCCCAGTGTGGGCAACAGTTCGGGGAAGACGGCTTCCACGAAAGGGACGGCAAGCCCTACTGTCGCGCCGACTACTTCGACATGTTCGCGCCAAAATGCGGCGGGTGCAATAAACCTATTATGGAGAACTACATCTCGGCACTAAACACTCAGTGGCACCCGGACTGCTTCGTCTGCAAGGTCAGTATCCAGCCTCGTTTCATTTCCTATCTCTCCCAGCTGCCTGAGAAACATCAAAAAGGTTTGTATACGATCATCTATGCATCTATGCCAGGTCAAGTATACGCATATGCTAAAAGTTCACCAACGTTACCAAGTTTCTGAACTATTAGCAAACTCAATTCTAACCGGATATTTCGATTACACAGGAATGTCAAATCGCGGTCAAAGGCAAATCTTTCTATGCGATGGAAGGAAAGCCAGTATGCCCAAAATGCGTCGGAGTCGACGAAGACGAGTAAATGATGCGCCAACCCCCAATATGGATGCCCTCTCCCAATTTTTTTACAGCTATGCTCGCCGCACCGGCGTGGGAATGAATGTAAACACACAGACACAGATGCTACTAGTGTACCAACACCAACACACCTACACATTTAACACCTAAGTCAAAATACAGCATGCCTCCTTAATTAGGGAATAAACAATGTAATATATTTTTGTAATATTATTGTAATGCTAAGATTTATAAATAAAGAGAACAAAAATAATAAAAAAAAATAATAACAAAAAACAAAACAAATGAAAACAAATAAACAAAAACCTGCGAGCAAACGGTCGCAGGGCGCCAGCCTTTAGCCGCCCAAAGCTCAAGGTCACATGCGTACGCGCATGGCAATGACCTTTTATCAATTCATTGTTAAGCATAGGAGGGCGTCAAAAACGCGGCTAAATAGTAAACGGGGTCAAGTTCTGAGCGTATAGGGTTTCCCTATGGAGTCGCCAGCTTGCTATAAATAGGGTCGCGTGTGACGTCACGCGAGTCTGCAGCCGCACCGGCTGTCGTAAATCAGGTCGTTTTGTTTATGGGCCATCGGATCAAACGCTATTTTTGATGCACGCCACTCTAAAAATAAATCGTCGCCAAGCGAAAGACGATGAGATTGACATTCCTTCCTCGCACAGACACTTGTATGCATTAGCATTGATTGCAATATAAAATGTTATCATAAGAAACTTAAGAAATATCTAGTAACTATAAATGAATTTGGAAAATCTATGAAATTGTTTTTTGTTTATATCAATAGATTTTGGAAAAATCCATGAATTTGTTTTGTTTTATAAATATTAATACAGGACACCTTGCCACCTAGCCAAACATAGTAAATTATTCGAAAAAAAATCGACCTTGAAAGAAGTCCTTAGAAAAATAAACGCCTCAACATAATATTTCTTGTAGTAAAATCTTTTAAACGAACTGTAAACATGGTTTATGATAAAACGACAGATCCGTGGACAGGAGCCAAGCGTATGAAATATGCGCACTAAAATTATATAAGTTGTGGAATGATATAATTATTCATTTACCAAGTGACATGCAAAAAATACAACACACAAGAAATAGTAAATTCTAAAAGAATATTTGCAGTCAACAGAATCATAAAACATGCAGCTGTCTCAATATGCGTTTTTCCATTAGACGGCACGTTACGGCAAATGTCGTCAGTCAGTTCCAACTCCAAGAGGCTACACTATAGCAGTTAAACAAAAAAAACTATACACCTACAATGTATAATCTAAACAAATTCTTAAATAAAATTCAAGTGTCTGTTTGATATTTCAAATGAACAGCTTTTCCGTAATACGAATGAATGTTTTCACGCTTTGTCTGTCTGCTTGTTCCGGCTAATCTCTAGAACGGCTGGACCGACTTTGACAGGACTTTCACACGCAGATTGCTAATGTTTAAATTATGCTACTTTTACTGTAGAAAATGTATTTATTTTAATTAATGAAAAAAGGGGATGAGACATGCCAAGCATCCTGTAGTCCGCACGAACAATGTCGCGGGCACAGCTAGTAGCACTAGCAAATATATTATTATGTAAAATGTATACGTTAATATTATATGTCTTATTTTATCCAACATTATCACACAAATTTACTACAACGCTGGTATTCTGCGGGCACCAAAAGACACAATAACTACACTAAAACATTGAGAAAATAAATAATGAATAAAAATATGAATAAAAGTATAACATAAATAAACACCTCGACTTCTTTATTTAATGTTTTTTAATGGAACTGTTTGTAGGTTCCAACTGGAACTGTTTTAGGGCCTTTTGAACATTGATTTAAATGTCTTTTCTATTTAATTTTAAAAGCTGCAATACTAGTGCTACGCCTGATAGGTGGGGGATGTTATTTCAACACTTCGATGCCGAATATCTGAAACTACCACGTAACGATGCACTATTCATTCATTCAACGTAGGGCAGATTAGAATATCAGTAATTCTTGATTGGCGTTGGGTAAAGTTTAGTTTTTTAAATAAATATGATGAATTCTTTCTTTTTATGACACCAAAAAGCAAAGTAGCAAAATGTAGTTGGCGTCGAGTTTCCATGTACATCCAATTGTTGCTGTTTAAATACGGAGTAATATGAGATTTAGGAGGTAAGGGGAAGCAAAATCTAAATACGTACAGACATAACATAATTATACAGACAGCACAACTCATGTCTGGAGCAAGTAGAGAAAATTATTTAGCAAAAAATATCGTAATCAAACTCTTTACAAGTGATGCGGTTGTGCATGGAACTACAACAAAACTAAAAAAAAAACAACTCGATTATCAACGCCCCGTTGGTCTAGTGGTTTAAATACCGGGCCAAGATCTCGGGGTCCCAGATTCGATCCCCGGGTCGGGCAACAAAAAGTTTCGAATTTTCGAACGTTGCTCGGGTTTGTGATCACCAACCCGCATTTGGCAAGCGTGGTGATTATGCCAGCTCCCTTCATTGCTGTGGTAATTTTAATTCAATGATGGAGGCCTTTTCCCTGCAGTGGGATGATTATAGGCTGTTACCGTTACTGTACTGTATCATCTTTTTTATCATTCAGAATCTTATTCGTTCTAATTCCAGGAATGCCGCGAGCCCTTCCACGGCGGTTCGTTCTTCGAGCACGAGGGGCAGCCCTACTGCGAGACCCACTACCACGGCAAGCGGGGCTCGCTCTGCGCCGGCTGCCACAAGCCGATAGCCGGCCGCTGCATCACGGCCATGTTCAGGAAGTTCCACCCGGAACACTTTGTGTGCGCCTTCTGCCTCAGACAACTCAACAAGGGCACGTTCAAAGAGCAGAACGACAAGCCCTACTGTCATACGTGCTTCGATAAACTCTTCGGATAAACATAGATGGCGCTGGGCGGGACTCGCATCGGGAACTTGATCTGTGCCATGTAAATTACATAGTAATAGTGCCACAGAAGTGGGTGTACAAAGCAAACATTTACATTTATGATCAAATCGAGTAGTATTCAAGCATTCAATGCTTCGAAACTAAATCCATTACAGAATATTGAAACTGTGTTAATTATGATTATAGCACTTGGATTCTCCGCTAGAGGCGCTAGTATAGAGTGAAGTCTCCAGAAATGTCACTGATTAGTGACAAACAATTGTGCCAACATGCAAATATTTTGAGGGAGTAAAGAGTTATCCCAGCTGTTACCAATCAACATTTAAGGCGTTAAATATGCAACATTGATACATTATTTCGCTATCTGACATTGACTATTTATAGGCACAGCACAAAGACAAACCACATGAACGGGATTACATTTAGGAAGTTTTCTCCAAATACTTTGTCTACTCCATATTCAGAAAACTTAATAAAAGCACTGACACTGAATAGAAAATTTTGCAACTCAAGTTTATGGGACAACGATACGATGGCACGGTGTAACGATACTAAAATAAATTTATATTGATAATTTCATTATATCACAGAAGTAGGATTAATATCATTAAATCACTATAAAGACCTATTAATGGTTTTAAATCCAAATCAACGGCCGATTTAAATCGCTATTAAGTCATTACTCATTACGAATACGATTTTTTGCAAGTACATTACAGACACGAACAACACAATCCATAGATGTCGCTAGTTCCTGTAGTCACTTGATAACACATCTATGTTTATGTTTTGTTTAGAGTTTAAGTCTAAACGTATATATTACACTATAAATAATAATAATTAAACACAAACTTAATTATGCCGCAGTATTCAAAATATATCAAAAGAAGGCGTTGTCAAGAAAAGAGAATTCAAAAAGTAAAATATAGGTTGTTTAGAATGACAGCTGTCAAATATTTCTATGAATATGAAATTTAAACGCATATATAAATCTAGATAAGTTAAGTAAAGAGCCTGCCCTCGGCTTCTCACCTGCGCCCCCTCCCCCCTCCCAGATCGGGCCCGACCGTGATCCGGCATGCCACGGCATCTCCGGTTCGCCCCCCCACTGGTGGGTTCGCCATTTGGTAGGTTGCCTTTTGCACCCCACACTGGCCCGATCACGCCCGCTAGTATGGGAGACTGCTAGCGTGGCGGACCTAGGCTGAGCGCCCTCAGCGCTCGCCAAATTCTGCCCGGTTTAACTGAATAAAGCCTTCCATATAAGGTTTCAGTGACAGGTCAGTAAAAAAAAAATAGCATCCAACGTTCAGTTTGGGCTGCTCAAGTGGTTACTTACTATGATGTCCACATATATTTATATAAATTGAAATTCAAAACATTTATTTGCATCACTGTATGGATCGTGTATGAATGACGGCGTATTTTCAAATAACAAAGACCCTTGCGTCAGAAAAGTCTCATATAATATTTAAATGATACATCGGTTGGTCATGGATGGAATTTCCGATGACTAAGTAAGAAAGTTGCGTCTTACTCTTGAAACATTATGCCTTATTCTTAGTTTCCCTTATTTTCACTAACTCAAGCACGCCTTGTGTGCGACAATCTAAGCAATTAGAATATGCAAGGATTTTATTACTGTCGCTATTTTCCGACCAGCAAATCTAGAACCTTTGCAAAGTCTCCCATACTGCATAAATTTGTACAGACGTCAAATTATGCTAGCTATGAACTCTACATACTTTTAGTAGTAAATTAATATTCTTCCTGCACATTTTACTCAAGAATAACTAGATACGCACTAAAAAAAGGTTCAGCGTAAGTTGAGACAGAAATTATTACCTTATCTACTAAAAAAAATCTCAAATTCCTTTATACTGATCGAAATCAGTAATCATTCAAAAAAACCCGCCTGTTTCTGATATTGAGCCGTTTTTTAACGTGTTTATTATATAACCTAATAAGCGCATTAGTGAGGTACGGAAAAAAAAAGTTGGTAAGGGCTATATTTCACAAGTTAGTATCTTGAAATAAGGAAAAATGAACTAGAAACTAGCAAAAATACGGAAAGTACTAAATTTGATAAGTGATAAGATATGACCTTGTATTGTAAATTAAACGGAAATAAAGGATAAATTCGATAATAAATTATGTTTTTCGTCATGTCATTAATGCTTTAGTTTTGCAAAACCATAGATTGATCTAATCAAGAGCATTCTATTTATGATAATAATTGAAAGTTTATCGTAATAAAAATATTCTTTGAATCCGTTTGATAAACAGTTAACAAAAAATTAGAGATATTAATACTGATTATAACTCGTCATTTATTTATTGACATTACGTTACGAATTGTACAAATTAATAATACTACGTATTAAATAAAATATATATTGTAAATTCCAATGACTCTAGTTATATGACATAGTGAAGCCATATTTTATGTATTATATTGACTCAACGAAATTGGCCTTCTTAGGTATCCCGTGAAGGAGTAGAAGTTGTGACTTAATATTGTAAAAAAATTACTTTGCATGTGATTAAAAGTATATAATAAAGTTTTTACTAAAAGTTATTCATCTAAAACTAGATAGAGATAAAAAGTTTCTCTTTAAAACTGTATATCGTGATGTGTGAATAGATGTTCATCAAGTGTCTGAGACAACTTTTAGGTAGTAAGGATAAATAGTTTGTTAGTAAATCTGTTTGATAATCCTAACATGATACAGGCTCATCCTTGAATTGAATTGAATTGTAATAGATTAAGTTATGATTCGGCAATAAAAATATTCTATTCTATTCTATTCTATTCTATTCTATTCTATTCTATTCAATTAATCTACTGCTGTTGTATAATAAAAAAAGACAACATATTTTCTTTCAGGTAACAAAGTAGATTATATTACATTAAAAGGAGAATGATTTAATGCGATTTCAATGTTGTTTTCATAGCAAATGTTGATCAGCAGCTAAATAAACTTAAATCCCTTGAAGTGGATGAAATAACTTCGTGTAAATGAAAGTAGACTATCGCATTTCTGTTGTATGCTTCGATATATCGTTACTGTTAAGTTGTATACTCTTCCATTAGCGTAATATGCTATACAGTCACTGCGTTGTTGTTTACGATATATTTTTTATCGCTCCCAATTATGTTATCGCTTATGATTAGCTCGTTATGCAGGTGCCAAACGTTTTATCGGGCTGTAGTAATGGCTGCCGCTCAAGATTGATTTGTTACAGTATAATATAAGTCTGACAACTAAATAAAAAGATTTTTAAGGGCATCATTTATATGGTAATCATCATTTATATAACGCCCCCATAAAAATGCTTAAATTGAACCATTCGTAACTCAGTACAGTATCAGGAATTTTAAATTTGGATGGCCGATAAAACATATTTTTGACTAATTACTAATTTGCCGGGATTCCCACTTGAATATTATCTTATTTTGCTATCAAATTGAAAAATATAGGGTCTTCATAACGATAAACGAATGTCACATGTCGTTTCACAGAGAGCGGCCGCCATTGCGCCTCGCCCGATGGCTTGATAACACGCGGATCGAGTGTGGGTTACATGAACCGAGATAGCCGTAAATATGTATTTAATCTAAGACGCAAGATTTTATTGAATCTGTAATATTTTAACAAATATATTTAATGTTTTTTTACTTTGTCTTTTCATTTCCTATTGGTATTTAAATACTTATAACGATATGAAAGCTGAAACTGAGGGAAGAAAAAGCTCAATGGATGTGTAATATACAGGATGTTAGGAAATAATCTAAAACCTGCCTATCTTAACATACGCATGAAATAAATACTATGACGAAGTCAAAGGTTTGTTAAGGTGAACGCACACTTATCCGAGCTGAACGCGTCGAACGAAACGAATTTTAGAATTCAATATATGAAATCTCATGAAACCTCGCACACTTATCCGCGTCGAATCGTCCGAATCTGAAAGAACCCCAGAAATCTAGACGAATTTGGATTACGTCATCAGATTCGGCGCGGCTCATACGATCCACTCGACCGATGCGCTCGCATTCTATCAGTTGAGTATGAAAAATAAACTAACGAAGTGGGTACGAAATAGTACCCACTTCGTTCGTTTGCGGACGATTCTATCGGCGCGGTCGATTCTTCTGGTGCGGATGTGTGCGAGGCCTCATTGACTTCGATTCGCTCGACGCGTTCGGCTCGGATAAGTGTGCGTTCACCTTAATCGTCACTTTTCATAGAAAAGGGTTCGTGAGTAATTTTCGAATTTAGTTTAGGTATCTTACGTAATAACATGTCATTGACTCTTCAAACTCCTCCAGGCACAATGGAAATCAACTGCTGCGGCTTTTAGTTTCTTGACAGATAAAAAATGATGTGAAAGCCCACAAAGCCTATAGCGTGCTAATCTGGTGATGCGCTAAGTAGTCCACTTTAGATAAGCGTTTTTGCTGTATGTGTGCTAGCTGCGTGTATGAGTTAACATTTATAGTAACTATTCAGTCTGTTGTGAACGGCTGTTAAGTTTATTGTTATCTAAGTAGGTATTAGGTCACCGATGTGTACAACAATAAAATAAACACTGAAACATGTTTTTGCTTTTTATGATCAGGTCTAATACAAACTTGGAATACTTTATCATAAATGATTACATATTTTACCGGTGCGGTACATGCAGAGAATTAGCTTGTTACATAACCTTCGTTGTTATTGATTTCTATATCATAGACTGTAACGAAGCCGAAGGTCACACCGATGTTATTCAAATTGCAGCTGAGTAAATTAAGCAAATTATTCATGACATGTTTTGCGTTCAATATGCCTTGCTAAATTAAATAGATTAAGTATTTATATTCAATTTATCAAGACAATATATATTTTTATTTAAAATAACCAACATATTTAAAAGGAAGTTTCATATTCGATGGTTTCTTTTTAATACCCAATAATTAATTTGCAATAAATTGATAAGTTTAAACTTTCATGGTCACTAATATCTTTCGAGTTAGTTGCCTTGAAAATTCCACCAACTCGTAAAAACAAGACAGATTCGCATAAATAGGACATTCGCCTCCATGTTAGCCTAGTTTCGTAAACGCCTCTAATTTCCGTCCCAATTGATAAGTTGGAAGTTGATATCGCATAAAACAAACAACGGGAATAGTTCACAGAACGTGTTTATTTACAGAACTTTGTATGCACAACATTACACGCCTAAATTAATAAAACATTTCATACGTTAATGTCATTATTTGTCTTATAACATAATAAATATACTTAACATAGATTTGACCTTATACTAGCTTAGCAACTAATCAGTCTTTGGCGAGAAAAATGCTGAACTGCTCCCTCACGCAAGGCCTGGGAACAGTTCCGAAAATGATTCACACCAAAAATCTGACAAGTCCATAGACTCTGGCTCACTGAGGGGGGATGCTAATGATTCGTATCCAAAGTCAGAGCTGACATTGGTGTGTGTTGGAGACAGAAGAATGTTGTCTTCTATTGACTTGGGAGTCAGGCTCATAGGTGACAGCATCTTGAGGTCACATTCAAAAGATACATCATTGTCTGTGTCTGTGTCGACTTGTATAGGTGTGACTTCTTCGACGATTTGGTCTTCGCACGGCACTTCGATGGTGATGCAGTCGTTGGCTTCATCGAAACTTGTGTAGAAGATGTCGCCCTTGTCGCTGCCTGGTTCTTCCTTGTCTGCGGGTTCCGTAACTACTATGTCTGGCGTGTAGGGGTGTGCATACGAGTGCTGCACCAGTATCCTGTGTACGTCGTGTTTGAGGTCTACGACGTCACCTTCACCGGATTCCAGTTGCTCTGCTGCGGCCCCCACCACTTGAGTTCCTTTAGCGCGCTCTCCAGAGACCCGGTCTGCGACCTGTAACAAAGAAGAGGGCTGTTCACCTATCATGATTACCATTCACTGTTGTGCAAGATGATTGCTAGTAGGGAAAGTAAACCAGTATAGTAACCAGTATGTAATATATCATAATCAATATAAATGTTGATCAAAGTGTATAATAGTGATTTCTTATCAAAGATAATCTTTATCAAATAAATAAATGTAACAATAAATGCTATTCAATGGTGTCTCATGATAAACGACTGTTTTATATTTTATTTGCCTCATACACACAAAATAAGAGCAATGATTTATCAATAAAGTATTTTGTGGAATTTGAACTTAAGAGGAAATACAAGGGCCGTTTTTCCATACAAACGTAGTCCCCTGTTTCCTCCCTGGATAAAGCCAGTAGAGCAATAATTTTTATTACAAAAAACTATGGCCACTATTAGCATGTTTCTATGTTTTCTGTTTTTTCATGAATTAATTAATAAACAAGATATGAGCCCTCAAAATTCGAAAAAAATCGCCAGATTTTCCGCTGTGTTCAAACATCCAGAAAACAAATTTGGCTAAAGGAGATATCCCATAATAGGCCCAGACATAGTACACCATTTTCAAAAACCAATAAAAATTTACTGTTTCTGGGAAAAATACATATTAATTTATATAACGTATAATTTAGTGGTTCAAAAATAAAAAAATCGAATAATTTATCAAACTCCATTAAGCATTCCAAGATGGCGTCAATCTAAAAAAACTTTAAACGTCAGTAGCTGTCAGATACCCCTTGTCACTTTGGAATAATCATTCACTTCAAGTTTTTGTTCTGCATGTCGCGTTTTAAATGTAGTTCATTATAACGAGCTCATTTTCGATTTCTGGATTTGGCATTGATAGGCACATTACTTTCTTACGGCCATTTCCAATAACCTATCTATCTTCAGTTTTGGCATATGGGAGATAGGAAACAGTTTCTGTCTCTGTTTTTGCAGAGTTGTTTTTCCAGAGAAACAAAGACAGAAGTTGTTTTCTATCTCCGATATGCCAAAACTGAAGATAGATAGGTTATTGGAAATGGCCGTTAGTGTTTGTTGTTACTACAGCAAGCGATGGCACTCGACTCCTAGATGCGCGATTTTGAAACTGCCAAAACTGACAGTGACGTCATCAAAACGTCATCTCCCGCCATGATGTTTTGTTGTTTTGTATTGCTATTTTCTTACTTAACTCTTTATTTGAACCACTTAACGAAGCCATTCTAAAAGAATTGGATTATTACAAAATCTTGTAGGTGTATTGGTCTATCTTTTGGTGGGGTGTACAGGTTCTGGGCCTGGCCTCCATACAATTTGGGACATCTCCTTTTAGAAAAAAAGGAAAACATACGAACACGGCAAAAGCCTTTATTAAATTTTTAATGAAAAAAGTATTTAAATCAGTCTAGTTTTGGAAAAGAAATCGGGGGACTACGAAACGTTGATTTGGTGTGCTTTTAGTAGGTATTTTCGGTCCAAGAAGCAGTTGTCTTTATCACACTCTGCGGTGAAGGCGTTTGGCACTGCGCGACAGCAATAGATTTTACAAATACCTATTTTTCAATTCTCTCGCCCGTAGTGTTTCCTCTTAAAACCTTGCTAATACTGTTAAAAGATTTGAATATTTTTAATGGCAACAATCCCATATTGCAGTTAGGAAATTTGTATTGCAATTTGCAACTGGTATCACAATAATAAATTGTGAATGTCTCTAGTTATGAAAAAAAATCTGGTACCTTACAAAAACAAAAAAGATTTGAAATAAATTATCAAGGTGTTCATGAAAATTGTCAGTTTTAAGATGTTTTAATTGGAATATGTAGTACACGAAATGACATTGAAGAAATAAATTGCCAAATAATGATGTAATAATGTGTTGTTAACGTAAAAAAAAATATTAAGTTTAAGAACTCTTAAATATTTAGGACATAATTTACTTTACAGATCAATCAATATTCAAATCAATATAAACCCCATATTCAAATATGATAACTTGTAAGTCATATCACGACAGAGCTTTTCCTTGATCAGAAACCTGTTTTTTATTGTTTTTGTTTTTGTGTATAAGCGGCTCCTGGGGCCTATTTGCAGAAATAAAACTGATTTTAACTGATGATTTTGTTTTCTTTGGTTTTAGCGTTGACTGACTAAAATTATAATTGGCATTGAACTCATGCATTCTCCTGCTCCTGACAGATACTTAACCACAGATCTATATTAACTAGAATGGTTTCATTAACTCCTACAAACAGGATCATAAGACTGCTGGCGGTTGCGATAACAATTGATTTTAATTGTGTCTGGATTAACATACAATCGAGGGGTTAATTTCAGTATTGATCAGACCTTTAAGTTCAAAGGACAAAATTTTCTTAAGTCAAAAATCAATATGAACTTACATCTTCAACCGTTCTTGTAGAACCTGCATCAATTTCTTTGAGGAGGGACTCTGCAAGTTGATTGAGGGTGTCGAGGTATTCTTCTGAGTCGAGGTGAGCGAGGATGTCTGCGATAGGAGGCACATCGCCAGCAGGAGCCGCGCCGCGCGGATCGCCGTCGGGGGCCCCTCCTTCTGCTGAGGAGTAGACTCTGCTGGTCCTGGGGCCCCCGCGACGTTCCGCGCCGCCGCCTCGCTGCGAAGCGATGCGTTCTCGCTTAACAAACGCTCATTCAACGCCTTCAAACTTGCCACCTCGCTAGTCAGCCGCTCGTTGGCCTCAGCAAGAAGCGATATCCGATGATCCATCTCGTCCATTTTAGCCTTTTTCCTGTCTCGTGACGTCTGCGCCGCAACGCGATTCTTTAACTTCCTAAAAACATTGTTTCACTGTTAAAAAAACACGTACTTACTTAATTTATAGAATTGACAAGGGGAGCTCAAGTTATTAAGGAATACTGCCTTATATGGTACAAAATATAAGTGATACGGCCCACGGAATTAGTCACGCTCACGCATTGAAATTACTAGAACATCCAGCGTTCGCTGAGCTTCGATACCGTTATTGTGATAAGCGCTGAGCGTAGGTACACGCAAGCAATCAATACTCACTTCCTTTGCATCTTCTCTTCCCATGATAAATGGTCCAGACGCCTCTTCCTTGACGGTGGTTGTGATGAAACGTCGACTATAACCTTCGAGTCCATCTCATCCACCGTCAAGTAGTTGTTAGGTACAGTGATGATTATTGGTGTAGTCATATTGATATTTTTTGTGCTACTTCAAAACAATAAACACTTCAAGCACCACTGTTTATGCTATTAATGTCTTGACGATGTCATGCTACGTTTCAATACTTGATTCTCCACTTAAATTTACTACACTTTTCTACGATATATCTCTGCGAGCGAGTAACAAACGATTGCGTCGTACATTATCGAGTTCACGTCAATAAATAAAATAATAGTTCTTCTTACGGATTTTGAACTGGGTATGTGGTGGTTTTTGATTGGTTGACCTAAAAGTGGGTGTTACTGCCTTTCCCAATGTAAGACAAAGTAAAAACGATATTCTGTACAAGTTAAAAAGAGACCACACTCTGACGTCAATCTATAATGTCATGGCGCGAAATATAGGCTCATTCAAAATTATTTTAGCCTGCGCGAAAAACAAGCAAGACGATAATTATAGCCGTTTAATGTATGATAATTTTAATAATAGAATTGGACACCAAAGCTGTTTACTTTTCACTGCCCTTATTAAATAAATCTCAACTTATTACTTACCTACGTATTTCACTGAGCAAGTAATCACTACGTTTTAACGTATTTATGCATACTAAGTATACTTGTCAATCTGACGCAATAAAATTGAAAGTTACCTACCCAAGATCCTAATTGTTTCTTTTTAACCCGTAGTTGTATGGGCTATGGCAATTAGCAATCTTTTGGTGTAGTTCGCGTTCATACAGTTCTATACTGCGTACCTACCTAATGAAACCTACGTCTGTTTATCTCTTTTTTAATGCACATACTTGGTGTTTCGGTTGTTTTTCTTTACAGGTTGCATCATTTTGTGACTCACTTTTACGACATGGTATAGTAAGTTTAAGTGTATGGTGACTCATGTGAATCATTCTAGAAAACGTTTTATTTATAAACCAATCTTCAAAAAAACACAGACGACCCGGAATGGTAGCGCAAATGTGGGAGGGAAATTTATTATTTTCTGACATGATTTTAAAATGGTGATTGGGATCTTTTTTTTGTGGTTTGATTAGGTATGATTAAAAGGTCAGTGTCTTAAAAAAATTCATTAAAAAAGTGAAAGCCTGATTTGTTATACCTAAAATACCTACTTAAATAAAAATGCTGATTTTTTTTCCTATGAAACCGTGACTTTTAGACGGGGTACAAAGTAAAGTAAAGTAACAGCCTATAAATCATCCTGCCATGGTAAAGGCCGGCCTCTATTGATGAATTAATCCCTCAACCCTCCGGAAGCACTCGGGTGCCACGATAACAATTGATTGTGTCTGGAATAACTCACGATCGAGGGATTAAAGTATTAACTACGGTAATGCTGGTTACAGGTATATCACTACGCTTGCCAAATGCTGGTTGGTGATCACAAGCAACGAACGTTGAGCAAAGTTCGAAAATTTAAATTCGAAAACTTGGGGATTGTAGCGACTACGATATCTTTGCACAGTAGGTTTGCACTAGCCCAAGAGGTCGTTAGTCGTTAGACGGGGTAAGTGGTTATTTTCTAAAGACAAATTTGAATGTAGACAGATATGTAATGTGTGATGTAACAAAGTCTTTAAACCAGCAAGAAAAAAGGGTAATTGAGGCGTTTTTGGTATACATAATTATATATGGTGGTTTCGTCAATTTAGTATGTGCGTCAGACATAATAATGAATGCCTTCTGATCGTGCTGCTATATCGTGATTTCGGGCCTCTTTTCCGTCGCATATTGTATGGTAACTCAGTTGCTTGGTCAGGAAGGTGACCATGCGGACCAGACCCCAAGTCCTAGATGGAGGAAGGAGAGGTATTTGCCGAACATAACTTCCGCCTCCACCGGGTCGTGGCCGTGAGTCCGGAGGTCTTACTAAGCGCTCGTATTGCACAGTCTGGCCAGTCTGAGGGTGACACTGCACCTGTAACGACTGTACATACTTCTACCTTAGAATACACTCCTCTGCATTAAAAGAAAAACTTGTCACTGGCTGGCTCACTGCTGCCAGTCAGTTTCTCAGTTTTGTGAAATTGTCTTAATCCCTCGATCGTGAGTTATTCCAGACACAATTGAAATCAATTGTTATCGTGGCACCCAAGTGCCTCCTGGGGGTTGAGGGATTAAACGGCGTTTTTTGTAATAAATTCATAATATAACGATGGATAAATAAATAAATAATAAATAATATTTAGGACATGCCTCACTGGGCCACACGGAGCCATCTAGTCCCAAATTAAGGTACTATTAAGTACCCTGTCGAATGGGGTACTAGAAAACAGATAATCTTACACCTTTTTTCTTTTTTCTTTGTAATACATACTTATAATACATAGAAAACACCAGTACAAACAGACATGTTCATGCACACAAATATTTGTACTGTGCGGGGATCGAACCCGCGAACCATGGCTCAAGCAGCGTTTACTACCGCTGATCCAAATGGTCGTCAATTGTCGTCTATAAATTGGTGGCATTGTTATAATAAACGTTTGTAGACTTTTAGGGGGGAGCTGTCCCCATTTTAATTGTGTCTGGAAAAAAAGTCTACAAGCGGTTAATGTGTCATTAAGTAATATTAAGTAACATAATTCACATAAAAGTAAGAAATAAAGAATGGCGCTCCTATCTGATACGAATCGACGTTGTTGTGTCCTTTGACTTTGATCTATAAAATGTGTAATCCATTTTATGAATGATAGGTATTTGTAATATTTTATGTATTTATTATTATGAATGACTGAATTCACTAATGATTTGGCAGCATAATCTCTGGTCTTAGCCAGTTATGAAAATAGCATAATAAAAGCAGCTGTCAGCTGTCTGTCAGTTGATCATGTCAGTTCTACCTTATTTCATAGGGTTTGCCATAGAGTAAAAAACGAGAAGAGAAAGATAGATTTTGTTTCGTAATTTTGTGAAATTATCCTAAGCGGCATTTATTGTGATAAAGTGGTGGCATTGTTATAATAATGTGTCAGTGAGTAGGATAAATCAAATAAAAGTGAGAAACAAGGAATCTCGCTCCTATTTAACTCTGATCCACGTTCTCGCGTAAAACTCCTGTAATAATTGAAATGTATAAATCATCCATACATTTCAATGATTTAGGTTAGGTTTCATTTAATTTCATCTCATTAAAAAAATTCTACTGAAGACTTGGCATAGTTCCCTTTGCCTACCCAGAATGGGTGAAGAAAACAACAACAACCATACTTCATAGGCATGGGTCGTACCATTGATATAGGATACAAGTAGATCGACTGACAGCCCGATAATGCGTGACCAGTTTTGATTTGTCAATGTGTGTGTTAACTAGTGACGTACCTTTAACATTTTTAGACTATCGATAATAGTTGCAGTTTGTCGTTTGGAAAATAATGTTTACTGTCACACTGTTTTTATCTCGAGATTATGCACCTACTTTGCGGCTTACCTAACCGCCCTCACTTCTTACAACTATAATAGTGGGCAGATAAATGTGCCCGGTGAGTATATTTTTTACATATAATTTGAAAATAAACAGTTTTAATTAATAAAAAAAATAACAGTCATTGTTAATTAGTTTTCTTTATTTATTTCTTCAAAAGATTTTCCCATGTCATCTGCTGTGCCGTGTGAGCTCATCAATGGCAGTAAGTGAAAAAGAACAAGTAAACAAAATCTGAATAAACATTTACATTCTGATGAATTAATCCCTGATTATTGACTTTTAACATGATTATCTTAAGTATGTGATTCCTTACAGTTTCCTTCTTCAAATTGTTAAGTTGACATTCATTTGAGACGCTAAACGTAAAATAACATCAAATTTCTCCGGAAACATTCAAGATAAATGTCGACAATAGTATCGATAAATTTGAGTCAAGCTCTAGCGTACATGTAAAATATTTCGATGAATTAATTATCCACCAAAATAATGTAAATAATCAATACATAGAACTTTATCTATACAAAATATTAAAATGAACAAGTGGGTTGAAATAATTTTATATTTACAACATAACAAGATCAAATTCAACAAAAATAACGCGTTTTTACGATGATAACTTTCTACGTATTTACCTGTGAAATGAGCAATTTGCTGGATTATTTTTGTGGTTGACTCCATACGGTATAAAACGGTATTTACTTTAGATAATCTACGATGTACTAGATAATTCCATAAAATGTTGAACCTTATATCGCATATGCCAATTTACGTCGACGTTTCAAAACCGTTCAGTTCACCATTTTTTTCTATGAACTTTTCATACCATGACACTCAATTTGACAACAGGTAAACGTCCTTTTGAGCGAAGCTAATGTCATCCTAGCCAGCTTGAAAAAGTTACTAGGAGACTAACTTTTTCGACATATTTTATGCGTTTCTCAGACTTTTTTCAGCAGTTATGTGAAAATTTACATGTTTCATTATAGATTAAGTAACCTAACCTAATTACAGTGTAAAGAAACCTGAAGGTCTTTGAGTTAGTATTTTGTATGAAATGTTTAATATCATCATTTAATACCAAAATGAAAATACAATTTCGACAAAATTGTTAGCATGGTTTTGTGATGTAATAGGTATATACAATAAAATATATTGAAAAAACTGTACTTTTAAATTTTATAACTCTTCTTTCTTACTAATATTTAGATAGATAGATAGATAGATAACACTTTATTGCTCACATTAAAAATTGGTACAAACAGTTGACTTAAAACTAAATTCATATCTAATGTGAGCAAGGGCGGCCTTATCGCTGAAAGCGATCTCTTCCAGGCAACCCTGTAGGAGATGAGAGGTAACATAAATAAATAGCAGGTAACAAGAAAAGTCAAGAATAAATACATAAGAGCAAGAACAGTTTATAGTAAAGATATAATTAGTGGACATAAGCTAAGACTTTTATTTGATTATACTTAGATTAGATTAATAATAGAAGCAAATAAAAGCAATACATACAAAGAAATACTTAATTGCAAAGGTGTAGTTGACATAGACTTACATAAATAAGGAGGTAAATATCCAATAATATTAAGGAAAATTGCCGATTTAACATGCGACCTTGTTCAGAAGATGGCTATGCAGCTTAGATTTAAAAATTTCTAGTGACTTTGACTCTCGAATGTCACGCGGCAGATCATTCCACAAGTGCGTAGCCTTCACAGCGAAAGAACCTCTAAAATAACCAGACTTAGTGTGTGGCACATGAAGTATATTGCCATACCCAGAGCGTAGTACACGGCCTAGATCGGCACTCCGAAAATAAAAACACTCCTTCAGATAGGGTGGAGAGCGAGGGTCAAATAACACATTATAAAGTAGAATAAGAGCATGCTTATCCCGACGGAGCCTGATGGGCAGCCACCCAAGCCCCAGTTGATGCACAGAGACATGGTCGAACTTGCGCAGCCCATACACGAATCTGATCTAATATTTATGTGTAATACTTTTTTCAGATTTGTAACAAATACATGGAAATTATGAGTGTAAATGATGGCTATGATTCATTTAATTTACAATAAAATGTTCATTTAATTTAAATAATGGTCTAATCATCCTTTGTAGTCTCACTTGAATGAACTGAGCACTATAGCATCTGTATGGCTTTTAGGTAAACATACAATACACATTTTAAAATCAATTGTTATTGTGGCACCCAAGTGCCTTGAGGGATTAACTAAATGCTCGACTGGTAGAGACTACCTAATATGTTATATAATTTTCTTGTTCCTCTTCCTCTCCTTGAATCATTATTTATTTTATGTTTTAATTTTTGCATTTAGTCTACCAGTCATATCTAAAATAGAATAGATTATTATAATACCTATGTTAAAAGTAGTAGTAGTCTTTTACTACACAGTGTAACTGAATCAGAAACTATTCAAACCCTAATTTTATGACTACATCGCCTGCAGAATTTAATTTTCTGCCACCCTTGCCATTCGCTTGGAGTGGTCTCCAGCTGTTAAAGATTTGTTAACTGTTATTCCCAAAGGCTATACAAGGTGTGTGGTACTAGGCGTTTTTTTTTGTTGGTTTTCACTGAAAGTCAATGCATGATAACTTTTTTTACTAATATTTTAATAAAATTACTTACAATTCCACTTTAGTTTATTCAATAATTATACACAAGTATGACATTGTGGAAATAGGGTTTAACTCAATGTTTAACTGTAAATATAAAATAGTCTTTGAAGTTAGAACGTACGCGTACTACTCCGGGAAAATGGAAACAAACTATTGTTGTTGTTTGTTTGGGTTGAAATAAATATTTCTTCAATTTTTGAATTTTACCGCCAAAAATGCAGACAGAACCGTTCTAATCATGATCACGTTAAATTATTATCCACATTTTCAATAACCCAACACTGTACATTAAGTACAATCGCCAAGAAGGTAATTTTACTAGAATTTGGTATTTTAACTAATCTGCTGCAAAATAGCAACATTAAGATCGACTTTTTCTCTTTAAAATCCAATAAGTAGAAAGTTTTTCAAAAACCGGTAATTTGGAATAAATCATGTATTGGTGTATTTGAACGTTTTCAACTAAAAAGAGACAGATTTATCTGAACCAGTATAGCTCTGTCTCGTTCATGCAATCTGCAGACAAACAGACCATAGACAAGCTAAGCAGTTCACCTTTTGGTTTAGCGATGCTAAAGTCGTTCAGCTTTTCAGCGGTTATGGTATGATTTTTTAGCAGCGCAAAAGCATACCTACTGTTGAACTGCCTGGAAATTGATTGGCTTGCTATAAGCTGATGGTAAGCCCCCTGTCGGTTGTTTTTAATGCCAAAATCAATTTGTGCTGTGTTTGTTGTAATTGTAACTACAGGCTTAAAAGGGCTAGAACCCAGAGCCGTAAAAAAAATTAAAAAAAAAATTCACTTGTCTGTCTTGTCAAAACTCAAAATAAAGGTGAAAAACCCTCTTCTGATTCCGAGTAATTTTTTTGGTGAATTTTAATAAAAAAAAATAATAAAATAGTCAATCCGAAGGTGAAATGGCTTCTACTAGCGCAGATTCACAATCTAACATAGCCCAAAAGACTTGGGTTATGGCGAACAGTATGGAAACAGTTTCCAGTGTTGACGAAATTTATCGTTACGACAAAAAGCAACAACAAGACATCCTTGCAGCAAAACCATGGGAAAAAGAGTAAGTTTAACTGGTTTCTTCATCATTTTCCCACCATCCTTATTCCATTAAATTATGTCGTCTTTTTGCAGTCCACACTTCTTCAAAGATATCAAAATATCTGCCTTGGCTTTGTTGAAAATGGTGATGCACGCACGTTCCGGTGGTACTCTTGAAGTCATGGGTTTGCTACTTGGTAAGTTAAGTTATATTTGAAAGGTTTAGAATTTTTGGACTAAATATTTTGCATTTCATGGAAGGTTTTAAGAATCATACAATATGATAGTACTATATTATACAGTCAGGATTTATGTTACTGTTAGCTTTAGTTACAATGGGTTCAGCTGTGATCACTAAAGAAAGCATAATTATCTTATGTTTTTATTTATTTATAGAGAAATACTAGTGGTAGTCTTTATCACTGTATATTTGCTTGTTAGAGTTATTGTATCACACATTTGAAAATAATTTTGGTTTTAGGTAAAGTGGATGCTAATACAATGTTAGTAATGGACTCTTTTGCCTTACCTGTCGAGGGCACAGAAACTAGGGTTAATGCCCAAGCACAGGCCTATGAGTACATGACTGCTTACATCGAAGCTGCAAAGCAGGTAAATTTACTCTCAATTTAATTTTATTTACTAATAAAAATGTGAATAAAGTTTGGCTTTGTCCTTGTTATTTAAATTATAGTAATATATTAAAAACAACTCTTTAAATATAACAATCAGTTAACATCTAAACATTGTTATGTTTTATTTGATTTATCCTGATAACTAAGTATTAGGATTTATTACTAAGTATTAGATAACTAAGTAGGCATTTATTGTTAGGAGTAGACTGTATTGTGTTTTCACAAATTCAAGCAACAAAATTGATATTGTCATTTTCTAAATTCAAATTACTACAGGTGGGCAGACATGAGAATGCTATTGGATGGTATCACAGCCACCCTGGCTATGGGTGTTGGCTGTCCGGAATTGATGTGTCCACACAGATGCTAAATCAAAACTTCCAAGAGCCTTTTGTAGCTATAGTTATCGATCCTGTCAGAACAATTTCAGCTGGAAAAGTATGCCTTGGTGCTTTTAGAACATATCCAAAAGTAAGTATAATGTGTTTTTAATTTGTGGTTGAATTGATTTTGTGGTTAGTTAATTGGACATGAATCATTCGCACTTAGCCTCGTATTTACCCTTTGTATGTGAAATAAAATAACTCTATGGGTATAAATTGTTTCTTTCTGCAGGGCTATAAGCCAGCTAATGAAGAACCATCTGAGTACCAGACTATACCTTTGAACAAAATCGAAGACTTTGGTGTCCATTGCAAGCAGTACTATTCCCTGGAAGTGTCCTACTTCAAGTCTTCATTAGACCGCAGGCTGCTAGATTCCTTGTGGAATAAGTACTGGGTAAACACACTGAGCAGCTCCAGCTTGATCACAAATGCAGACTACACAACTGGACAGATATTTGATCTTTCTGATAAATTGGAGCAAAGTGAAGTTTCATTAGGTAAGATTTTTATTTATTATTTATATCAAACATATTTTAGGCCAATTTGTCTAAATGCCTATCCAATTAAAATACATGTGTTTTGCTTTGCTAAAAGCAATACTGTTTTTAACTGTTTCTGTTGTATATCTGTATTAATAAAAATATTAATACAAACAAATATTTCATCATGAGTATCATCTGTGAGAAATTATGAATAATTTATATAACTTCTAGGACGTGGAGGTTTCATAGTCGCCGGATCTGATCCCCATGAGAAACGCACTGAAGATAAGCTGGGAAAGGCCACTAAGGACGCTTGTAAGACGACCATAGAAGTGATTCACGGCCTTATGGCTCAGATGATCAAAGACCGGCTGTTCAACAGCGTTAGCGGACGGCCCGCGCCTGCTACGCCTATGATTGAATGAACTTTTGAATTTTTAAAAGTAAAATTTAAGTATATTTGTGTATAAGAACTTGATGGTTAGACCTACGCTTTTTTAAGTAAACAATTTCCAGTGAAACTTCATTTTATTTTTACTTTCTTATGCCATTTTACAATAGGTACTATATAGGTGGATATAAAAACAAAACACTTAGTTGATTATATAAACATTTTCAAATATTTATTAACCAATTTACATAAAATCATTATAATCATTATGTACATCTTTCACATAGCTTTAGTTACACAAAAATCATAACTTCTCACATAACTTGTGGAGGGCCTTCTATTCAATCAGATATTTTATAATAAAACAAGCACCAAATTACGATATATCTTGCCAAGCTCTCTTTACATAATGAAAAATAAAATATATCCATGATTACATAAATGTGGTCATCAAGATTTATAAAACTAGGAGGGTGTGCAATCTATTCCGTCTGTGGGACCAATCATATCTAATCTTATGTAAATGTTTCTAATTCATTAAAAGGTGCTGGTTAGTAGCCTAGAACATAAATAAAATAAAATAAAACTAATCACTAAAGTGTTAAAAACATCCCAACTGTAGATAGAGAGGTTAATATTATGTTTCAGGTTAACCACATTGTATGCTTAAAGTTTCATGTGGGATGTAATATGCTTTATTTATTTATTTACAACTTCACAGCAGGTATATTTCGAATGACAAAGGCATAGTTCTAAACTACAGCAGCATGTGAAGCAAATAACAAATCTCATACACAAATAACTATACTTAACCAAATGCATGGGGAATAACAGTTTGCTACTATACTAGTTACATTAATAAATGATTCCAAATAAATAAAATATTCTGCACAGAGCTGAAACCGTTGCTACTAGGTTCCGAGCCGAGGTTTCAACTCAACTAGGCAGATGAGGATAATAATTTCTGATCAATGACTATATTTTTACATCGAGGAATTCTTCGAAACTCATTTAATCTAAGTGCTTTATCACACGTAAATAAAAATTAATAGTGTTTATATTCATATTAAGTACATACCATATTCTTTACATCTTTCTATATACCATTATAGTACAGTCACAATTTACTTCTATGTAAATCTCATACGTCACACGATGCGATGATCCCGATGGCTCATATTTAGTTTCGACTATTTTCATTTAAAACATAGGCAGAAAGAAAGATAAAAACTATGTACACAAGGTATGCTACAGTTTTTAACTGCCAAAACACTATTTTATGCTCAAAAATAAAATTGATGAAATACATGTATCCCTCACTATGTGAGCTTTTGAAAATACTGAGAATATCTTATGCGTAATTCAAGAATTTAGTATTAAACAGTAAGTGTAAGTTAGTAGATAAAAAACATAAAACACCTGTTGTTGATGTCAGGTGATATAAAAAATAGAATTGAAATAGATAATGACACTATCTGCGCCGAAATAAAAATTTAAAATATTGGAATGTTTAAGAATTTCATGAACTACTCCTTCCAGCCGAAAGCTGTGGCAGCAGTGAGCATTTTATCCATTACAAATCAGACGAAGTTTATATTGAGTTGTCAGTCTTAGAGAAAGTTAGCCAAACATCTCTTCATCGTAAAGTATTAGGCATAAAATTAGTGCATCATTATTTGAACTTGTTTCATCCTTGTATTGCTAAGTCAATATCACATTTAGCACTGAATTCTCATGTTGCAAACAACCTCTTTAGGGCAAAAGAAAGCCGTGAGGGAAACTAACTGTGCATTGCAAGCCAGTAGAGAACACACCTAAATTAACTACAGCGTTTAGAATTGACGCGAGACGTTTACTATTCATTTTAGTAGTGCATACTTTACTACTGTATTCTTTGAAAATGTGTCACAATCCGATTTTATTTTCAAATAACGTGTTTTAGTAGTGTAAAGATTAGAAGTATCAGACTGTTACATTACTATTCAATAAAGTAGTAATGGAAACATAGTTTTATAGAATCAAAAAAGTTAAAAAGAATTTTAAGATCTCTCCTTAGCAATCAATCGAGTTGTAATCGAGATTGTGTCAATTTTTCAAAGGCACGACACTTCACTGGCAACACTAGTTCATTGTCCACACAGTCCGCAGCAGAAACACGTTCGGTTAGTCCAGTCTAGTCAGGGGGGCTTCGAACAGCGGGCGCTACACGCAGGGGCCTTATTCAGCTATTTCAATTGCAGTTCGATCGTGATTGAATTGTGCAATTTTGACATTTAGCCCATACTAGAACTGTCAAAAAGATGCTATTCAATTACGATTGTGATACGATTTGGTTAGCTGAATTAGGGGGCCTGGTGGTGTAGGCGGGCTAGGGCTGGCGGGCCGCCTACAGGCAGTAGGCGGGCGGGCGGGCCACGCGTCAGTTGAACAGTTCCGCCGGGAAGCTGCTCACCTCCGCCTGCTCCAGCACCGGGTTGCCGTCCACGTTGTACGACACGCGTATTCGAAGCCTTAGGGGTGCCTGGAAGTAAGAATTTGCATAAACTGTGTGAAGTCTAAATCAATTGTAAATTTTTTTTGGGAAGAGATAATTTTTAAGAAGTTTGCTTATTAGGCCTAGCTCCCCAACGATTGCGTATAGGGGCGTTTTTTCTGCCTAAGCGAGCGAACAATACGAATGTGTTTTTTTAACAACTCATGCGAATTTTGGTAATATTCTATATTATGCGTTAAAATAACGTGAGGCAATTCGTGCTAGTTTATGGAATCTTTTTGACAATTTAAATAGATACACATGGTAACCTCCAAATTGAAATAACCGATTTCCATAGTATTGTGATTTATATTGTATTATCCCAACCCTTTGAGCACTTTAAAGCATTCGTGGTCATGTGCAGTAATGCATAAATCAATTTAAAATTAGGTCCGCAAATAAATCTTTGAATTTAAGTAATTAATAAATATATCTTGGTTTTTTAGTTTATACATACCCTCGTAGGGTTCGCGATCTTGAGGACTTGAGTGATTTCGCCATGGGGTTGTAGAACTGTGCCCGATGGTGACAGCATGTCCAAACGGAATGCCTGAAATTATTTAAGATAAAATATTATTCTATAAAAACGTTAAATCTTGACAAGCTCAAGGCCATGTCTGTTACTATTTTATCTGTATTACTGACATAAGCCTTTTTTAATGGTAATATTTTGCCATACTTGCAACGTAGCGACTGTGGCATGTTATGGCAGTTTCGATTTGGATATTCGACTTTCGCTATGGATATACAGGGTGAAATTTTAACCACCTTCCAAATTTTAATATATTAATCTACTAGACAAAAAACCAATGACGTATTTTTTTTTGGTATAGCCCTGTACAAAAATGTCAAAATAAAGCACTTAGAAAATTTCCGCCAATAATCTAAAATTTTTGATACGGCCGCCTAGCAACACTTTTTTTACGCAATGCACATCACATTCATTCATTCATTCATTACGATACTAATCAAAAGTTTTTGATTTTCCCTTTATACCTAAACAGGCCTAAAACTGTAAAAAATTGAAACTATATTGCGAAAAATATTTTCGGGTGAAAACTTGATTTACATTTTTACTTTATAAATGGGCTCTAAATACGATACTGAACGCCTACAAAAATTTGTGAAAGGGGTTTAAATTTCATCTTGTATAGCAAACTGATAACTTGTACGGATATAGATAGTACAGATATATTTGGGGTGGTGGGATCTACCTCCTAGTGGTCCACCCTGGGCAACGGCATCTTTGGTTTTCTAACACAAATTTTCTAAACAACTAAACAATGATGACGGCTAACAGATCCCGCTGCGGTGGTAAGCTTCGTGAGAGGTTGCCTGGATGCTACCACCCTCCTGCCGGAGTCCAGCGCCAAAGCCAAACAGGTTTTCTGTGTTCCGCTGGTGTGTGGGAGACCAGTACCTCTGAGTAAGCTCGCTCCATCTTAGGCTTCTTCTTAACCGTAAAGTTAGGTATGAAGTCAAGAGCAAGACCATTGTGTTTAAAAAAAAGAAAGGATATTAATGTCACGTTGTTACTTTTAGATTCAGATAGATTGTACGTACGATTGTAAGTGCACCCCTAAGTCAAATGGTTGCACAGTTTTGACGCTCATTTTGTCTAGTTTTTTTGTAGTGTAGCCATGTATTACACTGGTGTATTAATACTGACCCTGGGCACAGCGGCTTGGAACAGGAAGTCTGTTAGCGGATGCGGCGCGGAGGACGAGGCTCGCATCGTGAGGTTCACGCCTTCGACGCCGCGCGACGCGTGGAACACAACCAGCAGACCGTTCTTGTCCAGCGCCGTTACTGGCGGAAGTTCAGCTGTGAAAAAAAAAACAGACGGTTTAAAAAAACAATTTTATTTTGAACTTGTTGGTTTTCGGGACTCCGTATTAGTTAGGTATAGTAACCTTTTTAAGTAAACGATTAAATTATCTGTTCAATGATTGAAATGTAGGCAAGTAGTAAAAATAAATAGATAACATCATATTGTTTTGATACTAAAATAAGTTTTTGTGGAATATAGAAACACAGTACAGCCAATTCACAAGTCTTTGAACTCTTTAGTACGGAAAATAGAAAGTAAAAGGTACAGTCAGTTCATAAGTTGTTGAACTCTTTAATACCATGTCAAGTTAGTTTCTATCCATTACCCTTAGAAATATCTAGCAAAGTAACAAATACCTACTTAGACATGCTGATCGTACTTCTACCAGGATATTTTTAATTTTATTTTCAGCTATTTTCTTCTTGTCGCATTTGAAGTACAGACCTACCAAGAGAAACGACAAATTTTGCTCAATTAATATTGATCTCTAATTTGTTTGACTTAAAGTCGAAAATCAATTCAATGACCTTTAACTATTTGAGTAGGTTGACCTGCCGCTGTCTGTACTTCTACCAGGACATTTTTAATTTTATTTGTCCGTTCCGTTCGCGCCATATTCAGCTATATTCTTCTTGTCGCATTTATTTGGGGTTACAATTCGCGAATACCTTGCGGTGTTGCCAGCGGTGCCGGCGTAGTAGCGAACAGCCCGTCGAGCAGAAAGCTAGCGGGCTGTGCGGGAATGTTGTTGTTCATGACGCTCGCCGCCGGCGAGGGGCTGGGGGCCGTCGCGGATAAATCCAGGCCGCTTAGCAAGTCCAGAATGTCCTGGAATCATTGATGTAATGTAAAACCTAGATACAGAATCAGCAGCGCTGGATTTACACATTTGCCGCCCCATTTATAAAATACAATAGATTCGAATTTTTTGAACATTGCACAAGCGACACTAGCATTTGGTAAGCGTGTTGATTATGCATGACTTAGGTATCTTTAATACTAAATAGGTAGTTGAAGATGTGTGTGTGTGTGTGTGTTTTTTTTTAAAATACATATGTACGTAAAATAATTGATGAGATAAAGTAGTAAATACTCTATGTGTTAAGGGTAAATATTACGTGTTGGGTATTAGCAATGATTCGGTACTGTCATAATCAATCTCTTTTAATCATGAAGTAACCGAGTTTTTGCATTCAAAGTAATGTTTGATGTAAAAATTTAGTTTTCTATATAATTTGTTATACAAGAAGTGGGATTGGGAGTTGAAATTTATTCGAGCAAATTTGGTGAAAAACAACTGAATGAGGATTACGCTTACTTAAGATTTTGGGATCTGGGATAATAGTTTTGTCTGTTTTAAGAATACATTTATAATAATATAACATGAATTCGATAATGGAAGCCTTTTCCCCCCAGGTCAAATATTATGGGTGTTTCTTTTCAAATGAACAACTATTGACACCTTATAATTGAATAGAAGAAATATGTTTTTATGCTGTAGGAAAAATATTTAAAAGAAATCAGATACTAACATTGCTAGAAGTGTTGTTATTGCTGACTACAGGCGCCGTCTGGTCCACGTCTCCATTCGTCAGAGGGTCTGACCCGATGATCAGGTCCAGTAGAGCATCCTGCAATAATAAAATAAATAATAAGATAAAGCTAATCTAAGTACGACGCACTAACTAAGTAGTTAAAAAGTGGTCGCTTAATCAATTTGGTGAAAGTAGCAGAAGACGGTATTTAAATAAATAAATAAATATTTAAGACATGCCCCACTGGGCCACACAGAGCCATCTAGTCCCAAATTAAAGTACTATTAAGTACCCTGTCGTATGGGGTACTAGACAACCGATAATCTTACTTATATACTTTTTTTGTAAATACATAAATATAATACATAGAAAACACCCAGACCAGTACAAACAGACATGTTCATGCACACAAATATTTGTACTGTGCGGGGATCGAACCCGCGACCCATGGCTCAGAAGCAGCGTTTACTACCGCCGACCCAAATGGTCGTCTGATAAACATTTGGCTGCCAATGAAACAAGAACAAGGTGCTGGGTATGGGTTATTGTTTAGCGTTCTAAGGTCTGTACATGGCAGTTGTTGAGGGCGCCACTTGCTTTAACTACGAAGGAAGAAAGTATAAAAAGAGAGGGGGAAAAAGTATGTTTCTACATTTTATCGGGTCCGAGTGTTTTCAGTACCTTCGTTGTGTCTGAGTTTTACAATACGAGTGCTTCAAATAGTTAATCACTTGACAACTCAACATTTGCATGCTGAATGTATTTAGCAGAATAGCGCACCATGTATAACTATGCTAATAACCACATGTAAATGTAAACCTATTCTCTGCAAATAAATGTCTTTTCTATTCTTTGTATTCAAGTCTGGGCCAGTGCCGAGAAGAAGCAACGCAAGAAACTAGTAGTAGTCGTTGTACCTGGTCGGGCTTGTGCGCGGGGCTGGCGGGCCGCTCGGGCCGCTCGGGCTCGGCGTCGGGCTCGTCGCGGCGCTCGGCGCTGGGCGCGTCCATGGCCGGCATACGCTCCAGCAGCGCGGGCCGAAGGTGCGCGTATTGTCTGAGGTGATGACAATAATACATAATACTAGCTGACCCGGCAAACGTTGTTTTGCCATAAAAATGATTAAATTACTAAATTAGCTATTAAAAAATAGGGATTGGTGATAAAAGGGTAAAAATTTAGGGTGTATGTATTTTTTAATGCCACAATAAAGAAAATTAAAAACAAAAAAATTTGTCCAAAAATAAAATAAAAAATGTTAAGGGTGGACAACCCTTATCACTAAGGGGTATGAAAAATAGATGTTGGCAGATTCTCAGACCTACTCAATATGCTCACAAAATTTCATGAGAATCGGTCAAGCCGTTTCGGAAGAGTACGGGAACGAACATTGTGACACGAGAATTTTATATATAAGATTATACAGGGTGAACTTATAACCACTTTCCAAAATTTTTGTAGGCGTTCCGTAACGTATTTAAAGCCCATATATAAAGTAAAAAATGTAAATCAAGCTTTCATCCGAAAATATTTTTTGCAATATAGTTATCAATTTTTACGGTCCTAGGCCTGATAAGGTATAAAGGGATAGTCAAATACGTATTAATAGTATCGTAATGAATAAATGAGATGCGAATCGCGTAAAAATGTGCTGCTAGGCGGCCGTATCAAAAATTTTAAGATTTTTTGCGTACATTTTCTAAGTGCTTTATCTTGACATTTTTGTATTGGGCTACCTATACCAAAACAAAAAATATGTCATTTGTTTTTTGTCTTGTAGATTGATATATTAAAATTTGGAAGGTGGTTAAAATTTCACCTGTAGAGACTACATTTTAGGAGAATGTAAGGATGTTTGCTAGAACGGCCAAACAGATCTGTGTGACAATAGGCTACTTGACTGACATCCAATTTGACACAATAAATGTTTCTATAATATTACACTTATCCGCTTATTTCGCTTAGTAATTAGCTTTTGGAAACTAAGCAATATTTATCGATCTCAGTTAACTAAGTGTAAAATAGCTACATATATATATTTTTTTATATTTGATTTTGAACTTTGAAAATGCTATCGGTCATGTTATGACGTTTAAAGGACATGGCGGATCTTACGAGAAAATTTAGTTATGACGGTTATACTTTGACATTGAAATTTTTGAAATAAGTGACAGAAAATGCAGTGATTTAGGTTTAATATTCATAGTTACCCCTAATCCGAGTTTAATTAATATTTCTTCATCTTTTTATTGATACGAGCAAACATGGATGTTAGATTCGAAAACCCAGATAATACCTACAAATCTGAATGTTGGTTAAATGTCAAATGTTTATTTTGACCCGTATGTCGTCACAGAACACACTATCTTTATAGCAATATGGCCGACACCGTTTTCGTAGGTGTACGAAATTTAGACTTTAGAAAAAAAAAAAGTTTTGCGGTTTTTAGGTCACCTAAGATCTACTTTAAACAAAGAGTCAAGTAACTTATTGTGGGCTAGCGCTGCCATTAATAATTAAGCAAAAAAATAATAATTAATAACAAAGTAAGTACCTGTACAGTTGCGAGAGTTCCACTCCTCGTTGTTGTAGCTCGATGTGAATGTGAGATCCGAATGTATCGATGATTACTCGAATTTTACTAAAAAATTAAACAATATTTTCTTCAATGATTACTATATCATACAAATATACTTAAATAAACCGAATTTGTCTTTGCAGGCATTGATATAAAACATCAAATAGGGAAGCAGTCCTCCAAACCTTCAAAAGAAGAATATTACTCTTACGCCACGCATACCAAAGTTCGCAGTTTGGCGAATGGTGGTAAGAAGACGCTGATGTATATCTGTCTTCTTCTGGCAGTACTTTTTTCTGCTCATATTAACCTTTAGACTCCATACTTAAATAGTGCTATTCAAATAGATTCAAAGAATATCAAGCTGAAGCTCCAGTATGGGGAGGAAAGGTCTAGCTAAAATTTGTCTCTCTTCCTCTTATAGCTAAAATTAGTCTATTAGAAATACATTTGATGATAACTCTTTCCTTTCATTCTCGAATGGTTAACAAACTGTCAAAATTATATTTTAAACTAGCTGTTGCCCGCGACTTCGTCGGCGTCAATTTCTGTTATTACGATCGCGACTATTTTTAACATTTTTCACTGATGCTTCGGTCCTATTGGTCGCAGCGTATTGTTATATAGCCTAAAGCCTTCCCCGATAAATGTACTATCCAACACAATTATTTTTTTAATTTCGAACCAGTACTTCCTGAGATTAGCGTGTTCAAACAAATAAACTGTTCAGCTTTATAATATTAAGTATAGATTTATGCTCACTCCTGGCTGGGCTGGGTGCTGAACCTGGTGGACAGCTTGGCGAGCGACAGTAGCAAATACTCCTTTGTAGTGATAGACAGTTGCGTGGACCACAACAACTTCTGGTATATGTCGATGACATACTCCTCGGAAGGTCGCGTGAAGTCGTCTAAAAATAAGTTATAGAAATAAACATTTTAGAATGCAATCAATACTTTTATTTGAATTGATTTACAAGTTATCTCGAGTAGTCTTTGTATTGTTTAGTGTTTTGGTATTTTGAAACATTTTTTGTACCTTCGCACTCAATACCAATTGACATGCTCTTGCAATCAGCGATTTGTCTAAACAGATATGTTTAGAACATTAGTACTAGGCTACACTAGAGGTAACCTTATTTGTCCTAGTGGTTAGTGTCACATTATATTCGTATTTTAAACAAATTCGCTTCGAAATATTGATTTACAATACAATACAATACAATACAATACAATGCAATACAATACACTTTTATTGTACAAAACAAGATACAAAGAAAAGTAATAATATGAAAACAGAAAATTGGTACAATAAGGCGGTCTTATCGCTGATTTGTTAGTTGTTTCTCAAGAAAGAAGCTAGACAAAACATAGAGAGCGTGAGAGCCATTTTTTCATACCTCTGCCCTCTGCAAATAAACATTCCTTTGGCAAAATCGTAAAAAATGTATAACCTATGCTAAAATATTGCGAAAAATTCTATTACACTTGTATTAAAATAATCTATAAATAGCAATTATGTCACGCATCAAATAATTTGAAATTTCAAGCATCTTATAATTTTTTTCACGTGACATGATCGATTCTGTTATATAGTTAGTTATTTTTTTAAGTAAATGAAGTTATGCTTACCAATGCCGTCTTCATCGACCATCGAAATGGCATTACTTGCTTCTGACACTAACAAATCTCCATACTCGCCGATCGTCCACGCTGCAACCTAAACAAAATAATAATGCATTCAACTAGCTGCAAATGCAATTATCACACCAGGGAAAGGATTTAAAATTAATATTCATGTTCATAAAGGGAAATTGACTTCCGATGGTGACGATCATCGTGGCGGAGTGGCGCACACACCGGTTTTCAAGGTGTCGTCTGTTCCGAGGTCCCGGGTTAAAGGAGATGTCCCATAATAGGCCCAGATATAGTACACCATTTTCAAAAATCAAGAAAAATTTACTGTTTCTGGGAAAAATACATATAAATTTATATAACTTATAATTTAGTGGTTCAAAAATAAATAAGATCGAATAATTTATCAAACTCCATTAGGCATTCCAAGATGGCGTCAATCTAAAAAAACTTTAAATGTCAGTAGCTGTCAGATACCCCTTGTTACTTTGGCATATTCATTCGCTTTAAGTTTTTGTTCTGCTTGTCGCGTTTTAAATGTAGTTCATTATAACGACCTCATTTTCGATTTCTGGATTTGGTATTGATCGGCACATTACTTTCACAATGTTTGTTGTTACTACAGCAAGCGATGGCACTCGACTCTTAGATGCGCGATTTTGAAACTACCAAAACTGACGGACTTCATCAAAATGTCATCTTCCGCCATGATGGTTTTGTTGTTTTGTATTGCTATTTTCTTACTTAACTCTTTTTTTGAACCACTTAACGAAGCCATTTTAAAATAATTGGATAATAACAAAATCTTAGAGGTGTATTGGTCTATCTTTTGGTGGGGTGTACAGGTTCTGGGCCTGGCCTCCATACAATTTGGGACATCTCCTTTCTGGACGAGTCAATGTGGAAAAAAGCGTTTTTATACATTTTCACGGTCTGGCTGTTTGTGGTACCTTCGTTGTTTCTGATTTTCACAATAAGAGTGCTAAATAATAGGGGTTTAAGTATGAAATTGCCGATTATTTTCCCACTTTCTATTTTGTTTATAGCTTTTAAGTATAGTCACATTATTGCGTAATTCTTTTTGTATCGTATCAAAAACTAAATAAAGTAACTTTTGACTAAAAAAAAATGCAATACTAGTGCCTATTACTTCAAAGGAAGTCGTTGAAAAGACCCCTTACAATGTGTCAGCTGACCTTCTTGCTTCAATTAAGTATATTTGTATTAAATACTTTGATTTTCAGAAATTGAAACACTATAATGCGTAGCTTTATAACCATCAAACTTTCACCTTTGATTGCATCAAAAACGGTTCAGGCGTTTTTAAAAAAACTAAAAAATTGTTAGTATGGAAAAATGACTTTTCTCGATTTCGCCCATACAAAACGGCAATTTCATACTTTAACCCCTAATATACTTTTGAAGGATATTTTAGCAATTTAATAAACTTAAAAAATTAAGTCCCTGAGACATAATTTTTCAATAGAGCTTTAGTTACTCAAATTGGGATCAGAACAATGGATGTGATGTTATCCACATTTATTTATTTACGAAATTAGTCTACAATCACAGACCTGAACCAGCGGTTGCTTCTCGATGGCGTCTCCCGACACGGCCGAGCGCTCGAGCGACGTCCACAGCCGCATGGCGGCGTACGCCTGCCTCTCCGCCGGGGAGAACGACACTATCTGAATAGTGCTGGATACTGTGTCGTCGCGGAGGTACCTAGTTGCCCAAATTAGTCAACAATCACAGACCTGAACCAGCGGTTGCTTCTCGGTGGCGTCTCCCGAGACGGCCGAGCGCTCGAGCGACGTCCACAGCCGCATGGCGGCGTACGCCTGCCTCTCCGCCGGGGAGGATGACACGATCTGGATCGTGCTCGATACGGTATCGTCGCGGAGGTAGTTGCCCGCCTGAATAAAAGTAGTTTAAGATTGTGTTAGCTTACCAATAAGTACAGTGATAAGTTTTATGTCTAACAATGCAATATACTAGAGTACCAATCGCTAGTCAAGAAATGTCCTCCCGAATTCTTTTCAAAATACTTATTACGACAGATCGCGCTAGGAGTCTCGATTTGTTTTTTTTCTTCTTTAGTAAGTTAATTCTTTAGTAATATTGTCTTTATTTTTGCATTAAAACGTTGATGTTAGACGTTTTAATGCTTCGATGGAGTATTTGGAGACAGTCGAAATATTGAAGGAATGTAGAGAAGTCCGCAAAATAACCCCACTTTTACGACCCAAAAATCACTACAATAAAAATTCGATAAAATAAATGGACTCCAAACGTATCTTACGAACTCCCGCCAAAAAATAAAACAGTCTCGATTTGAATAAAGTCTTAGACCAAGGTAAATACAATCGAAATCTTGTGATCTATCCAACAATTACGAGAACCATTTGCAAGCACAGTGTGGCTAATTGGCTATGCTTTGATCATGAAATTAACGTGCCGTAATATGGCGCTGTATTAGTTTTTAATGTATAAGCCAAGAAAAATCCAAACCAAGTTATTAGAATTTTTATTTTAAAATTAAACAAAATTCATTATTTGTTTTTATTACTTCATAAATAATTACAAAAATGCCGTACGTAACACATGTACGTGTTTTATTTTCTACAATAATTAACGGGGGAAAGCATGCTTTGCGACACTAGCGCTACGGAAATAGTAGAAGTCTACAAATAGCCGCAGCAGAGAAAGAAACATTTTTTGTCTCTTTCAATTTAACACGAGCGCACGGTAATGCCATCTATGCTTAATACAGAATTTCTTCGGAAGAGGACGATCTTTACAATGAGGATTGGAACTCTATTATATTACTTTCCCTATGGTAGTGTTGAGGTGTTAAATTATAACCATTTGTAATCCGTATAACATATTTATTAATTTCTAATACTTACACTCCTTGTAGGCTAGAGAGCGTGTCCTAAGCATGACAGTTAACGTTCGAATCAGTGTTGCCAACACACCAATCGTTTAATCAGATTTGTTGACTTGACAGTGTCAGAATGACAGTTGTCTAACAGTTGTAACATTAACTAAAGATCAGTTCTTTTGGCGCTTCTAACAGTATCGGATTGGATACTCCAGTACCTCTAGCACAAAAACTATCGACTTCGAATCGTTTGCGTATCGAAAGCAAACGACACAAAGTTCGTGCTTTGTTTTGTAGTTCTCGTTTTGACCGCGCGAGCGCTGTTTAAGTTTTCATACTAAATATTTCGAAGGCGATACGAACACGCAAACGATTCGAATTCGATAGTTTTTTGTGCTAGACCCACAGAAAACCAAGGAACAGACAGCGTTTTAGGGTATACATCGAAACATCTTAACGCAGTTGACATAGGTGCGATTTTACAACAAAAAATGTATAGCCTGATGTGCAGTTCATCGTACGTGGTAGAAAACCTAAAACAACTAGCACTTATTGTTTAAGTCTTCAATAGTAAGTAATAGTATAAAGTTAAGTTATTAATGGGTAACCATGATGGTTATGAGTTACAGATGTTTCGGCAACCATTTTTATGATAGAAATAGCGTATCTGTGGGTCTAGCACAAAAAACTATCGACTTCGAATCGTTTGCGTATCGAAAGCAAACGACACAAAGTTCGTGCTTTGTCTTGTAGTTCTCGTTTTGACCGCGCGAGCGCTGTTTAAGTTTTCATACTAAATATTTCGAAGGCGATACGAACACGCAAACGATTCGAATTCGATAGTTTTTTGTGCTAGACCCACAGAAAACCAAGGAACAGACAGCGTTTTAGGGTATACATCGAAACATCTTAACGCAGTTGACATAGGTGCGATTTTACAACAAAAAATGTATAGCCTGATGTGCAGTTCATCGTACGTGGTAGAAAACCTAAAACAACTAGCACTTATTGTTTAAGTCTTCAATAGTAAGTAATAGTATAAAGTTAAGTTATTAATGGGTAACCATGGTGGTTATGAGTTACAGATGTTTCGGCAACCATTTTTATGATAGAAATAGCGTATCTGTGGGTCTAGCACAAAAAACTATCGACTTCGAATCGTTTGCGTATCGAAAGCAAACGACACAAAGTTCGTGCTTTGTTTTGTAGTTCTCGTTTTGACCGCGCGAGCGCTGTTTAAGTTTTCATACTAAATATTTCGATGGCGATACGAACACGCAAACGATTCGAATTCGATAGTTTTTCGTGCTAGACCCACAGGTAGTTTTTTAATCTAAAATAACATGTATGAAAACAAAAAAAAAACATAAATAACCCATTTTTAGATTTGGAATAAAAAGTAAAGGGTTTGGATTGGATTTGGTTGGTAATATCTTCGCCTAAATAGATAAAATTAAGGATATAATTGTGGACAAAGTCCTGCCTCTTTTAATTAGCTTTCTTTTTAGCAGTAATTGTGTTATTATTTAAATTAGATTTAAAATCGAAAAAGGTTATAACATAACAGATATCAAACCTACAGGTATAAAAACCATAGTTCACCTTGATGAAGACGCGGAACAGCGTGTCCAGGTGCCACTTGTTGGTGGGCGCGTATCTCTCGGCGGCGAGCACCATCGCGCTGGAACAATGCGCCTTGAACTCGGCGTCGGATCGCTCGAGGAACGCGAGCAGCTCCTTCATCATGCTGCGGATGTTCTGGCCGTTGATCAGCGCGAACGATAACTCCATCGCCCGTCTTCGGATTGATACGTCGGGATCCTGAAGGGAATGATTAAAAAAAATATTTAGTAAAATTCTGCTTTGAGAGGGCTATGAGTATGGTCTATTCGTACTAAGTAATGCAGCTTGATACGAATGGATCATCACCATGAGCCTTTTGAAAGTCAGTACAGGCCCCTAATTCAGCTAACCAAATCGTATCACAATCATAATTGAACAGCAGGTTTTTGACAATTTTAGTATGGGCTAAATGTCAAAATCGCACAATTCAATCACGATTGAACTGCAACTGAAATAGCTGAATAAGGCCCCTGGACACAGATTTCACCTTTGTCCTGGGAAAAAGAAAAAAAGTTTTTTTTGTGAAATATCCCGATAACATGCAATATCATTCAAGTCTAGATGTTTATTAAAGTCCTTAAAATATAGCTTGATTAGAATGACAGTTCTCACTGAAAGAGACGACGTAACTTTGTACCAGCGTCACACAAGTGAAACAAATTTACACACGAAAAAATATTGGTAAGTGGCATGTTAAGAATATTTTTTTATACTTTGCTGTACTTATTAATCAATTTAATTTTTTAAAATAGTTATTTAAAGTTAAAAACATTAAAATAATCCAGTCACAAAAATTACACCTAACTTTATAAGACGTCTTTACAAGGTTACGTCATTTTTCATAATCGCTAGTGATGACGTAATATCGACAAATCGAAATCGGCAGATTAACAATATTTCAAAATCGAAGTAATGTAACATAAATGTTACAAATGATTAATGAGCATTGGTTGATGCTAAGAACATCAAATTGCAATTGTTAATAGATTACGAAAATTTTTCAAATTTATTAGATTCTATATGCGATAAAAAAAATCGAATTGATTTACATGATTCTTTAAATTATTCTGATAATGATCACGATACTGACTTACTGTTAAATCTTAATATATCTGATTTTCGTTTTATTTTATTCACCATAACTGTTATTTTTCGTTTGATCAGTCGAGTCAGTCCCATCACTAGTCACCGCAGTTTGACAGGTGTCATTATAATCAAGCTATATTTTAAGGACTACAGTAGTTTGCATAGAAGTCTGATTTTACCTTACAATCTAACAATGTACTACATATAGTGTATTTATCTCAATTGTTATTGAACACTCGTTGTTAGAGTTGATAGAGCAATATGTTTATAAGATGCCAACTTAACAATAAAAAAACAGAAAATGTACCTTCAAACATTCCAATATTGTCGTCCTATGCCTCTGAACAGCCGACGTGTCCACATGAACAGTCCTCAAAAGCGTATTAAGCGCTACATATCTTATATTCTTGTCGTTATTCAGCAGAAACCGTCCTAGTATATTGATGGCGAGCACTCTTAGACTGCTCTCTGATTTTATATCCATTATTGATAATACTGTCTCGTAAAGTATAGTGTTACCGACGTTTTTCGTCGTCTCGGTGTTGGTCGCCACTTGGGCTAAAATGTCATTCATCGCTTCCGATGCTTCGGCGTCGTTTTTCCCCAGTATCCGTAGGAGACGAAGGATTTTCACCTGAAATTAGTTTTTTTTTAATTGGGATCCAAAGCGTAAGTGGACTTACATAAAAAAATATGGAAGTAGTTCAATAGTTACTCAGTCTGATCTTGAATGAAATTATTTATAGCAATTAAATTGCAAATATAATATCAGTATTTAAACTTGGCAAATTATGTCTGAGTCGGGACTCGAATCCGCATCCGCACCCGCTTAAGCGCGTCCCTCCTGAGGCATAATTCGAATACTGACTGTGTTAAATTGTTGAGGGTTACGATGGCAGAAGTCACTATTCTTTTATTCTTTTGAATAGTAAATGGACTTTTTTCTGTAACTACTGAATACTGTACTTTTATGGTTTATTCAATACTATCATTTAAGTGAAAAATTTTTTTAGATTAACCTATACATAAATGAAAAAAATTAATTATAATTGCTATGCAACATGAAATAGATCGTGTCCACTACTGAACGTAGGCCTCACTTATACCACTGAAGAAAAAGTGACTCTATGCGTTTATTTCTATTTTATTTATTTATTTGAAAAACACTTCAGATAAAAATAGTGCAGTATTCACATAAGTTGAAAAAGCAAGGTTTTGACCTGCAGTTAAACAAAAACAATTTCACCAAGTAAATATATTACAGATACATTATTTTCAATTCAATTCTTAGTGCACCAATAAACGGATAAATGACCTACTCCCACGTTCGTTTCGATATGGCTCCAATCATTTTTAATTTTATTGACACGCCGTGAGACGGCAGTCTGTCGTATCAGCATAAATCACGATAATGCCACGGCTATAAATAACTCTTTTAAAAAAGAAACTTACCTGAAGGAAGGGGTCGGACACACCGCTGACGTCATGCTCGGGCGAATACCCCGCTAGAATAAGGTTCTTCAGTATCCTCACCAAGTTTGGAACGATCTACAAGCAAATGTAACATTTAAAACAATCTATTTAATGAACAAATTTGCATCAGATGCACGCACACAGAAAATTTTGCAAAGCTAACATAAAATAATTAACCAGAGTTTTTTTTAAATAAATATCAGGCATACGCGTTCCCAAAATACATTCTAAATACTCAACATTATACTGATTTAAACTTTCATGGTCACTAACAAAGGTTAATCGTTACGAGATTACAACCATGTATTACCTTAATATACTTTGCGACAATGTCGCAATGTTGAAATAATATGCAAAATATTAAAAGCATGGTAGAGATCCCAAAACTATTAACTTTTACTTTCAATATGGATAATCTGATGAGTTTATACAAAAATAAAAGGCAATGCGATTTAGGATACAACAGCGACAACAGATGGGATATCATACAATCGAAATTATAGGAACAAAAAAAATACCGCTTATGCAATAAAAATGCTCAACACCCCATTGCTTATTAGTCACATAATATCAAAGTGCTAACTCAATTTTGTGATACATTTCATAAAACGAAAGTTAGTAAGTGTGGAAGAGTCGAGATGTTTTCAGAAATGTCTATCTACCTATAAGAATTTTATGTTTGAATGTACTGTGCATTATTCACACTACTATAATCTACTTATAGATGAGACTGTTTATCGATCTTCCCAACTGAATATTTTATCGAAAGTCAAATATTTTAATGGCATATCAAACAGAGTGCATTAGAAATATATAACAGATTAGAAACTACATCTATTTGTTAAGCAAATAGATTTAATTTACATTATGTTATTGTCTTAAAAGTAAACACGCTTCCTAAATTCTTTCAATGTGCACGCGTGTAGCTTTACATACCAAATGTTTTCGGTGTTTTACGTTCTGACAGTAACATTTCTAATTCAGTCAGATTTTTATGGACTAAAAAAGTTTTTCAGTTATTTTTGCATATTTTTCGTTGTAGCGATTTAATATGGGTTGGTACAGGAGCAATCCCGTGTGTACGGTCCATGCAACTGGATTGAGAAGACGTGAAAAAATAAATCTATACATATAATTAGCATTTGCATGTTTATCTCCTTTATAGTTAGCTTTTCTCCCGCTGCTCTACCCTTTATACTACTGAACTACACTTTATATCGCGCCTGCGGAAACTTGTGCTCAACAGTGGGATACAAAATAGCTTAAGAGGAAATATAACGGCCGTTTTTCCATACAAACGTAGTCCCCTGTTTTCTCCCTGGATAATGCCAGTAGAGCAATAATTTTTATTATAAAAATCTATGGCCACTATTAGCATGTTTCTATGTTTTCTGTTTTTTCATAAATTAATTAATAAAAAAGATATGAGCCCTTGAAACTCGTAAAAATCGCCAGATTTTCCGCTGTGTTCAAACATCCAGAAAACAAATTTGGCTAAATTTTAGAAAAAAAAGGAAAACATACGAACACGGCCAAAGCCCTTTCTTTCATTTTTAATGACAAAAGTATTTAAATCGGTCTAGTTTTGGAAAAGTAATCAGGGGACTACGAAACATTGATTTGGTGTGCTTTTAGTAGGTATTTTCGGCCCAAGAAGCAGTTGTCTCTATCACACTCCGCGGTGAATGCGCTTGGCACTGCGCGACAGCAATAGATTTTACAAATACCTATTTTTTAATTCTCTCGCCCGTAGTGTTTCCTCTTAGGTTACTTTTAATACCACCAAGAATATGTGTAAAAAGCTTCATGATGTTCGGTTAAGTAGTTTTCGCGTGAAAGCGAAACAAACAAACTTACATTCACAAGTATAATATTAGTAAGGATAGTTATATCCCTACATCCCTTAGCCCTTGTACGATCACTTATTCCCTTAGCCGAACTGTGACCGAATCTCGTAAATAATAAATAACACAAATAAATAATAAAAACCTTTGAGTGCAAGATACCGCTAAAAAGCTTGACACTGACCTAAAAATCCTAATGAAGTATCAATATATTTAAATACATACTAATAATAGGTACTCTGAAAACATTTTTATTTTTTTTATTCTTAAGATCTTAGAGTTGAAATAAATTACGTGCAACTCTGCATACTCGTACATGGACATATTGCATCTACTCTATTTGCATGAAGTAAATAGCTAGAGTACTACATAATACTGTTGTAGTGACCGTTTCCAAGCGTACATAATACATAGCAGCGTAAACATTGTGGTTTGCTATGACATACCTAAGTAGAATTGACGGCAATTTACCACTTGGTGAGATGTATGTATGCCATATTGAATTCAATGATAGAGACCTTTGCCCTGCAGTGAGATGATTATAGGCTGTTGGTACACGTTTCTCATGATATACACTCGTAATCTTACTAATATTTATTATAAATGCGAAAGTTTAAGGATGTCTGTTACTCCATCACGCCAGAACAGCTAAAGATATCGGAATAAAGTTTAGCACAGATAATATATTTTAGATTGAAATAGAGTATAGGCTACTTTTACTTTTAACGACCATTTGGATCAGTGGTAGTATACGCTGCTACTGAGCCATGGTTCGATCCCCGCAAAGTACAAATATTTGTGTGCATGAACATGTCTGTTTGTACTGGTCTGGGTGTTTTCTATGTATAATAAGTATATATTTACAAAAAAAAAAAAAAAGTAAGTTTATCGGTTGTCTAGTAGCCAATACGACAAGCATCGGTAGTAGTAGCTTAGTTTGGGACTAGATGGCTCTGTGTGGCTCAGTGTGTGTGGCATGTCTAAAAATATTTATTTATTTATTTGGAAAACAGTTGTATAGTTGTATAGTGATAGTAGTAAAAACACTGAATTATATGTCTTTGATATACCATTAAAACGGAGAAGTATTATTACTATGACTTTCGATATTTAAACCTGTAAATCGATGCATATACCATTAACCAACACATAACAATACATTCATGCTCGCTCCCATTCTGTTGACATTGTACTTGAGTGATTTATATAGAGTTGGTTATGTTTTGCTTCTATTGTTACTGATGATACGTATTTGTGACTCAAATGATTACGCTAAACTAGAGAAGGCATTGATTTAAAAATATTAGCAATGACACCACCGAATTTGTTAAAAATATTAGTAATTATTATAAAATGTATCAATCATTTGTAGTCGTAACGTAGTATTAGTACAATGTCATCAGATGATAACGTATCAAAGTGCATGGATCAGCGTTTGTGGTTACCTCGCGCTGTCCGCTCTCCTACGGGACAACACAAACAAACGATTAGTGACTGAAGTCGTTATTTTAATATCATACTTTAAACGATTATCAATATTTTTTTTAACATGTACGTGATTTTAATTATAAACAACATGGATATTTATCTTCTTTTTTTTCAACAGCTTAACCCAAACTCTAATAATGTTTGTAACGATTATTTTTCGTATTACTTGACATTTCTGAAAAAAATAAGTGCCAGTAATAATGCATTTAAGTACTTGGTCTGACACTTAACTATTTACGAATTTACAAAACAATACAGAGTTATCTGTATACGACACGTTTACTTGTAATATCTTTTGCATGCATCATTTTATTGATGTAGATAGCGAAGGTGACTTTTGTTTGGCATTACATGTTTCATTAGCAATTCGATTTTTACTGCATTTATTGTACACTTTGGTTAAATAATATTACTTTATTAAAATAAACATCCATTCAGAAAAGCTTATTTTCAAAAAATGTATAGTTTTAGTTTTTAAAACTCATTTTGTTCATACAGTTTTATGTGTTAGTTTTGTAAAGTTAACAAAACGTGATAGTTCAATTAATATCAGAATTAAAAGTTTGTATGATATTGCGACTCATGGGCAAAAACGGCAGAATTTAGATGAATACAGATCAACAGACTAATACCTGCATTTGCGAATTTGACTAATTTTATGCCGAAATTGTTTTTTTCGCGGGCGATACCAGAGTCACAATAACAGTGATAACGTATCTGTATGATAGATAATATTAATAAATGTATATGTTGCCTTTCGAACTGTCTGTGATGTTTGTTGTCGTCACGACTCGACGTTAATTGCGACATTGGAAGCCGCCTGACAGAGTGTAACGACCGATTTGCTCGATCGAACCAGTTATCAAGACATCTAATTTGGTATTTGCTTATGGAGTAACTTGAATGACTCATTCTATGCTTAAGTAACCCAGGTAGGTGGAATTTTATTTATATTGAAGCACTAAAACATGGTTAAAGAATATTTTTACCAATTACAAGTACAGACAACGGCAGGTCAACCTATCCAAAGAGTTAAAGGTCATTGAATTGATTTTCAACTTTAAGTCCAACGAGTAGAGGTCAGTTGGAGGAGAGGAGGGAGATCAATTGAGAAAATTTGACGTTTTGTGGAAGATTGACGTGCTGTTGTTTGCACAATGTACTTTTGCCGTTATGTATATGGAAGATTACATGGACTCTGGAGTGTCTTGCTTCAATTAAATTATGTTTATTATTCAACATTTATAAATAAGATGTTATTTAATAAAGGCCTACTTAGTACAATGGACTATCATGTTTTGTATAAGAAACTAAAAATATATTTAAAAGTCTTGTATATTAAAAATAACTGATATTTTAATAAATATTGGTTCCGTTAAATTTTATTGCGTTATTGATATGCCAATTGTGAAAGTTATTAATGTAGAATTTCTATGCTTAAGTAAAAAGGTTATAATTTATTATTTAACTTCGTTTTAGAAGGTTAATATTATACAGTTTACTTTTTCCACGACAATGTTTAATTTTGATCAACACAAACCCATTAAAAAATCTTGCAACAGATGATCGGATGTCTAGTATTGGGATATGTATTATTACAACGTTGAATTCATACTAAAAATAACATACCAAAATTTATTTAACAAACATAAGCAGATATCATACATTCATTTGTACATGTGAAGGCATTTACAGCAACTGTGTATAACACTGCTTGTGATTCATATCTTTTAAAAAGATAATATACCTACTTACAACTAACATTGACCAATGAAGTGTGTTATAAAATAATCGCAAGTATCAAGGCAGTTTAATCTTCAACAAACACAATATTCAGGACGTTTCACGAATTTGCACGCAGTTAATTGTAAATTCTAACACAAAATAAGCTCTACACAGTTAACGATATGGTACAATTTTAAATGGCTTATTTATGGGCTTACCTTTTTGAAGTGATTGAGTGTATCTGGGCTGTTTTCACACATCTCGGTGATGAGCGTCACACCGGTGATAAGGACACCTGTGTGCATAGACAATACATTAAAGAGGTCGCACATTTTTTTGCTAATACAAATGTTTTTTTTTGCGTACATGGCCTGTGCATTGCTACAATAGTGTTCTGTATGTTTCAAAGTACCCATTTGACTGATGGAAACATATTTTGGATTAAACCATAAGTTTTACGAAACTAGAAATTGTAAGGGTAACAATATTTTTCATCGCACGAAGAGCCCTTGATTATTCGCAAGCAACACATACCATACTCAGACTTGTAATCTGTACTGTGATACCTATATCTGTCTCTTGCTGTGTTTTGAGAAGGACATTTTGAGAAAAGGACATTTCGAGAAAAGGACATTTTGAGAAAAGGACATTCTGAGAAAGGACATTTCGAGAAAAGGACATTATGAGAAAGGACATTTTGAGAAAAGGACATTTTGCGCCGAGACGCATTTTATTAATAAAACAACTACGGTTATACAATAAAATGAAAGTATATCGGAGATCTAAATGACTTAAGTGACAAAGTTTTAGCTTTTTGATAATTATACTAGCGTTAGTAATATTGATTATATTGGCTTTTTAGTGGTTTAGACACATAATGTCAAGGATAATAAAATTTTCCTAGGGTCACTGACAAGCATCGCTCGTTATTATTTCATTTCATTTATTTATTTATTTAAACTTTATTGCACAAACACTAAAATGAAGTACAACAGGTGGACTTAATGCCTTAAGGCATTCTCTCCCAGTCGACCATCGGGCCAAGCAGAAATAATTTTGTGGGCGGTGCGACATAAAAAGCAAATTAAAAGACAAAAGAATTTCAAAAATAATAATATTATACACAAAATATACTACATATACAATACAATATATATGTATATAAACTACATACAATTACTAAATAAATTGAAAATATGTAAATAAATAAGAATAAGATGACGACTACTGCTGTGGAAGCAAAGTAAATGACGACTACTGCATTTTACCTAAGAAGTAAGACCTAACACGTTTCTTAAAAGCAAAGTTGAATAAGAGGTTTGCCGCTTCGGATTTGCACGGGTGTACTTATAAAGAAAATGATTCCAAATTTTCTCTTACGACCATGACGAGACTTCTGTTCAATGGATTTTATGGATTCAATGAAAACTTTTTATTTTCATTTATAATTTTGCTGAGATGCTTATAATTAATCATGGAATAATAGGGATTGAGTACGCATTATCTTAATTGCTTAACATATAAGCGTTAAATACCCATCATAACTTTGAAAATAGCAGAACGTTTTTTACATAGAATATTGCCTACCTATTAGACCTTTTAAAGCAGTTTATTTAAAATGTACTTAACCTACCCATTTCTATAAAGCTGGTACTTTTAGAAGAACCTGTAAACTGAGCTTTGTTGTTATGTCGTGTTTATAGCAAATTACGTATAAATCGTGCCTGGTTTTACGGGCGGTTTTATGGACAAGGCGTAAAGCGAAATTACCCAAGTTGTCCAACATAGAGGTATGTTTTTCTTAAACAAAGTCAATTGTATTCTCAGACTGTAAACTTTATTAAATAATACAGCGAGTTACAGTTATTATCCAATGCCATCATTTAAATCATCTAAAGAGGAATACAATCAATGCTAAGATGTTAAAAAATTAGAAGATGTTGATGATTTTGTTGGAGTGGCTAAACGATACATACGCCATTAATAATAAGCTAAGGCTTAATTAGATTGACTTGACTGGATCACACTTACAGTCAAGGTGAACGCGCCCTAAATAGTAAAGAGAAAAATCAATAGGCCAGCTACTTGTAAAATACCAGTCTGTCAATTAGCAATATCCATAAAAGTTTTGATACAAAATCTCATGAAGTGGACAAAATACAGAAAACACTGGTTTTGCTTTAGTTCATACTACTTATCTCTAGTAGGAAGTAGCTCTATCGGAACAACGGAAGAAATGATCTTACGTCGTTCATTGATTATACTGCTTGTAATTTAGCCGAACTTAAAAAAAAATCTTAATAAATATGAATAGTTTTTTAGGAACTGAAATGACATGGTCCTAAAACACTTCGTCGATACAAGTAATTACGCCGTATTTCAGTCATCCGTATAGCAAAGGTCGTTATTTGAAATTTCACTTCATCACCACCATCATCTTTGCCGAAAACAGCATCCACTGCTGGACATAGGCCGCCACCAAGATTCTCCACGACGATCGGTCAAGTGCCACACGCATCCGCAGTGGCATCCCGCGTGGGCATTCCAGACAAGAACAGAAACAATTAGGTTATAATTATGTTAACAACTTACCATGGTTTTTCTCTGTAAGAAGACTCCTCGTGGCCGGTAGGAACATCTCCATGAGGTCCGGTACCCTCCGTATAATGCGGAAGGCACACAGCGCCGCTTTCTTCTTTATGTACGCGTTCGGCGACTTGATCAGTCTCTCCACTTCTGACGCAAGATCCCGCGCCATTTCTGGCGAGGCTATTGCACCTAACGTGCATAGGGCTAGGCCGACCACGAATTGAGTGTTGCTGTTTAGGTCACTGTGAAAAATTACAAAATTAGTAATGTAACAAAACCACCTATGGTAACTGAACAGATGTAACATTATGAGGTAGGCCTTTTTTTTAATGTGTGGAAAATGCTTTACGCATACGACCGCCACTGAAGGGAGTGTGGCGGAAGTTATGTGAAACTCTTCCCAGATCAATCACCTTGGTGCCACTGAGTCATTGAACTACTCATCATCCTCGGACGATGAGTCGCTCGACGGCGCGGTGACACTAGGCAGGGTTGCGGGAAGGTTTACGCATGCTACCGCGTTAAGAGGTAGGCCTAGGAACACTTAAAGAGACGATGGAAATTATCACGGGTTGTTAGGATCTGTCGATAGGCATGGTTTAAGGGGTTTCTAAAAGCCTCATACGTGGCTAAATGTAACAAGACCAAAACAAATAATTTTGCAGATAACCGAATGTAAAACAAGTTAGTTTCTAAATAGACCTAGTCGAACTCAGGGCCATCGTGTATTTAAGGCTTTACTACCTTAATGAAGTCATTAAAAACAAGGAATCAAATACGATACATACGCCATTAAATATACTACTGTACTGTTTGCATGAAAAAATTTACACGCTTTTGAGTCGATACTTACGTTTCATTCCAAGTTCTATGTCACATTATTTGTAATCTCAATCAACAATCTCGACTACGAATCTAATGAGGCAATAACGAGTTCAAAAGCTTACAAATGGAACTGGTAAATATAGATTAAATACTAACAAGGTTTATAGATAAGAGTACCTATTAACCTTACTGCATATTGTTTAAAATTAATAATGAATGGAGATTGGAGGTGGTTCCATTGAAACTAGTAGCGATTTCTCCTAGATAACCTTCAGAGAAAGAACAATTGTATAAGTATTGGCATCACGGAGATATAGATGGGAAGAGCATATAGGCTACCTTTTATCCCGGAAAAATGAAAGGTTCCCGTAGAAAGTTTACAAGTCGCGGGCAACAGTAGGAGTACATAAACTAAAAAACAACACATGCCTCAACAATATACATAATACACATGGCTTCTTTTGCATTAGAATATTAAATCTGTCATTTCTAAACTACTTTGACAAGTGGACACGGCGTGCCAAGGTGCTTGCGGTTTTCGGCCAATCGATATAAGATTACCAATCTAGAATGATGCGGTGAGGCGCAATGACCCACATTCATTGTTACTTCAACAATATCATTGTAAAAAAACACAATACTAGCACAGATCAGCAATATGACCAGAATTTTAAAATAAGTGGACACATGAACAAGAAAAAACCTGTTTTAATTATAAAGAAAAAAAAAACATTTTAAAAGATTTCTTCTTTATTGACAAGCTTTTTAGCAATATGATTGGGAAGACTTCCGTAAATTTTAGTCTGTGACAAAATGTTTGTATGCCAAATTTTTTTGTAATTAAAAAAAAAAACATCTTTCAGCTTGTAAAAATAAAAGTAAATAAGACTTAAGAGAGATATTAAAATCCAGTGCGTGTTTTTATCTTTTTAATTTGATAGACAGTAAGAAAAAAACTAGCTACGTAATCAGCGACAATTTCAATTACAGCCATTTGTGTACATGTAAATGTAATTGTGTACAGTGACGGATCCAGGGAGGCAGCTCAAGCCCCCCCAAAACATGGGAGTCCTCCAATGACAAATGCGGTTAACTTACTACACTACCGGGTGTAAGTAATTCTACTTTTTTACTAAACCCTCACACAGGTTAAGCCCCTCCCAAATCAAAAACCTGAATCCGCCACTGACTGTGTTTAAAGATCTTATTTTAATATGTCAGTATAGTATTATTTTATTAATGTGTCAGTCAGTACCACATATTTATTTTTTTGTAGGAAACTCTTTTTATATATCACAATATTAATGAGTCCCGGAACATGTTCATATTTTTTTGAGATTGCTCCTGGCAGTGATAACTGGTAAGTAAACATAAGAAATCACCGTGACGAATTAGTCATGTAACAATAAATTTCAATTACTGTTGAAAAAAATTGTTTCTGTGAAACACTTTTATGTATTCAGTACGTTGACATCGCGTGAACCTTCGCAAAGAGGATTACATAACGATCAGCTGGAAGTTTGCAAGTAAAACTGGATGGATTAAAAATGTCGACACGACGTTTCACTGACGTTATTTTTAAGTTTTTAACGAAATCGAATATCTACTCGTATATTATAGCACTAGCTGTGTTTTAATATGACATTATTCGCGTGAATTACATGCTTGGCATGTCTTACCTTAGTTTTTACTAGCTGTTGCCCGCGACTTCGTCCGCGTCAATTTCTTTTATTATGATCGTGATTTGGTATTTTATTTTTATATATATATTAGGGGTTAAAGTATGAAATTGCCGTTTTGTATGGACATAATCGAGAAAAGTCATTTTTCCATACTAAATTTTTTTTTAGTTTTTTAAAAAAACGTCTGAACCATTTTCGATGCAATTAAAGGTGAAAGTTAGATGGTTATAAAGCTACGCATTATAGTATTAAAATTTCTGAAAATCAAAGTATATAATACAAATATACTTATTTGAAGCAAGAAGGACAGCTGACACATTGTAAGAGGTCTTTTCAACGACTTCCTTTGAAGTAATAGGCACTAGTATTGCATTTTTTTTTTAGTCAAAAGTTACTTTATTTAGTTTTTGATACAATACAAAAAGAATTACGCAATAATATGACTATACTTAAGAGCTATAAACAAAATAAAAAGTGGGAAAATAATCGGCAATTTCATACTTTAACCCCTATTATTTAATGGGTAACTTAAACCGTTTACGCAGCGCACGCAACGGACGCCTTTAAATATGAATAATTTTCCCTGTTTTTGCAACATTTTTCACTGCGGCTTCGCTCCTATTGGTCGCAGCGTGATGTTATTATAGCCTAAAGCCTGCCTCGATAAATGGACTATCCAACACAAAAATATTTTTTCAATTCGAACCAGTACTTTTGGAGATTAGCGCGTTCAAACAAACAAACAAACTCTTCAGCTTTATGGGTAATATTACTAATATTAGAAAGCATAGATAAAAGGTATAAAAAATTCGAATATAAAAGGAACTTACTCCTTAGCTACTTAAGGAGTACTTGTTGCTCCTTAGCTTTTAATATTGTGCGGTGCAGGCACAAAAATAAAATAGCACCACTCGTTCTCTTCTTTTAGTTATCGTCGTAAGAATGATTAGGGTGGACTGATTAGGACTGATCATGATAAATGTAGTATTGAATCAAGGTTGATTGAACAATGATGCAAGGTTCTCGTTTCACAGAATTACGAGATCAAAGCAAAATTACTTAGGGTTAGAAATCAATATACCGCTATTGTCGGCGTTAAAAAGCTTGTCCATAGCGTTTGAATCCTAAGTGAAATAATCATAATAATAATAATTTTGTCCACTGAGATATTATCTTTAGACAATTTTTTTTAAAAGAATGTATCAAAAACATATTTATTGTTTTTACGGGCTAAGTCTAGTGAATTACTTCCATTTAGAATAGTATGTGATCATAAAATAAAGTTTTATTAGAAAAGCACATTTTGCTGTCGGCGTTACTCGTCCAGATTTAACCCTTTTTCTTACAAAGAAATATTTTTCGTCAATGACAAACAAAAAATCCCCAAGAACAACTAAGCACCGGCTCAAAATTGGTTGCTCTTTCGTATGCAGTTTTGTTAATAAAAAAAATCTTCGAAACCCGTCAACCTGAAAAAAATAAGTCATGTCCTATAGAAAAGCCGGTACTCACTTCTTCAAGGAGTTGGTGATGAGGAGGTGCACGTCCTGGCGTTCGTCCAGCAGTAGCATTGCGCCCAGGTACCCGACGCGTTTGTCCGTGAACCTCGGACTGGCGATCAGCTTTAGGCACTCGAGCTGCCCAAAGTGGGCAGGGTAGCCCAACATGTGGATGTATAACAGCTTCGCGATGTTCCGGCATCTAGGGAATGGAGTGAAGATTACTTTTGAGTTCTCCGAAAAAAGGGCATTAATCCCTACTATTATTATAAATGCGAAAGTAACTGTCTGTCTGTGATTACGCTTTCACGCCTAAACCACTGAACCGCTTTTGATAAAATTTTGTACGAATAGACCTTGGGGAAGGACATAGGCTACTTTGTAACAGACTTTAAAAAAGTGGGATTAATGTTACCACCAGCAAAAATAGCATGTAAAAAGTTAAAAATATACCCATAATAGCTACTTCACGCGGACCAAGTCACGGGCAAAAGCTAGTACAAAATAATCTCTTCCTGGTAATTGAAAACAATCCGTTACTAATGTTTCTTGATGACATATAAGTAAATTTGTTTATTTTGGAACATAATATGCAAAAACTGCTATATCGCGAGGATGGAAACCTGTGCCAAGCAGCGGGACAAACAAACTAGCTTCTGTCCTTTATCGAGTTCTAATCAATCTTTGTACCAAACTTTATCATAATTGGTTCAGTAGTTCTGGCGTAAAAGCGTAACAGACCGAGTTAGTTTTGCATTTATAATATTAGTAAGTTAATAAGGATGAGAATAATACTATTTGATATAACAAAGCGTACTAAACCTAACATATTATGGTCGCAAACAGCATACATTTATAAAACAAAGAGTACATAACAATAACATATGCGTACCTCACACCTAGAGCGGACAATAGGAGGCAGGGCTCCAACCGACTGAAAAGTTCCTTTGTGTTTTAAAAATTAATTAGTTTTAAGGCTGAAATACGCGGCACGCTTAACTAGAGCAGTGTTATACAACTATAGAGGCCTAGAATTGCACCACTCTTTCTCATGCTATGGGTGTAAGAGACGACTGAAAGAAGTACTGCAAGAAGAAGACAGGAAACAGTGTCTTATCTCTACCATTGGTCAAACTACGATCGCGCCGACCCTTCTGTCAATCAAGACCGTTATGGTAAAATCCCCCTTTTTACCCGACTGCGCCAGAAGGAGGGTTATGTTGTTCGAGAGTATGTATGTCTGTATAATGTTTGGCATAGTATTTACTGTGAAAAAAATAAAATAAAAATTGCGGATTTTGGCGCCATGTTCAAATATTTGGCACGCTTTGCAGCTTGGAAAGAAAACTATCCTTCCGTCTCCTACTGGCAGTTCTTATGTTGCCCTTATCTTTTAAGACACCCATAGAAAGAGTAGAGATGGTAGACACATTTAAAGATCCGGCACCATACGACACCACTTATTTTATATCCAGTAGTGTACCGATACAACCGATGTAGGTAGATTATGTTTGCGTGATATATTGTTTTTAAACGTTACGTAAAATTACACTTCTAATAGAATGTACTGATATACCTTAAGAGTTAATAAAAACAAAATTTTAAGGCATAGCTCGTAATTTTAACATTAAATAAACCTTTACGTTTGTATTTCGTTCCAACATCGTACACAGACGTGTAATACACACTCTAATTTCGTGCGCTAATTAAGAGAAAGCTTCGTACACCGAAGTCTTCTACATAAAACGATCTTGCTGCTTAGTTACAAATTAATTATATACAGGGTGGGTGCGATATTATACTTCTATTAATGTTGTGTATCATAGAAACGCGTATAATAATTACTACGCATTTTGATGATTTTCAATAAGTAGTTACGACTTATGACTATTCCCAAGTAGATGCAAACAAGACGCTTAAAAATCAATTAGTTTCTTAGAAGTCTGTGTTGTTTCATCGAAGAAATATGCATTCTATAATGATGGTTTTACACTTATTTTATAAGTCACATAGTTCTCGATTTTTCTTTAAGGATCTAGATCTGTCCTTCGGGTATCGGGTGTCTTCTAAACCGCTTTACAAGCTTATATGAGTGACTTGCTTTCACTCACGACAGAAGAAGGTATTTACGACTCCACGTGCCTTCCGAAGCACGGCTATAGCCCACCCCGCCCTTTCCAAACCCAAGAAAATTAGGGCGACGTTGAATCAAACCCGAGACCCTTGCGTTATAGGCCACCGTAATACCCTTAAGGTTAGTTAGGGAATAGTTCAGTATCAAAACACACACTCGTAACATTGGCATTATCGTTTATTTTATAGAAATCAAGATAATCTGAAGGCTGATGTAAACGCATTAACCCCGCAACATATTATGTTAAAAGGCCATCTATAATGACTGTACTTTACATACTTACAGTACAGTACAGTCTACAGCTTATTAACTTGGCTTTTTAGCTAGCTAGCCTTTTTTGATTAGCAATAAAGAGAATTATATTTATCTATATATAAATCTCACCGTCTTCTTAAGCACAGATCTGTTTTGAATAATTCAAAATATTATTTTATATACTTTTTCGTCCTACTGTTGGGCAAAGGTCTCCCCTAATCCGCTCTACCAGGCTCTATATATCGCCAAAGTCTACCAATCCCATGCTAGCCTAACTAAAACATCACACCATCTCTACCTGGTTCTACCATTACGGCACCCACCGTGTGACGATTAAACATATTAAGGGTTAACAAACCAAAAAAAGGTCAAATTTTCACAATCGATATTTAAATCTCGAACATGGTACTAATCGTTTCAAATTTGCTGTTTCGTAGCTTAAAGACCAATTGTTCGGCTTTAGCACACAACACTTGAATAAATTATTCGAAACACCGAGCCTCCAGTATTACATCATAACTATTAAAACACCATTACTATTAATATTTGGAGTATTCTGACATTGATAATGAATTATTAGAAATTTATCAGTATCGGTAATTATATTTTAAATTTCTTATACATTAGACAACAGTGACGTCACAAGTTAACGTACTGATATGACCAACTATTTATTCTGGATCCGGATTTTTCAGTCTAGTGATAGTGACCATGAAAGTTTAAATGAGTATGATACGGAAGTCGTTAAAAACAAGCTAGAGGGATGCAACAGCCGCTTGGAAAGCCCCTACACCAGACAGAAAAGAAAAAGACTGAAAAATAAATGGCTGTAAACCCACCTCCAAACGCTGTCCTCCTCTCTGAAGGTGGATCTGATGTAGGCGCATTCCTTGTTGACAACACTACGCTCTTCGGCCGCCGTCCGAGCCGCCCTGATCTGCCTGATGAGATCCCTCAGCCGCGTCGGCGTCGGCATCCGCACTGAAACCGGCGCGACTATTACGGACGACACACACACATAAAGCAATAATCAGTGCATTTGATAAGGTGCAGTTATTATGGGTTAGCAATGAAATTGTACCGCCGAAATTGTTTGCATTGGGTGTTAGATCGATTTAAAGGAAATACGAAAGCGGCTCGTTGGTGTGATAAAAATATATCCTTTGAAGAAGAAAAATAGGTGTTTGAAATTTGTATGAAGGTACGAAATTAATAATGACATGATAACGATTTTAAGACAGCTATATAAGTATCTAATCTTTATCGTTTCACCAAATTTATGAATGACATTTTTATAGTGTCTATTACTTTGATTTAAGTAAGTGTAAACATATCTTTTCAGCTGACTGTACATATTTGAACTCGCTGTCACAAAACTGACTAATCAAAATCAATCTCGAGCGAGCAAAACCACTGGCAAAATCTTGTCTAATACAGCTGAGAAACAGTTAATTCTACCGTCATAAGAACAACAACAACTCTACTCGATTGACTTCAATCTCAATTGAAGTAAAGAAGTACGCTAACTCAGCAAATTAGCTCGTACTACGACTATAATGGGACCCTTATTGGTTGTTCGTATCATACATGTTAAAAGAAGAGATCGATAATGTCCTATATTAGGGGTTAAAGTATGAAATTGCCGTTTTATATGGACGAAATCGAGAAAAGTCATTTTTCCATACTAACAATTTTTTAGTTTTTTTAAAAACGCCTAAACCGTTTTCGATGCAATTAAAGGTGAAAGTTAGATGGTTATAAAGCTATGCATTATAGTATTTAAATTTCTGAAAATCAAAGTATATAATACAAATATACTTAATTGAAGCATAAAGGTCAGCTGACACATTGTAAGGGGTCTTTTCAACGACTTCCTTTGAAGTAATAGGCACTAATATTGCTTTTTTTTTAGTCAAAAGTTACTTTATTTAGTTTTTGATACAATAGGTACAAAAAGAATTACACAATAATACGACTATAGTTAAGAGCTATAATAAAAATAAAAAGTGGGAAATAATCGGCAATTTCATACTTTAACCCCTATTACTTTATTGATCAATCGGAAATAATCTAATTAATAGATATTATCAATGAGGGATGGTCAAACATGACACCCATGAGTGGACCCTTTTAAAATGCTAATAGACAGAGCAGTAAAAAAACGCATTGCTATATGAGGGCGCGTATTTAACAAGAGAAGTTAATCAGAAAGTTTAAAGTTACAGTATAGTATATTAAAACAAGTCTTGTCTAATGATACAAACAGTTTCACCTTGTAAAATAAAAATGAGGATGACAAGGCAAATATCTTTTACTTAAAATTGTTTTATGAAATATTTACCTACAATTTAATGAGAAAATCAAGAGATATTCTTTGAATTTATAGAACTGTAAAATATGATTTTCTATACCAAACTATGTAATTCACAGAGCAGCTTCCGCAATTTATAGTAAGTAAAAGGAATTCAGACTTATCAAGTAAAAATTTAATTAATAGTTTATTTAGTCTTGTGGGTTTCTTTTATTTATAATATATTTCGGCAGTACAATTTCATTTGGTTATTATTAGAGACATAAAAATACGAGAGAAATGTTTTATTAGTAAGTTTAGTCAACAAGGTTTTTTACTATTAATAAACACACAGCTTACAACTAACTCGTTAGTAAATTACTCTTTATATTCTATGTCTAAGGTGCTAAGATTTTTTTTAAGTAATGCTAGCATTTGTTAGAACCCAAAACCATTTTATCAAGCACAGTTAATTATCATATTTATACTTACAAGACCCAAAAATAACTAAATCAAACTTGGTTTGGGGATATTAAAAAGTATGAATTTCCTAGTATGTTGAAGAATAGCAAATAAGTTGTTATACAGAACTCACCTCTTTCTATGGCCTCATTTACCACTTGTTTTATGGTAGCAATATTAAACGCCGGGTTAAACCTACAAATAAAAAAACTTGGTATTATATCTAATTAGGAAACAAGATCTACTACAAACAAGATCAACAGTACTGAGTGCTTGTCATCATGGAATTTTTATTTTCTTCAACAATATAGTTAATAATTGGGGATTCTACTCACAAATCTTTAGATGCAAGTGGAAATAACTTAAAAAGGTTAAATGCTGTATAAGTAAAAGTCTATAATCATCCCACTGCAGGAAAATGGCCTCCATCCATCATTGAATTCAAGTAACCACAGCAATGATGGGTACTGGCATAATCACCACGATGTAGGTTGGTAATCTCAAACCCGCGCAAATTGTTGTTGCCCAACCCGGGGATCGAACCCGGGACCCCGGGAGCTTGGCTCGGTATTAAAACCACTAGACTAAATGCTGTATATGTACAAACCATTGTAGTATTTTGTACTTAGACAGCATTTATAGCCAAAATAATATTTAGACAATTTTTTTTTACAAAAAATTACCTACATAACATAAGAAAAATATTACTTTTTGTTATTAATTAATGTTTTAAAGAGAAAGCAAAAAGCAGTGTTAAAACCCAAATAGGCAATAAAGGCAAAATAACTCGTGTAAAATTAGATTAACTTATAGCATAATATTTCTATACACAGTAGATTAAAAGAATTAAGATAAGTCAATATTTAAAAAGTAGGTATAAAGAAAGGTGATTAGTAACAGAGTACAATGGGTAATATACTGGAATTAAATAAATTTTAAAACCTATATTATGTTGATTGCTACTGAACAGTAACATGTAAATATTAATAGTGAATCAAGTACATAAGTGTAAGTTAAATTTAATCTGTATATTTGTACCGGTTTTCAAGCCACTTGAACAAAGAGGTTGTAATTTTTTTTCGTAAACTGTAAATTAGAAACTATCCCACAGGCACTATTATTTTTTTAGGGATAAGAGTGGACTATTTGCTAAGTTTGTGACATCAAAAAATAATGATTCAATTAAATTATTAAATATTTTCAGACATGCCACACTGGGCCACACAGAACCATCTAGTCCCAAACTAAGCTAGTACTACGAAGCTTGTCATATTGGCTACTAGACAACAGATAAACTTAATTTTATATTATTATATTTTTTCGGAAATATAGATGATAGATAGAATATTCTTTATTGCACACCAAACAGGGTAATTAAAATCAAATCTATACTAATATTATAAAGCTGAAGAGTTTGTTTGTTTGTTTGTTTGTTTGTTTGAACGCGCTAATCTCTGGAAGTACTGGTTCGAATTGAAAAATTATTTTTGTGTTGGATAGTCCATGCCTCGAGGAAGGCTTTAGGCTATATAACATCACGCTGCGACCAGTAGGAGCCAAGCATCAGTGAAAAATGTTGAAAAATAATCGCGATCTTAAAAACTGAAATTGACGCGTACGAAGTCGCGGGGAACAGCTAGTGTTTTTAATAAAAGGATGTACAAATTGGGCGGCCTTATCGCTGAGAGCGATTTCTTCCAGACAACCTTTGGGTCAGGATACAATAAATAAATATATGCTTATACGAAGTGTTATCAATGAGCGAAACATAAAACACAAATTAAAAGAACACCTGTTATCGCTTTTGTAGTTTGTATAAAGGTAACATTATGGTTATTATTTAAATTAGGGGATTTTTGTTATTTTTAATAGTTAAGGTATTCATTATTAATCTAAATTATATAAAGACGAATCTTTATTATATAGTGCTACACACAAACCCAAGAGGTTTATTAAGTACTGTTTAGAGTTTTAAAATTGTAAAATTAACTGTAATTGATAATATTAAATAAAAAAAAAAAAAAAAAAATACTACATAGAAAACACCCAGAACAGTACAAATAGACAAGTTCATGCACACAAATATTTGTACTGTGCGGAGATCGAACCCACAACATATGGCTCAGAAGCAGCGTTTACTACCACTGAACCAAATGGTCATCAGATTGTAGTTAACTATTTGATAAATTTTTTTCAAAATCAGTTTCTTCAGTTGATCCAAGGATTACCCTCAATGACTTCATATAGGTACTTTACTGAGTTCAGGAAGAAGATGATATACCTACTTTATTCATATTACAACATTGTTTCCAAAATAAACAGATAAAGTTTTATTATACTCTTGTGCAGCATAGACTGTATAATTAGTTTTTCAATTACAAACTAAAACTATGTATTATCCAAAGGGAAAAGTATCATGTAGTATGGTTTCCCTTTTTGCCAAATTTAAAATTATTGATTACCCATATTATGTGGATTTGTGAATTATAGACAAAATACAAATAAATTTTCACTAACATCTGTGCATAATCACGCATTTATGGCATTGATCTCATAGACGAGCCACCATGCATGCTGAATAAAAACTCATTTAGTAAAAAATACTTAATTTAATCGTCAATTTTTATTACCACAGTAAGATGAGTTGAGTTTTTCCTAGGTATTTTAATCTAAAAATTAGCAATGTTGAACTCTATAAGTAGTGCATAGCATATAGAGAAGGTTGGTAGAAGAGTGTGATAAAAAAATGTGTTATGTTTTTGGTTGATATCAGGTAAATGCCATAAAATAGTCTTGGTTAGTAAATTAATGACATATGCATTAGATTAATTTTCAATTATTATTCTGTGTGTCACAATAAGGTCATGGAAAATAAAATAAGAAGAGCAATGCACTCAAAAAATACTCTTTGTAATGATGTGTAACAGTAGCATTCAAGATCACTTAAAATCAATTAAAAGAGTTTTAATCCCTCAACCTCCAGGAGGCATTCGGGTGTCATGATAACAATTGATTTCAATTGTGTCTGGAATAACTCACGATCGAGGGATTAAACAAAAATTAATTTTAGTTTTTAATCAACTGAAGATAACACCTTGGTGTTATCTGATTCTCTTAAACATTTAGCAAGTTTCTTGTAGACAAGAAAGTAGAACAACATAGGCAATATTATTGTTTAAATGCTGAATAGAATACCTCTACAGTTCTATTATGATTAGCATGCCTATCCTACATGCAACAAAGTCAAATATTATGTAAATGCAGTAAAAAGATAGTTATCATTCATAAGAAAGCGTAGAAAGAGTTAAAATGAATGCTGATGTACTATGGGAAGAACAAAATCATCAGATAGAAAAATAGATAATTTTTACCCGGATTCGGAGCCGTTCATCTTGATGTCGTGAGGGTTTTCCTTTAATGTAATTCAGATGATTCTTGAATTACTAGTGGCACAGGTAATCGCTCTTGAAAGGGGCAGGTGCAAAGGACAAGTATCAGAAAGGAAAGTACACTTAATTACAGAAATCACGACTTGTACACTGTTGAAACATAAATCAAAGAAATAAAGACTAATTTACATATATTTAGTCAGGTCTTTATGCATTTTATCGCCTCAAAAACCTTAGAAATGCAAGAGAAATCACACGCCACCTTTGACTAACTTCTCTCATATTTTCACTTCCTATTCAATCACGATTGTGCGGTTTAGTATTTCAAAGTATTTTCAGGTATATTAGACACTAAATAGACGAAGAAATATTTTATCACAGCACGTAATTACACGAAGAAATAATACGACAGTCGCCAGCTGACATTTCCGTGGTGCGTTGCAAGATTCAACATGGCCGACTCCTCACGCATGACGTTTACTAATTTTTGGTCAACTCAAATACTTTTTAAAGTTGTCCATCCATAGACATGTCTTTTTATTAGTAGGTAGTTAAAATATGTATATATTTATTTGAGCGTTTGCTTATTTATTGTTTTTCAAAATACATTTATTACTTTTAGAAATATGTATCGTTGAAGATTAAATACTTCTCAGTCTATATAATTTTCAAGACATACAATTTATGGTTGAATTAACTTGAATATTTTCCGAACGAACGCGCGCGACGTGGAAAACCTTTGGTAATTTGGAAAAAGTCTACATCTGCATCGGGCAGAAAAACATTTTCCTATTTATTTCTTCCCCCCAAACCCGGCTTTACTTAGTACTTGCGATTGAAATTACTATCGATCGAATAAAACAAGTACGAGATAAGACCAAAAATATGTAGCCAAAACTTTATTTCGTTGGTTTACCTACCTTCTATTTTGTTCTGGCGGTAATACGCTCCAATCCACTTCGTACATAGGATATGCCATAACTTAAGCATTAACAAATAACACTAACACTTAAAAAATATCATTTCACAAGTAGGGCACAATATTCCACGGCGGTGCAAAGCAAACTGTTATCAGAAGTGTTTTATCAGGTAATACAGGTACCTCCTTGAACGCCTATCCAGCAATTACGTATCTCTTATCAAAGGTACGATTTATCACTGAAAAAGGATAGCAATATAACCACCGTTTTACTAATGTTTTTTTATTCTTAATGTCAATACAGTATGTACAATACAATGGGTCGAGTGTAGTCGAGTCACAGCATTATCTAAATAGGAAAACTCATTATTATTCATTGTATTTCTCGTCGTGGACGTGTGTTAAATGCAAGTGACGTCTTCGTACTATAAGTTATCGTCATGGTTCCTCGGTGGTCGGTCGACGCTGTTCCTTTTGATGCAGTCCACTAGCCATCGGATACCTTCATCAACACCATCCCTGAAACAAAAATTCGATTTGAAACAATCTTTTTAATTCATGTCTTTTATTAAAACGCAAATTAAGGAATAATAAATGCATACTTCATTTAGGTGAAATGTCCAATTTTCATTGTGAAATTTTACCGACAAAAATAAAGAGACTAAATTTATGAACTTAATGTTAGTTTTCGAGTCGTAGTGTTTTATAGGTACATATACATAGATACTTAAGATCGACTGAAAAATATAGCAAATTGCAAGATCGGATATCGAAAAGAAAAACTGAATTCGTAACTCGTAAGATCGTTAAGCCCGACAGGATTAGATGCAAGCAATACGAGATTTCCAAGTGTCCGTAAAAAAATAGTTATATTCAGCCATAAGTAAATAAAAACGTACCGACGACAGCACATTAGGCTAGCACTGGGGCATCATAACAGTTGTTAATAAATGCGATTTGCAACTAAAATGTATAGCCTGATGATACTAATCTCGGTATGGCTTCATCGGCCGTTTGCTTTTGCGAGTCACGCGTAGGGTTGCCATTCGTCCGGGATTCCCCGGATTTGTCCTATAATTTAGACTATCAGGGGAGCGTCCGGGCCAGACTATATTTCAAGTCCGGATTTAAAAATTCAAAAAAGAGATACCCCCTGATCGCACGCCTCGATCAACCGACGATATCAATTGTACAGACAACAGCACGTCAACCTACCACAAAACGTCAAATTTTCTCAATGAATATTGATCTCTACTAGTTGGACTTAAAGTTGAAAATCAATTCAATAACCTTTAACTTTGAGGGCAGGTTGACCTGCCGTTGTCAGTACATTTAAAATAATGATCTAGTTGTAAGTTATCATTTTTGCTTGAGTGACGTTCTAGAATATGGGTCTTTGAGTATACGTCATCTATTTGGTAAACACAAGTAAAATTGCCTCTGCGTCGTCATTCACAAATGAATATGCAAAGTTTATGTATATGATGTTATTTGTTTTTACATACACTACGAGTACTACGACGCATACAATTTAAGCACGAGAAACTCAAACCTTTGCTAAGACACATATCTCGCCGGCATATTAGGCTAATTATAGCCTTTATGTAAATAGTTAATATATTGTAATCTGTGCCCCACACAACACGACAAACGCCACCACTGATAAAAACTAGACCATTAAATTACGTTAGTTGCTTTAAAAAAAGGCGGAGCGGAAAAAAGGATTTATTTTCTCATTTTACTTAAGAACGCTCTGCTGGTCTAGTGGTTTGAATACCGGGCCAAGATCTCCGGGTCCCGGGTTCGATCCCCAGATCAGGCAACAAAAGTTTCGAATCTTCGAAGATTGCTCGGGTTTCTGTTCATCAACCCGCATTTGGCAAGCGAGGTGATTATGCCTGTACCCATCATTGCTATGGTAGGTAACTTGAATACAATGATGAAGGCCTTTGCCCTTCAGTGGGGTTGTTACAGGCTGTTACTTTACCCATTTAAAGCTGAAGTGGCCATGAGCATGATGTCCCTGGCTCCAATGAGGTGTGCATTCTGGTTGAATATCGGTTTCACTGTGTGCACACCCATGCAGTCCGGAATGTCTTGTTTGTTTGCCAGCACCAAAAGTGGAACTCCTGAGAGATGTTCTGATGCTATCATCCTGTCTGAAGAATTCAATAAATATTAATTCATTTTAGAAATAAAAACAACAAATAGGTATGGTGTTTATTATCAAAATAGTCTACAAGTGTGTGGATTGATAATAAGATCTCAATCACAATTCCAAACATTGTCTACAAACTCCTCTGAAACTTCAAATAAGAGCAAAAAGCTGTTTTCTGCTTGTGGAGCACATAGTTCACAGCTACTGCCATATTATCATGTCTGTTTATCTGGCCAATGTTGAAACTTTGTTTAAGGTTATGTTTTAAAACTAATTTAAGGTTGTTTGCTAATACCCTTACAGGGTTTTGTTACATTTATTTTGTAAACAAAATGCAATAAATATATAAATAAATAAATATTACACCACTACTATACACAAAATGAAAGGTTTAATTAAAAAAATTAAAGATATAGGTAAATTGTATCTGTTTCATATTTAATTTAAAGTATGACAGGCCCTAATGCTTTTCAAAGTTTGATGTTAAACTTCTTAGCACCCATAGTCTTAAATTGCAGGCGCGGTGTCCATCGGGGAATCAAATACTTGGATAAGAATAAGCAGTGTCTCAGTATGAGCTGTTATTTAGTAACAATAGTATAAGTTCCGCATAGAATGGGTTAGATTTGTAAAATATTTTACTAGATTGAAAAGTAAGGTCAAAACCATTCAATGTCCAACTCACCAAATGTTTCTTTTGATTCAGATACTCTTTCCCTGTCAGAAGAATCCACAATGTAAATGACAGCATGACACTCTGCATAGTACTGAAACAATTATTTTGTCTGTGACACAAAAAAGTAGGTCTCGTAACAATAGAAAACAGTATATTTCAATGACATCCTATATTAAGGTTAACGCAAATAGCTAGTGTACCACCTGTATTTATAAAGAAGTAATTACGTATTGCTTAAGAAATTCATAACTTGATCCCTCGATTGTGAGTTATTCCAGACACAATTGAAATCAATTGTTATTGTGGCACCCGAGTGCCTCCTGGGGGTTGAGGGATTAAGATCATACTTCCTAAATGCCTAATGCCTGAGTAAGGGAAATAGGCCAACCTTTCTTATTATCATATTATTTGGTTGTGAATGCTAACTTTTGATAGTTATAACTTCTAGTAATTATCAGCATATAAATTATCTCTTAATCCTTCGACGATCGGATATTCCAGACACAATTAAAATCAATTGTTATTGCGACAACCGGTTGTCGCTTGGGGTTTGAAGCGTTAAGTAATTACTTTTAGTCAAGTAATCACTTATAGTTCTTTATAAATACGGGTGTAAGCAAGTAAGACTTCATAAAATTCATGTTGGTATAAGCAGGTCAAAAGTCAATTTATTTAGGGCCATAGGGAATGCACTGCTAAGGGCCATAGAAGCCATATAGTGGTAGAAAGAAAAAGGTGGTGAAGTCATTTACTTTGTCCCAAAGAGATTGGAGTTCTTGTTGTCCTCCAAGATCCCAAAAGTTCAGCATTACTCCATCTACAGTAATTTTGCCTATGTTAAGCCCCACTGTAGTCGTTATCCTATTTGGATTCATCGCTTTATATTTTTTACTGAACTTCGTTTTCGTTGCTTCCAAATACGTCTGTGAAAATCGTAAATTTATTAAGTATTGTTGAGAAACACGAAATTTGTTGTCAAACATTTTAGATATTCACCGTTTTGCCCGCATTGTCCAAACCTAAAATTAACACACAGTACTCATCTTTTTGAATAATATATTTGTAAAAACCGTGAAGTAAAGTGTACATTTTAAATCATTATTTTATTTTTCTTTAAACTAAACATGAATACTTTGAGCCTTGAAGTTTCACAAAATAAACACGCAATCTTTGGATTTCTATTTTAACGTTTACGTGTTGCTGTCGTCTGTCATAATTTAAAAATATTTGGCTTAAAAGTGTTTACTGATAACAACAAAAATCTGTGATCCGATCTTAACTGATGTCAGTATTGTCAGTATTTATTTTAATTTTTATTTTACTGCGAGTGCGAAACAGTTTCGCGAAACTGGAAAATTGAAAACATTCAGAGAGAGACTGTCAGATTCAGTCTGACTGAAGTCTGACAGTTGACAGTAGTTGACAGCTCAGGTTGACAGACAGTGTCAATGTCCATCAGTCAGTACCATTTTTTTTGTTTATTTATACTTTTTTTTGAAACGGATAAGGTCTGAGAATATACTGCCATGTCATTAGTGAGAATTCTACATTCTCAATAAATACATAAAATATCTTAAATACTTACTTATACATAATAACTTAACCTAATCTTACCCTAAACTAACCTAACTCATTGAAATGTATGGTTGGTTTCTACATTTCAATGATCACAGGAGTTTTACGCGAGAACGTGTATATCAGAGTCAAAAAGGAGCGCCTTTTCTTGTTTCTCACTATTATTTAAATTATTCTACTCACTGATACATTATTATAAAAATGCCCCTTTTTTACTATAAATGCCGCTTATGATAATTTCACAAAATTACGAAGCACCCTAAACTAACCTAACTCATTAATGATCACTTTTCAATGATCACAGGAGTTTTACGCGAGATTCGAGTCAAATAGAAGCGCCTTTCCGTGTTCTTCTTTTATTTGATTTATCCTACTTGCTGACACAATATTAGGTATTATTACAATGCTACCACTTGTAATGTTGTAAGCACAGAGTACTTTTTAATTGTAAGCATACGTTGATATAAAATATAAAGGTTTCAGGTTTGGATAACAGAATGTGCTTTGTTGCTTGCTAAAACTCGTTAAATTGTTGTCGATACGTACGAAAAATACACTACAGCTAAGCTGATGTTGTGGCATAAACGAAAACGTAGTAATAATTTGTTTAATGACAACCACAAAATGTAAAAAAAAGTAAATCCTGCTGATGTCGATTACTGAGCAAGTAATCACTATCGATTGTCATTGGATCAATTAGGTCAAAATCAAGGATCAAAATAAACACAAGCAAGCTTTTTATTAGTGAGAGATTACTTGCTCAGTGTTAGTGCTATCCAAGTGATCATTTGTTCAGTGGTGGTGTCTGCAACCTGAATTTTATTTTTTTCGAAATCACAAGCCAGATACAACTTACAATCAAATACAAATTGTATTTTTTTAGATTTCAGTTAAACCAAAAACTGGTATAATGCCCTCTAAAGGTCAGAAAACACCGACTATAGAATTGAAATCAAGCACGTATGGTGATTCAGATTTTGACTGTATAACACCCCGTAGTGTAAGTTTAACATTGATTCTTGATGGTGACCCTCCTGGTCCAGGAGATTGGCCATTCTTGACGTTTTTTAATGGTCAAATTGTCTTGGAAGGTAAATGGCAGAAAGGATTAGTTCTCGAAACTGAAGCATTACCGCTAGATCTTAAAGATTTATACTTTCAACAACTTGTAGCAGAGCAACCTTTGATTTTTATTCTTCGTACTACCGGAGGTAAGGGAGCTAAAGACCCAGATCCGTTGCTTAATTTGGACAATCGAGCTGGGGCCACTGTTGATTTGTTACCTTTGGTTTTGGGAGAGGAAAAAATAAATGTCCATGTTCCATTAATAATGCTAGCTACAGGCGAACGCACTGACTGCATTGTTGAAGCATGTGCCACAGCAACGGGACTATGTGAAAATAATAGAGTTCCTTTTACAATAACTATGCTGTCAGCTCATTGTTTACCGTTTGCTAAAGATGGTACAGCATATTTAGCTGCTATTGGTTTAAATGATATTACTGATCGCATAGCAGTCAATTTTGGCATGTCCCTGAGTACGCGTAATGCGATAAAAGTCGTATGGGCATCAGCAAGTAATGCCGGACAAGCAGCTAATACATTTTATAATGTTCCATACAAAGATAGATTTATTCCCCAGGATTTTGAGCCACAAGATAGGGAAGATTGCAATTCTTTTTATTGGAACGCCATGAAAAGGGTATTAGTTGATCCAGTGGAACTGCGCCTTCGACTTTCATCTCCATTTTTAATCGAAGTAGCAGGAGTTCCTAAAACGGGGAAAATAGACGTTCGCGGTCGATACATGGGTATGGTTGATGCTGGTGTTCTCCTAGAGTCTGGACAGTATGGTGTAATAACCTGTACAAAGCTACTATTCTATAATGAAGCGGATCTTCCTGAAAATATTGGTGCCTTATTAGAGTTACCGCCTACTAGTGCCAAAGTTAGTGCCAGGGAAACTGATTTAATTACAGATGATTTTGGGCATAATGCGTATATTGCAATAAGATTTGATGTAACTGAACCTCTAGTTGCAAAGTCCAAAATATCCCGGTTATACGAAGCTTTGGGATTTCTGTCCCCTGAAGGACAATCATTGCCAGTTGATGGATTGGATATTGAGCTACCACAGGAGGATCCTTCGATTGATGTAAGACGGGTTAGAAAAGAAGGTGGTGCTCTAGCTGTCCATAAGGAGTTAAGTGGTCTTGCATGCCGTGGGGCCGTTCCTATGAATCAAGGTATAAAGCGTACGGCTGCGAATCGATTACTGATGAGAGTGAGAACAATGCTCAAACAATTTGCACCTGGCGAATGCTCTTACATAGAATGGCAAGATACAATAACAGCTCAACACGCGGCATGTAGACGGGCAGTTACTGCCTCGTTTGCACCACAACCACCACAACTTCATGTGTCTTCGCGAGTAGCTGCTGCCAGATGTCGCTTAGCTGGAGATACAAGAATTTCAGAGATGCACACTGAAAATAATTTAAAAGTTGGCAGCTCTCTCCCGAGACCGTTACTTTCTAAGGCTTTACGGTGCCTGGAGGAAAAAAATGAAATGGATGCTAGAACTTATTTGCTTCAAGCTATGAACCTACACATACGCAACAGGTTTTTGCTGTGGATATTTGGAGCCCTTGAATTTGACAAAGGACCAGATGGTTTTGAATCTGCGTCTGCTGCTTTTCGGATTGCAATAAAAGGTGATTATTCTGAAGGAACTACTAATGCAATAGGTTGGGCTGCGTTACACGCGTTGTACCATTCCAACAATAATAAGTTTGCAGCTTTCGTATCAGCGAAAAAAATGAGAAAAGCATATGAATTGCCCAGAGAATGGAAGAAGTTTCTGAATAGATGGGTAGAAATAAGTGGAGAGGAAGAAACCTTCTGGATTCCTTCCATCATCGCTTTTGATAATCCCATTTTAATTGCAGCTGCATTTTTTCTTTGTTTACGATGTTATGCTTTTAGTGAGAGATTGTTACAATGTTACGAATTGCAATGTGCTACACGTGGTTCTCGGTTCGGGATAAAAACGAAAGTAGGTCCTGATCTTTATTACGTTAAAGCTGCAGCATGCTTAATACGTCGGGAATTAGAAAAGGCCTTGGTAATAACTGAAGAAGGTATACAAAGATTTGGTCCTTCGCCAATGATGTCGCAAATGCGAGCAACGTGTATGATGTGCGTTCGCGGTTGGGACGGTGAATGTGAGAACGCTCTTTCTGAAGCAGAGAGAGCTGGTGCGGAGTCAAGCCCTTCGTTGCTGTTGAAGGCAGCTCTATCGGGTTTAAAAATTGACCCCGATGCGGCTCTTCAAAGAGCTGCTCGCGCTCATAAGATAGCTCCTTCTGCTCATTCCGCGTTGACCATAGGTCGTATCTATACTAAAATTGGCGAGGAAAGTCTGGCCGAAAGATGGGTCTCGGCAGCTGTTAAGATGGAGCCACTGTTGGCGGATGGATGGGCAGTTCTGGCACTGTTCGCAATGTACCAAAGAGACGTCCATAAGGCTAGAACTATGCTACGTACAGCGAAGCAAGTTGGCCCGTTGTCTTCAGATATAGAGGAGGAGGTAAAGAAGATAATGGATATTATTCAAGTGGAGACTTTACCAGACTCCCTTGTGAAGAATTTATGTTTCTGTGATTACTTTTAAGATAATTATAAGTATTTATTGACGATCTGGATGCTTTTGCTTCTAAACCAGTGTCTGCAAGTTTATTTATTTCAAGGATTATTGGAACGCTTATTTTAATTTGTATAAATAATTAATAAAACTCATAAATTTCATTAGACTTTTACTCTTTGCCCAATCGTGGAGTGATTACTTTTCACTGTTTTTTGCCCGCAACTTCGCACGCATGGAATTTTGATCATGAAACTTCATATATGTATCAAAATAATCTTACAGGAACCGTATCTTTTTCTGGGATAAAAAGTAGCCTATAATATGTTATAGTCATTAAACTAACGCCGTGCCAAATTTCATTCAGATCCTTTGAGTCGTTTTAGCGTGAAAGAGTAACAAATAAAAGTTGTAGGTATGGAGGTATGGATCCATATAATATAGGTACCTAAAACTTTTCGCGTTTAATTATATTATTAAGTAGTAGGATTCAAATAGGCCAGTTAGGTAGGTTAACGTTAACGTCAACGATTAAGTATGGGCCAGGCTTGAGGATTCTTACGGATGTTTTAAAAATCCTAAAGGTGAAAGGGACTAATGAACTAAACAATTACTTACTCTAGTCAGAATAAAAAAGCTTGACCATTTACGATAAAACTTTTAGATGAGAACGTCTTACAGTAGAATAAAAAACAGACGGAACTAAAGTATTTGCAGGTATTTACCTACGTGCCAATTATTCAATTGTTTAGCTAATTAGATACTGAGACAGACGGAACACCGTGTCGCTAAAATAGAGGTGTCGCCGAGTTTATTTATACTTCGTACTCTGGGAACTAAGCACTGCATTTCACTGAGAGTTTGACGCGACTGAAAGTAGGTTAGCTAGTCACAATATCTGATAACAATCCAGCGATAACACCTGATGGCGACGCGAATACGAATATACTTCGAGGAACAAATGATTAATTGCGCCCATACACACCTTACGGTTTGGTCGAAAGATACGATAAAGTTATTGTAGATAAATGTCGGATGGTTAATTCTGAGCCGTTGCATCATTGCTAGGAGGCGCGCGGTCCGCGACATACACAAACAGTCTCTGAGGTGGAACGACCGCTCTTTGTTTTCATTCGAGTTTCAAACAAGATCTTGGATATGTGAAAGAGAAAAACCAAAATGGCACTATCGACGAATTGCTGGAAATATCTTGTGTTAACTTTCAATGTTTTGTTCGCGGTGAGTACAGTTTTTACTACTTTTGTGAACTCGATTGACACAGTTATCTACTCGTACGCTGAATCAGCGAGCTTTGTTACCATAACAACACAACGAAAACATGTAGTTTGAAGTCCAATTAAAAGTTTAATACATTAGACCGTACTGATTCACTATTTTGTGAGAATTATTTAAATAGAATTAAAAGTTCTACGAAGTGTTTTTAAAATGAGTGCATTGTACGCTCAATTAATACAACGCGGCAAAATAAAGTTGTACACTTAAAACTATTAATTGGCGCTAGTGGTTACGCTTTACGTCCAACAATCACAAAGCAGTAAGGTTAGAGATTTGTTGAGATTATTCATGCATTTTGTTTTAGTCGGATATGATTTGTCTGTAACAGTAGTTTTTTTCTCAACAGATGTCAGCAGTTGTCCTGTTTGGCGCGAGTGGATATCTGCTATACAGGCTGTTTGTGTATCGACATTTCATTGGAGTGAATGTGGAATACCCTGCTATCCTGCTTTTGATGATGTCCATAATCACATGCTCGATAGCTTGGATTGGGTGGAGGACAGCCAAGTCAATGCATCAGATCCATGTCATTATGGTGGGTTTTTATTAAAAAACTGCGGCTTTAAGACTTTGAGCTTATAACTTTGTGGATATGAAAGTAATTTACCTTCCATAAAATACATATATATAACCAAAACTGGAAGGAGCGTCACTGAGCCCAGTGCAGGTCAATAGGACCAAATTTTAGAGAACTCTATAAAAAAAAAACGAAAGCGGTCAGACCCGTAAAAGTTTTGCGTGGTCATACATAAAAACTTAAAATAATAATGCTAGCTAGCGTTATTATTCTAATTTTTACAATGCCTTGATGTTGTTTATCGAATAAATTGTAATTTCACAATTTATAGCGTAATGCCTGTAATAAATTCGTTAGAATTTGCAAATTATTAATAAATGGTCAGAGCAGTTTTCAACTTCGATCGAGTCCCCAAAGTTATCAAAATTTATGTTCCGGAATTGCGTTTACTAACTAGGTATCGTTCTGTAGTTACTACACACGATTGTTTTTTGTTCCGTGCTATAACGATAAAGTATGGCTTTTATTGCCAAAGTTTGTTTTCGACTGAAGTATTTATTACCTACTACTGTATAAAGAGAACGATTGTTAACCTAATTTCACAAGGTTCTCATTGTTGGGTCGGGGTTAGCTTAAAATATAAGTTAAGTAGATTACAAGATTTGAAAATATGCTTTGTTCGTTTTTCGCAAATTGTATCATGAATATCCTAGTTATATGTATTTTTTTCTTTATTTTTATTTTAATTTTCATTTGTATTGTATGCACTACTTAACCTAATACATACTTAGGTGTCGTTCTGTTGAAAGGAAAAAGTTTGAATGGTAAAAAAGATGAGAAGGGATGATGGGTCTTTATTATTATTAAGTTCAACTAACTTTAATCATATTTTTCGATGTTTCCAGACGGGTGTCCTCATAGTTCTGGTGGTGGTCATAGAGTTCTCCTGCTTCGTGTGGGCCATGGTGGTGTGGGACAGCGTGGACATCGACATCAAAAACTCCATGACGGGCTACTTAAACGAGGTGCTGGGCGCCAACGAACCCGATTCACCTGACGCTATTCGATGGGATAGACTCCATGTCAAGGTGATTTACTATATTGGTTTGATGGGAGATATATTTACGGATCTAATTCGCGTTAATTAGGATTTTAGGATTCTATCTATATTGTATTTTCGTTTAACCCAACCAAAGAATAAGATAATACTAAAGTAGAAGTTCTACCTACCTAGTGACCCAACTAAGATTTGATGGAACTTCGGAATAAAACGAAATAGGTAGGTACTAATAGTTAGGTAGGTATTATGAAAACCTATTATACACGAGCTAAATAGTAATTATACATATTCTTTATTTAGCATCAGGTTTTTTAAATGGCTCATTGGTGATTTACGATAGATATTTTTAGAGTTAATGTGTATGTAGATTATGATATTCCTGCGTGCGAGTGTGTGTGTCTATGTGTTCATTTTTTAAATTTACTACTGTAGCTAATATTATGTTAAATTAGGTACTTAAATTATGTTATTGAAGAACTCTGTCAAAGCACTATTACACATAAAGTTAGCTGGTCAACATGGGACAGATCACGACACGATAGAGTTGAGACTCTTACATGTCAGATAAAGAACAATACGAACAAACATACCTACCGACACATACATACCCAAACTAAACACACAATTTTTTAAGTATCCAACTGTTAAATTTTAATACCTATCTCTATCTGTAATAATTTTATTACTCCACTTGTGTCATTGTAAATAGATTAGGTACCTAATTACCTACTTAGTATTGATTCGCGGAGTGGCCCTGCTGACCTGTATAAGCAAATTTTTTTTCTTAAAAATCTATCATAGGCTCTCACAATGCTGATTAGTAAGTTATTCATAAAGTTCAATACCTGCCTGTACTTTGAGAACCTGTACTAATTTGTTTGTGGGAGAAATAAATAAATAAATAAATATATATAAAATTAAATCAATTGAGGGCAGCTCATAGCTCTAGTATGTTATTATCGTAATACGAACAAACAACAAACATGAAGATAACTAAAATACGGGCTTTATTAAGTAACTAGAAACAATTATATAATTTTTATAATTCACAAGGCTAAGCTTGTTTATGTCCTAATAATTGTGGTAATTATTACCACTTAAATAATTTGTATTTTTTTGTAGTTACACAACGCAATGTATTTGTTACGTTTGATTAGATTAAAATAAACTGCATTAAAGTAATTGTAAATTACCAGGCAGGCAGGTTATGACGATTAAGCATTTATTTAGTAATTTTTATTAAAGTAAAGTTTGGATTGTTATGCACAACGGCTTTGAATATTAATTAAAGATTAATAACATCTCGAAAATCTCCATCTCAAAAAGAGAAACATTGAGAAAAATTTTTCAACGATTGTGCTACTCGTATTATTTCGCCAAGAAGTTGGAGACTCCGGTCTCCGGTCACGATTCCCGGACAGGTTATTAAGAAACCGATAATTCTAAATTGCTCGCACTTTAGCATTCCGTGAGTCTTGACAAATAAAATTGTCTCATTTTGTGAGCATCAGCATCGGAAATCGCTGAAAACTTTGGTACAATAATTATCAAAGTAACAATTTGTCCATTCTTATTTTTGATTAATTTATAATTATAATTTAATTTAAAATTATAGAATGTAAAGAGTACCAAAGCAATAAATTTTACTGTACGTTTTTAATTTGATTGCTCTGGTATTATTAAGACCTTGGGAGTTGTTCGTGAGAGCCACAGAACATGAGAGCGATGCAACAATTGTTTTAGACCACGCGTGCGTGACTCAAACGTTGATTTGTGTTGAACTGTTTAGACGAAATGTTATTTTAGTTTTCGTATTTACTCATACTTACGAATTCTTGAATTGACGCGAACACTGTACCTACATTGAAATGATAGAAGTAGGTAGATTAAAAATTTGAGATTGCGTATATTTTACATTTTATTTTGGTTTATCCCGACGTTTCGAACACTTACACCCGTATTTTTAAATAAGGAAAAGTACCTAATTACTTAAAAGACAATTTGTATGCCTTAATATAGAACTCACTAGAAGATAGAACTACTAAAAGTTAGCATTCTCAGCCAAATAATATGACTATTAATACTGATACTTCACACAAGCACTAGGTAATATCAAATACGGGTGTTAACAGCGTTCGTGGACACGGTTTTTTATCCGAAAACCTATCTTTTAATATCAATATTGAAACTTTAAAAATTAGCTAATTAAGCTTAAGCTTATGCTCAATGGTATATACCTAATAGCGCTGCGCCCGGTTTGTTCGAGTCTTGCCTAAGACATAATTTTTCAAGTTTAAATACTGATATTATAGTAATTGCAATTAAATTGCTAAAATATCAAAAAGTATATATCTTTTATTAGGGTTCCGTACCCAAAGGGTAAAAACGGGACCCTATTACTAAGACTTCACTGTCTGTCCGTCTGTCCGTCTGTCCGTCGCTCTGTCACCAGGCTTTATCCCAAGAGCCGCGACAGCTAGACTGTTGAAATTTTCACAAATCATGTACCTATTTCTGTTGCCGCAATAACAACAAATACTAAAAACAAAATAAAATAAATATTTAAGAGGGGCTGCCATACAACAAACCGTTTTTTTTGGCCTTTTTGGTACGGAACCCTTCGTGCGCGTGTCCGACTCGCACTTGGCCAGTTATTACTCATACTTACAAAATAAATATAATGTTATGTGTTTTATACGCTCCACCCGTCCCTTGTTTCGGACTTTTTACAGATCGTTTGACGATGCGTGTGAGTCGCTTTGACGTGGCAGCTATAAATCACAACCTTCAAATAATTCTAGACCTTAAATTTAGGAAATAAGAGTTAATTAAGTTGTCTAATAGAAAATAATTTGCTACGAGTATCTCACTAATTATCTAGCCTCAAACAAGTTCAGATTGAGTATAACGGTACTGGCATACTCGTAGGTAAATATTTATATTCATTTACAGTGACTTGAATTAACATCAGGGCTACATTACATTTTTGTTGCAAACTCGCATCTATTTCAAAGATGTTACGCGATGTCCTAGTGTATAAAGCTGATGATGTGCTTAGCTTACTTACTCAAACACTTGCCTTTTACTTGATTCGTACCCATAACCGCGCGATTGCAGTTAATAAACTTAAACACTCTAACGTAACTCTAAGTATTTACCAACTCTATTTACTGGATTTTTAAATTTTTTAGTTATAGATGAATTCTTGAGCTTTCTATATGTATTCTATAATTAAAATTGGTTTCTTCTTTTTTCAGTTTGAATGCTGCGGCGTAAACGGACCAAGTGACTACGGGAAGAAAGGCGCTGTTCCTTTCTCCTGCTGCGGGCAGGGTCCTCTGGACCCCCAGTTCAAGCCGTATACATCTGACTGCTCTGCGCTATTCCAGAGAGGTTGTGGAAAACCTCTACACGGGTACGCGAGGGAACACCTCATGTACGTGGCCATGACAGCGCTGTTTGCTTCTGTTTTGCAGGTAAGAAAAAGTACTTAGACATAGGCATAATTACTAGTCCACTGTAAACTACATAATCATCTCTGATTGCAACATAATATTGAACCACGAATCATCATCATCGTTCAATGCCGGACATAGGCCTCCCCCTAAGGAGGACTTTGCCATTTTTTTAATTTCGATACGTTTAGCAGTCGGGTCAGCGATCGCAGTGAAGTAGCTGGTGCTGAAGATAGGTACGTATCTTCTTCTCGATCAATCTTTTAGTAGCCTCTCACGACACCTCTAGGATAAGAATAGTGTTTTTAGCCCGAGCATCTACTTATAATACTCATATTGGTATCAATTATAACGTAATAATCAATATCAGCTCTAACCTAACCGCTTTGATCGGGTCCGCTAGCATAAAACTGTTTTCTTCAAACTCGTACGTTATCAAAAATAAATGTTTAATCAAATCATTTCACTTTACTTAAGGCGACTACTAGAGCTAGTGCTGCCCCCAATTGATTAAATTTTATTACTTCTAAACAAAACCAATTCTCAAAAAACTAGAACAGTATCATTTTAGCAAATCACCTCTAGTATTTATTGAATCACAGTAAACTTGTCATTTAGTTGTTTATAATATCGAATTTTTCGCTAACGCCAGAAGCGGCCGCTTTTAGCAATAATGTACAATACGAAAAAATGCTAGAATGAAAAGCAGTTAACATTGATTAAATAAATACTAGAAGTAATTTGCTAAAATGATACAATTCTATTTTTATGAGAATTGATTGTTTCGAAATAATAAAATTAAATCAATTGCAGCATTTAGCTCTAGTAGTCCCCTTAAGTTAATAGATACCAACCTACGTACCCTTTAAGTGTATTGTGACCTTTAGCTACATTGTTTAAGGCAAGGTCCTAATCGCCACGAATAACAATGTCTATTGTCCTCGTAATAAAACTGCCATGTTTGGTCGCATGCCATCACTCGGGATATCAAACAAACAAACCTAATGGGTATTAAAATCGTCCATTTATTCAAATACATATCTACTAGCTATTACCTGTGCGACTATGACTATCCTTGTTATTTTAATATGATATTATTCACGGGAACCTCTTTTTTTGGGATAAATAGTTGCTTCTGTGCTAGACATACTATAACATTCACAATGGGGCATGGGGGCTATCGCTAGTGAATTTGCCACTAGAGGCGCTAGTGTCGCGTGAGGTCCAATATCAGTCACTTTGTACTGGTTTTTGCGGAATTTGTTGCATAAACTATAATTTCTTTAATTTACCTGCTGGAAAGTGATCTCCTTCGTAAAATATCGCAAATATGGATTATTTGGCGATTAATGTGAACGCTTTAAAAGCGGAATTAAGAAAAAGCGCAAAAATAGGCGGCCTCAAGAGCAACATTTCAGAAGTTAGTTTGTTGATATCAAGATAGTTATTTATAAACAATATAACCTTAATTAGATTTAAGATATAACACTTTGTTTCGGCGCCAATCGCCTTTAACAGCTATACCACCGGACCTCAGTCTACAGTGGCGCCAACTGGTGAGCAAAGAAACGGTAGTCCCCAATTAACATGCCTTTCAATTCTTAAAAAAAATTCAATTCAGTAGATCCAGAGATTACCCCTACAACCTCACAAACATTACGTCTTTATAATATTAGTATAATCGCAGCAAGTGAGTAGGTACCATAAATTTAATATATTACGTAGGGTAGCGATATTATGGTTGAACTCATGGAATTATTCATTACCTTTTTAATAATGTAAGAGATGCACAGTTATTTTGACTTACCTGTTAAATAAATGTTCGTAGCTATTACCATATTTTTTCACGGTAAAATCAACCCTGTTCTACTATGACTTTCTTGCACCTTAGACATGATTCCTTACTTTATGACCTTAGACCACTTTTGACCGACCGTACATAATGTAAGGTTAGTCTAGTATTAATAGACAATAGTATTATGTTTAAAAATTAAGGCAAAGATGGAAGTCGTCTCGTTATCAGCTTGGAAAACTCTGACACCCAGATCTCGAAGGATAATCACACGGTAAGAAGAAGTCGTAAACTTATGTAAAAGAATATTATTTTTTTACAATGAGGTTTTATTTAATAGAACTAGAAAAAATATGCACTCAAGTATAAGTCTCAATAATGTTGTTTGTAACAACCCTAACTTCACTTTGCATGTTAGTTCTCTAAAATATTCATAGATGGCGCTGCCTGTACCTAGCCTCGCGCAATGTTCTATCTAAATAAACTTAATTTGGATACGCATTGTTCTATACATATTCCTAACATTTTTAAATTTTTTGTCTGTCGTTCAATATTTAAATATAAACAGCACTCACACCCAAATTACGCAAGGGCACTGGTTAAAGTAGTGGGCTAACCCTATCTAGTCTTAATTTTTGACTATTAATATTTTTTAATTAGCGGAACATGGGTTCGTTGTACCTATCAGCACGTCTGGTAATGATGCCAAATACACAACACCAATGTAAACGAGCCAATCGACTTTGAACTTTATTGCAATGCGTTAATGAAGTTTTTAGGCGCAGTATTTAATAGCCGGCGGCGTACGCGCAGTCACATTAACGCGATCGTGTAAACTTTGCCATAAAGCACAAATTGCCTTCGTAACGTCTATTTTTAACTGACCACTCAACGCGATAAAAATGTTCCGGAAAACCCGACGAACCGAGTATTTGTAAACTTTCAGGTCCACTTGCGATGAATTGGCCACACCACGCTAAACTATAATATAGCGCAGGATTTTTACTAATATTATGAACTCGAAAGTATCTGCGTTTGGATGTTTGTTAGTTGTTACCCCTTCATGCGGAAACGGATTTTGATGAAACTTTCCAATAATCTAGCTTAAACATAACATATAGGCTATGATTTATTCTAAAATTACGTGTAGTTACAGCGAAAACAATGCATAACAGTTTAACAGTTGTTTTTGGGTGAAGTCACGCGACACGGACGATAGATGGCGTTGCCGGCTGATTACCATTTTTAAGATACATTATTTTCTCGAAGTCAATGCGTACGAAATCGCAAGAATACGGTTATTTTTAATATAATTTATAGCAATGCAACAATACTTGACACCGTGTCATTACATTTGCTAATCCTATGATACCTACTTGATTTGATTATACTTAGCTATGGACTTATAATGTGGGGAAACTCGGTGGATGTGGATAGACTTTTTAAATTGCAGAAACGATGCATTCGCGTAATAAACAAGGCCTGGTTTTTAGACAGATGTAAACCCTTATTTAAGATTTCTAATGTTCTTCCGTTGCCTTGCATGTACATAAAAGAAATATGTCTTTTAACCAAAAGGCATCATGAATTATTCAAAAAGCGTATGTAGTGAAATTATTACTCGGCAAAAAAGAGCCAAATTTAGGAACCTATTATATCACCCCCCATGTCACAAGGTGATATACAAAAAAAATGTTGTTAACATGTGTATTCTAATTTTAACCACTTGCCTGAAGAATTAAAAGTATTAGAAGGTTTTGCTTTTAAACGGAAGCAAACGGAATGGCTATTATTGCATTGTTTTTATAGTGTTAGAGAGTTCATAGATTATAAGACAAATTAGTATTAATTGTTAAAATTTGCACGTCTGCATGCAGGTTGAATACATTTACTTTGTACTTGGCTCAAAGATCTTAATATCATGTATGTATTCTAGCAAATAAACTTTCGGATTCTGATTCTGATTCTGATTCTGATTTAGCTGGGCCTTGTCCGCACTTGCCTCTCTATTGGGTCATTGTACGCGAATCCCATGATACATACATAATCTCAGGGAACCAACTAGGTATTTAGTATTACATTTAGTAGTGTGATAAACCTTTGACGTTTGACACAGATACAGCTCTAGCCCCCCTCCAAGTATCATCCATCACTCTCCCTCCCCCCACAGCTGGAGGGGAAACGTAAAATAGCGTGCCTATTTAATCTTGTCCCATGTTCCATTTAATAAACATGTTTATTTCCCTAAACAACGTCATCGTATTCTGATAAAACAATCAAACGAAAGTAGATATTGGGGACGCCACACATCAATGTCGTTTTGATGTTTTTTATATTCATTTGTTTCTAAATATTCATAACAATAAATCATACTGAGGCGTACACAGCCACAGACGCACAGTATAAGTACGTCTACCTCTATTAATCGCTCTTAGCGATAAGGCCGCCTATATTGTACATCTTTTTATAAGCATTTGATTGTAATTACCTTGTTTGGTGTGCAATAAAGAATATTCTATCTATCTATCTATTAATGTAGTGTGGGTGGCCCCCCTTAAATATTTTATCTATACTTATAATATTATAAAGCTGAAGAGTTTGTTTGTTTGTTTGTTTGTTTGAACGCGCTAATCTCAGGAAGTACTGGTCCGATTTGAAAAATTCTTTTTGTGTTTGATAGTCCATTTATCGAGGAAGGCTTTAGGCTATATAACATCACGCTGTGACCAATAGGAGCGAAGCATGAGTGAAAATAGTTGCAAAAATAATCGCGATCATAATAACGGAAATTGACGCGGACGAAGTCGCTGGGAACAGCTAGTTCTATTATATTTTTAATGTTTTTTGTTATAGCGGCATCAGAAACACATAATACACATTAGATACAGTCCTAGTTCCACAAAACATTAGGGTCCCGTTTTTACCCCAGGGTTCCAAACAGTGAAAAGGCAAATAAAGCAATTAAAAGGGTGGACTGTATGTTAATTAATAAAATGACAGGCGTAAATGTAATGTAATACAATATAATATGAATAGATGATATTATGCGGATACAATAGAAAACTAATGCGAAATGTACAAGAAAGGATTCAACACAAATAAGATGACAATAATAAAATATAAAACAAAATCATTACTTATTAAATATAAATTAAATAACCGGCCAAGTGCGAGTCGGACTCGCGCACGAAGGCTTCCGTACCAAAAAGGCCAAAAAAACGGGTTTGTTGTATGGGAGCCCTCCTTAAATATTTATTTTATTTTGTGTTTAGTATTTGTTGTTATTGCGGCAACAGAAATACACAATTTGTGAAAATTTCAACTGTCTAGCTATTGCGGCTCTTGAGATACAGCCTGGTAACAGAGCGACGGACAGACGGACAGACGGACAGACAGCGAAGTCTTAGTAATAGGGTCTTTTAGTAATAGGCCCTTTGGGTACGGAACCCTAAAAAGGAATACAAACCAAAGATGTAACAGCAATCAATTCTAAGATTTAAAAAAAAAATGTATTAAGATCTTTGTACCTTCACATAATACGTACGTACTTAATAAATAATTTGAATTTGATAGATAGGTACTAACTACTACCATCTACTACGGACATTGCTGTATGTATTGGGTCTAAAGATTTAAAATGTCATTTTTTCAAAAGTTATTTAGTTGACTCTTTCAGTAGCTTTGTATAAAGTGATTAAGGTCAGGTCAGGTCACGCTTGATTGTAAAAGGTCATCTCGATATTTTTTGATCCACCGAAATGTGTCACGAACTGCGTTGATAAAACTACTTTATACGTTTTTTAATATATAATCTTTAATACCGCCTAATTTCCTGTAGCTGTGGTTTATTTTAGAGTGTCCGAATTATTCCTGTATTACCTATTGTTAGTTTTGATGTGCTTTCCCGCTTTTTTTAGCGCCCCGTCTAGTGTTTCAAGTACTGGGCCATGATCTCCATCCCCGGGTCGAGCAACGAGAGTTATGAATTTTCGAACATTGTTCGGTTGAGTGATCACTAACCCGCATTTGGCAAGTGAGGTAATTACCTGTACCCATCATTGCTGTGGTAACTTGAATTCAATGATGGAGGCCTTTGCCCAGATGTATGATAAATAGCTGTTACTTTACTTTTTAGCTCAAAGAAATCAAATCGAATCACTGTCTCTTTCTTATCGTGTGACGGTCCACAAGTATACTCTGTATGTTGTCATGTTGTCCGAATTTTCCAATGACGGGCCTGTGACGTGATCTTTTAACGGCTCTCATTTCGCTACAGAAGCCGGGACCAAAGGCTTGACGCGCCTTGCAAAGTTGCGAAGCACGTCTCCACCTTACCTTACCTTATTTTATTAAAATCGCTTCCTAAACCGATCCGACCCGAAATCGACCCTTGCGTAATAGGTGGATTACCGCACCTTTACACCAACCAGGTTGTCATCGAATTGTAATGTGTTGCTCGATACATATCTTTCTTCATTCATATCTTTAACATCTCACTCAAAGATCCTTTGCATTACCAACACTAGTCATTATTTGAAATGTCGGGCTGTAATACATCTACACCTTTATTAAAAAGACGAAAAGTTTGTTAGTTTTTAAGGTAGTTGTCAGGTGAGAACCCTAGCTAGAGTGCTAGACCATACCAATACGACAGAATGTTTGGCGCTTGCGTAAGATCTATACGCAATAGAAAGCGGATAGTTTGGTCAAACGCCCACCTATGACTTTGGTATTATCACCTAAAGGCAAGTCACAAATATTACTATCATGGAATGTTGTCATCATTAATATCTATTAGGTTACAGAACTTCAAGATCGATAAACATTTTCAATTAGTCATTTAAATTGTAATACCTAAAACTAAAAAATATTATTAGGATACAATGAAATGGTACTTATATAATTTTTTTATTCCAGCAAAATACATTATTTATTTATTTATTTTATTTATTCATATATTTTTAACGGGTTATAAAACCTTATATTATGTTAACTAGCTGTAAGCGAAAACATCGTCAGAAAACCTACACCTACAGCTTGCGCTAAGTCTTGCGCTAAAACATTCCCTTTCCCTGCATTTTATAGGTAAACGTCACAGAGATATTTAGTTTATTGCTCAAAGTGTACTAACTACTAATCTAATTTGACAGAACAGAGATGATACTCAAGCTTAGATTAAATACTCCATGCTAGGAATGAGGCGCAAAAAGGTAGCATGGATAGAGTCACTTTTACGAGGACGGAGTTATTAGAAAAAAAAGTAGAGGGTGTTTATTCGTTGGCAGAAACATAGAGACTAGAATCCCCATGGGCAGAAACTAAATATGAATATCTTCTCTTTTAATGAATACTACTTTATATAGATTATTAAGACTAGTTAGTAATTATCTACGGCTTTAGACAAGCCTCATAAAGTAGTCATTTTCCAAGGCTTTGGTCCTTTGTCGATTTGGTTTACAATTAGTTTACAAACCTCTAAACTTAATCATTACTTATCTTTAACACACACAAAACCATTGTTAACCCTGCTAGTGGAGGCCACAGACATACATTGAGTAGGACTGTATGCAAATGTGATTTCGGCGCAGTGAAAGTGATTCTTTGTTTACTGCCCATAAAGAATACCTACAATCACGTAACACAGCTATTGACCATACATGAATGGAAAACGTAGGCGTATGTAGGTATGTGCAGAGGAGATCAAATCAGCACAAAACTGGTAGTGGTAGAGGTTGGTAAAATCGGGCTAAACACCGGGGCCTCTTATCTAGTTGGAATAGGTGCGATTTTTCTACAAAATTATAGTATAATTTGCAGGTTACTGTATTATTCGATTGGTAGAATGGGAACGCAAGATATTGAATGATTGATGATGATATAGAATAGGTCACGTGACGTTTCGAACACGGACATGCAAAGGCAATTTGTGTCACCACATTCGATAATTGTTTTGTCAATACAAAATAAAGTAAAACTGTCGCGTGCCTCTAATAACTGCCACCTCACCTAATTATTGACGTTTTGAAGGAAACAAAGGTCAACCTTAACTCTTTTGTGGACGGTGACCAGAATCTGGTTGTTGTTATCAATCCTATATCTGGTGACCAGATAACAATAATAATGTACTATATTTTGGCTAGCTCTGTATCTGTATCTATAATGAAAACAAATGCCAGGTTATTATAAATTAATCATCACAAACCAGAAATACTGTACTGTGTACATGAATGTTAGCATTATTTCCTATTTAAGTCCAACTTAATACTTTTAAATCATATTAATAAAGCTGATTGAAATAATAATGTTATTAAAGAAATTTATAATCTGTATTTGTATAACAAGATTGCATATCTTGGGCTCTGTAGATGAAAAAGAAAATAGACCGACCGGATGGAGCCCGTGAATGACTGGTGAACGGGATTAAAAAGAAGGAGATTCATTCCATCTATGGTGGTTGGATATAAAACTTAACGTGTGCCTAAATAATTATAAAATACATACATATTGTGAACATAATATTTAATACACAAAGTTCAAAGTATCAGGTTGTCGTTTATTACCATCCTTTTACCTGGATAAAATCTAACAAGTCAGAAGTGACAAGGAAGGTAATTTTGTTACTATTCTACGCCTACAAGTGGTCAAAAATATGTCTGATACGGATGAAGGCAGATACACACCCGAATATATGCCATCCAATTATACTCATAATGCTAGAAAACGCAATAGGGATTCTTCCACGCGTTTGAAAACATCAAAACGTCAACGATCACGGTCCAAACAATCATCTATTCGTTCTTGTTACAATGACGCCAATCGTAAGCATGAGAGAACTTCTAGTACCAGTCGCCATTCCAGCAGATTAAGTCGATCCTTGTCAAGGAGATACTGCTCGAAGAGAAATCGAAATCGGTACGGCTCGCGACCGCGCCGCGATTGTAGAAAGAGAACACTCTATGACCGCCGTAAGTCTCGTCGGGACACTTCAGTAACCGGAAGTTCATCATCAGCAACTAGTTTCTCTTCTAACGATAGTTCCCTGTCTCGCTACCGTAGATCTCGGTCAAAATGTAGAGTTGCCACAAAAACTCGGTCAAGGAGAACGCGAAGTCGTAGTAGCTCTTCTAAAAACCTGATGAGGGACTTTATTAATGCTATCAATAACCGAGGAGAAAACGCTTATGTCGGGGCGCAAGAAGTAATTCCTCAGTTTGACCCGGGTCAGAAAACTCAAAGTACTAAGGCATGGCTCAGGAAAGTAAACGAAGTAGCTATAATATATAACTGGAACGAACGACAAATTATCTACCATGCACTTCCTAAATTATCGGGTTTGGCGCGGAAATGGTATGAAGGGTTAAGGTCGATTGATTTGAAATGGAAGGATTGGCAGCGAAAACTTTTGAAATGTTTCCCTGATGATAGAAATTACGCAGATCGGTTGACGGAAATGTTAAACAGAAGAAGTAGAAGAGAAGAGACATTAGAGGAGTACTTTTACGAAAAATCTAAGTTAGTTAGCAGATGTAATATTAAGGGTAAGGACGCAGTTGACTGCGTAATTCACGGCATTTATGATCATAATGTACAACTTAACGCACAAGGAGCTAATTTTAAACGCCCGAGTCAATTATTACGGTACTTAAGAAGCATTACAATTAAAAATTTGCGACCGGCCGTAGATGGTAAAAGACTTCCCCTACCCTCTAAAATGAACACGAACAAATTTAGCGATAAGATCACGAGGTTCCCGAACTCAGTTCGAGCAGTAAAATGTTTTAATTGTTCGGAAAACGGACACACTGTCCCAAAGTGTCCTAAGCCTCTGCAACGATGTACAAAATGCCAACGCATGGGGCATGTCGTTGAACACTGCAAGCGAGAACAAGAAAAGCAATCATCGAATTCTAACAACCTTTGCAAGGAAGTACAACAAATAACTACTCAAGGTACACCATTAGATATTTATCATAAAACAATTACAGTAAACGGCACTAGTAGAAGTGCCTTTATAGACTTTGGAAGTCAATGCACCTTAATGACAAAAAAAACAGCGGACGATTTAAAAATATCCATAGAAAATGGTGACTTACCTGTAATTAAGGGGTTTGCTTTCGGGGTCATGAAGCCAATAGGATGTACCACTATCGAGCTTAAAATAGATTTTGTTAAAGCTGAAATAGATGCTTTCGTAGTTGCTGATAATTTCTTAAAGACGGATTTATTAGTTGGTCAGAATTTCACTGAATTGCCTGACGTAATTGTTCACAAAACAAATAAAAATCTCGTTCTTTATTCTGAAAACAATGAAATAGCTAAGATTAAAATATTTGCTTATTACTCTACCGAGGTGGTAGACATACAATGTTTGTCTATATATTCGGATACAATCGAAACAGGTTACATTTATATACCAGGTAGCACATCTTTTAAGGAAAACGAGGAGTATATAATTCTACAAGGCGTATACCATCTCAATGAAGGGGTAGGATCGATTATACTTATAAATATATCAGGCGGCAAAGTTTTAATAGAAAGCAGTAAACTCTTAGCACGCGCATATCTCTTACCAGTGGTCGGGAAGGTAGATTCCTACGTACCAGCAAGCTTAGAATTAAATCGCATAGAGCTCAGTGATAGCAATAAATTAGACCAGCTGGCGATAACCCTAGACATGATTAACGTCGGACCCGATGTTACTCAAGAACAAAAAGAACACTTACTTGAAATTTTAAGTAACTATAGAGACTGTTTTGCTTTGGATACCACTGAATTAGGTTGCACAAATGTTTCAGAAATGCATATTAAATTAAACGATTCAAATCCAGTAACTTATAAACCATATCGACTAGCACATAGAGAACGTTAAATAGTTCGAGAATTAGTTAATGAATTATTAGAAAATAAAATTGTACAAGAGTCAGATTCGTCTTATTCAAGTCCAATTGTGCTTGTCAAGAAGAAAAATAATGAATATCGTCTTTGCATCGATTATCGAGCCTTAAACAAAAAAACCGTTAAAGATTCCTATCCGATGCCAGTAATCGACGATCAATTGGATAAATTACACGGTATGCAGTACTTTACTAGTTTAGACTTAAAATCTGGATACTACCAGATTCCGGTGGCTGAGGACTCCAGACATCTCACAGCATTCGTAACGCCCGACGGGCATTATGAATATACGCGAATGCCATTCGGTTTAGTGAATGCCCCGGCCGTCTTTCAACATATGATTAACAAGACTCTGGGTAAAGATAGGTACGAACTTGCTATGCCTTATATGGACGATATTCTATCACCTTCATCCACAATTGAAGAAGGGTTAAAGAAATTGACCAGAATCCTAAATGCTTTACGTCAAGCTAAACTAACTTTAAACTTACGAAAATGTTACTTCTTCCAAAACAATTTAGAGTATCTAGGCTTCGAAATTTCCAAAGATGGTCTTAGACCTGGTCAAAGAAAAACAGATGCTGTAGCCTCATTTGCCACTCCAACTAGCGTTCACCACGTAAGACAGTTTGTGGGGCTGGCCAGTTTTTTTCGCAGGTTTATTCCTAATTTTGCTAGTATTGCAAAACCTCTTACAGTTCTAACTAAATCTAATGTGCCATGGAAATGGGGTGAAAATCAAGAACAGGCTTTCCAGACTATTAAAAATAATCTAACACAAAGACCCCTATTAGCATTGTATGATCCAAAACATATTACAGAAGTGCACTGTGATGCGAGTAAATTAGGTTTAGGAGGAATATTATTACAGCGACCCAATGAAAATATACCATTTAAGCCCGTCGCTTACTTTAGTAAGCAGACTACAAAAGACGAGGAGTTTTTTCATTCCTACGAGTTAGAAACTCTTGCTGTTGTTTGCTCATTAAAAAGATTCCGCACATATTTGATTGGCATTCATTTTAAGGTATACACAGATTGTAACGCTTTACGGACAACCCTTACAAAAAGGGATCTAGTGCCAAGAATTGCCAGGTGGTGGCTACTTCTTCAAGAATATGATTTTAACATTGAGTATCGGCCAGGGGATCATATGAAACATGCGGACGCCTTAAGCAGAAACCCTATAAAATATGGCAGTCACGATGACTTGGCAGACGGCCGCGAATTTGAGATCATGAGTATCAAAACCAATGATTGGCTTCAAACGGTCCAAATGACAGATCCTGAATTAAAAAGAACAAAATTGATTTTAGAATGTGGAGATAAAAGCGTAAAAGATATTCTTACGAATTTCGTAGTAAAAGATGATAAGGTTTATAGGCGTGTAGGAGATCAGTTAAAATGGGTCGTTCCGAAAGGAGCTCGATGGCGCATCTGCCAATTAAGTCATGACGAAATCGGTCACTTTTCGTATGATAAAACATTAGACAAAATCAAACACGACTATTGGTTTCCTAAAATGAATCAGTTCATCCGAAAATACGTGTCGTCATGTCTTAATTGCGCGTATAACAAGGGCTCATCATCCAAAGCAACTGGTTATTTACACCCAATACCAAAAGGGGATGTTCCATTCCATACCCTACACATGGACCACTTAGGCCCATTTGTCAGAAGCAAAAAGGGCAATTCCTATATCTTAGGTATTATTGACGGCTTCAGTAAATTTATTTTCGTCAAACCTGTTCGGAATCTTAAGTCTAAGACTACAATTAATGTTTTGCAAGACGTTTTTAATATTATCGGTATACCAAAAATTATAATTTCGGATCGTGGCACAAGCTTCACCTCTGCTTGTTTCAAAAAGTTTGTCGCATCTATTGGTTCCAAGCATGTCCTTAATGCAGTTGCCACACCTCGTGCAAATGGGCAAATTGAAAGATATAATCGCACTATATTAGAATCGTTGGCTGCAACGAATCATGGAATGGACGAGCGTGTGTGGGATGAAAGTGTAGGCCGAGTCCAGTGGAGTTTAAACAACGTAAAAAATAAGAGTACTGGAAAGACTCCATCGGAGATCGTATTTGGTTTTCGAACGGTCAATGAGAGCGAAGGACCTATTCTGAATGCTATAAATGACACGCAACCCAAAGATGTTACTCAAGTTGAAAAATCTCCCCGCGCTGAAATAAGACAACTAGCTCAAATGAGTACTCAGAGGAACCAAGATTACATGAAGAAATATTTTGACAAGTCTAGAGCACCAACAAAGTTTTACGAGATTGGTGACCTGGTTATGATACCAAACCACCATAACCCAGCGGATGGCAAAAGTAAGAAGTTACGCCCCAAATTCCGAGGTCCATTTAGAGTCACTGCTGTGTTAAGTAACGATAGGTACGAAATAACAAGCATAAAAGGCCACTCCAAAAGGAAATATAAAAGTGTATATCCATCTGATCAATTAAAACAGTGGATTACATTTAGCTGTGGTAATGATTCGGATAATAATGAGACATTTAGTGAAGAAATTCACAAATTAAATTAGATTGTGGCGTCACGATTTATATAAATATTTTAGGAAAATGGTTTATTTAGAAAGATTGGTTTTATACAGTTATAATATAGTGTAAATCAAGGAATATGGCCACTTAATTGCCCTACTAGTTTTGTTAAATTAAGTGTGAAAACCTTTAGGTAATATTATTTATTCCCTTCAATCCTCTCCTTATTTACCCTAAGTTATTTCAGGAATGGCATAATGCTAATAATGATGGATGCCCAATGGCAAATATTAACCGGTAATTACAACTGATATCCACTAGCATAACAAAAACGAAGGATGCTGAAGTACAAGCGGTGCTCACCTTAAATGGGTTATGTATAGTGAAGGATGCCGAAGTACAAGCGGTACTCACTATGTTAGTGAAGGATGCCGAAGTGCAAGCGGTGCTCACTGCCTAGCCCGGTGAAGGATGCCGAAGTACAAGCAGTACTCATTGACTTAATACAATAGCGAAGTCACGCGGTTGTATAATTTTCAATATGTTAATAATAACCGCATATAATTATTCTTAACAAAAACTAAATAAGAGCAGAGTTATCAATTCCATATTAAAAAGGAGCAATATGTCACATTCTCTCTACTTATCAACTTTAATTTCATGCACACATTACTTTGAAAATCTATTGGGAAAATTTTACATTTATAAATGTTTGCTATCGGAAACCCTGTATACCTGTAGTAGTTGTTAATAATATGGATCATTAATATTCCACGCAGGTAATTCTAATAGGTTAATAGAAGGTGTGAAAATAGATTTACATAACTATTTTATTCTTTCAGGTCACCCTAAATAAGTCAAAGTTAATTCGATCCGGATGATTACCGTGAGAAGGCATAATGATAATGAATCGAAAATCATTCTTGGCTGTTAACCTGATTGAAAGTTACAGAATAGACCTTGTTTACTTAAGTTACTTCTAAGTAATTTTATTCTTTAAGGTAGAACCTATTTTTCTGTATTCTGAGATTATTTGGTACCAATTCATTACTAATTAATTAATTAATTACCTAGTTATTAATTACTTTAATTAATTGACATGATTCTACAATTTCTGCAATTTGACAAAGCGAAATTGTGCTATAAATATTGTATTGTAATGTTAGTAAAGTTAGGAGTTACAGTATAGTCAAGTAATCGTTTTTTTATATATTGAAGCAAACTTTGAATTGATAAGAATACCCAGTTAGATCTTATTTTCAATGTTTGCCTAATATCTATTTTCAATTTAATTCATTGGATATTGCTTACATGTTTACAATAGATTGGTGACAAGAAGTAAGACAGTTATTGTCAATTCATATAATTATTGCATCATCGTATCCTATTAATGTACCTATCAATTATTTGACATGATTATAAAATTTCTGCAATTTAACAAAGTAAAATTGTGCTATAAATATTGTATTGTAATGGCAGTAAAGTTGGGCGTTGCATTGTACTTAAGTTACAGTTTATTTTTATATAGAAGTAAGCTTTAAGTTATTAAGAATACCCAGTTAGATCTTATGTTCAATATTTGTCTAAAAAAAATGTTTTTAACTGAATTTATTGGATATTGCTAACATGTTTACTATAGATCAGTGAGAAATACGACAATTAAAAGTTGTAATAAAATTAACAGTTGGTGTTATCAAGTACACAATAATTTTTTTTCGGTCTTATTGTTAATATACATAATTTAAACTCAAATTTTACTAAAGATATGATAAAGATTTTCAAATTGATCGAAATTGTAAGTGTCTGTGTATGGGGTCATACAATTGGTCAAATGGCCGAAACCGGAATAGGGACATTCCGTTGACAGGATGGCCGACTGTTAGCATTATTTCCTATTTAAGTCCAACTTAATACTTTTAAATCATATTAATAAAGCTGATTGAAATAATAATGTTATTAAAGAAATTTATAATCTGTATTTGTATAACAAGATTGCATATCTTGGGCTCTGTAGATGAAAAAGAAAATAGACCGACCGGATGGAGCCCGTGAATGACTGGTGAACGGGATTAAAAAGAAGGAGATTCATTCCATCTATGGTGGTTGGATATAAAACTTAACGTGTGCCTAAATAATTATAAAATACATACATATTGTGAACATAATATTTAATACACAAAGTTCAAAGTATCAGGTTGTCGTTTATTACCATCCTTTTACCTGGATAAAATCTAACATGAAAGTGTATCGGAAAGCTACGAATGCTGATATACTCGTAGATACTGAAAAACTGTGTCTAAATACGTACTATCTATTTCTCTAGATAAATGTTTACGTTATAGGAAAATATTCCTGTATTTAATAAATCATGTAAAAACATCGATTTGTGTCTAGAACGCAACATAGGAAAAAAAAAACGTTTAAAAACCTTTTTCCCAAAAAAATTACCGTAAAAAAATGCTTGATAATTATCAGTTTTTTTTTTGGTTTTGCACTGACACGACGCCCATTTTTGTCGGTACAATGTTTGTGAAAAAGTTTATTATTTAATGTTTGAAGGTCTGTCGGTCCCTTTTTTAAGTTATAATTACCCTCTTTGAGCTATATGTATTAGGGTCATACATAAAAAAATACCCCAGGATATAAAAAAAAAATCATCATCATCATTATCATCATCATCATATCAGCCGAACGACGCCCACTGCTGGGCATAGGCCTCCCCCAAGGATCTCCACAACGATCGGTCCTGTGCTGTCCGCATCCAGCGGCTTCCCGCGACCTTGATCAGATCGTCGGTCCACCTTGTAGGGGGCCTGCCCACGGAACGTCGTCCGGTACGCGGTCGCCATTCGAGAACCTTTCCGCCCCAACGGCCATCGATTCTCCGCGCTATGTGTCCCGCCCACTGCCACTTCAACGATGCAATCCTTCGAGCGATGTCGGTTGTTTTAGTTCTCCTGCGGATCTCATCATTTCTGATTCGATCGAGTAGGGAAATACCAAGCATCGCTCTCTCCATTGCTCGCTGGGTGATCTTGAGCCTTCTTATGAGACCCATAGTAAACGACCACGTCTCACTCCCATAGGTCATTACTGGCAACACACACTGGTCAAAGACTTTCGTCTTGAGACACTGAGGTATTTCGGACGCGAATATATGCCGGAGCTTCCCGAACGCTGCCCATCCGAGCTGGATTCGACGAGAGATCTCTTTCTCGAAGTTGGACTTACCTAACTGGACTATCTGTCCCAGGTAAACATAGTGGTCAACAACTTCGAGTGCAATGTTCCCAACGTTAACTGGAGCGGGTGCAACATGGGCATTTAACATGATTTTCTTCTTGTCCATGTTCATCCTAAGACCCACTCTTTGAGAAGCATTACCGAGATCTTCGAGCATAGTGTTCAGGTCTTCCAAGGTCTCAGCCATAAGAACTACATCATCGGCAAATCGCAGGTGTGTTAAGTATTCGCCATTGATGTTGATGCCGCGTCCTTTCCAGTCCAGAAGCTTGAAAATATCCTCCAACGCAGCTGTGAACAGTTTCGGAGAAATAACGTCTCCCTGTCTCACACCTCGCTGTAGTTGGATCGGATTAGAGCTCTGGTTCTGTAATCGGACCGACATGGTGGCGTTTTGGTATAAGTACTTTAGTACCTCGATGTACCTGTAGTCTATTTGGCACCTTTGGAGAGACTGCAGCACTGCCCAGGTCTCAATCGAATCAAAGGCTTTCTCATAGTCCACGAACGCTAAGCAAAGTGGCAAGTTATACTCTTCGGTCTTCTGTATAACTTGCCGCAGCGTATGAATGTGGTCTATGGTACTATAGCCTTTTCGGAACCCGGCTTGTTCGGGAGGTTGGAAGTCGTCGAACCTGCGAGTGAGACGATTCGTAACGACTCTCGAAAACAACTTATAGATATGGCTCAGAAGCGAGATGGGTCTGTAGTTCTTCAAGAGAGTTTTGTCACCCTTCTTGAAGAACAGCATCACATCGCTTCTGCCCCATGCCTTTGGCGTTTTGCCCTCGAGTATGACAGAATTAAAGAGCTTCTGGAGGACCTTAAGTACCGGCTTACCGCCCGCTCTAAGGAGCTCTGTTGTGATTCCGTCATCACCCGCCGCCTTGTTGTTTTTAAGCTGCTTGAGAGCCATTCTAATCTCGCACAGGCTGACGTCCGGGATATCTTCAGAATAGTGTCGGGTAAGCTTGGCTCTAGGTTCTTTAGCCTTGCTTTCAACAGGTGTTTTCGTGGAGTATAACTGTCCATAGAAACTCTCAATCTCCCTCATGATTTCAGGTGTTGACGTAATGATGCTACCTATCTCAGTTTTCAGCCTCGTCAATTGGCTTTGCCCAATAGACAGATCTCTGGCGAACACTTTGGAGCCTTTGTTCCGCTCAATGGCCTCTTTAATACGTCGGGTATTAAATTGACGAAGGTCGCTCTTCAAAGACTTCGATATCTGTCTATTGAGTTGCCGATAGCGATGGGCATCCGCTGAGTCCTGTAGCCTCATTTCGCTTCTCTGATCCATGAGTAGGAGAGTCTGACTGGAGAGTTTCTTTGATTTGGGACGGCGGGTTTGAAAGTACTTAGACCCTACCGTACGGACAGTATCCACCACCATGTTGTATAGATCGTCCACATCGATGCTGTTCTCAAGGGTTTCGAAACGGTTTTGAAGCTCGAGCTGAAAACACTCGGGGTTTTGAATTTGAGCCGGTATTGGTCGGAGCGTGGATTTTATCAGTCGCGCTCTTTCAAGCTTTACGTCGATATTCAATGTGCCTCTGACCATGCGGTGATCGCTTCCTGTCTTAACAGCGTTGATCACAGCGACATCATCGAATGAAAAAAAAAATATCTCGGTGAAATCAACAAAAAATTATATACGTCCTCATAACCAACACAATATAAATCGTTACAGAAATTGAGAATACGTAAGTGATGGTACGTCGTGTTTTTAGATATTATCTATTGACAAAGTATTTTCAGGACCCGCCCCGTGTTCCAGATTGTCTATTCCTGGAAAACACGTAAATTACGTCACGCCCAAAGGCAATCAGAGTCAGGATTCCATGGTCTCAGCCAATTAAGTAAGCCACCATTGTAAATAAATCAAACCGCCACTCCTGGTAGAGATTTGTGACGATGTTTACTTCCCGAATGCCGAAGGAACAATGGACTTTTGTTCCTTGATCTTATATTAAGTTTCAGTATCTGAATTCGGACTCGTTTTAAAAAGTTTTCGATTGTGTTCCAATTTCAAACCGTTGAAGTGCATTTCGAACATGTCATTTGTATTGTCTTTTTATCGTTAGGTCACATGAGTAAATATTCCTTTAATATAACCTATCCACATGAAAAAATTTCATTCATGTGGTTAGGTTAATGTTTTTTTTATTATTCACCAACTTTATCGATTTAACCATTGAAATATAATTCATGTTACATCAATGGTTTTGACCAAGAAAAGATGTTTCTTAATTGGACTTTAAAGTTGTCTTCCTTTTTAGGGTTCCGTCATTAATAAGAAAGAGCTGAAACTATAAGTAGTTTCACCATGTCTGCCTGCCTACGGTTAAACTCAGAAACTCTGGTTAGACAAAGTGGTAAAACAAAAAAACATACAATTTCATGGTTTGTCTACGTCGAACGCTGTAAGTAAAGTGTTCGGAACAACGAGATACTCGTAGGTAAAATATAATATCCTAATTAACACAAGCTATATTCGTAAACAAATCACTCATTTTAATGTGGGTATAGTTTTTGCGCAAATTTAAGAATTCAATTGGTCGACGACCCTGGCCCCTAATTCGCGTAACCGAATCGTATCACAATCGTAATTGAACGACAGGTTTTTGACAGTTCTAGTTCTATGGATCGAACTGCGATTCGGTTACGCGAATTAGGCCCCTGGTTGGTAGTTAAGAAGTCCCGTGTTCGATTACCGGTCCGGTTGGGCCAATTTAGGAAACGATTTTTTCTAAAATGACTTGACTTAATAAGGGTTTGAAGTCGTTCTCCTGGAGGCACGTTAAGCCGTTGGTCCCGGTTTAAGTCGCAATATGGGTTCGAAAAAACAACTGTAAGTATAAGTATATTTCATTTCAATGTCCCATCAGAGGCATGGAAAAAAAGAAAAACAAACCACTAAGCATGATTTTCCTTCAAGGATAATCTGGAGTAGGTATAATAACTAAACTATAAACGGATTTAATTCCCGCTATACGGTTGAAAAACAAACAATTCGAAGATATTAAACTATATAATTTTAATAGTTAGAATACGTAATTAATCATATTTAAATGATGGGTATAATCTTAATGGGAAATGTGGTTTGTCAAAACGTTGTAACGCTATGCATTTGATGTTGTTTGTAAAGCTTGAACATAAACGAAATCAAGTTTTTAAATAACGGTAATAGTTATCACAAATGGGAATGAAACCCCAGACATGGCGAAACTGTAAGTTTCTAGTTGACTACGGAACCCTAAAAATGTATCACCATATCAATTACTATGAAAATTGTGTATTTAGATGTGTGTTATAGGTTATTTTTATTCTAATATACTACATGCACTGCGCGCATCTATTCATGTTCCTGTTAATTCGTCTCTCAGGACAATCACGTTTGAAATTAGAGCATTGAGCTCGCGGCTCGTTACGTCACGTCATCGGGTGTGGCCTCTCTCGGCGACAGATTGGTTAACTAGGTAGTGTTGCCAGGATAAATAACTGGCATTGTCAATATAGTTGCATTAAGGTTGCAAATAATGCTTTGCCATACTTATTATTATGTTGCTTAACTAGGATTATTGATTGTATACTGGATACAAATGGACATTTTTCAGATTTTTCTCTCTATGTACTTGTATAATAAGACGGTATTACTTGCCAAATCTCATAGTCCTAGGCATGGAAGTATAAAAAAGTACGTCCATGGTCCTAGGTCAACAGAAAATAAGCTATAAATTTTGATTCCCTTTAAAGTTTCCAAATACGTGTACCTACGTTTTTTGCGGCTTAAAAAGGCATATCTTTTTTATACATAAACTTAGAATTTTTAATTTTTTTAGCTTTGAGGGACTGTAGACCTGAGTAAATATTTTAATTTCGACTGGATACCTCCACGCGTTCTCAATATCTTGACTGACAGACAGTCGGTCCGACAAAAAAGTGATCCTACCAGGTTTCCGTCTTTTCCAATTGAGTTACAGAACCCTAAAATAATAATATTAAAAACTCATACTCACACTCAATACGTATGACTCAGTGCAATTTGATCTGTCATCGGTAAGTTTGAGTTAGGCTTATTCGCTTCGTGTGTTTATGACACGTTATCATTTGTTAATCACCCGGTATTGTTTGCTTTCTGTCATTTCCACAACTATGAGTAATGATGTTGTGGTTCTAGATCCAATTATTTTATGATTATCAGGCCAATTATCATTAGCTCATATTGGTCCTTATCTGGATATAGGCATCTACAGAATCATGATTTTGTCATAGTCTATGTGTGTGCATTGCTTGTGTGCATGTACTCGTATGTAGTTCTTTAGCTATCGGTTTAGTGGTACTACTTACTGAGAGCAGTTGTTTCTGCGAAGGATCGTTGCTTGCGTTTGTACTTAAATATTTTGCGAAACAAGCATTCGCGGAATAGTAATGGGTAGGTACGGTAAAACTGTTGGAAGGAAGAAAAGTTTAATGTTCATTTGTGTTACAAGGAAGGATTGTATCAATGAATCACTTTCGTAAATTACTGAGTTCGAAAAGACCTGCACAGAGTATGTACGCCAATGTCACCAACCTAACAATAAAAATAATAGGATAGGTAATTAGAAATTAAAGAAACATAGATTTTTTTCCCTGATTTCTTGAATCATATCCTATAAGACTCATCAAAGTCGTCCAGTGATCATGATCGCTGTCAGGATCTTATCATCATCTTAATCATTCCTCACTAAAAGGTTTATTTGGCCATAATCGCCACAGCCATTTTTGCTAACCCAACTGTTTGGTGATAGCAGTTAGGCCACTTCACTTGTAGAGAGAAGGCGTCTCAGGTAGTAATACTTTAGTCGCCTTATTCGTCACCCATAGGAAGAAACTGGATGGTGTTATTTTATTTTTGTACCAGTATCACACCGCGCGAATGTTGTAAAGGGTCGAAACGTCGGGCTGTAAAATGTAATAACTTTTAATAAAATCCTTAAATCCGTAATAAAACTTTTCATAGCTCCTTCGATCATTCAACACGTACTAGACCTACTCGTAGTAACTACTCGACTACCAATTACCTATAAACCTTGACCTTCTCGCTTCAATGACTTCCTTTAAAGCTTTTGGCATACGTCATTTTATATTAACGTAATATTTCCGAAACCTTGATTGAAAAGAGACAATTTTCCTCGAAAGGTTTAATAATATTACACTCAAATAAAGTTGTCTTAGACCCAATTACACAAATAAATTTTAATAACCTTCTACTTACTTTATTTATACCTGAGAATATAGACGTTTTAATTTTAAACATGGTTTTTAAATGTGGAAACTTCAAAAGTGTTATTTTTATCAAAATAAAAAGACAAGAAAACATTACAGGGTAGGTCCCTGTAAAGTTTTCTTGTCTTTTTATTTTGATAAATATAACAAAAAGAAAACAACAAGAAAACATTACAGGGACTTATTAAACCTTCAAAATCAAATGTAGTCTAGACTTTGCGAGTTTTTTATCGTCGACAAATGAGTTATTGTTTGGTCTAATTTAATACATATTTCAATTAAAATTAATTAATATACCTAGCAGTAATAATAATGACGCTTACCATTAGTTCCTAGTACATAGTATTTTTAATGTTATTGTACTGATTAGCTTAATCCATTAGGCTTTTAAAACAAGTAATCAGAATAGATTTCATCCTGTATTATAAATGCTAAGCTTCGATAAAATTACGTACTAAATCTGATGTGCCGCAAGTCCGCAACTGATAAGATAAAAAAGATTTACCATGTGGCGTCGGCACAAAAATAGAATAAGAACTACCCTCCTATTTCTATGATTCCGTTAAGAAGCGACCAAAGGAGCACCACTAGCAGAAGACGAACAATACCGTGAAATATCGTCTCCGCCATCAATTAACCAAATACGATCCCTAATCCGCCTGCTAAATGTAGCGATATCTAATGGAATGGTGTAGGCTGATGACAAAGAGATGATTCTCGGTTTTTTCCAGCCTTTGCCAGCATCTTCAGGTCTGCTGAAATGATCGCTTCAAATTAACGAAGTCTAGTATCTATTAAAGTAATAAATTAAACGATAAAACAAATGACAGCAAAAATATCCTGTTGAATTTGAAGAGACCGTATTTATACCGTTTGTCGGGTACTTTGGCCGTAATCATAACAGTCATGACTGACGCCTACAATCCGGTTTCGGTTGTAGTGTAGGTGAGCGTTAGAAAGAATTTATTTTCGGTTTTGTAATCGGTACATTTTTAGCAATTGCGTCCAAGGTTACTGTAGTACGTGGTCGGTCGGAACAACTTGTCAGAATGCTCCAAAATTTTACTATTACTTCAATTTAAGGCGTTCTCGCGAGCTATGCTTTAGCGTGAAAAATAGTAGATAGGATGGTTAAGGTTAGGTCATTTTACTACTAAGTAGACAATACGGATTGTGACTAAGATGTTTGTCCTACCTTTGAGATAACAATGTCATGATACGAGGACATCTCTAGGAAATCAAGAACATTTATATGACCGGTAATGCAAGCAGAATAGAATTATTTTATTTCGTATATAATATGAGAAATATAGGTAAGACTTATTTTATTACATAGAAGCTCTTCCTTTTTTTTTGAAGTCAGTAATTAAAAACTAAAAGCTATGCCATTTCCTGGGACTAAAACTATGACTCTACCGAATTTCGTTCAAATCGGTCCATTAAAAATACAAATAATCTTACCTTTTCAAATTGGTCCATTAAAATTACTATAAAAGTAGTGAATGCTGCTTTTATTTTTTAATGAAAAAACGAAAAAATCGCCCCGTGCCTAGCTAGTGGTTTAAATACCGGGTCAAGATCACGAGGTCCCAGTTTCAATCCCCGGGTCTGGTAACATAAAGTTTCGAATTTTGGAACGTTGCTCGGGTTTGTGATCACCAACCCGCATTTGGCAAGCATGGTGATTGATTATGCCAGTACCCATCATTGCTGTGGTAACTTGAATTCAATGATGGAGGCCTTTGCCCTGCAGTGGGATGATTATAGGCGGTTACAATGAAAATCAGTGGTCATTCCGAAAAGAGGTTAAATCTAAACAATCCAATTAAAATTATTAGGGTTTACCCATGGACGTACAATGGGTTTACCTAATAAGCGGTACCTAACACGTTATCAATACATATTGCAAATTTATCACATAACAAATGAAACGTCATATTATGTGATTTCAACTAAAATTTCCTGTTAAACGTGCGTTTCGTGATTATAAGTAGGTAACTACTTTAATGAAAAACTTTTTAATATAAAGTTCATGATAATTATCATAATAGTTACTTTTAAAGGGGTTTTTTACTCCAGTAAAGCACACTTATCTTTTTATTTTTCTAAGCGCTTATCTTAAGAGTTCCGTACTTCAAAAGGAAAACTACGGATCACTTGGTTATCCGTCAGTCCATCCGTCTGTGTGTCAACAATTTATCCCGGGAACGCGTCGAGAGGTCGAGCTGAAATAAAAATAAATAAATGAATAAATACATATTTAAGACATGCGTCACTGGGCCACACAGAGCCATCTAGTCCCAAATTAAGCTACTATTAAGTACCCTGTCGTATGGGGTACTAGACAACCGATAAACTTACTTATATACTTTTTTTTGTAAATACATACTTATAATACATAGAAAACACCCAGACCAGTACAAAGAGACATGTTCAAGCACACAAATATTTGTACTGTGCGGGGATCGAACCCGCGACCCATGGCTTAGAAGCAGCTTTTTTACTACCGCTGATCCATATGGTCGTCAAAATCTACAGTAGCTATGAAAATAGTAAACTTTTAAGCTTACCTATGCAAAAATAGATATGACCTTTTATGGCGAAAAAAAACTTATATTTCGCCACTCTTAAATAAAATTTTAGGGCTTAATAGGGCATTTACCGTTGACCTAGTAGAACTATAAAATTTTGTCAATAATACCATCTTATACCACAAGTACCCAGTAATAGGAAAAAACCTAAAAACTAATCAAAAGGTTGTAAGAGTGACTTCAGGCTCCATTTTTGTAGTGTATGTAGCGTTAAACAACTGAGAATAGTTTGACATTGAAAAAAACAAGCATCTAATATGAAAATTGGCTCGGCTGAGAACAGAGGATGTCCTCTATCGCCCCATTAAATGCAATGTACCCGACGCTTATCGTGTGCCCATGCGCAGTGAGTGACATAACCGAGGCTCTACTACGCGATCCCCGTATGTACGGATCTCTCTGTCCCTTTCAGATACCTTTCATTGATATGAGTAAGAGAGACAGACGGATTTGAATATACCGAAATTATGTCGCGGAGTAAGGCCTCTTTAGCGTCATACCTGCGGCGTTAGATAGAGCGGTGTCGCTGACACTTTCGGTGATCTATGATCCATGGAAGAAGGACAGAGGATATGCAACCTGAATAATAATAACAGTATTGTAAAATGTAATAAAAATATTTTACAATACTGTTATTATTTAGGTATTTGATTATTTACAATTGATTTTCTAAGGCATTATTTCCTGTTTGTATATGTATCATAAATGTAATCAATTTTAGGAAAACAGCTGGGCATAAACTACATTTTACGCCATTTCTGCCTCGCGAGTTTGGTGAACCAAAGGTGAAAAGGATTCTGCAGCTGCTCGGCTGTCCAAAACCAAAGCCTAGCATGTGCATCTGACTAAATTTTACAGGAGAAGACATTAAAAAGCGTAAACAGACTGTTTACGCGTCTTTTTTTGCTCTCTCTCTTCCTTTGAATCGTCAAACACAACACCTTCATCATTACCAGCCTACTAATATCATTCTTCTGCTAGACACAGGCCGCTAAGACAAACATCAAAAGGAGGGTTTTGACTTAATCACCAGGCAGGCGAGTTGGCAATCACAATTTAGCCAATGGTGGAGGGAACATGCTGCTGACCGTCTTTTTCTGGCACTCCTTTAGTCGAGTTTTACTACCAAAAACGGAAAAAAGGTTAGAAAGGCGATGTTGGTGGGGCAGGCGTGCCACAGAGGTTATGAGCAATGCTCAAACTTCTGCCCAGGGATGCCACCTTTTTTTAAAGCCGTTAAAGTACATCGGTTAGTATAGGTAAGAAAATAAAAGTACATGAAATCAAAATAAAGTACAATTTATTTTTTAATTTATGCTATTTATTTATCAAATTAGTATCTCTACACAATTGCATAGTATGTATATTCTATATTTGAAATTTAAGTAAATAATTTTTTATCAAATTTAGAGACGCTGTTTCTTTCATCTCGCCATTTGCTAGTCATGACAGAAAAACATTGCATTGAACATGCTCAAGGCGACATCGGTTCAGCAGCAATGTCGTTAAACAAAAAGATACTTACGCCGAAATTTTACAAAATCACAAATATGTATATCAAATCATGCGAAATAAAGTATTTTCGTGTACTTTATTGTTCTCGTAAAGTATAGAGTACAATTACCTGAAATAACGTACAATACTTTATTATAAAGTACGGGTGGCAACCCTATCTGCCCAAACATGAATGTACCTAGAGTTATTTGATTCGGGATTTATACTATGTACCTTATTTATTATGAGTTTCCGATATTTCGAATTAAATAAATCTAGTGATAGTGACCATGAATCGACTTCCACCGGGGAATAACATCGGAACAGCGTCATGGCCCCGTGAATAATAAAGACTCACGCGACCTGACTCATTAATGACGTATTAATTGTCCAATTATCCTCAACTATCTACTGGCCGGTCTCCTTTGTTTTACAGTTGCTTTAGTAGTTTGAGTTCAACAATATTTACAACCTACAAAAAAAGAGAGTCAGCTATTGCTGTATTCCATGATTTCCATGTCTGCTCTAATTTTATTTTATTTATATTTTAACCGATTATAGCGCTTTGCTCGTGACCCCGTCCGCGTGTGATCGGATACATCGGCTATATCGCTATCTGATCTGTTATTCTCTGTACAAAATTAAGAAAATACTGATTTCCCGTACTCACTTTCACCCTAAGTTCTTTTAACACCCATAAGGGATGATAATATAATTACATATAAAATATTTGACTGCCTTAGGTGAGAATCGAAACCACAACCTTTCGCATACCGGGAATCAGCTCTATTAAACTGAGCAAGCAAGGCATTTTGTGTGTCAACGGACTCATTCCCTCTATGGGATTATTTTCAGAACAAAAACTATCATATTATTATGTAATGTTCAGGTTGTTAAACTCTTTTAAAATTTTAGACGATATTTACGGTTTTAAATAGTTTGAACACTGCGTAAAAAGTGACAAACATACTTTAAATGTTTTTTTAATCAAAATAAAAATCAAAATGTTCTTTATTTTTGAATAAAACGTATTACATGGGTTGGGTTGGGAGTCTCCTTTTAGGTTTATGGGGAAAACCTGTATTAGGAAAAGCCCGCTCTTTCGTATACATTATATAGTTAATAATAGGTACTTAATAATCATATAATTTTGGTTAAATGAATGAATGTGTGACTTTTTCAATGGCGTGGTAAAAGAGATACTACGTAGTTAAACCCACATACGAGTATTTGTATAGTATAGTACCATGGTCACATTCGCATAAGTCTACTCATATTATCAGCATACAGACGTTTATGCTGATGTGTATCATTTAACATGCCATTGCCAGCTAACTTATCTGTGCAAAATATCTCAACTAAGGCCTTTGCAAACAATGTCACAAATCCTTGCGGTTATTCTGCTAATTTCGCGCGCATATACGAACAACGCTAATTGACAGGTAATTTGACAAACAAATCGTGTCGCTGACGTTTGTCTATTGTTTTTCATTAAGCGTGTAATAAGCCACCAATTTTGAGTCATGCTTGATTGTAAATTTCTTGTTTGACACTCATTAAAAATTGGTGATATTGATTTAATACTCATATTAATTTATTCATATAATAAAGTAACAGCAGTTTCTTATTTAGTTACTTACTTTACTTACGTATTTTTGTGGGCAGTTTACCGGATTTTTAGACTTCATAGGTTTTTTGTATAATTTTGGTCTTGTTAAGAAGTTTCTTATAGGAGTGAAACGATGGCAAAATTTTTATAAAAAACGTATTATAAAAAAAAAACAAGGACAAAGATAAAATATGCACGTGACTAATTTTGAGTGCTGCCAAAGAAGCACAGACAGTCGTTACGCACTGTCTCAATTAGTTGTTTATTTAATTTTCATAAAGAGCATTAGGTACATTAGTAACTGTTTAGTAGTCAGTGCCATTAGTAGGTGAATAGCAAAACATAATGGTATTGTTACCTACTCATTGTCTTAATACTGAAAAAAAAAACAGAAGTGTCAAGTTTGTCTTTTTAAAACCTTATCCATGTCGCTCATAGTCACAACAGTAATGCCATCAAAACAGCGCTATTCTGTTCATTATCCCATCATTATCTTTAAATGGAACTGAATACTAGATGCTAATGAGCTTGGATCATTGCAATTCGATCTTTATTTTTCTGGTGATAAGACTTTATAGACATTATGCATCAGTTCAAGGAAGTCAGATTCAGTGAGTCAGCGCTTGGCTTTGGAACAATGATAGCTTAGATCAAATCAACTCGGCCTATGTCATAGTTTAGGGCTTGCTACCTTAGAGCATTGGCTATATAATCAAAGCTTGCTACTGATTGGCGAATTAAAATTGTTACTGACTACCTAAGTATAGTAAGTAAGTTGCTATGACCGGAGTCCGGACGCTGACTGTGGTTACACATACCTTAAAATACCTCGGATTACTGAATTGTTACTATGAAACTTCACTTTTGTTATAATATTTCTACTTACTTTAGATCGACACATGCTTGACACGGCGCATAGCATTGGATATAAACTTCAAAGTCGAAAATCCTCGAATTAGACAAACCTTTTTTAATGAAACTTACTATACACATACTGTCACATACACAAGTAAAATACAAAACCTTGAAAAAAGCATAGATAAATCCTGGAAATACAATTGAAATTAATTTTGCTACGTTAATAGGTACTCTAACATAAAATAAAGCTGAACCTGAATTGTAATCAATGAGGACTTGTATATTGTCTGAAACATGAACTATTGTGGTGTCATTCGTTTTTGAGTAAATACTAATAGCTTATAATAATAACGCTAATAGTTAACCTGGGTTGGTAGGTACCTACTTGATTGACTAAAACTAAAAAACTAAAAATTACTTTTTATTGTACTGCCAAAACGCAATTCTGCTATTGTTCATGTCAATAGTGAACTATGACGTTACGAGTTCAAAACTTTTTTAAACGCAAAATTTAGTTTAATCCCTCGATCGTGAGTTATTCCAGACACAATTGAAATCAATTGTTATCGCGGCAAGCGCGTGCCTCCTGGGGGTTGAGGGATTAATCTAGATTTTCAGGCCTTATTTTAGATGCATGTTGTTTCCATATTATTCGCTTAGCATGTAAAAAACCCACCTAAGATCACCTTGAGGCCGAGTTCGTTTACACTTGTTCTATATTCAAAATGTTTCATCTTTCCGGTTCCAAACATAAAAGTAGGTAACCGAAATCATTAATGAGACCCAAACATAAGATATTTTGTTGTTACTGCTTCGCTTCCTAGTGTGCTGAACAATACATTTGTGTTATGCGCTGGCGCAATTTGACGCGTCTCGCTTGCTATAACATAACTGACGTATGTTTATTGGTAGTTCTAATTAAACATTCGGTAGATTTCAAGGAAGGAATGACGCATAAATATTTCACGATAATAATAATATTAAGTGTAGTGTTTTTTAAAGCTAGGGTCCTGGAATTACAAGATTGCACTACAAAGAAAACTAAATTAGAACGAAAACAATGACATGATATAACTTAGTAGTCAACTATTCTGAAAAAAGAAGTTTAGCTTGACTGGATAAAACGATGTAATCCATCTAAATCAAATGTAGATCCCCGATTCAATCCATTTTTTTAATGACTTTTTTTCGATAGGTTTAAAGTTCAATCATTCAATTGACTTAAACTATCTACCTAACTTCATTACTTTTTACCACGCTTTTATTAGCTTGGGTTGTATCTATCTATGTATCTATGTATGTAATGGAATCTTTGAGCATAAATTTGACCGATTTCCAGAAGTTTGATTTATTTGAAACTTTGCACACGTATCAAGGACCGATGACAATGCAATAATTTAATAACAGTTTTCCCAGTTTTCCTCTGTAAGAGGGAGTAAAAGAGATAGAGCTAGCGCGCGATCTGTATCAATTATGTTTCCTGCATAGGTTTGGACTTACAGTCGGTAAAGAAGGAATCAAATCTTATAAACTAAACTAAAAAGTAAAAAATAAATTATAGTTTAAAAAACTAAAAAACTACGCTTTTAAAACAGATTGAACTAAAAAATTAAAAATAAAACTGTAGTAATCAATTGAAAAATTCATATTATTGTACAAAAAGCGTGGGGGGCTTGATTTAGATTGTTGTAAATATTTTATCAATAATTTACTATATCTGTGGATATCATAACAAGCACCCCACGCTTTTTGTACAATAATATGAATTTTTCAATTGATTACTACAGTTTTATTTTTAATTTTTTATTTCAATCTGTTTTTTCATCAGTAAATTTACAAATATTGTTTTTTTTATTTAAATATTTATCAAACAGATGTACGGGTAGGTACAGCGTAAAATATAACAAAAACCCAGCATACAAAAGTTTAAGAATAAACCTAAAACCCCGTAAATAATAAAATTGTGAAATGTATCATTATTATTATACATTGTTTTGTTTCACGATAAAAAAACTCCGGACCTCCGACCTCTGGTAATAAAATTGTAAATAAAGTGGGTTTTATCAATAAAAAACATGTAAAAGAACACCGAACTTATTTTTATACTGAAATAAAGTTATTAGAAACAGTGGGGTACCTACATTACTTATTATAAAATTAGACGTTGAACAACGACTCTCTTAAATCCTAAATTAAAAGTAATGGTTACTCCTCGGTTAAACGTTCGTTAACCATTCATCACACCACACAATTATTCCTTTCAGAGGTCCGCCATCTTGAAAAGTTGTAGAGCAGTGGTCGTTCGTACTTATATTAATAAATACCCAACTCATTTTAAAAAGTATCCAATAAGTATTTAGTAGGTTTTTGTATTATATCTTTGTTAAACAAAACATACAATATTCATGAATGTAATACTGTTATTTATTATATCTTTGTCAAATTTCAGCAAAAAAGGGAATACCTATTTACTTTCGGGATTTCGACCAAAATATTATTGGTGCATAGAGCTTTGACTCCACCCAAATCCGAACTTATTCAATATTGTTAATAAGAATGAAGTAGGTATATGAATGATGCTTCATAATAACATCCCTCTCAATAAATATAGTAGGTACAGTGTATACATCTAAGATGTTATTGCGTCTCGACCTTGGTCTTACCAAGAGTCCGTTGGCTCTGCCCGCATGCGTGACGTAGTAGAGTAAGCTTCAATACAAATTACTTAATAATTTAACCAACATTTGTATATGTTTGGTCCAATATTTGGTTGTTCAGCTTTCTCCTTTCTTTTGTATTTTGGAGCATATAATTTTGACGTCAGTATGTCCAGGTTCTATACATTTTATAGTTTTGGACAATCCTTCTTTGTAACCGCTGCATGAGAGACTTCATCTGTATAATACCTAATTTACAAAAAGATACTATTGTTTTTGCAAAATTGTAGCTCTTGTTTGGTTATGAGTTATGATCTACATGTGTGTGTCAATAGTACCATCAACTTCTGATCATATTGCTCATAACAAATAAGTTCAAAAATCACATGCGTAGTAGGTTTTACATTCAGCTGAATCAGACAGTGTTATAATTACAAGGAGTAGAAGTATACCTACTTATGTATCATCATCATCATCATCATAGCCAGCCTATTTAAATATCAATTCACTGCTGGGAAGAGACCTCCCCAAGCGAAGGATTTTCACTCATCTTTTGGCAGAATTCCTTTAGTTGCCTGCCTCTTACGACGCCCATAGGAAAGAAGCTGCTATATTTTTTTTTGCCGGCGCCCACGTCACTTATTTGATGGATTATTTAACAAATAGGAATTCAGTCATCGTTTTCTAAACAAACATATAGGTACTCAGGCAGAGGGTAAGGTATTGTTAAATAGCAGTTATTTACGCCGCGTCCATTGACACATTCCATAAGCTGGTCGGCCTGGAAACGGCAGAATTTTAAGTATCAGAGATCTTTTGGAATGAAATTATTTTGGTTTCATATTCGATGACGGAAATAAAATCGTTCCGGATTATCCGTTAGTTTCTGATTGTTTTGGTCAAGGATTTAGGTTTAGGTTTTCAAGGCATTAGGTTTTTTAAATTAAAATACCTATATCTAGGAAGTCATTAGAAAGCAGTCAAATGACTTCCTAGATGCGTATTTTGATTATTCTAAGTTGCCTTTTGGTACCTTAGTAATTGTGCTTCTTACTAATCTTGCTAATATCTTTTTAATATTTGAAAAACCGTTTCTTTATATATGTTTTGTTACACAATCAAGGCAGAACCGGTGACCGGAATTTGGCAGGGTGATAGATAATTATTAATTATAGACTGTTATTAGCTTAGGCTATGGTTCCCGAGGGATGTTTCCACAATTGCGTGAACAAGATCGCAGGTAACAGCTAGTTTATGCATGAGTAGTTTAGATCACTAGTTCGCTATGAATCATTGCAATGATGCAAGAGTTTGACGTGTTGTGACCGCGAGATCGCGTGACGGCATGCAAGTCTACCCGTAAAATCAGATCATCAGATATATCTATCTCTGTCACACACTTTAAGGCGTTGGCATGAGTAAGAGAGCCAATGAAGTCCATTATCGTATTGTAATGCGGAGTAAACCCACTGCGTTCAAGGTCGGTGTTGTGGCATGATGTAGTTGCTTGACCGACAACTGTTATACAGGGTGTTAGGTAAATGGTACAATGAGATGATATCAGCCCATCATTTTAATTTTTATTATTTTGATGCAAACTGAAATTTTGAGATTCCGATTTGTATGAAAATATTTTTTTTAAAAAATGATTCTATCAAATTTCTGACTTGACCTTGACTGCATATTATGTAAACATAGGCTGGTTTCTGCTTCTTACACCATTTACCTAACACGCTGTAGATATGGCCACAGAATAGTTCTGGTTCTGATATGCGGGTATGGCCTCAGAAGCTCAGAATGTACACTGAGAGTATGGCAAACTGAAAGAGAAAATTCCTTAAATCTATATATTAAAAATTTAATAATGAAAAATAGATTTAGGTATACTAGGTAAGTACTGGATTATTAACTACGAAAATGATTAAACCGTACACAATTGTCATTTTGTTATTTGGTTTTTACTATTTTAAGATTGATTTTATTTTGTAATACCAAACCTTTTTGACAATCAAAAGGATTAGTATTAATAATAATAATAATAATAAATGCTTTATTTATCTCAACACGTATACATAGTTTATATAGTTTATAGGTACGTACATCATTATATGTATAAATATTGTTAACATGAAGAGACAAATCGGTCTATGACTCAGAGTTTGCAGGAAACCCACAAAACCTGTTATTCTGCCATAGCCTTATTGTAATTTATATGATTCAAAGCACATTGCGCCAAAGTACAGAGTACATGAGACATATATTCTAGTTAAAGTTAATAATATCCTTGAGGTATAACTATTTGCAAATGTAATTGGTTCGAGCCAGGGACTGCTCAAGCAGCAGCCAGTTACGGCATCTGTTGCGGAACGTCTGTAGTGAGAGATCGAGGGCTGAGCGAACCGGTGGTGGAAGATTATTCCATATCTTCGCGGCTGCATATTTGAAGCCGCCCCTGGAACCAACCAATCTCACTCTTGGAACCAATAGTTGATATCCTCTGTCTCTCAATGATTTACATTTAATAACTTTCGGGGTAATCTTAAGAAACAAATAATTTGGAGATTTTAACTTTTGCAAACTTTTGTATTCCTGTAAAATAAAAACTTGAAAAAACAAATTCATGTTTTTTAACTAATAATAATAGAATTTACCGAAACGCCCCGTTGGTCTAGTGGTTTAAATACCGGGCCAAGATCTCGGGGTCCCAGGTTCGATCCCCGGGTCAGGCAACAAAAAGTTTCGAATTTTCGAACGTTGCTCAGGGTTTGTGATCACCAACCCGCATTTGGCAAGCGTGGTGATTATGCCAGTTCCCATCATTGCAGTGGTAACTTGAATACAATGATGGAGGCCTTTTCCCTGCAGTGGGATGATTATAGGCTGTGACTAATAATAGATTACTAATGTAATACGCGAAAGTTTGGTTGGATATTACTTAATCAGAGCAGAACGGCTCAAATAAATTCAGATTCAAATAAAATTAGGCAATCAGGTATGTTAAAGGCTGGAATAGCATACCGGCTGCTTTATATCCAATAAAACCGGCCAAGTGCGAGTCGGACTCGCGCACGAAGGGTTCCGTACCAAACAGGCCAAAAAAACGAGTTTGTTGTATGGGAGCCCCCCTTAAATATTTATTTATTTTGTTTTTAGTATTTGTTGTTATAGTGGTAACAGAAATACATAATTTGTGAAAATTTCAACTGTCTAGCTATCGCGGCTCTTGAGATACAGCCTGGTGACAGAGCGACGGACAGACGGACAGAAGGACAGACGGCGAAGTCTTAGTATCAGGGTCCCGTTTTTACCCTTCGGGTACGGAACCCTAAAAAAGTAAAAAGAAACTCGTTGAAAAAAAAGGGCGGTCTCATTCGAAATGGCACGCGAAGTCGCGGGTAGCGCCTTGTAAGAAATTGTTATAGTTGTAGAGTCATGGGTTATCACAATATAACTCAACCAGCAAAATATTGCACTGTGTTTTCTAACCAAAAATAACTTGGTTGAATCACAACTAAAATGATGACTTCACCTAATAGGTAAATGCTCGGATTTTACGATTTTACACTGGCACTAACAAAACAAATATGTTTTATGTTTTGATAATACCCGTATAGATAACATTTTAACTTAATCAATATTCTTAATTATATTTATTAATATCTAGGTATGTACATACCTACCTATTGCTTAATATTTTGAATTCGATGGCCAGATCTTAGATTAAATACAGGGTGTGCAAAAACGTGGAACAGCTGATTTACATATTGGTACATACGGCGGCACGTCCAGACTATACATGTTGACCTTGAGACCGCCTTTATGCCCTACGTAATAAAAGCTGTTATCGCAGTTCAACTGTTTAACTTGATGTGCTGTCGAGTGTACATCGAATATGTAACATATTCATGATATCGTTTTAACTCTTATTTAATTATTATTTAAATTTTAGTGATTCCGAATAATATATTGAGAGATTTTCCTTAACGTTTGACAACGTTAGGGTCGGGTAGGTAGGTAATTGCTTTGTATCATCTACGTGCCCAATAGTATGGGGCTATGTAGGTATAGGGCCCATACCAAATGTATAATTTATTTAAAGTGACGTTATTTGTTATTGTTATTTTTGAATATTTTACCTTTAATAACAACAAAAATGTGCTAAGCTTGGTCGGAAAGCTTATAAGTATAATTTAAATCTTAGTGTAAGACTATTATGGGTATGGGTTCGATAAAGGAGAAACGGGCTAAGCGGTCCATGAATTGGCCAATGACAGCTCTCAAAATCTGTCATTTCAAGTTAAAATCAGTTAAAATCAGGCAATGATATTGGTCAATTCACAGTCCGCTCCTTTTCGTAGAGTAGAGTTACTCTGCGTCAGTGGAAACGCAGCCTAATAACGATGACATTTCATCAGACAATAAACGGTTATTGTAAAACGTAGTGATTACTTGTTCAGTGGATTTTTGCTTTATTAGGTTTTTCCCAAACTGTCATCAATAGTGACGTCCTACTTAAGACACGGAACATTTTATATTCTTTATTAGTAATTGTTCAAATTTAAGAGTAACTGATGCCATGTTTAATAGGTCTACCGTTATGCAAATTTAATTTCAGATATAAGAATAAAAGAGAAGATCTTGCATGCATGCATGCTTACTTCTTTAAAATATTGATAAAGTTTTAACTTTTTGCGAATAAAAATTTGGAACTTTTAATGGTAGGTATTAGGATATATTCGGCTAAATGTCGCATTTGGCAAATTATAATACGGCGATATACAATAAGGCGTAGCAAATATAGGCTAAACAGGTTTAGGGAGAGTGAAAATGTGCGAAAAAATTTTAGGCTAAAAGTTTGTGTGCCAGTGACAATTAGGAGTACAAATAATTCGGCAATCAGATATAATATACCCAAAACAACATCTAAATGTAAAAATTTTCGCAATTTCTATCTTAACTTACAAGTAATGAAATGAAAAAAATCTATACAATTTTAATCATTTACGTAAAATACTCCTGGACCCTGGTTCCGGTAAAAACTGATGAAGATGAAGATGAAGATGAAGATTGTTTCCTAGATGAAAACGACCCTATCGGATTGATAACTTGTAAATGGTATCAAATTATTTTGATATCTTTCATCTGAGCCAGACACATTTTTGCACAAATGGTTATTATGAAACAATTAATTTCAAGATGCACGGCACGAGTAAGATAAAAGTATTTTTTCATGGAAAAAAAAATATTATTCATATACATATTTTCTATCAAAAGAAAACTTAATCTTTCAACATTATCCATTCAAAAATACTTAAATGTCCAAAATTCTAAATCGTGCGCCGAAAGGAGTCCAGTAAAGTAATTTTTCCTCATCTTCATAACGGTTTGAAACAGTTAACAATCTATTACCAGTAACGGTGCGTTACTTCATTAGTCTTAATGAAGGAGGTTAGCGCCAAGGGAGTGCTAAGGACCTAAATTGACTCGTCGGTGGCTTCGTGCTTCTCTTCATCAAGGCATGCCAGTGTTTTAAGCTTTATCGACATCTTTATTATACCTTGTATTGTGTGATTATGTTACTAATATTATAAATGCTAATTTGTGGATTTTCGATGGATGTGTTACTCAATCACATCAAAAAGCCTGAACGAAGCTAGATAAAATTTGCCGGGGAGATAGATTGACAGTTGGAATAGCACATAGGCTAGCTTTTATCCCGGAAAAACATGCGGTTCCTGTGGGATAGTTTAAAATGTTCTATACTCCACGGGTGCGAAGTTATGGACAACAGCTAGTATGTATTTGTACTCGTATGTGTATGTGTTAAGGAGTAACCAGCTAAGGCCGTAGCTAGATCTTCATTTGGTTAGATCGAGCTCTAAACTGGAGATAATAAAACCCCTTCGTATTATTCGTGGCAACTTCCACCTTATCCAAAAGTTATCGTATCCTAATTTCTTAGCTTGGTGCATGAAACATTTAATTCTTTAATACACAAAATGGAAGTAGGTACATCGCTTAACTTGGTTTGGTAATCCAAGGCATGAAATACTAGACCAAGACGATCGTCATGATAGATATATTATTATATTGTATAGAACTAAACTCTTTTTTGAACTTCACACAAAAAGTACAAGACGAAATAAACACAGATATATATATATATCTATACACACAGATTTTAAGAAATACCAGAATAATAAGATACCTTTGTAGTTTCAACTGTCACAAAGAAGGAGATTTAAGTTTAATTCTGTATTATATCGATCATTTATTTTCTTTTGTTCCAGAGCACTGGCGTGTTTTGCACGTTTTTCCTTGCTCAGGCGATCCACAAGAGGCGTCGAGCCTCAATCAGGACTAGTACCATGAGAGAGTCCACATTCTCAGCGCCAGACGATTCCCTGCTCTCTCCTACTGCGCCAGCCGCCACCTTGCCAAAGTATTAGTGTGATACTATATCACGGATTTAGTAATGTTTTTTACAGTGTCATAAGGAGAATATGTACAGGAAGATGGCCGAACGAAAATGTACAAGGTTGCAAACTGAGTCACATTACAAACCGACAAATTCGCAAATAAATCTATGTATTAAGTAAGAATTAGTCCGAGGTTTATCCCACGTGATCTAAGTATATTTGCTCGAACTTACGCCAGGAGATTTAATTTTATGATTATTCTGAACGCCGCTAGCATTTGTCTTTTGTGTATTACGGCATTCATTAATATTTTGATTATTCCAGCCAACTCTACATAGCGAAGCATAAGCCATCTTAGCTAAGAATCACTATTTAAGAATTTAAGTTATGTATCAAACATATTAATCATCAATTTAAATTTTCTTAAGCTATCTAGGAAAATCAGTTTATTGCGTTTATCTTTGTGACAAAGTTAAAGGATTAGAAATTCGTTAATATTCTCCATTGTAATTTACTAGAACCTTTTTAGAATAGGACATGAACATTATTTATGAGAGTGAGTCTACGATTAGACATAATTATAAGGAATTGCTTAATTGACTTAAAACTATGGTTGTGTAATTGTATGTGCACACAAACTATTACGTACTTTAGCTTAAGATGTTAAGTAGGTATTACATCTACTAAAGATTTTATAAGACATATTTTATAATTATTATTTATAGATTGATTGAACGTGTTGTGTGTGTGTCAATCATAGCTTGTCCCTTTAGAATTATACTGGTCACAAATATACTGTATTTTGGACTTTTTTATGGTAATACTTTCTACCAATAAATACATAAAGACAAAAGTGTTTCATGTTTTTTTCACATAACTAGAATAAGATAGCAACATTTATAGGTAACTCTTCCTTAAAAATGTTGCTCAGTATTTGCTTTCTGTAAGCAGTATCATCACAAAAGATAGATTTACAATAATTAATCTGTTTTAAAAAAGTTTTAGACTTGATTGTCATACCATTTAAATAGGAAATAATGCAACATGAAAGTTTTAAAATAGTTTAATGTGTAAAAAGACAGTTATTTAAAATAGATCACTATCGGTACAAAACACTGCAGCAAGCCTAAATTTATATTATTTGACCTGCTGGGTTAATTTCATTGGAGCAAATCACAACGCGCAAGTTAATTCATTTAGCTATCTGTAATTTTGAGAAATTGGACTGTCAATTAACTGTTTTTTCAATTCCGACTTTTGAGGCGTTTTTGTTCTAAGTATATGCAACATGTAGTAAAATTAGTATACAATTGTATGCTAGATAATAATAACGAAACGAAAACTAACATTGCCAAAACGAAACTAAACGTAGGTTAACGTTTCGTTGCATTGATTTGCGCAACATTGTTTTGAGAGTGCACAATACGGCGAACATTTTTATGTTATTGGCCAATATTACGCGGTGGTCGCTGATTTCTTCAAACGGCTTAACCTTGCTTGGTCGGAAATAGAGGTCTTCGCAATTTTCCGCCACAGCTCCGGACGGCTTTACTTTTTGCTAGTCGGAATAAAGGAAGGATTTATAATAGCTAGTACTAAATCGAAAATACAATTCCGCAACTCGGATGAGTTTCATCAATGTTGGACGTACTAACAGAAAACCGTAGAGAATAAATGTCTAGTTAGCTCAATGGTTGGAGCAATCGCCTGGTAAGCGGATGGTTGTTGTGGGTTCGAGTCCCACCTCAGGCAGTCGGAATGTTTATTTAAGAAATTGGATTTTCTATTATACTAGCAATTTTTTGCTTAAACATATGTAAAACAGTTTTAAAAAGCTAGTACTAAGTTTTCAACGACCGTTTTGGTCTAGCTAGTTTATAGTTTGTGTTACGACTCTTGCGATTGATGGGAACTAACTTTTCTGACAAATATTGATCCAACGAAAAGCTTGAACTAAGTAAGGAAGAGCAACAATTTTGAATCAGTACATGATGAATGATAATAGTCGATAGTTTATGTTTAGCACCGACTCAAAATACCACAAATTATTTCATAACTCTCGTATTTTTTGTATGTAGGTAACTTGTTTTTGAGGTCATCTCATACAAAACGAGATGTTACATGGGGTTTTACGTTCGGCACCGACATCACAAAATTCCACAAATTGATTTCAGTACTTTCGTATTTTTTGTTTGTAACATATTTTTGAGGTCGCCTTATACAAAACGAGATGTTATGTTACATGTAAGTATGTTACTATTCAGTTCGACAGTCAGTTGCTTTATTAATTATTAATAAAGGCGATGGTCGATAAATAACCCACTTTCTGGCTAGTAGGTAACGAACTGTTGCGCGTTAGTTCACCGTAAAAAAAACATTTGTTTATTCTAATGCTTCATTATCTTTGCATTGTAACTGCAATCAGTTATGAACCTTATAGTAATAAACTATCCATGATTTCCTTTTATGGTGGTCATTCCCGGATTTCATAGTAGAACCCTCCTAAACAGTAAGTAATAGCTAGAACTTAACGTTTTGTGTCGTATAAAGTACTTTAAGGCCTTAATCATTGAATTCAAGTTACTTCAGCAATCATGGCTACAGTAGTATCGTGAATCCTTAAAATAATAAGGTATGCTCGCGTATAGTTTTCCACTATCGTTAAAATAATTATGCAACGCGAAATTTTTAAAGTAGTTAAAAAAAGCTTAGCATAATAGGTACTTACAATGGGATATTGTATGGTTTACTGGTTTATGCATGCGTTGCGTACTTTATGCAGAAGGTCAACTCCCCAAACTGCGACCTATGTGATAGGATTGATGATGTACATCACATCCTTGTAGAATGCATGGGCGTAGCCACGGTGGGGCAAGCGCCCGACCCTGGCTCTGTCCTCTAAGGTACCTAACCAAACCTAAAAAATTTCATTATCTAGGTACGAACTAAAATACTTCATATCCGTAAGAAATTTCACACATTCAAGACAAAAAGATCAATCAAGAAATATCCTTTTTCAAAATCCTTTTGTTTTTCGTTTGTATGTGACTGAGTTGAGCTGGAAAGCTACCTGCCACCCGCGCCGCCCATCCCGCGCTGCGTAGAGCTTCTCCTTGCTGCGCTATTGCCAAACATCGTGAAATTGTGGACGATCACAGCGGCAGTTTTATAGCTGAAACCCAAATGATTGTTGACGCTCTAGAAGTTGATTTCGCAATGCCACGCATCGCGAAAAGACAGACGCACCTTGCAAATCCTGCGACAGAGAGTCCTACCCAGATTTGGACATAGATTAAAATTATTCCCTATCATTGATTATTCCTTACCTAGACTCGCTAATAATGTTTTTGGAAGAGTGTTTTTCGGAGAACAACTAAACGGAATATTCTTTGATCTCACTGCACCCATATTACATGTTGCAAATGACATTCGAAGATTTTTTTAAGAAATCAGAGCCCTTTCCCGAGTTTTATAACTTATGTGGTAGTTTCCACAGCCAGGCTGAACAGTGGTGCCGCTTGTGGGAAGAAAAAATATGGCTATGATGGTTCTGAAAGACATGGAAGTGGCAGAACTGATAAAGGATTCAGTTTTTTTTTACTCGAGCATAAAAACATCCAGTACTATGAATAAGTGAGGTCTTTCAATACGTTACGGCGTGTCAATTCGTGGCTTTGCTCCAACATGAGTTAAAATCGTCTGAGCGGTCTCTGTAAGCTTGAGGTTTACAGGATGAGGATCGCCGGAGCGTAAAATAAATTGGAAGCCGAAGCCCTTAAAGTAATATTATAAAGTAACTTAATGCCTAATAATACCTATGTGTAATTGTTTACTTTCTATACCTGAAAGTACGAGTAATATCTATAGAAAGATATGGTATAAACCTAGTAAATTGTCTGATTAACAAATTGGCATACGCCCAAAGCCCCAAAAAGAGACATTTTTGGATGAAAAATTTCGTGATTTAAGTAGGTGAGCAATAAAAAAGCGTTATAGATAATTCGATTCATTTTCATACATACATATCATCATCATTATCAGCCTATCGCAGTCCACTGCTAGACATAGGCCTCTTCAGTTGCACGCCACTTAGGTCGATCTTCAGCTTCTCGCATCCAGGTCCTGCCAGCCATCTTGCGCAAATCATCACTCCACCTGGCCTGAGGGCGTCCTACACCACGTTTGCCGAGACGCGGTCTCCACTCAATAACTCGTTTACCCCTGCGGTTGTCGGTTCTGCGGTTAATATGGCCAGCCCACTGTCATTTCAGCTTGCTAAGCCGGTGGGCTATGTATGTACCTACGGTATCTTTAGTTCTCTGCCGAAATGACGTCCCCTTGACTCACTCCTCAATGCAATGGTATAGGTTTTGTTGGCTGATTCTGTACTTGAACGGACATGGTGGCGGCTTCGTAGAGACATCTCATCACTTGGACGTACCGCCAATCTACTTGGCAACGCTGCAGGGACTTCAAAACGGACCAGATCTCGATCAAGTCAAAGGCTTTCTCATAGTCCACGAATGCTAGACACAATGGCTGATTATACTCTTCGGTCTTCTGTATAATCTGCCGCACTGTGTGGATGTGGTCTATGGTGCCGTATCCGCTCCGAAATCCAGCCTGTTCCGGGGGTTGGAATTCGTCGAGTCTTCGCGCAAGGCTGTTCGTGATGACTCTTGAAAACAGCTTATAGACGTGGCTTAGAAGGGAAAGGGTCGATAGTTCTTCAGCAGGGTCTTATCTCCCTTTTTGTAAAACAGGACGACCACACTCCTACTCCGCGCCTCCGGAGTTCTCCCTTCAAAAAATATCCGGGGTAAGACTGCGGGAATAGTTTGCTGGTTACAGATTATTTTAGACTGCTGCCCCACCCTGAGCCCATGGCTGGCTACGCCCATGGTAGAATGTTCTAAGTTTAGAATTGAAAGGGACCTAATTATGCAAAAAATCAATGTAAGTAAAAACGACACAGAACCTTCTATTAATATACCTATTGGCACAACCAATAAGCGAAGCTACAAAACTAAGGAAAAAGCGAAACTAAGGAAAAGCGCAAAAATAGGCGGCCTCAAAGAGCAACTATTTCAGAAGTTAGTTTGTTGATATGAAGATAGTTATTTATAAGCAATAGACTGAATTAGATTTAAGATTTAAAACTTTGTTTCGGCAGCGATCTTGTAAAGTCGCCTTTGACAGCTATACCTCTGGAGGCTCTGGACCTCAGTCAACAGTGGCGCCAACTGGTGAGCAAAGAAACGTTAGTCCCCATTAGGAAGTACTCTTTAATTTAGTTTAGTCTGTGGTGTTTAGTAATAGATGTGTCGTAGGTAGGTAGGTACATAGATTAAGATTCGATGGGGCTGGCATGCTAAATTTGCAAACGCCTCAAAAAATAAAAGATAAAAAAAAATATTGACTGACTACCTAGTAGGTACGAGTACCTATACACTTTTTTATTTCTTATTTTAACGGAGTCTCATCACTATCTCGCGCAGGTTATCGGTTTCGGTATGACTTCGTTGAACAGCAATAAAGTATACGCGTCATCAAGTCTTGTTTTTATCTTTGGTTTACCCGCTGATCTAATTTGAATTCCGAACTTCAATATTATAAAAATACGTTACTCCTATCAATTTGTAGCATGATTTGTATTTCGAGTTTCTGTATGTTAAAAATCTGTCACTCTTTTTCTCAATCGTGTTTAAGTTTTTATTGGGAGTTGGTTTATTGAAACGGGACACCTTTTGATTAGAGATGCCACGAATATTCGGCTACTTCGGGCCGAATAGACCGAATACCGAATACCAAATCACATTACATAAGCATAATACATAGCTAAAGAATCAAAAATTTTGATTCTCAAAGCTTATGTCTCAATTTATGATGAATAATTTTATTGCTCACTGTACGTAATTTAGCATACCTTTTTACTAAGTTAGAATTTATTTTGCCATAATCGCCACGTTTGGCAGCTTTGGCAGGCAGGTTGGCGATCACAGTTAGACTAATTATGGAATTACGACGCTACTGCCGTCTTCTTCCGGCAGTTCTCTTGCAGTCGCCTCTTACGACACCCATAGGAAGAAAAGGAGCGGGTGGTGTTATTCTTTTAATATGTGCTGGCACCACACGACACATCTGTTGGAATACTAATTCATCTAAATCGTGAAAAGGTAACAGGACAGCCAAAAGTCATCTCACATCCACATCACATCAGCTACAAGTTGGAAAACCGGCCAAGTGCGAGTCGGATTCCCGCACTGAGGGTTCCGCACCAACTTTAACTAAAATACCACAATATTTGGTTGACTGCAAAAATAACTTTGTTTTTCATAGTGTTTGTATGAAGGATAAAGTTATATTTGCGGTTGTTGAAAATGTGCTAGATCTCCGAAACTACCGGTTTGATCTCGTTCAAACTAATTTTCGTTGTAAGCTTTTTTTAAGATCTTCATTACGTATTTTTTTCAAAATTTTCACTTGCTTAGTTTAAAAGTTAGAGGGGGGGGGGGGGACACCCATTTTACCACTTTGGAAGCTTCTATCTTCCAAACTTTTGACTTTTGGAAAAAATGGTTATAGAAACCTGTATGTCATTTTAAAAGATATCATTATTTTTTATTTTTTGTATGATATGAGAATCGTAAAGCGGTCAACAGGATACACATATCTACCAAGTTTCAACTGTAAGTAAAGTCAAAGTATATCAGCGGTAGTTAACGCTGCTTCTGAGCCATGGGTCGCGGGTTCGATCCCCGCACAGTACAAATATTTGTGTGCATAAACATGTCTGTTTGTACTGGTCTGGGTGTTTTCTATGTATTATAAGTATGTATTTACAAAAAAAAAGTATATAAGTAAGATTATCGGTTGTCTAGTACCCCATACGACAGGGTACTTAATACTACCTTATTTTTGGACTAGATGGCTCTGTGTGGCCCAGTGAGGCATGTCTTAAAAATATTTATTTATTTATTTAATACTTTCAGAATAAAGTGGCTGTGACATACGGACGGACAGACAGACAGACAGACAGACTTGACGAATCTATAAGGGTTCCGTTTTTTGCCATTCGGCTACGGAACCCTAAAAATCGCATACAATTAGGTATGTAAATAAATAGTTTAATAAACTGTATCCCTCCCTACGTACTACGAAATTGCTATGATTTCAAAGTCACTCTGTATATTCGTTGTAATGTGTACATGCATTTTTGCACTCAGAATTTTGTCTTCTTTCTTTTTTTTTCTAAGTACTCGTAGGTACCATTATATACGTGTTACTTACTAAATATTATTAGAGTTAATTGATACGAAGTTTATACCATGCACCTTAGTTTTTATGAGTTTCCGATATTTCGGCACTGTAGCAAGCGCCATGATCACGGGAGAATTATGGCGCTTGCAACAGCGCCGAAATATCGGAAACTCATAAACCTAAGGTAGTACATGGTATAAACCCCGTATCAATTAACTCTAGTGATAGTGACCATGGAAGTTTAAATCAGGGGCCTGATTCGCGTAACCGAATCGCAGTTCGATCGTGATTGAATTGGACGATTTTGACATTTAGCCCATACTAGAACTGTCAAAAACCTGTCGTTCAATTACGATTGTGATACGATTCGGTTACGCGAATTAGGGGCCAGTACATATTGTTGTAACATTTGCCATGTCGCTTTTTTTACAAAAGATAGCTTATGTACCTGGACTATAATAAGGAATCGATTGATACCTCATACACCAAAATCGGCTCAGTAGTTTAGCTGCAAATGGGAACCCACACACACACATAATAATATATGATATATCTAAAATCATAACCCTTCCTGTTGGCTTTGCGGTAGTCGGGTAAAAAGGCAACGGCATCAAAATACAAACACGGCCATATTACTTACGCGTTGTTAGAACTAAGCAACGAAATGTTTGCTATTGTCATTGTCACCACGCCCCAAATAGGGCGCATGTATTGGAAAGTGTGGTTTGTGCATGCGCGCCGACTTTCTCCGGCGCTTGCGCAGGTTGCTTTATGGCCAGGGCCGCTGGGCTGTGTCCACTCCACTTTTTGCAGCAACGAAAGTGAATGCCGACAAGCCTTCCTAATCGCAGGGCAGGTTCCATAGGAATTTAAAGAGCTTCTAATTGGTTGGAAAGACATAACAACGGAAGTCATTAAATGGGCAAATGTTTTCAGTAATAACAATGATGCCTAAACTTTATCCCCATTTCATTACTCAGTGTTATTAACTACGCTGGCTTACCGCGATCTTTAGCGCGCCCGGTATGCATGGGGATGTGGGTTCGAGTCCCGCCTAAGACAAATTTTATCAAGTTTAAATACTGAGACTGTAAACCTGCACACTGCAGTACCTACCTAAAATTCTCCGACCTTCGTAACGGACACAGCGGGTTTTCAAGGTGCACCGCCTGCTTCGAGGTCCCGGGTTCGATTCCCGAATGGATCAATGTAGGAAAAAAGTGTTTTACTACATTTTCAAGACCCTGGGTGTTTGTGGTACCTTGGTTGCTCCTGTTTTTACTAAACTAGTGCTATCAAATAGAACAGTTACTTTATTTTGGGATTAGAACAATGCTTAGGTTATGTTCACATTTATTTATTTAGAAAATATTATGCTCGGTTTACTCCAAAAGATATTTGCCTTGGTGATTATGATTCCGACTACCTACTTCGAGTAGTAAAACATCACCAGTCATGTAAAAAGCAGACAGTTAAGTCTAGGTAATTAATAAAAATGATAGGAAGGTAAACCAGGTACCTTACCTACCTACCTTTGCAAAATGTATGCAAAGCTACAACAAACAGACGGGTTTCGTGGCCGAGAAAAGCCACAATGGTAGACAAGTAAGCTTTTAGGTTCCAATAGGTACCTATTTACGCGGGTTTGTGACATAAGCATTATATCAAAACGTGTTTTTCCATTGGATTCGTAATCACAAAAAAAACCGAATTCAAGATACATTCGATATTCCGTCTCTACTCGAGAATCCCATCTAGAGATGAAAACATTAGAGCGAGATAGCGTGAAGATAATATACTCAATAGTAAAGTGCAAGCAGGATAGCGAACAGGTGAATGAGGGGTCACGATTCATGAGAGTACCTACGAGGAGCGCGGGGTGTGCGGACTGCGGAGCGCCGAGCGAGCGTCGCCAACGCGATCTCCCCTCAACAACTCAGCCAGCAAACGTTCATTTTAACTCAGTCGCTTTTAGTTTACAAGGCCGGTTGGTTGCGCGCGTCCGTATTGTAAATAGTCCCTCGTGTGACAATTTGTGAAGTTCTTGTGTGACTCAGTTGCGTTCAAAGTGTATTCACGATGGGATGTGGAACGAGTTTTGTGAAATATGTGCTATTTTTCTTCAATCTGGTGGTCGCGGTAAGTTAAAATCTAAAGGGCGACAGGCTGCCAGGGAACCGGTTCGGTTTTGTTACGGTAGACGGTTGCTCCGTGGTCACCGAGCAGTAAAGTTGTTTGCTGCTCGCCCTACGTGGCCACAGGCAATGCTTTCATTTCAAGAAACCTCTAATAAAAATGCTCTTCCGATTCCCACAGAATAATCATTACAATTTAATTTTTTTGCTATGAACATGAGCGAACTTTGACAATAATAATATCATTGATTGAGAAACACCTGTTGTATTTATTTAGAAGGTTACTACTGCTTTAACACCGAGAAAAGTAGGTATTTAATACCTAAGAACTTATTAAAGTAAGCATTACTTAAAATATAATACAGCCTAGCAAAAATTCTTGATTGCTTCAGATTGAGACAGACGCGTAATGCGGATAAGAGATCAATTTAATATAAAGAATACCGACCTAACTTTTAGGTACCTAATAAAACTAGGTAGGCTATCTACATATGTAAAGAAGATATTTTAACTGTTTTTTAAGTTTTAACTTCCTGGTTTTTCATTTCAATAACAACATAGGTGTGGCAACTGGCACAGGAAACGAACAACGACGTGGGGTCTTCTGTTTGTGGAAGTTTAAAAGCATAATATGATTGGAAAATACTATGCTCTAATGGAAAATATGTCAAAAAAGCGGCAATGTTGATAGGTAGAATATAAAATTCTCAATCCTACAAATCTAAAGTAGAATATTTGTAAGATACCAACTCATCGGATATCCTCAGGCTCCCAACTTCCCAAGGGAGGTAATTTAAAAATTGCTCCCAGAATTGGCACTGTAGGTAGGTAAATACTTAAGTGTCGGAATTCATCTTAAATTATGAATCAGCGCGGTTTTATCAAGGAAATAAATAAGTGTGACCGTTGATTGAGTCAATGTCGACAAAGACGACTATGACATCACGGATGTTTTTGATATTTGCTGACACCAAGCGTTTGAGCATCACGTGGGATTACTGCATTTTTGCGCGCATTGTCTTCGTGACAATGTGTACCTACGTGCTTTATGATTGTCTACTGTTTTCTTAAAAATTTTATCAAGATTTTCTGATGCGCTTCGTCACAAATGTCTGAATTGTTAGGATGCTAATTTTGTTGATGCTATCATCGTGATCTCATCCATTCTAGCATAAACACGAAGTAAACTAGGTGTCTAGGTAGGTAGATAGGTAGATTGTTACTATAAATAAATTAAAACCATTATCGTAATTCCTTTCTTCTTATTCATGTGATACCTATTCCTTTCTTCTCAATGGCTGTATTGATTTATCAATCCGTCTTAACTTGAATATTTTTCCTCTGATTATTAAATTCTCGTTACTACTGACTAGGCACTAATTAATGAGGTGACTTCATATTAAATGAAAAAGTCGTACCTACCTACCTACTGACCTCTTGAACGAACTAAATGTCAAGAAACTCATCTTGTGTACCTACATATTCTGTGTAGTGTTTATCTCTTAAGCTAAACGTCTCTGAGTGTTTAGGTTCTGTTGGCACACGGCCAGTAAAGCATGGTTATTTGCGTGTCTTAGCGTAAAACTTTTTATTAATTCTAGTAGCACGGAAAATAGCAATTCGTTTAATTTCAAATGCCAATGATGAAAGTGTATGGTTTTCCTAACGCAACCTCGGCTTTTGGGATCAATAAACTTTTGAATATTAATAGTAAGTAGGTACCTACCTACCTATCTACCTACCTAGGTAATACTTACTTGCCAGCTATCTATTTTACGAGAGGGTTCAGTGAACTTTATTTGTTTTTCTTGTGTTAAGGGTGTCGTGCTTTTGTGTAACAGGCGAGGAAAAAAAAAAAAATCGGCCAAGTGCGAGTCGGACTCGTGCACGAATAGTTCCGTACCATTTGATTGACTAGATAAACAAAAAACAACAGTAGGTAGTTAGGTACCTACATTAATTTAGTTACAATTTATTGATATCGAGCAAAAATAGGCAAAAACTGGCGTTTTTTGGCAGCCCCCTTAAATATAAATTTTATTTTAATTTTATTATTTATCATTAAAGTTAAAATACAACTTTGTGTTTTTTGAATATTTCAAGTGCGTAGGTACCTACCTGTTGCCATTATTAATATCAAGCAAAAAAAGGACAAAAAATCGCGTTTGTTTTATTGGGAGCAGTTGAAGGGAAAACAAAATAAAATATTTTTTTAAGGCCCTTTATTTTATTTTGTTTTTAATATTTGTTGTTATTGCGGTAACAGAAATACCTACATAATTTATGAAAATTTCAACTGTCTAGCTATCGCGGCTCTTGAGATACAGCCTGGTGACAGAGCGACGGACAGACAGCGAAGTCTGAGTAAATTATTATTTTATCCGTGGTAATAGGGTATCGTTTTTACTCTAGGGTACGAAACCCTAAAAAAAAAGTTAAGTAACAGCCTATAATCATCCCACTGCAGGCAAAAGGCCTCCATCATTGAATTCAAGTTACCACAGCAATAATGGGTGTACTGGCATAATCACCACGCTTTCCAAATGCGGGTTGGTGATCACAAACCCGAGCAACGTTCGAAAATTCGAAACTTTTTGTCGCCCGACCCGGATTCGAACCCGAGATCTTGGCCCAGTATTTAAACCACTAGACCAACGGGGCGTTTACCAACGAAACCCTAAAAAAAGAAAAATTGTGCAGTCAAGAGTAGACTGTGTAGATGAACATTCCAAAATGAGAATCCTTACAAAATTTAAATTATTACCAACCGACCTACATAATTTCGACATAGGTACCTACCTACCTAGTTAACTTTGTCTAAAACAGGTTTTTCGCATTATGCTATAATTATAACTTTCTAGCTATCAAGGGCGGGCAGGGCGGGTAAAATAGGAAATCCCTTGTGTGTTGTAAACTTTATGACATCACATTACTAATGCATTATGTTTGTCGTCCATTAGACGTAATATTAATCACTAATTAGTTAAAATTTTGATGTCACATTTGAGGTCACTATTAAATTACAAACGACGCCCATTTGCATATACCTAGTTCCTGATAGTAATTTGCTAGTGATCTGCCCTGGGCAAATAAAAAATATTTAGGTCCACATTCGTAGAAAATTTCGAAGTTCGATTGATAGGTTCAATTCCAAAATTTTCCAAGATTACTGTAATTTGGTAACAAAATTGTAGTCAAGTTTGAGAAGATAATTATTTAAACACATTTTTTTTTACAAAATAAGCACACTTAAGTAAGGCCTGTTATTTTTTTTTTATTAGGTACTTGAGGTATGACTTCCGTAAAACTCGCTTTTTTCGTAATTTACTGTTACGTTCCAAATACGCAAACTGTTACATTTCCCAAAATTATTTACGAAAACCATCGCGTGACTGACACTACCCTCTATGCCACCCTCCAAAAGTCAACAGGTGTCGTTCCATTGAATAATTAAAGAAAATATATAACGTTATCGTTTCATTCGCCTGCGTGTTAGATTACTCATCGTTGCTGACTTTATGAGGAAAATGAATGAATATAATGCATCTCATGTTCATTTGTGCATCAAGAATAAAGCCATACCATATTAAGATTACTTCTTTGAAGTATGTTTATGAACAAAATGCAAACAAAAAAAAACCCAAACTACGTATTTAATTGCCAAGCTATGGACCTCTATAATTGTTGTTAATTTAACATTTCACATGCAAATACAGTCCCAATAGAAATCACTATTTCTGCAATTCAATGTCCATATTTCGACGTTATTTGTGTCACTCATGCAAGTCTTTCAGTAGGTAAAGACTGCGAGGCTCTAGTTAGATCTCTTATGTACTTGAGCTGTCTGCCGATCAGGTTATTTCTGGATGGGTAATGGTATGGTGGTCCACCTTTAATTAGGAAATATTTTTTTCTAACTAAGCTTGGGTCTTGGCTTGAGTCTTCTTACCAGAGGATTAGTTCACAAGTTCAAAGTCGCTCAGCGAGCTATGGAGAGATCATAGCATAATGCTCGGTATCTCGTTAAGAGACAGGATACGAAACGAGCATATTCGTCAGAGGACGAAAGTTATCGACATAGCTCGAAGGATAAGCTCGTTGAAGTGGCAGTGGGCTGGTCGCATCTGCCGTACACAAACAACCGACAACCATTGGAGCAGACGAATTCTGGAATGGAGACCGCATTTAGGCAAGCGTAGTGTAGGACGCCCTGCGACTCGATCGTCTGATGACCTTAGGAGAACTGCTGGCCTAACCCTCGAATAGGGAAAGCTCACGATAGACAATTGTGGCGTGACTTGAAGGAGGCCTACGTCCAGCAGTGGACGGACAATGGCTGTTGATTTTGATTTTGAAGCTTGGGTCTGTAAGGAGTCTTAGTCGTGCTTCGAAAAGTACGTTAAGCTGTTGGTCCCGGCTCCTGACACGCAGCAGCTATCATAGTTCTTAAACAATTACTGTAAAAAATAATCACAAGTTTTCTAAGACGTTAACCAATCAGCCGTTTATTTCTACTATGTATACTATTGAAAATTGCGAACAAACTCAAATATTTAATGTACCTATCCGGTTCTTTACAAACTAACACTCCATCCGCTTGGGAATCGGCTATACATATTTCGTTCCAGATTAGGTAAATCGCTCTCCTTAGAGATCAAACATAGCTTTTTTGCAATCGCTATCTGTTATTCTCTTTCTATGTAGAAAACATTGATTTCTCATACACACTTCGATCTTCCAGCCCCTTTCAACCCAACCCCTGTATGGGATGATTTCAAGTACAAAAAATATCCTTTGTCATTTTACAAGACTCGAACTAGTTATGCTGCACCACATTTTGTTTGAATTTTGACGGATTTAGATCATTTCAAACTTAAAAAAATACGAAACTCCACTCTCTTCTCCTCAAAAAATTTGTGGGCCTAAATTGGATATGAAGAAATAAAAACCTGGAGTTTGTCCTTCATGTCAAAAGCGGTATATGAAATGGTACAAGATCAATTGCTTTCCCTGCTACGAGTACGAAGTATTTTGAGCTAAAGTGAAATCTTGAAACAGAATTGAGTCAAGGAATCTTCCTGTCCTTCGTTCTAGTCCTCTTACTCGTAGATTAGTTCTCTTACGGCCGGTCCTAATAACCTATCTATCTTCAGTTTTGTCATATCGGAGATAGAAAACAACTTCTGTCTTTGTTTCTCTGGACGGAAAAATCAGAGACAGAAGATGTTTTCTATCTCCAATATGCCAAAACTGAAGATAGATAGATTATTGGGACCGGCCGTTAAGCAATGAAGAGTTAAAGCTGTACATACTAATCCTCAAATATAAAAAATATAGGTACGTTGAGTGCACACATTCCAAAACTGACGAGTGTTCCAATATCAAAAGTTGCTGAAATAAAAACCAATCAATTTAGATCTTGATAATTATTAAGATAAACGATGATTTGCAATATACACAGTGCTTTACCTTCAAGGTGAGACTCCTCTTACCTTCAAAACAATTATCATAGATTACCAGCAATCCGAACTGCAGTAAATCAGAAAATACAATACCGACCTTGAATAGTGTTTTCAGTTTACACTTGATAATTAATCCCTCAACCCCCAGGAGGCACTCGGGTGCCACGATAACAAATTGATTTCAATTGTGTCTGGAATAACTCACGATCGAGGTATTATTATTAGCTTTAAAGAACAGTTTAAAAACAGTTCGAAAAATAACTTGCTTCTATCGATAAAATCGCCTTTTAGTAATCGACCCAATGTTATAGGAAGTTTGTATCACGTGTATATTTTATTTTAACTGACCTAATCTCGCACATCCTAAGAGTTTTCTGTCCTCCAAGTGGATCGTACCCGGAGATATCCTTAAGTGGGTCAAGGAAAAGTCCTCAATTCCTCACCCTCGAAGGCGACACGTAGACGCGAGGTCCGTCGAGGCCAGAATCTCCGGATATTATCCTTATGACATCACCACAGCTAAATAAGTATTGCGGACATTTACATGTACGCCTCACGCCATAAATTCTAGCTTTAACGTTTGTTATTGCATAATAATGTTAATATAATCGACCTTGACAAACTATTGTATTGTTTACTTGACATGATCATTACTTTGCATGATTCATGCATGAAGACATTTTTCACCGACGTCAAAAATGGCCGCATCATCATCACCCACTGCTGGACACAGGTCTAAGGCGGTTTTTTTTACTATAATTGCCACGTTTGTGGCGGACTCAGTTTAGCCAACGCTGTAGAGACATCAATACTGCCCGTTTTTTGGCAGTTCTCCTAATCTTCTTTAGTCGCCTTTTACGACGCTTAACTTAGAACGACAGAAACTCTGGAGCAATTCTGTTTCTTTGAGGCAAAATACAGCAAATCAGCCCAGGCTGGCTGATTATGATAAATTATTTTTGGTTACCTAAAAATTAATTCAAGGGGACTGCTTATCTCTGCTTAGATAGGCATTAGGCATACCAGGCTGGTGCTTGCATAGATATTTTTGTTAATTCGTTCAGAGTACAATATTTAACGGTTTTTGTGCCGCAAAACCAGTACAGTGTGACATCTAATGAAGTTCTAAAAAATTTAATTTATTTTAAGCTTTTTTTTTATACTCAAATGATTCACTTCTGTGCTAAGCAGTAAATAAAGTGTAATGTCAACTATGACTCAAAGTTAACATTTCAATGTCGAACAATGTTGTTTACAGTTTAATTTTAAAATTAGCTAGTTTATCTTTGGTTATTATTATAATGTATGCGCAAAGGGGGCGTAAATTACCTTCTGAACTGATGGTTTTATTATCTGTAGTGTCTAGTGTGTCATCCTTTTTCAGTAACACGTTGACTACACGTTATGTAGTCCTTGTGCATTAGCATTGAGATACAAACTAGTCTATGTTTTTACTCAAGTTACCTTTGTATTCAAATATTAGTAAGGATAGTAAAAATCGACACAATCATTTTCAATTTAAATGACTCAGGTAAATGAACATGGCTACAGACAGGAATTTAACTGTTCCTGTAACCATGATCATGTCAAAAACTGGTCAAATGAGAATGCAATGCTCGAACATAACATTTAGCACACACCTACCTATTTGTGATGATAAAAGGCTTGTCCGTTTCTCGTAGCGTTCGCCGCATATTCTTTGCAACCTCATTGTACAAACTTTAAACGCAGCCATTGGAGGCTACAAGAAACTGGTTGTTATAATTCGAGTAACGCACACAAACGTGACCTTACTACGAGCAGTGACATCATCGGTCTAGCGACTTAGCGACGCGGCGGCGCCTGACCATTTAACTTGGCTGTAACAAAAGGATTCGTCTGCACATAATATTATTCTTATGTATAGAAAGGGTCCGTCTCGTGATGGGGTGTCGTAAGAGGCGACTAAACATGTGAGCCAATTGATTTGGGGTTACCACGGAAGGGGTCCCTGATGCCGCCTAACCACTTTCAAACAAAAATTGCTTGCGGTAAGTTACTATACAAAAACGGACGTCACCTCAGACAAGAGACGACGCAAGCTATTTTACTCTTAAGGTGGTCAGGCGCCAAAGACCTCGATCCTATACATCAGAATATCAATATATAACAATATATTGTTGCACAATCGCACCTATTTCAACTGCAAAAGATGCCCTGCTGTTAAGACTGATCTGTTGTCGTCTGTTAAGGTAACGACCTATTATCAACCTATCAATTCAAGTCACTACAGCAATGAAGGGGACAGTTGCAATCCATCCTTGAAGTAAAACCTCACTGATAGGAAACTAAAAATGTACAATGTCAGGCATAATCACCACGCTTGCCCAATGCGGATTGGTGATCAGAAACCCTAGCAATTTTCGCAAATTCGAAGCTTTTGTTGCCCGATCCGGGGACGAACCCAGGACCCTGAGATCTTGGTCCGCTACTAATCCACTAGACCAACGAGGCGTTATAACGGAAACTCATAAAAAACAAGGTACCATAGACCCCGAGTTAGTTAACTCTAGTGATACTGACCATGAAGGTTTACATCAGGTAAAGGTGTACTGCTAGAAAAAAGACGGGCAACTGCATCTCTCCACCATCACCATCTTTTTGAAGTCATTTATAAGTGCCTTAAATCGGTCCTCTTAGATCACCATCTTTTCGATGAGCCTTAAATCGGTCCTCTTTTGATTTAACCGAGGTCATAAACTTAAAAAAGTTGCTCTTCGAATTAGGTAAGTACATCTTATTTTCATTAGTTGCTAACAAGATTAGTCTGCGAGCGGTTGCAGATTCAAACTCCACACTGTTCCAGAACAGTAACCGGTTTGAGAAATATTCCACAAGTTTACTGTCTCGGCTGTGACCTTTAGACATATATTACCATAAGGCGATCCCAAACCCGACTTACACAATGAAGCCTTTGGGAGTTTACGACTCGATTCGACGATAGCTCTATGATGCGAGATAACGAGCACGTATTTTAACATTGGCAGGAAGTTCTCATCCTAGCACGTAAGGTCCTACTTACCAATAGATTTTTGGTTTATTAATTTGCTCGGCGGTAAGGGATTACCGAAAAATCAGTTTCATTATCGTAAGAGTCTGTGTGAAGGGCTGAGGTGCTTTTGCACGTCCGCGTCGCAATGTTTTTATACTACCACTCCTTTTAGACAATCGTGACGCACAGTTCACGGAGAGCTGACTTAAACCAAGAAAAAGTACTTGTTCAAGCCTAGAATAGTATTAGGTCGCGGCAGCTTTATGCTGCGAATAAGAAGGGTATGAAAACATTGTCAGTCTACAGGCCATCAGCCTGAATACTGCGAAACCTTATGTAGGTGAAATAGGTTCGATTCTGCAACAAAAATGTGAAGCCTGATCTGCAGGCCACTGTTCCTTCTCAATAAAGGTGTCATAGAAGTCCCAACATTTATTATAGCTGGTCAACCTAAGTTTTGCTGCCCTAAGAAGTGTAATTTTTTTCCAATATGAAATGAAACTTTCCTGGTCTTCGACTTATTATTTACGTTATTGTAGCAGCATAGAACTTCATCAAGCGCCCAGAGGTTAAAAATAAATGTACCTCAAATGAAAATAAGATCTACTTTAACAGTCACAACTCTCATTGAGCTGTTATACAGACCGCCTGCTAACTGGCGCGAATTAATGTCTGCCCGTGATCATAAATACTAAATTACTTGATTGGCTTGGCATAACAAGCCCAAGAATTTTGAAATATTTGTGATATTTAAAAAAAATGGTACCGAGAATTAAACACGATGATGCCTCCTTTGATTGCCTGACATTTCGATCTGATTGTACCAAACGTGTTCACAGGCTGCATCATCGAACTACCTCTTTAACTTAAGTGATCTTCTAGTCTCGTCTTTCAACTGGTTTAGTCAAAATGTCTTTGACATCAGTATTTGAATGATCGTCGGCTCCCTTCAATTACCAGATACTGGTGCAGCCAGTATTTCTGTGGACCTTTTTAGCTCCACCCTTTCAAAAGATGCTCATGTATCTAGACTGGGTGTCTTGATCGAGAATTACTAGTTTTGCATACCTTTCTAAGTGTGGTCCTTTTAATGCGACCAGCGTTGAAGCAATGTTCATTGCAATTTTGCAATGACCAAAATTATTGAACCGGATATTACATCTACGTAACGACCTCGCTATTCTGGTCAACTGGCTTTGAGCAATCCCAAGAAAAAAAAATTTAATCAAACTTTTTTGATGAGAACTAGAAGCATGATGTAATTGTGATAATAACCAAAGTTACTGCTTGTCCAATCTCTGCCGTTAACACGTTTTATCATTTAGTTGTAAAGTTATTTAGTAGTAGCCTATACGTTTTAGAGTATCGTAATACGAGTAGTTTTGTGCTAATATATTCAAGCATGTCATTATTTTAAGAGTTAAAACCGCTGTTTGTTATCGCTCAGTTCCCAAAAGCTAATTAGTCATATAAAAAAGGGGCTATAGTCCCTTTCGGGAACTGAGGGAATAAGAAATTTCGAAGAATAGCATCACTTAGCGATAGCTTTTATCCTATCCATCTATTATAATTTATCTTAATTATTTTATAATTCGTCACCCATCAAATATTACGGTTTATTTTGATGTTTAGGCAACGATACTACACTTACGAGTGTACTCAGAACTACCCGCCCGGTGAAGCTGTAATGGCCTTCTGCCACAGAAAAGGTCCTAAAAAAAAACAGAACTATCGTCTTAAATATTCGAAATTTGATTGGGTTTGTGATCACCGACCCGCATTAATTGGCAAGCGTGGTGTTTATGCCTGTGGCCTGTATCCATTACTGCTGAGGCTGATGGTGGCCTTTGCAATCCACATGTTTCTTTCTTTCTTTCTTCTTTTTTTTCCTTGCCCTGATGGGATGATTATAGGCTGTTAACTTTCTTTTATGGTTTCGATTAAGATTTCCTACAAATTCTACAGTGTATGCACTCATTAATTTAGATATGTAAATTAATTAAGTAAATTAATGAGTGCTTATTACACTATACATTGGACCTGACTCGCAATCGCAAACTTGCTTGACTTTAAACATTGGAACTGACTAAAGCGCAAACCTGCTTGACTTTTTATATTTTAATCTTGTCTGGACCCATTTCGCTGGTTGACATCATAAGTGTTCATTGTAATAGTATAATGAACGTTAAGTGCGTTAAGGGCCCGTCGTCAAATATCGGCGCCGACACGCCGGGGCCTTAACAGCGTCTGGTAATTAGAACTGGCTTAATGTACGCGTTGATTAATGGCTTCACACTCGCCCACGATAAGTAAGTGAGATGGTCATGTTACTGTGAAAATATTCCTGACAATATAAAACAATAGATGATTGTTATTATTGATGTAGGGAACATACCTACGCAACACTTTGTTGCAGATATCATCTATCTACCTATCTTTATGTATAAAAATCAGTTGGTGTTCGTTTGTCTAGTTAAAACTTGAGAACGACTGGGCCGATTTAGCTGATTTTGGTTTTTAAATGTTTGTCGTAGTCCAGGAAAGGTTTAAACGGTGAGATAATTTGAAAAAAATTGCGAGGAGGATAGTATACAACTTCATTTCCCCGTATAAACTGTTCAACATTACAATTTTTTACTTCACACACACACACACACACATACTCGTCTCTCTACATCGGCCAACCTGCGATCGCCAGCCAACCCGTCTGCCAAGCGTGGCGAATTTGGTAAAGTCCTCATTTTGGAGAGGTCTGTGTCCAACAGTTGACTTATAGGCTGGTTGGTTATGATGAGGTGGATAGTGTACTAGATCGTATAAATTAAGAAAAAGAAAAGGGACGCGACCTCCAATTTTAACAAATGTGACTACGATTACAACTTAATAGTTGTTACAAAAGGAAAAGCAATAGAAATCCTAATTAGGTTTTCTACAAATATTGCAATGAATCTACTCAATGCTTTAGTGCCGCATGTAGTCAAGCGGTTCTTTTGACATAAAGCGATATAGACTGATTTTGTATTTAAATTTTGTTTTTTCCCATCCCATTTACTCAAGACGAAATAGCAGTTCCACCACGCTAATGTGTGCAACTGGTGCTTCGGCTTAGCTTAGTAAACACTACCAAATTAACCGCGTCATTAACAAAGTCATTTAGCTACAACTAGTACAAATAAGCGTCTAAAGACTGAATTCAGTGTATGACTAGATTCAGACGGATGCTTCAGTGGATTTCATAGATATGGTTTCGTATTTCAATACCTGAAATAAAGATAAACTTGCCGTTCCAGGATTCAGACTGCGAAAAGTGGGTAATTCGTTCATGGGAAATTGTATTCGTAGTTTCAATAAATTACCACTATCAATTGCTGAACTCCCTGTACATAAACTCAAATCATATATCAAAGTTATTGTAATGAAAAGGGGCTATTATACTATTAATGATTATATAAATGACTAGCTGTTTCCCGCGACTTCGTTCGCGTCAATTTCTGTTATTATGATCGTGACTATTTTTGCAACATTTTTCACTCATGCTTCGCTCCTATTGGTCGCAGCGTGATGTTCCTAAAGCCTTCCTTGATAAATGGACTATCCAGCACAAAAAGAATTTTTCCAATCGGACCAGTACTTCATGAGATTAGCGCGTTCAAACAAACAAACAAACAAACTCTTCAGCTTTATATATTAGTATAGATAGAAAAGTGTGGCTTTAAATTGTCCAGCTCGCACTGGCATATATTTAATGTAAACATATTTATTTATAAAGAGGCTGACAATAGTGACCGAGTTTCTTGCGCTGCTTCCCACACTAGCCCACATTTGTCCCGAAGCAGTGCTAGGTTTAAATATTGGGACGAGTAAAAGCGCCTCCAGCCTATTTGCAGAAATAAAACTGATTTTACTGATTTTATGAAACCGTCTTTCTAGTCCATATCAGCAACATTGTATTTGAAAAATATTAATAATTATAGCAATGAAAATGACTTTTAAAGCGTTGGTTAAAAATTATTAAATGTAATGAGGCAATTGGACACGCTTCGCATCAATTATGGGCCTTGGTTTTTTTAAGATTTAAAGATGGTTAGATGCACTAAAATTCCAATTTAAATAATAATAACAAGGCTTACAACTCCTGCACAGGAATATTTAACTGATTAATTTCAAAATACGCAAGATAAGTGAAAAATGTTTTTACTTACTTCCCCTCCATTACCTCTTGCCTAAGCATTCTGAGCCTCCTACAAGGAATAATATACATAGAAACAAATGATCCTGTTTTGTATTGTAGGAGCATGTGTTCCCAAGACTCATAAAATATGCAACATCACTGGTTAACCTAGTTAAAGTTACTGCTTGAAACCAATTAGTTAGGTCTAACTTTCGCAGAACAGTTAAATACCTACAGTGTAGGTATTTAACTGTATTGCGTTGGTCCTACACCAAATGAGTTTCAGATTTTGCAGTATGTTAAGTTCAATTTTTATACTACAAGATATCATACTCGATTAAAAAGAAACGCTGAATGAAAACGGAACCGATGAAACATAGGCATTAATTAGATTATCTGATCATTGTAACGAACGTTTCAAGACAATAGTTAATCTTGTAACAATCAACCTCGTTAGGAAGTGCTAGGTACAATCAACCAACAGTATCAAAAAGTTTACCATGAAAGTAGTTCAAACAATTTCGAAAAAATCTTCTGACGTTTTAACGTTTGTATTTTTTTAATGCTTTAAGCTGCCAGTCTTTTTCCGTATGCCTACATGTTTTAATTAAAAAAAAAATGTGTTTCACGCACTCTGCGTCCGTTCACCGTTGCACAGATTAATAAAGCTCTGCATGAGACGAAACTACTCATGCGGATTACCGTGGCTAGTGCTCCCTAGTTCTTTGTCCATGCCTCCCCCGCGCCCCCCATCGGCCATTGTCGGAGGTCGTCGACCCCTTATGCAACACGTCAAATGCTGAGGGACACCTGGAGCATTATGTGTCACGCACGTTGTGTAACCGTTCCGAGGAACTGCTATTTCTAGTACCTACGAGTTCCTTTCATTCGGTAGCGTGAAATGGTAAATTTATCCCAAACAAAGGAAGCATTTTAGTAAGGATCTTCGTCTATCGTCGTATCGATTCCTGACGTCATTTTGTCTAGACAATAATCTTGCTTCGCTTGCAGGGGTCCACTTTTGTAAAATGAATACGACGCCATTCCACAAATGTACTCTTTATGCAATTCAGGCCGAGGCAATAAACTTACAACCGCACCATAAACTTTCGCAGTCCAACAATACTCGTGTTAAGAAGGAAACGATGAAAGGCTTTTATTTTTTTTGTAACTAACACATTCTTTCTTTAGTCAGCTAAGTAAGTTAAGTAGGTTGCCACTTGCCATCGCTATGACGAGACTGAAATAAAAATTACTTACACAAAATTGTATAGGCTAAGTGTATAGGTATGGCCACGTTCTTAATTTAAATTTATCGAACCTAGAACCCAGGTAGGCATTTGACAAATATAATGATGAGGCCAGTAATCCAGAGCCATCAGCGGTAAGCCCATAATAAAAAATCTTGCGCTATATTAGGCTATCCATAATGTCAATAATAAGGTACATACCTACCTACCTCCTCAAAAATCGGCTTAACCAATCAATTTAGTTTTCGTTTGCAAATATCTTAGCCCGTGACTGCCAATGTACCGTAAAATTTCTCATTGCCGTCATATTTATCGTGATGTTACATAACATTTTAAATTGGTTGTATTCATATTTGGAAGTCCAGTTTATTATGCACCAAGTGGTGATAGGATGCCATGGCTTGCCAATTCGGGTCAGCGGATCAATACGAGTAGTTTCAAAGCCCATAAACAGATAAATTCACTGCTAATTCCCCAAGGCGGGGTTTCATTAACTTTAATTCGTTTGCCACTTCTATAGCCACGAAGCTAAGGGAAAATGCTTTGAAAGAAAGTAAATTATAATTTTAGTCGAACACCGATGTAACAGTGGCAAAATGATAGAGTGTAGAATAGAACGGTCACGTGCCTTTCCGTTCACAGAAGATTTTATGTTTTTGGTAAATGTATACATAATAATATGGTAATATGCAAATGTATTGATATATACAAAATGGGGTTTCTTTATAGAGAGCCTTGTGAGCAACGAAAGTCAAGGAAATGATTGAAAAAAACGTATCACTTGAAAACAACTGTATTTTCACCGATACATGTATGGCTAGAGGTCTAGTCTAGGTTAAAAGATCTTAAAATGTGCGCACTATTTTGTGATTCACGCCACGGTAATAATTCGATACTTCACGTACGAAGCCACTGGAAAAACCTAGTTTTTTTTTAAATAAGAGATACCTAGCTATTTTTTATTCTCAATCCATTTCTAAAAACGACCATTATCTTATAATCGCCTAAACGCTTAACAAACGTTTTGGTAAGATGGCAATGGATTGCAGCTGTAATTATAAAAATTCATTAGCAGTTCCGAGTTCTGAAGTTAATAAATATTTGTTCAGCGCGCCCCGTGCGGCTTGAGTCGGCCATTTCATAATACTCGCGTTGTGCGCAGGATTACTCAGCTGTAGGGACGGGAAAATGCTAATGTGTGCGTCATCGTCGTCATCGATAATATGAAAAGTCCACATTGCTTTATGAATTTTAACGAGCGTAAGTCACTTGTGTTATGATTCAGGACATTACGTACTTACGTATTTTATTTTATGTCTGTGACTGTGACTGACCATTTCGTTCATTCAAATGAATTATTTTGTCCCGTGTAATGCCAACACATCACCAGCCACCCCTAATATCTTTAGGTGTTGTAAGAAGCGAATGAAGGGGTAGGTACTGTTAGAAGACGGGCAGCGGCGGTTTCACTCCAGAAATCAAATGGCCACACTGCGATCGCCAACACGTCTGCCAAGCGTACCAATTATGTCAAAATACTTCTCTTGGAAAGACTCTCTTAGATCATCAGATCTCAGATCAGTCGTCAGATCTTAATAAAATGGCATCGTAGATCTTTTGCGCTTTTGTTGCTGTTTTAAAACAATTTTTTTTCTCATGTTGACCAACTTTGCATTAAAACTCATAATATCAACCTCTTACAATGTCATTACGCATACGGGTGGGCGCAATAATTATGCAAACGCAACTGGGGCTGTGAGATATCTCGGTCACCCGCACTCACACAACGACGCATCCCACACGCTTGCAAGTTGCACGCTTGAAGATGGCGTTTACACCAGACATTTTTTTATTATTATTAAATGTTTGGTTGCTTTTGCCTGTTGAAAAAATAAAAGGTGCTTATTTGTTTTTAATTTATTACCACCGCAGACCACATTACCGAGTTAGCAGATTTCGAAGATTTGGTTTTTTAAGATGGATATTTTCTTAATAACTTTAAAAAAATTACCGAATATACACAAATAGACGTATAGTCAAAACGATTTACTGATTTTATGCATAGTTTAGGGTCTAGTTTAAAAGTTAGTATCTTACCTTAAATTTAACAAATTTTTGTTTCAATATCAGTATCTTAAGGATGTTATAAATGTGCATGTGAGGATCCATCCATACTAACATCCATGTTAATAACTCCAATATCGCCAAATGGTTGTAAGATGAAATTTGGTAGTAGCTCACTCTTTTTAAGAATTGTAGGTATTTGACGCCTTTTCTAGTTCGTTGAAAACCTTTGTTTATCCTATATCTAACGTGCTTTTATTTCGTCACATAAAGTCGCCCTTTGTAAGGCTGTACAATCTTATCACGGTTTGCTTACGCTAAGTTAAAACCACGAACAAGGCGCGATAAAGAAATAGGTCGACGAAACATGTCTACACTAAGCCTTATAACTATTAAAATTTCAGCAGAACTAAATAATTTTTAAACAGAACCTACGCGTGAAACTCAATAAGTCTGTAATAGTCGTTTTTGGTCGAAGGCATCGAAATCTATTAAAAGTCCAATTAGCCAATTAATGACTACATTTTATGTACAGGGGACAGTAAAAATATTAGATTATAAAAAAAGTAAAGTAACAGCCTATGATCAACCTACTGCAGGGCAAAGGCCTCCATCATTTAATTTTAGTTACTATTGCAATGATGGGTAGGGGATCACCACGCTTGCTAAATGCTTGTCGTTGATCACAAACCCGAGCAATGTTCGAAAATTCGAAACTATTGTTGTCTGACCTGGGAATCGAACCCAGGACTCCGGAATCTTAAGGCCCGGTATTTAAACCACTAGACCACGGGGCTATGACTAGCGTTGAGGTCAAATCTTATTCGGGACTCAAATTCAGTTAACATTTTACCTTGACCGTAAAACATCATCAAAGAGTCCTTTGCACTTGTTTAATGCAGTCTTCCTCGAATTAACTTGAGTACAGCTTCTATAATAATGCTGGTGGAAAGTAATCTCCGGGTCGAGATATTCTCTCATTAACCCCAATTGACTTTGATTAAGTGAATTAGAGAATCGAGCGGGTACGCCCAAAATGAGCTGAGTTTGTCCCTTCTTATGCTTCGGATAATAGATATCCTGTTTTGGAAATGCCTTTTTATACGTAACTGTCAACTTGCACAAATTATTATATTACAGACAACAGCACGTCAACCTACCACAAAACGTCAAATTTTCTCAATTGATATTAATCTCTACTTGTTTGACTTAAAGTTGAAAATCAAATAAAAACCTTTAGCTTTTTGGGTAGGTTGACCTGCCGTTGTCTGTGCTAGCGTTGCCAGCGATTTAGTATGCTTATAATTTGGATTTATCCCACGGTAACGGTATTTTTTCCGGGATAAGAAGTTAGTCTTTATGCAATTCCAGCCTATGGTCAATCTTATTTAAAAATCTCGTCTAGATCTGTTCAGTTGTTTTTGCGTGAAACAGTAACAAAGATTCATTTGATTGATACAAATATTTGTGTGCATGATCATGTCTGTACTGGTCTGGGTGTTTTCTATGTATTATAAGTATATATTAACAAAAAAAAAATTATATACTTAAGTAAGTTTATCGGTTGTCTAGTACCCCATACGACAAACTACTTAGTACTTAGTAGTAGCTTAATTTGGTACTAGATGGCTCTGTGTGTGTGTGACATGTCTGAAAAATATTTATTTATTTATTTATTGATTTTGACGTCTTTAAGTTAATTGTACATAAATCTAAGTCTTTCTTATGTTATTTTTCAATTTTATGGTGTGCAATAAAGAGTATTATCTATATATGTATTTCATTAAATATAACTTAAAAATCTTTAATCTTAATTTGAATAGGGCCCGATATTTTTCTTGTAAACTAAAAGTCCTTCGTTGGTTTGATTCCCAGTTCAGACAAAATAGAATAGCGTGTTTTTTTCTGTTGTTTTAAGTCTAGGACGTGTGGTCTATGCGGTAACTCACAACAATGTCCAACTGAAATATTCAATTCAATTCAATTCAATTCATTTATTTACAAGAAAACATGGTACAATAAGATCATAAGAAGGTACAAAAAGGTCAGCATGTCTCGCCATTATATTGGCATGTAAAAATTTAAATATTGATTAGTAAAGGTAGCAATAATAATCAAAATAGCAATATGTCAAAATAATATGTCAATAGTAATACTTATGTCAGCAATATACGAGTAGCAATATGTCAATAGTTACATTAGGTTTGTCAAACAGGATTCATTTAATAAGCTCATTTATACTGTAAAAATTTTTTTCAAGAAGCCAATCATACAATTTGCTTAAAAATAGCGGTTTTCTAAGATTTTTTATACATACGGGTATCTTGTTATATATTACTATACACATGTACAAGCAACTCCTCATATACAAAGCGGTTCTCGGTGTAAAATGTAAGACCAACCTTTCAGGGTTCCTTGTGTTTCTGGGATAGATGTCACGAGCTTTGTAGAAATATTTAGGGTTATTATTTACAATCAAAAATGTAAAGGCTTGGTAATGTTAGAAGGCTAAGTTCTTTAAACAGTGGTTTACATGATACGTATGAAGGTACACCATATATTGCTCGTATACATTTCTTTTGTGCCAAAAACACCTTACGTATGTTGAAGCCATTTCCCCAAAAAATCAAACCATAACGAAGAATTAATGCAACATAAGCATGGTAGGCTGTAAGTATAATACCACGATCTGTTACGTGACGGAGCCTTTTAAGGACGTACACAAAACGATTTAATTTATCACACACTTTTTCGATTTGAATTTTCCACTTTATATTTTCATCTACATTTATGCCCAGGAACTTAATTGTTTTAGTCTAATAGTTACCAAAATGTCAATGTGTACTCTTTGATTTGTCAAATTATTTAAATAATAATGTGAGGTTTGTCAACTATTCTTACAATGGATACGATTTCCCAAACTAAAAGAAAACACAGGCATTTTTTTTTAATTACTAATAAATACCTACGCAAAGCGGAAATTATTTTAGTATTATCAACTGCATGTCGTTAGTCTAATTGTATTTTAATTCAAAGCCGTAATCTTACGTATTTTACGATATTGGTACAAATTAATGTAACCTTATTTACCTTTAGATATTTGTTATCGCTTCGAGTGTTGAAGATAAGAGGTTAATGTTTAGAATTAAAATATTCTCAATGGCTCCGAATCGAATGCTTAAAGTTACTATTGTATTCAAAATAAGTGAAAATGTTGTATGTGACAAAACTTGCGCGCTAAAATGAAAGTTTTTCTAATTACCATTCATTGTTGCTCTACCAATATATTCAGAAACATGTATTTAGAATACGGAATACAACTGGTGTTTGTGTCTGGTTCTTCTTAGAAAAAATATGTTTTATTGTGTAATTTTTAAATAAACATTTTTATTTTAGGGGAAAAATACTTGTGATTGTTAGATATGCTTTTGATCAAGGAAATCGTATTTAGTCTTGTAGACAAACTTTTACTACTTAGGCAAAGTTAAAATACATCATCATCATCATCATCAGTGATGTCATTGATTGTTTACCTGGTTTTTATTTTACATAAACCATTTTTTTGACAGTGTTCATTTAGTTTTACATCATAGCTGCTGATGGCAAGAAATTAGACTAATGTAAATATATTAGGTAAATCCCGTCACTGTTAACATTGAAAAGTGGTGCGATATGGTTTGTATGACCTATTGTCCTATATCATTGTTTATTCAACAAACCGAACGGTCGCGGTCGTGATATGGTCGTTATCAACAAACCAAAGCGGTAAAACCTTCAAAAACGCAGACGGTGATGATAACTGTATCGTATGCAAAGTTTCGGGTCAAAAGTTTTTTTTATTTTTTATAAATAATGGGTCTGCTCTTGACTACATACTTAACTTTACGGTTAAGAAGAAGCCTAAGATGGAGCGAGCTTACCCAGAGGTACTGGTTTTCCCACGCACCAGCGGAACACAGAAAAACTGTTTGGCTCCAGAGCCAAACAGTTTTTCTGGTTTCTGCTGGTGCGTGGGAGAACCGGAGTCCACACTCCGGCAGGAGGGTGGTAGCATCCAGGCAGCCTCTTAAAAAGCCTACCACCGCAGAGGGATCTGTTAGCCGTCATCATTGGTTAAAAAAACAAAGATGCCGTTGCCCTGGGTGGATCACTAGGAGGTAGATCCCACGACCCTAAAAGTTTTTGAGTAAGGGATACTTCAGCATAAGTGTATTCTGTTTTCGGACGTTTCTATCGCTTTTAGCTGGCAAGTTTGCGTTTAGGTCCACCTCACCGCATCGGCCAAGACGAGTCTGTCTCAGGCACAGCCAGGGGACTGCATGAGGACACCTCGCTGCAAAGCCTCGTGAAGGAAGCTGACTTACGGACAAATGTTGCCCAGATAGTGGACAGAGAGTAAGAAGCAAACCTTCTGTGCGATCGTCGTGTCGCAGAAGGAAACGGGGAAAGAAAGCTAGAGATCTCGGCTGACGCCCCTTATGAGTTTCTTCCACCGCCATGGACGTCGTAGGAAATTACATGTGATACAGGAAGATGTGTATTGTGCAGACAATACACATCTTCCTCCTAGAGGCCTACAACGGTGCTGCAGGTGTCCTCTTGCACCGTTTGCTGCAGGCCACTTCGGAGAAATGCGGATGATTACCCGGGGTAACTGAAAGACGCCAGAGGCCACAGAGGGTGGTTTAGTAGGTACGGTCCGCTTTCCCGGTACGAACCTCACAAACGTCTGCGTCGGCCCTCGCTGTCGTAGAATATTCGTACAAGTATTACCCCGTATAAAAAAGATCCGCCAAACTAGCAAAGTACCGAACGTGAAGTGCAAAAAGAACTACGAAATAGCGAGCACGCTTGGCCTCTACAATTACTATTTGTAGAGCATATTTGATGTCTTACTTTGATTTAAATGTCGAAGGCCACGTTCGTAAAGTTGCTAGCACTTGCTAGTGAATCACTGACATACGCCTCTCAAACTACGTGCTAAGTTTTTTAAGAGTTAAGATAAGGTAGTGCAGCGTTGTAGGGCATAGTAAGGTTCGCAATGGAATATCCAGGAAAGGATTAAGATTGACAGAATAGATAAAAAGAATAAATAACTATTCTTGAGCTGGAACCAAACAAGCAATCAACAACACCGTAATGCACAGTCAAAGCTGTTTTCATGGTTACCTAAAATATTTGCACTTAAACAGTAACAGTAATTTCTATACAGTAAATTACGATTGCTATGCAATTCGATTATATAATGTGGTAATGTCAGACGTTCTTGTTCGTTCTGACCTCGATACTTGCCACCATACGATGTTATGCAACGTCGATTTTAAACAAACCACATCTGGTGTGTGTTATTAATTGGTCTGATCCCGTTTATACTAACTTTTACAATGTCTACGCTTCCTTCTTTGCTTTTACGTAATGCAGTGTTTATGCTCGCATAATAATTTAGTGGTAAATCTGATCTATTCTGCTCTAAGCTTACTTCTTTCATCTCCCCAATAATGATGGCTAACTGCAGAGAGTTCCTTCGAACCGAAGAAAAAAAGAGGAAGTTATCAGATGGAAAATCCAGATAAAAGCACTAAATAAAGACACTTTATTTAAGTTGGTGCTAAATAAAAAATCACCTAATATTGTAACGATTAAAAGTTGGTGGCTTAACTATTAGTCTGTTTGTATGTATTTACTTTTGAACTTCAATGGAGTTAGTGGAGTTATTAAGTTGTCCAAAGGTAATTTCTCCTTTCTCGAAAGGCCTAAAAACATTAACCGCCTAGGTACAATACATTTTTTACATCTTTATCCTATTACTATGGTCTGGGTAGGATCTGACAGAAAATCTCGGACGCTACCTTACTAGGTACCTACTAGTACCTACTATAAATAATATCCAAGTTTAATTTTAGTTTTGTATAAAAAATAATGAAGAGATTTTCGATACGAATTTTTTTTTTGATTACTCTCAATACCAATTTGAATACCGCGATAACATTGCGATTAATTAATGAACTGCATATTCGAGTTGATAACTTCATACCTCTCGGGACAAAAACAATACTATTATAATAAACTGAAATAATGCATTTTCCTTGCGTGAAGGAGACGTGAAAAGTTTTTGGGTGATAGATTTATCTAGGGAGTCATGACCTTGTCTGCTATTGATTGAAATTCGTCTCAAAATATTAAGATGAACGCCCGATCTTCAGCCGTCTGCTGGAGCACTGAACCCGGTGCCCTTACTCACCTTTGGTCTTTGTTTGGAGTACCTACCTACTTACTTGGGAGATAGATGGACTAAAAAAAAACAATTTTATACTACTATAATAACGTTTGAGTATAATTTAGGACATAGCATAAAAATAAATAAATAACAATGCTATTTTTTCGACCGACCACCGATTTTCGCTCTCGAAAAGAATTTTGTTCGTTGTCGTTCGTGTCAGTTTGCCAAATATCGAATAAGTCCAGATTTCTTAAATTTTAGAACCAAGAAAGGGAGACTAGGAAAAGATGTATGGTGGAACACGGATTACTTTTTACGTTGTTGACGAGCTCGATTTTTTTTTTGTTTCATTGTGTTTAACTCAAAGTACACTGAGCGATGGGATTTTATATGAGGGAACGATAGAACGTCTAAACAAAAAAAAAAGACGTAAAGTACGAAAAACTTAACCACCGATTTTAAGATAGTGCTAAATAAACGTTTGATCATTTTAATGTGTCGCAAGCATAATTTTTATTTTATTTGATATTTTTAGCCATTAAATTGCAATTATAATATCAGTATATAAACTTGAAAAATTATGTCTCATGCGGGACTCGAACCCGCATCTCCTCGCATGCCGGGCGGCCAGTTTATATACTGACATTATATTTTTTATTGTTTGCTTTTCTGACCATTTAATTCTGACCTGTGAATTTCTTCCGCAGCTCCTCGGTCTGGCCGTGATCGGCGTGGGCGTGGCGTTCCTGCTTAACTGGACTGTCATCAAGGAGGACATCCAGTCTCATCTGACAGTGGCACCATGGCTGTTCATCGTGATCGGGGCCATCATGTTCGTCATCGCCTTCTTTGGATGCTGCGGCGCCATTAGGGAGAGCCACTGCATGGTTGTCACGGTAAGGCTTATTTTTGACTGCCTTATTTGGGACTTGAACCCACAATCTTCCGCTTTCCGCAATCATATGCTTTAAATTACAAGCTACCAAGACATTGATTATGTCGTAATTTTTGATGATGTTGACCATTGAATTTTTTGTTTTTGTAACGAAATGCTTCTATGAATGGTTTAAACCACTGATCTTGTATTGTATTTTAGTAACATGTATGTTATTGTATCTGTTATACATCGCTTGTCTTGCACAGTGCTACCCCTACTCTACTAAAACTAAATTTCCTCTACCCAAAGGTTGTCTGGTAGAGATCGCTTAAAGCGATAAGGCCGCCTATTTGTACATTTTCTCTTCTTTGTAATTTATTTGTTTTCTTTTATTTTGTGCAATAAAGTGTTATCTATCTATCTATCTATCTATCTTAAGTTAATTCCAAATAAATAGTAAACCGACCGTCGTCATAATGCCATCGTAATAGTAGCTTAGTTCATCGTCGGTTAGGGATTTTTTTAAAATTTTTCGAAGTCCAAAGCGCTATTATTGAAAAATAATTTTCAATACACACTAGCAATTGTCCATATTTATTTATTTATTTTATTTATTACCTAAAGAACATCATTAAACCAACCGAATTCAGTTCTAATCCGAACCCCATTTTGTCTTCAGTACGCGATCTTCCTTCTCGTGATAATCATCCTGCAAGTGATCCTGGCGGTGTTGCTGTTCACCTACGGCGACAGCATCAAGGACGGCCTGAGGAAGGGCGTCGAGGGGCTGTGGAGGAAGCGCGCTCACGATCCGGCTGCCAACGAGGTCTTCAACAACATCCAGGCTCAGGTAAGATACTGTCATCATGGAACCCTCAACCAGGCAATGTCCAAGTAGAGCTCTTATCCACTTGTCATACAGTCCAAGTCTAAAGAGAGCTAGACCACGGTCGAAGAAGAGGTAGATTAAAATTAAAAATTAAAATTTTTTTTATTATTATTGCTAATGAAAAACGTATAAAATTAATAAACAATAAATATTTCAGGCTGCTTTTTGAGTAAGGATAATTTTGGCGTGTTGCCACACTACCAAATGTAAAGCGAGGTCATTTCAGCCAAAACAAAGGGGAGGTATGTCCTTGAGATTAATTTAAAATAACAAGTGTTAAATTACCAGCTGAATTCAGTGATGTACCATCTTTTATAGTATCAATTTTATTTTACATTTGATCGACTTGAGTTTTTCTTGTCTTCTTCTTAATAGGTACACAATTTAAATAATAAAATAATTTTTCAACTTCATGCCAATTATGTTCAAGGTTGAGAAATTGCAGTATCTGTACGCTTACGGAGTAAGAGGATAAAATTAGTCGCCTACGCATATTATAACGATAAATAGTGTACATACTTACTTTAGAAGCAGAGAGTATGTAATAAACTAAATACAGTACGTTAAAGTGTACCATAAAGTATATTTTTCTTTAAAAAATAATTTTTGTCTGTCTAGTAAACATCAGACTAAAACCAGGTCAAGTGCAAGTCTGATGCGCACATCGAGAGTGCCGTACAAATTTGTAGTTTTGTAGTTATTATTAATCGAGTCTAAGAAGACTATATTTTTTATAATTTACTTCCCCATACTTGTAGCATTAGACGGTATTACTTACCAAGTTTAATAGTTCTAGGTTCACGGAAAGTAGGTATGTATAAATTTTTATTCCCTTGAATGTGTCGAAATATACTTTTTTGGCTGTATAAACTACCGTATCTATTTTGACTGACGTTTCCTTAAAAAATGCCTCCTCTGCGCGTTCCCGAGATTAAGGGCTTTGACAGACAGACAAGACGGAAAACGAAGTGATTGAAAGGTTCAGTTTTTAGGAAACGGAACCCTAAAGAAACATATTGACGAAAACACAGCTGCATGGTGTGTTTAGTAAGATTTCTATGAGTCGTCGATTTCACACAAACTAAACGATAGCGACGTATGGGAAACACACACAATTGTTTTCTTCGCTAATCGCTATGGGTAGGCATTAGGAATTCGTAATTCGTATGTGTTTTTCCATAATTACTTGAAGGGTGAGAATGTTTTCATTACTGACTGATTGAAGTACCAACCGCAAACTAATATAAAAAAAAAATATGCAAATTCTATGGTAGAGGCCATGGGTGTCACAAAAAATAATTGAAATCCTCTATTTAATATCTTTGGCTTTAATACATGTCCTAAATATACATAAATAACTATTCTCTACCCCGCTTCATATTCGTCTGTGCTGTAAGGAACTTATACTTTTGGAGTAAAGTTGCATCACGCAATATGGGCATCCAGGCAGTCTATACTAAAGTCAGCAAGCCCCTATCATTTATCAATAATCTTCTACTTAGTCCGTTACGATTGTTTATAATGAAAACTGCACTATTATGCAAATGAATCTAATCAAAAGCACCTAGTACAATCAATTAAAACATTGGCGGATACTCTCCATCATTTAGTTGGTCTTGTGTTGTTTTAATTTAGAAAACTCTTATCGCCCACTGCTGGGCAAAAGCCCTTAAGGATCTCTACAACGATCGGTCTCTCGCCACCCGCATCAACTGCTTTCCCCGACCCTCACCAGGTATTCGGTTCACCTGGTAGGCCTCCCATTCACAGATCTTCGTCCAGTGTGGTCGCTATTCCAATCTTAGATTGATTCCTTACTCCAACAATATGCTAGTTATACCTATGGTGATAATTAAAACGTTGATTTTCACTTCAGTTGAAATGTTGCGGTGACGGTGGCGCTTTCGATTATGGCGGTATCACCCTCGACAAGAGCTGCTGCGACATGCAATCCTTCACTGGTCAAGCCGTTGGCTGCACAGTGGCGAACGCCTACACCGGTTGCCGGGAGAAGATTGCCAATTTCTACGACAAATGGGACAAGCCCATCGCAGGCATCGCCATCGGTATTGCCTGTATCGAGGTAAGATTTTTAGTTTTTTCTACCCATAGGTATAAGATTTGGAACTATACATACAATAGTAATTGAAAAACGTCCTAGCTAAATGAAGCACTATAATATGAGTAATTCGGTGCCCTTTCATCTTAGTATTAAACGTAATGTTAGGTTTCTAAGGTCGAATTTTTATTATGGTTAGTATGAAACGCCCGCTTGGCCCAGTCGTTTATGTATCAGGCCAAGAACTCGGGGTCTTGGGTTCGATCCCCGGGGCAACAAGAGTTTCGAATCTTCGAAAATTGCTCGGGTTAGTGTTAGTGATCACCAACCCTCATTTGGCAAGCGTGGTTAATACCCATAATTGTTACTAGTTTAAACATGAGATCACTTTCCTCGGTATTGCTTTGACAATAATTGACTTGCTTAGTAAAACGCCGTTACTCTTTGAATGATGCTTTTTAAAACCATTCCATCACTCTGGTCCGCCCATTAGAGATTCCATGACGGGTGCAAAAGAAAGCAAGCAATACCCATTTGTAACCGTTAGTCTGACAAGCATAGTGATTATATTTTGCTTTCCCGCGTAAAAGCTGACTGTATTGTCTTTGTCCATTTTGAAATTTTAATTTAGTGATGTGAGTGTGTTGCGAAAATGTTTACACTATCGATGATTGCCATTGAAAGCCATCAAAGTATTATAAAAGTAGCCATATTTAATATTTAAAGTAATTAAAACTTATAGGTAAAGTCACATTGTTGTCGCGCAGTTTCATCTTTCTATAATAGATAATTCACATACGAGTATCTTAGAAATGTTTGCATTGCGAGTTGTAAACATGATAATAATTATTGTTGTATTTACCTTATACATAACTATATTTAAATTCATACGTAGTACAAAATATACCAAGAATAAAAACAAAATTGCCAAAGGGAATCTGCATAGGCAGGGTCTGCATAGGCTGTTTTTTAATTATTTATGCGCAAAAACTTTTTCATTAGATGAGACTCAATAATTGTATGTGTCTTGCTTCCAGGTTGTTGGAGCTCTGTTCTCGCTGTGCCTCGCCAATTCGATACGAAACATGGACAGAAGGTCTCACTACTAATATTTTGTACATTTAAACTGGTACCTATGAACACAATTTTTTTGGTTCTTTACTGACTTACTAACCAACAAAAGGGCTGCCATGCATGATTGGACAAAATAGTTTTGGTTGCGCTGACATTTAAAATTTTCTCTTTTTATTGACTTCTTTATTTAGTTTTTTTTTATTAAATCATCAATACGGAAAAAGAGATGTCCCGTAACCGGCCCAGAAATTGTACAGCATTCTAAAAAAAATCAAGAAAAATCTACTGACTTTGGGAAAAATACGAATATCTGTATATAACGTATTATTTGGCGGCTCAAAAATAAAAACAATCTAAGAAATATCCCTCTCAATCAGGCATACAAGATGGCGTTTGACGAAAAAAAAAGATAAACCGTAAACTCTAAATGTCAGTAGCTGTCAGATTTCCTTTGTCAATATTTGACATAACCTTTCCTTTCAAGTTTTTGCCACTTGTCTTACTCTCGCATGAATTAAAAGCTAATTGAAATAATCACAAATATCCTTTAGGCATTACATAAGTTAAAACTCTTTGTTTTGATTGTTGTTATTACAATAAGTACAATTACGCAAAAAATATCACTTGTTTGAATCAATTCAAAAAAATATCAATTGTTAAAACTGACAGATGTCATCAAAGTGTCATCTTGTTGCCATGTGTTTAGTATTGCTATTCTAATAAGTTTCTTTTTGTTTAAGCCATTAAACAAAGCCATTTTAAAGAATTTGGATAATAACAAAGTGTTGTAGGTATATTGCCCTATCTTTTGGCAATGTGTACAGGTCGTGGGCCTAGCCTCCATACAATTTGGGACATCTCCTTTTGAACACGGAATTGATAAAAATGGTATGTTTCAATATTCATAAAAGGTAAAAATTTATACAGGGTGAAATTTTAACCACTTTCCAAAATTTTTATATGCGTTCAGTATCGTAATTAGAGCCTATTTATGAAGTAAAAAATGTAAATCAAGTTGTCACCCGAAAATATTTTCCGTGACATAGCTTTCAATTTTTACGGTCCTAGACCTGTTAAGGTATAAAGGGAAATTCAAAAACTCATGAATAGTATTGTAATAAATGAATGAGATGCACATCGCGTAAAAAAAGTGTTACTAGGATGCCATATCAAAAATTTTAGATTTTTGGCGGACATTTTCAAAGTGCTTTATCTTAACATTTTTGTACTGGGCTGTACCAAAAGAAAACATACGTCATTTGTTTTTTGCCTCATAGATTGCTATATTAAAATTTGGAAAGTGGTTAAAATTTCACCCTGTATGTCAAGCGTATCAATAAATTAATTTGATTGTATTATTTTTTATCACATAACCTGTAACTTTATTTTTTGTTGAAGGCCGCGCCCGTTTTCTTAGCAGACTATTTTATGGTTAATTTTTTTTTGTTACATCACTACTTTTTTCTTTTTCATCTTATTTACAAGAAAATTGCATTTAAAGTATTTGTGGTAATCTTTGTAGTCTTGCAAAGGAGTAACGGGCGAAGTCTGCGATAAAACACTAAATTGGGTAAGTACGAAACCTCCAGGCTGACATCGATGAACGTTACTATACTTGGACATCACTATACAAAAAAATACGTTCCTCTATACCCTTTTGTAATACTTTACTTGTTTATATTTATGTTCAAAATCAAATGGTATGGTGTAAAATGGAACGTACTAAAGTAACATTCATGCTTTAATGCTTTCAGTGTTGTATATTTGGGATAGTACAACAGTTTATCAACCAACAATGAAACGAGTGATTTTCTCACAGACTATGACTTTCTTTTTTTTAAACGACTATGTAGAAGCCAAAACAAGGGGTATGATTTTAACAGCTTAGATAAGTATGTTTGTGTTTACGTATGCCTACCACCGTAGCGCGTGGACTATTCATCCGATTGTAAGAAATTAAGTGTACTTACACATTTTATTAGTTGACTTTTGGAGTCTATTTTGTTCCCGTAGTCGGGTTATTGTTTTCTAAACTTTTTACTTGTATTTGAGTTTTGTATTGGTTGATAAGCTGTTGACAATATTTCTAGAAGGAACTAATTTAATGGTTTTACTAAGAAATATTTTCAGCTTGATAGTTATTTAAATTATTGAGTGATATTACGTTTTTGGTTATGTTGTATAAATATAACGCTTTACTAACATTTATGTGTGCTAACGTAAAGTGCGCCAAAATTAGCCTTCACTGCCATTAAAGAGACCGTAGTGCGAGTTTTGAACAAAAAGTTAACTTTAAATACGTGCAGTGGCGCCGCCTGGTGGCATGCTATTCGCGTTTAGTTTTCGTTCGACCTTCCTCGATAGTGCAGCATTTACACATCCGTCTGTTCTGTCCGTTTTGACGACTTCCGTACGCGGAGTACACATCGGTTTTCAAGGTGTCGCCTGCTCTCCGAGGTTCCGGGTTCGATTCCCGGACGGGTCAATTTAGAAAAAACTGTTACAACATTTTTTCGGGTCTGGGTGTTTGTGGTACCTTTGTTGTTTCTGATTTTCAAAATACGAGTGCTTTAAATAGTTACTCAAATTGAGATCAGAAGTTTGGGTATGTGATGTTGTCCAAATTTTTTTAATACCCCAACGAACGTCGGTGCAACCACTAGTCGGGTTCACCCCTTGGCCAGGGTGCCATTAGCACTCGGCATGATCTGACGGCGTCCTCTAGTACGGGGCCCAACTGCAAGAGATGTCTAGGCCTTGCTTTTATTGTATAGGTCCACTAAAAAAAAACGTCTAATAGTTTTAAAACTCGCGCTGCGTCCTCAGTCGTTTGTTTGTAACGTATAGTGTGGCTTAGGTTTCAGTTAGATTAAAAATAAAAGAGGAGTGAATATAGAAGTATTCAGGTGAAAAAGCTACATTGTTTTATAGGGATTATAAATGTACGATTCGTATTTAAAATAAATAAAGCTAGTTTTGTAATCTCAACTTAATCTCATACTATATTCGAAGGAATCTCGAAGAATATTAGAAAGGTGTTTTTAGTTTTGATATAACTAATACAAAATATATAACTTTACAAAGTCGATATTGAAATTTGAGATAAATTTAAGTCTACATTAAATAATTTGGTCACATATAGTGCACCTAAAAAGGTAAAAACTGAAAGAGACTGTAGTGATCTGTAACTTTCATTCAAAATTATATCTAATTAATGTCCCATTATTTAACCGCCTCTCTATTTTTATATGTCTTCTATATTCTTGTGATACAGAGAATTCTCGAAACGAAAATTAATTAGATTACTAAGTTTATAAAATTATTGAGAGTAGATTTGCTATGAGTAATCAATTTTATAATATATAATTAGATTGATGTTTTTGAGGACTGTATTATCATAAATGTTATGAGCATTAACACCGAACGGTATTACATACCTCATTTTCAAGTTAATTATCTTTTAAATATGAGTTATTTAGTATAATAAAACTTACAAACGGAATTTAGGTGAAAAATCTGCTCAGTTAAAATCAGTTTTATTTCTGCAAATAGGCCCCAGGAGGCGCTTTTACACGTCCCAATATTTAAGCCTACCTCAACTTTTTAGAGCAGATTTTATTAGAGAAATAGTCGAATTATGACATGCTCTATATTAACAGTCAGAAATTTCAAAATGTTTTCTCCTTGATATGAAAATAAGAAACCCCTTTCTTCAATTTCATAATGAGTAGAAAATTTAAGTCCCAGTTTTTTTTTTGCAGTAAGTGACCTTTTTACTTTGTTATTTTGTCTTTATTTGAATTTATATCTGTTTTGATAATTTTTCTACCAAAGTTTAAGACTAACACATCTTATTTATATGTAATGAATATGTAATCATTAAATTAAATGTAATTTTTTATTTAGTACGTATAAAAACAGATGTGGTAGTCTTAAACTTTTGTAGAAGAAAATGTATGGAGTAATGACTCCATATCAAAGATTTACTTGAAAGCTTGTATGTAAAGCCGTGCGGTGTTAATGCTCTGAAGTCTATGCACAATGTGTCTCAATGTCTCATATAAATGTTTATGTACAGACAGCACACCAGGCTAAACAGATTTTGCAACATGTTTTGTCTGATGTGCACTGTACTCTGTACTGCTGAATATTAAGTGCCAAACAATTATCTACCTAGCTCATCTCAAGGTACAAACAAAAAGGCACGATATTAATAATTATTTTATTAAATTGTCCGTTAAATAAGAAAGGTAGATCGTTAAATTTAACATTAAAAATTTGTATTCAATAAAGACGTGTTTAACAAAATTCAATGTTGTTTTCTTTTAGTTTGTTTCAACTCTACTTACCAAATTGAATTGGTTAGGGTTAGGTACAGCACCTTCTGGTAATATAAGAGCTTGGTATGCACGAAGTAAGTACATTCTTGTATGATAAAAATATCAACATTACTAACTGCATGTATTTGTTTTAATGTTCGAGTAATAGAAGTTTACTTTATTTGATATTTTAGTAATTAAATTGCAATTATAATATCAGTATTTCAAGTTTATATACTGATATTATTATAGATGTTTATTGAAATCGCATGATCTTTTAAATAGTAAGTACTCAATTTTGACATCAAAATGGTTTAATTGTATATCTACTTAATACTTTGTTTAAAAGCTAATTACTTAAATTGACCGAAGACTCAAATCAGTCTGCTTGAAGCCCATAATAATTATCTCAAGGCAGTGTTAGGATCAAGTATTAGAACTAGTAAAAGCGGAAGTGATTTGCAGATTTTAAATCTATTTTTAAAAGTTTTATTGGCAACACAGGGGACTGTTATTGTCATTAAAAATAATTCAACATAAAGATTTTATTGCAAGGATCTCTCTTTGTATCCCTATGTTTGATATGGTGTCAAATACCTCATTATATCTAAATATTATGAATAGGAATAGTGGTTTTAAAAGCTTTTTTAATTAATTCGTATAAAATCGGAAGGGCTTGTTACTGTGAGAATTCAATAATATCTTTTGGTAATATTTTAAATGTTGTGTAAGTAATCATATTCGTAAACTTCTATTACATTGTGGTGTTTTTATTTCAGTGTGATTTATGAAAATAACACGTTCCAATGGTACCAGCATTCCAAAAGTGTGACTCGTCAGTTTATTGATAAGCTTTTTATCGATTAACTAAAAGTTAATATATATATTTTACGTTTTCAGGTACGTTTAAAGCAAGGCGACACGAAGCTAACATTCGAATAAGAACAACAAAATGATTAGAATTACAACCGTCGAATATTTTATGTATATTTTATTAATAATTGACTTTACACGTACAAGTTACATTGTTGGTCTGATCTAGCGCTCACCCACCAAATGTTATGCAAAGAAAATTTAAGAATAAAAAATAACTTTTTATCTTTCTTATCTTAACCGCCGTAAATACTTAATTGCTACCAATTCAACAACTCATTGTTGGTTGCGTACAGTAATATAGTTATCCCTGTTCCAGACTAATCTTTTAATGGCGGCTTAGCATAAGAACAGAATCCTTTAACTTTGATATCTTGTAACATTAAAAACATGGAGATTCTTGTTATATTATAAAAGTAAGGTTTCAGTGTTTTAGAACTGTAACTACTATATGTGTATGTTAAAAGTACATAGGATCGCCTGCCATATCTACGTTAATATTATACTCTGCAAAATAATTGAAGACATGAATGGATGAAGGTGATATGTCGCATTTTTGGATTTTTGCTGTTTTATGCATGCATGAAGGTGTCATGTGTATTTAAACAATTTTAGACCTTAACACAATCATTTTTGTGTCTAATTTAAGAATTAACAACTTGATAAAGGTGTTATGTACACTATTCTTGAAAATCGAAAATGGATGAAGGTGCTAAGGGCACTTAACACTTATAAATAAGGCAAAACAGTAAAAGGTTTACTTTTCTATGGTGGAAGAAGGAGCTATGTGACATTAAACTGGATGAAAGTGTTATGTTCCGTACATATCACCTTCATTCATAAAAAGGCGTCATCTTTCCGTTCTGTCCGTTCATTCTCCCGTTCTTTCGAAAGTTGGACGCAACGCCTTGCTTGTTTTTGTCAAAAAAAAACGTAAGTGTTAATAAAAATATGGCAGGAGCCAAATCAAGAGTAAAGCAATTAGTGGAAGCTGCACTCGGCCATAATTTAGTTAAAAAACCCGTGAAAGACATTGTTAACGAAAATTATAACCTCAAAAATGCTTGCGAAGGTAAGTCTTTTTTTCTTTCTGTATTTGTCATAAGAACTTTAGTTATTTTATGACACTAAATATGCCCAGTTTATGTAAACCTGATAAATTGGTTTTTCATTTAATATTTTTAGTACTTTTGCCCGTTTGCATGAAAAATACCTCAACCCTCCATATTGAAAAATAACGTAAGTCTGTTTTTGTGCGTTTTGTTCTTTTCTAAGCGATATTTGTCATTTTTCTCAAAACCACTCTTTGACCATAATTCATAGTTTCAAATCATAAAAAGTGTAAATTTTAGATGTTTTATGTGCTTGCTGGTATAAAAACTATCAACAACTCGTGGTGTATTATTGTAGGTAGGTACCTACGGTCGCGATCTAAAAATGTTTATAATTTTTCAAACTAGATTATTTACCACATTGTGTGCAGTGAGGTTTAAAATTCTATATCAAGGAACTTATTACTTTTTAAAGTGTATACATAGATTTGAGTATGATTACGATCATTTTTAGACTGCGACTTCATAAACATGTGGTGTGTGTGGTGTGGTAAGGGATCAATCAATCAATCAGCCTATTGCAGTCCACTGCTGAACGTAGGCCTCCCCAAGGGCACGCCACAGTGCACGATCCCCCGCTTTCCTCATCCAGCCACTACCAGCGACCTTCTTCAGGTCATCGGTCCATCTAGCAGGGGGGCGTCCTACACTACGTTTGCCGAGACGTGGTCTCCATTCGAGAACCCGTCTACTCCAACGCTCATCGGTTCTGCGACAAATATGGCCAGCCCACTGCCACTTCAGCTTGCTACACTTTTGGATAATGTCCGTAACTTTGGTCCTCTGCCGGATTATCTCGTTCCGGATTTTATCCCGCAGCGAAATACCGAGCATAGATCTTTCCATAGCTCGCTGAGCGACATGCAGTCGGTGGGCCAGCCTGACTGTCATGTAAGGGATATGAGGTTTTTACTCAAAGCTCAGAAGCCTTTGCTGGGTCAGTGGCGACATGATGACATTTGTCATGTCATGACATGGGGATATTTTCGCTTTTACACGCATGCTGTTATTCTTTGCTTAAGGGCTCTTTTCTCTTCTAGGTAAATGCAACACGGATTTCGTATCTCAGCATGAGTGTGAATGGATTGAGCAAGCTCAAGACCCTATACCTTCTGCATTTCAATTTCCTATTTATGAAGAATTAAATTCCGAAGTTAATGAAACTCAGACATCCAATCTTTTAGAGGTCAGAGATCCAGATGTAATAGAAGATTCCCAATTTCAAATAGTAGACCCTTCCAAACATCCTTTGAGAAATGAAAAAATCTATACTACCCTTAATAATGTATCTGTTTCTGTTGAAAATCATGGCGATTTTTCTTCGGGAAGTGATGATATTTTTGTACCAGAACCCTACAACTCTTCAAGCTCTAGTGACATAGCTTATCAATCAGATCTAGAACTTGCGCAAACATCTAACAGTGGAATTCAAGAAAATACTGTTATATCCCAAGAAAATATTAACATTCCTAATCAACATGGCCTTGACATTGCTCATCCATCAATCAGTGAGAACCGAGAAAATGTAGAATCCCAAGAATGTGACACGTCAAGAAAACGAAATATATTCCCTGTTAAGGACAATAAATCTAAAAAGAGACCTAAAAATGAAAGTACTTGGAAGAAAAAAGCTGCAGCCATTGCAAGAGAAAAAGGAGAAGAATATATATCGTATAAAAATAAGATAATTCCGAAAAAAAGTATTAAAGAAGGAATTTTGTGTCACGCAAAATGTAGACTGCATTGCACCACTGAATTTGCAACAGATGAGAGGCAGGCTATTTTAGATAGCTATTACTCCTTAGATGTGAATAGCAAGAATGCTTTACTTTTTAACAGCGTTGTCAGTAGCCCTGTTGTAAGACAACGCCGTGAAGCCATGGCCCATAAATCAGCATCATACAAGTACTTTGTAAAATTTGGCGGGGTTAGTTTGCAAGTTGGGATTGTGCGGGTTATACCAAATTAGCCGGAAAAAAATAGATCTCATAATAAAAGCTATTAAAAACGGCATGTCTGCTCCAAATCCGGACTGCAGAGGGAAGCATCAGAATCGACCGCACAAAATGGATGAAGACGTTGTGGCTCGTGTTAAATCACACATTTCGAACTTTCCTGCTGAACAGTCCCATTATTCTCGCAATAAAAATATGTACAAGCTATATCTTTCTCCTCTTTTAAACGTGACGAAGATGCATAATATGTATCTAGAAATGTGTAAAAAAGAAAATGCAACTGATAAGTTTAAGATTAAGAAGGCTGCATACAATAAAATATTTGTCACAGAATTTAATTTATCTTTTGGATATCCAAAGAGTGATACCTGTGCAACTTGCGATGCTGGGGACTCAAATGAACAACATAAAGCAAATTTCCATGCAGCTGTTGAAGCGATGCAAGCAGACAGAAAGAAACCTAAATCGGCTGATGATATTCTTTACATTACAGTTGATCTACAGCAGACAATGCCTTTGCCAAAATTAACTACATCCAAGGCATTCTATCTACGACAACTCTGGTTTTATAACTTGGGTATTCATGTTATAGACGGAACATCCAAAGAAAAAGCTGTTTGTTGTACATGGACTGAAGATATAGCAGATCGTGGGAGTACAGAAGTCGCAAGTGCACTGTTAAGGTTTGTGGAGGTAGATCCAAGTTGCCAAGGTAAAGATCATTTGATAATTTGGTCAGATTCATGTGCAGGTCAAAACAAAAATTTTAATTTATTAAGCCTTTACCAATATTTGATCTTAAAAGGATATTTTAAAATCATAGACCATAAATTTCCTGAAGTGGGTCATTCCTATTTAGATTCGGATCGGGATTTTGGGAGGATAGAAAAAGTGCTTCGAAAATATGATACAATCTATGCACCTGAGCAATATCGAAGCATTATAGGCAAAGCTTCCCGAAACAATATAGTGATTGATATGACTGACCATTTCAGGAAAATAAACGATTTGCAAGTGAATTTGAATTTGATTAATAGAAAAAAAGATACAAATAATGGAAAAGTATGTTTTAGGGATGGCGTGAAATGGATCAGAGTTGATGAATATGGTTCATATTTATACAAAGAGTCATATGACGAAAATACACCATTTAAGAAGGTTGACATTCTAAAAAAAAGGGGTCTTATTAATCCAGATTTTGAAGTGTCACGTGTGGAGGGGAAATATGGTACTGTGTCGTCCGAAAAAAAAGCTAATATCAAGGAACAGTTAAAATTTGTTAAACCGGAATATCGGTATATGAGTATTATGAGTCAATTCTTAGAGAAGAATAGTTGGTTTATGTCTGTTTAATGTTATTTTTTCTAATTTCTTATGGAACTTGTCTCTTTTCATTGTAATGTTCTCAATTAATTTGATTCTGTTCTTGTGGAAGAAGGAGCTATGTTCAGTTTTTATTAAAATAAAGTACTAAAACTAATTTATTTTGTTTTATTTATCTCTTATTATAAAAATATTAAACTGTTTACGACGATTGATACCCTTTTTAGATCAATGTACTTATTCCGTTTTGAAATATCTTTAAATGTTTTAGTGAAACTTAAAACTAAATTTTCTCGAAATCAGAATTTTGCGACATATCACCTTCATCCATTCATGTCTTCAATTGTTACATGTTATGTAAAAAAAAAAACTAGAGTAGATTCCATCTGAGGAAGATTGCGCTGTACCTATCAATTAGTTAATAATTAATTTTAATACATTGTTCTTTTTTGTTAAATTCATTTAATCTAAACTTTAAGTAAGTATCGTTAAGTTACAGAGGGTATAGCTGAGATTTCATTTTTACGCTACCAGTAAACATAAAATAAAAGTTGATATTTTGCCACCAGATGGCGCTAATCCTAATACTCGTACATAATTCATGTAATTTTACTTTTTGGATGCGTGAAAGTGATTTTACACTAGCCCTCAGGAGACTGTTATATTACATAACAACAGGCATTACAAGTATTTTCTTATTTCGAAGTTAAAACAGTCAAACGTCCATTTTTACATGTAAATTAATTCTATCTATCTACATAAAGTAATTTTTCTTATGCATTTTTATAACGTGATTTTATTAAATGTTTTTTCTCATACATATTATGTAAATAGGTAGTTATTGATATTATTGGGAGCAAATGTTTGTTTAATGTATTTTGAATCTCTTGTGCATTTCCGATGAAACTGCTTTATGTGGATGATTTATATCAATAAATTTTCTACTACATTTATGGTGTTTATTATTTATTGTCTACGTTAGAGAGGGGCAACGTAATTGCATGATTAAAATAACTGATACCTTTTTTTTACATTATCTACATAATTTTTTTTGGTATTTGATTGACCGAGTCGAGTCTTTCGAATGTCTCAGTTAAAAAGTATAATGGTAGCGGAACGACAAAAAATACCTATGTGGTGTTAGAACTATACTTAGGTACTATTTTGACGAAACAGCGAACATTTAGTAGAAAGAAAAGTGAAACATTTAGGTACTTAAATGGTGAATAAAAAAATCTATAAAAACATCGTTGATTCTTATGGGCTTAAAACTTGCCAATGTATTTCACATGTTACCTACAAGAGAAGGGGCGGTGAAAGCCATTCTACATTTATAGGTCAACAAAGTCCGTACGAATCAATTAAGTAAGGCGTTACGCTATAATATACCTACATCCTTTTTAAAAATGTATTGTTTTGATTAATTTGAAACATTCAGAAGTTACAAAACAAAAAGAACAGATTCAAATATTATTGTTAAGGATGCAAGGGTTGCATAATCCATACGTGCTCAGGGTCAGTGTATGTTAAGACGGCCCTGAGTACCTATTTCAGAAGTAAAGTAACAACATAAAATCATCCCACCCCAGGGAAAAGGCCTATAACATTGAATTTGGTTACCTCAGTAATGTATGGTTTGGTGTAGAACTTGGTGATAACTAAAACTTAATAGGTAGTTTACAATTGTTTTGTGTAAATAACACAGTAAAAAAAGTAAAGTAACAACCTTTAATTATTCCATTGCAGGGCAACGGCCTCCTCCTCCTCTCCATCATTGAATTCAAGTTACTACAGCGATGCTGGGTACAGGCATAATCAATCACAACAATAGCAAAATTCGAAATTCTTATTGCCCGACAAGGGGATCGAACCCGGGACCCCAAGATCTTAGTCTGGTACTTAAACCACTCGATGGGGCTTTAATAACACAGTAGTTCGCATTAAATGACGGCAGTGGTGTCGGCGTAATGCTGACGGCACTGGGCGCTGACACAAGCCTTACCAGGTGCTGTTCGCTAAAAAAAAAACCAACTGCGGTTCAGATTAAAGTGACTTCACCATTTTGTACATGGCTCTCACGTCTACAAAGGACCCCCACACTAGCTAACTTGGTCCGCACGCTCGTCATTATAATACGAGCGACTTGAACGAGCTTAAAAAGCTTCACACCCTAACTTCAAACTCACGAAAACCGTTACCTAGTTTTTATATTATGGTACTTTTTTATTCGTTGGTTGGCCAATTCTTATTTTATTTGCAAAAGCCCTCAAAAGCCATAAAATGTCTCTGGGACGGAGGGTCTCGGCAAAACAGGATTCAATCAAACCGTGGGTTGTGGCCGCCTCACAGAACATGCATTGATGCGTCCATTGCAGCGTCCATAGAACAGAAATAGATTAAATTATTATGTCTAAACTACTAAAATCATAAATTGTTTTTCATGTTTCAGTGTAATGTCATCGTTGCGCTGCAATTCTTATGAGAGTTTTTGGCGGGAGTTCGTGAGATACGTTTGGAGTCCGGTTATTTTATCGAATTTTTATTGTTTATAGTGATTTTTGGGTCGTAAAAGTGGTGTTATTTTGCGAAACAAAGTGTCGTGCGATTGAACAATATACAGTTCGGTGAAATAACATGGTGTATGGGTCGTAACCAAGAAAAGTGGACCGTGAATTTTGCGCGGGAACGCGAACAGTTCACCTCTTTCTTGGGGACTTCTCTACATTCCTTCAATCTTTCGACTGTCTCCAAAAACTCCATCGAAGCATTAAAACGTCTAACATCAACGTTTTAATGCAGAAATAAAGACAGTATTACTAAAGAATTGGCTGTATGGACAAGTAACCGAGGCCGTTAAATTTACTAAAAAAAAAAAAAAGCAATTCTTATGATTCTGTTTTATGTGATTTTGGCAATTTTTGGCGACGATAATTTTAGTAGGTTGTTGGAGTTTTTGGCGGGAGTTCGTAAGATACGTTTGGAATCCGTTTATTTTATCGAATTTTTATTGTTTATAGTGATTTTTGGGTCGTAAAAGTGGTGTTATTTTGCGAAACAAAGTGTCGTGCGATTGAACAATATACAGTTCGGTGAAATAACATGGTGTATGGGTCGTAACCAAGAAAAGTGGACCGTGAATTTTGCGCGGGAACGCGAACAGTTCACCTCTTTCTTGGGGACTTCTCTACATTCCTTCAATCTTATGACTGTCTCCAAAAACTCCATCGAAGCATTAAAAGTCTAACATCAACGTTTTAATGCAGAAATGAAGACAATATTACTAAAGAACTGGCTGTATGGACAAGTATCCGAAGCCGTTAAACTTATTAAAGAAAAAAAAAAGTAGGTTGTATGGAACGGCGGGTGTTTGGAACGGGTGACTGGGAGTTTTTGGCGGGAGTTCGTGAAATACGTTTGGAGTCCGTTTATTTTATCGAATTTTTATTGTTTATAGTGATTTATGGGTCGTAAAAGTGGTGTTATTTTGCGAAACAAAGTGTCGTGCGAGTGAACAATATACAGTTCGGTGAAATAACATGGTGTATGGGTCGTAACCAAGAAAAGTGGGCCGTGAATTTTGCGCGGGATCGCGAGCAGTTCACCTCTTTCTTGGGGACTTCTCTACATTCCTTCAATCTTTCGACTGTCTCCAAAAACTCCATCGAAGCATTAAAACGTGTAACATCAACGTTTTAATGCAAAAATAAAGAAAATATTACTAAAGAATTGGCTGTATGGGCATAGTTCCCTTTGCCTACCCAGAATGGGTGAAGAAAACAACAACAACAACGGGTGACTGTCATATTTGACATTGACAGCGGCCAGCGCACGTCATTCATTGTACAAGGCACGTCATTTTGCGATCATTTACGGTAGTTGGAGCACGTCGTCCTTTTTGATTCCTATTCGGTGAATTAGAATCCGACTTTCACTCTATTGTGAATGTAGAATAGCAACTATTCTAAATGTGCCGTGAAAATAGTTTTCGTATGTTTTTATTTTGATAGGCACTCATGCCATGGCTGGAGCCATTCCCGAAATGGCATACAAAAAATACTGTGTTGTGTTTATAATTTTCGCTCTCGCGATAGTGCAGGCTGTGGGTTACGACACGGAGCTGTATGAAACAAAGCCTTGCGACAGTAATGTGTGCTTCGAGGCCCTTCACGGGGCCTTAGGAGACTGCTCGTGCAACGTCGACACCATCGACTATTTCAACAATGTAAAGATTTTCCCACGAATCCAGAGCCTAGTGAGAAAAGATTACTTTCGCTTCTACAAAGTCAATTTGAAAAAAGAATGCCCCTTTTGGGCGGACGACAGTAGGTGTGCTATCAAATATTGCCACATAAAAACCTGCTCGAAAGAGAGTGTGCCGGGCTATGCTAATGGATATGAAAATGAGCTCGAAGATGAGGCGCCGGTTGTAAAATACACTAAAGAGGCTCAGTCGGGATGCAGCAATAGCCCTGACCTTGATTTGGATTTAGGCTACTTGAACATGACCATAAGTGCAGCCAGCCAGTATGAAATTGCAAAGTGGAAGGCCCATGATGATGCATTAGAAAAGTTCTGTGGAAATGATGATAGAGATGCTGATGCTGATTATGTAGATCTGTCCTTAAATCCCGAAAGATACACTGGCTACAAGGGACCCTCAGCTCACAGAATATGGAGAAGTATTTACCAAGAAAATTGTTTCCGACCCAAGCTTAATCCTTATGAATCATTCCCATACGTTCTAAGCTCTGATTTGAGCAATATGTGCTTGGAGAAAAGAGTTTTTTACAGGGCAGTGTCAGGCATGCACACAAGTATCAATATTCATTTGTGTTCCAAGTATTTGCTGTCTGAAAAAAGTGTTGGCTTTGCAGAACCTCCAGAAGGGGTGTGGGGCCCTAACGTTGAGGAGTTCCAAAGACGTTTTGACCCTTCTCAAACTCTAGGAGAGGGACCTAATTGGCTGAAAAATATCTACTTTGTATACTTGTTAGAAATGCGAGCATTAGCCAAAGCTGGACCATATTTGGAAAAGGAAGAATATTTCACTGGCAACCCTACAGAAGATGAAGAAACCCGGCTAGCAATTCGTAACATGCTAGGTGTGATATACAGTTTTCCGGATCATTTTAATGAATCATCCATGTTCAGTGGCGGCAGTCAGGCTGCCAAGCTAAAGGAAGAGTTTCGTGAGCATTTCTGGAACATTTCAAGAATAATGGATTGCGTGGGTTGCGATAAGTGTAAATTGTGGGGCAAGCTTCAGACTCAAGGGCTTGGGACCGCTCTCAAAATATTGTTCTCCGCTAGATGGGACAACCCTGAGGGTGACCCGGAACAGGGCATGCTTCCACTGAGACACAGAGTGCAGCGGCTGCAGAGAACAGAGATTGTAGCACTATTTAATGCGTTTGCTAGACTGTCAAATAGTATACGAGAACTAGAGAACTTCAGGATAATGCTCAGGTGAGAATCCTATACAATTATTTGACTTTGCATCAGCACTTGCAAAAATTTAACAATCAAAGCTTGTTTCATATTTACAGCTCGAGTGTATCAAATTCACTGTAAATTTATAAACTTCATTATATCAGAGACTTCAATCTCTACAAAGATAGCAATTTCTTTGCAATCCCTGTTGCTTATCTATTTATGTAAACAATTACCTTCATCTTGATACTTAGTTGTAACAGAGCCAAATTGCATTTCTGTTATTAGACATCTAGAATTGTAAATGTGAAACAGGTTTGTGTAATTACTGAGGTGTTTGGGTTTTAAACTGCTTTCTCTTATTTTTTTGGGTTGTTGCCAGTTTTCTTCAATTGGTATGGAAATAGGAAATAAATAGACAGTAAGCTGTGAAATTAATCATAATATTTACTATGATAGCCAATTGAGTTCAGAGTTTGGTTTACCAACTGGCTTAATCCCTCAACCCCCAGGAAGCACTTGGGTGCCATGATAACAATTGATTTCAATTGTGTCTGGAATAACTCACGATCGAGGGAATAATACAGGATCATCGCACATATCATATCTTATTGCACAAATTGTGAAGTCATTATATCAATTCATAGGGCTCTGTTATCATTAGTTCTGAAGTTATGTCAAAATTAGTAACAATACCTAGGACCGCTAATTTGTGACTTGCTGATTGATTTATTTACTACTAGCTAAGGACATATTACCTATATAATATGTACTACATGTAAAGTTGTACCTATGTACAGACCTATGTCTTTAAAGATAGAAGCAAAACAAATTAGCAGAGCTTGTTCTGCTACGAGTGCATATAATGGTGCGTGCGCACGCGCATCTATTTCGAAACAAACATAATTGTTTGGAATTAACGGATTAAGTACAATAAAAGTACACGATTAATGTATTTTTTACCTTTTAGTATTTTAAATATCGCAATAATATTAAAACGGCTTGTCTAAGTTTGTTATTTGTAATTTTGCAATAATAAATGAAGTTTAGGAAAAGTGATTTTCTACGTTGAACCGTTTGGATAACGAACTCGCGACAGACTGCGGAGGCAACCTTCTGTTTTTTTGTGCGACAAAGATGTTTTTTTTTTTTTACATAAAACAGCTTAACAGTTCCAATTCTTTGCCACAAATAGTGTCTTGCTATTTCAATCGGAACATCATTCGCCCGGTTAGCGAAAGGTCGTGATTTCATATCCTATTTCAAGTAGGCGATACTTTCTCATTCAATTATTAGAGGTGGCAATGAGAACAATATAGACCTAGTACAATAGATAAAATTGTACTACGGTGCCTGCAGTTACTTCACTGATTAGCAGACGTTTGAGTTACCACGTATTTCAGGCCGTGAATAGGTAACGTGATATTCATTTGAGGGCGTCGCTCGATAAAACAACATGTAACAGAATACTTTTTAAATTTAGTTGTTGAACCTTTTATCTACAGATTTAAATTCGAATAATTTAATTTACAAACTAGTTTCCTTAGTGATGTTTTTAAACGTTGAACTGACATTAAAAACCTAATATGGCCTATCTGTTTGTTAGTATGTTTGTATATATGTCGCAGGGAAATAAGGATATCAGGGATTTCATGAAATCCCTAGGGATCACGAAATCCCGGTAGATGTCGAATATTTATTACGTCTTCTTACTGAAAGTATCTGGCGATATGACAAAATACCAATTTATAGTCAGTGATATGTCGTTTCACTAAACTCAATCTAGTGAAATGTCAGAAAAGCGGAAAGTGCCGAATAAAAATCGAGCCCTGCATTTCTCTCGCTTGCTCTAGTACCCATAGGGGCAATGAGTGGCAGCGAAAGAAATGCGTCTCTCGAGCTGTCGCGGCTCGTATTATTTTAGTCGTTAAATTATGAAGGTACAAGTCCGAAATGGACTGCTGACTGCGACCGCAAGCGACTGATGACTATAGTGCAGCCTGCGGTCGTGGTTGACTCTATTCCAAGCGCGGCAGCATGCCATAGAAGCAACCACGACCGCAGGCATGCATGCATGGCTCGATTTTTATTCTTCAGTATCCGCTTTTCCGACATTTCACTAGATTTAGTTTAGTGGAACGACATATGACTGACGATAAATTGGTATTTTGTCATATATCCCTAGATACTTTCAGTAAGAAGACGTAATAAACAGGAATATTCGACATCTACCGGGATTTCGTGATCCCTAGGGATTTCATGAAATCCCTGGTATCCTCATTTCCCTGCGACATATATATGTGTGACACAAATAGGTTTTAACTGCTGCTTTGCTACAGGCTTGCTTAATTATACCACAGATAATATAATACTACTAGCAGTAAAACAGCCCCGACTCATGAATCGATCTTCACCATTATTGCTCCATGACAACGCGAGACCTCTTACAGCACGAGAAACCGTTTTGACCCCTCGGGAACTGCAATTAGAAACCATTCGACATCCTCCGTATTTGCCAGACCTTGCTCCAGCGGACTACCATTTTTTTCGTGATTTGGACAATTATCTACGTGACAAAAAGTTTTCTTCCCAAGAGGCAGTACAAAATGCTTTCACACAGTTTGTGCAGTCTAGATCCTCAGAGATCTATCACAAAGGCATAAATGACCTTCCTATTAGATGGCAGCAATGTATAGATAATAATGGTAACTATTTTGATTAAATAAATTTGTTAAAAATTAAAAAAATAAACATATTTGATTTTCAGTACAAATCGGCAATTTCATACTTTAACCCCTATTATTAACAATCAAAACACGTACCTACTCATCTGAAATCAGGTTCATAATAAAATTTGATGAATTCGTCAATTTGGAAATCGACGGGTAGGAGGACCGAGAATTTATTGGATAAGCTGTTCCCCGCGACTTCGTACGCGTCAATTTGTTTTTATGATCGATAATTTTTGTAACATTTTTTACTGAGGCTTCGCTCCTATTAGTCGCAGCGTGATGTTATATAGCCTAAAGCCTTCCTCGATACATAGACTATCCAACACAAAAATAAAATTTCAAATCGAACCAGTACTTCCATAGATTAGCGCGTTCAAACAAACAAACAAACAAACAAGCTCTTCAGCTTTATAATATTAGTATAGATTATACCAAATTCCACAAGTAAGAGGTCGCTGGCAATTGAATTTTCTTTATTTATTATTATATTGTATTGTTAAATGTTAGGGTTAAAGTTATGGCCTATAATCATCCCACTGCAGGGCCAAGGTTTTTATAATTGAATTCAAGTTACCACAGCAATGATGGGTAGAGACATAATAGCCACGCTCGCGAAATGCTGGTTGCTGTTCTCCAACCCGAGCAATAGTCGAAAATTCAATTGAAACACATGCTGCCTGACCTGGGAATCGAGTCCAGGATCCCGAGACCTTGGCGAGTTATTTAAACCATTAGACCAACAGGGCATTAAGTTAGGGTTGTTCTTATAAATAAAATAAATGAGTACAGAAATAGTCTGCCCTATGTACAAAATTTGAAAAAACATTTTTTTTAATAATATTTTATTCATGTTGCTTATCAGATAGTACAGTCAACTACAGTCACTTCATGATATGAGTAACGGTAAACGGATTAAAAGCTAAGCTACGTTCATATTGTCACGTGAGCATGTAGAGTGGGGCAGTCCGGCTGATGACTCAATGGACGGTCACCTTCGTACTGTCACGCATACATTGAAGTGTCTAAATGACGTATCGCACTACAGCTTTCTTGATACCTATATATTTGGTTTACGGCATGGAACGTGCTAGCATATAGGTTATCAAACACAGCTTAAGTGGATCAGAGATAATGGCGTAAAGTTGATGAAACCTGTTTACATAAGTAGAAGATACTTTCTCTTATTGATTTTAGGAGGTAGATTGTAGTCAAAATTAGCAATGTCTCACAATCGGACGCCCATTCTACCATAGTACGGCTTCTTAAGGCTTTTACTAGAGCTAAGTTCTGGCCCTAATTGATTTAATTTTATTACTTCTAAACAAAATCAATTCTCAAAAAACTAGAACAGTATCATTTTAGCAAATTACCGCTAGTATTTATTGAATCACTGTTAACTGCTTTTCATTCTGGCATTCTTTTGTATTGTAATTGCTAAAAGCAGCCGCTTTTGGCGTTAGCAACAAATTCGACTTTATTAACAACTAAATGAAAAGTTTGCTAAAAAAATACTAGAGGTAATTTGCTAAGGGGTTATCCATAAATTATGTCACACGATTTTTTAAATTTTCAACCCCCCCCCCCCTACCCCCTTGTCACGCATTATTACGAAAATTCCCATACTATTTTGCCCAATGCCACCAAAAGTAAGAACCCCCCCTAATGTGTGACGTAATTTGTGGCCTAAAATGATACTGTTCTATTTTTCGAGAACTGATTTTGTTTAGAAGAAATAAAATGAAATCAATTGGGGGTAGTACTAAGCTCTTGTAGCCCCCTAAATTGAACTGTATCCTTTTTCAGGATTATACAAAATATTCTCATAATTATGATTTAACAAGTCAATGCGAAATATGAAAAAGTAAAAAGCCATTTAAATCAACATTACAGAAAATGTTTATTGCATTGCAGGTTTTATGATTAAGAGCTTTGTACCTAAGAATTCCTGAGAATTCATTCATATTCGATATCCAGTCAATAATTCCTTTTTACAGTCGGCCAACCACCGTTAACTTGTAGTAGATCTATGGCAACTTATTTACTTACAGCATTCATAGAGCATACTCAATTATTTATTAAGCCATTATTACACTCACATAAGAGTTCGCTCGATAATGCATTTTTATTGCATTATTTTAATCAGGCGAAACGAGACGTTAATAAAGGAAGAAAGAAACAAACTTTTTGTTGGCACATAACAATCATTTCATCGGTGCAAATGGCTTGTAGCTAGATCTAAAAATAATTGAGATAAGCCAAGGTAAATGACGTGTATTTTAGTTGGACATAAATTATTAAATAACTAGCTCTTCGCCCCCTATTTTGCTTGAAACTCGGCTTTATGGCGCAAGCTAATCGCGTATGCCCCGTTGGTCTAGCTAGTGGTTTGAATAGCGGACCAATATCTCGGGGTCCCGGGTTATATCCTCGGGTCGGTTTGTGATCACCAACCCGCATTTGGCAAGCGTGGTGATTATGCCTGTACCCATCTTTGCTATGGTAACTTGAATTCAACGATGGAAGCCATTTCCCTGCAGTTAGATGATAATAGGCCGTTACTTACTTATATCGCGTAACTTAAACCCTTTTTTAACCCAGCAAGGTATGATTCTCGGTTAACCAAGCTAGGCTTCGTCCCAAATCTACCCGATCCCATCTCTACCCGATTTAAAATTACCTAACAAAAAATCCCATCTCTACCCGATTTCATTTTTGCTAATAGAAAAAAATATGGGTACAGTTAAAACGATAATGTATGAAAAAAATTTTCAATCATGATATTATTTATTTATATACAATATTTACAATTTAAATTAACACTAAATTATGATTGGGATGTTGTTGTTACGCGTTTTGTTTAATAATATTTTTTCATTTTGACTGTGCTTTTTATCATATCGGGTAGAGTTGGGACGAAGCCCCAAGCTATACCCTTACCGAGTTCTATAAGAATTTCAGCTAAATAACTCTGATAGATATGCTAACAAACTGACAGAGCTGCAGAGTTACCTTAGCTTTTATAATATTATTGTGGATTTTAGTAGCATCGACAGTAGAATAGTTTAATCTCTATCTTGGTATTGACATGTGACGAGTTCATGAGAGTGATGAATATTTTATTTATTTTATTATTCATTAAAATTTTACAGATTTATTATACAGATTAAAAATCCAAGTCGCAAACAAGTTTAGGCAATTTTACAAGTTAACACCAAAGAGTTTAAGTTTACACATACATTATTAGTCAAGAACATCAGAAATATCATCAAAAACTTACAATTAGGTACATTACATATTTATCCTATATATAAATCAATGTCATAAAAATGGTCGTCATCAATCATATAAAATAAAATAGTCACAATTACAGTAGGCATGTCAAGTATTAATACATTTTAAATTAACGAAAAGAGATAATGTCAAAATAGGATATATTTTAATTTATTAAATACTAATACTAATAACAGTAAGGATCGGTCAGAAAATTTTGACAATTACATTATGCCAGTCAAATGCATACGAAATTTATTAAATAAGTGCCCCAAATGGTCAGAAAAAATGTCGACGTCATTGTGCTGGGCGAGCAAGTCTCCTAAACAGCGCAACGCGCGGTTGGTAGGCGCATAGCCGGCACGCTTGGTGCGCGCCGCCGGCCGGGCCAGCAGCCGCGGTCTGCGGCGCGGCGCCAGCGATCCATATTCGTCCGTCTGAATATTCCGTGGAGCCAATAAGCATATCTTTTCTATTATTTCTGGAGAATCTATTTTGTGGTGGACAACTGATAGATAGTGCTTCAAGAGTAACATAACCCTTCTAAATTTGAGCGTGTCCATATCTACCATGCCTGATACAAACATAGATGGATATAGATATGGGTAGTAACCATATCGCTGTTTGTACTGCCAACGCGCAAACTTGCGCTGTAGCTTTTCTATCATGAGCCCATATTTGTCTTCGTATGGATCCCAGATTATAGCACAGTATTCTAGCTTGCTGCGGACGTATGCATTGTATAAGACTAATGCAACCTTAGGATTGTTAAACTGACCAGCAGTTCGTATAACAAAGCCTAACGTTCTACTAGCGAGTTTGCAAATTGTTGTCACATGTGTATGAAAGTCAAATTCTGTGTCAATTTCCAATCCCAAATCACGAATGCTACCCACTCTTTTCAATGGTGCGTCAGATAAATTATAAGTCACATGAAGCGGGTGTCGCTTTCGAGAGCAAGTGATGACTTTACATTTGTCACTATTGAGGGGAAGGTGATTTTCTCGACTCCATGCCCAGATAGTATGTATGTCTTCCTGCAACTTTAGAGTATCGCGGACATCAATAATACTGAGACTCAACTTTAGATCATCCGCAAACAAGAGACATTTAGCCTCCTGTACACCCTTCGGGAGGTCATTGACAAAGATCAGAAATAAGGTAGGCCCTAAAGTACTACCCTGACTCACCCCTGATCTTGTATAGTATATTTCTGATTCGTATCCATTCAATCTCACATATTGACACCGATTGTGTAGATAACAGGCCATCAACTTAAGCAGGCTTGGTGTAAAACCTATCATCGCAAGTTTCTGCAGGAGAACATCATTATCCACCAGATCGAAGGCCTTCCTGAAATCAAAGTAGGCCACGTCTACTTGATGTCCTTTATCCATCTCAGCGGAGACGTAATCAACATGCGCCACCAGGTTTGTTGTAGTGGAGCGTGCCTTGCGGAACCCGTGTTGGCTGTTGTGTAATAAGTGATCGATTTGTCGGCTAATATGTTGATTTAGGATATGTTCAAAAATCTTGGCAAAAACCGATAGCACTGCTATTGGTCTAAAAGACGACACATCCATACCTCCCTCGCATTTAGGTACTGGAGTAACTCGTGAAAGTTTCCATCTCTCCGGATAAATTGCTTTGTTGAGAGAAAGGTTAAATATGTGAAGCATATATGATTAATAAAAAAGAGATGGATGGATTGTGTCGGAAAAGATATGATGGAGAAGAGGGTAGACGACTCTGTGGAGTTAGTAGGATTGTATAAAAGAGTAAAAATATACGGCATCAGAATTCAAATGCTTATTTGGTTAGGAAGATTTTTGATGAAGATGTGATTTTCACGGTTGTGTATTTAGTTCTTTTATTTTACACAATAAAGCGACAAGTTTAAGTGTTCTCATATTGCATGTCAATCTACATTAATCTTTTAGTTTACTCCACAATCACCGATCTACGTGTAATTAGCATCGCTAATACATTTTTAATGGGTCTCATTTTCAAGTTTTAATTATATGTTTACTCACTCACACTGCGCACTTTCACAACTTGCACCATCACGTCATTGCACTACCACACATTTATTCTTTTAAATAGAAACAGTAATAACAAATTTTCGTACACAGCTCAAACAAACAGACAAACACGAGGCAAAATACATTTGGAGGTTTCCGGGATGCTGTAGATAACAATGTGAACGTGAAGAAGGAACAGTGCAGTTCAGGTGGATCTAAACCCCGGTTTGGGAGTTAAATTGTCAAAACTCCACATGTATAAATACGTTACAATCAAAACTCATAACCGGTCAATATTTGTTAAGGCTGATGTCAGTTAGAACTGGTAACATACCACGGTCGGTTTAGGTTATCTTTAGGTTAGTTTTGGTTGTTATTAAAAGAATCCCCGGACACAAAGTTAATCCATTAAAATGGTAGGATTATTCGTTAAAATTGATTTTGACCTGTTATGAATTTTGAATGTAAAGTATACACACCAAATCTGGCTGGCCTGTAGCAACTCTTTTGAGTAGTTGATACTACGATCAATCAAAATATTTTTATGATCTGTCAAAAAGCGATTCTGTACATTGTGAGGTCACGTACTATCATAACCAAATGACAAACTTTTTTGTTTTTAAAGCATTGCAAAGTGCTTAACTGTTATATTAACTAGTTGAAGCTAGTCCGGACTTCACGCCATAAGTTAGGTGTTGTGGTGTATTGAAATTACTCATTCTGGTCCAGACTTTCTGGACTGCCGAGTGTTTTAAAACAATGAGAGATGTTGTCACCTGTCAGTCCTGTCACACACACATTATAACGAAAAGATCTATTTTTAACAACTGTCTAAAATACATCTATCCATGTATATTATTATAATTTGTTAAAATTACATTTTTAATTGCTTTGAAATCATTAGTAAATCAGTTGGGTATCGCAACGTGTAATGTCACATAGTGATATTTCCAAGCAAAACAATAAAGAAGCATTGCGTTTTTTTGACAGATCATAAAAAGTACTTCACTTGACTAGTGTTGACAAGTTCCGTGTAAGTACAAGTGGAATACGCGGGGCCTGTCGCGGCCGGGGAAGCGGCTAAGGCTTTACCTTCTGAAGCCGCTAGGCCGGCTTTGGTGTGTATACTCCTTAAGGGAAGTAAGTCTTCTGCGGTACGGTGTACAAAACTTAAGTCGCAATGAAAGTTAAGTCAATTCATTGGTCCTAAATCGGAACGAAGATCTAGAAGCAGGTAATACGATCGTTCTTAAAAGTCGCATTAGTAACATTTTCTATAACAAAACTTGAGTTGGAAATTGACGCGTGTTTTTTATTAACCGTCTTCAAAAAGGAGGAGGTTCTGAATTCAATGCGTATAATTGGTTAATATTAAAAACAAACACATAAAAAAATATTAGTCCCTGACTTCTGTGCTAGATTAAATCTGTGACAAAAGCCAGTGTCCCCTTCCTTAAATTAAATTCAGTCCTTACTGTGTGTAATTTGTATTGGTCCCTACTAATGTGACTTTTAAGTGTGTTCGTTTGTATATGTGTGTTGGGTTGCCAATCATCACAAAAAGCATAATATTTATCAAATCCAGTGAAGTGTGAGCTTATTGATTTATTAATATATTTATCAAGGTTAAACTGAACATAACGTTGATGCCAATAAATTGAAACTTCAAGTGATATTTTCGTATAATCATACAGATGGGAATATTACGATAATTTGTGATCTTTACAATACATATTGACATTATTGTTAATGTTGATGTCATAATTTTAAGGATTAGATTGCCGTTGTACTGTCTCGTTTGAGGTTTTTGTGTGTTTAGCTGAACAAATGTTTGTTTCTTGAAACGAAACGTACACGTTAGTGATTTTACATTTTACCGGTATAAAGTCGAACTTGTATTCAAAATACATATATGCAAATAAATCTTACTCTTTCGCCTATACTTTCAACCTTGTTCAGACTGTGTAGTATAAAATATGATGAGTATTCATGAGACTAAGTGACTGTACCTGCCTTTAGGTACTTTATAAGGTATGACTTGTGTCCATTTTTATCGATTTTATTCACATAGGGAGCTAGTATGCACCTTTCGAATGTGTACGCTGACACATTTTTAGGTTATATTTTTTTAGTTAGGTTTTTATAGCGGTTTTTAACGGTTTTAACAAATAGAAACGCAGATACAAAGTATATTCGTCTTTAAAAAGTGCAATAGAAAAAATATTGTTAATGCTATTTAATGGTTTTTATTTTATATATTTTGTTTAACTTTATTGTTTATTAAGGTTACTTGCCGCAGTTTTAAAATGTTTATACACCCGTTGTTATGGTGTTATGTTACTATTTACCAAGAGGGAAAACATTGAAAAGAAACTAATATAAAACAATAGGGTATATGCATGTATTTTTTATATTTTTATTTGATTGTTTTAGACAAGTTTATTTAAAAAAAAAAATTCAAATCTATAATGCAGTCTGCAATCTGATTAGATTATAATATTTGATAAGATTGCTAATCAATTAACTTATCGTATTATCTATAACAAACTTTCTTTAAAAAAAAACAATGCAAAGAAGGTAAATTTACTGATGCAAAAGATAAACCGATAAATCAGTAATTATCTATTTTACTTTTTCTTTAAACCTTGGCCTTGGTTCCATGCACAGTATGAGATGGTCTATTTAGATCTAGTCGCTACTCAAATGTATAGTATGACGTAATTTTTTTTTTAAATATGTACTAATATATGGCATCTCTAATATACATATTTGACGCATCTTTAAAATTTTGCTTAATTTTTTAAGATTAATCGCAAGTTACAAAATTGATTTTTTTCTATTTTGGATCTTTAAAGTGGTCCTGAAAGCGTAATAGTATAACAGCATTGCATATAATAGCTTACTTACACTATTTTATATGACCAAAAAGAAATGTATTTAAATCTCATGCATACTCCCTATTGGCATTAATTCAATTCAAAGATTGAAGTTGTAACCTTATATTATTTGATACCAGAAACAATCTCGACTGTTCACCAAACTCTTTAATAAAATACTTTGTTTCTAATGTCTTCCTTGTGATTAAATCATAATGTTTATACTCAAATACTTTCAAGTATTGAAATGTGTCACAAAAATCTGGGTACAAACAGTCAAGTATTATTAGTTTACTTAGGGTTTATTCGGGGAAAGTAACAGTGGACAATGTAATATAGGCCATATTTCAATCACATTAGGTATATAATTTTACAATTATAGCCAATGTTACAAGAACCTCCCCCCCTAAGAAGTCCACTACTTAAGTCCGCTGTAGCCAACATTTTTCACGAGTATAGTTCCTGTTGAGGCACATTCACGCTGACAATTTTTTGCGTTAACCAAACTTTATGGTGTAACACGTACAGTAACCACATTAGTAGATAGACGGAACTAAGTTTAAGCTTCTTAAGAGGAAATACTAGGGCCGTTTTTCCAATACGTAGTCCCCTTTTCCTCCCTGGATAAAGCCAGTAGAGCAATAATTTTTATTACAAAAATCTATGGCCACTATTAGCATGTTTCTATGTTTTCTGTTTTTTCATAAATTAATTAATAAATAAGATATGAGCCGTCAAAAATCGAAAAAATTCGCCAGATTTTCCGCTGTGTTCAAATATCCAGAAAACAAATTTGGCAAAATTTTAGAAAAAAAGGAGAACATACGAACACGGCCAAAGTCTTTCTTTAATTTTTAATGAAAAAAGTATTTAAAGCGGTCTAGTTTTGGAAAAGTAATCGGGGGACTACGAATCTTTCGGTCCAAGAAGCAGTTGTCTCTATCACACCCTGCGGTAAAGGCGTTTTGGCACTGCGCGACAGCAAAAGATTTTAGAAATACCTATTTTTGAATTCTCTCGCCCGTAATGTTTCCTCTTGAAAACTTCAACTTCTGACAATGAGATTGTCAACTGGCTGTGCGAGCGTAAACCGGTTTTTTCCAGTCTAGCCGCGTGCGCGACTAGCGGCCAGTGGTCACGAACACATGCCCCAATTCGAGGGGTTATATGAAGCTTGAAACTCTGTCCGTTTATCTAATCATGTGCAGTATGAATTTAATTCTTTAGCAGTTTTACGAAAATATAAATTTGCCGAGTTATAGAAGATACAAATGAATACCCGCCAAAACTATAGCGACTTAAATTATTATTATCATTATTACCAGCCTATAGATATGAGTTCTCTGCTGGATACGAGTCTCCAAAAAAGGGGATTTCGCGAGAAGAATAGTGGATAGAATACGTTACTGCTTAGTCGCCTCTTACAATAATAGCAATTTGAAGAGAAGGTTTAGTAATGTCATTAATTTTATGTGCCGGCACCACACGACATCTTGAATCTGCTAAACTATCAAATAACTAGGCTGTACCACTTGCACTTGTGCTATTGCACTACTGTCTTGCTTAAAACTTGCCAGTGTGAATCCAGCTTTAGTCTTTAGTTGACAAAAAGAGAATACCTCATTGCCTCTTACACTCTTTTTGAAGGTCTCGTTTTATTATTTACTATCTTTTTTTTTGTGTATTCTACAGCTTAGATACAACAACTTGTGTACGGCTTGCTCTTAACTAATACTTACTTACTCGTAACTCGTACGGTTAAGAAGAAGCCTAAGATGGAAGCCTAAAGTGTATAATCGCAATAGTCACACATCCAAGTCGCCTAGCGCGAAAGGCCTTTTAAGCTACGGTACTTACTAGCAGGCGCTTTCAGAACATATTTTATCTTTCAATGGTGAATAATCCATAAGTATTTGTGAAATTAGTTCTTGGGGTTGTAATGCCAAAATGTGATTTCTCTGAAATTGTTCCAACTAAAGTGCTCTTTCTTGTTTCTGATAACGTAACATGTCCATTTTTTTATTTGTGTAATGTTGCCATTTATTGCCGACGGGAACTCCTTTATATTAGGTAGTGTATCTATTTATTGTTTTATTCTGTTTATTTACAAAAAAGTGAAATGTTTTTTTTTATGGTTGACATTTTGTAAATAAATCGACTACTTAGATTAATAATGGTCTCAGTTTAGGTGATAGGTAGATTCGAATGTAAGTGTGAGTTGAGTAAAACCATTTTACTTAATAATATTTGGTCATAATATAATTTTAAATAACATAAATATTTAACGTAACAGCTGTAACTGTAAATTTTCAAGTCATTCCATTGTTTCATCGTTATTTATTCGCTTATCGGATTCAATTAAATTCGTAATAGATTTCTGTTTTCGAATTATCGGCAGTTCACTGTGTACAAATTGGCTATAAAGAAATGTTTATTAAACTTATTGTTTGAACGAATTGTTTTGATGATATTTTTAATGGTGTCTGTGATTTATCGAGGTAACGAATGTCATGACAAAATTATTTATTTTTACTTATTTTAATAAATGTTTTAACTGTACTTATGTAAATTGTTTTATTTGTACCTGCTGTGTGCCGAGTGTTGTGTGTGTGTTTTTTTACTAATAAAACTAATGTAGTTTTCTAAAATGGTAATAAGGTTGATTATTTTTATTTCTTGTGTTTTTGAACGTTTAAATTTTTCTAAATTATACTATAACGTATCAGAGATGGCTTTACATGAGATTTACTAGATTAATTGTCAAATATTTTGACGACCTATTTTATTTTAGGTTCAGCTTCAGGTATTAGTTTAAATTTGATGGCTCTCTGTTAATGTATTTGAGACTCAGATTTTGAATGTTTTGTCCGTAATTATTATTAAATTATTCAAGTAAATCCTTTTTTTTTTACCAAGGCAACTATTTTTTAATTTTGAATTTTCTAGTTGATCCCATTTTCTTTGTTTTATTTTTACCAAACCAATTGCATTTCAGATCTCAGCTTCAAGAAAAACAGGGATTTTTGGCGTGTGCTGCAAATATAACGTGAAGTATTGGTCGTATTTCACCAAACAAATAACAGTTATCATCACAAAGAAAAATTTTTCACCCAGTTTTACAAGATCTGTTGAGTAGTTGTATTTATTTAGTAGCTAAAGCAGCTTTAGAAAGCGTTTGATATAATAAACCTTAGTAAAGTTTGTAACTTAAGCGTTGTCATCATTTGTAGGTAGGTACTCTTAAAAAACTTTTTTGAAGGTTGTTGCTCTCGTGGATAGCTATCGAAATAATATAACAACAAGGTGTCGCCTGCTCCGAGGGCCCGGGTTCGATTCCCGGACGGGTTAATGTAGAAAAAAGTATTTTTTCTACATTTCCTGAACTCTGGGTATTTGTGATACCTCTGTTGTTGTGTACAACAATGTGTGATGTTGTCATCATTATTAAGCGGTCGCCTGCTTAGTCACGAGTCCGAGCTATATGACAATTAATTTCTATTGTGTCTGGCTTTACCCACATACAAGGGGTTAATGAAGACTCCCCAGTCTCCCCGTGGGTACAGAAGGCCCCCGCCTTCTATACCCACGGGGCCCTGGGCTGCAGCCCAAAAACCCCCTAGTTAGATCCGCCCCTGTGTGTCATACCTACCGTAATGAAAATTTAATCTTACGTACTTGACTTAAAGATGAATACAACTACTTTTAAGGTTAAATTTCACCTAAATTTTCAGTAGGTATCGTTAATGCTATATGGTTACTTTAGACTAGTTTAGACCTATCAGGTAACTGTGTTTTTAGCCTAAAAGTTTGAATGTGCAGGTCAACCCACCCAAAAAGTATAAGGTCATTGAATTGATTTTCAACTTTAAGTCCAACAAGTAGAGATCAATATCAATCGAAAAAATTTGACGTTTTGTTGTAGGTTGACGTGCTGTTGTCTGTGCATTTGAATGCTACACTGGCTTGGCCTTTTTTATTTTACTTATTTAGCAACTAGGAGATTAAACATAAGACTTTTAATTGCGGGTCTGAACGCGACGTAGGTGTGGTATGTGGTAGTATTGATACTACTTACATTCCTCGACGTTTCGGCCGTGGTCACGAGGGGACTGGTGCGCGGTGTCTCCGTCTGCATCGGGCGGCCGGTTCTTCTGCTACCCTCGAACTCTTCGATATTTATTGTACACTTGAACTGGAGTCAGTAGGTTCAGTTCACATACCACACCTACGTCGCGTTCAGACCCGCAATTATAAGTTTTAGTTATAATGCAACGCGAAAGTTAAAAATTTTATTAAACATAAGTGTTCCATACTTTATTTGATATTTTAGCAACTTAATTGCAATTATAATATCACTATATAAACTTGAAAAATTACGTCTCAGGCGGGACTCGAATCCGATATTATAAGAGTTCCAATCATAAAAATTCCAAAGCCTATGTAAGCCAAAGTTACCTGATAGATACATGTCATACATGAGTACCTACTGATAGCATTTACAGTAGGTACTCATATGGTAAGGACGTTTTTCTGGAACTGATTGTGTAGAGGAGGCTGTCCACAAATTACGTCACTTATTAAGGGGGGGGGGGCTTACTTTTCGTGACATTTTCGTAATAATGCGTGACAAGGGGGGGGGTCTGAAAATCTCAAAAATCGTGTGACGTAATACATTATTAATGACCCCTAGGTATCTAGTTTTAGAGCTAGGTGCTGCCCCCAATTGATTTAATTTTATTACCTCTACACAGTATCACTTTTGACCTCCAAATGACTTCCAGTATTAGGGGTTAAAGTATGAAATTGCCGTTTAGTATGGACGAAATCGAGAAAAGTCATTTTTCCATACTAACAATTTTTTAGTTTTTTTAAAAACTCCTGATCCGTTTTCGATGCAATTAAAGGTGAAAGTTGGTTATAAAGCTACGCATTATAGTATTTAAATTTCTGAAAATCAAAGTATATAATACAAATATAGTTAATTGAAGCAGGAAGGTCAGCTGACACATTGTAAGGGGTCTTTTCAACGACTTCCTTTGAAGTAATAGGCACTAGTATTGCATTTTTTTTTTAGTCAAAAATTACTTTATTTAGTTCTTGATACAATACAAAAAGAATTACGCAATAATACGACTATACTTAAGAGCTATAATAAAAATAAAAAGTGGGAAAATAATCGGCAATTTCATACTTTAACCCCTATTATTTATTGAATCACAGTAAACTTTTCATTTAGTTGTTTATAAAGTAGAAATTGCCGCTAACGCCGAAAGCGGTCGCTTTTAGCAATGATGTAGGTACAGTACGAAAGAATGCCAGAATGAAAAGTAGTTAACAGTGATTCAATAAATACTAGATGTAATTTGCTAAAATGATACTGTTCTAGTTTTTTGAGAATTGATTTTGTTTAGAAGTAATGAAAATAAGTCAATTGGTGGCAGCACATAGCTATAATAGTCGCCTTAATAAATTGCAGTATTTGTAGCTAAACACCGCAATTTAAGTGTTATCTTGTTTAGAGTAAGATTAAAAAATCTCAACTAAGTATACTGCTCTAATAAACCAAAGAGTTCGTAAAGTTTGGTGTGGTAAAATCAAATCAGGTCTTATTGGTAAGTGGGAGTAATTGGTATATCATAGACTTTAAATAGTTCTAGTAAGTACTCCGATTTATACAAGGTTAACCATTAACATCATACAATAGTTGAAAAATGTAGTATTACGTTTGGCAATAGCCACGTTTTGAAACATAATGTTATTAATAAATATTAATATTATTCGAGTTATGGGTTGTCTAAAATTAATAATAGTGAGGAACTTACGCCGGACATTTTAAGATTCATTAGGTTAATATGAGGTTTTTATATTAATCAAAATATTACAAATTTTAAGCTACATTGATAAAAAAGACAGGATTTCTAAATTAATAGTTTCAAAGCGTTTGTTGTATGTAATCAGAAAGACGAAATAACATACCTACTAACGGCCGGTCCCAATAATCTATCTATCTTCAGTTTTGGCATATCGGAGATAGAAAACATCTTCTGTCTCTGATTTTGCCGTCCAGAGAAACAAAGACAGAAGTTGCTTTCTATCTCCGATATGCCAAAACTGAAGATAGATAGGTTATTAGGACCGGCCGTTAGACATACAATCAACGAAAAGTATTTTTTTACATTTGAATACGGAGTTCATCTTGTCAATTACCTACCTATACCTACTTACACCACCTGTAGTTGGTGACTTGGAAGACTCTGACATCAGATCGTCCTTGAAAGGAACACTAAGAATAAGAAAAATACGCAGCATTTGAACAGTATGGCGATTCATACTACATATATTGTTTTAATTTTTATCTAGCGTTTGTAGTCTGCGCTTAGTTTTGCTACAATCGTCACGCCTCTTGGATAAAACTAAACGGTCGAAATTCCACAAAGCGTTCAGACGTGCGCAGATAACAGACCAAGGCTGGGCATTATTGTAATTGACGTTTGAACCACAATACTAATTGTTTGTAGATAATCTGGCCGTTGTCCTTTGGACATGACATTGTATTCCATAGAAAAACTACGGTGAAATTGTTCCTGACTTGCTTTGCTGCCAGTATTAGTTTTTCAGCTTTTAAATTTGTTATTTTTTTTTTTTACAGATAGGTACATTTAAATATAAGTTTCGATACTGTGCCACCACCGAATGGAATTCTAATATTGTTGATTTTTTAATTCATTTCTATATTAAAACATTTTACGCTAATACTTTTGTTTTTAATGGAAAAATTCAACACAAAATAGTAGGTACTCCTACTACTAACATAGAAGTCTAGCTGGCCTGATAAAAGAATAACAAATGAGTGTTCAACTTCAAATTGTAAGTTATACCAACTTGTCTATTGAGTATTTTGAAATTCAGTATAGAATCAAATCATCATCATCATAATAATTTCAAACAAAAGACGCCCGCAGTTCGACATGCTTCTGGATCTCCACACCGATCGAACTTACATTACCCACATCCAGCGGCCTCCCGCGGCACCTGTCTTCGGTCCACCAGGTGGAGGGCCTCCCACGGATCGTCACCCGGTGCGCAGTCGCCATTCCAGAACCTTTCACCCAACGGCCATCGGTTCTGCTTACTGTCCCGCCCATTGATACAATACCCGGTCGGTACCCGCAATTCTTCGAGCGATGTCGGTTATCTTAGTTCTCCTACGGATTTCCTCATTTCTGATTCTGTCGCCATCTTATATTCTATCATGGAATTCTTATGAGACGCGTATAAAAGAGATAACTAATCAATTTATTGAAAAATAGTTTTTTTATTTAACTTCAACTTCAAACAATGTTGGCCTTATAAAAATGCCAAATAAGCCTTACTTTGGTCAACCTTGATAATTTTTAATACCCTGCCACTAGTAGTAGGTACCTACCTACCTGCTAAACGCAAGAAAAAACAGTTCCGCGAAATGGAACCCGAAGTAAGGGGCGTAAAATAGGTACAAATAAGGTACCTTTTTTACCTTGCCTTAACTAACACTCTTCTATACAGGTTGCGCGCGCTTGTACCTATTTTACGCCCCCTACTTCGGGTTCTAATTCGTGGAACTGTTTTTTTGCGTTTAGTAAGTACTAGTGGCTTTAATGTGTAACGTAACGTGTTTCGTTGTACAGACAACGCAGGTCAACCTACCCCCAAAAAGTCATTGAATTGATTTTCAACTTTCTGTCAAACAAGTAGAGATCAATATCAATGGGGACTACCGTTTCTTTGCTCACCAGTTGGCGCCACTGTAGACTGAGGTCCGGAGGTATAGCTGTCAAAGGCGATAGGCGCCGAAACAAAGTGTTATATCTTGAATTTAATTAAGGTTAAGTATATTGTTTATAAATAACTATCTTGATATCAACAAACTAACTTCTGAAATAGTTGCTTTTGAGGCCGCCTATTTTTGCGCTTTTTCTTAATTCCGCTTTAAAAGCGTTCACATTAATCGCCAAATAATCCATATTTGCGATATTTTACGAAGGAGATCACTTTCCAGCAGGTAAATTAAAGAAATTATAATTTATGCAACAAATTCCGCTAAAACCAGTACAAAATGAATGATATTGGACCTCACGCGACACTAGCGCCTCTAGTGGCAAATTCACTAGCGATAGCCCCCATTGAGAAAATGTGACGTTTTGTGGTAGGTTGCCGCGCTGTTGTCTGTAGTGTTCGTATATGGAACCAAATTGGAACTATCATTGTTACAGAGTTTATTTCGTAGGTAATTATTCATAGATTGTGGAAAATGACTGGATAAAGGCAAACTTATTTGGATAATATGCTGTGAACAATGCATATTAAATATGCAATACGAGTATATTATGTTTTATCTGTCAGCCCTATCAGTATTAATAATTTACATATTGTTTGCCGCCAGTAATACATACATAATGATGCGGGTAGTGTACTCGTAGCTACCTGAGATAACGTGTGTTAAATAATTATATGAAGTCAGAAGTTGTTAGTCTTTTTAAGTAATATACAATAGTTCAGTTCTTATTTTCTCGTCAAACAATACCAAAGTAAATGTAAGGACCTTATACTTGGTATTTACAACTTTCGACTTAATCATTAGACCACATATTTACTCATGTGATTAGACTAAGTAGGCCGTAAAGTATTGTCTTGTTTCATGGGAGTGTAAAAGAGTCAACGTCTTGCCTCATTGTGAAAAAGCATGTTTTTGTGTTATGCCATATAGAGCCGGCCTCAAATAGAAAAGCACCACCTCATCTTGGTGTCGTAAAAGGCGACTAGAGGTTTACTGCCAGAAGACCGACACTAGCGTCTTCCATTTACCATTGGGTGATCTGCGATCGCCGACTCGCTTTCCAAGATGATGGCTATATTCTCGAAGAAAACCTCTGTCCGGCTATGGGCTGTGCTAGTAGTAACAGCCTTTAATCATCCCACTGCAGGGAAAGGTAAAAGAATTGTGTGTATCTTTCAAGTTTGGTTAATTGACATCAAAGGCTCACTTGGTCGTACTCTCAAATCACTAAACCAACAGACCCACAAAAACAAAATGCTTAAGAGGAAACACCACGGCCGTTTTTACATACAAACGTAGTCCCCTGTTTCCTCTCTGGATAATGCCAGTAGAGCAATAATTTTTATTACAAAAATTTATGGCCACTATTAGCATGTTTCTATGTTTTCTGTTTTTTCATAAATTAATTAATAAAAAAGATATGAGCACTCAATTCGCTGTGTTCAAACATCCAGAAAACAAATTTGGCTAAATTTTAGAAAAAAAGGAAAATATACGAACACGGCCAAAGCCTTTCTTAAATTTTTAATGAAAAAAGTATTTAAATCGGTCTAGTTTTGGAAAAGTAATCGGGGGACTACGAAACGTTGATTTGGTGTGTTTTAGTAGGTACTCGTATTTTCGGTCAAGAAGCAGTTGTCTCTATCACACTCTGCGGTGAATGCGCTTGGCACAGCGCGACAGCAATAGATTTTACAAATACCTATTTTTCAATTCTCTCGTCCGAAGTGTTTCCTCTTAATGCGTTCTGTTCTAGGAATTCATAAGAATGAGAAGGTATAAAACTATTTTAAATTAATAAACTGACGTCATATCCTTTCATGACCAAGCAAATTGGTAATTTTATATGAGCGAAAGAGACAAAAGTATTAGAATAAATCTACCCTCTGAATGGGTAGAAAGAATTAGGAAAAACGTTATAGTGGAAAGAAACAATCACGGCTATCTGGTTGAGTAATAGAGACAAAAGAAACACAACTGTACAGTAAGGAAATGACGTCTTCTTGTGTACACTCTATCATCTCTTTGTTAAATCTGAGTTCCTGGTAATTTTGTTAAAAATTTAATATGGGTTTAAGATAAAGGAGACGAAAGATACCTACGTTGGGTAGGTACTTTTGTTTTTTAGCAAGGAAAAAAGACGTCTACGTCTGAACATTTCCTTCATCTCTTTGTTTTTTATGAGTTCCTGGTACTTTAGCATTAAGTCTAGAAAGTATTTTTCGTCCGTGTCGTGATCTTTGAGCAGGATGTTTAATCAGCTAGTTCATTAAATTTTAGGAACTTTTGCCAATACTTACCAAAATTTGCTTTTGTACAGACTTGATTACCGTTGCATCGAGGAGTGAGACAAGGGGACGTCATTTCCCCGAAATTGTTCACAAATGCAATGGAGGATATGTTCAAGATGCTGTACTGGAAAGGACGAGGCATCAACATTAATGGCGAACACATCTCTCACTTGCGATTTGCAGACGACATCGTCATTATGGCAGAAACGCTGCAGGACCTACAACAGATGCTGAATGACCTGGCTGACTCTTGTCGCATGTACGCATCGGCTTGCGGATGAACCTGGATAAAACCAAGGTTATGTTCAATGAACACGTACTACCGCAACCGATTGCGATCCACGGTGCCGTCCTCGAAGTTGTTCAGAAATATGTGTACCTTGGCCAGATACTGCAATTAGGTAAAAACAACTATGAGGATGAGGTGAACAGAAGAATTCAGTTGGGTTGGGCAGCATTTGGCAAACTACGTCGAGTCTTCTCATCGTCGATCCCACAATGCCTCAAGACAAAAGTCTTCAATCAGTGCGTCCTACCCGTCATGACATACGGAGCCGAAACGTGGACACTGACGGTACGGCTAGTCCACAAGTTCAAAGTCGCTCAGCGGGCTATGGAAAGAGCTATGCTCGGAGTTTCTCTTAGGGACAAAATCAGAAATGAGGTGATCCGGCAGAGAACTAGAGTTACCGACATAGCCCACCAGATTAGCAACCGATGGGGTAAACGAGTTCTTGAGTGGAGACCGCGTCTCGGCAAACGTAATGTAGGACGCCCTCAGGCCAGGTGGAGTGATGATTTGCGTAAGGTGGCTGGCAGGAGCTGGATGCGAGAAGCCGAGGATCGACCCAAGTGGCGTGCATTTGGAGAGGCCTATGTCCAGCAGTGGACTGCAATAGGCTGATGATGATGATGATAATGATGATGATGATTATGGTGATTGCTGCTATCTCGATCTTAATAAAAAAAAGTTCCTTAATAGTGAGAAAGGGAGGGTTAACCTCTCCGCGTCTCTTTAACCTATATATATATGAATGGACTTATCGAGGAACTCAGCGGCGCTGGTGTTGGCTGCTCCATAGATGGTAAATTCATAAACAATCTTAGTTACGCAGATGACATGGTGCTGCTGGCTCCCTCGATAAGCGCCATTCAAAAACTCCTCAAAATCTGTGAGGAATATGCTGGAGCTCATGGACCTAAATACAACGCGAAAAAAACAGAACTTCTGATGTTTAAGTCTCAAGGGCACAAGATCACGTCAGTACCTCCCGTCTATTTAGGCGGTCTTGCACTTAAACAGGTATCGCGTTTTAAGTATCTGGGTCACTGGGTGACGGAGGATCTTTCCGATAAGGAGGACATAGAGAGAGAGCGACGGCCGTTGGCTGTTAGAAGCAATATGCTGGCTTTAAGGCAGGCGAGTGCAGTACAACAATGCGTTTAGGATGTTGTTGGGGCTGCCGCGTTATTGCAGCGCATCAGGCATGTTCGCGGATGCTCACACCGATGGCTTCCACGCCATCCTTCGAAAAAGAGCCGCTTCGATGCTAAGCCGTGTCCGTGGGAGCTCCAATGATATTCTGTATGTTGTGGCTGGGCGAGTAGATTGCTCATTTATGAAGCACTGGGATCGGCTACACGTCGTAACCTTAATGCTATTATTTATTTATTGTTGCATATTCTTTTGTTTTCTGTATTAAGCTGACTTGTGTAATTCCTATTTTGCTTAACTATAGACCACTGTTTCTCTGAAATAAACGCTTTGAAAAGCTTGAGCGTCTTCAAAATATTTCAAGCCGCATTCACCTGTAGTTACCAGCTACCTACTATGCTGTCTAAATAATTTAAATGCTAGTCCTATGATATTTTTTTAATGTTTTTCCATCTTAAATAGTTCAACTTGAGATAATGTTCTTCTATAGGAAGAAATCAGTTATGTTCTCCTTTCAAGGACAAAAAATACTTTTGGTACAGAACCACTTTTCATCATCATTATCTCCGCCAACGACGTCCACTGCTGGATATATGGCCTCCTCTAGATCTCCACGCAGACACCCGTACCACACCACCCGGGTTAGGGGATCCCCGCGAACTCATCTGTTCATCAGAATCCCCTTAAACAAAATAAGTACTTATAATTGAAAAAAAAAGAAAAATAAATAGATTAATTATCTTATCTAATTTAATTTGTTTCCTGTTTTTTTTAAATTTCAATAAAAATACTCAGTGTGACATTGACTTTATGTACTTTTATTTAAAGGGGATTCTGATGAACAGATGAGTTCACGGGGATCCCCTTAGGGAATCAGGTTAGGGGATCCTAGTCGAAAGGGACAAAAATGGGAGTAAATCAAACAACGTTATACTTGGGAACGGAATCGTTTATTGAACCCATTTGTAATAGTAGATAATTAAATTATACTGTTACTCTACACATTTTGTACTGATGAAAGTACCTACCTATCTCAATACTCTATCTCTTAGGTTAGAACGCCCTAACAAATGCACCCGAAGTGGGATTTTCATATTTCACGTTTCCATCATGTTCCTCCGAATGGTAGTTATCAATCACAGTACGATTTGGATCTGACAAATATTTATAATGAGTACAATAATGTTTAGATAACTCCTTGAATTTGATGAAAAACTATAACATGCCAATTCGTTTAAAGAATATTTTAAAATGTGATTCTCGATCATTTTCAAGATATAATATGAGCGCCTGGTTAGAGTTTCTTACGCGATGAGTAAACGTAAAATTGTATAGAAGAAACGAAACGAGATGGTTCGTTAATGTGACGTCACTTGGCGTACTCTAATAGAAATTTACGTTTACTTTGCCTAATAATTCTTGAACAGGCAATATGAAATAGGTACCTTAATATTGTTTTTCATACGTTACAGTTTTTTGTTATAACAAATACCAAACAACTTTATTTGTAGTAAATTATTCGTTACATTTATATAGTTTATTAATACAGATGTTTTGTCCGGATACATACCTCGATAATATGTTTTTTTAATCATAATATACAAATACGATTTATTATCCTACAGTACCCATACAGTGTTGAAATAACATAGAAATTGAAAAGCGGTTGCATACACAATATTCTTCAGTTTTTAGTAAAACAGTTTTACAGGTATGTACTTAAACATTCATAATTTGGACGGATACACTAACGATCAAAAGGAATGGAAGTATGAGCCTAAATTATTCTGTTTCGAAAATCAAAAAAGTCATTTTGTAACAGAAATTAGCTGTGAATATCAAACAACATAACAAATACTTAGATTTAATTACCACAAGGCATAAAACATCAAATAAAATCAGAAATTATATAATGTAGTATCTTACATAGCTGTAAACATTTCGGATGAATTCGTGCAATATTCAATATCGTGGTGTGTATCCAAAACATTTTGCTCACTATTATTCAAATACAGTACACCGCCACTATGGACTTACCCTAAAAGTTAACATTTTAGACATAGATCGAGTCGTCACATCGTTATATTAATAAATAGGTATAAATCTTCCTTTATTGTCTTCAACTTTTCCATTTCAAACAAGCTGAGATAAATTATTTTAAACTAAAAAGTGTCACGGTGTAACAAGTGGTGGCAATATCTCCTTACTTCGCTTTGGTTGTGCCTTTCAAGTAGCTACATGTTAGAATTAAATACACATAATTCAGCGATGGTTTCTAACCTTTAAAAAGAAATAGAGAAAAAAAGCTAAACTCGGTCGACGCATGTGACATGTATACATACATATTTTTTTAAAATTCAATAATAGTTAGGGGACGATTAACAAAATCGATGGTCGATATTCGATTAAAATTGATTATAATTAATTACATCACCATTTACAAACGATATTTCATAATAAATAAAACTTATTATCACCTAACACCATACAACCTTGCCACATTCGTCGACACAACACTGGGATCGTTGCCTTACGAAATAATACAATTTATGATATGTACCTAAGTATACACAAATTATCGACACTCCGCAACTGATACAAATTAATAAATAGTTCAATGACGTCAAAATATCTATATACACCTAACATACTTTAGTACCCTTCGATTTATGAATTCATAATAATGTTAATCGATAGTTATAGTTGACTATTCTTTTAATTAGTGTAGTTACTAGCTCGATAAGTAAATCGTAATCGATATTTACATAAGTATCTACGAATTAATACTATCGCAACCAAAGCCGTGCGACCGAATAGTGCTTATCCATTTACTCGTTAGAGAAATGAAAGAGATAATTATGTGTTTCGGCTTCACGGCTCGGTTACCCTACTAGTGTACAGACTCTGAAACACAGAACATTTTCACACTTTACCCAACAGTAACGTTTCGTTCGGTTAGAAAGTAATCCATTTAAATGTATACGAAAATAAGTGGGACTTACAGTATATACAAAAATATCACATTACTTCGAGGCCGCAGCTTTCATTACTTAGTCATTAGTTACTTCGTTTTCTTACCTAAGTGAGTGTTATTGAAGCAAGCTATACACCGCGGGAAGTAAGTAATCTCGTGGGGCCACTGGCCTTGTCTTGAGGCATTGAAAAGCGCAAACCACTCAGACGCAAGCATGTATTTATAAATCCAAATCTGAACTTGACTCTTAATACTCTATCACGACGCATCGGTGCCATTCGTGTCACTCTCCCCAATTATCAACGAGAACCTACGGATAATTCGAAAAGTCTATCTATGTGCTTCGTCCTGATTAACTTAGAATTTACACGGGAGATCTGAATTGTAAGATTGTTTATATTACATACGTAATACATTCTCAACATACTTCGTACAGACACTGTCCGCCGTTCAATCTATTTAAAAACATTTTGACATTACGAATCAAAACCATTTTTTCTGCCTATCTTCAAATTATACCAAGATTTATCATAAATAATTCCCATGTAAATCCCGTCATAGTCCAAAGTTAGAGCTACGACACTACGCGATCTAAAGCTCGGTCGAGGTCGAAAAGCTGCAGCCTGGCGGTGTGCAGACTGGCATTAACTAAAAGTTCACTTCCACTCGGAAAGCATCCGACCTGTAAACTACCATCTTAAAATAATGTCGAAAATTTCCTACATCCTCGACTATCCGAATAAGTCACCGAACGATGGAAAGATTTTACAAAAACATAGTTAACACTTTAGGGAAAGTTACCGAGCAAGTTCTAAAACTATTTGGCCGTCGACAACGGGCGCGGAAGCGGCACAACACTAGACCCTCCGCCGACTATCACAAGGGTACCGTCGCTGGCGTAACAATTAAATACACTTCAAAGCATTCTCGTTTAAAATAAAAAAAATGTACATCTGTCTACAAGCAAGCCCATGTATCGTCTTGCCTGTTACGCCACCGTCGGCTAAATAGAAAAATATAATTCGGCGTTTATTGCTAATTAGGTACAGTCTTTGGTGTTCTCCGGTGATGAGCCGCCGGACATTTCGTCTAGGAAGTCGAAGGTCGCGACTGCCGCCCGTTCCCTGTCGCCGTAGCGTACGAAGAAGCCGTCGCGGCCGATGATGGATGGGCGGCGCGCGCGCGGGAACCGCAGCACGCCCAGCCCGCGGCTGCGCAGCGCGGCCGCTGCGGCAAGCGGACGTTAGCCCGTGCGGCGGCCGCGGCCGGGCCGGCGGCCGGCTGCCGATACGTCACTAGTCGTCGGGCGGGCCCGTTTCATTGGCGGTTGAATACGCGGCGGGAAGTTTGCACATCGGTTAAATAAATATTTTCAGACACGCCAAACTGGGCCACACAGAGCCATCTAGTCCCAAACTAAGCTACTACTACGAAGCTTGTCGTATTGGCTACTAGACAACCGATAAACTTACATACACTTGTTTCACTCTACACTCACTACTCTTACAAATAGGAGTCATATTGTCATCACGCGTTTAAGCATGCTAAGTCCGATTTAATTGTAAGTTTCCAATCTCGTAGCAAGTGTAACCTACTACGAAGTCTACGACGTAGCACTTAACCGAACTTCAAACTTCGTAGCAATGTGCTACGAATATAACGTGGCGTAGCACCATAACATCGTTACGTTAGAAGTATCTTTCATGACAAACGCGTATTCCTGGACCGGAAGATAATAGCGTACATACAATATTATAGCGCTTACATTAAATGCACACTACTACTAACTAAGAGATTCCAATCAATAAAATTGGGATTTGAATCGTGTAGTAAAATAAGGGAATAGTCGGACTACGTTGCTACGAATTCTACGACGTAGCAAGTGTAGTAGAGTCGTAGCAACGCTACATGGTATAAGGTACTGTCAAAAAGAATTTACTACAGTTAAAACATAACACTATGGGACATACTGCAACCGAATTAGTTATTCAAATAGTTCCCGACGTTTCGATCCGATTGCACGAATCATGGCCGCGGATTACTTTAATTTACGGCTGTCAGGAGGAATTACAAAAAACGAACTAACAAATTCTGCGATGTGCACACTCCACGCTTTGCGTTCACCGTAAACGGGACATCTTCAACCCTTAGTGACGTATCAGCTTCACCCTTCGCCGACTCTTATGCCCGACGTTAGCGGCTAGGGCGCGCGCCCTCTGCACGAGACGAACAGCGTGAGGCCTTGCGCACGCGCACCCGACACGCCGCCCGCTCGTGCACACACACAGACGCAACGCTTCTTATAGACAGAGACAAAACTATTTTTCGTGATATTTGTTTAAGCAATGAAATATTTTGTTTTAATTACATCGCGATAGAGTTAGTCACTTGGTGTGTGAAGTGTGACGGAATTTAAAGTTGTATGACAAATGACAAATTTTGACGCGTAAATTTATTGCAAATTCTAAGTTGCTTAATTCATGTTTTAAATAGCTGCTTCTATTATAATGTATTGTAGCTACAGCCTTCATGCAACAGGCTTTGCAGTTTATGTGTGAATTTATTCTTGGACTTTAAAAAAACTGATGTTAAAAATTTGTTGAGTTGCCATAAAAATACTATAAAAATATTATTAATTTATTATTAGTCAACTATTAGTTTCACGCTCCCTTGGGCACCAAGTGACTAAAACATGTTTGTAATTTTTTTCTTCTGCATTAACATTTAGGTCATAATCAATCAAACACGGCGTGTCAAAACCATCGAAATAATTTAAAAAACTTAGACAAACTCTAGAAGAAGCGTCGTGTCCCATTTGACATCTACTCAAGATGAGGCGAGAGAGTGAGATGGTGCGTGCGAGTGAGAGCGGAAACGTGGCGTGACTGGACGTGTGACGAGACAGACATATTATGACATGACGCTCAGAGGCAGACAGGTAATGTGCCCACTTGGAAGAGAATATTTATACAAATTCAAAGTAAAAGTGATCGAAAAGTATGACGAATTGATCACATTGTATTTAGTAACTTGTCCGTCTTTTAACACTGGCAACTATATGTAGGTCAAACGTCGCCTTTACTTCTAAAGTTACCAATTCTGAATTCTTCGAAGTGAGCATACAACTTAGACAGGGTAATGATAAGAAAGGTTGATTTGCGCTGTTGTAATAGCTACTGGATTTACTTAAATCATTTTGAATCACGCGATAATATTCTATTTTAGAGTAATCATCCAAACCATAGGTGCTCTTAAATTTGGTTTTATAAAAGGTTAGAAATTCAATATTTAAAAACAGAAATATTTTAAATATTCATCCTATTTTTAAGTAAATTCAGAAGTTAGGAGTTGGGTTTAATGAATTACTTGTTTTTTTTAAATATTTATCCATTTATTTTATAGTTTATACACCACTCTGATTTTTTATGTATGTTTTGTGCAAGAACCACTAAATAACAAGTTTGTAATACGCGTTCGTGCTTCTACATTTTTTATTAAAAAAAACATTTTAATAATGTTTAGAGTATGTGCACAGCGGTAATCAACCTATTTTGACAGCTTTATCTGAATCCAAAAATAATTTATTATAAATTCAATATTATTTCAGGGTTGTAAAAAACTCTCAAAACATAGAATAAAACAACTATGATACACAGTAATGAAACAGACATCCATTAAACATAGAATATCATAAAGTTGATACATAAAATGAGCCCGCAGTTCCATTATCTATTTATGTTAGGTTTTTATCCCGAAAATATTAATAAATGAATGAGAATGGTATGTTACAATGGGTAATGCGTCTCTTATTGACAAAAAACATGTTAAAAACCTAACCTACATGTTCTAAATGAAGCAACCTGACGTTTTAGCTGTCACTTTCAACAACTTGATAGTCAAAATAACAACTTATAAATTGCTATAAATTTTGTTTTTATTTAAAGCCTTAAGGTCAGGTTACTCACTCAATTAAATAATTGAACTAAAGTTAAAATTATCGGCTTTTAATTCGAGAATAAAAATGTAAACAACAACGTGCCATTATCCTTTAGTATTAGATAACTTCTTTTTAGTATGTGATTCTTTTGCTCAAAAATTTAGAATTATGAATCAACTTTAACCTCCTCACAAATAAGGTAAACTTTAGTACTCGAATGTTGTTCTTCGAAAAGGAAGTTAACTTATAAAAAAAAGAAAAAAAACAACGACACAAAATTCTAGAAAACATCAACATGCGAAGGAAATTGATTGAATCACTTAGCAACATTGAAAGGTTTTCAAAATGTAGAGCTCGTCACTAGATATGACGGCCATTACACTCTCCGCTCATGAATTCTTAAAAATATTTTTATTATAAATAGAGAGGCTAGCTTTCCACGTTTCTTTGTCTCATATCAGACTTCAGGCGTTTATTTGGAAACTGGTATTCTGTACTATAATATTTGTAAAATGTGGATAGCTTCGTTCTTTTTGTTAAGTGTGTTACGGCATTTGGTAAACCATGTAGCCAATGTGGACTTAGTGTTGTTGCGATAGCGATAGACTATCGGTAGTATCGTGATACTATCGTGGCCTCGAAAATCAGTCATACTATCGATAGTCCTAACGAAAATATCGGCCTTTGACGATACTTTCAATACTATCGATAGTATCGATTGATAAAAAATATGTAATAATAGGGGTTAAAGTATGAAATTGCCGATTATTTTCCCACTTTTTATTTTGTTTATAGCTCTTAAGTATAGTCATATTATTGCGTAATTCTTTTTGTATTGTATCAAAAACTAAATAAAGTAACTTTTGACTAAAAAAAAAAAAATGCCATACTAGTGCCTATTACTTCAAAGGAAGTCGTTGAAAAGACCCCTTACAATGTGTCAGCTGACCTTCTTGCTTCAATTAAGTATATTTGTATTATATACTTTGATTTTCAGAAATTTAAATACTATAATGCGTAGCTTCATAACCATCTAACTTTCACTTTTAATTGCATCGAAAACGGTTCAGGCGTTTTTAAAAAACAAAAAAATTGTTAGTATGGAAAAATGACTTTTCTCGATTTCGTCCATACAAAACGGCAATTTCATACTTTAACCCCTAATATTATTCCTAAAGATCAATACTATCGATACTATCGATAGTATCAGCACAAACACTATCGATATTTTCGATACTATCGATAGTATCAGCACAAACACTATCTATGGATTCGATACTATCGATAGTATCGAAACTATCAATAGTTTTGCTTTATCGATAGTCGAACATTTTACGATACTATTGCTTGCATTTAAAAGCTGACTTCATAGCTCATTTACATTCGCGGTTCAATTGACCTACGTTCGTAATATTTTACATCAAGAGAGTAACCAGAAATATTACCTATTGGGGGCGACAAAGTGACACGTTACGTTTTATTTCCAGTCGATAGTATCGAAAAAATGTCGACTATCGATACTATCGATACGCGTCGATATATCATAGATAGTTTGATAGTATTGACTTATTTTAGTTAATACTATCGATTTTATCGATACAATCGATACTATTGTACTCCAATAGTATCGATAGATTCGATAGTATCGACAAAATTCAATAATATCGCTTAATTTTTTAACGATGTTATTGCAGCATGTCGATATTTTCGATAGAATATTTGCGCTATCGACTGTTTATCAAGGTCAACTAACGATAGCGAAACTATCGCTATCGCAACAACACTGGATAGTGGTTATGTATTGACCTTACATGACAGCATTTTTGACAGTGACAATAGTCTTTTTCTTTTACGGCCTTAGTCGTATCCGTACAGCCAAAGTTGCAAGTTATCATTTTAAGTCTCGAATTAAAAGTGGTGTGACTATCAAATCGCTCGCTTACCGGTCTTTTGCCTTCGTGATCGGTGCAGCCGGTGCAGGCGAGAGTAGGGCGCGGGGGCTGCGGGGGGCGCGGGAGGTTCCGCCGGCGACGAGCCGCAAGACGAAGGCGAGGAATCGCTCGACGCCAACATCACGTCCAGGAGATTCGCTCGCGCCTGGAATCAGGTAATATGAATCTTGAGTTATTTGATTTATACCATGTACCTTATTTATTATGGGTTTCCGATATTTCGGCACTGTTGCAAGCTGCATGACCACGGAAGAACTGTCGTACTTGCGGGTGAGTAACAACTACCCACCCGGAGATACAACAATTCTTGCCCCATAGTTCTAGCAGATAACAACAGTGCCAAAATATCGAAAAATAAAAATAAATAAGGTACATGGTACAAACCCCGAATCAAATAACTCTAGTGATAGTGACCATGAAAGTATCTAAAACAGAATATAAATCTTACTAATACTTTAAGTGTGACAGTATGGATAGATGTTTGTTACTCAATCATGCCAAAGGCTGAGAAAACTAGATTAAATTTGTCACGCACATAGATTATAGGCTAGAATAGCACATAGGCTACCCTTTATTTCTAGAAAAAAAAACTAAAGACGCGGGTAACATCTAGTAAATAAATGAAAGTGGGAAAAATCACATACATTGCTCTGATCCCAAAGTAAGTAACCATTCAAAACAAATGTTTTGTGTAAATCAGAGAAAGCGGTGGTACCACAAACAGCCCGACCCGAGGAAAACAAAAACATATTCATTTTTTCTACATTGACCCGTCCGGCCTCCGGGAAACCCGGGACTTCAAAAACAGTTCTCAGAGTGCATTACTAGAGGTATTTTGGCAGACTTTTCCCGAAAATATTTTCAAGAAAAAAAATATGTGAATAACCTCCTTACAGGCCCTCAAATCAGTTCTCACCTTAGGGTCACTAAAGTCAATGTCTTTCTCGACGTGGACCCAGCCCGTGGGCGCCCACAGCGCGCCGTCCTTGTGAGCCGGAGTCTTATCCTCACTTCGCACTTCGCTGGTCGATTCGCTTTGACGGATCATTCTGGATATTGATAAATCTTCGGTTAGAAGTGTCAAGTATCAGAAATTAGAAATATTAATCTTTATCGCAAAACTTTTTAGATGTATTATTCAAAAAAACGATATGGATGGATTTCCTTAACTGATTGAATGACATCACCGCAGCATTTATTAAATGTATGCACATTTAAGACGTAGGTACGTATTCCAGCTGCATAGGCTTTAAAACCTGTCATATTTAGATGTCGTGAATTCAAATCGCTAAAGTTTATTTTAACGTCAAAGACTAACCTGGCAGTGCAGTGGATTGTAAATAACATAATTCTGCCTAATGCCTAATGCAAATATAAGGATGTTAGATTGAACTAATAAAAATAATTACCTATTAAGCTCTTCGATGACATCCTTCGAAGTAGCTGCCTCGTGGAAGCTAAGCGTGTGCTCTTGTTTTACTATAATTGGCTCAGGCACCACTGACGTTGCAGGCCGCCCCCTCTCTGACACAGGTATCTTTGACCTCGTCCTATTAGGCGACGACGGCGGCCTCTTGCCCATCAGTGTCGGAATTCGACTTTTCTCATTCCTCTTAATATCTTTAGAAGTCACTTCATTCTTATTACTTACTATCACAGTTTCAGCTGTAGAAGTGCTCGTCGTATTCGATTCAGTCATTTGCGGGGAACTCGTTTCGGGCGACGACCCCTCCTCCTCTTCAGGGACGGTAACTAAGGCTCCCGTACTTCGCCTACAAGCACTCAGTACCTCATCTACTAGAGATATCTCAGACTCAATTACACTCGGAAAAGTAAAACTGGATGATTTGCTAAGACAAGTCTCGAATTCTACCCTTTCCGTCACCGGCTGCTTATTCAACATTATATTCACAGTGTTCTCCTTCAACGCTGAAAAGTCTAGACTTCGACTAGATTCTATTTCACTTCTATCGTCCTTCGATTGAGCTAGAGCTGGCTCCTCGTCGCCAGAATTCGTTATATCGATGCTCCTATTTATTTCGTTCTTTCGTTGGACTTTTAGAACGTGATGCTCTATCTCATTCTCAGCGTTTTCTATTTGCGAGAATTCATCGTAGTAGTCTTCAGACTCCGCGTAAGGATCCTCTCTTTCGATGAATCTCGGCGTCGATCTCGGCTCGGACACAGTATCACAGTAGGGGATCCTCGAGCGGTCGTTCGACAGCATATCACAGGAGTCGTTTTCTGAGAAACTTCCAAAGGAATCAGGCCTTTGTCTGTCCTCGGACACTTCACTACGAGGCCCGACTGAGTCGTCATCAAAGTCTGCTGCTGCGTACGGCGGGGGAAGCTCTCGTATCTCGGATACAGGACGCGACGACACAGAGTCTGACTCCTCCCTGTCACGACAGTATTTCTGTTGTTCAGCTATGAAATGTAGCACGTTTTGTAGCGCCTGCTCTCGGTCCTGTAATGCCATCGCTTGCACGTCGTGCATTCGCAAATGGCTACCGACATCCTGTGCAGGTATACCCCTCGATGAATTTGATGCTAAACTTTTAGTACTTTCGTACTTAACGAGACGGTAAAAGTCCCGTGTGAAATCGAGACCCACGTTGGCGCAATCACCATCCTCGCTTAGGGCAGTACTCGATCTCTTATCAGGCATATCCGATGTGCTGGACCATGAACCGCCCGGGGAATGTGTTCCGGTGCAATCCCATCTCTTATCCGTCGTATCTGTATCGTCTACAATTCTGCATTCATCAATTTCAATAGTAGCAAATCCGCAATCATTCCATAGACAATCACCCACGTCCTCTTCTAATTCTAAAGCGTCATCTTCTCTGATGCTCGGTAAGGTAGATAAGGATATCTGTCCGGGCGTCGTTATTTCAGCAAAAGGAGACTGTCTGTCTCTGAGATCCTCGCACGATAACGACAAGCTCCAATCTTCTAATTCGGCTCTGTCGTATTCTAAATCTGCTATGTCCCTGTGCCTCTGCTGTAGCGCCGATCTCGCATCGTCTAATTCGAGCCAGTGCTGGACGTAGTCGGCGTCGTACTGGGAACCGTCAGCTCGATCGTCGACCGTGCTTCCCCACGAGACTCTCTCGGAGCTCGTCGTCGAAGCGATCGCCGGTCGTCTCAAAGGTCTTTCGGGAGCAGGTTTCAGATCTAAAACTAGTACCCCGGAGCTCGGGGTGGGGCTGTCTAGGCAGCTGGTCGGGCAGGTGGTGCTGGCCAGCAGTTTTAGACAGAGGTGCGAGTCGGAGAAGCTTCGGACTACATGCTGGAAAGGCAGAACGGGTCGGGAGGGCGGGTAGCTGCCCCTGACTCCGGCGAAGGCTATGCCGATGGGGAAGTAGATGTAGTCCGCTTCCGCGAGTCGTCTGGCGTGTCTCCGGGATTCTCTCGGGTTGATGGAGACGATGGTTTGGTTGTCTGTCTCGTCGGAGGCCTCGTTGAGATCGGGTAGGGCGCGGTCGGCGGCGTGGTCGCTCTGCCGCGACGCGTCGGCCTGCACGTCGCTGGACATGGTGGAGTAGCCCTCGTCTTTGGCGCCGCTCTCGGGGGACTCCGCTCCCGCCTCGCCTGCCTCGCCACTTTCTTCTTCGGTCACTTTCTCGTCACACATGTCTGTAATATGAATAATTTGTACTTAGAATATAGTTTAAAACATTTTTAAATTAAACATTGAAGACTTTGTTTTGTAGATTTGTTTGTTTGTTACTCGGAAATCTAGGCAAAATTTATTACTTATGAATAATTTGTGCAAATTACAGGGTAACGAAAAAATTTGTGTTTGGTAACATTTAGATTTAAATAGGTGTTTTCCAAAAAGTAGTGTCAGTTCAACGGGCCTCTACAATTTTGTTCATGGCTTGTTAGAAATTGGTCACGTTTCAAAACAAATAATTTTAAAAGCTTTATGGGACGGGCTTGCCGTCGGTAGGCCTCGGCACTCGGTATACTTAGCCATAGTATTTCGTCATGTGCTAGCTTATTTGTTTATTTCATTTATTTTTATTTTGATGGAAAGTTAACGGCTTTGTTGTTATAATACACATGTCACAAGGATAGAATTAAAAACGATTAGCCTACTTCAGTCACAAGGATATTTAACATTATAGCACAGAAAAAAAAAGTGTCAAGCAGAATCGTTCCAGGTGGATGGTGGGTAGTTCTGTATACTCACCCCTGACGGGATCCGTGCAGGGTTGCGGCACGCTGAGGCTGAGGGTGGCGGGGCGCGCGGGCGGCGCCCACAGCGTGGGGTCCACCGCCGACAGCGCGCGCGCAAGGTTCGCCGGCGTCACGTCCAGACCCTGCCAGAGGGATATGGGATTTAACAGATTGCATAGATTGAACAGGTTTTGAATCGGTGAATGATATTTGTCAGAGGTTGCTTCTTTGGCACCAACTCAAAGTGACTCTACAAAATACTAGAATCTACGCAGAATACCAGCGTTGTGGCACGCCTTAAGCTGCCAAGACAAACGCTGAGCTGTCCTTTTTGGCATTGTTTAATCTATTTATTGTATCTTGTAATCTGCTTCTGTCAATTTTTTAATGAATTTTTTGTGTCCTTCAATTTGAGTGCCAAATAAATATGTTTTCTTTCTTTCTTTCCTTCAACATGACATTCGAAGTGGTTTTATTGACCATCAAATGAGCCAAAAATAAAGACAGTATCTTTTTTATATCTTTAAGAAGACGGGATGCAGTGTTCACTCCACCATCGGCCAAACTGTGATCGCTCACCTGGCATTTTCAAGTATTGCGATTAAACAAAATTTTCCTCTTGGAGAGGCCTATGTCTAGCAATGAACATCATGACATGGCCTGATGATGATTCGTTAAAATACTCTTTACTTATTTAAGCAGGGCTAACTTTCATATATTAAACAAAATATTTAATTTTGTCAAAACTGTGTTTTTTATAGCAAATAAATTATTATTATTCTTATACAATTAAATAAAAAATATCAACTGGGTCAAAAGGAGAATGTCCTTAATATTAGCTGGTTGAAAAGTATAAAACCGTTTTGATGGCAATTTAATCCTTCAGAGCGGAAAGTATACTATGCTAACTCCTATTAAATAATTCTGCTGTCAGTAATACCTTGAGCTCCGTCCAGATATCGGCCAGTATCTGGTGTCGACGTTTGTCGTCGTGGCTGAGGGGGTGCGGGTGAGGCGCGGGGGCCGAGGGCGGGGGCGAGTCCCGGAACGAGACGAGCGATCCGCAGGAACCCACGTCGACTAGATGCACTGGAACATTGATGAACATGATATAAAATAATTAATTACCAAATGCGAATTTCATTATCATCATCATCATGATCATCATCATCATCAGCCTATCACAGTCCACTGCTGGACATAGGCCTCTCCAATTGCACGCCACTTAGGTCGATCCTCGGCTTCTCGCATCCAGCTCCTGCCAGCCACCTTGCGCAAATCATCACTCCACCTAGCCTGAGGGCGTCCTACACTACGTTTGCCGAGACGCGATCTCCACTCAAGAACTCGTTTACCCCAGCGGTTGTCGGTTATGCGGCTAATATGACTAGCCCACTGCCACTTCAGCTTGCTAATCCGGTGGGCTATGTCGGTAACTTTAGTTCTCTGCCGGATCACCTCATTTCTGATTTTATCCCTAAGAGAAACTCCGAGCATAGCTCTTTCCATAGCCCACTGAGCGACTTTGAACTTGTGGACTAGCCGTACCGTCAGTGTCCACGTTTCGGCTCCGTATGTCATGACGGGTAAGACGCACTGATTGAAGACTTTCGTCTTGAAAGAAGACGAAAGTCTTCATTATCAGACACAAACAATCATTTTCTTCTTGTCATATTAGTATTCTGGAAGGATAGGGTGGTTTCGTGGTGGTCAAGTCTATAACAGGCCCCTGGCGTGACTTGTTTTTAAGATTTTCATCTTGCGACAGGAGAACGAAGTACGACTTTAATCCAGCCCCTTCCGGATCCAAGCCAATTTAGATCGACCCAAAAAATTGGTTTTACTATATAATTATGTTAAAGACAGCTGACTTTCAAATGACTCTATATGTCACATGACTCTACATGTTTTGACACAGGCAAGACTTTCAAGTTATCTAGGTAATCTTGTCTGTGGCTGGCAAATCCATCCTTGTATTATACTCGTTCATAAATTAACAGTTTATATTTGACAAAAACACTATTTGCTACTCCGGGGGTTTACTTCAGTTGGTCGCTGCTGTCGCAATATGGTAGTTGTAAAAACAACACGTCAGAGGCCTGTAATAAGCTGCTTTCAAAACTCCGACAACAGATTATCCTTGGAGGATAATCAAAAGACGAATCCTGGGTGCGATTCCCGGGTCGGGCAACAAGAGTTTCGTCGAGTTTTCGAACTTTTCTCGGGTTGTTCATCACCAACCTGCATTTGGCAAGCGTTGTGATTATGCCTATACCCATCATCGCTGTAGTAACTTGAATTCAATGACGGAGGCCTTTACCCTGCAGTGGGTTGATTTAGGCTGTTTCTTTACTAAAAGAAAAAAAAAAGATTTCTGCAGCATGTTTCTCTACCTATGTAAATATATTTATAGTTTGACAAATTCAATAGAAATTAAAATTATGTCAGTTCTATTACAGTATATACCTTGCAGTTCCCTTGGTGTGTGCGGCGTGATGGGCGTGTGCGGGGTGGCGGGGGAGGGCCGGGGCTGCGGCCGAAGCTGCCGCACGAGCAGCGCGCTCAGAGCTCGGTTCTGCGACTCGAGCTCGCGGACGCGTGCGCGGGCGCATCCCAACTCTTCGCGAATGCTCTGGAAGAGGAAAAACAGATTTTTAATTATATTATCGACGAGCTCTGCTGTGGGGTGATGTACACTACGGTTTTCAAGGTGTGTCGCCTGCTAAGAGGGCCCGGGTTTGATTGACGGACGTGTCAATGTAGAAAAAAAGTCGTAGTCTTCGTTATGTCTGTTTTCCAAAATACCAGTTCTTGGAATGGTTACTTACTTTGCGGTCAAAACAAAATATGCATGTCATTGTTGTCCACATTATTCAATTTTTTAATTTTATTAAGTTAAAACCCTTTTATTAAGTTATAAGCTCAATCCATATCAAAAAGAATAACACCATAACTTCTCCTGATATGTGTGCTATGGCTACTAAATAAGTAATCCGCCTTATGCTAGGCATCCTGCATAAGAAGGATCTCTTCTTTTATTAGTGGACCAAAGTGGGATTGACTGAGGATGACGAAGCCAATCATACATACAATATGTATTTCATGATCGAATAACTGTTTCAATGTGGTCTCATAACTTAAAGTAGTACGACAAAATATTTTATGTCTTTTGTGATTCAGTTGGAGGATCAGTCTTTTGAGTTCTTTTCTCGAAAAAGTTTAATCTAACTTTTACAAATACATTCTTATCCATCCGAGAGTAACAGAAGATCCGAGAGGACAAATCATTGGAGCCGAGGTCTGTAATCTGCTCATTTGGCCATTTCAATCCAATTCAAACAAAAATCTTTTGATAGGTTCAATAAGTCAAACTGAAATTGCGCTATCGCAAATCCAATAGATAAGTGCGCGGTAAACATGTGTGGGTTTTGCCTAGTACTATAAAAAATCAATATTTGAGCCTACTGTTGAATAAAACGGTCTAACGTCGTCACGCAGGTGTCTTCAAATATCATTACGGCATGACTAAACCGTTGAAACCTTTAAGTTTTGACGCAATTAATTAAATGCAAGAGTTGCCGAGTAACATCACTGTAAAAAGTTACCCTATTCTCCCATCCCTCCGTCAGTTGTCTAAGAAATAAACGCGTATATTTTAATTATGCTTCATTAGTTAAATTAAATTCGAGTAAGGTAATTGACGGGAGGTAATTACAAGGGGAGATAGGAGATACTGGAATATCAAGCATTGCTTTTGTGTTGCCGACTTCAAGACGCAGTCAGAATCCCGGGAAAGATCTCTCGATGTTTATTAAAAGATTTTGGAACTGAGACGTCCAAGTTTTCGAATTTAATTATGAGTAAACAAAGTTAATGGAGTTCGCATAATTTTAAAATACTTGCGAAAGTTGGGCAGTTGCGAAGCCTTTTAATTATGGTAGCTATAAATAATACTAACGTCAACGATTACATTTAAATATACACATAATTAAAAGTAAACGTTTACAGTAACAACATACTTTCAACTACATAGAAATGATTATTATTATTTCATGATTTTGATTATAGTAAGTATCGTAGTGTTCGTACTGTTCTATTTATATGGAAGAATATTTTATAAGTACTTCATAAAGGCTGTAACATTGGAACTAGATGAACTGAATGACCCCGTGTCTCTATGACTACATTGATATTGATATCTACTCATAAAATATAATTAAGCTAGGAAGTTAGGCAACCCCATAGATTGACAGCAAGTGAGATAAGTTAATTATCATTTTGAATCAACGGAAAATCTTTTCATTTTGTTTTTATGTCTTTAATCAAAAAGATCTAAACAATTATTCCAGCAAAAAAACAAAATATTGAAAATCATAAGATGTGGGAACATCTTAATATCTGCGCGTGTTGATCCAGAATAATGCGCTGACATTATTTTAAAGCAATTAGCGTCATCCGAAGCAATATGTTTGATGGATGTACCCCAGTCTTGCACTTTGAAAGCATGTGTTTGCCATGGGAAATTATCTATAAGTAATTAGAGGGCGCCTTTGAGACGGCAGATTATTAGATCATTGATATGGTAATTGATGTTGCTTAATTTTATGTACGTAGATATTTGATCACGTGAATATAATTTAGCCAGACGAGGGTAGCCATCTTTGCTAATAGAACACAAGTAAATAAATATTAATGATTGTTACAGTACAGAATACTTTTTGCCCTAGGCAACGATGATTGTTGTTGTTGAAATGGGGGCTCCACTTCAGAGCAACAACACTTTTAGCTCTTTAGCCTCAGTTAAAAAATATTTTCTTTAATTGTTTTATTAATTTTTTTTCGGTTACAACATTTATGCTTAGGTTAAACATAGAAAAGTCTACTTAGGTCGGCATAGAGTGATAGGTTTTACACGCACCTACGTAAGATAATATTTTGCCCCTCCCTACTTATCTAAAGATTGCTTCCGGCTGCTATGTGTACACATGGCATTACCAATCATAATATGATTATATTATTATAAGTCTGGTCAAGAATGTAGTATATCTTAAACACTTTTCTTTTGCATTTCGCTTTGTATACAAATACAATGCCAAAACACACCCATCATCACTCTCACACCGCGCCATCTTTATTTGCAAAGTTGGCGCCAAAACTGAAACAACATGGCGGCTACTAGATTTAAACGCAAACGTTCGCATTATCGGCGAGATTACGCCCAGATTATAGTGGTCCTGGGTTCCGTAGGAATTATTACGGTGCGGGCTAACGCCGAAATGTCCCATTTTGCGCGATTTATGTGCGAATGTACCACGCATAATCCCGTCCACGGGATACGGGACGCCTATAATTATGAGAAAACAATTTCCTGGATGCATCTTAACGCCCGCTGGATTAAGAGATACGAATATTTTTCGACGGCTTTGGTCGGTTGAAACACCCGGAATCATTTGTTTGAGGAAACGGAAAATTTTATTTTTATAATGTAAAGTGTAATTTAATGAATTATAGCCTTGTTTTTACTAAGAATCATGACACACTTATTTATTGGTGTGTCGAAATACATTTTATTTTCAAATAAAAAGAACAGCTACAAATGACTTAAATATGACATATTTATGAGTTTTTTCACGTAACCAATAGAACCGGAACTGAAACATAACGTCAGTTAATCAAAAAATTTTCTGATCTACGTTTAAATGTCTATTGAAATAATTTAGTTCAGTTTCCAAAGAGGCCATGGCATACCTTCTGTGACAACAACGCTCTGTCGACTTGTTGCGTGTCATTGTCGAGTTTCCGCTCGTGTTCGTCCTCGAGGCCGGCCGTCAGCGATGATAGCTGACCAAACACTTCTTGCTTACATATTTATTAAACCATAGTATGCCTTCTGTGACACCAATACATCGACGACTTTCGTGTTCGCTCTCAAGGCCAGTCCGCTGTCAGCAAAGACAGCGGATCGTGCAAACGCTTGATGTCAACGCAAGTGCTGAGCATGCACTTGTTGTTCTAAGTAGCATAATAAAAAGGCGTTGCCGTACCTTTTGTGACAATAATGCTCTGACGACTTGTTGGGCGACATTCGTCGAGTTACCGTTCGGGTTCGCCCTCGAGGCCGGCCGTCAACGATGTACACTGACCGCGTAAGCATCTAAGCGCTGACAGCTGACTAAACCTTTTTTTGTTGACAACTTATAATTAGACCATGGCGTACCTTCTGTGACAACAATGCCCTGACGACTTGTTGGGCGACATCGTCAAGTTTCCGCTCGTGTTCGCCCTCGAGGCCAGCCGTCAGCGATGACAACTGACCGCGCAAACGCTCGTTTTCTACGCTCAGCACCGAAAGCTGGCTTTGGTAGTGCGCCGCTGACGCCTGGAACAATGTAGAGGGTTTCTTGACGACTTGCTAGGATTTCGGATTAAGTAACAGTAGTAATCTGAAGAAAGGATAGTCCAATAAGTGAGTCTAAATAAAAATGTTGACTAGAAAAACATGAAACCGACTTGTTTGTAGATCTTTCAGTAAAAATGTCCTTGGGATGACGGCTCTTTCATTAACAAAATATTGTCTCATTAAATTCATTAAAACACACTTCATTAGTCTTGAAAAACAGTATGCTGTTGACGGTATAAAAGAGGCAAACAATTTTTAACTTGCTTATCATCATTTATGTAGCGTCGCTCACCGCGTCAGCCGCATAGAACGTAAAGCGCTTCCACACAAAAAACCATGGAAAGGGCCTATCATTCGCACTCTTAATTAAGCGACCGCCCACAGTCACTACGAAAAATAAACAAACCAAAATAAATTGACCCGAGCCCTCTCTAACCTTCCAACTCAATTGCACCGAACGAAAAAGTCTACGTCCAAAGTCAGAGGTCTTCGAAAGTTTGTCGACGGAGCGCCCGCTGTTTCGTTTGAAGCAAAGTAAAATAATTTTTATGCCTTACGTGCTAAGGGTTTGTGAAATGCAGTGTAGGTGCAGGTGAAGTTTTCATTAGTCATCAAATAGGGGCGAGACACAATGCGGCGTGTTTGTCTGTCCGTCTGTCTGCAACAACACGCGGTTGATACGGCGCCAAAGGGGTGACGTTTCAATAGGCCTCGCTCTGTGCTTTTAATTTTGACAGTGGCTTTGTCCAGTTTTTATCGCAATGTGTTGAAAAAGCGCAAACGCTGAAATAAAACCCTGAAATATTCAGCATTTTAAAGTACTACAACACTGAAGTAACTTCGCACCCGCGTAAATCGAGCCAGAGTTGAAGCAATTTTCCTCGGTGCAAAGTTTTATTAGTAGAGTGATAACAAAAATGAAAATGGACTTTATAACTGTTTCGGTGTAACAATTTAATCTGCAATACCTCAAAGCTGACTGTTAGATAATACTGTAGATAAGACTGTTGTTCGTTAAAGTACCTATGCAATAATATGCGTTAAATAATTATAAAATAAGCTATGCCTAACATAATATAACATCATCAAGGCACAACTAAACAGCTAAAGATATGAATTTACGTACTATCTTCTGACTTCAATATTAATAGGATTATCACAGCAATGTTTGTTTTGATGATAAAAAGATGTTCGAAAAAGAACAAAGTGTACCAACATAGTTGTCCGGATCACCAAGCTGAAGTAGCAGGCCTCATGACAAAGAACTGCAAAACAACGATCCAGTGGACCGATGACCCGGTTATTATTCTAGTGATTTTTTGGGTTTGCTTGCATAAATAATCAAAATAAAACTAAATGTCAAGTCAAAAAAGGCGCCAATTTATTACAGCTGTAAATTTTTTTTCATTGTGCCTAATGGCTTCTAGCAAATAGTTCGTATGCCGGTACAAAACAAATAAGTTTTTATTTAGATTTCAATAAATACTCGTATCGCTGCTGGAACTTCCTGTTAGTTAATGGGAACGTGTTTATTTATTCAAACGCTTTTAATTAAAATGTTTGTGATTGAAGGGCTCGCGGAAGGTTTGTACCACGTAAATAATAATTTACGAACGAGCGATTCGCGTCAGCCACTTCCCTGTCTGAGCAGTTAATTTAGTAATATTAATTTATATTTTGCCGTGTTGTCACAGCCAGAATAAATACGCCTCTTCACTTAATAAGCATGGAACCTATTAAATAGTGAAAGCGGTACAATTCATGACGAAGTTTAATAATTACCACCACCTAGAATGTAACACGTCTGGGTTAATAATAAATGAATTCAAAAAATAGGACCTCTACTTATTCATCTATCATACTGAACTAGAAAACCTTGTTAATTACGCATTATTTATTTACCATATAATAATATGCTACCGTTATCGTTACCGTTACGTATTCAAGGTCGTATTTCAGTTCTATTATTCCACTGACGCCCCGTTGGTCTAGTGGTTTAAAAACCGGGCCAAGATCTCGGGGTCCCAGGTTCGAATCCCGGGTCGGGCAACAAAAAAGTTTCGAATTTTCGAACGTTGCTCGGGTTTGTGATCACCAACCCACATTTGGCAAGCGTGGTGATTATGCCAGTACACCCATCATTGCTGTGGTAACTTGAATTCAATGATGGAGGCCTTTTCCCTGCAGTGGGATGATTATAGGATGTTACTTTACTACTTTATTCCACTGACAGCACTCGCTCACAATTTATTATGTATGACAGATATCAGTAAGGTCGCTATAAATAACAAACTCTATTGACCTTGACTTTTCGTGTCGCGTGGTATATTAAAATAATACCATCACCACTTCTCTTTCCATGGGTATCGTGAGAAGCGACTAAGAGCTGCCGGAAGCATAGCAGTATCTTTTCACCATTAGTAAAACCATGGTAAAACTCAACCTGTCAAGCGTGTTGAGTGTGGTAAAATCCTCCTTTTGGATTCTTTGGTCTTGGTAGGTCTTTGTCCAGCAATGGACTTACATGGGCTGTCAATAATGATGATGATGATGAGTTTTTGACATTCTAACTCAAAGTAACTAATTGTCAGTTTTGTGCCAAATTTATTGTCATTGTTCAATTACAGGACTAGCCCAAAAATTTATATATTGGATCAAAATCTCGGAGTCCTGGGTCGATTTCAAATTTTCAAACATTCCGAAAGATTCGAATTATCGACCATTGCTCGGGTTTGTGATTACCAGCCATTTGGTAATTGCTGTGGTAACATGAATGAATATTTTAAGCTTTGCCCTGCAGTAGGAAGATTATAGGCCGTCACTTATCTGGACGAGATCGCTTCAAGCAGTATGACCTCCTAATATGTGCAGTTCTCAATCCTATGTTACCAGTACTACATTTATTACTGCAATAAAGGGTAAAAAGATATAATTATTTATATGATATGAGTTCGTAAGTGGGCTTTCTGTTCTTACTGGGATTTTTCAGTGCGTACCGCAGATGTTTCGTAAAAAGGTAATTAATCCACAGTACGGATTCGAAATTGCTTTTCCATCAGATGACAGAAGTTGGTGTTTTGCGATAACCTCCGTACGAAATGGTTTACTATAATAAATCTTTGATGATTTAAGGAAACACACAAATCACTCAATGAGACACGATCATGTAATGCTTTAGATATCTAAACATTTTTTTATGTCTTTGCTGGTCTATGGAGGCCTTTGCCCTGCAGTGGGATGCTTATTGTTTTAAGGCTGTAGCTTTACTTTTCTTCGAATGTCGGTACAAACTGTTGCCATTATGATAAACTTTGCTTTTTACGTGTTTATAGAAGCAATGGTTTCTTATACATATTTTTTTATAATTGTAGAATAAAATTTGCGAACAACGACTAACTCAGATAGCTACCTTAACAATTGGTAAAATATAAATTTAATCTTATCATCATCATCTATAATATAAATATTAAATGATCACGTTTACCAAGATTAAATCTATCAAACCTTAAAATCGTGCTTTCACCGCAACCGTTGAAGTTGCCATTTCACAAGATTAATGATGTGAGTCGAACCAATCGGTTAATATCCGAAAACGGACATTGTTTCGTATGCGACAACGGCGCCCTTCCAGCGGAGTGATTACATTTACGGCAATAACTAGAATTAAATTGAGCTATGTTATTTAGTGTTGCGAGTAATTAGACTATCGACAGTAATTATGACTAAAATATAGGTAGTAAATGTGAATATAAGGATATTATTGTTTGATTTCATTAACATAGTCTATATTTGTCCACTATTTGACTCAGACCTCCAAAAGGATGATTTTCTAAAGGAAAACAAAGGGATGCTGTTCATTACATTAACCGTTCCGGCACCACACGATTATCTACGTTGGATATAACCATATACTTGGAAACTTAAATAAGATCTGATTTGCGTTCGCCTTAAACGAAAAGAATTGACGGGTTTAAGACCTAGTTAAGAATTTAGAACACGACGGTAGCTCGTATATAGGGCAAACGATACGGACCATTGCGGAAAGGGTGAAGGAGCACATTACCGCTGTAAAAAATCGCCAGACAGCAAAATCTGCGATTGCGGAACATTTGCTTGAATCAGGCACCAATCACTGGATTGAATTTCATCAAACTCAAGTCCTCTCGACAGATCGCAATTTTATTCAAGGGTTGTGCGTGAAGTGATTGAAATAAAGAAGCACAAAAATTTCAATCGGGAAGACGGTTTCAAACTATCTGCGACGTGGAATCTGGTGATTGAAAATACAAAGCCTCGTTTTAGTACGCAGGCGAGTAAGCATCGTAATACGGACGCGGCAGCTGTCTCGCGAAATAAAGACACGGTTAGTGTTGTGTGTGACGGTGCTTGGAGAAATAAACATTTAGAAGGTAGATTTATATGAATCTACCTTCCCCACGGAGTGAGTGCATCGCTGTCTCCAGTCAGCCTGTGACCATGGTCGGTGGCCGGTGCAACCCGATCGGAACTTCAGGCAAAATAATAAGGTATGATCGCGTTTAATCCGTTATCGTTCAAATAATTATGAAACGCGTAAGTTTAAAAGTAGTGATTTTATCTACATTCAAAACAGTGTGGGTTTGCAGATTCATAGATACTTTACAACACTACCATCATTAATCATGGCCTGCAGTGTAGACATCATTAACTTTGTTCGGTCACGCGTCGTGGGGTACCCACTAGTGATGTATCGGGTATTTTTCGGTTATTTGAAGGTGGAAAAGTTAAAGTTCTTTTATGTCGGCGCAGGGGTTATAAATGTCTCAAGGGTAAAATATAACGATTCTAATTGGGATTATTCGCATGATTTGACTGCTTACCCTATGTTTGTATTATACAATATAGAGGGTATACCGTTTTGCGTTGCCAGAAAATATACGAGTTATAATCAGAGAAAATTTCACAAAGTTTCATCAACAAAATGCTTACAGTTTCACTAAAACTTAAGCCATTCCTGTTATGAATGAGTCAGCCATTACATGGAGTAACAAAAGCTGAATATTACAATTTTACTTGGACTTTTAATTTGATTTCAACAGAAATTCGTTCTGAATTGTATTATTTCATTATTTTCTACACTGGCACTACCAGTTGTCTATAAAAGAGATTGTTTCATAATAACATCTTAGTCTATATTATTAATAAGTTAAAAGTTCGGTTCGTTGTTTTATAAAATACCTAAGTGCCTATTAAAAATGTGTACCAAGATCTCCATAGCACGATTTTAGTAAAGTTTGAACCATCTCTCATCATTATACTAGTATTAACATAAATCATACATAGAAGCCTATTGTTGAAATATGGCAACACTGGGATCGTAAAGGAAGCCTAAACGCGGGGTCTCGTTTAGGTAAGAAGATGATGGTAATAATGATGTAAGAAATGTATGATTAGTAACGAAGTTAATTCTTTTAGTTTGTGTAGTAAAAAAAAATGCTACAAAATTTAACCAATTAAAATAATTGCCAAAAACATCTTAATTTTTTCTCGTCAAAATTGAGAAAAACAATATTGATACAAAAAAACGATAGCAGTGAGTGAAATTTTGAGTCAGTGTTTTGTCTTGATAGACATTTGCAAAATAGCTCAAATAAGTTACTTGAAGGAGTAAGCGACTGATATGACGTCACTGTACTAAACAACATCGTATCAGTGTACTGTTGAAGCTCTTTAGATCTGCCTTATTGAATTAAAACATAGATCTTCTGTTACTGACAATCTTCTTCAGATACTTATAAACACAAATGATATGGGCGACGGAACAGAAAAATTGTCTTCAGTAATGTAGATCATGTCTGTTACGCCAATTATTAAGAAACATTACGATATGCCATAAATTGTCAGCATAAAGGTATTAACCAATTAATTAAAATGAGACAATCGACCTGCCGGTAGGTTCGACCGGGCAGCCTTCCAATTTAGTTGGTTATCTTACCCAATCGAATGTTCTAGCAATTGGGATTGAGAGAAGCAATAATAGCCACCTTTGCACTGTTCCCATTGATAGACGATATTGGATCTTGGTATTCTTACTACAGTTACTTACTACAGAGACCAAAGGAAACGGACATTGGAATGTTAATTTGGCTTTATGAAAGCTTATTTAAATGCGGAAAATCTAATAGAACTTTAGTGTCTACGTTTTAACGTTGTGGTAGTAACATCTAAGTACTGAATGTTTTATACATCTTTATAGTTAGAGTTACAGAGCTTACTTAATAATTTATTAGCTAACTTTGTTTTTGGTAACGTTATGACTCTTCAATTAGAACAAGGTCTGTTTTTTTTTACATTTTGATGCACAGCCGTCGAAATAGTTGTTTTGGTGTTATTGAGTATTTTGAAGTCCCAGCCCACAAGATAAGAGGAAGATAAGAAATTAAAAAGGATACCTTAAATAACATTATGTTGTTTTATGATTAGTGTTCGTGAAAAAATATAAGGCTTCAGAATCCTTAAACGTGAAAAATAACGTGCCGCATTATTGAATGGAGTCCTGCTAATTGGTTTCGTTATGACAACTATGCGGGATGCGGCAGTAAAGTTGGCACAGATGTAGTAACATCGCTACATAACTATCTGTAGTAAGGAAACAATGGGATCCGTTTTTCGTACTATAAGAATGTTCAAAGTTAAAAGATGCACCAAGTAAGTACGTCAGCCAACTATTTATGTTCATTACACAAATATACTAAGTGTATCAACAATTAGTATTCCTCTGGGAGCCCAATTTTTTTAGGAAGAGATCTTTAGTTCAGTACAAAGTTTTTAAACATGATTTATTAATGTTTAGGAAGCTTACTTAAGTTTCTAAAATAATAGTTTGTTTTGTTACGATTCTTATAACACATTAATGTTTATTCTTTGAAGAATTAACGACCTATAATCATCCCACTGAAGGGCAAAGGCCTCCATCCTTGAATTCGTTACAATAGCAATGATGGGTACAGGCATAATCACCACATTTGCCAAATGCGGGTTAATGATCACAAACCGGAGTAATGTTCGAAAATTCGAAACTTTTTGTTGCCCGACCCGGGGATCGAAGTCGGAATCCCGAGATTTTGGCCCAGTATTTAAACCACTAGACCAACTGGGCTTTTCTTTAAAGTAAATCATAAATAATAATATCAGTATATAAACTTGAAAAATTTGTCTCAGGCGGGACTCGAACCCGCATCTCCTCGCATGCCGGGCGGGCGCCATACCATTAGGCCACCGAGACACTGCGACACGGCGCGAATTTTTCAAGCATATTCTTACGCTTAATTTTTCAAGTTTATATACTGATATTATAAGTGCAATTAAGTTGCTAAAATATCAAATAAAGTACATAAATAATAATGTGTTACGAGAATCCTTTGCACTGAAATAGGTACCCTCGCTCCTACTTCGTTGCTAGATAACCCGATTGGGTGTTATTAGGTTGGGTGTCTAGTCCTAGATTCTAACCTATTGTATAGTTAAAAGTGGATCTACTGCATGTATATTTGCTGTAGCAGTACCCCAGCTACACAGACGCCCGGCATGAATAACTTGTCAGTTTGCACTTTAAAATGCACGATCCGTTATATTGTTAATGGAACCCAATGGGTGCAGCTCTGGTTTTATTTTAACAGGTATTTTGTTTAAACCTAGTTCTGCACGTATTCGCATTGCACTGTGAAATTAGGATGGCTGCGGTTACTAAATGCACACTGAATTGAGTATTTATCATCGTTTGCAACACTTACAAAAGCTTTATTTGATATAGGCAAAGTCAAAGCTATTTGATGTAATACTTTTTAAGCGATTTTTTCTCGTTTTGATTGTTTATGACTTAATATAAATATTGGCGTGGTAATTTGAATTATGGGCTGTTACTTTACTTTACATTTATAATAATTAACTGTACTTTGTTTTCTATTAACTAAGATTACGATATTTACTAATACGGTAATAATATCCTAGACCTTGCTTAGCGATATAAAAGAATGTGCGTATTGGGTAATTTTTATTCCTTTGCTTCAATCTCTTGTCTATACTCGGCGTCTCGACGATGCGGTTTCTTCCCGCCAATTCGACGCCAGACATATTGGGTCCTTTGTTTGAAGTTTATTCCTTTAAACAAAGGTTTTTCGTAAAACTTTTTCTGCTATATTAAAAACCTGATGCAGATGCAAAGAATCTTGGTAGTAAAAGTTTAAGAGTCCACAGTGCGATGTGAAATTTTGTAAATAAAAGGCCAACTTACAAATAGAGATCGAACTCTAAAATTATTGCAAACAAAGCGTTAATTACCGATATCGCGATATACTCGTAATATAATAGCTACACGAGCTGCATGTAACCGAAAACAGCCAAACACAATTAGTAGCGAGTGTAAACTCGGCGGAAGCCGGGTGTGCACAGATTATAAAATGATGCACCCCAGCCGCGCTAGGGATGCGATAGATTCAGCCAGAGATAATGTTCGAGACATATTTGTAAAATTAAAGAAATCATTTCAATTTCTGTATTTAAGTTATAGGATTTTTATACAGAGTAACACTAGTTTTATCTTTTTGCAACTGTTACGGACACACGTCAATCTCGTTAATTTAATATTTCGTGTATGTAATTAACCTTATTATTGTATTAGCTTTGAATATGTATGTATGTAAAGACTTTATATTTTATCACAAATAAACGTAATTTCTGTTAGGGCCTTAGTTTATAAGGAAATGTATTAGCGCAGGGCTTGTTTTATTACAATAAAATAGCAAACCGGTTTCTTATTTCCACTTACAATATCTAAAGTATTAGGTAGGATCTGGTATGGTTGTTTAAAGGTACTGGGGTGAAGGAAAATAACTGTAGGCCGTCCCGCTCACGCGCGGCGGAGGTATCCTATAGGCTGTCGCTATCCCCCTAACAGATTCTGAAGGTCGGTAGCAAAAACCCATGTAGGTAGGATTGTAAGTGGAAAAAAAATGTTAAGAAGCCTGTAGGTAGGTTTAGAACATGTAAGACAGAGATAGCAATACACATATCGGACCTCTCTTTTCTCCGAAGTTATTATGTGGGTGGATCGAGAAAGTGTCCAAAGAGTAAAGGACACTATGTGTGTTCTATCTTTGTCTATCTAAGGAAAATCACGAATTTTGTATAGTCACTAGGCTAATTTAAGAAATGTGAATAAGAATAGGACGTGATCAGGCGAAAATTGTCCCTGCTCTCACGGTCACCTATTCAAGAAAATAAATAAACTCTGAAGAAATCAACAAGTGCTTTCGTCCGCATACAGTCCACTCAGGAAGTCCATGGTCGGCTTGTTCCTACAACCAACAGCAACATAATCGTGAATTTAAAATATTTATTCCATCATTCATTATAGGATCGCTTTCACTTTCGTTACCATCGGAAGACCAGCGTTGTGTGCCCGCGTTCGACGTATGCTAAGGTATATTATTTATTTATTTATATAACAAATATCTTCATTATATATTATAGGTAAGGTCTCGCAAAACCTTTAAAAAGGTTTGACTGCGACTACATAGTTTCACTCAGAATATAAAATTACATAATGCCTAATATTTTTTTTCCTATTATTCATTCCTATATTAAATTAAATGACATAAATAAAATATTGATGACAACAAAGGTGGTTGCCTTTCTTCCGGGACCTTGAGACTCGTAGGCCGCATTTATTTGTGTTACTGTTTTACGGTGTGTACTTTTCTTCTTTTCTTATATTAATATATTATTTAAGACATGCCTCACTGGGCCACACAGAGCCATCTAGTCCCAAATTAAGCTACTATTAAGTACCCTGTCGTATGGGGTACTAGACAACCGATAAACTTACTTATATACATTTTTTTTGTAAATACATACTTATAATACATAGAAAACACCCAGACCAGTACAAACAGACATGTTCATGCACACAAATATTTGTACTGTGCGGGGATCGAACCCGCGACCCATGGCTCAGAAGCAGCGTTTACTACCGCTGATCCAAATGGTCGTAAATAATTCTTATTCATTATTACTGTTCTTACTTTGCTGCAACCTTTTTTTTGTACACTCATATCGGCCTAGTACTCTGGGTCTCGACAAATAAATGTTTCTTCCTTTCTTCTTTCTTTACGGGCAATACATAGTAAATTCATATATCAAGAAGACTCTTTTGGTGAAACGATAGACTTTTCCACAATAGCTTAGCAAGAGGGTTGGCGATTGCAGCTTGGCACCCATTGGACGAGAACTGGTGGTATTAGTTAACCACACATGACACTGGTTTAATTGACGTCAAACAATAAGCACACCAAATTAGTTTTCAGGACAAATTTTAGAAATAAAACACAAAACAAAGTTAACCAAACAATTTCATGCTCTCATAGTTATTTTAAAAGGGACAGGTAAAACTTACAACCATGACCTGCAGTGGCTGTATATTCGAAAAACGTCCATCGATTTGGTTCCTTCCCTACCGGTAACTGCGCCCTTGCACTTCGGAAGGGTGAAGCTGAATTATTGTTTAGAGGGGCGCGCGGGGAGGGGCTTTTAAACCGGGAAACCCCTGCCATTGTGCATAGCCGATTTCCCGCTTTCCGCCATTTTAATGTCCTTAGCCCTTCGCCGGACTGCTGTGTGGGTGGGCTGGTGCAAGGCAAAAGACTAAGAATGGTTTTTCATATTTGATCAGAGGCTCTACGTTGTTATCTGAAAGCAGTAACTTAATACTTCAACCGAATTTGTTTGCATAGTTTCATCTAAAAATAATAGTGTTCTGAATTTTTATCATTTGTAGTCTGGCCGTAAAATAAAGACGAAAAAGTTATCCTCAATTGATAATATTCTGTTGGAGCTACTATTAGCTGTTACTTACAAATGGACATGCAAATGCTTGGTTTTTTTGATAATCAAGAATTTTCAAATATCTAACTAAAAAAACATCAAAATTCGTCAACCTGGTAATGAGTTATGCAAATATTGAAACTCTTTCCGGAGTTGATAGCTGGCAAGTTTTTTTATTTTTTTTATTTCAAGTTTTACGGCCTCGAATGTATCCGTCCATCCTGTCAAGCTCGCAAGTCTAATATCAAGAACATGGTTGAATCGCATTCAACATTACGCTATCAACGTCTTCTAACTTGTGCCATCACTACTTTTTTTTCCAAAGGTTTCCAGGCATGTGTGAGTGGTTGTTACGGTTTGTACAGTCTTTATTACAGTTCTGAGAATCGCCGCATTGTAGAGGGCCCTTCGAGTGGCGCGATTTTTCATGGTTACTCTTACCAATGACCTTTTAGGACTATTAGACATAAAATTACAGTTATTTGAACTGCAAATAACCGCGTGTGTCATAATTTGTTTCATGCAGTGGTTACTGGTGGATATTGCTTTGCGTTTTTGACGTTTCGAAGCATAGGTAATATTTACCTAGATGATGTAAGTCAAAGAAGCTAATTTTTTATCAGTGTTACGAAAATTTGATTTAGTCGGGTTAAGAGATCATACGACTAATGTTGTACAAGCAAATGGCACATAAGACTCATCAATTTCATAAAAAAAATACAAAACATTTCTTGACAGTTGTATTGTTGCAAATCACATCTCAAAGATTTGGTTCAAGACGCCTAGAGTCATCTATTGAGACTTCATTTATTAAACAAAATTACTAAATAATCTGGTAATTTTGTTTTTAGAGATGACTATAATAACCATTAACACTATATTACTCTTTGGAATCAGAACAATATAGGTATGCCGTAATTAAAAAAAGTAAACAGATAGACCAAATAATATTTAAAAGGCGGACTGATAATTTTTTAGTATTTCGAAATCCTAATCACTTAAGGGAATATTACACCTTCTTAGGTAATTACACTTTATGCCACTAAGTATAACATAGAGTGAGGATATACTGCTATAACGTGGCATCATATCAAACTATCTGTAGGTTGTCACTCCGTCGTTTAGGAGTTATTTGGAGGGAGGGTTGAGGGTTATCTGGTGTAATACAGTAGGTAGCAAGTATTATATTATGTAAAAAGTTTATTATTTACATTAACACAAATTTCCACTATCCAAAAGAAATCACTAGTTAATTATACTTTCTTTGTAATGTAAAACAGATAGGTACTTATTGTACAAAAATAAAAAAACTGTCTCTAAATTACAGAAATTAACACAGAAAAAATAATAATCTTATCATTTTATTAAATTGACTAAAGCTGGTAGAAATAAGTAAATAAGACCGAAAAACATTGATTTAAAATTATCTTTTTTATGGTAACATCACATGCAAATTAGCTATTTTGAAATTGTCTCAGTTACAGGAAGTTAGTTAAACATAGAATTACAAGACGTAACTAAATTGTGTTAACATTTTATAAATATGAAGGCGAAGTCAAAAATTGATTTCGACATTTTTCATTTTCATCCTCAACTAAATTCAAAGAGGTTGTAATTTTTTATTATTTTCAAATGATGTTTCTTTTTTTTCGATTTAACCTATACAAACTGCCATACCTAGTCTGATTGCACAACCTGTATACATTTTCTTTGCTAGATTTGAATACAAACTATTTTTGTCATAAAATACTCGTACTAGTATGAAAATAAGAACAAGCTGTAATTGTATTCCAAACGAGATCTAATATAGCAAACTGAGTGTCACAGAGTGCAGAGTTATGCGTCTGTACGTCGTACGAGAACAAAGTTATTCTTACCAGGAAACTAATGAACCTAACGTATGAATACGAACGTGCAAATAAGTGGGAACTAAAGAAAATTTAATTCACACTTTCCGAGTTAATAAAACTTTCTAGAAATGATGTAAAGTACGTGGAAACGGGAATTTTCAATTATGTCTGAGCTTATTCAGAATTTGTTCGCGACAGTCTAGGAACACATGAGTATAGTGTAAGTAGATGCAGTAAGTTCATTCAATACAAGTCATTATATTAATAGATAGTATTTTCGCTTTACGTTTTAACTGTTAATTATAAAAATAGAACTCAACAATACTACTACACACTATGTTTACTGTCTAAGTGGTATTACCACTTACTTTAACCTGTTACACAATGAATTTAGACCTACTAATTCCGCAATAAAGTAAATTACCGTTTATACAATACGAAAAGAAGATTCCATGAAGTCAAATCAAATGTTTATATGTCATTTGCTTTAAATTATGTGTTAAAGATTTATTGTGAATAAATATTTATTAAATCTGGACATGAATCTTTATACTCTTTTCGAAAAATGTATACCTATTCGCGTATATTCTAAAGAATAACCATGACTATTTGATGGTATATTTTACAATCAAGGAGGATTGTAAAATATACCATCAAATAAAATAAAATGCGGAATAAATTACAATACGTATCACTGACAAATCTTGGTCTTTCTTGACTTGATCTAATTTTGCATCCTGTGTGTGAATCAGGTCTACTGCTATTTCATATTCTGTAACGCTAGGTCCGCTCCCGATTCCGCCAGTTTGGTCACATTAAAGAGCGTTTATCGAGCGAGAGGGGGACAGGCGATCATTTTTGGATTATGGCTGCCCCTGCAGATAGAGGAATTAATTTACGAAAGCACCACACCCAGACCAATTCGTGCTGAGCCCTGTCACTTTAAACCATAAAATGCAGTGCTCTAATAAAACATGCGATACGGAGCTCTATCATGTCTGGTCCGGCCATAACTGGACGTTCTTTGAGAGATTATGAGCGGTCTCCGTTTGAGGGGATGCGATGTTTTTGCGTAATTAGTGGCGGTAGAGCCTTTCTTGCGATAAGTGGTGCTTGGGACACTCGGGTACTTTTGTTTTATGAGGTAGACTTTATATTTCATAGTAAATTAATTACTTCAGTCTTATCAAAAAGCCTTTGTTAAAGGAAATGGATTCGCTTGAATGTCAATTCTTTGTGAATCTCTTATAAAGGGCTTCTACTATGACTTCTACTATAGAATCATTGCAACGGTGTAAATTACTTTGGGCTTTTTGTACATAAAATCTACATGAAATTTATAATGTACAAATTCGTGTTTGGAGATTTCACACCAAGCCAACTTGTTTGGCAGGAAGGCAAAATAATTAAATGGAATCTTGAATACTGAGATGGAAAAGGAGTCAAATTGAGTCACAAACAATATCATTTTATTTTTAAATATAAAATCATTGCCTCATTAATGTGCTTCAATTGCCACTCACAGCTGGATAAAATATTTGCCGACTAAAAAGTGTTAAATACAATAAAACTTAATGCATGTTCCCAATTCCTCACAAAGCATTCGGACATTGTTGTACAGTAAAAAAAATCTCCCCTCGCGTCGGCAGTATCTGTAAATTTGAATGGCGAATGCGAATTTTGATTTTTCCATTTCCGCGACTGTTGGATGATATTCGTACCTGAGTCTACCATTGTGATTCAGCCCCTATTTTAATATCTGCTCTTAACATTTTTATTACGTCAGCCGTTTATACGCTAAGGGAAAATATGGAGAATATTTTACATTAAACTTTTTTTTAAAGTAAAGTTTAATATGATAAATAATAAATAAATAAATGTGGACAACATTACATATTTACATTGTTCTGATTCCAATATGAATAACTATTTAAAGCACTCCTATTTTGGAAATCAGAAACAACGAAGGTACCACAAACACCCAGACCCGAGACCCGTCTATATTTACCTACTTTTCAACTATAAAATGAATGATATTGGAACCCAAATTTATCTTTGATGTTCAGAGACTGTTTAAAAATTCAAGTTCTATTCACAGGAAGAAGAAAATACCATTGACAGTAAGAATAAAAAGGCTTACTGCTTCATAAAAACCTCACAGAGTAGTAGTCTTTGACAATTTCTGAATAATTTATTTTTAAAGTCATTCCAGACATTCTCTTTGTTTCAAATTTTTCCATATTTCACGTCTTTGTTAAAGTAATTCGGACGTTATTATCAAAGTTTTCCGAACCAAACGCTTGTCTGTCAGTGTTCTTTTTGTTGAGTTGGGGAGCGAACAATACAGAACCCTCATTACGAAATATTTTGAATATTTGAATTTGATTCATCTGAACTCTATGTATACTTACTGGACCAAAATTATAAGACCCGTAGGGTTAATGTTCTATAAATAAAATCACCCCAAGTTGAGTGTCAATTCACAGTGGTCGACAAGTTACCTTTTTGTTCAGATGTTTGATATGTTTATCAAATAACAACGTTATTAATGGTAGACACGAAATGAATATGGTTTGAATATAGTAAGTCCTATTAGAGGAAGAATAAAAGAGAAAGGAGGTTGTTTATACAAGGAAGAATGTTTGACCAAAAATGCTCCCTTGAAGTAGGATACATTATAACGTATGCATTTATGAAGTATCTATACCGTACCTCGCCTTCGATTGTGTCACATTACTTACGAGTAGCTAAGGCCAGCGATTATGTAGTTTGTCAAAAATACAAAGTTATTTTTGAAAGAAATCAAAACTTCAACTTTTTATAGGATTGCCACTTACAGTGCGAAATGAGATTCACAGAGGCATAATATAACCTCAAGGTTATATAATTGATCATTTCACAGTTAAAATATGGAAAAATAGGTTGTCCCGATTTTAGATTTAGAAGCATTTACATGCCTTCCAACTTCAGCAGTAATTACCGGTCAAGGGGTAGATAGATAAATGGATAAAGCGAACGAGGAAGTATTATTCGATGAGCAAACAGTTTAAGAAAACATGTGTTTTTCCAATTTTGTCAAACTGTGATTGGTGAGTCCATAGGCTAAGTAAATCTACCTTAGTATGGAGAAGATAATTATTATGACACTCCATTATGATCTTCTTAGTGCAATTGATATGCTTGGCATGTAGATCTTTTTAATGATAATATAATTGTATCAGGAACAACTGCAAAAAGTTTTGAAAATGTAATGGTATAAGGAGCAACTCACCTCCAGGGCGGAAGATAATGAAGCCTTCTCCTGCTTTAGAGTCTCCACGCGGCTCTTGTACTGCAGCAGCGATCGCACCGTCTCCTCCATCCTGAAACAATGCAAAGGATATTTAATAAAAATTTTTGGTCCTCTTTATTTCATAGGGTTGTAGGAAAAAGTCGTGTGTTTGAATTGAATTTCCATTACGTGACACAAAGACGTCACCTTACTAGATGTGCAAAGTAGAATTTTGCAAACAATCTCCAATTCTTTAAATAAAATGGCGATGGTCTGAATTGGCTCATAATTTTTGATATTTCGTTCAAATTTAAAATTATGGTATAACAATAAATAATTTTAAATATCGTGCCTCTTTGAAATGTTGTATTGTTAAATTATTTGTCTACTCTTAAGAAGCAGTTTTGGTCCTTTTAACTCCATGTTCTTTCTTACGATTAAAACTACATATTTTTAAACAAAGATCAACATGGCGGTTAATAAGTCTGTGTACTATGCCGGTGTATAATAATAATTTCCACAATCCTTTACTTCTCAATCAGAACACTATCATCTGCCGGATTACATTTCGAAGACAAAAAGTAATTTCTGTTCCCATTAAGGTGGCTCTAATAACATAATCTCTACCCCCGATTTAATAATTAAAAGAGGGTAAAATCGTTATTCGAGAGGATTTTGTTTCAAGAATTACTCTGAGCCTGGTCTGAAATACCGCCTTTTGTGTGGGAGCATAATGGCTGGGAATAAGAATAAAAAGTGCATCTTGCTTCATTAATGAAGAAACATTTGAGACCCAGTCATTTGGTAATTGTTAATTTCCATTAAGGATTGTTTTAAGCCCGGAATCCAGGAATATTTGGAAATATGTATATTAGTCGGTTCGGGTTGTTGCTGTTGCTGTTAATGCTGTGGGAACTTGAATGCAATGATGTAGGCCTTTGCCCTGTTTTAATCAAAACTTATTCAAACAAGAAATATCTTAAAGATATGTCTTAACGATTTACTATTGGACTAGAACTTAACAATTATAGTATCTATTACTTGTGTAAGAAAATTTTAGGAATATGAAATTGTTGAAAATCATTATAAAATATACATCATGTCTTTAAATACTAAAAAACAATTAACGAAGTTTGATACTAACAACATACATGTATTATTCTTTATGAATTGTTGTTGGTTCATCTCTTAATTAAACATCGTCGAAACAAACATTTAAGCGCACGCGCCATTTCGCCGGCAACCGCAATTCGCGCTAATGAAGTGGCGACAGTCAAGTGTACTTCCGGTGTCTCTCTCTAGCTCGCCACCATCTCTTTCTTCCCAAAGCTGAAAGTGTTCCGTCTCGCTTCGCTCAAATATGCAAATCCCACAGATTATGCCAGCGCTCAGTGTGATCCGAGCGTAATGAAGTACTCCGGATGATCGTTGGAACGTTTTTTGTTAGATCCCGTCTATCTTTTCTAGCTTAATGCTAACACCATTTGTATGCGGAACTTTTTAACAATCAAATTGCAATTTGAAAGAAAAACTGAAACATTTGAAAGAAAATCAAAATCTTTTCTTTTCTGAAAGTAAGTAATTTAAATGGCACAGAAATTTTTATTTAAGAATATTCTTGCATATCAGTTTAACGCACGGCCTATCTTTTCTAACGTATTTCTGTATATCTCTTTGGCATCATTTGGTAGCTTGTATTTGACATAAAAATAAAATTTTCTGACTTTTATGTAAAAATAGGATACCTTTTTACATAGAAATAGAAATTTTAATTGATTGACTTTAATGACTCTATTTAAAAATTGATTACATATTTTAAATTCTGGTAAATCTTATAGTATACTCGTAGGTAATCAGATTTCATTATTGTAATATGGTATTGCTTAAATTGATAATGTTTATTACGATAATAAATTACAATAATAGGTACATGATACAATAATCATTAAATCTTTTAATGTTCTCACCTTAAATTGCATTTACTAAATTCTTATTCTTATTTTTATTTTTATAAGCTATTTTATAATAACCCATGTAGTCTGCAATAAATAAATTTTGAATTTGAATTTGATAATGTTGATTGCTGAACATTGCGATCATATTTTTTTGTATCATCTACATATTGTCCACTATTAAGTTGTAATTTGCTAAAATAAAAGTATCGTTCTCATTGAAGATATCTTACTAAGTTTTTGTGAATAAAGCCTAAGCTAACAAACTTTTCAAAAACTCTAAAAACGTTTTTTGAAAAAGTATAAATACGAATTTTGAGTTAGTGGTGCTTGCTAGTTCAGAAAGAGTGTGTATAAAGTACTAAATCTAGTATCTGTGCCATAAACTGCGTTTGCGATTGATCACACAGTTGTTGGTACTCTCTATTTGTCATGTCAACTCGTAACATACTGTTGCACTAGTTAGTAGACACATTTTTAGTGCTATGGTATTTCCAACGTACAGGTTCGGAAACGAACATCACTAGTTTCGGCTGTTTATTGAAGGGATACAAAAAATAAATCTTTTATTATGATGACAATCTATACTAATATTGTACAGCTGAAGAGTTTGTTTGTTTGTTTGAACGCGCTAATCTAAGGAAGTACTAATTCGAATCGAAAAATTATTTTTGTGTTGGATAGTTCATTTATCGAGGAAGGCTGTATATACTCGTAACATCACACTGCGACCAATAGGAGCGAAACATCAGTGAAAAATGTTGCAAAAATAATCGCGATCAACTGACGCGTACGAAGTCGCGGGCAACAGCTAGTTTTGAAATATATGGTATAACAATTATTTAACGTGGACTCCAAATTAGTGGCTTGTTATACCTTTCGACTATATTCTTGCATACAAAACTTCTCCTGACCATTGCAAACATTAAAAAAAAACAATTTGGTGCATTCGATTGGAAGTTAAACGCGTACAAATTTTTATTTATATAGATAAATAGATTGATAGATAGATAAATAGGTAAATAGAAGAAGATAGATTTAAGAATCAGTCAATTGATTTCTTATAAATTTTCCTAAATGTGCTTATCATTTAAATTTGTGCCTTGTACTTATAAAACAACACATTAGTCCGTTTAGTATTTATCAGCGCCTACAAATCTTGCAAAAGAGTGCCAAATAGCGCTCTCAAGATTGCTTAATGGCACTAAATTTCGGAGTAAGTGAAACGGGAGCTAACGCGACATTCGGGTCACGACTGAAACTTGGCAGACTGAGAATTGATAGCTTGACTGGTGGTAACTGTACAAATGTTTGGAAACCGAAGGTTTTACTATTTATTTGAGAGATCCTCCGATAAAAATTTCTTGAACAGACACTTGCGATTTGAGAATTTCCTCCTAATCAAATAAAAAAATTCAGCTTCCTCAGGTGAGTCTCAAGGCCATAACCTATTGCTACCAGCGGCTGCTCTGACCAATAAACCAACCGAGTCATTGTTTGTGTGGACGAATATGTTCAAAAATTTACGCTGTAAAGTTGCAAGACCCACTTAAGGCAGTAATTGATGCAAGTCCCACTTAAAGCAGTAGATAATTGCATTTTCAATTTACACCACCGGTTTAATTGGCTAAAAAATAGTTTCAAAACTTAAGTATGCTTGTACAATATAGGTCTACATTGTTTAAGGGGTTAAAGTATGAAATTGCCGATTATTTTCCCACTTTTTATTTTGTTTATAGCTCTTAAGTATAGTAATATTATTGCGTAATTCATTTGTATTGTATCAAAAACTAAATAAAGTAACTTCTGACTAAAAAAAAAAAAATGCAATACTAGTGCCTATTACTTCAAAGGAAGTCGTTGAAAGGACCCCTTACAATGTGTCAGCTGTCCTTCTTGCTTCAATTAAGCATATTTGTATTATATACTTTGATTTTCAGAAATTTAAATTCTATATACGTAGCTTTATAACCATCTAACTTTCACCTTTAATTGCATCGAAAACTGTTCAGGCGTATAAAAAAACTAAAAAATTGTTACTATGGAAAAATGACTTTTCTCGATTTCGTCCATACAAAACGGCAATTTCATACTTTAACCCCTAATATTTAAATTTAAGTATCGAAACGTCGGGAAGGTAAATACGATTTGATCTATAAAGTATAACATTGCATTAACAAGTTTTATATAAAAGAATTATAAAATGGACCTCTTCGTTTGAGTCGACGATGTAGAACTCAGAAGCATTCTAGATCGAGTAATGGCGCTAAATTGTGGCATAAGTGAAATGGCCACTGCTACATGCAGGTCACGCCCGCAACTTGGCAGACACCTGATGGCTCAACTTGGGAAGTCAGGAGCTGTTATTAAAAATCCAGTGGCACTACGTGTAGTTTGGGTTACATTACTCCATGTTATGGGAAAACACATTGAGTTTTAAAGAACAATGCGATGGAAAACAAACATAGATGATGTTAAAAGAATTTTGCTTCAAATGAAAAATATATTTATGTCTTTAACTCGAGTTGATTAAGATGTTGAAATGTAGTCTATCCATGACCACAGACGTTGTAAAAAGATTGTAAAGTCGGATTTAGTAAAAAATCTATGAAAATCTTAATAAACGCGAACCTTTTATTTCAATGTATTGTATAATGTTTACGTAAAGTCAGGTAGTTAATATATTTTGCTCAATTTTATAGGGATGATAGGTATTTGGTAAAAATACCTAAGTTAATTCATCTTTCGTAGCTTTATTAGTGGGTAAGGATTAGAATTATGATTTATAGATATTATTGATTTTTCTCAACTTGACCAAACATTAAAACTAACATGATAAAAAAGGTATATTGAGGAAGGTATCTCGATACAACCAAAACATTTATACCAAAAAATCAAACTACCAAGAATTTGAATCTTACGATATCTGGATGATGTGAATCCGATTCGAATCACTTTTACCTTTTCCTGAAATATACCCGACTCAATTCAAAATGGATAGAATTGAGTAACCTTTTCGATGTCCGCAATTTTTCGACGCAAAAAGGAACGAACGGCTCTGAAAGGAACTTTCCAATAATTTGGAATAGAATGAATCCCGAAGATGTGGCGTCACTTTTTTCTCTTCAATATAAAAGGTTTCGGATTAGAATTTAAAATTACCATCCCAAGTTTCATCTCTCAATATTTTCAAGTAGAATTTTTTTGGTAGTGATTGTTTTTTAAATTAAGAACCCTTTCTCTGGCATAATTAAACATCGAAGTAAAATAAAATTCTTTATTGCCAGGATTTAAACAGCATTCTCTAAAATTAGGAATGTTCAAAACAGAGTTTGGGTATTATAATGATACAAATTGCATTTTAACAGGTGCTAACGGTAAAGGATTTTGTCATCCAGTACTGTTTGTCATAAAAATATGAAGCATGGTTTTATCTATTAAACGTAATGAATATATCTAATTAGTATGGTAAAGCACTATTCTTACTGCAAACTGATTTAATGCTAAGTAGTCAGTGACAAAGGGGATAACCTAGTTTTAGAACAAACCTTTTTTTTTTGTTTTGTCCTTCCTGTTACGTTAAAAAAACCTTGATTGTTTATTGGCCTCAAGCATACAATTTCGCCATTGCGCTGAGCTCCATAAATAACGAAAATTAAACCTCGCATCTTGCGGCCATTTTTCTGAATTCGGCGAAAATTATTTACAATCCACCGTTGTCCACCATTAATATCCTCAACCTTTTCGCGGGAATTTCCCACGTGGAATATCTAGAAAACGAATGTTATTACAGGGGTCGATCACCCGAAGTTTCGGGCCTTATTACGTTGTAATTTAATGTTTTGTTTTTTTCCTACGGTGTGTTTTTTTTGTTCGGGGCGCGTTTTTACGGCTCTCAGTCACGGCAGAGTATCGACCCGTTGCTCTATTGTTTTTCTTTGATGGATATGAGTGTTTATGAGGCTACGTTATACGCAATTAAGGTGTGTGTAAATAAGATGGCGTCGGTATAGCAAGTAATACGATGTTGGCTTGGAGTTTTATACAGCGTAGTACTTTGATGCGCTACTCTAAAAAGTTTATGCGGTGTATAAACCTTTTTATAAGCTGAGGATATTGTTTGCTCTGGGTTTAATCAAAATTGAAAAGGAATCTTTATTAAGCATTAATTTGAACTGCTCTTATAAAGAAGATCTAATTATCTTTAAGTGTATCTACTTTATTCTAAACACCATTTATTATTTAAGTGTTACGACGCATAATTGTATTTTTGACCCATAAGATCCCGTATTGAAATATAAATTACTTAAATTGATTTGTCCAAAAAAATAATCTAGGATGATTAATTGACGTCAATCCAATCAAGGTTGTTTTATCTTAGAACTTCATAAGAAACAAGGCAAACTGACCACACCCGATCGCCTCAGTATCTAACATAACTAAGCAAATGATCTCTTAAATAGAAAGATTAGAAAACTATCTCTTGCTCGCGACTTTGACATTTGTTAGTTTAAGCGTGAAAGAATAATAAAAACTCATACAAAAAAACTTTGCATTAGTAAGGATACAAGCTGGATTTAGGTAAATCAGTCTATCCTAAGCAGAATCCATGTCTAATTAAATGCTATTTTGGGATGGTGGGATCTACCTCCTAGTGGTCCACCCTGGGCAACGCATCTTTAGTTTTCTAACCAATGATGACTGCTAACAGATCCCTCTATAGTGGTAGGCTTCGTAAGGGGCTGCTACCACCCTCCTGCCGGATTCCAGCGCCAAACAGTTTTTATGTGTTCCGCTGGTGTGTGGGAGAACCAGTGCCACTTTCTGGGTAAGCTCGCTCCATCTTAGGCTTCTTCTTAACCGTAGAGTTAAGTATGTAGTCAAGAGCAAGCCCATTGATTATGTATAAAAAAACGCGTAAATAATAAATTACAATTATTTCAACGCATTTTACAATCTAAATAGACTTGTAGCATTCGTGATATTTGTAACGAAAATTTCAGCCAATACCATCCCCGCTTACACGGGGCGTCCAGCTCCCCACGACAAATGCCCGTCGCGTGGATCCCTTGACCAGATGAGCGCTCGTAAATCTTGCCTATTAAAACCTGTACCTACCCATTCGGATGGCTTGTGGCCCAAGTTAGGAAATGTTGTGGATAGTTTGGTGATTTGTCATGAAATATGCCTATAAATGGTAAAATTTAGGTAGTTATTTTATGTTTAGGAATGGTAACACTCAATGTTAAAATAATTACGGAAATACAGTTCACCTTAATAATTATAATATTATAGTTACCTAACAGATACCTAATGTAAGACGTTACAATTTTTGATATACTTAGTTGTATTTGAGATGATTTTCTTGAAGATTGATATGAATTAAGACATTGCCAAAAATGAAGACCTGTCTTTTTATTGTAAAGAACAAAGTATTCGGCTGATAAAAAAACATGTATGGCACCGATTTACAATTGGTATCTTATTTCATTCCCATTGTCGGTTATAAAAAAAACGGTGTTCTTAGGGAATAAATAATGTATTGTTAGGTGCAAAAAAGAGTAAAAAAAACAAATAGGTAGGTAAAACCTTTGCTACACAGAAGATATTAACAACTCAGAGTTAAATAAAAATGTTGCTTTTACATTTTATTATAGATCTCATTATAAACATGTTACATTTATAAACCACAAAGCAAAATACTTAGTTTGTGTACGTTTTGTAACAAACCCGCTCGTCTCTTAACCTTTTCACCACCCTAATCGCTTCTCACGCGTCGTATCAATGTATTAGCCTAATACATGCATGCACCTGTATTTAGCTCCGCCGTGCCCCGGGTTTAATTTTAAAATGATTACCCACTGTGCAGACACGATATACTCGTACATTGGCCCGTGATTTTTAAATAATTGCAAGGGAGTGGAAAACCGTTTTTGTGGGAAAATGGGCGGTTCAGATGTCTTTTTAATTACTTGGATGACAGTTAAATGTTTCATTTGCACAGTATTTTTTAAGGACATTATTAGATAACTTACTAAAAATAATGTAATTTTAAACAGTTTTATAACTTAAAACAAATTCTACCAAAAAAATGACGTGGCGTGATGATGATGCATTTGTTTTTGAACGGTACATTTTTTGGCTTCAATATTTGTGTTTAAAATGTTACTAATATATCTTTAAGCCTTACAATATTATAGTTTACTACTTTCAAAAATCAACTTTGTACATAATCTATAGAACAATAAAGAAAATTCATCGAAACTTATATGAAACAGCCAATTTCCTTACACTTTTTTGGTCTGTTGGAAGCATTGCTGTAGGCGTGTCCATGTTTTAGTATTTTAAATTAGCATGCATGTAGATCAGACGTAAGTATGGTAGGTGGTATAATGTAAGTAACTCAGTAATAACCGTAATTTTCCACGTTTTGAAGCACATGTTTTCAGGCCTGCATAAAAACTTGTGAAAATTACTCGTTGAAAGGTATGTGCGTTTGTCGTATGTCTTCAAGCGGCGTAATTTAGAGGCAGTCAGGGCTGGCACAAACATTTACGGATACTTTACGAAATTACGTTTTTGTGGTAAAATCTGCTGTACTACACAGATTTATAACACACTAGCCACAGCCGCAGCCACAGCCCACGATTTAGTATTTGTGATTTTTTAAAATCTAAATTATCCCAGCGAACCGTATTGCTGTTCGGGATAAAAAGTAGTCAGTTGTTATCATTAGCTTATGTTTGTGTCAATTTTATCCAAATTCGTCGAACCGTTAACTTGATCAAAGTATTAAATGCTGGTTACTTGCTTATCTTAGCAATCACAATTAAACCATTTTAATATTGTTAATTCCAAAATGGAGTCAAACAAGTGTGTGTTTAAGAAAAACTGTTTTCCAAAAAAAATATTATTATTTAAGTGCAATTTTATGTGACAGCCCTAACAAGCCTTCTGTGGTTGCGTACATTTTTAATATACCAGCGAGCGTGGCACACACCTGCGCTGTTGATCGTACCTTGTCATACGTTTAGGTAATGTCAGTAATATATCGTGAGCGACACGCTACTATGCATATTTTTTGTATTTCCTACTACGATACATAAAGTGAATGACACCACTCCTTCTCTTTTAGTCCTGTAGAGATATAGAGTTATATGATCTCTTAGATCAATGATATGATGTAAAATAAGAAAAAGTGCACAAGAACAAGGAAGAGAGAGAAGATAAAACCTCACCAAATCACCCACTGAATGCAAGATACACAAAAGGTTAATTGTTTTGCACTTAGGAAAAACAAAAGTATACTATTGCTGTGGTTGGCACCGTCGATAAAATGAGAATAAGAAACTCAGACGTTTCGGACTGTATAATAGACATACCTACCGTAATGCAAAACATCCTATTAATATTAGGGGTTAAAGTATGAAATTGCCGTTTTGTATGGACGAAATCGAGAAAAGTCATTTTTCCATACTAACAATTTTTTAGTTTTTTTAAAAACGCCTGAACCGTTTTCGATGCAATTAAAGGTGAAAGATGGTTATAAAGCTACGCATTATAGTATTTAAATTTCTGAAAATCAAAGTATATAATACAAATATACTTAATTGAAGCAAAAAGGTCAGCTGACACATTGTAAGGGGTCTTTTCAACGACTTCCTTTGAAGTAATAGGCACTATTATTGCATTTTTTTTCAAAGTCAAAAGTTACTTTATTTAGTTTTTGATACAATACAAAAAGAATTACGCAATAATATGACTATACTTAAGAGCTATAAACAAAATAAAAAGTGGGAAAATAATCGGCAATTTCATACTTTAACCCCTATTATTATAAACGCGAAAGTTTATAAGAGTGTATGGATGTTTGTTACTATTTCACGCTAAAACTACTCAACGGAACTGAATAAAATTTGGCACGAATGTTAGTTTACTGGCGAGGATAACATATAGGCTACTTTTTATCCCGGGAAAAGGATATGGGATGTGGGATAATTTTAATACACAGTTTTAAATTCAAAAATCCACGCATACGAAGTTATGGGCTGAAATGAACAGGTACAAGACGTAAAGATGAATGCAGGTAAGGTAAAAGAGCATTTTTGTATACTTTTATTGGTCTAGCACTCTGGGTCTCGACACATTAATGTTTCTTTCTTTAATTTTGTTCAGTGGATGCTCATTTGGAGAGGACGTTTTTCTGACACTTTTTTTATGTACCTTTTTTTTTTTCTATCAATGGATGTCACGTACATATGTGAACGTGGTTGAGTGTGATGAACCTACAGGACACATGTTATATTGTCAGTGGATCCAATTATGTGCTCAGCCGCGGGTCACGCTCGGTCACGCTTGGGGGATTATTTTCCACCTACATTCTAAACTGAGTAAGGCGGATAAAAGGTTATTATCCTATATCGAAAGAAAAAACGTATAGCTATGACAAGGAATTCAGTACTGCAATTCCCGTGACCTCTATTTGAATACAGATACAAATTCCGATAAATGCCTACTTTTTTTGCCATAACCTGTTGCTTTGATTGCTTAATCGATTAGATCATAAAGTATTTAAAAGGATCTGAAGTTTCCGATGATAAGACTAAGTGTAGCATAGGTACTCAAATAACTTAACAGTATAATTATGACGGTCAGTGATGTGAATTGTAACGTTACAAGTTTAAGTGCTATTATCTGTACTGAAATAGTAAAGAGTTTTTAATAATTGCATAATTTAACGGAAAAATTAAAGACTTTGTTATAGACGACCTGGCGAACACACCGGTTTTCAAGGTGACTGCTCCGAGGTCCCAAACGGGTCAATGTAGAATAAAAGTGGTTTTCAACATTTACTGGGTATTTACCGGCGTTGTAAGCCGGCAGTGCAAAAAAGCGTAAAAAAGTATTGAGCCCTTAAAAAGTAATAGAAAATCCCTAATACCAATAATTTCAAGAGTAATCTATAGATCTTGATCTAAAATGCCTCCAGAACAGTAACTTAAATTCTAGACAAATCACAACAGGTCAAGGATTACTGCCTTCGTGACAAGAGCTTACTAAGGAATTAATTAGGGTCAAAATTGTTTCCCTGGCACTAATTTAAAGCTATTAACTCTAAGAATTGCCTCGGTATGAAATGTATACAGCCTATTTGTTTTATAACTTAAAATTGTAGGCACCTTCACAATAAGAATAACGAGGTTAATGATTGTTATTTTGAATAACGGTACTGAATTAAAATGTATAATAAGTATTTTTTTAAGACTAGCTGTTACTCGTGACTTCGTAGGCGTCATAATTAGAATCATAAAATTTTTAGACCGTTAGCAATACTTAAGTGAAATCTGTGTACAAACAAATAGACAGATATATAGACAAACATTCTAAAATCTGTTATTTCCACTTATATAGTAATGATAAAGACTAGGTGTCTTTAACGTTATTCTATATTAATTATTTATCTGACTAGGCACTGTGAAAATATTTATACCTAACTTTGCAGTCCCTCGCACAAACGATCGAGATTCGAACATCAATTTCGTCTTGTCGTTTCTGGGTTACCACGTTCAAAAACTACGCGACCGCTGCGAAAAAAACGTTAGGAAATTCTGTAGAACAATGAACCTCACAACGGGGCCGTAAGAGGGCGCTTTTAGCGCGCCTCTCGAACGTAAGCCCCACTTAAGCAAAGTCGGGGTGGCGCAGTAGCATTTTTATTTTAAAAATAAAGTTTAAAATACTGCACACTAATAACTGTTTACTACTGACGAAAAAAAGACGAGGATCTCGTTTGATATGTGTATTTTTTATGTATGACCACAGATAACCTTTTCCAGGGTGATCGACTTTAAATATTTTTGTTCGATAGGCCAAGTGGGGATCCTTTTAAATTTGAAAATATCTAAGTGCTTACGCACGAAAGGTTTCGTAACTTAATTAAATTATTTATTTTTGAAGTAAAAATACACCTAAATAGTAGATTTTTTTTTTCAAAGGACATATTTTTTTTACTATGAAGCGTGGTACTAAAACTTAACTTGGCACTGATTTAAACTAGGTGAAAGAATACATTTTTACGAACCCATTGATGTCTGATTTATTAATTTAAAGAACTCCGTTTTTTATTAAATATGTTTTATCATTTATAGAAACATTATTAGAGATAGTAGATTAAAAAAAAACTACTCTACTCTACTCTGTGGTCAAATCTATTAGTCATAAGATTCGTACTTATTTTGTTGGTTTTTGGCGGGAGTTCGTGAGATACGTTTGGAGTCCGTTTATTTTATCGAATTATTATTGTTTATACTGATTTTTGGGTCGTAAAAGTGATGTTATTTTGCGAAACAAAGTGTCGTGCGAGTGAACAATATACAGTTCGGTGAAATAACATGGTGTAGGGTCGTAACCAAGAAAAGTGGACCGTGATTTTTGCGCGGTTACGCAAACAGTTCACCTCTTTCTTGGGGACTTCTCTACATGTACATTCCTTCAATCTTTCGTCTGTCTCCAAAAACTCTATCGAAGCATTATAACGTCTAACATCAACGTTTTAATGAAAAATAAAGACAATATTACTAAAGAATTGGCTGTATGGACAAGTATTCGAGGCCGTTAAACAAACTAAAGAAAAAAAAAAGACTTATTTTGTTATAATTATTTTATTGTATTAATTATGTAGTATTAACTATATATGTGTTGTTGTTTGCATATCGATCGAGGTAGAAAACAATCAATTTGAATAAACGCAACGGCGTGTGCCTTGAGTAGATGTTTGCCAAATCATCACTACACTGTATCTGGTCCCGACGGACCGTTACTACGTAAGGCGATTTATCAAAAATGCATTTTAAACCTTTAAAATCTGCAAGTAATATATTCAAGACTGAAAAATGTGTGCGGGAACCCTACCTATAACTGTTTCTAAACTAATATACAAAAAGCTGTAGAAAACCGTAGTAAATAAATAAAAACTGTATGTTTAACTACAGCTTTGTCTTATTTTGCATTTATATACCAAAACATGTGAAATGATTGTCGTTTAGTTGTCTGGCAGTGGACTAATATTGTAAAATGAAACACATATCTTAAAACAATGTATTATAATCAACATAGTTTTATATTTTTTTTTAACATAAAATATCTCATTCAATGCACTAGGTATTTTGTGAATACGAATCTAACACTATCTACTACAACTTGATTTTTACTATTTGTACTCGTACATACACACAAGCGATGATATTAGACGCAGTATTTTGGAGCAAATTATTGCAATAAATCAAAGCTCAACACTAATAATATTTGCATTATCAATTAATTTATTGTTTTGTTGCTGTCAGAAAAATATTTGTTTTTACTTTCTGTTTATTTCGGAACAAGCTAAGGTCTAAGTTCATGCTGCCTAATTATTAGTGAATTCAGTCATTCTAATAATGTCATGAAACTCAAAAAAAGGCAATTTTTTTCTTTTCCCGCGCACAAAACCTTACAAAAATACATGTTTGACAGCTGAGAGCCGTCAAATAATTGTCATTAGGCCAAGTAAAACTCGTAACTTTGGTTCGGAAACGCATACAGCTTAGGTTAATATTTACATTATAATTTTTTACTAAAGCGGAGGTCTTTAAAAATCTTAAAGTTATGCAGAATGATAGCTTTTAGTCTCTAGATTATAGTTGTATATAAACTGTGTCAGTCAGCCTTTTAATCGGAACTACTTACTTTAAGATATAACATGTCAAATACAAAAAATCTAAGATACTGCCTTCCTTGTGTAATGTAGGCGTAGATAAAAAAAAATATGCTAACGCGCTTAAGAACCTTCTTGTGATTTGTCGTTTCAAAGCAGGCGGTATACACAAACTGAACTTGATTTTCCCCCATCAATTTCTAAATATATCACTGTTTATTAAGACTTTTCCTTCAAGGGGCCTCCTATTATCGAGCTACTTAAGCAAAGGAACCAGCTTTATCGCAAGAAACCAGGAAGCCCGATCGAGCGCATCACCCATCCTAACTTGGCCTCCAAAGTTACCTTGCCTTGCGCTTTTTTTATACACTTTGTTTTCAACTAAGGTAGGTATGAAAGGTCTTAGTTAAATGGCCGCTCTCAAGGTTCAATTAAGGTGCTAACAATGACTTTGTACCTGCTGAAGGATTATCTACTGGAGTTTCTAAAGAAACCCTTTAAAATACATTTTCTTTTTATAAGAAAAGCTTAGTACTTTCCCATGATGTTTTCATAATACGAGTATAAGCAGTTTTTAAACTAAATTAAAGTTTATAAAATGTTCTACTTTCGAATAAATTTGAATACGTACGTAACGTACGATGTCCAATTCATTGTTAATTAAAAAATAGTAATAATAATAATATTAATTATAAAAATTAATACTAGCTTTTCGCCTGCGGCTCTTCCTGCGTGGACTACACTTTATATTACTGTGCCCAGCAGTGCGATATAAAAGGTCTAATCTATCTCTGTGATAAATTTAATCAAAATCGTTTGAGTAGTTAAGGCGTAAAAGCGTAACAGATAGACAGACTATCTAATATTAGAAAAGATTACCAACAGATACCGCGACTTCGGAAAGTAGGAAAATCGTTTATGGGAAATTGTATCCGTATTTTCAACAAATTACCAAAGGATATTGCTGAACTCCCTGCTGTTAAAGTTATTTTAATGAAAAAGGGCTATTACACTGTTAATGATTATTTAAATGATAGAAATGTATGGCATTAAGTTGTCCCAGCTCGTACTTCCTTAAACCTTGTAAAAATTACCTTACCTTGTAAAAAAATATTTAAAAAGAGGCTGACAATAGTGACCGAGTTTCTTGCGCTGCTTCTTCTCGGCACTAGCCCAGACTTGTCCCGACGCAGTGGTAGGTTTAAATATTGGGACGTGTAAAAGTGCCTCCTGGGGCCTATTTGCAGAAATAAGATTTTCGTATTCTCATTCCAAAACTTTTTACACAAAAACTTAAAACGTTTTCATTACCAGCTCATCGCTGGTTTTGGAGCAATTATTATTAGAAGACGGACAAACAAAATTATTCCTTTTACGTTTACGAAGCCCACGCTATTTAACCATTATGTGTAGCTTGGCAGTGTAAACTGAATTGTTTTAACAAAATTTTTTTATACATACATACATATATTAAATATTGGTTTAGCTATTTATTTCGAAACACTTCCATTCCATTCAACCGAGACCCCGCCGCAGCAAAATAATTCGTCATAGTATGTTACAAAAAAAAAAAAAAATTAAAATAACCGGCCAAGTGCGAGTCGGATTCGCGCACGAAGGGTTCCGTACCAAAAAGGCCAAAAAAACGGGTATGTTGTATGGGAGCCCCCCTTAAATATTTATTTAATATTGTTTTTAGTATTTGTTGTTATTGCGGCAACAGAAATACATAATTTTATGAAAATTTCAACTGTCTAGCTATCGCGGCTCTTGAGATACAGCCTGGTAACAGAGCGACGGACAGACGGACAGACGGACAGACAGCGAAGTCTTAGTAATAGGGTCCCGTTTTTACCCTTTGGGTACGGAACCCTAAAAAAACAGACATGATGTTTTACATAATAGTCCAATGACGTGGACATCATTTTCCAGGTGGTTAAAAAGCACGGTGTATAAATAGTCGAAAAGAAAATTATGTTAATAGTGAAATTAGTATTTACACGTTTTATTTGACCATGGGTGTTTTTTTTATGTGAAACTTATTAAAAGGATCCTAAAATAAAAGTTTTAGATATAAATCTGGATGGAATAGCACACACTTTTTCTCGTCGTGAGAGACGACTAAGTGAGTACAGTGGCAAGTAGACTCGCCTACAAAACGTGGCGATATGGTAAAAAAACTTCTTTTGGAGTAAGTTCCGCAATAGACTTAAGGGCTGGTGATGACGATAGTGATAAAATGTATACGACTGTGACTTGTCAGTCGAATACCTAACAGTATTCGGAGTGATAAATCTTCCAACAACAACTTTGAAACCGGCTCGGTGTTGCCACAGTTGTCCAGTGTCCACAGCCGGTGTCAGACACAAAATAATGACGCCAACTATCCGCGGGCGGTGTCCGACACAAATTATGACACCAATAAACATCTCTGTCACAATAGCCGGCGACGTAATAAATTCGCCACAAATTCATACACCGGTATTTATGTTGCGACGGTAAGGCCGCCACAGAGTAAAGTCTGGCGACATTTCTAAACGAGGCATCACATCAGAATTGTTTCTAAGACTGTTTTATAGCAACTACATTTCTGGTGTCCCACATAAGACAGTCGAAAAACTGTTGTTCAAGGAATTGTATTTTCAGAATTTTTTTTATTCTTGAACATAGTATTTTAAAAAAATGCGGGTATGACGAATATGCTCTTATAAAGTAAGAAAATCCATTGGCTTATAAAAAGTACATTGACATAAATGCTATAAAAAACGTACATTTGAATATTGGACATTTTCCGCTTTTCGGCGATTAAAAATTTACTATTTTTAGAATGTAAACAATCAGTAGAGAGGCGTTTCATCGTGCGGTGTATTTTCGTAACATCTCATTTGATTTTAAGACTGCTCTTTCTTTATAAGTAAAAGTATTGAACCACAAAAACAGTTAATCTTATTCTCTTACTTATGAATTAACTGCCGTCCTAGCATAAAGACGATATAAAAAAAACTGAAACTTTTCACTGTAAGGTACTTATAAATATCTATACAAGGAAGTTTTAGAAAATAGATATAAATAACATGAAATTGTACTGATAATTCTGTAGTAAAAGTATTAAATTTATATTTTTATATTGGCTGTCGACTTTGCGTGATATTTTTTAAACAATTGAAATGGGACCAACTTTCAGCTATCCTCACCCATCGAATACCAAAAACATCTGAATCGCTCTCGGTATAAAATTTATATGCAGTAACTAATAGACGGAAAAATATAATTCCAAGATTGGTCGATAAAGCATCGTCTGCTTAGTTCAGAGGTAACGAAAACTTAAAATGCCGCTAAAGTCACTTAGCCGCCTTCTTTCATATCAGGGCAGTAAATAACTCCATTCTGTCGCAACTCTATGGAACCCTAACCCGTAACCGGCAGTAGCCGGTCATTACAGCACTAATCGTGCGATTTGGGGTGTCCAAAGTGACCGTTATTCACGGATATTGGACCAGCGCCATCTGTGCGTAACGGCAGGTAGCACTTCGAGGGATCACACTTTGTTATAGATATTGGATCCGATTATTGAAAGCCCTTAAGACCCGAGTTCACCAATTCTTAAACAGCCGGTAAACATAGATTAACGATTAATTTGACACAATTCCCATACAAAATATGTCAAATAATATTTTAAACGCTGTTTAAAACTTAAATGTCTGTTGGTGAACTCTACCCTAAACCGTTTAATTACAATAGGAACTTGTTAGAATTGTTTGAGACACGAACGTCATTTTGGATGGTCAAGTCTAAATATTGTAAGTTTGGTGACGAAATTTGACATTTGTAAACTTCGAATTAATCTGCTACTTGCACCTGAGATTTGCTAAAGATATTCTAAGTATTTCTTGTATAAAATAGCAAACGATGTCCCGGAGCTGTAGTAAGATTAAATGTTGTTACGTTAATGGCGACTCCAAGAGCCTGTTTGTAGCATAAAACTGTTTATAATAGAATAGAATATAATTTCTTTATTTGGCACTTCAAAAAATAATTAGTTAAACAATAATAAAAGTTAATAATTAACGTGCCAAAAAGGTCCCCACTCAGCATTGGTCGCAACAGCCAGAGGCATGATGCGACGCTGATTTTCAGTGGGAGCCCAGAGGCACTTTAAAATAATAACAATAATCATAAGTGATCTGCGCCACTACTGCTGTTATCACAGTGTTCTACTCAGCTAGTAATAGTAGGTTTTTTTCCAAGTTAATTATTGTCGATCTCCTTTAAAATATTTCCATAATCAGGTGGTCCACTAAGGTTTACCTACGTCTGATAGCATACTTGATGAATGTTCTTATTAAGACGCTGACATGAGCCAAATTGAGCTCAATGAAGATTGTTTTGCTTTAAGCCTATGGCTCGTATTGTTGCCAAATTCTATGTAGTTGTAATTGATCATATTTTCGACCAGGTGGCTGTTTCCAAAACACGATTCTAAAAACTTTTCTCGATAGCAAAAAATCTAAAAGTAGCCTCTGAAAATACATAAATTACCATTTTTCTCAGCAGTCCGTATAACAATGATAATAAAATTTTGCTACATTGTATATTACATGTTGCTTAAGCAAATGGCTGATTTAGAATTTTAATAAAATGGCAATTTTAAATTGCACAACGAATTTTGTTGTTTGGCACTTAGGCCCTTCTATTCCATGCGCTTTTTCTCTGTCACTCCTACGAGAATCGACAGTGATAGCTGTGGCGCGTTCCAAAGAAATTCAAAGACGAATAAATTTGTGGGCGTGTTCATTGCTTAAGGTCATCGGCTGCAGTCAGCGTCTTAAGTTAAAACTTGCTTCATCTAGGATCGTGACAAAAAAAAACAATCATAATGGGGGCATACCGCAAGGGGAAAAGAAAAATGGTGTTCAAATAGTATACAAAAATAGCCTATATTTCAAACAGTCCACAAAATTCAGTGGTGAACTAAGTCCGCCACATAAACAGGATAGCAGTCAAGAGACCTAATCATAATCGGGACACACCACTAGGGGAAAAGAGGATACATGGTTTTTAGGTCATAGTGCCTCTAGTATTTAAGCAGTCCACAAATTCAGTAGTGAACTAAGTTCGCCTCATAAATACGGGCTAACACAGCAATTCACTCAAGGCCTCGAATTCCTCACGACTATTTCCATAAGGCCGATTGAGTTATGTTTCTTTTAAGAGGCTCCCGTAGAAATCAAGTGCTGAATAGGTATAAATTTATTATTATGGTTATGTTAGCTTACTAAATAAGTAAATTATTGATAAATGAACCTTGGTAGATATCTAAATTTATAAAGGAAAATTCTTTAAAAAAATATAATGTCGTGGCAGTTTGAAACACATTTTTTTTTTTTTTGCCATTGTACTAGTTTGAAAGAGATGTAATAAATAATAGGGGTTAAAGTATGAAATTGCCGATTATTTTTCCACTTTTTATTTTGTTTATAGCTCTTAAGTATAGTCATATTATTGCGTAATTATTTTTGTATTGTATCAAAAACTAAATAAAGTAACTTTTGACTAAAAAAAAATGCAATACTAGTGCCTATTACTTCAAAGGAAATCGTTGAAAAGACCCATTACAATGTGTCAGCTGACCTTCTTGCTTCAATTAAGTATATTACATTACATTACATTACATTACACACTTTGATTTTCAGAAATTTAAATACTATAATGCGTAGCTTTATAACCATCTAACTTTTACCTTTAATTGCATCGAAAACGGTTCAGGCGTTTATGAAAAAACTAAAAAATTGTTAGTATGGAAAAATGACTTTTCTCGATTTCGTCCATACAAAACGGCAATTTCATACTTTAACCCTTAGTACCTAAAGAAACAACTAAATATTTTAAAAGTTGAAAGCGATATATTTGTACGATAGTTTTCAATCTTTCCTTAACATTCTTGTCAGTAGTAGGAGTTAAATGGATCTCGATTTTAAAAGGTACAAAGTAAGCAAAAAAAGAATTTAAAACAAATATCTTCTAAAACTGTAATAACTTTATAGATACACAAAAATTGAGATTTCAATTTATCGTTTGACTAATCCTCACTTGACCTAAACCATATTTTACAATTATCAACTAACCGACAAAGTAATACGATTCATCTTTGTAACCTTATGTTTATACGTAGGAATCTTAAGCTATGTGCCGGCTACGGGGTCACCTGATTTATGAACTGATTCAATTTACTTCAACCGGAATAGTGGTTGCTCCAATTCGACCGCAAAGTTATTTAAGTAGGTATTGTTACGGGCTTTTATCTCAAGTTACGGCTATGCGGCCAGATTGTTTCAGCTTTTCAGATATCGTAACGTTTCAAATTATTAATCTATTTTATGACCTTGTAGTTTGCTTGCGACCTAATTTTGATACACCGATTTATCAGGCCGTTGTTAAAGGATGTGATGACTTTTATGATTATAATAACAGATATCTTGCAAACTAGAGACACGAAAAGCGTGATGCTTGTATGTTTTTTTTTCAGTTTAATTATTTCAAAACTAGTTGTTCTTTTTAAGTTTGAAGGCTTTCATCACCGTTTTTTAAGCCTTTGCAGGTTTTTTAAATAATTGAAATGGTGGTCCCACTTCAGCTATGCGAACAAAAAAAAAACAATTTCATAAGTTTCCAGCAGTGGGCATCGTTTACTTTATCTGTGATGATGATCATGAGATTTATCTGGTCAAAAGTTAAGCGATAAATTAAGAAAGTTATCTTCAGTCGTCAGGTAAAAAAAATTTTGACGACAAAAGACATGAAGAAAAATGATCCTTGTAATTGTGACCACACTATTTTTTACTTCTAATAAATACTTTTATAATTTAAATGACACAATAGTTTAAGCTTTATTCTGAATATAAAAAATACCGTTGACCCACTTAAGAGTTACGCGACCTAATATGCATTGATTCTACCTCTTTTTTTAATCAACAATAACAAGTTTAAGGTTTGGAAATGACTTGATCTCATTAGATAGATAGATAGATAGATAGATAAAATCTTTATTTGCATGGCAATAAGGCACACATCAAGAAAATAAAAAGCACACATGCAGTAAATTACAAATAATAACAACACTCATCAAATAAAAATAAAAATAAAAATACAAAAATAACAATTACTTATTCTAAGTTATGTGTGCCGCAGCGATGCAAAAAGGCAGTAAGCTCAGTGTTTGCACTGCTCAAAGAGCAGAACACTGGTTTTCAGCTTTTGCCATGTTTGGAGGTAGGCGTGGACAATCACAGCAATCCGGAATAACAGCAATATTGATATTACCGAATTAAATAAAAAATTAAAAAAATAATAAAAGATTAAATGATTTGAAAGATAAATAAATAAATATATTTTCTTTAAATTGTAGGCATTATTAAGCGCTATTTCGATGTCAAGGATTGTATTGGATACGAAAATAGTAAATTATTAAATATAAAAAAATACATGGATGCATGTCATATAAATTAGGATAATTAAATAAAAAATATTATATTAAAATATTGAATAAGCCATAAAGTTGACAAAAAATAAATATATTAATAATTTCAAATATTTGTGGCACGGTCACATGCCCAGAAAAGAGGAACACAATCTCCCAGGCGACTATTGCTTCGTATTCCTAGCTTTTGGAAGTCAAGTAAAGCAGATTTAACATTTTTCTTAAACTTATATTTAGATTTTACAAGTCTTAGTGGTGGTGGGATGTTATTCCAGCACTTGGTCGCCTGGTATCTAAAACTGCCCGTAAAAGCCACCGTTCTATGAGAGTACATTGCCAGGGGAGCCCGGGCAGCCCTAGGCTTCGCGGATTCACAATAGCGTGGATTTGAGGGAAACTTCAGTTTAGCGAACAAATAATCCGGGTTTTTACAATTCATGAGGTCAAACATCATAACTGCTAGGTGAAGCCTTCTACGAGACTCCATGTTCAACATTGATGCGGCATTAATATAGGGTGATACATGGGTCCGTGGAGGAATATCAAAACAGAAGCGAGTTGCTGGGACTTGTATAATAGACGCGGACCGTAAACAAGATCAGCGTAATTTAACCTTGAAAGTATCAAAGACTCGCAAAGGATTATGCGAGCTTTCTCAGACAGGTAGTTACGTATCCTGTAGATAACTTTCAAGCGAAAAAAGCAATTCTTCACAAGGCTCACGACATGACTCCCAAAACGCAGCTGGCTGTCAAAAATTAGGCCCAAATTTCTCGCCTCATTCACTCTATCAACCGGACAACCCAAAACACTGACTATAGGACAGCTATTAATAATTTTTTCAGTTTGCTTTTTTGTGCCCAAAACCATGAACTTTGATTTACTTGGATTAAGTACAAGAGCATTATTTGTAGACCACAAAGCAATTCTATCCAAGTCTTCATTCATAGATTGCAAAGCCTCAGATGTGTTGTCAGGACTCGTAGATACATAAAGTTGCACATCATCGGCGTAGCAGTGATATCTACATTGTTTGATCACCTTATGAAGGTCAGCACTATATATAATAAATAAAAGCGGTCCCAATATGGACCCTTGAGGGACGCCGCGGCTTACTTGCCTGGGACTCGAGACCACACAAGAACCATCGTCCCTTCTTAGTTGTACAGATTGCTGCCGCTCATTTAAATAACTTTGAAACCATTGAATTGTATTAGGATTGAAACCATAATATGTCAATTTTGATAAGAGCAACGGGATGTGGAGACAGTCAAATGCGCGCGAAAAATCCAACAGTGTTAACACCGTACCGCGACCTGCATCCTGGTCAGCAATAATATTGTCTGTTACATCCAGCAATGTCGTGACAGTGCCACGGCCCCTTCTAAAACCCGACTGTAGAGATGGCAGAATATTATTGATTTCGACATATTTGATTAATTGGCAGTAAATAGCCTTTTCTAGTATTTTAGATAAAAAAGGTAGTATACTTATTGGTCTTAGATGCTTGAATTCATCGGGGTGATCGACTTTGGGTATAGGGGTAACCAGTGCCTTTTTCCACTGGTGAGGGACTGTGCCTGTGAGTATAGATTTATTCACAATCTTAGTGATAACTGACAAGGTACGAGGAAGAGTTAGCAAAATCATGTCTCTCGAAATACCATCACACCCAACAGCATTCGATTGAATATTTAGAATATAATTGGCGATGTCACGCTCCGAAATAGGTTGCAACTCAAACGGAGGTGTTTTTGTTTGAAACTTGTGGTTTTCAAAATATGATTGCTGTGAAAAAGAGACCATATTTGACCCAGGCAATTTTAGGAAGTGATCATTTATATCATCAGGATCTCTAAAGCAATCAGGGAGACAGTCATCTTTGTCTGCACTAACTAAAATTTTCTCCTTTATGTTTCGCCAAAAAACCTTGCCATCACCAACAAAAGAGTTGACGTAGTGATTAAAATAAGCACGTTTTTCATTTTTAATACAAGTCGCGACAGTACTCTTAAGATCCTTATAATACTGCCTGTGCGCCTCAGATTTTGACTTACGGTACCTTTCATGAGCATCATTACGGAGATCTATCATAAACCTAATCATATCAGTAATCCAAGGTAAGGAGCGCTCTGGTTTGGTTTTCACTGTTATCACCGGGGCGTGTTTATCAAAAAGGGTTACAAGAAGCAAATTAAACTGTTCTACCATAAGTTCTACAGTAGGCAATTCGGATATTGACTCCCAATCCACACTTAGCAGATCAGTATCAAATACAGATATTTCTATCCTTTTTAAGGGTCTGTAAACTATACATTTGGAAAGAGGCTTGGATTTCTTTAAAAGTAATTTGACATTTATCATTGCATGACCAAGAGACCCAGTTATATTAGATACAGTGACATCACGATAAGCGCAATTAGTGCAAACAAGATCAAGTAAGGTTTCATTATTAACAGAAAAGTGCGTTGGCTCATCAACCACCTGTTGAAGATCAAAACATTGCAGAAACTCTAATAAACGAGGAATATTGCCATTATTTGTGTCCAGTAGGTTCACGTTGAAATCCCCTAGCAAGGCAATGTAATCATATCTAGAAAAAGTCGCTACGGTATCTGTCAACGCATCCACAAACATGTCAAGATTCATCCACGGGGGTCTATAGGCCGTACCTATCACTATATGATGCCCATTAGCTTGTGTTGAGATCCACAATTGTTCAACAGTACTTTCAGAAGAATGCTTTATAAATCGGACGCGCAAATTCCGCTTAATGTAAAATCCAACACCTCCACCTCTACCGCCACGCACACATCGTGAGCGCGGAGCATTACGCAGCCGGTATCCAGGCGCAACAGGCGCGCGAGCTTCCTGGCCAGCTGCTAACCATGTCTCATTTATGGCCACAATGTCAGCGTCAAAACGTTGCATAGCAATGAGAAAATCATCATGACCTGTATTTAGGGATCCTGCATTGTATAGAGCTAACTTAAGGTATTTAGATTTGTGAACCATTTTTATAGATTAAAATAAAATTAAGCATTGCAAAATATGTCAAATTTAACACCGCAAAATAATAATGATTGTATAAGATATTATTATATAGGATCAATAATTGGGTAATAATAATTAGTAAATGGGAATAATATAAAATGTCATAAATTTTATTGGGTAGCATAGTATCAGTAGATGTAATATTTAAAAAATGACTAGATTGGATATCCTTATCAAACTGCAGAAGTTCATATGCACGAGTACTCTCGCAACGTATCATTGCAGCACACATACATACATAAAGCCATAAAAAAACATTAAAAATAAAGTGTAAGCTACAAATTCTACAAAACCATTTCAGAGAACAGAAACAGATTAAATACAACAACAACAACAGCAACAACAAGCACGTGAATTCTAAATTTATGCTATAGTTAATATGGTCACAAATAGGTAAACAATAATAATTTACTTCGCATAGGCAACCAAGAGAATATTTAAAATATAATTTCTGGTTATTTATTAGACAACAACAACGAATTATAAGCAAAAAGTATATAGGCAAACAGCAGCAATTTTCAGGTTGAGAAGGTAAGTACATCCCACTATCAAAATTGGTGATAAATAATAAAAATGAATAATAGCAAGTGTTACAGTGACGGATATTAAAGCATAACATTATAATAATAGAATTTAAATTAATTAATTCCAAATAATCGTAATTGAAGCAAAGCATACATCTTACAAGCAATACCAGCACTAAGGGGGACAGATTAAATTTTCCCAGGAGAACAAATGGCGTCAGACCCAAAAATCCTAACAAGGTCCTTCTCGGAGCGTATTCGGTGGCGAGGAGCGTCGACTCCCTGATGTCTGCGGGCGTATATCCTACCGTCACGGGTCCATACAAATCGCCATTTGTGCCGGCCTGCGAGGTCGCGTACACGGCGAAATAGGTGACGATTCTGCCTTGTCAACCGCTCATTAATATAAAATCGCCGCGATGGCCCAGGCAGGCCAGCACCATCAGTGGTGGCCCCTCGTCGCACCCGCGCCGCCCGCAAGAGCTGGTCCCTTAGTAATCTTCGCGCCAGGCGGACAACGAGGAGCCGAGGACGGGAACCTTCAGCTGCACCGGCCTCCAGTTGCACGGGGGGTGGGCCAACACGAGTGCAGCTCACCACATCTTCTTCAACTAGCTTCACACCTAGTTTAGACGCCAGCGTGATGGCCACATGCGTCGGATTCTCATTTTTGCTCTCAGATACACATGAGATTTCTATATCGTTGGACAAGAGTTCCTGGTCTCGGTCGTTCAGTTCAATTTTCAGCTGCTCTATGGAATCAAGGAGATGTCCTTCATTATGCGTGCCTATTGTACTCTGTTCAACTTTCCGCTCCAGGTTTTCCGTACGTGTGGTCAACTGAACAATGAGTTCTTCACACTTAACGACCCTAGCTGTCAGCACAGACAACGTGTCATTGAGTATCTTCATTTGACACCGCGTGGAACTCATCTCCTCTCTGAAGAGTCGCAATTCAATCAAGAGGGCTTGTTGATCTGCAAGATCTAGAGTTTCATTGAGAGCCGTAGTATTCAGACCCTCCAATACAAAAGAGGGCTCACGGATGCAACGAGGACTGTGCGCGGCCCCACGACGAAGCGTGACTTGTGCCCCGTCAGACACCAGGCCAGCGCTCCGCACCGGTGTATTGGTGTTGTCGCGTTTGGGCTGGCTACTTACACACACCACACATTTCCAGTCGGCTCTCTGCTCTATTGTCATTGTGCTATTAAAGCAGTCTTCTGACACGTTGGCACAAATTAGGTCGTATTTCTGCCCACACTTATTGCAAGTCAAAAAGCGACGATCCACAATGTTCTCAAAGCATCCACCACACCTAGCAGGTGACATTTTTAAAAATATTTATGCAATGTTAGAAAAGAGAAAAAAAAAATATTGTGGGTAGAAACACAAAGCCAATAATTAGGACTCCTAAATTAGGAGTCAAATATAAAAGTAAGATAAAAAAAAAAAAAAAAAAAAAATTTGGTGACTTGGAATTGAACCCACGCTGCATGCGTTTACCACATTGCAAAAGTTCCGTCAACCACTAGGCCGGCGTATCGTTACAAAATGAAGTGAATTTATGAGTCCTCTAGAAAGTGTCTCCAATTTTAATGGTATACGTTAGCAACAGTAGCACAATAACAGGTCACTGTTCAAATCTCAAGGTCACAAGGATTAACAAATACGTTTAAAACAGCACTCTTTTGCACATTTTTGCACTTAGCACAAATGATCACTGTAAGTTTTCACTAACATCGGGCAGGCTTGATCTAATGTTATCCAACGGTATAACTTTTGTTTCGAATATCGACGTAATTACACAAGTTTTAAATTAAAATTTGACGAGCGATTTGTTACACGTCTTGCTACAACAGCGCACCAGCGCCACCTCCAATAGACCTTGTTACAGATGTAATTACACGAAACAATGGCGAAATTTGAACAATAACATTGTAATCGTAAGAACCAGGTGTTCTCAGGACACAGATTAAACACACACGGTTGTAATCTCATTCTGCCTTGAACTTTAATCGTTAAAGGTGTAATTCTACCTTTTTGCTTCTAATCCCGCCTCCCGCCGCGCCGTGATTATTCGTTCTTATTAAATTTACGAACACGTTCCATTGCGCGCAATATGCTTTATTGCGGAGTTATTTGGCGGGAATTAAAATAAGGACGCCATGTTGGAAGAAAGTTCTCAGATTTTGACAGTAGTGATGTTACGTAGGTATCGCATGTATTACGAGGTGAAAGTTGTTTTGAAAGAGTTGGTGAAAAGTTTACTAAATATTATAATATTTTTTGATAATTTAGTGTAGGTTGGTAAGTGATTTCAGCAGTGTTCTGGATTTCGTAACGTATACGTCTTTTCGTTATCCGGGTTGACTGTTTTTCTGCAAAAACCTGAGACACTCGTTTTTTTATCAAGCACCGCAAGATTTTTTATTTAAAGATACTTTACACGTAGAAACAATGCTGTCAAGTTTAAGCAAACAATAGAAGACTCAAATGCTGTAACTAAGCAACTTTCGTTTATAAATACGTGTTTCAAATTAAACAATATTAATTCAATTTTAATAAGCTTTAACAGCTTTTAAACTAATTTAGTTATAAACTATAATCTACAAGTATAAGATTTCAAGTTCATTTTGCTTCGTGTTATAGGATATCGATACTAATATTCAAATGGACTATTTTCTTCTACAACACGAGGACATCCTTATACGGCAACGGGCGCAAACGTGTCGCTTGTCTAAACGTGAATAGCTCGCGAAATTTCTTTACATTCGTCACGAATGAAAGCTTTGGCGTTAGCTTAATGTGTGGACGTTAAGCGGAACGCTCGCGTTTAGCGCTAAACTTCCATTTTATGACTTGTTTAAACGTTTCTAATGTGTTATTACGTCAAATTCTTCTCGTCATAAATTTTACGGAATTGTTAAAACCACTCTAATGGCGTTATAAACGGGTAAGGTGTCGCAATTTGAAGACAAGTATCTTAAAATATGGACTCGCGTACGAGTTAAGTGAATACGCATTTTTCTGTGAACTGTTCCGTTAGTAGCAAAATGATATAATTATGTTGAGCTTTATTTTCCTTTTATGATATAACAAAGGGTTTGATAGTAATGTCGGCGGAAGTAGTGAAGACAACGGATGGGCGTCATTGCGCTCGGAAGTGACGTCGCGGCACAGTGGCGCCGCCCTGACGGCCGTTGCAGGAGTTAGACGCTAGGCAAACAATTTGTTTTGGCTACGATCAGAAGTAAATGACAAATTAGTATTGTGTTGAGTCTTGTTTCTTGCTTCTATGTTACATATACAACACTTTATTACGTAGAGTGTATAATAAAATGCGGATTTCCTTAGAATCTTTTATTCTAGGTTTTATTTCCTAAAATAATAAATTAATACTCGTTATAAGACCTTATAACTAAGAGATACTTACATACAAATTTTGTTTGACAAACATGAAATAGTGATAGAAAGTTTAATTTTGAAAAAAAATTGAGTCATTAGAAAGATCGTTAAAGCGTTTTGCAAAATCGAGTTCAAACTGTTAGATAGAATAACGGTAAGATGACTGTAGGTTTAGCCAAAATTTTGTAACAATACAATAAAGATATTACAATAATTCAATAAATATATCCCTAGTTTGTTGTTGTAAAACTTAGCAATAACAAAATTATCGCATATGGCATTCCAAGAAAATGTTATGCGGTCATAATTATGACAAAAAAATCAAGTCAAATAAGAAAAAAATAACATTCCATATATTATATGTGTAGAATAAAAACATCCTTAAGAAATAGCACAAACTAAAGAAGAAACAAAACTGTCCAACAATCGCCCGCTATGTCTTCCGGTGCATTGTGGGAAGCCTTCGGGAGTAAGTTTGGGATTACCCTCACTGTAGCCATTGTGGGTGAATAGGACATGTCCTGGGGCGATTAATCCGGAGACATTAACCGTATGTAGGTTATGAAGACGTTTCGCTTGGAGTGCAATATTTTGTTTATTTTTCAACTGTTGAAAAAAGGTGAGGTTACTTCACTCGTACCTTTCTTGTACGACACTGAATAACTTTTTCCGAGGGAGAGAAATTTCTACATATTAAAGAAGTAAAATGGGTTCACAACCCAGAAATAAGACTTTTCAACTGTCTTATATTGCAAGAAAAAAATCCATAAAAAAAACCGAACGTTTTGAGTTAAACAAGCGAAGCGTGGAGAATATAGTAAAATAATTCTTTTGACTCTCCAAATCACAGACATTGATAGGCCTAGATGCCCCAAGTGTACGTACTGCGCGTGTCAAAAAAGGTTAAACATGTTCAACTTTTGACCGCGCTTGTTATTGAAATGTGCGTATTTTATTTAAAAAACAATCATTTTATCATTTGGGTCTATTACTATGTAAATACATGTACCCGTGTGCATACTACATGTTTAAAAAACATTGCTGCATTTAGTTTTAAAGGTGTTGTACCTGTTCATTGAAGCAAGCAGTCAACGCAAATTTCGGCACGCGCGGGTTTTATAGAAATGAGTGCATTTGTGGCATCTAAGCCTATCAATGTCTGTGCTCCAAATGGCCCCTGCCAATGTCCTGGACTTATATGGGCTGATAATTACTATGAATTACAAACATAACCTGTTTCCCTTCGTTAGATTCAGTCACTTGTGATTTATACTGATTAAAACTTACATGTTTTTTTGAATTTTCTGATCGCCATAATTACGGAAAATCTTTCGTTTTTCCCTTGACCATGGCGCTTGAAATGGTGCTGAAATATCAGAAACTCATAAAAAAGGTACATTATAATAACACGAAAACAACTAGCTTACATGTAATTTACGTCTGTAAACTTAATTAATATCACGAAGACATATACAATATCAAAGTCAGTATAACTCATGTGTTGCAATCAAGCACTTAACTGTATTAAGCGGCTGACTCGACCGGCTCCGGTGATGAGATCCGGTTCTAAGATCCGATTATAATAGCCGGCTAGAACACGGATTATACTAGATCAACGTCTTTGCCATTGTGACCGGGTGAGGCTGAGCTAGGGGAGCCTAAAGGATCAATATTCAGCACTTACTCTCACATTGTTTTGATCACATGGAAGGAACGACATCGGTTTTTTCAGGGTTCAGTCTGCCCGCGACCATGATTCGAGCAATTGGATCGAAACTTTGAGAAGGTTAATACGATTTTCTTTACATTATAAAACAGTGCATTGAAGATCCCATTTTAGTTTTAAGTTTTTCGCACTGCTTAGTCGTGAAAATGGTTAATCTATAAAATCGTTTTGTTATATTTCCTCTAGTCTGAGTGTTGGTACGCTGTTGTTACTGATTTCCATTAAAAAACAACTTTAATAGCTACTTGTGATCAAAATAATGTATGTGATGTTATCTTAGTCAATTATTATTATTTAAGCTGTTAAGTATAGCAAGTGCAAAGCACAGCACTGCTTTCAAAGGACCCGAAATATAAACAAATTTTATAGGAAATGTTAATAACGTCCAAAAAAGTACCTGTGACAAAAAAAAGTTAACTTTATACGAGTCGAACTAATAGAAAATAGAGAGAATAGAAATAGAATCGTCTAGATTTAAATAAAACACTGTTTACCATGTTAACGCAAACGACAAACAAACCCAGCATGTAAACATTATTTTAGACTCACAAATCGTCTCTGTGATGTATAAATCACAAAGTTTCCATCAAAATTTGACAGTGCCAGCGCCATTAGTTGAAGATGTTGGAATGCAAATTGCACCCGCGCCGGTGCTCATTCATCATACCGCGTCAAACTTGTCTAGAATCTTAGCATGTGTTGTCATTGCAACGGCAGGTAGAATCACAGGATGTGGCGCAAGCTACACAAAGATATAGACAAAGTTGAATAGTTTTTGGAGATTGCTGTAGAACATATTAAAGCACTTAGTCATACTGAGTTCAGGTTTTGATTCATAAGAATGCTGTTCGACATTTTATTATACCTTCATGACGTGTCTTATGATTTTTGAATGTGAGTTATAAAATTCACATAAGACAACAGATAAAATACATTTCTAAATATGTTTATGTTTGAGTATTAAGCCTATATTGATGATTATCTTACAAATATTATAAATGCAAAAGTTTTTATTCTTTTGAAGTAGCGGGCAATAAGCTACTTTCATTAACTTGGTTGAATATAATGAAGCCATGAATATGTAGGTTCCGCTCAATTCTTTGGTGGCAGTTCCAAAATCTTTTTCACTCTAATAACATTACTGAGTAATAATAAAACTCGATGACAAAGGGTATTATTGGCTATCGGTACATTGTCAAACCTATAAAACGAAGCTTCCGGAAAAAGCCTATCACAAAGTAGCTACGACACTTATTGCAGAAATAGCACACAAAGGCTTTGACTAGGGAAGCCGACCACTCGAAGCCTTTGGAGGTTCGTGTCCTCGATCTATTGTCACTTTTGTAGAATAGAGGTCAAGACGGATTGCCATGTTGCTTCTAAGTCAGCTGATACAATAGTGTTTCTTTGATTTCGTTTTTATAGCGATTGCTGTTATTATTGCGCTTATTGTGATATCGAAAAGGCTAAACTGGTTATTTTCTTGTAATCCGAGTAGAGCATGGGTTTATGAACAAGTAAAATAAATAATCATAATGTTTTATTAAAGGGTTGATATGTATTCTTTATTATAGAAAGGAATCTGTTCAACTATAATTTCTAATCATGGAAGCGAAGCGGATCGTAGACGGCACGACAGTCTACGGCTGGCATATTTCGTAGATGCACTACGAGCTACGACTGCGGCACGCCGTAGCAGAGGCAACACGCGTAGCTACGGATATACTCGTAGGCTGTAGATTGTAGTTTTTGTTTATTGATTGCTACCACAGAACATGGAAAAAGGTTAGAAAGGCGACGTAGGCGGGGCAGGCGCGCAACAGAGGTTATAAGCAAATGCTTGTAAGTGAGCGCTGTGATTGGTCAAAAGAATTTGCTTGATTGGCGTACTTTGAACTCGTTTATGTGTAGTGGGGCGCAAGCGGCGACATTGGTCCTCATACAAATGGTGCATGACAGCCTTTCTAATCTTATTCCATGTTCTGTGATTGCTACCAAAAACGTTATGTTACGAAAATACAACTTATGAATGCTACGTTATAAGCACACCTATATTGCAATTGCAATTTTTTTTTTCGTTATTACGGCAATCACTTTGAATAGATCTTCTTCTCCTATATAGAACGTGTAACTTGAAAAGGTATAGCTATACAATTAGTTATGGTTAAACAGAATCGCCGAACAGAAACCGCCGCTGTGAAAAATCGCCAGACAGCAAAATCTGCGATTGCGGAACATTTTTGCTTGAATCAGGCACCAATCACTGGATTGAATTTCATCAAACGCAAGTCCTCTCCACAGATCGCCACTTTTATTCAAGGGTTGTGCGTGAAGCGATTGAAATAAAGAAGCACAAAAATTTCAATCGGGAAGACGGTTTCAAACTATCTGCGACGTGGAATCCGGTGATTGAAAATACAAAGCCTCCTTTTAGTACGCAGTCGAGTAAGCATCGTAATACGGACGCGGCAGCTGTCTCGCGGAATAAGGACACGGTTAGTGTGGTGTGTGACAGTGCTTGGAGAAATAAACATTTAGAAGGTAGATTTATATGAATCTACCTTCCCCTCGGAGTGAGTGCATCGCTGTCTCCAGTCAGCCTGTGACCATGGTCGGTGCAACCCGATCGAAACGTCAGGTAAAATAATAAGGTATGATCGCGTTTAATTCCCGTTATCGTTTCAAATAAACAGAACTGATCGATATCTTTTGACGTGATAACGTCTTTAAAATCGTTTTAGTCGGGTGACATGTTCAGAAACTTGTGTCACACCAAAACCTCACGAGCGCGATCGCAGGTATAACGAGAGAGAGAGACGGACCGATCTCCCGTCTCATCTCGAGCGCTGCCAGTCATTCCGTGAAACTTGTCACGCGGAATCCTCACGAGCGGAGGCTGGCATAGCGTTCGAGTGAGTGGACCGATCTTCCGTCTCTCTCACTCTAGCGGCATACAAACGAATGGAGATTTTCTCGTGCGGTTAAGTTTTCGTTGAATGTTTAAGATGTAATTTAAAATTTGAAAAAATTGTTATCTTCATTAATTCCTTACTTCCCAAAAACTTATATCACCAATAAGACGTTATCACGTAAACATCTCGATCGTAAACCTACTTTACAAACAACCAATTTTTTTTATTACAAAAATAATAATTCTTACTACAATAATAACGCATTTAAAATATGATACATATTTGATGGACTTTATTACTGTATTTAATATTAAAAAGCGCCTTGCTTTGTTCCATTATTTTGATTAAAGACACACGTATCTGCAAACATACTAATCAAAAAGTAATTTGACGAAACCTCATACTAAAATATGGCAACAAGCATTACATCTCTCCGACATTTCTCCGAGTTCGGGAATTCCCTTCAAAAACATATTTATCTTTCCCAATAGGCATCCGAATTCCCTCGCGAGATCAATCGAAGCGTCATCGAGTCGAGGTAGTAACGATCACACGAGGTGTAACCCTCACTCAACGGTAATATATCACGGTCATGTAACAGGTATGTATTAGACGACCATTTGGATCAGCGGTAGATTATTAGATAGTCGCGGGTTCGATCCCTGCACAGTACAAATATTTGTGTGCATGAACATGTCTGTTTGTACTGGTCTGGGTGTTTTCTATGTATTATAAGTATGTATTTACAAAAAAAATGTATATAAGTAAGTTTATCGGTTGTCTAGTACCCCATACGACAGGGTACTTAATAGTACCTTAATTTGGGACTAGATGGCTCAGTGTGGCCCATTGAGGCATGTCTTAAATATTTATTTTATTTTATTTTATTTACAAGTCTTAAAAACGAGAACAGATGAGAGAGATTTTGGATAGTGTTTGGTTCGATTTGTGCCGTCATAAAAAAAAAAGGTGTCTGAATACGATGCGTGTTGTTGTTTATCTATATTAAAAGTATTTTCACAAAATATTAATCGGACGAAAAGCTTGAAATAAGTTGATTAATTTTGATTCAGTGCATTATTGTTTTCATATTATATTCAAATTTTTATATCAAATAAGAAAACTAATGATATCAATTGCTATTCAATAATGTCAAGAAAATAAAATAAAAATTAAGTAATAATGTTACCGACATTATTACTTAATTTTTATTTTATTTTCTCTATCATTGTCAGTGATGTCTTGTTTGGCACCGACTCAAATCGGTATCTTATTTCACGTTTTTAATCGCCTTAATATTTTGTGAAAGATGTTTCATTTCGTAATTTTAAATGAGCCTAACTTTGAGGAACCCTATCAAATAATAATCATCTTAAAAAAAAGAGTAAAAAATTACAAAAAAAGTAACCAAATATATTTACTCAGTTGCAAGTTACTATTTGGGTGGTCTGTAAGCCATGCAGTGCCGGATTTAAATTTAATAGCCTTTTTCAACATGTGGGTGTCTTTAGACCTACCAAGTATAGACTATAGACTAATGTTGTCTGATAAAAAGGAAAAATAAAAAGGAGGATTTAACTATATAAGATTATTATTATTACCATAAGCGATCTCTTCCAAACAATCTTTAAATGGAAAAACTATGTGGTAAAGTAACAGCCTATAACATCCCGTTGCAGGGAAAAGGCCTCCATCAGTGAATTCAAGTTACCACTGCAATGAACACCACGCTTGCCAAAATGCGTTCAAAAATTCGAAACTTTCTGTTGCCCGACCCGAGGATCGAACCTGGGACCCCGAGATCTTGGCCCGGTATTTAAACCACTAGACCAACGCGGGGGACCAAGATGCAAAAACTGTGTGGTAAGAGATTTTTAATGTTGTTTTGAATTGCTTTATTTTTAATGGATGTACAAAAAATAATTAAGATGATATGATTTGCTTAGGACCCTTTTTATTTCTAACTGAAATGAAATCTATTAAGTACCTACGTGACAAATATTTTTAAATAATTGCCAAGTCATTAAAGCTTTTAAACCGCATTTAAAACGGGTATTAATAAAGGTTTTCATTTTCACCTCTAAAACCATGAATATTACCAACTTGGCAGTGTTTATCACGTAAAGCCTCCTCCATAAAAAGCTTTTCAGATCGTATTTTCGCAAAACAATTTAAATGTAAACCGTTGGAACATCATCTACTAACTCTTAAATATTTATACATAAAGTTTAAAATCGTGTAACAATGAGGCAAATGAGCGAATGAATCGCTTAATTTTGGTATCTTACGTGAGCGACGTCACTGGCTTAAACAGTTTGATGACGTCATAAAAACTCGCTCGTTATCAGACCTGCGCCCTACATAAATCAGGCGTTTTTTGGACAGATGGAAATGAGCTTTACCGCTGTCAGAATATGAGCTTGTTTTGATTAAGTTATGGAAAGACCAAAAATAGCAGAAAATCGCAGCTGTAAAATATGTGAATCACGCCTGCCCGCGCATTAGGTACACGCAGTATGCAAATATGAGACTTATCTCAATCATTTTGATACCATACGCATGTTACTGTATGTTAAAGTACAGGTAATATTGTATCGACTTGGTCTATCTGTTATTTATCGCTTATTTAGACTAAAACATATAACTAGGATATATCAAAAGTTTTGATTGTAGTATATTGTATATTATGTTACTCTTTATATATTCAGTAAAATCAGTTTAACTTCTGTAAATAATAGGCTACTAAATGCTAGTGCGACCTAGGTCAATTAAAAGCCACACGTTCCTATTATTTATATGTATAATCGTTATACGTTAGAGCTTTTTCATTAAAATTACTTTGACATGATTAAGTTTATGTACAGAGTTCAGCAATACCCTGTGGTAATATGTTGAAAATACGAATACAATTTCCCATGAATGAATTACCCACTTTTCGCAGTCTGCATCCTGAAACGGCAAATTTATTTTCATTTCTGGTATTAAAATTGTGAAGGTAAGTACGTCACTTTTTTCTAACAAATTCTGGAGGTTCTTACGGAAATAAAATATCGAAAATATCGTCAGTCAACGTAGCTTAGCCAGAGGTGGGGAAAACTCGCTTCAGTTCAGAAAAAGCCGTTCTTTTCTCGGTACTCCTTACGTCGCCTCTTACGACACCCATAGGAAGAAAAATAATGGTACTATTGTATTTTATGCCGGCATTGCAGGAAACAAATAATAATGCTAAGCATTATTATTATCCCTGACAAAAAAGATGTCATGTATAATTATAATTAACATGAGTAGGTCTTTTGAGCTGACATGATTGCCTTATTAAAACATTATTAGGGGAGTCCATACGAGACGCATTACCATAAAGGCTGGATAAATCGTGAATGATCATAGCGTGGTTTCTTTTTATGTTTCACGCATATGTAATCTGTCCCTTTCAGTTGGTATGTGGCCACAATGATGGCGAATGGCGGTTTTGAAATATTAACTCATTTATTTACGAAGCCATGTTTTTCGAAAATAAATATACACTTGATAAAAAAAGGTTTTTCTGCTTTTAGTTCTACATTCGTGTAAACTTTCAAGGCATTTATGTAAGCTTTTGCTTGCTTTACAAATGTTGCAACAGCCATTTAAAAGAGCGAGAAATAAAATAATAGATGTCAAATTTTTTTTTTGTACTAATAATGAGAATGGAGACTTCTAAAATAAATCAGACTGTTCTTATATCGTAATATGCCTGCGATATAAGTTAATGAGAGTTAAAGTAAAACTCGCTCCGCTCATAAAACCGCTGACTTTGACTACCCAACCAATATTTACGTGGAAGCTTTACGAGTCAATCCTATGAGTTACGTATTATGCTACGTTTGATGTTGCGTTCCGTTTTACGTAACGCCCCGGCCGTCACGGCATAAACTATTTTCGGCCGATCGACGGGCCCGTAAAATGGAACGCGTTTGGTGTCGCATTCAATTTTACGAGGACATAGTTGCTTATTTCGTATTTCGAATCATCTTCCAGCCAGGGTTGAATGTGGAGGTTTGTTTGGTAATGTTTTGTGAAAATATTTGCGGAGAAAACATAATAAAAATAGTGCAGAGCTAACAGAATAAACAGAAGCATTAGAATTATTTCCAATATACATTTCTTATACATGAGTTCGCCATACATTCGGTTTATTTGAGTACTTGAAATATACTTCAAGATATTTAGTCACGACTGAAATTATTCAATAAAAAATTGCTTAGTCAATACTTTTAGGGTTAGACTTTGCACTTAACAAAGTTGGCAACTATAGAGTACAATACATTTTAAAATAATCATTACAAACTTGTCAACATAAGGTAGGTACTCTAGGAAATCGGTGAAAAATAAAACGATTCATCTATACGTAAGTAACAATATTAACATAGTATGAAGAGTATGATTAAATATTAAGTTATTACTAAGAAATGAAATAAATATCAAAATTGTCGTGAAATACTGTATCTCGTAAACTAAGAAAATAAATATCGCGTACAGTAAACGTACAATTTTGTGAACCCATGTTTTCCTCGTCCAAAAATAAGTAGGCCATGACTTTGTGCAAGAGCATAAAGTTGTAAAAACCATAATAGGAAAAGCATTAGTCACATGAGTAACTGTTGGAAACCCCGACAAATATTGTAATATTATTTTTGTAGTGGTAACACTAACTCTCTTGGTAAATTGCTGTGAACCTATAATTACGGTTTTTGTATTGCGTTCCTATTAATAATTAATAAACATTGTTAATAACAGTGAAATCGGTGGTTTTCGTACATCATCCTGAGCTTCCAGGTGATGCCTAAAGTAATTAGGTACTTCTTGGTCTTTCTGTCATTTGGATTTTCTTCACAACTAAAGAAAATGTAACTATTATTTCTTAACTCAACTAAACTTTATACAGGTTTAACAATAAATCCTCAATATTACAAGAAACAACATACAACTAAAATAACAATAGTAGAACGTTGTTGTTTCAGCCCTGGCTCGCTACCGTGAGTGAAGCCATAAATATTCCCATCAGTCAAAGTTGGAGGTAGTGATTAACTCATAAACCCTCTGAGGCTATGGCAACCGGCACGCAGTCATATCTGCTATGGTAAATTTGAACCGGTAACAGTGAAATGGGAAATACAAGTATCATAGTTATATGTAATGCTATCTACCATCAACCTCTCCTATACATAGACGACAAAACAATGTTTAACGGGTCTTACTTATAAAATCTATCTCACCAAAAGTAGTCACAGTATTATAAATTTATTAGCTAATTATTGCTCGAGCACGTTTGCATTTGTCGAATGGATGGAAAGCAAATAAATCTAATGTGTTTTATGTTTTTGAAGCAATCGTATTAAGTAACCAATACCTATAATATCGAGGCAATCGTATGACTCTTACGGTGTTATTACAAAAAATAAAACGGTGTTTAAGCCTTGTCTAATTTTAGGACGACTAATTTAAAAATGTGCATGCATGATATTAGTTCAGTAATATGTCAAACAACTCGAATTGGCCGTCTTACAATTGGACACGGTTTGAACGTTGTTTTATTTTTTTGTAATAACACCGTTAATGTTTCTGGGGTGGCACTCTTTTTAAAGTCTTTACGAGTTTTAAAAAGATATTAACACTAATATTTGAACAGCAGCTGCTCAGCATTAGTAATATCGTCTACTTTGATAAAGGCATTATTTTATTGAAATCAATACATAAATCTTACACCTCTTTAACCCGTGCGTTTTACCCGTGCTAATTTACTGAGCCAAAATCTAGATGATAAAGATGTTTGTTCATTTGCTTCTGTGAGCGAGCTACGCTAAGCATTTCTCTGAGGAGTATTATCAGAAATGACGTAATCCGCCAGAGAACGAAAAAGACTGTGGTTGCTCACAAAATCAGCTAGCATAATGGCAATGTTTTGAATATGCCTGTCGCCGAAACGAGACAGATGGAGTAGACGAGTCTGGAGACCACAGACTGGTAATGGAATAAAAGGAGTTGTCCTTTATTCCCACTAGTTCTGTTGGACAGTTCTGTTGACATAACTAATGGGAATTTTTATTCCCCTAGTTCTGTTAACAGAACAAATGCAAATGTGTAGGATGCCCAGAGGTTTGTTGGATGTACATCTTGGTGAGAGATGCTGACGGTGGCTGTATGCGGAAGACAAGTGACCGCGTGAAGTAGTGCGCTTTAGTGAAGATCTAAGTTCAACAGGAGTCTTCTTATGATGATGAAACCTTCGACCCGAATCGACTTCGACCGAGTCGACACGAAAACCCAGGAAGAATTGCTAGTTACATTTCAAATCTAAATTCAAACAGCATTCCTAAAGTTGCTGAAAAATACACTTACCCCTGACTCTTCAAACGCCAAGCGATTTAAGTGTTCGAGATAAGCGTAGAAAAATCGCTCTACCAGCGGGTACTAATTAACATAATACGTCAAGCCAGCGCTTGTTACCGCTCGTCCTCGAGTTTCAAGACGCTTAATTCGCTTAGCTTAGCTCAGTTAGAGGTTATTTAAGTAGATTTGCCCGAACTGTGAGTTTCGCTGCGACGCAGGATGAATAAAGAAAGTCTGGGGCTAAAACATTGTGATATTTTCTAGCAAAACTATATTTTTTTCTGAGCACTTTTCTTAAGTTGTACAGATACCTACTTCTCTTATAGATATACCCTAGCTGCCATCGTAAATCAGTTTGAGCACAGGTCCAGAACATTTAATTAATAACCCCGTTTTCATCAATTTAAAAATTCAAATTCAATTTGAAAAATCGGGTTCCAATCTTGTTCCTCTCTTCAACGTAACAATAATGCGATTTAATAAAAAAGATTCCGTTTTGTACCTTAATAAACTACGAGTGGGCGAGGCTGGCGAAATATTAGGCCTATGAGGAGGTAGCGTAAAGCACACGCGACAGCGAGTTTTATTTTTGAAATTACTTTTACACTCCAAGATTCATTGAGATGTTCTGTCTAACGTATTAAAAGCCTTTGGGCTTTAAATATCTTATATATTTCTCGCTATCAATATATGAAATGATACCTACTGTTCACGACGGAACAAAGGAAATCTAGGTTTTTGTTCTAAATTAGATTTATATTGATCATAGTTAAATTGTAACAATAAATTGGATGTAATAGGCCGAGTTTAAGAGTTGAAGTGGAAGTCAGTAGTGGCATAACTGTCGGTCTGGGGATAGTCCTAGTTAGTCCCACGCAATTGGGCCCCGCCTAATGACGTGATGGACGGCGCTAGTGATTGGTGGACCAGTGGTTGCAGTGTGGGGGTCCGCCGTTCGAGGCTGTGGTGGTAAAATAGGTCCGTCGTAGACACCTACTATTCCACTAACAATGAGATGCGATGTACCATTACATTATTGAATTCGATTATCAATATCACCAGTAGCTCACATTAGTCCACATCTACACTAATATTACAAAGAGGAAAGATTTGATTGTTTGTTTGAATTAAAAAATCTCCGAAACTATTGGCCCGCTTTAAAAAAATATTTTACCATTAAAAGCCGACAGTATCTCTGATGAACATAGGCTATTATTTACCATGGGACCCGGTTAGTGGCGCTGCTGTCGGTATGTCAACTACTAAATAGCTTCACCGATTGGAATAAAATGTTGTATGTGTATTCCTATGATTTCCCTGACACGAATGTATTAAGCCTACCTAATCTATCTTTCTATATGCCACCGTTAGGCACAGGTTTACGACCGTGCGATATGACGTGGGCTCACGCGGGCAGAGCCGCGGGCGAAGAGCTAGTTTGGATACATGCTTCTCCAGCAGGACGACAATTGTCAAAAAAAGCTGTCCGTTTTTTTCTGGCGGTAGGTACTTTTTACGTCACACATATGACTAGGAGACTCCGAGGTCAAAAGAAGCTGTGATCATCAGCTTGGCGTGCCTACCAAAACATGATTATAAACCAGCCGTTCCTTCCAGTTTTAAGCAAATTACAAAAAATTCTTAGTTAAAAAATTTACCCGGCAGACAATTGAATCCGGATCGTAAGTGGGCCACCGCACAACTGCACCAAACTTGTCGTCGATACTTGTTTGTTAGCTTAATACATATTTAGTACACAAACATTGCACCCGCTAAGTCAGTTTAACTTTTGATTTCCGCTACCCGCTCCTATCTTGGTCGACCCGAAAGTTCTTTCAGCGAACTGACAGCCGCGGCATTACTGCCTGTAATTATATATTTCCACTGATTAACTACATAAAGGCACTGCTTCAAGACACCGGGGAGTATTATTTTTAATTTCCTTTTTCCTAAGTCGTGGCACTGACGTTCGAGAAAAAGATTTAAAACCCTAAAGGGGTTCGAATGGATGTTCTTTGGGGCTATTAACGAAAATATTAATAGGGTTTGTCGTTTAAGGAATTAATCGCTCCAGAAAATAGGGATTTTGATCTTTTGAAAATGGGCAGATGTGATTGAGGTCGGTGTAATTATAAAATCAAAAGCAGAAACAAATCTTTAGGTAAATTTATTGGAGATAATGGACTCTTTAATGCCCTCAATATACCAAAGTGGTATAATATGAATGTTATGAGTACTTAATTCAAATAAATTAACAGGTTTTGAGTCTAAGACTGACATAGCTGAGTTTTCAAGGTTTCATCAAAAAACGTAAACCTGCAAGCTTAGGAAGCTTGCGTTTAGCTAACAATAGACTAAAGGTACGTGTAGACAACAATTAAAGAAGTAAAAAAAAAATCCTTAAGAGGGTTTAAAATCATTCGCCACATTTGGCAGGTAGCTTAGCGGTCACAGTAAGTAAGAGTCACCTCTTACGACACCAATAGAACGAGCAGGTAGTGTTATTCTAATATTGGTCGGTACAAAACGGCATTTCCATAAAAAGCGACGAAGAGCGACTTTGGGCAATTTGCCCTCACATGACATGACACCTCAAGGCTAGAGCTTCTGTGGCCTTCTCAGATAGCGCCTATTAGTTCCAGGGTGATTTGGACAAAGGACATTCAGCCAAAGGATGCCTACTACTGAACGTAGGCTTTCCCTAAGGATCTCGGCAACTATCGGTACAGCTGCCAGCGGTTTCCTATAACCTTCACCTGATAGTCAGTTTACCTGGTAGCCTACCTACAAGTCGTCCGGTGCGCGGATGTAATTTCCTAACCTTTCCGCCCCAACAGTCTTCAATTTTATTAACTAAGTGTCCCACCCACTGCCACTACAGCTCCGCAATTTATCGAGCGATGTCGATTACCTTTGTTTAACTTAAGTCAGATATAAACAGATTTAGGTACACCTCTTCCTGCGATAATTTAATTTAAAACACTTACACAAAAAAAACGAAACAAAAAGACTCCATTCTTGACATTTAATCAAAACTTATGTGCTATATAAAATTCCAACAATGTTTTACGACAAAGAGTTGAAAAAACAATAGAACAAAGGAATCACAATGGATTCTCAGTTTTACGTTCTTTTGAAGAAATGCTTTCGGATTTAGGCTGCTGGGGTTTGAGGGAGATAGAAGTAGTCTCACTACCATCGTTCGAGAAAAATCACAGCTGAAGTCTGGGCGGTTAGGGATGTTTCACATGTGTAACTAGGTACGAGTAATTCAATGTAGTTTATCGATCGATTAAAAATGAGAGAAGATTTACAATGCAATTCTTATATTTCATTTTTATGTACATACGTATAACTCATAAATTTTAACCAGTTTGACCGATACAATTATATAATGTTTAGTTAAATTAACATTAAAACAAAAATAGCATTTAAAACAAAATAGCGTTAACATTTTATTGAAGGAAAATTTACATCGTATGTTATTAAGTAAGATTGTATGTTACTCCAGACACAATCAGAATCAATTGTTATTGCGACCGCCGGCGGTCTTATGATCCTGTAGGAGTTAGGACGGACTCAAAATTAGTGGCTTATTTTAAGCTTTTTGTGGGGTCAATTGTTTTGAATAAAGTTTTTATTCAATTAGAATCTTTGCAATCCTTTGCTGGAGATAATTCAGCTAAAAACTATTTCAAGTGTTTTTTTGTTACTATGATATTACATGAAGCGGAGTGAACATGCTGTATCCAAGCCACTTGGTGTTTAATTACAAGACTTCTACAACAAGGGATAATTTCTTACGGGCCATTCAAGAGTTACCGGGAGAGCGAGAAGGGGTGGGGATTTAATCATGGCGGGCGGGCGATAAATCCCGTCCGTCAATGGTGTAGCTGTATTAAATTATGGGACCCCTATTATGGAACCCTTGGTCTGATAGTGTACGTCATAGTGTGACTTATTAGAAGGAAAATTAGGTTACCGATTTTTGATAGATATGTATATATCACCTTAAAATTGTAAACATTGTCAGTTCATAATTGAACGTCGATGGATTGCAAATTTGGTTTAATCCACTATGATCACCTAGGATATCACCTGGGTGATTTAATTCTGACATTTTTGTCTTCTAAAATCACCTGCTGTCATATCACCTGGGTGTTCAAATTCCACATGAGTAAAAAAAAATATTTGGTTTCCTCTAATCACCTGCGATAAATTTAGAAAAATATATATAAAAAAAATTAAAATAAAATTATAATTAAATTACTTAATTAAAAATTAATTTATAAATTTTGAGCTATAGATACATGAACATATTATTATATGCATGCACGTAGTTACGATACGTTAGCAAGGGGGCACATAAAAACACTATACGACTCTTTTTCGCATTGATTATATTTATTTTATTTATTTTTAAGCTATAATAAAGACAATACACACCAAATTGGCACTTGGTTTAATACGATAGAGCAAGAAAAAACGCCAATAAAAATAAGAGTATACCATGTGCATATCGTTTTTATAAAAGTTATTGCAGGTGATTGGGGGAAACTAAATTTTTTTTTACTTATGTGGAATTTGAACACCGATGTGATATGACGGCAGGTGATTTTAGAAGACAAAAATGTTAGAATTAAATCATCCAGGTGATATCCTAGGTGCTCATAGTGGATTAAAGCACAAATTTAACCTAACCTGACCCACCGTTAGTTTATAATCTCACGCGTTGTTTTGTAATCTGTCAGATCTTACAATTTACCGGTGACATATAGGTATAAAACTTATTAAATAGGCGCAACTTACCACTTAATAATCGGTTTGGTTGACTCGAAATGCGTATTAACATACCTGAAACAAAAATAAACAACTTAAGTACATTTTTAATAAAAAAGTTTTATTTTTGTCAGAACACGACTTGTTTAATTTTGTATTTTTTTTATGTGTAAGCAACACATCAAATTTCAATAAACCAAACAACGCCTACGGCTGGACATAGGCTGACCTCCACGATGAAAGACATAACATTATTTATGTCGGTTATGTAGTAAATATGTCACAGACCACACAAACATATTCTTACCAAAATAGGAGTATTTTGAGGTTAACTCCTTATGCCAAGACTGGAAGTATTAGAGCTGCTCTACATGTTTTATTGCTCCTAGCAGAAACGAAAATTATGCAGTCGGTGATGTTTAAAAGTAAATCGTTATTCTTACTTATCATATTGACGTTACTTTATCATTTGACGTAACATTGTCAACTAGTCTAAAAGCAGAACCAAACGTACGTACCTCGTATTATATGTACCTATATCTCACATTAGAAATTGTTTTTACTCATACGAGTATGACACAAAGACTCATCTCAATAGAGAACCAACATATTTCTTAAAGGACTAACAAGCTCAAAACACGGCAGTAGGCTGGTCATATTTTCCGTAAAATCCATACATAATGGGATTCTAGAGAAAATTCTCAAAAGTGAATATTATGTTGTGAAAATGAACTTTCTTTCTCACATAAAACCATTACGGCGGCAGATAGTCAGGTAGTAGTGCTAAGTATAATCAATCAATCTGATACGTCTCTGAATCAGGCAAAATATATTGTTTTAATATTTTTTTTAAAACACTGACGGAGTCTTCGTTCATAAAGGTATTAATTTTAACTTATCTAATGTTACGTACAAAAAGTATTCGTATTTTAATTTTCCATTAAATTAAAACATCGTACGGGCTTATTTAACATTCAGAGCATTACTGAAAATTTAATTTCCTGTCGTCTTTCATAGGGCTCCATTGAAAACTGAATAGAATTTCGTCTCAGTCGCGCAAATCAGGCGAAAGCAATCAAAATTATAATAACTGTTCAAGGTGTCAGGACCAGAGTATCTTGACCTGCACTGATGCGAACAAATTGCCTGAGCGGAATGAGATTTTAAAGGCAGTGTAGGCCGCGAAAGATCAAGGTATTACGGTCTTATTACTATGTTGAACGTTTACGTTCAGACATTTTCATACACAACATTCAATTTGGATCGGTTATAATTAAATGCGAGTGTTTCGCCTAAAATCAAATTCCTTTTCTTAGGAGGTAACTAAAAGAGTAACGCCATAAGAAAACGAACAGCAAGGTCTTTTCTACGGCCAAACTGTGATCGTCTACCCGCTTGCCAAGTGTGGCTAAGTTCTTATTTGGTCTTCTCCTTATCGTACAATTATCCCTGAACTATATACTGGTGTCGGAGTACTCCAAGCCACCTATAGCAGACCTCTCACGTAACTTGTTTTACGATCTTGGGACTGAAAATGGAACTAAAGACTTAACGTGCCAGCTTTGTGTACTAAATTAGGCAGTTGATGTCCTCGATACTAAATAACCTTATGAAATGTAAAATGACTTTTATTTAAGCTCTTTTCGGTTTGTTTACTGGAATTTCAATATACTCTAGTACACAAATCCATTAAAAGAGTGGCAATAAATTTATTTTTCAATTGAGAAATTGTCTTGAATGTCTAAAGTCAGCGCTTTTCTTTTTTTATTGTATGGTTCTATTCCTCAAATTGATTTGAGAAAGGAGATGTCCCAGAATAGGCCCAGACATAGTACACCATTTTCAAAAATCAAGAAAAATTTACTGTTTCTGGGAAAAATACATATAAATTTATTTAACGTATAATTTAGTGGTTCAAAAATAAATAACATTGAATAATTTATCAAACTCAACTAGGCATTCCAAGATGGCGTTAATCTTAAAAAACTAAATGTCAGTAGCTGTCAGATACCCCTTGTCACTTTGGCATAGTCGTTCACTTCAAGTTTTTGTTCTGCTTGTCGCGGTTATGTATTTTGAGTTCTATAAAACGACCTCTTTTTAGTTTTCTGGATTTGGTATTGATCGACACATTACCTTCATAATGTTTGTTGTTACTACAAGCAAGCGATGGCACACGACTCCTAGATGCGCGAATTTGAAACTGCCAAAACTGACAAATGTCATCAAAATGTCATCTTCCGCCATGATGGTATTTGTTGTTTTGTATTGCTATTTTCTTACTTATCTCTTTATTTGAACCACTTAACGAAGCTATTTTAAAAGAATTGGATAATAACAAAATATTGTAGGTGTATTAGTCTATCTTTTGGTGGTGTGTACAGGTTCTGGGCCTGACCTTCATACAATTTGGGACATCTCCTATGTATGTGAAATAACATTTCATGGATTGATATTTGAAGGATTTTTTTGTACTCTGGAGGTTCTTTGTGGCAATTTTATTTAAGGAGTTGATGGAAAATATAATTTTGTATGGGTAAAACCACTCTTGTGTGAAAATTATCATAGCTACTCAACAAGATTGCATCGACCAAATTTGTGATTTGATACAATAACAGTACTACAGTAACTAAACATCTTGCTTCAAAGATTGATAAAACACATTTTATCTCGCTTGAAAAATTGATAAAATACATCTTCTTTCCCATTCTCTTCTACTTCCATCTAGTCGAATAGCCTCATTTCCCCGAAGGCTCATTTAACGAACCATTTCATCCATTTAAACTTAATAAAGTATCGAAAAGCATCCTTATTAAATTATATAAAAAACTCTGCAACGTCAAAAAATTACGGTCCCTCTTAAGAGTCTCATGGGAAAATAATTTCCGAGAGCCAAGTTGCTTAACTTAAAATTCAGTTTATTTTGCCATTAAGCCATTTGACGAGATATAAATTTTGAATTTCGCCTAAATAATAAGATCGCTGTGTACTTAAGGAGTTTTGGATTTGCCAGGATGGTGCAAGTGAAGATATCAAGCGTTAAACAGTCAATCATAATTGTGTTTAAGGAAACCAGATTTTAATTGATATAATAAAAGATACTAAAGTTATGAATGGTCTTGATGAAAGAAAATGTGTTTATTTTTTATTTTTTATAAATAATAGGCTTGCTCTTGACAACATACTTAACATACGGTTAAGAAGAAGCCTAATATGGAGCGAGCTTACCCAGAGGAACTGGTTCTCCCACACACCAGCGGAACACAGAAAAACTGTTTGGCGCTGGACTCCGGCAGGAGGGTGGTAGCATCCAGGCGGCCTCTTACAAATTCTACCACCGCAGAGGGATCCGCTAGCCGTCATCATTGGTTAGAAAACCAAAGATGCCGTTGCCCAAGGTGGACCACTAGGAGGTAGATTCCACCACCCCAAAAATGTAATGTTAATGATTGCAATTTTCCGTAGTTTTATGATATTTTTACTTTTTATCTATGTAACCCAGAAAGGTAGAAAAGATTTGTTAGCAAATTAGTAACATCTTTCCTATAGCTATGATTCACAACAAATATCAACGATTTTATAACAAACAATATGAAATCTATAAACCCTCAATTGAAAACCTAGAACGTCTTGCCAAACTTATCTAATTTGTAAACTAAATGCAGATTAATTAATGAAATATAAATCAGTTATACATTTTAGACTGCATCTTGCCACTCCGGCCGAGGTTACCCCAGAGATTAGTAGCTTGTTTAATTCCCTCTCAATATTCATGGTTTGTTTACGGGCTTAGGAACTTTGGTGTTATGTTTCTTTAAACGCAGTCTCTTTAGAACTATGTTTACATTAAACACAGCTTTCACAAAGTCGTTATTGCGTAACTTTGATTAATTTAATTTTGATTTTATGAACTGAAAGGATTCTAAAATCCTGCTGATATGACGTCATCACACCATAAATGAAAACAGTTAGCTCCTTTTTCTTTTTCCATTGTAGTGCATAGTCTATTGTTTAGTCATGGTGTGTTTAAAATTTAATTATTTTTGAAATTATTTTTTGTAACTGAGAATATTTCGTTGTCAATATACTGTTACAAAAACTGAAAGGAGACTTATTAAATAAAATAAATAAGTGTAAACTGGATACATTTTGTGTGGTTGAATTAAGGCTGATTTTACAACAAAAAAGCCTGATGCAGGCCACTGTACATTAAGAATCGTCTGTGCTGCTTTAAAATAGGGAAATAGCTGTTAATGAAACTAAAGTGTTGTAATAAAAATACACAGAAATACTATCTCCATTCGGTGCCAACTTGGCATGCGACTCTGCCGTGTGTTGAGATTTATCGCCAAGTACAGACTAAGTAATGTATGTCCAGAATGTGTGGTAGTATCAGATCGTAGTAGCAGTAGTTTTTGAATGGTTAGTTGTCTTTAAATAATAATAAAACCATCTCTAAAAACATTGGCCTTTGATATCCATTCGAAAAAATAAGGGGTCATGAGAGTCAAAAAATGCAATAAGTAATTATATTAGTAGGTGTTTTTTATATAAAAACACCTGTACAATAATTACGAAAAAGTGCACAATATATACCGAATCAGAATAAATACAAATTGACAGCTAAATTGAGTTTTCGATATCCTTAAAAAGTTAACAGAATTATCCAAATGGAAGTATGACGTGAGGCCAATTATTATGAGTGACTGAGTGATTCGCACCCTTCGTCTGTCCGTCTGTCTGTCACAATTACAACCCTTTACCGCAGGCGTGTGCGTTGAATTCATTAGAAATACTTTTAATTTATTAGCGTAGAAAAAAAGGTCCCCAACTCACATAACATTGGCAGAAATTTACATAAAAGAAAAAGTCAGATTTCGTCAGGTGTTTGTGAGTGACAGAGTATTTTGAAAGTAAAAAATAATATATATTTTTTAGTGTTAGGTAACTAATTTAACTGCAGCCATTTTCTGGCATACTGAGAAGCAATTTAAATTGGAAATGTGTGATCCGGCCAAACCCTAGGCCTTTTGAGCTGTCGTGCTTTATCGCCAGTACTCTCGTTGGATCGAAAGAAGGATAAGTACCTATAGTAAAGACCTATCTCACCACCACGCTTGCAAAACGCGGGTTGGTGATTGCAAGCTGGAGCAATGTTAGAAAAATCTAAACTTTCGTTGCCCGTCCTGGAGTTCGAAACCAGAATCCTAGGATATTGGCCCGATACTTATACTACTAAACGAAAGATAATACAATTTAAACTCTATTAAGTGAAGGGTGCCCAGATGAGACCGATGCAACTTTAATGCGTTCACAATGCGTCAACTGAGCCCAATCGATTGCACAATAATTTGATAAGCAAGTGATTTTCGCAGTGTGCGAGGGACTTGAATGACCATTTTATGCTTTAGTAAGATAATAGTAAAATTAAATAAATAAATAATAAATAAATGTGGACAACATCACATACATTGTCCTGATCCCAATTTGAATAACTATTTAAAGCATTCGTATTTTGGAAACCAGAAACAAAGAAGGTACCACAAACACCCAGACCCGTGAAAATGTAGAAAAACACATTTTTTCTACATTGACCCGTCCGGGAATCGAACCCGGGACCTCGGAGCAGGCGACACCTTGAAAACCGGTGTGTACGCCACTCCGCCACGGAGGTCGTCAAAAATTATCTAACCGATTCGATAATAGAAAATAAGTTGTCTAAGGCCGCTGGTTGAAGTATGATTGGTGATTTAGATCAATTGCATGCTGCGTAGTTCTTAGATAGATGATTTAAAACCACTTATCCTTATCCTTTCTCATATTATAAATGCAAAACTAACTATGTTTGTCTATGTGTTACGCTTTCACAACTAAACTATTATACCGATTATGACGAAATTCAGTACAAAGATATATTAGACATTAAGACAAAGACATAAGGTATTTGTGTTCCATTGCTAAGCACAAGTTTATAATATTATTGAAATTCCATGTTTTAAAAGTAGATGTACTGCCCGCGCGGAGTAACGTGTAGTTAACGGATAATATTTCTCACTTAAAATAACCACTAAGACTATTTCGTTATTTCGTAGCTTATTTACATAATTTTAGCCATGTTTTCGTTACATATTGAATTTTAAAAGTCCGCATTGCAAAACGCTAACAAAAGATAAAACATAGTTTCGAGTTAAGTTTTATAAACAATAAAAAAGTATGATTATGTTGTTTACATACTTATTAGGTAATTAAAAAATAATATCCCTTTATATTTTTAAAGTGTAATATTTGGTCAGGGATATTCTTGTATGCCTTTCCCCTACATTCACTGCAAAATATGCTTTCTAACGATAAGTGAGCTTCAAAATGACACATGTTTTTAAAAGCCTTATAAATCTAATCGTATCTCATCCTAAATTAAAGTTTCATGGATTTTAATTTCCTTCAATACCCTTATAAACGTCCCCTAAGTATTATTTTAGGTAGCTAATTATACTTCATATTTGCTAAGGCCAGGGGGAGATTTCAAAGGAAAACATCCTCTTTTTCTCTTACCCGCGGCCTCCTCAAAGCAATGTTTGATTTGAGAGCACCCTGTATATCGACAGCCTTTTATATGAATGTAATTATTTGCGCCTAATGAGATTTTGGATTATTAAATTTGATGCTTCCCTCTTTACCAAGGAAAAATGAGTGAATTATTTTAAATCTTTGTAATGGTTGATTTGAGATATTTTTTTTTATTATTGTGTTCGTTTTGCTTTGTTTTTTTTTGTGTTATTCCTAACATCATTTTCTCCATGCGAAACAGTCTAAAAATATGTTTATATTAATATTGAAGCATACAATTAAATTGTCCATAAACGTTCTTAAATCATCGATCAGATTACGATATTAATTCGATTCAATTTTATTTATTTTTGATTTAAAATTGTTTGATATTACTTTGGTGTCAAATTAGGTGTATTAATTACGAAGAAGGGTTTCTGAATCAAAATTGAAACCACGTAAACGAATCTTAATTCAATTGCGCAAACTTTGAAGTTTTGTTTTATTATAGGACTGTGTTTTATATAATAATCACATTCGTTAGACCCCAGTCTTGACTGATCTGGTTGGCTGATACATACCTATCGCTAGGAAGCGCTTGGCTTTTGGTTTTCTATACTTTTTATCCGAGCAAGGGTAAAAATATCCCAAAAATTATTATGTAACATTGAGTTGTTAATTTTCCCAACAAAACCATTAATCTCGTCCGTAACTAAAGAGATAAAAGTAGTTAATAGTTCCGAGTTTATTACTTATACAGTATATGCTTATGTATGAGATCCGGGCACATATCTCGCCTCCCTGAATAAATATCGTAAACAGTTCGCTAGGAATAATGTTTGTCGAATAAATAACACGAATAGATTGAAAGGCTTTTGCGGCTATTTGAGAGCTTATGCTTTATTTATGGGATTTATTAGTACCAAATAGTATAGTAATTGGAGTATCCTGTAGTTCTGGAACATTTTAATAATAGCACCACTACTTCTCTTTCCATGGGTGTCGCAAGAGGCGACTAAAGGAGTACTGCCATAATTTGTGAAAATGTCAACTGTCGCGGCTCTTGAGATACCAGCCTGGTAACAGACAGACGGATATACAGCGCAGTCTTTGTAAGGGTCCCCTATTTACCCGTTGGGTACGGAACCCTAAAAACATCACACTATATATTATATGTCCTACTATGCAACGCGATGCCTGTATTTACCAATCTGACTCTTTTACTCATGCCGATGTCCTAAAGTATGTGAGAGAGACAGATAGATGATGAGAAAATGCCGTGTTTTAAACTGAATCGAACTCTTTTCAAAATTGGAATCTACGACTTTTTGAATTTAAAACGTATGCCAATGTTTCCCTTATGGTATCGCTAGTGAATTTGCCACTAGAGGCGCTTCTGTCACGTGAGATCCAATAACATTTGCTTTCCACTGGTTTTTGCGGGCTTCGTGGCATAAATTACATATTTTTTAATTTACCTGCTAAGAATAAGATCTCTTTCGTAAAATTATCGCAAATATGGATTATTTGGCGATGAATATGAGCGCTTTGAAAGCGGAACTAAGAAAAAATAGGGGGCCTCAAAGAGCAACTATTTCAGAAGTTAGTTTATCGATATGAAGATAGTTATTTATAACTAATAAACTCAATTAGATTCAAAATTTAAAACTTTGATTTGGCACCGATCTTATAAAGTCACCTTTAACAGCTATACAGTCTGGACCTCAGTCAACAGTGGTGCCAACTGGTGAGCAAAGAAACGGTAGCCCCCATTGATTTAAAAGTTCAACTTTACAGTCTGGTACAGACAGACAAACTCACTTTACAATATTAGCAAAGGCTATTTATCATACCATCCTTACCCCAGCGCCTGGGGTCAAACCATAATATTAATTACAAATAGAATCTATCGAAGTACACTCAGCTTCAAAATACGTGAACAGCAAAGTTGCTGTTAACACTAGAACTAGGTAAAATAGAATTGAGTCATTTTGTTGCCTTCTTTTTTTATTATTAAAGCTATAATATAAAAAAAAAACAACCTTCTTATTACAATTTTACATTAAGTAAAAATTATACTTTAATGGAATTTAATGCAACTAATACATAAAATTGAAACGAAAACTACATAGACAATCAGCGACCGAGAAACGTACTCAACAATATAGCGCCTTAGAACATTTCGGTGCTCTTTCAACTTAGTAGCATTAAACCCAACTTCATGTAAATAGGGTCGAATTTCCATAATGCTAGGAATAAAACATAACAACAGCTACGTTATTCAATCGCGGATTTTAAAGTATCATTTTCATATGAAATCGTGTCTCTGGTTCTCACTTAATATCTAGGAGCTATCTTAATTTATGGCCTTGGATTGCAATCTGCTCGCGACCAAACCCCGTTTAAGAGAGTTTGTAAGAAACTATAAGCACTAGTTTTTTGCAGAAGCGGTCTACCTACTTGGCAAGGCCAGTATCACATGGCTTACCTAAGGTTAAGACCCAGGAGAGGCCTTTGCACAGTAATCGTCTTGGCTAGTATTATGAAACGACAAAGTATACACCTTTTTGATGCTGACTATACAAGGGTCGCCCAAACACGGCAATAGTCCACATTTCTGAGGGACGGACAAACATACTACCCAATTATATGGCCCACTGTATGCGTAGGACTGCTTTGAAACAGACATCTTATATTTTAGGGAAGATTTGATTTTACGGTCCCTTAAGTGAGATGGTTATTTACCCGAAGTAAAAAAATGCACAAAACAAAAGTAGATATTGTGAGGTTCAATAAAGCAACGAGCAAAGCTTCGTGTGAACGAGAAATTCTTGAGTTAGTTAAGATCTACATCACAACACTTGCACAGCACAGATTTAAACACCTACCAAGCTTCAACATTAATTAAGTTTCTTTGCTTCTTCATGATCAATCCATTTTAACTTTCAAATGCTTTTTTTTCTTAATCCATGAGGCAGTTACAGGCAGGCAACGACTTAAACCAAACCAAAAAAAAAAAAACTGACAAATGAGTCGCAATCAACTTCCATTGGTAAAAATCGTATTAGTAACTTATGATAAACACTGGCCAAAAGCCACTAGGTACGCTCGCTTAAAAAAAAACATTTTTAAGCTCAATTTCTCGTATGCCAGTGCCGACGCCTGAAGGGCAGCAATATCCTTTCGCCCTGAACAAACATTGTACAGAGGAAACAAACACGAGGCTAAACACTCGAGATAATGACAGTGCGTTAGCTTCTAACGGTTCAGTTTCCATTTTCTGTAACTATTTAATGCTAGTTAGTTTAAGCGCATCACAAAAATCCAGATTTTTGGGGGTCTTCAACTATAAACCAAGACTTGAAGTACTCCAAAAGATAAAAAAAGCTAGATTTTTGACTTACCGAATCTCGGGTTACAGTCAAAATTATCCTGGATTCGAAGATATATTTTTATTAGAATATATCCTTGGATTCGAAGATAGACACTATTCTTAACCAAGTAATAAGCAATTATGGGCTTTGATTTGAAGAATTAACGCGAACTCATTGAAATCAAAAAAATAATTTACGAATTTGCCTTACGTCCATTAGGATTTTGTTTAATATTTTGATGCGACGCTTCGTCCTCTTACAGCGTTCATATTTAATTGTAGGTTATCAGTAAATACATTTCACAATTTAATTAGTATTAAAATGAAGAACATAATAATTAATATTCTGATGAATATACTAAACAGTATTTACAAACTTAAAACCACTATCTATACTTATATTAAAGCTGAAGAGTTTGTTTGTTTGTTTGTTTGAACGCGCTAATCTCAGGAAGTACTGGTTCGAATTGAAGCCAAACACCAAAACTTAATAAGGCTACTTTGCTTTCAAGCACCTGCAAATACGGATCTTAGAGGCAAAGTTTAAAATAATAGCCAAACCAAATTTCAATTTACACAAAGGAGGATGCAAAAATTCATAAGCTCATAATATTAAGACGAGGCTCCTATTCAAAGTAGCTAGGAGAAGTTGGTAGGGAAATACGTTTTAAAGTAATTTGGCAGAGCGTGCCTTCCCACTTTATACGTGGCGGACGAAATTTTATTACCCGGTAGACAAGTCGGTTGCTTCATATTACAGATTAAGATAAAAATTGCGTTGACGCTCAGCCGAGTCGCAACTTGGCGGGGGCTGTATTTTTTTAATTTTCTCAAACAGGATCTTGGGCGATGGAATTCGATTATTCAGCCTAGCACCGTTATTAAATTTGTTTTCGAGCACTCGGTGGGACACCGATTGCGTTCGTGTTGCCGTTCCGTGTTCCGTTCCACGCTGGGTTGTTTATGATCATTGTTTAGTAGTAAATCTGGGCATTTCAACGAATAAGTTTATTATCATAGAAAATACAATACAACATGCAAAGTTTCCATAGAGATCTGATAACTTCAGTTCAGTAGACGGAACCGGCGTTTGACGGACGGAGATTTCCAGGTAATTCTATTTCTTAAATAGATAAAAAAGGTACTTTCAATGTTATCAAAATCGGTTAATTTTGAATTTGGATCACCATTTTAAAGTTAAAGCTTTTCAACTCGAAACTAACCGATCAAAGTTAAACTTAACATGAACAAAGCTAATTTTGTATTGAAATAGGTTCATAACTCAACAGTTCGTAACAGCCTTACAAATTCAAAGTAACATTCGATACACAGTTTACTAAAAACTTAATTGTTAAACTGGCAAACAAACGCCGGTATAACACTCATTGTGTTGCAAAATAAACAATTTGAACGTTTCAAAAAGTCATGACAAACAAAAAGAAAATTTTGCACTTCGCACTTTTTCAGCGAACCGGAAACTTGTCTGCAACAGAGTAATTGTTAAACCTACAAAGTATTAGGTACAATCGCCGGCTCCATTATAAAAAAGAACATTAATATTTTTTGTTCAGTTGAAATTTCTTTTAATTCCTACCCCAGTTTTACCTTCGACTTTATGAAATAAGTTTTATTCTTAACAAGATTACTTTTTATGCGCGAGGAATTGAAGGATAAAGAATTTCAAAAGTGCTATGTGGCGGTAGATGTTTCGGATGTAATTTATTTTTTTGATGGATTGTTTTAAACTTCAAAGAGAGTAAGCTACTTAGGGCAATGTATTTGTATTTTGTTGTATAAATGTTTATTCTTATAATGATGACTATGTTTAAGTCAGAATATCTAGTACTTTTATCTTTTATAATAAAATAAGGATTGTATGAACTATGAGATAATATTTACTTCAGCTTTCGAATCATAGTCTATATACTATAATCATATACTATAATTTGGAACAATACAAAATTATATTTTAAGCCTAGGTTTGACGAGACGCTAAGATAACACCTTACGATTCTATTAAAAATAAGGAAAAGTGTTGAATTTCAATATTCTGTAGTGCGGCTGCTAAAATTTGACTTTAAATAGACGTACAGGACCTACACTTTCAGATTGATATGATGAAATTTCTTGACTACCATGTAACAAAATATAAGTGGATACTATAATTTACCGTAACACCATATCATTAGTTCACAAGCCATGGCATTATTGTGAATAAACATTAAATCTTATAAAAGATAGTTTACTAAAGTCATGTCTGAATATTAACCTTACAGTCTCCAACCTATGCCACACACAAAGCAACCCTTCCCATACCGTTCGTATTCACTAAACTTCACAATTTGCCTAAACTATGAATCCGTCATCTATAATTTGGTTCGTTTGGCCGACCAGGGGTTGAGACGGATTATCATATCACATGAATATTTTATAAGACAGTCGGATTCAATTAGACGCAGGGATGGATGCGGCAGGAATTAGAGTTAGCCAGATTATGGAGATCATTGTTTTGTGGCGATGATTGTTGATTGTCACTTATGGCTGACACTAACGTCATAGCCCTTATTACATTGTCATTAAATATGTAATGGAATACCTTACAACATGTAATACTTTTTAAACATACATACATACATATTATCACGCCTCCTTCCCAACGGGGTAGGCAGAGACCAAGGCCTTCCACTTACTTCGATCCTGGCATACATCTTTCGCTTCTTCCACATTCATCAATCTTTTCATGCATGCTCGTCGGTTTAGAGTACTCTTGTCCTGACCTTCAGAACATCCCCGATTTGATCGTGATAAGTTCGTCTAGGCCTTCCTCTTCCAACGTTCCCATCCTTCCAATTCTTTTTAAACAACTTCATTAGAAGGAGGAGGTTCTCGATTCGACTATATGTTTCTTAATTTCTAATTGTTTTTACACTGATGCAGAGTTTAGTAAAGGACAAAACATTATTATCTCGTCAGTATGGATAACAAATTAGATAGAACACTCAGTAAGTGCGTCTAGAATTTTCTAATACATTTTATTAGGTTTCATATTAAAACATGTTGCTTCTTGTCAAAAATAAAATGCAAAGAAATGCGGCCACTTCTTTAAAATCGTATTTTGTTGTTTAAGTGTACAATATAAATAAATAAATAAATAAATAATAAATAAATGTGGACAACATCACATACATTGTTCTGATCCCAATTTGAATAACTATTCAAAGCATTCGTATTTTGGAAACCAGAAACAACGAAGGTACCACAAACACATAAAGCTTTCAAAGTATTAGAAAATTCTTGATATACTAAAAACACATGAGTCTTCTGAATTGGTATTTATAGATCCATCTCACTCTCGTAAGAGTATTCTTTTGAAGAAGTGGTAGCCTTTACAGCCTAGGCGGACCCCTCTTAATTATCAACCGCCTATATTTGTAAGATTTCGCCATAATAGTCATGATTGGCAGGTGGGTTAGAGATCGCCCGTCTTCTCCTCGCAGTTTTTGTATAGCTACCTCTTAAACGAACCATAGGAAGGGAAAGGTTTTAAAGTGCTTACATTAAAATAAAACCGGCCAAGTGCGAGTCGGACTCGCGCACGAAGGGTTCCATACCAAAAAAGGTCAATAAAACGAGTTTGTTGTATGGGAGCCCCCCTTAAATATTTATTTTATTTTGTTTTTAGTATTTGTTGTTATTGCGGTAACAGAAATACATATATTGTGAAAATTTCAACTGTCTACCTATCTCGGCTCTTGAGATACAGCCTGGTGACAGAGCGACGGACAGACGGACAGACAGCGAAGTCTTAGTAATAGGGTCCCGTTTTTACCCTTTGGGTACGGAACCCTAAAAATACCTATTAATAGTCACAATCATTTCATTTACAAATTTTTATTAGGATTTTTATAGTTATCATCCCATAAAAATAATCTAGATGATAAAATAGTTCTTTGTATTTAGAATAGAAAATAAAAGCATCAAAGAAACAGAATAAGTTAGAATTAAGCAAATGCCGAGAAAGCTCAGAACAAGCGCCAGCCAGTCGACAACTTTCAGCTGTGAATGTTATGGTTCAGTGCGAGTAAATGGCTTGGCTTAAGTGATAAGATGAAGCGTCCACTTTTATACAACTCTGACTAAAAATTTATTCTAAAGTATCAAGAACCACTTTATTATTACAATATAATACTTAACAATATGTTGTGCAATAAGATTGATTGCACAACATATTGTTACTATTCCGAAAAAGAAAACTGAAAATACATTTTCTTGAATAAAAATTAGTGGGACTAATAAGAAAAAAAATATTGGCACCAACAGTTACTGTTATACCATTTAAGCACTAGATTAGTACTAAATAACTAAAACTAGATGACAATAGAACCTAAAACTAATGGCACTAAAATGGTCTCCGCTCAGTATGAGGCGTAATAATATATATTACATATTATGTATTAAGCTATTGCATAGCTTCTATCGCGGGCCTTGAGCGTGGAGACCGAATCCAGAAATTCCGTAACGAAAATAACCTAACACCTCCGACTGGCACAGCGGTGATACTTTTTAGTTTTATAATTGCATAAGTTGATAAAAAATGCTTTCACACGTCTTTTTTTAGGGTTCCGTACCCAAAGGGTAATAACGGGACCCTATTACTAAGTCTTCGCTGTCTGTCCGTCTGTCCGTCTATCCGTCGCTCTGTCACCAGGCTACAGCTGGACAGTTGAAATTTTCACAAATTATGTAGTTCTGTTACCGCTATAACAACAAATACTAAAAACAAAATAAAATCAATATTTGAGGGGGCTCCCATACAAAAAACGCGATTATTTGCTCTTTTTTGCTTGAAATTTGTGTGCCTTCTGTTTTTTACCTAGTCAATGGTACGGTAACCTTCGTGCGCGAGTCCGACTCGCACTTGGCCGGTTTTATTTATTTAGCTAAAGATCAAGCGACGAAGTAAATAATAAATGACGATTGCTACGTCTTCGGTGTTGTTGCTTTCATTTGTTTATTGCAAGTGTATTTTTATTTAAACTTCAATACTACTATAGCGTATATTACTTCACAACTGGCCATCAGATTTTTTAAATGGAGGATTTATAAGTAAAATATTTGCTACACTTAATAGGCGGGCAGTAGAGAAAGCGAGTTACTCGTTTTCATATCACTTTACTCGTTTAGAAGCCTCTTACGACACCCATAAGAAGTGGTTGTGCTTTAATTATGCCGGCTTTGCACGACACTCTGATACATTATCTTTATTGAAATTAAGCGTAGAAAATAAATCGCTCATCGTTCAAGCCGCTACCATACCGGAACAAAAGCGACAGCGAGGCTCGCGGTAGTAAATCAGTGCGCGGAAAGCGGACGACCTTCCTCCTTATTATGTTTATTCATGAAATTGCTCATCTAAGGAAAGTGAATCTTTGTTTACTCGACGTCAGTTGAACGAAATGTTACATACAGTGTTTTCTACGAAACTTATGTAAGTGCCTACTTGAAGAACAATGCATTTTAAATGGTTGAATAATATTTTTGTTATATGTTTGGATAGTGTTCACGGCAACTGGGCATTGGTTTCTAGCAATGATAACAGGATGAAATTTTAACCACTTTCCAAAATTTTTGTAGGCGTTCAGTACCGCATTTAGAGCCCATTTATGAAGTAAAAAATGTAAATCAAGTTTTCACCCGAAAATATTTTTCGCAATGTAGTTTTAAATTTTTACAGTTTTAGGCCTGTTTAGGTATAAAGGAAAATCAAAAACTTATGCTTAGTGTCTTAATTAATGAATATGATGTGTATTGCGTAAAAAAAGTGTTGCTAGGCGGCCGTATCAAAAATTTTATATTTTTGGCGGACATTTTCTAAGTGCTTATATTGACATTTTTGTGCTGGGCTATACCAAAAGGAAAAATACGTCATTCGCTTTTTGTCTCGTAGATTGATATATTAAAATTTCGAAGGTGGTTAAAATTTCACCCTGTATGAATTGCTTTGATTATGTTCGATTGATAACAAAAATTTGATAAAGAACTTTGCACAAATTCAGTCAAACTTATAGAGTAACATGTGTATTAAACAAACTTAAACACAGCACCTACTATATTTACACATAAAAGTATTCACACATAAATACAATAAAAAAAATATCATGTACTGCAACAATGAGACAGGTAGCATAGTTTTGTCTTGACCATTGTTGTTGCTTGGAACCGACTAATAAATTAGAATGTTTATTTGACCAGAATTAGATAACCAACATAACTCGGAGGTTTGCGGAGCTGACATTTCAGTGGGTGGGTAGACACGTACTCGTAGTAAGAACAACCGATGGCCATTGGGATGGAAAGGTTTGGAATGGCGATGGACGATGACTCGTGGGTAGGGCCCCCACCAGGTGGACTGAAGATCGGGCGAAAGTCGCGGGAAGTCGCTGGATGCAGGTGGCACGGGACTAAACGTTTTGTAGGGCCTATGTCCAGTAGTGAACCTCGTTTGTATGGGATAATAAATGATAATACGAGTAAAATAAACATATCTTCTGGGAATCACGTTTACATAAATTCTAATACGAGTACATGCACTTACGTCTAACCCTATGTAAAGCGATTCCACTGAATGCTTCCACCTATTTTTGGAAGAACGTTAGTCACCTACTTCAGCGATTGTGTAAAACCCGAGCTGCTCGTGAATCCGACGAAAAAAGTGGTTATGCAAAGTGTTATTATTTTTCCAGGGCGCGAGTTACGCAATGAATGCGGCAGAGGGCGTGGCGGTGGTGCTAGCGATTCTTGGCTATGCGATAATTTGTGACATAAGGTTTTGGATCGTCTTGGATTTTTTATTAGATGCAAATAAAAAAGTTATATAACTATCCATCTATCTGGAACTACGAGTATCTTTACAGAAGATTTGTATGACTGAGACTTCATTTACATACCTACTATTTAATAGTTAAAATGTCGCTAACGTAAAGAAGTAGACAGAAAGAAACAATTGACAGTCTGAGTGTCATTTTAAAATGTCCATATAATACAACACTGATCAATATTAGACTACTTACACTTAATATTATTGTTTTATTTTCGAACTTATAAAATTGTGAGCATAGCCAAATAACAGTGGTATTGTACCCGCTGTTATTGAGGCCGTACCATTTCGGAAGTGCGTTGGGCGGCATTAGGCGGATTGAGCGGAAATGGGTCAGGCCAGGATTTGGCTGCCTCTTATTGCGAACTGATTTAAATATGATGCGGAGATGAAAAGCTATTGAAGCCTTTAATACGTGAGCAGATAACATTAGGTTGTATTTTAAATAAATAATGTTTGAACAGTAAACTTTAATCAACATGGAATAAGGTTGATTAACTATTCGGCTAGTACAGGATTATATTTTAAAGGGCTGAGCACACCAAATGAAGAACAGTAGCAGGACAATTTTAATGTGCCCACATGTGAACGCAAAAATCATAACACAAGCAATCATTGACAAAATTTTAACTGTTCAAGTTTAAATGAAAGTAGCTTATGTCATGTGTTATACATTATATTGTATGTCTGTCGTAATACATATTCACGTGTACGACTTACAGATTAATGCAACTAAGGTCAGAGCACCAAATGTTCAGTGGGTACATAATAATATTTGGTAGTTTTTTTCTGGCTGCACTGATCTGTGTTTTTGTTTTACAGCAATACAAGCAACAAGCTTTAAAACTGCTGTTGTAGTATTTTGTGTGCACCGTCTCACTCTCTGCTTCTGTGTTGCATTTAGAATGCTTCAGCCCTTTTGTTATTTGATTAACTTCTGAAGGCTATCCATACTACTTATGTGTGGATTATAATATCAAAACAACACTAATTGGAAATATGGACACCATTCACAAATATTTTTAAAACACCATCCCATTAAAGCAACATCTTATTTTATGCCTAAAATCAGGATTCATTACAGCTATTTGTTGAATAGCATTTATTTCAAATCAAGAATAGTTAGTTTATTGAGTACAGTAATCGTGACGTCATAATTTACTACTGACATACTAAGGCTTTGGCAAAATTATGTGTTGACTTATGAAAATGATGTTAATAATTAAATATGATTATTTTATCTCGTTGTAAATGAACTTAATGTGTTTATGAGTAATTAAAAAAAGTATTATCTACCCAATTATTATTGTTATTGGATAATATTAATGCACACCAAAACTGTGCCAATACAAAACCAATCAATCACAAAGACTCCAAAAGTTTCATAGTACAGTGACAACTTACAAACTCTTTTTACAACTAGGCCACGGAAAAACAGAAGACCGTTGAAAAACATTTCAAGGAAGAGGGAAAAAAAAATCGCCTCCGTAAGTGAATGTAGGTCCGCTTATTCCTCTTTAATGAGAGGCGCTTGAATTAGGCGTCACTGGCCGTCATAAATTGTCGCCGTTTCCCGGCAAAGTGGGGGTTTTCCCGGGAAAAGGGGGATGGAGGGGCCGGTAAAAAGTCGCAACGAGGTTTGGGTAGGGATGCGGTCTTGTTTTATGTGTCGATAGTATGGTATTTTATCAATGTTGTTATTTTGTTCAGAGATTTAATTTAATAACCGATAGAGCATAAATCGGGTTAGGCTAATTAATTATTAGGATATTACGCAAGAACGTTAGAATTATCACGAACAAAATTGTTGATCTTCAAGCGATTTTATTACAGTTCAAAACTGATCGCCGAAATTTGATATTTGTAGGTGATAATTGATTAGTAAGAGCCAAACAGTATCAAGACAATGTTTCACTTCTTGTGATGTAACATTTTTATGAACTAATTGTAGGTGCAAAGTTTCAAATTTTAGAACCAAAGTAATAATATTGGGAAGCCTCGGCACAACATTGTATAAAGTTTTATTGAATATAGTATGTTAAACATTCACTGCGAAAACAGAAGCAATCATCGATAATAATGCTTAAAATATCGAAAAAAAGATAGCGTGCGACATCCCTTTAAATAAGGGCCTATCTCCTCGGCTGATGGTAGGTCCCGGATAGCTTATTGGCCTGTTTATGGATTAAGACTGCTCCGTGGATGTATTTCGAAATCCGATAGTGTTTTTTATCAGTTCGGCAAAGTATTAGCATATAAATTAGAGTTTGAGTAAGTTCGGTTCCTGTTTTAGATGTCTGTCGTTTTATTTGTTTACAAATGTTTCATTGCCGGGACATTGGAGGTACGGATCAGGAGGCTGGTGGGATTGTTTACGTCGTAAACGCCCAAAATATCAAGGTATGTGTGACGGTTTATAGTTTTATAAATTGTTTTTTTTAGCGACAGGAAAAAGGCAATATGTTCAACTCGACGCTCGTTCAGCTCAAAATAAGTTAATTAGAAAAATAACATTTAAAATCGTTCAAATCTCAATTTAATACATATATCCTTCCCGTATGAATCGAAGTATAGGGCGGGAATAAATAATTAAATTCAGTCAAAATTTTAATTTTTTTTTCTTTTTATTTTGGCACGTAACAGTCATTACAAAAAAAATACTAATACTAAAAGATACTTACATATTTTATAGACAATGAGTGCCCAATAATTAACTATGTACTTAGATACTTAACAGAATTAACATCTAGGGTAAGCAGGTAATTTACAAACATGTTGGTATGATTAGAGTAGCACACACATTCGCAGAACAGGTACCTATATAGATATGATTTTAGTATGGGTAACAGAAGTAGAATATTTTAGAAAGTTAAAATAAATTTAAATTGGTGACAACTAAAATAACAATACTCGTAGATAGTAATTGATTAGCCGCCAGAAGCTTACACGCTGGTGGTCGCGTCACAATAAATAAACACTATTGTGTCTGGTATTTTAAACTAAAGGTAAACAATATTATTATATAAATAAATAAATTTAGGATGGGCTTAAAGTAGGTAAAAGTCTTTTAACAAGTTTTGACTTAAGACTATTGAGAGAATTGTCAAATAAATCTATGCTAGAAAATTCATTATTATACATAGTAAGGCAGCGGATAAAGAAATTATTTCTAGTGTATTTCTTTCGTGAGCGAGGTGGCACAAACATCTGTATGGAACGAGAGGAGCGTGCGGGCAAACGAGTTTTGGTAATGAAATTAATTCTAGATAAAAGAGTTGGAGAATCTATTAGACAATTTAATATTTTATGAAGAAAGACCAAATCAAATTGCTTTCGACGGTTTTGAAGAGTTAACAATTTGTGCATTTTTAATGATTCTTCGTATGATTCGTTAGAGCAATTGCTACGGAAGTTCAATAATTTAATAAATTTTCTTTGGACCTTTTCTATTCTATCAATGTCCTGTTTAAAATTTATGTCTCAGGCGGGACTCGAACCCGCATCTCCTCGCCCGGCATGCGACATAATTTTTCAAGTTTATATACTGATATTATAATTACAATTTAGTTGCTAAAATATCAAATAAAGTATATACTGTCCTATGTTTGCAAGTAATAATTTATTTACGGTTGACAAAAAAGGAGATAGACCATTTGTGGACATTAAAAATAAAACAAATTTCAAATTTTGACTGAATTTAATTATTTATAAATTTTCAAGTTTATATACTGATATTATAGGACAGTATAACTTTATGATATTCAAAATCAAAATTATAGCAGTAAAATAATTGTCATATCCAAACTTATTGTTTCATTTGAATTTGGGTTAAAGCAACATTACGTAAAATATGAGAATAATTCAAATTTAAATGAAAACAATACCTGCGTCGCTATTGTGAGCAAGGACAAAACACAGCGATGTCTCCCGAACAAAACTTCTAAAGGCCTACATTTTACGTTTATCCTTCGTTCTTTACACTTAACGACTCCTTAAAAACTAGTACAACATACCATTTAATGCATAAATCTTAACTAAGTCAGTTTGTTACTAAAGTGAAAATCCGTACTCATATTATAAGCATGTCTGCCTGCTTGTCTGCTAGTTCTTAACGCTTAAAGCTCTAAACCAAGTTAGATTGGAATTTGGTTTGAAAAAATTGAAAGGCAATGTACTCGTGGTAACAATAATTTCACTACTTAGATATAAAGATTTCGATCGCGAAAATTTTAAACTCTGTACGCGTTATAATCGAGAGCGCAATATACCTGATATTGCGATATAACCAAATTCTACGCGAACTAACGAAGTCGCGGGCGCTTAAATATCGAACGACATTAATTTTTTTCATTCAATAAACACTTCTTCTGTGGAAATCGCTCTTTTGTCACTTTTAATGTTTGCAATCATCTATAATACTGCAAAAGAGATTGTGTGTCATGTGGTGTCAGCATATAAATCGAATAGATATGTATATGCATATAAAAGTGCCGTAAGAAGCGGCTAAAAGAGTATTAACAGAAGAAGACGGGTAGGAGCGCTTTCTCTCCACCAGGCACTATTGTCCTAACTGCGATCGTCTACCAGCCTGCCAAGCGTGGTGATTAAGGTAAAATTCTTCTTCTTGAGAGGCTTATGTCCAGACGACCGACAGCACAGATAATAAAAGAATCGCATAATAAGGTGCGTTTTAAAGTCGTCTTGTGTAAACGGACCTTACCTTACATTTCCCGTCTGTCCGTTTCACTAAGGAATTACTCGGAAACAATATTTTCCCAGATGAATATTCATGTTTGGAAGGAAAGTGATTTATCACGTCTAATGAATACCAACGGGTTTCATTTTGGTAATATAATCATGGCGGCTGTTAAGAGGCTGCGGATAACATTGACAAATATGATTCATAGCCTATTGCCAAATGATTTTATTTTAATGAAACCACATAATTTTACCTAACTCCTCATTGGTCTTGTGCTTGAAGAACCAGGCCATGATATCGGGGTCCTTGGTTCGACAACGGGTCGGACAAAAGAAGTTACAAATTTTTGAAAATTACTAGGTTTTGTAATCACCGACCCACATATTTCATGCGTGGTGATTATGGCTGTGCCCATCATTGCTGTGGCAACTGGAAATCAGTTATGGAGGACAGTGAGATGGTTATAGGCCGTTACATAAAATTTCAAAGACGACGTCTAAGTCTGTATAAGAATGTAGGTATCTGTCACGTTAAGCCGTCGGTCCCAGCTTCTTATGCAAGATTGAAGACGTAAATTCAAGTCATATAAGAGGTCTGTAATAGACCGACTTAAAAACCTGACACTAGAATATTCATTACTTTCAGTCAGTAATTGTATAGACAACGGCAGGTCAACCTACCCCAAAAAGTTAAAGTCATTGAATTGATTTTCTACTTTAAGTCCAGCAAGTAGATGTCAATATCAATTGAGAAAATTTGAAGTTTTGTGGTAGGTTGACGTGCTGATGTCTGTACGATAAGAACGAGATTTATCATGATTACTCGTTCCATCTTTTTAAAAAGAAGCCTTGTTCTTTTTTAGGGTTCCGTACCCAAAGGGTAAAAACGGGACCCTATTACTAAGACTTCGCTGTCTGTCCGTCTGTCCGTCTGTCCGTCGCTCTGTCACTAGGCTGTATCTCAAGAGCCGCGATAGCTAGACAGTTGAAATTTTCACAAACTATGTATTTCTGTTGCCGCAATAACAACAAATAAAACCAATAGTTAAGGGGGGCTCCCATACAACAAACACGATTTTTTTGCCCTTTTTTGCTCGATATCAATAATGGCAACAAGTAAGTACTTTAAATATTCACAAAATACTAAATTGTATGTTTACTTTAATAATAAAATTAAAATAAAATAAATATTTAAAATACAAAAAACGAAATTTTTTGCCTATTTTTGCTCGACATCAATAAATGGCAACAGGTAGGCACTACATTAAATAAATTTACTGTTGTATACTTAATCAATGGTACGGAACCCTTCGTGCGCGAGTCCGACACACACTTGGCCAATTTTTGTATGTTTTATTTAATGTTTTTCGTTATTGCTAACTACACTGTTGACGAACATCATCAACAGCGCAAAGCCTCTGTCTTCCCATTACGGAAACTTCCCTAAGTAATCAGGAAAGAATGTTTCTCGCCCACATTTCCTGATTAAGAACAGTACACATTTCACGAATCTCGTTATTCCCACATTATTCATCAACACGAAAGCGCAGTCCGGTCCGACCCAGTCCTGCTATCTGACCTATTTTGTCGTCCGTGTGTTACTGGCATTACTTTTAGGAACGGTCTGGGTTTAAATGATTTTCAGTCTTAAGCTATAGATGTAAGGCAGATTTCCGTTTGTGTAAAAGGGAATTTAATTTACGAATTTATCTAGTGAATGATCACACGAGTGTAAAGTTTATAGACAGAGCGAGTGAATTAGTTTTGCGTTGCGCGTGTGTTGTTTACGGCATACTAAATTGAATAGCCAATAATTTTCTGTTGTCGCTTGTTTTTTTTTGTATTTTTTTTTTATGGAATTTGGGGCATTCGGTAATATTGTGCGTGAAAAATAAAAACGAACAGTTAAAAAGGTTGTGGATTTTTAGTTCGGGTTGTAATTAAAAATATGTACCTACACAGTTACGTTTTGTGATAGCTATTTGTTTGCTAGACACCGGGTTACATTCAACAGAAACAAACAGTATTGATTTCGAATTTTAGTTGAAGGATGCGTAACTTCATTTTGTTAGCAGTCTGTAGTATGTAAGTTTAAAACTTTTAGCGCAATGTAAATGACTTCTCAGTCATTGTCGAATTTGTTATGTAAATATTTATAAAGCAAATTTTTTTAGGTAGGTACCTAACAAATTGTACTTAATGAACTAATTGAACGTAAAGGTAGTCAAAAAAAATTGTTTACTAGATTTCAGACGACCATTTGGATCAGCGGTAGTTAAAGCTGCTTCTGAGCCATGGGTCGCGGGTTCGATCCCCGCACAGTACAAATATTTGTGTGCATGAACATGTCTGTTTGTACTGGTCTGGGTGTTTTCTATGTATTATAAGTACATATTTACAAAAAAAAAAGTATATAAGTAAGTTTATCGGTTGTCTAGTACCCCATACGACAGGGTACTTAATAGTACCTTAATTTGGGACTAGATGGCTCAGTGTGGCCCAGTGAGGCATGTCTTAAATATTTTAATTTTTTTAATTTAATTTACAAAACTTAATTTTATCAGGTTATAATATGTAATAGTAAAGAGATCATACAACGGATGACAAGTTTATGTCACGAGTTAGAAATTCTCGGATGAGTCGTGTGGTGCTATTAAAAGAATAACACCTCTTCTTTTCCTATGGGTATCATACGGCGAATGAAGAACAAAGTAACTGTCACATTTCCCTACGGCCAAATTGCGATCGCCAACCCGTGATAGTTATGACTAAAGTCTCCAAAGGTAAGGCCCGTGTTCAGTCGAGGACTGATTTTATGATGATGATGTATGTAGATCCTAAAAAATCCAGACATAACAGCTAGGATTTGAATTCCAGTCCAATTTTGAAGCGAAACATATACATAGCTAGCTGCGACACACAACTCAAATGCATATTAAATTCGCGTTTGAATACTCCTAGAGATTTATTACTAGTCTGCAGACGATATTTTATTATTCCCCTCTAACTCCATTCAATTTTATTCACTATTGTCTGGGGGATAAAGTTTAAGTTTCAATTTCGAACGAGTCAGAAACTATAAACTAAGCTTAAGTCGGAACTAATAAGGGGTAAGTCCTTGTTAAAGTACATGCGGATAACAATGTTTTGGCTTAAAATGGTACGCAAATAAACTTCAGAATGTAATAAAGCAAGTTTTTAACATCGCTAACTACGCCCTAAGACAAGTGGCTTTCTAAATAATATCGTTTAAGCTAGACGAATTATTAGATGTCAAATGTATGAAAATGACATAAGCTTACGATCGTTCGATCGTTTGATAATATAATTTTCATACATTTGTTATCTATTCGTCTTGCGTAAACGATATTGGAAAGCCACTTGTCTACGGGCACTCATTCGTTAAAAATGACTAGGCTATAATATACGTACGTACGTAACAGCCTATAATCATCCCACTGCAGAGAAAAGGCCTCCATCATTAAATTCAGGTTACCACTGCAATGATGGGAATTGGCATAATCACCACGGTTGCCAAACGCGGGTTGGTGAGCTATAATATAGTAAGTAATATTTATTTTACTGTTTCCAAAGATTAGTTAATTTGCGATCATAACATAATCGTCACGCTTAGTGGTCCATTTTGCGTAGAGAAAAGACGCCGCTTTGTCTTCTTCTTACTAGCCTCTTAGAGAAAGGTTGTAATATCCCGTTTTGGGAACCACGATAAAATACTCGATAGTGTATATTTTCCACATAAGCAGACTCGGTTTGCTCCGAACCGAACGAACGTAGAGATCCGCTCCGCACACATCCGCATAATCCTGCGACATCCGCATGGCATCCAACTTAAATTGTTGCGCAATCGGAGATCTTAGCCCGCAGTTATGGGTGGAATTTGGAAACGGTAAAGCTGCGTTCACTCACTATCAGTATCATGTAATTGGTACTTTAGGAAGGACATCGTTAAAAAAGTTATTTTTTATAAATTTGCTGACAACCTCAGTGGATGAGAGACGTAAGTACAATTAACAATTATTGTTCAAGATAATGATAGCGCTTAAGCTCCAAGTTCGGCTCAATGTAAAAGAAAACTTTTCTAAATGGCTACGAGTTTGGGTGTTTGTTGTATTTTTGGTGGATACATTTCCGTTAAATACGTTTACGCTATTTACTTTGGGACCAGAAGAAATGTTTGTGATGTTATAAAACACACAAATATTATATGGATAAAAAACTAGATAAAAAATTTGCGAGAGTACCTAAACCGTCCTCACCGAATAAGCTTCTCATAAAATTTTGAGTACTCTTTCAGCTGCAGGCATGAAACGTGATAATAGGTGCGTTGATTGTATATAGGTAGTTCTTATTTAAAATCTATAGGTATATACTTAAAATACAAAAGCATAAAGAAATACCTGGGAAATTGTCTTCTGTCAGAATCAAAAGAATCACCAGGTCAGAATCCTATCAGTAGAACAAAATGGCAAAAGAATATAAATACCTCCGAAGCCTGTAATTACTGACTTTCACACCCTTCGAATCGAAACACATCGATTCGGATATTGCAACCTGTCGACAAATCGAACGTTGTCCAATCAATCGGTAGCTAACCTTAAATGTGTGCTACACTTTCTGAAATATCTGGCTTTTGGGAACCAAATGCCAAGTGGTATGCTACGTCGGAATTCGTAGTCGCTATTGAAGATTTTAGCTCAATTATGGGCGGAATTTACGGTCGGTAATTCCGTGAACTTAGAAGACATTCGTAAAGGTAACAGTGGTAAACTGCTAAATGGTCATCTGATGCATAAACGAAAATAAAAAGCAAAAGCCGCATAACTGCAAACACGCTTACACACTATATGAAATGTAACCTGTTTAATGATAATAAACTCGATTTAGCCATTAACAAACTTAAGAGTTATACTTTGAATAAATGTTGCCCGCGATATTAAACGTATAAAAAATTCATCCAAACTTTCACTTAATTTTACAATATTATAAAAAAAATAGGATAAACATTTCTGGAAAGACAAATCTAAGAAAGTTATAAAAAAAACTAAATATATTTTAATAACTATGTATATACATTTAGCAAATTATGACTAACTGAAGTAGACTGTCGTACAAAGATATTAAATAATAAATAAATATAATAAATAAATATTTAAGACATGCCTCACTGGGCCACACAGAGCCATCTAGTCCCAAATTAAGCTACTATTAAGTACCCTGTCGTATGGGGTACTAGACAACCGATAAACTTACTTATATACTTTTTTTTGTAAATACATACTTATAATATATATATAATAGAAAACACCCAGACCAGTGCAAACAGAAATGTTCATGCACACAAATATTTGTACTGTGCGGGGATCGAACCCGCGACCCATGGCTCAGAAGCAGCGTTTACTACCGCTGTTCCAAATATTGACAGTACAAATCACTAAAACTTCGGACGGTATGAAAGAATTGGCATTTTTCTTATGTAAATATATTTATTTAAAAAGAGGCTGACAATTATAGTGACCGAGTTTCTTGCGCTGCTTCTTCTCGGCACTAGCCCACATTTGTCCCGAAGCAGTGGTAGGTTTAAATATTGGGACCATTTGCAGAAATAAAACTGATTTTACTGAACTGGTAACACACAGAAATATAAAAATACCAGATGGTTCTTCTCTCGTCTGTATCACAGTTAGAACGCACCTTTATGCATCCGATTAGACGCTCGTGCGGTTAAATAAGTTCCTAACTAGAATCTAGTCTAGGCAGACCGAACTCAGCCGCGGTTACTAAGGACGCTGATCAAATCCTACTAATTGTTTTCTTGTTTCAACTGTTTGTGAAATTTAATTGCCACTGCAATTGGCCACAAACACAAAAAAATGGTAAGAAAAGCTTTGTAGGCAGGGCAGGCGCGCCCGCTGTAAAGTATTCGAAACGTCGGGTTAAATTAAAAAAAAAACGCGAATAATCCGTAAACATATCTTTCATTTCAATTTACTACTAAGCAGCTTATGTTAAGGTAACTAGATAACTAATAAACTTATATCGTTTCTTAGAAATACATACTTATTATACTTAAAAAACACCCAGACTGACAGACAGACATGTTAATGTACTCAAATACAACGTGTTCCTTTTGATATCCCATAACTCTAATAAGGTTATGTTCTTTAGCTAAAAATAAAATGCCCTAGAACATGTGGTTCAAAAATCAATAGTTTTGAATATAACATCAATTTGAGTTAAATTTGTAAAAAAAATGTCTGATTACATTTTATTAACGAATCCTTAGTTTTGCGAGACGTTGGCAAACTTACACTAAAGTGTAGTAGTAAAGTAGCGGGAGAGCGTAACTTGTAAAAAACATTGACTTGTATGGGTGTTTCATTGATATGAAGGTACGAGTAAATCTTTTTCATTCAAAAATTCATTCATAACAAGGTAAGGGTGTTTTACATACACAGTCGTGAGTTTTAAGAATTATTTTGTGTGAAAAAATTAAACAAATAAAATTAATAATTGAAAAATAATTCATATGCAATTTGATCTTTACCATGGTCTGTTTATAACCCTAGAGTTATAGGATATCAAAAGGAACACGTTGTATGTGCGGGAATCGAACCCGCGATCCATGTTTACTACGAGTACAACTGATCCAACCGGTCATCATAGATAGGACCAACAGTTTACGTGCCTTTCGAAATACCACTAGTTTGCTAACTAGACTATTTTTTGAGGTAAATGAAAAGGCTCATTATTATCTGGACTATTTGTGAAATGCAAAAGCCAATCTCTTCGATCCTTAAGAAATGAACATAAAAAGCTTAACCAAGATTTTTCAATGGATAAGAATCAATCGTATTCCGCCATTGAGGCGTATTGCCAAGTTCTTAATAGCGATTGGGTATGCACATAAATTTGTCTGTGGCGTCGGTACTTCCCAGATGTGGTAGCCATTTTGCGATTGATTGGAAGGATAAAAATAAGACTGTTCGACAGTCTGTAGGTTAATCTAAGCTACAACAGTTTAGGTACAGCATTTAGAAACTTATCTTAATTTATTATTTTGAAACGTTTGTATTTATCACTATCAGCTCAGTTCAATGCTCAGGCTGAATAAGAAAAATACGAGAGCAATCCTTCGGTAAGCACAAAGTTATAGCCCGAAATCCCAAAAGAGTTGGCAGAAAACTTTTTTTTTTAAATCTTAAGTGCAGTGGTATGGTGGCCTAAAATTGAAAAGTACCCTAATCTGGTCCGATTGGCATCAAATGATGCGACCACTGAAACAGTGCTAGAAGAAAGCAGGCAGCCGCGTTTTATCTTCACCATTGAACAAAGTAACATATTAGGTATCCAACAATAAAAGCAAATATGTCGCATCCTTTTGAAGAGGTAAAGTATTATGTCCAGCTGTGAATTGAAGTGGAGTGATGATGATAATTTTGTACAATTTCCTACAAATAGCAAGAAGCATGGTGTTAGTACTAGCGAGTGGGATTTCGTAGCGTGGGCTGACAAAATATCAGTGACTTTTGAGTTGACGCCATATTTGCGGTCGCCTCGCTTCAACTAAACCAATTTTAATTAATGTTGCCGAAGTTTTCCAATTAGTTTACCACTATGAGGCGGGGTGTTTTTTTCGAGTAGTATATTATGTTATTGATATGAATGGAAATAATGGATTCTAGAATTCCTTTTATCTGTGTGCGGTGCTGTCGTATAGATCTCATGTTGTTGTGTAGTATCAGATAAAGTTTGTATGAGATGATATTATTTTTTACGAGTATCATCGTGTTATCGATAAACTCATCATTATAACTGTGATAAATAAACACCAAAACACAGACATTGTTCTGACCCCAGGGGTAAAAATACAAAAACGAAACTTTAGCATGCCAATTTTGCTTGAAAGCTTTAGTTTTGTTCGGGTAAAACTATAAGGAAGGCAGGCTAGAAAAAAAGAGAAATATTAAGTGCTAAAAACACGTAAAACATCAAATATCGTCAGTTTTTTTTCTAATCGTATTATTATCTATGTTTTCTGATATCTCATATTTACTAAAATAGTATACTTAAGATACACACTATTAAATTAAAATATTGATACAGTTTTGTTACATCTAACCCTTAAGCCATCGCTATCTTCACAAGAACGTACTCGACTAAAACCGAAGTCAAAAGATATAAAACCATTTGAAAACCGAACCTAACCGCTTCAGCCCGACTCTCAAAGAGTCGCTTTCCACTCAAACAGTAGAAAATAGCTTTTTACTTGAAGTTAGAAGTGTCATTTTGGTGGCAATACTTTTGAATTCCGTTTGCTTGCTCTCTCAGTAAACGAATAAAGTATAGAAGCATTTATCGTTGTGACTTATATTAAAACAAAGATTTAAGTAAGTACTTAACTTATTCTAAATTTAACTAGCACAATTGAAACTAGGGTACTCGGTACTTCATGGTTATATTTTTTTATATGAAACTTTAGCAAAACATTTTTCATACATATCAATAGAAATTAATCAAATTGAATTAGCATACCTAACAGTGTTTATTTTAATATTGACTATTGTCTCCATGTAAACGGTATTCGCTTTTTAACTTGCCTATTGTGAGTCAAGTTTCTTAAGTACCTACGATGAAAATTCATAATACATGTGCCTACTGATAGCAGTATCGTCACGAGTGAACGATGTAGATCCTACTATTAAAAGTGTTGGTAATAAACTCAAGCAGCAATTTAAGTAAATATACTTAAAATCTGAACAATATTGTCAATCCTTATTCATACAATTAAATTTGATTTTAGGTCTTTTTTCTCTAAGTTTATTCATGGTGAACTTTTCTATGCTGTTTCTGTTTACCGCATTTAGTTCAGTAGTTGGTTATTTGAGGTTCAATATTTACTGGAGTTTTGCGATTATGAACCCACATCTGCGGATGACTTCGGAAATTCGAATCCTCACCTTAATCTTTTGAACGTGCACACATTTTATGCGCATTTTTAAATTTTAAATTGGAGTTTTGGTAAACTATTTGATCAGATGGTTTGGTAATACAATCAAAATACCTAGATCTAATGTTAACAATTATCTATGTAACTGTATGGACGTATGAAACAGTTTATTAGTCCCTGGAAAATTCCTTAAAACACAGTAAAAATAACCTCAATGATAAAAACAATAAAACGGCACGAAAAGAAAGAGCGCAATTTTTCTCTCCATCGGAATATTATGAAGGTTTTCCCGCCCGAAATCATTCGCGCTTCGATTTTCAAATCAATGGAACGAAAGTGTCCGGAAACCGTTGATCGGACACGGGAGGCGGCCATTGTCTTCCGGAAGCGGTGGAGGGGGCGGCGAACGGAAATAGACGGTGTGACAACGTGCGAACATGCACATGATTTGCGGTGGCAAGCAATTCCGCTTTGAGATTTGCTTTTTTTTCTTTGTTACTTTTTTGGTGGCTTTAGGTGTTTTGATATTAATTGTAATAAAAACAGAATTACAACTTGGACTTTATCAATAAGCAGCAGCGAAATAGAAAACTATTTAGTAGGCAGACACATACATACATGTTAGAAATGAAAGGTAAATTCGTTTTTTTTTCATTATGTTTTGATTCATCCCAAACTTTTAAATTACCTTTTGTAATAATTATAGCACCTCATTATACATCAATAAAAATATAGACTGTAGTGTAAAACCCAAATAAAATCGAGTTTAGTCCATAAAATGTTCCTTTCATTTCAATGTATTGTTGAATGTGAATATTTTTTCTAAACCATTCCTTGGCATAAGATTTTTTTTTGGAGATCAAACTTACGAAAACAAAATCACAAGCAAAAGCTAATTCAAAACAAATAAGAAATTTACAACTTGTCGCGTGTTTTTTTTATCTTCTTTTTTCATTAAAAGTACTTTTTTAAGATTTCCTCCATAACATTTATAGTCTGTCAACGACCTCACCGCCCCTTTCATCTGAAACGCGCGTAAAACCGCGATAAAAAGCTAATCACCTTTGCGAATCGAATCGTTTAGCATTCTATAGATTATTTTTACAATCGGAGCGTTCTTGTTTTGGAAGTAATTAGACGTGGTCGTAAAATACTTTCTTCATCAAGTTAATGGGCCCGATTCGCACCCTCCGTCATTACTAGTGATGTTACCTGATTATATAACACATCTATTCTAGCATCGATAAGAGCAATGGCGCAGCAAAAATAGTGTAACTGTATAGATTCATGGGACGTAAAAAAAACTTAACACAATTTTGTGGATATTTAAGCATAGCAAAAGCTTTTGTACCAATATATAAACTTGAAAAATTATGTCTCAGGCGGGACTCGAACCCGCATCTCCTCGCATGCCGGGCGGCTTCTTAACACTGGCTTACAGCGTTAAGAATATGCTTGAAAAATTCGCGCTGAGTCGCAGGGTCTCGGTGGCTTAATGGTATAGCGCCCGCCCGGCATGCGAGGAGATGCGGGTTCGAGTCCCGCCTGAGACATAATTTTTCAAGTTTATATACTGATATTATAATTGCAATTTAATTTCTAAAATATCAAATAAAGCTTTTGTACCAAATCAAATACCAAAGAAGATTTTCTGTATTACTAGGTACTGTTTAGTAATTACATGACACATAAAACACCACAACAACTATTTTCTTTTGACTAATCAGTTACTAAACTCTTAAAAATTTATTGGTAGGTAATTACATTTTTCAGTGTTGCCATAGTTGCAACTTGCAATGGCAGATTATGTCATATACAGGTGAGCACAACATTGACAATTTAAAATTTTAGGAACCTAATTACCATTTTATTTATTTAAGTAACTAACATAGATATAGAGTACAATAATGATTTTGAAAAATGTTGCAGTTTGGTCACAATGGTTGAAAACTTAGAAACTTAACAAAAAGTAGTAGCAAGTAGGATAATCTTTCTACTGCATAGTGAAGTGAATATACGAACGAACTTAATACTATAGTGATCAATTCATTAACAGTGTCAAAATAATTAAATAATGCAAAAATATCTTATCATTATCTCTTATCGACATGAAAACTATCGTAAAACTAACAACACTACGAAACGTCGACTCACTGTTGTTGTGCATTTTTGTTTTCAGACATCGTACATGTGGCAAGAGCCTATGGCAAAACGAACTTTTGGCATCCCTTAGCAGTGAATAATGCGCGTAGTTCTTTACATTATGAAATAATAGTTGGCAGATCATAACTTTGCTCATCCCTCATTTTTAGTTCGGTTGTTACATATAATTTACTAGCTGTTGCCCACGACTACGTCGGCGTCAATTTCTGTTAATGAGATAGTGATTATTTTTGCAACATTTTTCACCGATGCTTCGCTCCTATTGGTCGCAGCGTGATGTCATACAGCCTAAAACCTTCCTCGATAAAGGGGCTATCCAACAGAAAAAGAATTTTTCAAATCGAACCAGTACTCCCAGAGATTAGCGCGTTTAAACAAACAAACAAACAAACAAACAAACAAACTTTTCAGCTTTATAATATTAGTATAGATTACGGCTTCCCTTTTTTGTATAGTCTTTATTAATTACTATTATAGCGGCCCGGATTCGCACGATTGACCCGTTAAGTTTTAGTAATAATCCCTAATCTTTTCTAGCAATAAATACTAGGGTGAATGTAGTTTTCCAATGATGAAAGAATTTTTGAAATCCGCAGAGTATTTTTTGAGTTTATTCATTACAAACATACACACACAAAAATATAAATCTTTCCTCTTTATAATATGAGTGTAGGCAAACATTCAGTCAGCGGATTTGACGGCTTGAAATTTACCATACAGGTTCCAACAATATTCATTTACAATATATTCAGAACTAAATTGACAAAATGGTTACTGTATCACTGCTTTTATAATGTCAAAGAATTTCTTGAATATAAAAATAAAATGTGACAATTTCTCAAATATATTACTGTAATTGTTTCGAGTTTTTCGTTTTTAAAATTATTAAATTGTTGTTGTGAGTTGTTAAGATTTACTATATATTTGCACGCTATTGTTTGGCTGGATGCACAGGACTTAGGATATTAACATCATTATGATCTGATGTATTGAACTGTATTCTTGCAAATAAATAATTTTTACTTTACTTTACTTTTTTACTTTACTTTAAATAATTCACTAACGTTTGGCACGGGTTTACAAGTAATGTAAGCAGATAGTTTGTTAACTACCCTTTACAAACTTTTTAAGTGGATTTTCTGCTGCAAGGAGCAAAAATTCTGCTTTGACGCTAACGCTAATGTTTAGTTTACGTAAGAGTAACATTTTATAGTTAAGTATACTACTTAATTTTCATATCAATTCATTAAAAAAAATTTTTAGCTTATATATTGCACTACGTTAGTTTTCCTTTTTAAGGTTGTCTGGTAGAGATCCGCCTATTGTACGAATTTTTGTAACAATAAATGTTTTATGAGCAATAAAGTGTATTGTAATACCCATTTTCATCATCACCATCTCATTCAGTCCATTGCTGACATAAGACTCTCCAATAGAAGAATTTTGCTATAATCGCCTCTAAACATTTTTTTTTTAATTTTCAATGGGATTGCTCTTGACTAAATACCTAACTCTACCGTTACGAAGAAGCCTAAGATGGAGCGAGCTTACTCAGTAGGGTGGTAGCATCCAGGCTGGATTCGTAAAAACGGAGCCTATCACCGCAGAGGGATCTGTTAGCCGTCATCATTGGTTAGAAAACCAAAGATGCCGTTGCCCAGGGTGGACCACTAGGAGGTAGAACTTACCACCCCAACGCTTGGCAGGCAGGCTGACGACCGCAGTTTTGCAAACGGTGGAGTGATTACGTTACTTTTTTTCTAGCGGTACTCCTTTAGCCTCCTCTTACGACACTCAAAGGAAGAGAAAGGGTGGTGCTATTTCTCTAATGTGCCGGCATCACACGACACAAACAAATACATGACTTAAATTCACTCTTTGTACGAGTATCTTCTAAAGTATTTTAGCGTATACTCACACAGTGAGCACTCGGAAGCCACATATCCTTGAGGTGGATCGGGGTGGACCATTATGTGCAGGCAGTGTTAATGGTGGGCCGGACTAAATGTACGCAAAGTAAGTAGACACAGTGGGCTTACCTTCGAAAGGTAATGCAGAATAGGGACTCGGGTAAAAGGACACATAGCCGATATGAAAATTATGCGTGTTACGAAATCTGCAGTCTGTGGTCATGCGTTTGATAAGCCCAACCATTTCATAGACACTGCGAAGACTCCGAACACAGTTAGCTCAGCAATTGGCAAGCGTGGTGATTTTGCCTGTACCCATCATTGCAGTAATAACTTTAATTGGAGCCCTTTTCTCTGTAATCGAATGATTATAGGCTGTTACATAACTTTTGTTTTTTCTTTTATAAATGTCTGATGTAATTAGTGTTGTGCATATTGACAGATATTTTTCTGAAATATACTTTAAAGCCCGGATATTAGTGTAGTCGAGTCAGAAGGTCTACTGAATCAAGTTTTATTGTGATAGATGTTCCTGATAGCGTGCACTATGGGGGAGTATTTTATCATACGTGTCTGTAGGCAATGGTCACTTGCTACGTAATAGCAAGGAATCTTTCAAGGAAAGACTACTTGAACACTACTGGGTTAGCCACTTACATAAAAAAACGCTAAATATCAGAAAAAAAAAGTTTTTTGACTATTTCTTCTTATTGGTCTATAAGCACGTTATTTTAGATAGATAGATAGAATATTCTTTATTGCACACCAAACAGGGTAATTAAAATCAAATGTTTATATAAAGATGTACAATTTGGGTGGCTTTATCGCTAAGAGCGATTTCTTCTTATTTTACTGACAAAGAAAAAAGAAGATTCCTAATTCGACACATCAATATCTTACTAATATTATAAATGTGATTTTTTTAATTGATGTTTGTTACTTAATAACGCCAAAACGGCTGAACAGATCTGAATAAAATTCGGCAGAGAGATAGTATTTGGTCAGGAATAGCATATAGGCTACTTGAAATACCGGAAAAATGTACGGTTTTTGTGGGATCACTATGTTTTTTCCCCGTATCTATAGGGATGTACAGACAACAGCACGTCAACCTGCCACAATACGTAAAATTTTCTCAATTGATATTGATATCTACTTGTTGGACTTAAAATTGAAAATCAATTCAATGACCTTTAACTTTTTGGGTAGATTGACCTGGCGTTGTGCCTGCCGCTATTGTTTTTTCCATAGTGGAAGTTAACGAGTCAAGGTATAGCATAGGCTAAATTTTATTCGCAAACGTAGTCACGGTAAATGTTAAATAAGCACTAACTTACATTTTAAGAATAGATACCTAAGTAACCGGCAAACTATATTGCTCAGTTTAGGTATATGCTATATAAATAACGCACTAACCCAAACATACCCTAGCATTAATTTTTGTATCCTAGGCTAAGATTATACCGAAATAAATTTTATCTTATCTTTTATCTTATCTTATAAATGTAAAAAGTAATTACGTATATGTATCGGTTGCACTTTTACTAACATACCTGATTTTTGTATGATAGACAGAACAGTTGTTATCCCAGAATTCAATGATGAAATGGCTTTTGTGATTACATTATCTAATTCAAACATGGCCGAAACGTCACTACCTTACCACAGTCTATTAACCATACAGTCGTTCGACAAAGACGTCTAGACAGGGCAATTGTGCGGGGTGTGAGGGGCGAGGGGCGGGAAAGCCAAGCCCGAACTGTGAACAAAACGATGTTAGTAGTTCGGGACACAGCATTCAGGGCTAACAAAATTAAATGTTTGTGTTTTAAATTATTTTATATTTGTTTGTTGGAATTTATTGGAATGCTGATAATGAAAATAACATCTTCATAATAATTTATTTAAGATGGCGGACGTAATTTTTTATAACTTGAGATGGGTGTCAATTTTGAGGTTCATTGGGGTGCTGATTACTACTATGCCATCCTTTTAAAATCTAAGATGGCGGACGTATTTTTTTATAATTTGATACGTGTGTCAGTTTTGAGGTTCATTGGGGTGCTGATTACGAGTGTAAATCTGCAATAAATATTTTTTTTTATAAATTGTTTACTTGTGACAACCCTGGCCGTCACGATACTGTCTAGACGTTGTCGGCATTTTTGATGACATCAAAGGCGTCGGACGACTGTATGGTTTTATAGACTGTGACACTACTATGTGTTTGTGGTCATATAATTTTGTTTGTCTAATTTTATGTGACCACTAATGGTCAGTCAAACTTCGGCGGAAATGTGCCTTTAGGGACCATTAGTTTATGGCGCTATCTATGTAAATTAATGGCTCCAAAATAATGAAATGACATATAAATTAAAGTAGCTTTACAACAGATAATTCAATCCCTTGATACCTACCTGTGGTGGTTAAATTGTGTGCAATTAACTCCATATTGTGTGTGTGTGCAGTCCACTGCTGGACATAGGCCTCTCCAGTTGCACGCCACTTAGGTCGATCCTCGGCTTCTCGCATGGGTGTTGTAAAAGGCTACTAAAGAAGTGCTGAGAGGAGAGGATGGACAGCAGCGTCTTGATTCTACCCATAAACGTAGAATATTAAATCTATGATTCTACCAGTGCCTGCCAAGATTGACGATTATGGCAAATTCCTCCTTTTTAGCGTTCCGTACCCAAAGGGTAAAAACGGGACCCTATTACTAAGACTTCGCTGTCTGTCCATCTGCCTGTCACCAGGCTGTATCTCAAGAGCCGCGATAGCTAGACAGTTGAAATTTTCTCAAATTATGTATTTCTGTTGCCGCAATAATAACAAATACTAAAAACAAAATAAAATAAATATTTTAGGGGGCTCTCATACAATAAACACGATTTTTTTGGCCTTTTTCGCTTGATATCAATAATGGCACTTGAAATATTCACAAAATACTCAGTTGTATCTATACTTTAATAATAAATAATAAAATGAAAAAAAATATATTTAAGGGGCTGCCATACAAAAAACGCCATATTTTGCCTATTTTTGCTCGATGTCAATAAATGGTAACAGGTAGGCACTATATTAACTAAACTTACTGTTGTTAACCTAATCAATGGTACGGAACCCTTCGTGCGCGAGTCCGACTCACACTTGGCCGATTTTTTTACATTCTGGTTTCCAGAGGATATACTGCTAATGATAATGATGAACTCTATTAAAATGATCTGTGGTAAGAACTACGTTTAGAATTCAAACGAGTGAAGGAAGTATGTCGTGTGTTAGCCTAAAATAGTAAAGCAGTACCCTCTTCCTCTCTCGTACTATGGGTGTCGTTAGAGGCGACTAAATGAGTACTGCAAGATGTAGATCAGTCCGAAGTGGGTTGGTACTAATGGTGAAAATTTTGAAGCTTATCATTTACAATTTATTACATTAGCTCACGCCCCGTTGGCCAAGTGGTTCAAATCATCATCATCATCATCATCATCATCAGCCTATTGCAGTCCACTGCTGGACATAGGCCTCTCCAAGTGCACGCCACTCAGGTCGATCCTCGGCTTCTCGCATCCAGCTCCTGCCAGCCACCTTGCGCTAATCATCACTCCACCTGGCCTGAGGGCGTCCTACATTACGTTACGTGGTTTAAATACCGGGCTATGATCTCGGGATCCCAGGTTCGATTCCCGGGTCAGGCAACAAAAAAAAAAGTTTCGTATTTTCGAATGTTGCTCGGGTTTGTGATCACCAACCCGCATTTGGGAAGCATGGTGATTAAGCCAGTACCCATCATTGCTGTGGTAACTTGAATTCAATGATGGAGGCCTTTTCCCTGCAGTGGGATGATTATAGGCTGTTACTTTACTTTTTTTACTTTTACAATGATGGAAGGGATGAATCTTTTAACGTGTCGACACTACACAATGCGTATTAAGAGGAAACACTACGGGCGAAAGAATTGAAAAATAGGTATTTGTAAAATCTATTGCTGTCGCGCAGTGCCAAACGCCTACACCGCAGAGTGTGATAGTGACAACTGCTTCTTGGATTGAAAATACCTACTTAAAGCACACCAAATCAACGTTTCGTAATCCCCCGATTACTTTTCCAAAACAAGACCGATTTTAATACTTTTTTCATTAAAAATTAAAGAAAGGCTTTGGCCGTGTTCGTATGTTCTCCTTTTTTTTTTTATTTAGCCAAATTTGTTTTCTGGATGTTTGAACACAGCGGAAAATTATCGATTTTTTTATTAATTAATTTATGAAAAAACAGAAAACATAGAAACATGCTAATAGTGGCAATAGATTTTTGTAATAAAAATTATTGCTCTGCTGGCTTTATCTAGGGAGGAAACAGGGGACTACGTTTGTATGGAAAAACGGCCCTTGTATTTCCTCTTAAGTTCTTATGTTTGACATCGTGTTTGAGCCGTTTGGCCAATAAACAAACACCACATCCTACCCATAGTAATCTTTATAAGAAAATAATAATGTAATTGATGGTTTTGCATCCTAATAGTAAATATAGGGTGCTAATAAAACCGCAGTGTCAAATAAAACCATTGAACTGACATCGCGGGGCATAGAGGGCGCCAGTCGCGTGGAAGAGATAACAGGACGTTGACTTATGATCAGGGTTGCCACATCTAACTTGAACAATAATTTAAATTTAATGACATGGATCAACCGCAGTCTAAGTTAAGAAGGACGACTCGGTTGTTGTAGTGAAGTAGTCATCCTACTATGTATGGGATTCGAGTTCGATTCCCGGTCAGCCTAAATTGCCTAGGGTCTGAAAAGAGTTAGAGTTAGGGTTGGAAGGCACATTAAGCCGTTGGTCCCGGCTTCTGTAGATGCAAGATGGAGTTCATAAAAACCAGTCAAGCCAGAGGCCTGTAACATTCTTGACTGGAAAATCACACGATATAAAAAAGATTATTGTATATAAAACGGTCATAATTATATTTATTAACATTCTATTATTTTGGTACCATAGCGTAAAATTATAACTGAATGTAGAAGCCTAGTGCTTTAAACTACAATTACTGTTTAAAAGCTGCTGCTATTTAATTTCAAGAACTAGCTTTTGCCCTCGTTTTCGTACGCGTAAAATTTTAATACGCAACTACCCGCGGAAACCGTATTTTTTTTAGGCCTGTGTATAGACCAGACACAGATCTATATATGTGCCAAATGTTGTTAATCCGTTCTGGCTTCATTTAACTACAAAATATGTATACAAACTTCTGCATTGATAATATTAGTAAGATGTATTAAAATTATAATATTGGCTCAGCCCTATTGTAAAAGGCACGAAGTTGACGCCAAACAACTCTGTCAAAAAACCATTGTGTTTCCCAACGGGCGCTGTTCGTGCCAAAAACAATTTTCTAAACCTTATCTTGTCACTGTGTACCGAAACGCTATTTTAGTAGCATAGACAATTTACATTTTACCAAAAAAAAATTCCGAAGAACTTATAACGATTCTGGCCAATGGCAAGTGTGACACCGACTCGTAAAATTGGTAAATTATTTCATTCGTTTTGCTAATAACTATATTTTGTTGCGTGTTACTATAATTTTCATTCTAATTGCATTGCAGTGGCAACTTTAATTGAATGATGAGAGGCCTTTGCCTTGCAGTAGGATAATTATTATTATAGGTTGATTTACTATAATTTTCTAGGTAAATGAATAAATGTGGTCAACATCACGTATTGTTCTGAACCCAAAGTAAGAAAATATTTAGAGCATTTGTTTTGTGGAAATATAAAACCTGCACCCAAGAAAATATAGGAAAACACTTTTATTTCACATTGACCCGTCCGGGAATCAATCCCGGGAAAACCGTTTTATACTCCAACACGAAGATCGTGAAATTTTATTTTAAATTGAAATATACCAAATTTTACATTCTAAAAAATAAAATAAAAACACTTTGAATTGAAAATCTCGTATTTCATTCTTCAGCTGTAACACAAACTTACGAATAAAAATCGCCATTTGCAGGAGTAGAATGAGGTAGTTAGTTTACCTGTAACAAAAATAACACAATTTTAGTGGAATGGGGACTACCGTTTCTTTGCTCACCAGTTGGCGCCACTGTAGACTGAGGTCCGGAGGTATAGCTGTCAAAGGCGATTGGCGCCGAAACAAAGTGTTATATCTTAAATCTAATTAAGGTTATATTGTTTATAAATAACTATCTTGATATCAACAAACTAACTTCTGAAATAGTTGCTCTTGAGGCCGCTTATTTTTGCGCTTTTTTTTAATTCCGCTTTTAAAGCGTTCACATTAATCAATATTTGCGATATTTTACGAAGGAGATCACTTTCCAGCAGGTAAATTAAAGAAATTATAATTTATGCAACAAATTCCGCTACAACCAGTACAAACTGAATGATATTGGACCTCACGCGACACTAGCGCCTCTAGTGGCAAATTCACTAGCGATAGCCCCCATTGTGTAAATCACATTTAGCGATATTTGTAATTAAATAACCTTCTTTTTAGTTATTATCAAACACTTCCTTTTACATATAACATTGGCGTTTTTTCATACTGGCCACTTTGATCTGAAATATCTTTTTTTTGGTTCAGAATTCCAAATTAAAATTTTATACGAGTATTTAAGAACATTGGAATTTGGAGTTTCGAATCGCGTCCCATTCCCCCACGCATCCCAATCCCAAGGCGCGGTACACATACTGTTACCGTTACCGAGTATGTTCTTTGAAATAAATTATTTAGCTATATCACTATTTCTATTTAACCGGAAAAGGCAAGCTCCGACAACTGCTTGTTGCCTAGAACTCTGACATTTATTTTATCAATATTTTTAATTTCTATAATACGAGTAATATCACACCGATATCATCCCAAACACTGTAAACAACATTAACGATATACCTCCAGGGTATCATAAAAGAAGCAAAACAAAAACTTCACAAACATGTACAGTCAAGAACATGATTTCAGTCTCTTAAGTGTATAACCAAAAAGGTTATATTAGATTGTAATTTAAACAGCCCAAGGGTCTGTTCTATAATATTACAGTTATTCGAGTAATACTTACATGTCAAACTTCTCAGATAGGGGGCTCTATGGCATTTTTGAGTCGTTTTTTTTTATCGCAATATTCGCCGCGGGCAAAGGAATTTGAGAAGGGAGGAACATTGCGAACGTATATGGAAATTATATTTTCGAGGAAAAATATAGAGAAATGGCTTTTATTCGAATCGCTTCGTGTTACTGAAATGTGTCGTAAAAATATCGTGGTGGGTAAAAATGTTATAAAAGTAGGCAGAGCGGTCACTTGATTTTTTTAGGAATTATATTTTTGGAATTTAGTAGGAAAAAGTAACTTTCCACCTTAATAAAATACTTGGTATATATTTCAATCGTTGTAATTTATTCCTATGAAATTACATAAAATTGTACGGTAGTAATTTATCTATTTAGCATATTTTATAGTGATAATAATCTCAGTGAATTTTAACTTTTATCAGAACAATACATACTTTAAACATCTTGAAACAATATTACAGTAAGAGCAACAAAAATAAAAATAGGACAGAAATATTTTATTACCTACTTAACAAAAGGCAATCATCAAAGCTGTTTCATTAAATCTTTAACTAAAACATTGGACCAGTAAAGTGTCATTATAGGCTATCGATAAATATGTAAAATAATTTCAGATTTATATATTTAACTCATGATATAAAACATAAAATTTATGCATCATGACTTTGAACTGTTTAGATTATGCAATAATGATTGATGACATAGAACTAAATTAAGAACGCGATTAAACAGAAAGTGGTTATTTGACATTTAAGAACTTACTATAGACTACATTGTATCCTTTCCAAATTAATGAAAATAACAAATTAAGATAATGCACACTATTATATCCCATGCAAAATGATAAAACTAAATAATGCTAACAGAATGCATAAGACATTCAGGTCTGACGGACGCATCTGCTATCCAGACGTAGAAAAAGTCTTTTGCTAAGTTTAACGATTTGTTTTGAACCTACACACAACTATCGCCCTTATGGATATTAGACATGGATATAAAAACCCTTTACGGTTTTGAGCTGCTGTCTCGTAGATGGCACTTTTTTGTTGCTGTCTTGTGCGTGGATTCTGCAGAGCGTTCTATGCAAGCTTTATTAACTTGTTTCATTTTGTGTGAAATAATTTTCTTATCAGATATTAGTACCTATAGTATAGTCTTCTTCTGGGAGGAACACTTTAATCGTCTCTTCCGACACCCATAGGAAGAGGTGGTGTTATTATTTTTATGTGCTGGCAAAACACGGTACAATTTAACCCCGGAAAGGATTTAGGATAGATTTTGTTCTTGAAATCATAATTAATAGTGGTTTAAAGGGGTACTGATGGGGCTGCCGCGTTACTGCAGTGCCTCCGCCATGTTCGCGGAGGCGTGTATGGGGCATTGAAGTATAAGTAATACGTAGTAATGATAGCTCAATGGTATGGGGACGGCTTTGCTGCTATCGTGCGCAAGAGCTGCGCGTCCTTTTGGCCCCGCGCGAGCTACATCTCCAACACTATCCTGCGCGCGTTGATGGCCCGCTGGAACTCTCCGGTGCTAGCGCACTGGATAACACTGCATGCAGTTAGGTAGTCTGTGTCGCTGGCGCGCCGGAGAGAATCCAAGGTGCTTTCACCTTGCCTTATTTTTTTTCTTTTTATTGATAATTGTTTTCTTTGTGTACTAACACTAGCCTTAAGTTACTCTGTTACTAACAGTTATGGATCTATATGTCCGAAATAAATATGTAATAAATAATAATAATAAATTAAGGGAGTACGTATGAGGTTTTTTTTAAATTTGGTAAGGTTTCACATTTTGCACAAAAAAAAAGAAGAGCGATATTATCGAGTGTATAAATAAAGTTGTAATGTGTGCCAAAAATACGAATACGAGTAACTTAACGAGCCGTCTCGATTTCCCCATTCAATAAGCCTCGGATTTCGAAGGAAACAACAATTGAAAGAAATGCAGTCGTTATTTATATGAGAAAAGCGTGAAGCGCCGACAATCTTCCTGATACAGTATAATTGGCGTTAAGAAGTGTATTGACAGTTGTGAATGTTCGAGAATTTACGTTCTATCTATGTGCAATATTTTTAACAAGCACTTCAACCAATTCTCAGATGACGTTTTGAACCTATAACGATTTTTTTGTTTATATTTTTTTATTAGGAAACTCGATGGTTTTATAGTTTACATGTTCATAATCTAGGTCTACAGGTCTAGCCTATAAAGAGTTAGTTACGTAGGGACAGAACGAAGGTATTGTTAAGACTGAATATTGTTTTTGGAATAGTACCATTAATAATAACAATAACAGTAATATTACATGGTAACAAAATTAAATGAGACGAAAGAATATCGGGTCTGTTTAAACTAAAACCTTAAATTGAATACAAAAAGGCAATACTATGACGTTAGGACGTTTTTCGGTAGTTGATTTTGTATCTAGATTTTTATTTTATTTTATGTCTGTCTGTTTATAATTTGAAAAAGAAACTGTAGCAGATTTATTACATTGTACATTTTCTCTTGATTGTAATATTTTTTTCTTCCTGTTACTGCATTAAAGTCTTCATCTATCTACCTACGATAAGATGAAGTAAAGTAATAGCCTTTAATCATCCCACTGCAGGGCAAAGACCTCCATTATTGAATTCAAGTTACTACAGCAATGATGAGTAGAAAAAGCCGTTAAATTTTTGCAAACATCACATTCATACGCTTTTGTTTCTCAAAAACAAATAATGCAGCGTAAAAAATGAAAACGTTCGATGCTTAAAATTGTCAAAGGGCGTATCAACTTCTGAGTTATGTTTTTAAAAAACGTTTGTTCCAAATTGAAATAGCAAAGAGAGAATTAGATCCATTTTACACGGACTGTCGTCAGTGAAACGGAATTACCGGGAACTTTTCACGGGATTTAATTTGCACAACTAGATTAGCCCATTGTCAACGACATGTGTAAGGGGACAAAAACTTAATTTGATCCCAGTACGAAGTGCCCGTGAATTTTGGGGGTATGCTCGTAAATGTAACATTTTAGAAAAGGATGAATGACAAGAAAGATTTTATTGACTTGAAATGCTAAATTCAATTGATTTGACTATATTTTGGACATATTTTATCATTCACTTTGAATTACTATATGAAGTGTACTGTAAAGTGATATTTTTAATTAAGATGGCAGTCAATTATTATATTTTTAATAGCAAAACATTTCTGCCAGACATCAAATGACAATAACAAAATAGAAATTCCAACTCTGATTTTTAAACAAGCTTTTACGTGCCGCAACCTTGGTGTGAAAACTAAGCACCTAAATAGGTATTCACAAAATGTTTTGGACTTACAAATATCAATATAATATCTTTACAGACATTACGACAATGCGCGCGTATATCGCCGATTAATAACCCCTCATCCCTCTGGCGGTAGATAAACAAAGAAAACATCCCTTCTTTAATGACCCCGACTTAAGACGGCGTAAGTAGGGGCGTAAGAGCCTTACAGTCACGGTCTGATGTTAAGACTGAGATGCATCGCGTTTACGCTGTTTTGACCATGGACATTTGATGTAGAGGACGTATGTTTTTGATAGCCTTTTGTTTTCATTTCTAGAAATCACGAGGAAAATGTTTGTGGGTGGTCAAACACGATTAGTTCGAAAATAATTAAACCTCTTTTCACCAACCACAAATAAAAAAAAAAAGATTTAAATTTAGAACCTCCTCCTTTTTGTTGATGAAAATACGGAAACTTTTTGCTTTTAGAAGGATATCTATCGAAAGACATGGTAGTTATATTATACCATCACATACACCATACATACCAACCCACTTTTCTATAAATTCCTTCAATTAGCTGTTATTACTCTTCGTATTATTGACTAGTAAAAAGAAATCAATAAATCAATACAATAAATATATTGTTTTACTTCTGAGTGTTTGAGTTACCTTTGTTGTTTCTTATTCTATTATTAAGGAATCCTTTTCATTAGGATCAAAGCAATGTAAGTGAACTTGTCCAAAATGATAATTATGATATCATTGTACTAGGAACAAAATATGTTACGAACAAAAATACCTTGTATTACGAATTCTAGTTTTTGTACGCCGGTCGTAAAAGCCTCTTTCGTAAATGCGTATGTCTGTGATGATGGAGATTATCTGTGGTTGTAAGTGCCACGAGTTTTTCACGGCGTATTGACCACGGTTGTGGGGGAATGTTTGGCTTGTCTTCAACGTTAAGTAAGACCCGCCATTAGCTTTATGGATGAGAAAAAGTATTTATGTTATCTGCTACAAGGCAGTAAATATACGAATGTTAGTACAAAGTGCTAATAAACTTAAATGTGAAGTGACGAGGAAAGGGCTATCTATAGTGCCACAAATGACGAAGAAAAAAGTTAATTGTTTTTACTGGCTATTTTATTTTATTAAGTCATCGTCATTATTGGTTCACTCTGATGTAACTTCACTGTTTTACAAAAATACGCATCACACTTAAATCGTCTACTTCGTTTTCACTTTACTTCATTTTAGGAACGCGTAGAGGTATACAATTAACACCAAATACTGCAGTCTGCAGTCTCTTGGAGCCATAAAATTAAACCTTCAAGTCAAAGCAATCCAAATGTTTAGACTTAAAGGTTTATGTTTGTCGCACTTTTCATACAAAAAGCTATTTCTTGCAGCAGAAGTATTAAAAAAACTTCAATTTAGCGTAGTTTGTATGTGTGTCTCAGAGAACCGTCAGTGCGCTATTCCGAGTCTCAATTTTCTCCTTTTTTTCTTCAGTTGAAAATAATAGATAATTTTCACTAAATCCACTGCTATTTTTAGGTAAAGATAAACATAACGGAGATAATCCATTACTATTGTTTGGAACATTACACTATACGCACCCATATGTGAGCATACTAAGACGCTGAACACAGATGCGGTCAGGCTTACCCTTTCTTGAAAGCTCTTGACACCGACCAGCATAAACAGACCCGCCTTAAACTTACTACACTCCCCTAACACTGTCTAAATTAACCCGCCCGAGAGGACTGGGGGAAGATCATCCTACAATGGGTAGTCTGCGAAACATGACCACTTCAGCAGGCCTTATTTGAGACTCGAGGGCTCACCACTCAATGAAGATCTCTCCTTCCACTTAAATCAAAGGCAGAGTAATGCCTCTACATAATGGATACTGTTGCGATGTTGCCCAATTTAATTAGATCCTCTCCTCAATGAGAAGTTTATTAGTATACAGATCTTCAAACTTGGTTGTGGTGTAACGGATTACCGTCAATAAATAAGTAGCATTAGCATTATGTTTGAATGATGGTAAAGCTTCATTTGAGCCGATTTTGGCAAGAATTCTGGTTTTCGCCAAGCTGGTTAAGTAGGAGTTAATTAATAATTCAAGTAAGTGTACCGGGGCTCATGCTGATGAGTTAGTGGTAAATATCAAAATTTTTGGTAAATAAATATCTAAATCTTGAAATGAATAACAGCTTCAATTATTGCTTGCAGTTTTGCAGTGGCTTGATTATGATTGAAGTAAGGTTAAAATATAGGAGGAGACAGGCCTTCTTTAGCGTGTGCATAAACTTGCAACTTTATCATTACAATTTTTTACAGATTAAAATAAACTCATACAAATTCAAAGACTATTTCTAATTGAGTTGCTGCATATGGATTGTCAAGGTTTTTTTTAAATCGAATCTTTGATTTCAGAATCTACTTTTGGCAATTAAAAGATAATATTAACCATGAAAAAAAGGAAAAAATGACCAAAACGTAAAATAAACCGCACATTAAGGCCGCATTAGCCAGTTTGAACCGGCCCAAACCGGCGCAGACCGTTGAATCTGAACCCCACCCCGGAACCACTTGCGATGATAATTACGGAATAACTACCACGTGAAGTTTGTAATTGAAACCGACGTCGTGTATGCGAGCACTCGGGCGTCGAGAGGTAAAGCATATTGTATGATTACATATGGAAATGTTTCTGGAATTCAAACACGACGTTCTACGCGAAACGCGGCTGACGCGAAATTCAGTAGACTTTTTGAAACTCTGAAATGCAGCTGACGTAAAATCCAGCAGAATTTTAAAAGCTGGTTCAGATTTGGGAGTAGATAAAGCTACAGGATAGAACCGTATGGAACGAAAAAAAATCGACGATTGCCTTTGATTTCTTGTTTGGCATCAGCATTATGTAAACAACAGTAGTGTTAGAGAGAATATTTCCGATAATTTGCATTTTAATTCCAATTTACATAATCTTTATCGTAGAAATTAAACAAGTAGTAAGTCTTTGTGAAAATATAGAGACGAAAATAGGTTTGACAATCTCCTACTAGATCTAAGATCTTTTTTAATATATCATAGTAAAAACATTTATCTGCTTCTCATATTCAGCATTTTTGATTGTAGGGCCCTGTCCAGATTTCAATTTCATGCCGTACATTACAAAGTTTTCTTTTGTGCCAAAATACTCTCTTCTTAATACTCTTCTATTAAGTTACGAATGCTTAAGCACATAAAATACAATTTAAAACCTGCATTCTCTTTGAAACAGCTACATATTTTCCTAAACTCTCCACAATATTCATTAAACCCTCAACCGTCAGTGCAATTAGTAAGGCACGCCGCGTAAACAGTTAATTAGTAGTTAACATGTGCATTTTGTGTCTGTCTGTCGCGCGCCGCACTATCCGCCTCGTGTTGCTCAAATGAATGGATGGTAAGTTTGATATTATAGTAGCAGTAGAATGGGGACAATTTTAGAAAAGTACCTATTTTAATTTAGATTGTAAATATCTCAAAATTTCTAGAAGTAAACATTAAATGTTATTTAAATCCAGCATCAAGGTCGCTTCAGCTCATTTTAATCCGGTAAAAATCTGTCCTTTTAAATTGCAAATGCGAGATTTTTTAGCAGCATACACCACTATAAAATGTTTATAGTTTAGTGTTATTAAAATATTTTTGGATCCTAACCGATAAGCAGAAAAAATTCAAAAGAATAACCCAAATATATTTTCACCTTTCCAACAAACAGTTTTCGGAAACATCCGACACCGCACAGTTCAGTGATTGAAAAACAAAGAGACTATACGAAAACAGAAAAAAAAACATTGGACACCGGCCGTATCCACAACAAACGCTTTCCCCTAGAAGCGTGCAAACGGAATAAAACACTTAGAAAAAATCCAATAAAACCGCAAAACGTATCACACGTAGTTATAAATCAGTGTGGGTGCGCGAATTAATTCATTTCCTCTCAGGAAAGTGGGGAAGGCACGCGCTAGTACGTGACAGACAGGACTTGGCCATAACTAGATTCACTGACTCTTACAACGAAGGCGATAGAGTTCAAAGTTCAAGAGCTATAAAAGGTGTTGACCGATCGTGAACAGCTGGCTTTGAATTTCTGAATGGATACTATGAATACATGGGCGTTCTGCGAAAGGATAGCCGTATTTGTGCACCGGCTTATCGCAAGCTTGATCTCCGTTTAAAAACTGCAAAATATCCGTTGGAAGATGATATTCAAATACGAAATCACCACGACCCAAGTACAAGTAATCGTGTCATGTGAGAGTTAAACTTTTGTTAATACATATTTTCAGATAAAAGAACCACTAAACCTAATCAGACACTCTACAAAGAGATTACAAACGGGTGTAATTAAAAAAAAAATTGGCCTTTGTCTCAATTTTATACGATATCAATTAAACAAGATTAAATCTTTCAATTTGCAGAGGAGTACCTCAGGGTACTACTCTCGGACCGTTATTCCATTTCGTCTTTGCCCATCAGCGTTCCTGAAAAGCCTGATTTACAACACAACAAGCTTTATAGTCTGCCTAAAACGACGACAATAAAAAGTTGTGCCATAAACGCTGCCGACTGTCGGGACACTTATTGCGCGCACTTTTTATTGTCCCACTGATATACATTCCATGGCGAAAATTTAACTGGGTCGAAGGGATTCGAAGGAAAAATATGGTGGGCTTATGTTTGGGCTGTTATTTTGTAAACGTTTTGTTTTTGTTAATATTGCAAATTATTTGACGTTTGAAATATTTGGGGATTTTAGATACCGTTACAATATTTTTTGCTTTTCTGTTGGATACTTAAATTTCACATCTTTCTTTATTGTTTTTCCTTCTGTATTACCATAATTTACAATGGATTTAAATTCACATCGCTAGGAATCCCGGGTTAAAGCCAATATTAAAATAAAAATCGATTTACACAATTTTCAACTCAATATCTCCAAAATAAAAAAAATGAAATGGAGTTCACTTATTATAATGAAATTTAATACTTACAATGAGGACATGAAAGTGAAAACAACCAGAAGATAACATAGGGTTTTCCATAGGGAAAGAAATATTTCTTTCCCTATGGTTTTATTAGGAACCGACTTTTTATCAAATTAACACAGAATTTCAATTCAGCAAATTTTTATAGTGTTTTTAGTTCAGACTCAACAAAGACTTTCGTCCAGACATCAAAACATATTGACGACCAATATAATAAGACGCAAATTGAAATATTAGTCGACACATACGATTTGACATGAGATTTGAAAATACATTCCAGATAAGGAAGCAATCTCGCCCGACTGCGTGGGCCAACGATAGGAAATTGCGATGTCTGGAGATGTACTGCCGAGACCTGTGTCTGGATATGATTGCTTAATATGATAATATTAGTTCAACGCTTACGAGCTGTGAATTGTGATAAACTATTTTTATTTCGATCTAAAAACTATGGAATTATATTTAATAATTATTTGAAATGATTTCCAAATGAGATATACTGTTATTGTTTCCAAACTTAATAATTAGGCACTTTGTTATTACCCAAAGCGAATGTACAGGTGAAAATAATGAATAGCGTTCTAATCTAATACTATAAGTACTGTTTCTGACTTTATACCTTGGACTTTTTAGAGAAAATAGTAATATTTCGATGAAAACGCAAACAGCTTATGATGTTAGGCCAAAAAAATACATCATAATAAGGTGATGGTTTAAAAAATCTGCAAAGCAAATTTGTATGTAGATAACAATATCCCAGTACTATTCAAAATTATTATATAAATAAATATTTAGGACATGCCTCATTGGGCCACACAGAGCCATCTAGTCCCAACTAAGCTACTATTAAGTAGCCTGTCGTATGGGGTACTAGACAACCGATAAACGTACTTATATACTTTTTTTTTTTCTAAATATATACTTATAATACATAGAAAACACCCAGACCAGTACAAACAGACATGTTCATGCACACAAATATTTGTACTGTGCGGGGATCGAACCCGCGGCCCATGGCTCAGAAGCAGCGTTTACTACCGCTGATCCAAATGGTCGTCGTCGTTATATTTTAAGGTTCAATAAATGCTAACTCTGTACGAATAGTTTGAATCTTAGGTTATCCTTTATCCTCGCCTTTAAAACGAAATTTCACTCCGGAAAGCAGAACTCCTTATTTGCAGCCACACTCTCAGCACTCCCATTTCGCTGATAAGTCCCAAGGGACCATCCGATTCCTTAACCGACGTTCGATAAGCCAGTTCTCTTGGGCCCCTAATCTGTTCGCCTCCGATCACTCGTTAGACGACCGATAAACGATTTTGTTCAAAACGTTATAAACGTGGAAGCAGACGTGGCACTGGAGACTTGGATTATTAAGTTTTCAAAACAAATATGAGTATACAAATATGAGTATATACGAGCGTAATAATGAAACCGACGGTTGCAAAGAGATGCTGTTGAAATAACAGAGAAAGAATATTGCTTGGTTGAATGTTATTTTTATATTTCAAAGTTTATTTTAGTAGTTTTGTAAATCTAGTTAGAAATAATTAAAAATGAGATTAAAATTGTTGAAAAATAATTTACAACAAATATTTGATCACTAACATGGCATTGGAATATTATTTTTAGTACTAAACTATAATATATAACTATATTCCAACATTCTTTAAGTTTACCATGAAATTGGTAAATTTGACTTTTTGTTACAATGATTCACAAAGTTATTATATTATTACTGTTAAGGTGTAAGGTATTATAATACCTCATTATAAGAATGTTGCCATAATCTGAAGTGAACTTTAACTTTTGTTCGTTCATGCATTTACATTATACTGAGCATAACCTACTGAAACTAATAATAGACGTACAGAAATTCTAAAACATATAATTATATTATTTTAAAATTATTTTTCTAGTTATTACTTCATTGGTATAGATTGTGACAATATTCCAAATTGAATTATTGTATAGTGTAAGAAAGGGTGTAAATAAAAACGTACTTTAATGAACTTGCTCAATATACAAATTAAATGATAAATCTAGATCCAGGATCTAAAAACATGTGTCAGGATCACGGAACAAATGAAAGTATTTTGTCCATACAGTTTGATATTCAAGTTTGGTTTTGCTAACCATCTTTGATGTTCATCGTATGGTTGTTCTTGCATCTTGTCATTGAACTGTCTCGTTGTTAGCTCCAGACACCCAGTCCTAGTTTAATTGGCCACCACTTCTGGTCGAGCGGACACAGGTTCGGTGTCTAGATCGAACACTTCAAAGCGATTCGCCTGTATCGATAATTAGGATCTGTCGGTCCACCTGTTACTATGCGTATTCATACATCAGCGATGTTCTTGCACAAACATCGGGAATACTGCCATGGCGGTTGATAAACATTTTATAGCAATTGTATGATTTGTAAGACGCCCTGCGGCCTTACGGCTGGTCCTAATAACCTATCTACCTTCAGTTTTGGCATATCGGAGATAGAAAACAACTTCTGTCTTTGTTTCTCTGGACGGAAAAATCAGAGATAGAAACTGTTTCCTATCTCCGAAATGTCAAAACTGGCGATAGATAGATTATTGGGACCGGCCGTTAGTCATGTTGCTTACTAATAAATATCGTATACGTTCGACGAATAGATAACAAAAGTATGAAAATGACATTAAGAGGAAACACTACGGGCGAGAGAATTGAAAAATAGGTATTTGTAAAATCTATTGCTGTCCCGCAGTGCCAAACGCATTCACCGCAGAGTGTGATAGAGACAACTGCTTCTTGGACCGAAAATACCTACTCAAATAGCACACCAAATCAACGTTTCATAGTCCCCCGATTACTTTTCCAAAACTCGACCGATTTAAATACTTTTTTCATTAAAAATTAAAGAAAGGCTTTAGGCATGTTTGTATGTTTTCTTATTTTTCTAAAATTTTGCCAAATTTGTTTTCTGGATGTTTGAACAAAGCGGAAAATCTGGCGAATTTTTTCGATTTTTGAGGGCTCATATCTTTTTTATTAATTAATTCATGAAAAAACAGAAAACATAGAAACATGCTAATAGTGGCCATAGATTTTCATAATAAAACAGTTTTGCTCTACTGGCATTATCCAGGGAGGAAACAGGGGACTACGTTTGTATGGAAAAACAGCCGTAGTATTTCTTCTTACTTACGAAAAATCGATCGTAAGCTACTGTCATTTTCGTAAATTGCAACTTGTCTAAGGCAGGTTGGTTGGCATTATTTTTACTACAAACTCGCAGACCTGAGAGCGAACAGTAAAAGCTTTTTTTTACCATGTCTCCTCTGTTTTTACGACCTCCGTCATCAATAATATTAGATTAGAAAAAATATATTTTTTTTCTATCTGCATTAAACAATTTAATTGGCTGAAGAAGGTCGCTGGTAGTGCCTGGATGAGGAAAGCGGGGGATCGTGCACTGTGGCGTGCCCTTGGGGAGGCCTACGTCCAGCAGTGGATTGCAATAGGCTGATTGATTGATTGATTGATTGAATAAACAATTTAATGACATTAGGTAAACATCTTGATATTTAGCACCTTGCAAACCCAGACAGATCAGTTGCGGCCGTGTGTCTTAGGAGGGTTGTACACGAACCACAACACAGGGCGGACGTGCAAATTCTGCGACCACGACTCCGCAAACATTTGTAACGCCGTGCGTTTGTATTTGCTGTAAGGTATGATGACTGTCGAGCGTTTGTGTTTGCCCTTATGCCTTGTTTAAACATCGCAAATCTGTGGTACATTTCTAACGTCATAGAGGGAGAGCCTTGTGAGTATAATTTAGATAGGTAGCAACCACAGAACATGGAATAAGGTTAGAAAGGCTGTCGTGTGCCATTGGTACGAGAAACAATGTCGCCGCTTGCACCCCACTACACATAAACGAGTTAAAATAACGCCAATAAGGCAAATTCTTTTGACGTTATGCCAAATTGTTAACGGTTTCGATTGTACAGACAACGGCAGGTCATTGAATTGATTTTCAACTTTAAGTCCAACAAATAGAGATCAATATCAATTGAGAAAATTTGACATTTTGTAGTAGGTAGACGTGCTGACGTACATAAAAAGTTACCTTGTACACTACAAACTTAGATAAGTGTAGCCTGGGACTAAGGTATTTTAGATTTACAGAAAATTACTTTAAGTCAGATGAATTAGGTTTTCATAACATGTTTTAGTTAAAGATGTGCGAAATCAGAATAGTTACAAGGATAACGTCTGCGTTATTCCACATTACTTACATAGCACAACATTACATCTATACTAATATATTAAAGCTGTGAGTTTGTTTCTTTGTTTGTTTGTTTGAACGCGCTAATCTCAGGAAGTACTAAGAACCTACTGGTTCGAAATGAAAAAAATATTTTTGTGTTGGATAGTCCATTTATCGAGGAAGGCTTTAGGCTATATAACATCACGCTGCGTGCGACCAATGAGAGCGAAGCATCAGTGAAAAATGTTGCAAAAATTATCGCGATTGCACAATAACAGAAATTGACGCGGACGAAGTCGCGGGCAACAGCTAGTAATTCATAACATAAGAGCGTAGTCTAAACGAGATATATCTGTAGAATCAGAAAATAACATAGATGAAATTCAAATTACTCAAATTAGTATTTTAATTTCATGAGTAACTAACTATCCGAAACTACCTGATAAACGGAGCTTTTTAATTTCTTAACCAAATCTTATAAGAAACAATTACATTCCTAGATCAGTATCTGTATGCAGAACCATCTATAACATCTGATGTGAACACAGCATAACGAACAATAGTGAGGCGTCTCGCCTTAAGATACGGCTCCGTGCATTTGAATTTCCCCACAAGCCGCAAGGTAGTAACACACTCGTATATTGATAGTCGCACGTGTGTGTTTGCCCTAAGCTACGATACCCGCAAGCTATTGTTGCGGAGAGTGATCGCATGTAATAATATTTCGCTTGCTAAACAATTTAACTACATATGTACTTATACAGTAGATGTAGTTAGGGCATCAAGAGTATTAGATTCAGGCTTTGTGTTCACCACAAAAAATACCAACTTACATGTTACCTTAGATGTTACATTAAAATGAGAAAAAAACTAAAAGTATTTTAATTTTTAACCGTCTAAAAAGGGGAAGTTCTCGACTCAAATTCCAAATTCAAATATTTTTTTACGGAGATGGACGTAAACCGTTCCATGTTCGTTTTTGTAAAAAAAAACTTAGTCACCTTTGGTGAAACTTGAACCAGACCAGCATACCAACCGGGGCGTATAGGTACTTGCCCCGGTTTCTCCTTCTTTTGTGATCTATGACCAGTGGAGTAATGCTAATGATGAAGATGATCGGTTATTTTTTTTGTAAAAATATTTTCGTATAACATTTCAAGCTTGACCATTCCTATTCATAACCGAACATTCATTTACGTGAACAAAAGCCTCCGATTGCGCGTGAACGCTGACATTCCACAAACAATGAGACCTGGGGCCGAAAGCCGAGACCGCGCCGAATTTATGATTCGGTCTCGGTGGCTTATTCAATGATTTCATTATGTTCGTTCTTACTGTTTTTTTACGAAAATGTCAAGAGCTCCAGCCTTTTTACGGAATAAGCATTTTTTCAAATAAGCACCGAGCTGATTAGCGTAATAGAACATTGATAGAACAATAGTCCAGGATCGATAACTTATTTGGTAATAACAAAAAAAACTTCACAAAGCTAGCTCGAGTGGCTAGGAAGCGGCCTGACAAACAATTTTCTAGTACCTGAAACACTGGATTCTTGATACTTACATGTAGCTTATCTATTAATTAATCTGCTCATTAAGAGGAAACACTACGGGCGAGAGAATTGAAAAATAGGTATGTGTAAAATCTATTCCTGAAGCGCAGTCCCTAATGCCTTCACCGCATAGTGTGATAGAGACAACTGCTTCTTGGACCGAAAATACCTAAAAAAAGCACACCAAATCAAGTTTCGTAGTCCCCCGATTACTTTTCCAAAACTAGACCGATTTAAATACTTTTTTCATTAAAAATTAAAGAAAGGCTTTGGCCGTGTTCGTATGTTTTCTTTGTTTTCTAAAATTTTGCCAAATTTGTTTTCTGGATGTTTGCACACAGCGGAAAAACTGGCGATTTTTTTTCGATTTTTGAGTGCTCATATCTTTTTTATTAATTAATTTATGAAAAAACAGAAAACATAGAAACATGCTAATAGTGGCCATAGATTTTTGTAATAAAAATTATTGCTCTACTGGCATTATCCAGGGAGGAAACAGGGGACTACGTTTGTATGGAAAAACGGCCCTTGTTTCCTCTTAATAGAAAAAAAAATTTATATTCAAATATCAAATTATAAAGATGTGAGGAATCCAGGGAGGAATGCATAATTGTCGATTGCATTGCATTAATCGTAAAACCTAAATAGTTTTTTTAGAGACACATTTTAGCAGTGAATCATTGTTAAGTTAGTATTTTACTGGCCCACATCTACATTGCCAATTAAAAAAAAAACATTTCGCTATAACAAACTGCCTGTTTACTGCTAGGTACGAGCAACGTTTTGTTTTTGTTATTTCGGTTATAGGCAATTAAAAAAAAGAACTTAATACCCATTTGAACAGTAGGATCTAAAAACTTGATCTTATATACACTACAGAAGTTATTTTCTACTTCGGAACATTTTATTTCCTTTTAAACGAATTCACAGACAAAAGCTACTTTTAAAATTAAAAGGCAATTGGAAACACTATAAATTCTTCAATCGAAATTCAAACAAGTTGGTCTTCAAACCCAATCGCTTTCGCCATAAAAGCTCACAAATCGAAGGTTGCCGGTGATCCTCAAAGCTGTAGGTGAAAGCTCGAAAGTTGCGCGATCGATGGGCAATCTCGTGGCTGCAGTCTGCCCGTGGCTCAGGGTACATTCACGGGCCGATGCCTTTCAATAGCGAGTCATTGGTGGGCCATGAAACCAGTGGTTTAACTTAAGGCGCACTGAACTGCATGAATAAGGTTATTATTTAGTGGTTAACTACTTTTTGTATTCAAAAACTTTAGGTAAAAGAGAAACCATTCTAGGTCCACTGAGTATGATTATAAATATATTTAACAAGGTCTTGGGTGGCAAATTCCTTAAGCTTGGCAAGCGGTTTCATAGGTTTTTTTTTAAGTATTTTTGGATAAAAATCTGGTTATTTATTTCTATAAGTCATAAGGTGTTAGCCTATTTTGTTGTTTTGTGTGATTTTAAACTTACTATTTTTTTTTTCTGACGATATTTATCACCGCAGTCCACTACTGTACATAGGCCTCTCCAGTGACGATATTTACTTACTCTTAATCCGGCATATAAGTCATTGTGTTGTGTTAATTACCTGCAACAAATTTTCATAGGATCAACGTTTAAATCTCATCAATGCATAGAAGAGTTCTTTTACAGACACTTGGCTGTATTTAAAGTATTGTCAAAAGCATCATGAACTTTACATACGAATAAAAGTAAAAAAACCGCTAATTCTCAATTCGTTAATCAAGACATTTAATAAAAAAAACACATTCGATCAAAACTATTTTTAAACTCTCGAACTTGATGGCCCAACTCCCAAAGCTAGCCTTTACGCCAACCGCTCCAGATAAGGGCATTTCAGTGTTTTACACGCGAAGCAGTGGAGCACTGCGGTCAGACAGTGAAGCTTCGGCTTTAGCAGACGGTGTCTGCGGGTCAAGTAGACAACAAGTTTGATTTCAATAGCCTCGTAATTAAAAGACACGTTGTATGTTGTCTTTTTAACTAAATCATTTATGTTATTTTTCCCATCCCTAAAAGAAGAAAGTAACGGCTTTTAATCATCCCAGTGCAGGGCAAAAGCCTCCATTATTAAAATTAAGTTACCTACCAAAGCAATGATGGGTACAGGCATAATCATTACGCTTTGTGATCACAAACCCGAGCTATGTTAAAAAATTCGAAACTTATTGTTGCTCGATGAAGGAATCGAACCTGGGTCCCCGAGATCTTGGTCCAGAATTTAAACCCATCTGACCAGCGGGGCGTATAACAAAAAACGTACGAAGCGTAAAAAAGGAAGAAGCTAAAATACAAATTAGTATAAATGATAGAGACATGACAAACTGAGATCACACCATAAGAATTATTTAAAAATCTTTTTCTAAAATTGACCATGGTCTTGATTACTTACATATTTTTTTATTTTTTAATACTTTGCAATAAAAAAATATCAGTATGGTTGATAATGATAATAGTTTTAATAATAACCAGAGATTTTCTCATCTAGAGCTTGGTATAAAAATAGCAAAGAGTTAAAGCACTACGATGAAAAAGGCCAGTTATAAAGATAACTTTTATTCCTGACAAAATATTGTCAGCAATTCGAACATTTTAAAATCAGGATACTCAAAGAAATATATTCACAACTTCCAAAACGCTTCGCTAAACACTCCAGATACATTTCAATGGCGCATTCAGACCGAGTTTTATCAATTCCTTTTGAAAACACCGAAAGTGAAGCCAGGTGGAAACCGTTTAGGATTCGTGAATCTTTCACCGAAAAGATGTAGAGTTGGGAAAACAGATTTTTAAATAAGGTTTCGGTGGATGTTTCAGTATGTATGATTACAGCTAGGTTAATAATTTGATAAAGACTGTAAATGTTTACTTGTATAATAAGTACATATTTAACAATAATGTAAAAAACTTTACTTTGATTATGAAAGAAAATACTACCTACGTAGTACTAACGCCCCGTTGGCCTAGTGGTTTAAATACCGGGCCAAGATCTCGGGGTCCCGGATTCGATACCCGGGTCGGGCAACCAAAAATATTTGCTCTGGTTTGTGATCACCAACCCGCATTTGGCAAGAGTGGTGATTATACCAGTACCCATCATTGCTGTGGTAACTTGAACTCAATGATGAAGGCCTTTTCCCTGCAGTGGTTTCCCTTTACTATAGATAATTCTAAATTTGGTAAAGAAATACTGTTACTATTTGTACACTATATTACGTTGTAAGAATTATACAGGGTGAAATTTTAACCACTTTCCAAAATTTTTATATGCGTTCAGTATCGTACTTATTTAGAGCCTATTTATGAAGTAAAAAATGCAAACCAAGTTGTAACCCGAAAATATTTTTCGTGATATAGTTTTCAATTTTTACGGTCCTAGACCTGTTAAGGTATAAAGGGAAATTAAAAAACTCATGAATAGTATTGTAATAAATGAATGAGATGCACATCGCGTAAAAAAAGTGTTACTAGGATGCCGTATCAATAATTTTAGATTTTTTGCGGACATTTTCTAAGTGCTTTATCTTGACATTTTTGTACTGGGCTATACCAAAAGAAAAAATACGTCATGGTTTTTTGCCTCGTAGATTGCTATATTAAAATTTGGAAAGTGGTTAGTTAAAATATCACCCTGTATATATTCATAAATAAGCAAAAAATAAAAATGGTGTGAAGTGTGAGAAGATATTGTCACACGGATTGAGAAAGGGATGCTTAGATGGTTTGGGCATGTAGAGAGGATGAATGAGAGAAGAATGACTAGGCAGATCTATAAGACGAGTGTGAAAGGGAACGTTAAAAGAGGAAGGCCTAGACGAACTCACCACGATCAAATCAGGGATGTTCTGAAGAAAGGTCAGGTCAAGAGTACTCTAAACCGACGAGCATGCATGAAAAGATTGATGAATGTGGAAGAAGCGAAAGATATATGCCAGGATCGTAGTAAGTGGAAGGCCTTGGTCTCTGCCTACCCCGCGGCCCCGTTGGGAAGGAGGCGTGATAATATGTAATACTAGCTATTCCCCGCGATTTCGTCCGCGTCAACTTCCGTTATTATGATCGCGATTATTTTTTGCTACATTTTTCACTATTGCTTCGCTCCTACTGGTCGCAGCATGATGTTATATAGCCTAAAGCCTTCCTCGAGACATGGACTATCCAACACAAAAATAATTTTTCAATTCGAATCCGTACTTCCAGAGATTAACGCGTTCAAACAAACAAACAAACAAACAAACTCTTCAGCTTTATAATATTAGTATAGATAACGCAATATAAACTTAACGTTCATTACTTAAAGTTTAATGCTACTCGTACTAAACTAACCCCCGTATTTATAAACAAGTAAAAGTAATTACTTGACTACAAGTAATTACTTGAGAGACAATTTGTATGCCTTAATCAAGAAATTACTAGAAGTTATAACTACCGAAAGTTAGCATTTTCAGCCAAATAATATGACTATTAATGGTGACCAATTTCTTTCACTTAAGCACTAGGTATGAACACTTTAAGTTATGACTTTCTTAAGCAATAAGTAATTACTTCTTTATAAATACGGGGGTAAGAGCCCAAGCATTGGATGACACACAACAGCACGTCAACCTACCACAAAACGTCAAATTTTCTCAATTAATAATGATCTCTATTTGTTGGACTTAAAGTTGAAAATCAAAACAATGATCTTTCACTTTTTGGGTAGGTTGACGTGCCGTTGTCTGTACATTTGGTGAGGACGCTTTCCTTTTACTTGATTGTTTTTTTTAATTTCATATCTATACTAGCTGATCCTGCGAACTTCGTATCGCCTCAGAATAATATAATTGGATTTTGACGTAGCACGTCACACAATGTCAATGTCATTGGCATCAAATTTTAATATGGCGTTTACCTTACCATGTTACACAGAAAATTTGCAATAAAATCATATTGCGACTATAAATTGAGATGTTAGCTATTCTATCTTTTAAGTTGGATCAAACTGCACACGGTGTGCAAATTTGATTAAAATCGGTTAAGTAGTTCCGAAGTCCATCGCGGACAAACAACGTGACATGTAATTTATATATATTAAAAAGATATGCACATTTTTTTAGAAACTTTTAAAAACAGAATTCGAGATTCTAAAGTAGCGTTAGAATTTATTCAACTGTTTTACAAACCGTACCTTCAAGAGGATCAGGAATACGTTTCGTCTTGTGTCTAACGAATAGACCTCTATGAGTGGGAAGTGAAATGTTTCGGTGAGATAAAATGCGGTAGACACATAATGTAAATCTTCATACTCACCATCAATTAAATACCCTAAAAAGCTTAACTACATAAACTCTAATTATGTTATTATACAGGGTGAAATTTTAACCACTTTCCAAATTTTGATATAGTAATCTACGAGGCAAAAAACAAATGACGTATGGCCCAGTACAAAAATGTGAAGATAAAGCACTTTGAAAATGTCCGCCAAAAATAAAAAAAAATTGATAATGCATCCTAGCAGCACTTTTTTTACGCGATGTGCATCTCATTTATTTATTACGATACTATTCATAAGTTTTTGATTTACCCTTTATACCTTATCAGGCTAGGACCGTAAAAAATGAAAACTATATTGCGAAAAATATTTTCGGGTGAAAGTTTTGGTAACATTTTTCACTTCATAGGTAAATAAATGGGCTCTAAATACGATACTGAACGCCTCTAAAAATTTTGGAAAGTGGTTAAAATTTCATCCTGTATAGGCATACCAACATGTAACCACTTAAGACAACAACAATCTAGGAACACATATTAAGTTCTTATATGTATTGTAATAAGGGTTAAAGTATGAAATTGCCGATTATTTTCCAACTTTTTATTTTATTATAGCTCTTAAGTATAGTCACATTATTGCGTAATTCTTTTTGTATTGTTTTAAAAACTAAATAAAGTAACTTTTGACTAAGAAAAAATGCAATACTAGTGCCTATTACTTCAAAGGAAGTCGTTGACAAGACCCCTTACAATGTGTCAGCTGACCTTCTTGCTTCAATTAAGTATATTTGTATTATATACTTTGATTTTCAGAAATTTAAATACTATAATGCGTAGCTTCATAACCATCTAACTTTCACCTTTAATTGCATCGAAAACGGTTCAAGCGTTTTTAAAAAAACTAAAAATCGTTAGTATGGAAAAATTACTTTTCTCGATTTTGTCCATACAAAACGGCAATTTCATACTTTAACCCCTAATGTTATTATAATGTTTTGGTTTGTCCCGATAATTCAAACACTTTACAGCAAGAGCAAGCCTGGTGATAATAAAAGATAATAAGTATGTACTTAACTCGGTTAAGAATAAGCCTAAGATTCTTGCTTTAAAAATTTTAGGATTATAATTTTTCGGGGAAAAAAGGCAGGGCATTCTACTCCCTGGCTTAGCGCATCACAAAAGAAGAGGAAAAGCATGCAATCGAGGTATATCAATCAGGAAGGGATGATAACCTGCAGTGCGCCTAGATTCCCGAAGATAGAATGGGGAAGACGGAATGAGCTCATGCAGCTCAAGAGCACACTTTCCGAAGTACAATCTGTAAAATACCGACAGGCAGGCAACTTTGCGACGGTGGCCCAGACTATGAAGCTTAGTTTTCACCAGCTCATCGTATCCAATAATGCAGTGTTGCCATAGTTTATAGACTAAACTGATGATCTGATTTTACCTCTATTGAAATTAGGGCGTTTTATTTAATTTCCGTGCGCTACTCTATCACGGAGTTCGAAATATAAATAAATGTGTTTTTTTAACTAGCTTTTGCTAGTTTCATTATTAGATTTCAGTATTATCAGCGTAAGGTCTTTGTTCTACACATCTGTAGTCCACAGGATATACGTTACCAAACGCAGCCGGATATATTTCGTACGCGTACGGTCCCTTATCGGTCCAGATACGACCCGAGTCAGATTTACGTCCTCGACCGGCTTTGACCTCGTAACTTTGTCGCCGTCTCACCGGCCACTTAGGGGACGTCCCGGTTTTATTACGGCATTCTTCTACGGACACAATCTCGAAGATACGCCTCTATGATGCGAACATTCCGTAGATTGCGAACAGCTGTATTTTATTTCGTAGTGAAAAGTTTTATGGCGTCCTTCGGCGTTTTGATATTTTCTTTATAGTGTATTGTTGCACGTAATAATCAGTTTCTTTGTGGGAGATAATCTTATCTTAGTTTATGTAGAAAATGCGTGTCAGTTATCTGCAATAAAATCTAGAAACGTGGACATTGTGTGTGAATATTAAAAACTTTAGATCACCGTTACTAAATTAATGAGAAATTAAACAAGAATTTTATTAATATTAAACTTAAATTTTCAAAATTTATCCTAAGCAGGTTTTTGTGAATAATTTCCAAAGACAAGAACAACGTCTCTACTCGTAATAATTGTAAAAAAACAGCCCAAATGGACAAATAAGACTCGTGTCTTATTTGTCCAAAAACTTTAGATCACCGTTACTAAATTAATGTGAAATTAAACAAGAATTTTATTAATATTAAGACTTAAATTTTCAAAATTTATCTTAAGCAGGTTTTTATGAATAATTTCCAAAGACAAGAACAACGTCTCTACTCGTAATAATTGTAAAAAAACAGCCCAAATGGACAAATAAGACATGAAATTTAAAGATACTTAATAAAAACGGTAACCGTTTGTTTAATACCGACACAAAATTTTATACTTGTGTTATCCTTTCCTTGTCTTGGAAACAAACACATGGAAACAAAATTACCATAATTAAAGTACTATTATACATAAATGAAGCACAATAACATTTTTTTATATTTTTATTTTTTATGTAACAGAGTATTATAGTAGTCTAATAATAGTAATTTTGTTTTCATGCTGAAACGGTTCAGTATGCAATGTCAACAAAAAGATTTACGTTTTAATTGTTTTAGTTCAAATCAAAAAAACAGTATGTGACCCCACACCAAAAGGCATATAGCTACCCTACTTGTCCTCATTTACTAAAAACACAACCAATTCCGTACGATAGCACCAATTAAATCTCATAATGAATTTCGGTAATCCTCTTCATATTAATCGAGGTGTTTTCGGAACAATGGGCCGTCAAACACGAGGTTATTACGTATGCGCTGTTTGCCGATCGGCGCGAACGCATAATGACGACAAGAGTTGGATATTCATGATGTTTGAGTGAAATAATGGGGGATATGAATATATTGTTGTGTAATTGGGCACTTGAAACTTTGGTGCGCAGAGTCGGGATAGCTCCAACACCGTCCTACCCACAGAACATGGTAAAATGAGAACCGATGCCACCGCTTGAACCCCACTACACATAAGCGAGTTCAAAGAACGCCAATCAAGCGAGTTCTTTTGACGTCGCGTGACTTACAAGCATTTGCTCATAACCTCTAACCTTTCTCCATGTTCTATGGTCCTAGCAATGATAGCTGGCTTGCTAGATTGTCCCTACATGAGACACTGCGCTTATAGACATGTCATCGTAGGTCGTAGGATCTAATCTATACTAATATTATAAAGCTGAAGAGTTTGTTTGTTTGTTTGTTTGAACGCGCTAATCTCCGGAAGTACTGGTTCGATTTGAAAAATTCACGCTCCGACCAATAGGAGCGAAGTTCATAATAACAGAAATTGACGCGGACGAAGTCGCGGGCAACAACTAGTAATACTATATTTTGTTATTTTTTAACGCCCCGTTGGTCTCAGGTTCGAATCTCAGGTCGGGCAACAAAAAATTTCGAATTTTCGATCGTTTCTCGGATTTGTGATCACCAACCCGCATTTGGCAAGCTTGGTGATGATGCCAGTACTCATCATTGCTGTGGTAACTTAAATTTAATGATGGAGGCCTTTTCCCTGCAGTGGGATGATTATAGGCTGTTACTTTACTTACTTATACTTTTGTTATTTTCTTATCCTTTTATAATTTAATTCTAATTTTTGTTTTTCATTTTGGCTTTATTGAGTGAGATGTAGGTATGTGTTATGGATATGGGACTAAGGAATCCTGAAATAAATGAGTCATTATTTAAGCAATTAAAATTAAAATTTCTTTTTTTTTCGGCTTTGTTAGGTGTGGACTACAGCCTTCCTCTGACCCGGCGACTGCTCTAACCAATTGAGCAACTAAGCAATTGTTTGTGTCTTTAGTTATTCAAGGCTTTATATGGCAAAGGAATTGCTTTTTCAATTTTCATCGGAAATTTTATTGCTTAAAATTGTTTTAAAACATTATATCTTTTTTGTTTTAACTGTTTCCTTGAATCATAATGTACTAGGTGGACCCACACCCACAACCAACCATTTTCACCTGACTGCCAAGCCGCTAGCTTACAATAATAGTGTTACGAATCGGTCGTCTAACCGGATTTTATGTAAATACTTTTTTACTTATAAATAATAATAAATAAATAGATAAATATTTAAGACATGCCTCACTGGGCCACACTGAGCCATCTAGTCCCAAATTAAGGTACTATTAAGTACCCTGTCGTATGGGGTACTAGACAACCGATAAACTTACTTATATACTTTTTTTTTGTAAATACATACTTATAATACATAGAAAACACCCAGACCAGTACAAACAGACATGTTCATGCACACAAATATTTGTACTGTGCGGGGATCGAACCCGCGACCCATGGCTCAGAAGCAGCGTTAACTACCGCTGATCCAAATGGTCGTCAACTAATATTACTTTACTTTGAGCGCTGTTCTGTTTTACCCCTTCCCCGTAGTTTTTAATAAATAGCTTCCAAGGCATTGCGATCATTAACCCGCCTGTCAAGCGTGGTGATTGTTTTAGGAAGATGATGAATTTTCTAAAGGTTCTGACATCAGGTCACCCACCATATTTGCAGAATACACACGTTAACAAGAAGAAGAAATAGTAATGCAATCTAATCTAGACACTAAATAACACGTAGTAACCGGTTTAAACTAAAATGTGATACTGTTTTACTGTGCAGGTAAATGCTTTTGAGAAATACTCGGATTTCACAAATAACTCATACAAATATGCACGAAGCGGCGAAGCGTGGGTATTCACAAAATTCACAAATTCGTATGAAACTTTTGCTTTGTAAAATTGAAAATTGAAATTTCTAGGGTGCTATTCAGAATCAGAATTCCTGTTTTAATTGTGATAGTATGCAATATTCATTAACATAAGCTACATGAGATTTCACTGTGCATAAATAATTGTTCCCATAAAAAAAAACTGCAAAGGTAAAACAGATAAAATCTCAAATAATTGCGATGTTTGACTATTTTCGTTGATTATTTGTTTTTGGAATCGATTAAATGTTTGCTAGTTCTTTTACGCTTCATTGTTTCTAACCTAGTATTTTTCAGTTTTTAGTTTTTATGTAGGCATCAAACCAACCGACCAATACAGCCTCTCCAAAAGGAGGATTTGCCATAATCGCCACGCTTGGCGGGCGGGTTGTCGATCGCAGTTTGTCGTCTTCTTCTGGCAGCACTCGTCGCCATTTTCGACATCAATAAATACGAGAAAGAGTTGGGCTATTCTTTTTATATGCCGGCAAGACACTTTTATGTACATTTACCTGCTAATTAAGAATTTAACCAAATAGTAAACACTTCTTTTAGTAATATTTTACAATATAGTATAATAATATTCATGATAGGAATAACTTACCTACTCGAAGATTTAAGTAAAGTTATATAGTTATAGAGAATGATGCTGGCCATTTAAAAATATAATATTTCAGAATAAAGTCCAACTTAAACGCATTATGGTAACATTGAATAACTTCGTACATTCAACGCTCTCGAGGAAAATTATTCTTGCCACCGTCTCTTTCATTTTCACAAAAAAACATCATGCTCTCTTACTCCCTCGCTGCCTCTACGGGCGATGGGCAAAAATTGTATTTATGGTTATTGGATGAAGTGAATTTTCTTATTGGTTTTTTACTCTGTAGCCTAGATAGTTGATGTTTGCTTTTATTGGCTTGTCTATGGTATTTTTGGCGGGGAATCACACGTTTGGTTAGCTGGAGTCACTTTTGGGGTAGCGGCAGACTAAATTACTTGGTTGCCCGTTTTTGTATTGGTATGTTTGCAGTTTCTTGAGCGAATGACTTTCTAGTTATTTTACGGATTTATTTTTATCCAACCACACAGAGAGAGGGTGATTTCCTGAACTTTATTTCGTACTCGAAAACATCATTTTTGTAAATATAATTTTTTTGCAATCGTTTTTATACTTAAAACCTACCAAACAAAGATCTTTGACAGTGGAGAAAAGATAACATTTTATTGGAGTATTAAAATGATAAATATAATTTAGCAAAACGAATTTATTTTACCAATTATTTTATGATAAGAGACCCGCATAATGAAACGTAAAGCATTTAAATGAATTCAAATTTTGTTTCTAAATCTAGTCGCTACCATTGTTTCAGCCTAAATCTAATCTACCTTTGGCTGTTCAACTGAATGGAATACGAGTAAAGGAGTGTGCCTGAACGTAACTCATGCCCCTGTATCCTAATCTTGACATATCATTAGCTTTGGTCCAAGACCATGAACGAAGCGGGTAGCGCTAAGAAATACTGAAATTGATATCTATCTATAGGTACTTAATATTATAAATCTAAAGAGTTTGTTTTTGTTGGTTTGTTTGTTTGTTTGAACGCGGTAATCTCAGGAAGTACTGGTTCGAATTGAAAAAATACTTTTGTGTTTGATACTCCATTTATCGAGGAAGGCTTGCTATATAACATCACGCTGCGACCAATAGGAGCAAGTGAAAACTGTTGCAATAATTGCGATCATTATAACAGAAATTGGCGCGGACAAAATCGCGGGCAACAGCTAGTCTTTAATAAAACTCTCGTGTGGTATCGGCTCATTAAGAGAATAGCAGCATCCCTTATCTTCCTATGGGTGTCGAAGGAGGCGTCTAAATTGTTTAACATATGAAGACGGGCAGCGATGTCCCTTCTCTACCAATGGCCACACTGCATCGCAGTTCGATAATTATGGCAAAGCCCTCATTTTATACAGGCCCAAGTTCAACAGTAGACTAATAAAGGCTGGTTTAAAATTTGAACTTAAACTCTACTTACTATATGACTTTCCTTCGAGAGTATTATGGTGACAGAGTTTTTTATTTCTATCGTTTTTATCATTTCATCTTGTGACAGACTAACGGCTTAACGCGCTATTTGAAGCACGGCTAGGTTATAGCTGTTCTTAGGATTAAATCGTAAAGCCAAAGGGTTCTTCTAGATCCGGGCCAGATGAAAAATATCTTTGACGCCACCGGCAAAAGAAAACGGGACCCTTTCTAATACATCAATTAATTGGATAGTCCATCCATTATACTAATCGGGAAGTATAAAGATCACCATGTTCACCATCAGACCAATTTGTGATAACTATCGTGTTAAAATCAAAATAAGGCCCACAAAATGGGAGCGTAACAAAATCGCTATGTCCAATCACTTGGACATACCGTATGGGCCCAGAATTAACGTATGCAAGTAGGTCGCATCTCGAGCTTGCCGCTTCGTTACCGTTCTTGACATTAAGGCTGTATAACATTACACTCCTAACCATGAAGGTACAGACAACAGCACGTCAACCTGCCACAAAACGTCAAATTTTCACAATTGATATTGATCTCTACTTGTTGAACTTAAAAGTTCAAAATCAATTCAATTACCTTTAACTTTTTGGGTAGGTTGCCCTGCCGTTGGTGTACAGGCACACAGGCATTGGGTAACATAGTTTAATGTGCGAAAGCCATGTTACAGGATAAGCCATATAATCAAATTAGGCTTTAAAATATTGAAGGTTTAGTTAGGAAATTGTTTCTTTAATAATTTTGTGCAGTATTCTGAAAGTAAATATGTAAATCTATAATTAATTATCAACAATTGTAAAAAAAACATGGTAAGTTTAGAATGAGTCTGAAGAGCCGGTTTTTTAATTATTTTTCTATCTAAACTCGGAATCGAAAAATAATAATGTTACCATTCAAAAAAAGTAGGTACCTATATCAAAGCTTTTAAAATACATACGGCGTACTCGTTGATTAGCAACGCTCCGTGCATAAAAAATCAACATGAATTGAAGAAATTCATTTTATAAACGCGTAACTATAATTATTATAGGTAAGTATATTAAATAAAAAATTTAAAAGAATATTTTTTAATTTTGTCGACAAATTTCAATCTCACCCTGTATACATTAAATGTAAAAAAGTTAGTGGTAGTAGTGGCCCAGTTACCTAATAATATCGCGGTCAAAACGTTTTCATAATTAAGTGCTAATAATAATTATAATAATTGGGTCACACTGGGCTAAACTAAGCCTAGAACGGGGTACGAGACAACCGATAAAGTTTATTTTATTTTATTTTATTCAAAAGGGTACACCAACAGCATATATATTAATACACATAAAAATTTTGATGTCATAATTAAATTCTTATATATATGCCTATTATAGGCGTACACAACATTGAAAGTAACAACATACATACCCTAAAGATTTTTGAAATTAAAATTAAAACAATTAAACACTGGCTAAATATCAACAAGCACAAAAATATTAAAATGGATAATGTCGAAATAAAATACTGGTTATTCATAATTTTGCCGATTCCTTTGTTTACGCTATGGAGTCGGACAATTTACGTCTAAACTTGGCTATGGAATCGTGAAAGATATCAGCAGCTTTATCATTCTCGTTGTATTCGCTACAGCATCTTGGCATAGGAGTATGACGTCCCAGATTGGTCTTACCTAATATACTTATACTTTTTTAATCTATACTAATATTATAAAGCTGAGGAGTTTGTTTGTTTGTTTGAACGCGCTAATCTCCGGAAGTACTGGATCGATTTGAAAAATTCTTTTTGTGTTAGATAGTCCATTTATCGAGGAAGGCTTTAGGCTATATAACATCACGCTGCGACCGATAGGAGCGAAGCATCAGTAAAAAATGTTGCAAAAATAGTCGCGTTCATAATAACAGAAATTGACGCGGTATAAAAAATAATATCCCAGCAATACATTCTGTAACATAACTGCGCGCCTTCAGGCTTGGTTATCGGTTAATTTACCTTTATTTATGCAAAGACACGCACACATTATAAATATTCCACTCATTTTGTTGTTGAAATAATAAAAATGTGTACGTTACGCATTGTGTGAAATGGAGTGTGGTTAGGGGAAATCTGAAAAAAAGGTTGCGGCAGTCAATTAATTTATTACTGTACTTTACAACCGTGAAAAATAAGTGTTTCTCCATTAAAAGCGTTTAATATGAAGCTAAAATAACCTTCTTTTTATTCGGTTGAGCAGGTACGTAAATTTTAAGGCAATTGTAATAAGGATATTTGTCATGCTCCATTTTCACATTAGTAAATTATTTCATAGGGCTAAGATGCGACTCACGACTTAATATTATCGCGGCCTTTTATCGTATTTTGACAGCGTGTTATATCGTTTGTCTACCGCTGCTAACATAGCAGGCCATTTCTGTCATCTCTAACTGTCAAAATACGATATATATATACGATAAAATTGTCTACAAACTCTAACATCGAGTCAACGCAGGTTACGTCTTAGACAAGAAGTGTCTAAGCCAAATCGGACGTAAAATTAAACGAATGATTATAATATTAACCATTGTAACACAGAAAACTATATAATTATGTAATATGGCTACATACATTTGTCATGTAGATTTAAACGTTTGTCAAGCGAAGAATTTTATCGTGGGTTGTTGGCATGTTAGGAAAAATGATAAAATAAGACAAGTAGACAAATTTTCTCATGTCGTGCGGCAAATTTACCGTGGTTTCACATCTTAGCCCTACAGGCCTTATGTCGATACCTTTTATAATATGAAATTGGCTTTTTAAACCTAAACAGTCGAAATTACGAATGGAGAAAAGGTAAAAGTTTATTTCTGGGATCCTGAAAAAATATGTTAATTTTATCGTGACAGCACCACCGAAACCTTACTGTACTAATTTGTTGGCCTAAACCCCTTATTTACCCATCAATAAAGATTTGACCCAAGCCGATTCCGAACGTTTTAATTTTGCAACAGATTAAAAATTCTCCAACGGGATAATTATCCGATCAGCTGATATTCGACCTCTATGCGCAGTCACGTACCGGGGGTGAGTATTTTTGCCAGACCTGCAAAAGTGGAGATAATGCCCAGGAGTTAAGTTCTGTTTACTTGGGACTTGCTATGGACTGTCGGATTTTAAATACTGTACTTTTAGGGAAGGTTTAGTTTTGGATGCTGTGCAGGCAAAATTATTATGAGGAGAGACACCTTGTGATAAAACTCTTGTTTGTTTTTTTTTTATATTGTGTTCCAATTGACAAAAAAATTTTGGGATCATCGTTGGCATGGAATTCACATAAAACATATTTTTATAATTAGGTATAAAGCATGCAATAAGGAAAAATAATCTTATACTTTTCAAAGATTGTAACAGGGTCAAATAATATTGTAATGAACCATAGTATGGTTAGTTAAAATGACGTAAAAATACCTACTTACTTTTAAACTATTCAAAACGCTATTGCAAATGGTTAAGAAACACAGTCAAATTATGTGCTACGTACCCAAAAATCGATATAAATTGAAGTAAATTTATATACAGTAGAACTCCAATTATCCGAATTAATGGGGACCGGGACCCATATTTTTTATACTCCAATTTGACTTAATACGATTGCCTGAAACTCTTAGAATTCTTATTTTCAATCACTATCAGAGGTATGTTATTATCCTTTTGATATTTACTTTTTATCGGAAAACCAGAATGTTTCGCTTTTAAGTAATAAAACCTTTTGATGTACAGCCATCATTTCCCTAAAAGGAAGTAGGGTGCCAGATCTGGAAATGAGATCTTTTTATGCAACCAACTGACAGATGTAAATAAGGAAAACATTTTAAATCAATAAAAATATGCCTGTCATTCCGAAACCAGTTGCTGGCAGTTGGCACTATAGAAATAAAAAAATAATTTAACTAATAATCTGACTACTACTAAATACTTTTAAACACCCTAACCTTGTTAGAACAAGGAATTATTATTTAAATTGTTGGTTCTTCTAATAATCAATAATATACAATAAAACATGGCAATAAGAGTAATCAATATATGTGCATTAAGTTCATTTCATGGAAATTTTCTGTTGTCAAATCCTTTCAATCGTCAAAGTCTTACCCCCGTATTTATAAACAAGTAAAAGTAATTACTTGACTACAAGTAATTACTTGAGAGACAATTTGTATGCCTTAATCAAGAAATTACTAGAAGTTATAACTACCAAAAGTCAGCATTTTCAGCCAAATAATATGACTATTAATGGTGACCAATTTCTTTCACTTAAGCACTAGGTATGAACACTTTAAGTTATGACTTTCTTAAGCAATAAGTAGTTACTTCTTTATAAATACGGGGGTTTGTCTTAACATTTTTATTGTGAAGAATAGCGGTTCTTTCTATAACAAGAAATGTTTTTTTTTTAAAGGAAAAGTTTCTAATAACGTTGCTGAAATAAAATATTGATAATAATAATTGTGACAATTCACTTTATAAATTTTCTGTCCCGAATGTGTAAAATAACACACACAAATATGTGTTATTTTAAGCATTAGCTATATAAACCCGAAATGTGTTGTGTGTGTCTACTGCAATGGGGACTACCGTTTCTTTGCTCACCAGTTGGCGCCACTGTAGACTGAGGTCCGGAGGTATAGCTGTCAAAGGCGATTGGCGCCGAAACAAAGTGTTATATCTTGAATCTAATTAAGGTTATATTGTTTATATATAGCTTTATATATATCTTGATATCAACAAACTAACTTCTGAAATAGTTGCTCTTGAGGCCGCCTATTTTTGCGCTTTTTCTTAATTCTGCTTTTAAAGCGTTCACATTAATCGCCAAATAATCCATATTTGCGATATTTTACGAAGGAGATCACTTTCCAACAGGTAAATTATAGAAATTATAATTTATGCAACAAATTCGCTAAAACCAGTACAAAGTGAACGATATTGGACCTCACGCGACACAAGCGCCTCTAGTGGCAAATTCATTAGCGATAGCCAACATTACGGTAAATTAATAGGTAAACTCACTCCAATATAGTGTCTATAGATACCTTGGCAGTAATTGTACACTAGTGTGTATGGTAATAACAATATTAATTACAGACGTGTTATCACGTCACACGTCATTAACACGTCCGCGGCCCAATCGGACGGTGATTGACGGGACGCTATTGTTTACATTCAATGTATTCTTGTCAAGTGTATGAAAGTATACATTCGAATATAAACGTTGTATCAACCGCCGAGAGATAAAAATGGTTTGACTATACCTGTTTTGAAGGCGATATATGTATAAAATAGTAACGTTAATTCGGTTAAGTCGTGGATATTTTAAATTTTGAAACGTCAGTAGAGGATTTTCTAAAATCCTAAATTATAAATAAGCAAAAAAAAAACGTCTGATTGGGGTGTAGCCAAAATTTGCTACCAATTAATACAAGAGTTATTTAATTCGGGGTTTATACCATGTACCTTATTTATTATGAGTTTCCGATATTTCGGCACTGTTGCAAGCGCCATGATCACGGGAGAACTGTTGTATCTGCGGGTGGGTAGTGTAGTATAAACCCCGAATTAAATAACTCTAGTGATAGTGACCAAGAAAGTTTAAATCAGTATACAATTAATACAAATAAAAAAAAGAAATTCCAGAGCTACAGTTTACCAAAATATAAAAAATATCACATAAAACCAAACATTCAAGCAAAATTATTCAAAAATAATGCTTTTTGCACAAAAAGTTGTCAATAAAAAGATTTAAGGCAGTTATAAGAATAAAAAGTATCACGTTTACCTCCTTCTAGTTTTATAGAAGTAATTTATCTTTAGTGTATTAGAAAAACTTATTTTCAACATCGCAAAACACTGATAGTTTCTTGTATTGCAAGTGCGGGATTACTATGTGGCGCACAACTTTATGTCAACTGTAATTGGGAAAGTTATAACGACCTCTGAAGTTGGATTATGTATCTGCTTGATAATAAAACAGATTTTTGTCCTCTTTTGTTTATACATGTGCATTTTTCTAACTCTTAATATATCAATAAAAAATGTATTTATACCATTATTAATTATAGAATAACTGATTCGATTTCAAGCAATAAGCCTGTTATAACCTAATGTGCCAGTACTAATTCGGTACAATGAAGTTACGTTAACTTTACTGATTTAACAATTCGATTCATTTTAGGTTTTTTTGTACCGTGTCTCTTTTATCTTTTGCTTCTCCCAACAAGTATATACCTTAGTGACATTATATAAAATGATATGCAGTAGATAAATAATTAATGATGTATTGTTAATCTGCTCATAGTGAATATTCAAACTGTAAATCATCTTAAAATAAACAAAATCTCAAGTCTTTTAAAAGGTCATTGGAAATACTATCTTCAGAATGATGGATGCACAAGATCCATTCATGAAATTTCGAAAACTTAAAATGTTCATTTGTACGAAATATTCAATTTTCAAAATAGCAAGTTCCAGATTTAAATCGAATGGGAAAGTAAATTCAATTCTAAATTTAAAAAATAAAGCGTCGTATCCACTATTTAAACGAATTCAGGTAGCAAAATCTGATTACGAGCTACACTTAAAATTTAAATTAAAAATTGACTCGCGTTGTCGGACGTGTTTCACAAATTCGATGATTCATTAATTGATAGTGTTTGCGGTCCGGCTCGATGAATATGTTACAGACAGCCAGACAGACAGGGTGAATAAAACACGGCTTTGAAAATATCTGTTAGCATTGCCCGCAAGATAAACTTTAGTTATTTCATCAACACAGTCCAACAATATCACGTTAAAATTAAGTCCATAATCCTAGCATAATTTATTTGGATGTTTGAATTAATTGAAATTAGGTATTCATTTAGTTTCAGTTTCAAAAGTAATATAATACTTACAGATCATTTTTGGCATCCTTCTTTCACAATGGAACCTTGTTCAAACTACAATGCCTTTACAAACATAAAATTTTGATATGTCAACAAAATAATACTTGTTATTTTATACACAGAAAAAAATACAGTTCATTCTTTTAAATGGTGTATTTAAGAGGCAGGAATCTGATACAAAGAAGTTATAGAATTTAAATATCACTTAACGACGATAAACGACTTATTTCATCCAAGCCACGAACCGAATACTAAGCGAAAAGTCTACAGTAAGAATAATTCGTGTTTTCTGCATGTGACAGCAAAGATTTCGTTATAAATCCGGACCGGGAGAGAACATTAAAAATAAATAAGGGGCTAGATGTAAACCGTGTTCAGACTCCTGCCGATGACAGCTGAACTAGCCGCGAAACAACGTTAAGTTAATATGTCCTTTTTGAGTTGAACACTGAACGCGTTAAGAATTTTTTTTTACAAATAAAACGAATTGTGGGCTGTTGCTTCTATGGTTTCGGTTATCGGAGGCTAAGGCATGATATTAGAAAATCATATTATTTTGACTTGTTTTGTGTTAACTCCCTGTATTGAGTTTCACGTACCAATACTAAACACCAGTCATTAATCAGTTAACGTTCATTTTTAGTGCTCTAGTTGCCTTATGACTTTTTGTTAGTTCCCTAAAATATTACAAAGTATATTATTCACTTTTAATAAGTTTATTTAAAAAAATAAAACGTATTTATTTAGTGACTTTTTTATACGCAAATGTTGCAAAAATATTTCTTAAACTATTTACATTAGGAGAGATCAGCATACATGCAGGTAGTCCAACTTTTTCTAATTTAATGAATTTCAAACTACCAGTTCGCCGAACTTCGTATCAAAGTTCAATTCGGAAGTAAATAGCTTGTCATATACTGAAACAGTCTAATACCAAAACCGTTTGAATATCCAACCGAATGGACATACTGCTTCTGACAGTTGCACTAGTTATGCCCTGAAACTATTGCGGCGAATACGGACGCATATAGTGGAAGTTAATCAACCTTCGAAAAATAGAGAAAATTCTGAATTCGACGCGTGCATTTTTTTATGTTATCACCTCGCATAACGTTTTACCAGAAAGACCGATATTTTTTTTTTCTTTGATAGGCTCTAAGTTGTTCCAATTAAATTTTAAAAAATCGCTTTGAGGGTTGAATAATAGTGACAGAAGTATAAAAATAATTTTAGCTTACAAACATTTTAACGATTATACAAAGTTTAAAGGTCTCGGTGCCAAAAATAAATGCACCGATAATCATAATGCACTAATTTGAATTTGCAGCTTTTTTCGTAGATTATTTTAAGGCTATTTTTAAAAACATTGTAAATATACAGGGCCCCAATTCCGCTAATTTGCAAATGGCTCAATAGAATCGAAATTGCATCTCAATTGTATATTTTTACACATTTATTATGGTAGTCAAAATATACGCTTGCAATGCAATTACGATTCTATTAAGCCATTTGTAAATTAGCGGAATTGGGGCCCTGGTTATATACTCAGTGTCGTTTTTTTACTTAAAATTTTCCTAACCTGATTTGATTTGAAAACGACAGATTAATGTACGTCAACAACTTGTCAGAGATTGTTGCAACATTCCTGTAGTCTATAGAGGACTATGTAGAAGAGTTATGGGAATTAGAAGCTGCGGATATCATTTGGTAAATCAATGATCGTAGATAGCAGAGCTATATGCAATGGCGATTGTTTTTCTTTAAAACAGACTTTCTGTTCTGACTTGTACACATGTTCCTAAACATTGGACTTTCAAAACTTTCGAATATCCTCTTCATTGAATATAAGCTTTGACAGTATATTTGTATACTCGCAAAGCTCATATTTGCCCTAACATCGACACCCCGATACAATGTCGCCCGTTCCCACCGAATTTGCATCGAGATGGCGCCACAGTGCCGGCGGGGTTTCACACCATCATAACACAGTATAACTAGGGACAGAGTAGAAATACTTTTATGATGAATGGACTACTATAACTATTTAAACTTTTGCGATGTATGATATTAACTGTCTCGGTTTGGACAGTGTGTAGTGTGTTATAAGACTGAATGAATGGCAGGTTCATTTATCCACTCATAGCAACTATTCACTCACATTGACACGAGTTTCGTAATTATGGCTCTTGTAACATTGTGGAAATCATAAAAAATAAAGTGCCTTCACTATTAAATTAAATAAAAAAAGGAAATGATCAGAAGATATTTCAGACAAACGAAGTTTAGGCAAAGGCATACAAAACTTAGAATTTAATTAATAATTGCACTGCAATTCGCAAGCTCTTCTTATTCTATCGGTGATTACGCGTTTTAACTCCTTCCTGATACTGTTTGAAAAAAATGACCACCATTTTGTCGACCACAAGTGTTGGTTATACGTTTTGGCTACTTGATAGTTACTTGAAACATCTGGCAGCATTGATGATAATCACGCAGGTCTAGTATACATTACATGAGTACCTAAACTTTTATATGATAACAATAGCAATTCATTGTTTTTATATGCAAGTGAGAGTTGATAATTATTAAGTTCGTTGGAAATAAGGATTAATAATACATGCCATTATTGTATGTCTATGCGAGGTTTTTGTGTTCACGAGGTTATGTTACTATATCAAACTTTACTGTGGTCATAATCCGAAACTCGGCTAAACTGATTTAAATTTTAACCATCGGCAACGGCTCCTTATTTTCATAGCTTGTAACACAACCAACAGCGATAGCCCAAAAGCAATCCTTGAAACCTTATTTCAAGGTGCATATTCCAATGTCATTTACACGTAAACAAAAATACCGCTTTGATATTTGAGATTGTTCCTTGTGAAGTTCCAAAAGTATCAACATTTGAATTGAAATGGTTCATTAACAATTTGCGTTTGAGTTCAAAAGAATTTTCATAGCTTTCACCGAAATATGAAAACCGTTTATTGAAACATCGTTTAGGAACATTTTTGATATTTAACGATAGCAATAGGGAATAAAATATGTTATGTTTCCTTCAAACTCTTTACAGAAAACATAAAAAATGTGAAAATAATAAAATACATTAACTGATTTAACTCGCGTTTATAACGATTTTGCATTAAGAGGAAATACAACAGCCGTTTTTCCATACAAACGTAGTCCCCTTTTCGTCCCTGGATAAAGCTAGTAGAGCAATAATTTGTATAAAAAAAATCTATGGCCACTATTAGCATGTTTCTGTTTTCTGATTTTTCATATGATATGAGCCCTCAAAAATCGAAAAAATTCGCCTGCTTTTCCGCTGTGTTCAAACATCCAGAAAACAAATATAGCAAAATTTTTGAAAAAAAGTAAAACATACGAACACGGCCAAAGCCTTTCTTTAATTTTTAATGAAAAAATCGGTCTAGTTTTGGAAAAAGTAATCGGGGGACTACGAAACGTTGATTTGGTGTGTTTTTAGTAGGTATTTTCGGTCTAAGAAGCAGTTGTTTCTATCACACTCTGCGGTGAATGCGTTTGGCACTGCGCGACAGCAATAGATTTTACAAATACCTATTTTTCAATTCTATCGCCCGTGTGTTTCCTCTTAAATTTTGGTTTCAAAGTGAAACTGTAATAAAAATGCCAAGTTGTTTCATGGGGTCAAAGTTTGCCAGAAAAAAAAATCTATTAAAATGCGTTATTCCTCTAATTTATTAGTAGGTAAGTGCGTTATAAATGCTAATTAAATACTCAGGTTCAAGTTTAAAACTGCCTAATGTAAAATGCTAAAACTTTACTAGTTTTTAGTGTCTTTAGGTACTGTACTATAGTGGTTTGTATTTACTAGTAACTCTAGTGTTACCACTATCACACCGCCCTTAAAATATTTTGTTTAGCCGAGTAGTCGATTAAGAGATTCTTGTATTTTTTTCAGTATATCCAATAAGGTTTTTAAGTAAAAATGATGCATTACAAAAACTTATTTCAATTTAACCACGTAATACCAACTGGCAAGTCTCTCTTAGGCACTTGTCCAACCGTCGACAATAAAGGAGAAGCGAGTAGTGCTAGAAACTAGAAATGAACTGTCGAGCTGAGCGGGATGCGAGTGTTTTGTATGATAAACTAGTGGATCGAGTCCTCGCCGTCAGTGTAAATAGTCGGCGATCAACTATTAATACGTGCATCTCATTCATTCATTACGGTACTATTCATAAGTTTTTGATTTTCCCTTCATTACCACCTTTACAGGCTTAGTTAGGGCCGTAAAAATTTAAATCTATGTTGCGAAAAATATTTTCAGGTGAAAACTTGATCTACATTTTTTATTTCATAGATGGACTCTAAATACGATACTGAATGCCTATCAAAAATTTTGAAGGTAGTGAAAAATTAATTCTGTATGCATCTTTTTTTTAACACTGTGTGTAAATATCCATACTACGTTTCTTGAGCGATAAAATAGTCGATAGTTAGTCGCTTCCTCGCCGGCGATGGGATAACTGCCTTAATGCGGGAGTTAAAGCAGAAAAAGTCGTCCTCATTCAGGCTGGTATGAATTCCGAGCTTTAATAACGAGATTCTTGCCATTTCAGCTCTAGATTATGTGGATTTAGCTTACTCTGACAGCCTATTTTTTCCCTTGGCTGAATTGTCGAAGTGTCGTGCTACTTTTGTTTTATTTCAGCAAACTGTATTCTTTTTCGTTGTTTATGGGAAATGTCATTATCGTCTTTTTAAAGAGATAAAAAAGGAGTGTTTGAGGTATTGGAACAAATCTCAATGATCTCCAATCATGACTATATTAAGTAAGACTTAGATGGTGCAGACAACGGCACGTCAACCTAGCACAAAACATTAAATTTTCTCAATTGATATTGATCTCTACTTGTTGGACTTAAAGTTGAAAATCAATTCAATGAACTTTCAACTTTTTGGGTAGGTTGACCTGCCGTTGTCTGAACATAAATGATAAAAAAAGACTATCTAACCTATCAGCGCCGGTAATAATTAAGTTATAGCTTGAAGTGTTAATTTTGCATTTAAAGTTAGTAAAATCAGATAGTAATTTTCTTGAAATACAAACGCCTTAAATTATTGCTCGTTAACTGAAATTGTTTATAACGATGATTAATTTCAGGTAATTTGATGCTATATAGGTTTTAAAACTTTCTTGATGCATTTGTTACAAATAAAACTTATCACTAAACCGGGAAACGTTGCGAAAATACGATTTTACCTATAAATTATAACAGTGTATTGAAAATCCCGCTTTAGTGATAAATTCGATGCCAATCTATTACCGTTTCTTCCATGTTTTCAGTATTTAGAAATCCAACCTCAATTACTTTATTTTATTTTATTTTTATTCAAGGTACAGCAACAAAATACAAATTAAGACTAATACTAAGTAACATTTTGTATATTATTACATTAACTTTTCATCCCGATTACAGCTGGATTACGATTGATATAACAGGGTTGTGCCTATCTTAAGCAACGCAACAAAATGATAGTGATATATAAATTTTAAAAAAATGCTTTAACTTTTAACCCCAAGCACATTTTTTTTATTCTCCTTTTAAAATTAGTTGGAAGATAAAAATCAAATTTATTTTTTACAGAAATGTATATTTAAGCTTCCTTAATCTTTAGATTACATTTAACAGACACACAAAAAGAAGTGTAAGAGAAGTATCGATTATTTAAAAGGGTTGCTTGGGTGTGATCCCCGAGACGTGTTTGGACATTTCACTAAGTTTGTTTTGGTTGCCTTTTCTCGAAGCGCGAATTCCGTATGTCCATATTTTTGCAATATGTCAAACTGTAAGCAATGCTGGGGTGGTTTTATATCAAATATTTATTTTTCCTTCGCAGTAATGGTCACATTAATCTTGAAGTGAGTGGTTTGAACGTTCGCTGACGTTTGCTCCGAGAGGACAGTCGAAAACAAAAGTGTATGTAATAAATAAACCATTAAAATGAACCCAAGTACTTTTTATTCGACTACACTTAAGCCAAAAAAGGAATCTAGGTTAAATTCCTAGAATACATAAATATTATTCAAGGAATTGAATTTTATATTTATAATAGCAATTTAATTGCTTTAGACACAGTTTGGGTAATTTTGTAGTTTTTGTACGGTCCTTTGTGACGCCTACACTACTCGTCCGCAGTAATAAATAATTGATTCATAATTATAAGTCCGGGCCCGGTTTATATGCGACTGTAAACTATGTATAGTTAAAGCTGATTATTTTATGTTATATTATGTGTACGTACGTGTTAAATTATATGCAATTTTTCATTAAGCAAAAAAACATTCAAAAACGAAACATTTAAAACTAATTGATAGTATAACTTACAGAATTTACAATGTTTGTTTGTATTAAAACAACATAGAACACAGGTATCTATCTTAAGTACCTACTTTAATTGAATGATCACATGAAATCACGTTGGAGAAATTATATCTACGCCAATTCTGTTTCTGCCTGTACGATTCTACTGCATTTTATTGGGCTCCAAGACAATTTATCTTGGAATGTTTCTCATATTTCTCAGTTATATGCTTGTTATTTGGAATGTTCAGTAGTATATTTTTACCTGACTGAACCAGCATTGTACTAAGAGACATATTTGCATACCTGAAACAAAAGATGGCTTCTATTAATGAGAGTAAAATTAAAATCAATGCAGTGTTTGAAGTCAGATTCAGTTACAAAATTTTTCATAGCTACCGTACAGCTTACATATTTACTTACAGCTTTAATTAAAGCTTTGCTAAAAGCACACACGTAGAAATACATTTTGTTGGTGAATTATGCTGATTTGTCAGCATTTTTTGTGTTGATGAGCTTTATACTGTTATCATATTTATGTTCTTCATCCTGGTTTACATTTTCTTTTGCGAATTGTCATGTGGTGCCAGTACATTAAAATAGCTCCGCCTCTTCTCAGCCTATCGGTGTCATAAGAGGCGACAAAAGGAATTCTGCCAGAAGAAAAAGTAGCAGCGTCTTTTCTCCGCCATTGGCAAAACTGCGTGTACATAGGCCTATATGCAGCAGTAGGTTACCATGGGATGATGATGATGATAAAATAAATCCATAAAAACGAATAAAAATAACATAGAGGCATTCCTTTTTCATCAGTTGAAACAAGACATTTTTGCGAGTATATATTTCATGGTAACTCAAATTTTGATGCCCTCCTCAATTTTGAATGGTCATAAATGTCAGTCTTATTCACTATTGTGTCGCCATCTAGCAGGATATAAGGTCATAATTTTACGATTGTCAATACTTGTAAATCATTCGTATCGCGACAGGCACGCGGTTTCCATGGATTTATCGCCGTGCGGTGTGTGACGGGGCATAAAATGGAAATGATTGCCCATTGATTTTGTACAACAGCGTTGTTTTTCGAGCTTGATTCAATTGGAAGTGTGAATTTGGTTCCGATTCGCAATATTAATAGGTATTATCAATGTTACAAACATGTCGGATTTATAATAGTAAAGATAGGAATCTTACTAGGAATTGCAAGAAGACAAAGAGAGAAAGATATTTTAGTTTGAAATCTTTTCACTTTTTTCCATTTATGATCAAAATATATTCTCAACTTCCCGCTCCGTTCGTTCTGTCAAAAGTTATTGATCTGTCGCAATCTTCCATAAAAACCTTCGTTATGCTTCTTTCGAGCCGTTTTCCAGTTATGTGCTTACGAATTAACTAAACAATTATAGTTCTAATGTCGAAAAATTTGTACAAAATCATACCCACAGTAAAAGCAAGAGACACCGAAGTCCACCATCCCGTCCGTATTCAACACTGCCTTCACCTCGTCAGGTTAATTTGTGAAGGAAATTCTTTTGAATTGTAAATTAAGCTCCAGGATGCTAATTGGACCCGTCGTCCAGTCCGGATCCGTTAGTTGATCCAGTTTAAACAGCAGCCATCCGGTATAAACTGGATATAACTAGATTAATCCAGTTTGCGCTAGTTCGCTTTGACACATGCTTCAAATTTTGGATGGCCGAACGTGATTGACACCTCTCGTTTTTGCAATTTTCAACGAGCTAAATGTTCAAGTACGACTGGATTGGCCGATTGACAGTTTGAAATGTTAAATAAAAAGAAAAAGTAGTGCTGCATTTAAATAAAAGTTTGTTGTTGATTTCAGACAAAGCTAAACCCAAAATATATATCTTACTAAGCATTATTAAGTGCTGTAACAGTCAGATTATGTTTATAACCATTTGAATTGTCACTTTAGCGAGTTTTGGTAATTTTATACACTATATGTAGCCATTTTTAAAACTTTCTTATGTCTAGGTACCACTGTATATTACAGAAAGCAAATAGAGAAAAATAAAAATAAAAGTGAGACCGACAGATACGGACTATTTTTTTACATTTTCCTATCAATAAAACTAGATGTGCGATGCCGGTCTAGCAATGTAAATGTAATAGCACACCAACATCACCACTTCTCTTCCTATCTAAATTGGTAAAAAAAAGTGTATCAACATATTGGCATGACTAGGCTGAGGATCATGATCAAGCTTAGAAGGAGAATTTTGTAAGTATTCAATATTCAGAGAGGAGACACCATCAACATAAGGGTACAACATCTCATACATTCTCAAACAAAGGAAGTGTAACAGTTCCCTCCCAAATAAAGGGGACATGTATTCATTAACCTTTACAGAACTTCCGAATAAGCTCCTTGTAACTGTGGAGCTTAGGAGAATTTCCTACATTACGTCATTCAGACGAATTCACACTTTAAATCTAGGGCTTAAAGTCGATTGTTACTTGTGCTTAGATGAAAGGATGAAGAGGTTCAGTATTTGGTTGGGATGTGTTCGAGTTTCTACGTTTCAGTTTTTGCAAACAAAGATTTAATTAGGACAAAAGCTTCTTTGAGCCTTTTACCTATCTAAAGGAGATTCTTAAAGTTGGAAGCTTCTAGTTTTTATCAACTATGAGAAAGAAAGCCCTTAATTTGTCGATTTTTCATCTAAGTTAAAGAGCTTAGGAACCAACTACTATTGAAGTGAATGTGTTCCACTTTTAAGTTAAAAATCCATTTGAATAAATTTGTCGATTACTTAACTCATGGATGTGATCCTAAATTCATGACATTGTTTTAGTCACTTTCAGTATAACTTGATGTTTTAACTAACAAAATGTTTTTAACTCGACTCGTCTCTCGTTCTAAAGCGGTTGCCTGATTTTTAGTTGTCAAGGTGCATAGTTGTATGATAGCTCGAAACTTTATTATACAATAGAATAAACACTTGAGTTTGATCAATTCCAATAGAAGTTGATCAGAGATTATCGGCGCCAATTAGATCGAGATTTATTGGGTAAAATCCAGTATCTTTTATGCATACATCGCTCAGCGGATTATCACGTCAATTCGACGTCCTATTACGTCTGACCCCAATCCAACGAAGGAATTAACCCGAAAGACATAGCAGGAGGATCAGAAAAAGATATATTTCTATTAAAGTTGAACTGAAATACTTTGTTTACTAAAATACCGTGCCAATCTGAAATAGAAGAGCACTACTTTTCTTAATATGGTGTCATCGGAAGTGACTGAGTTCTGTCACAAGCAGTCTGGCAGTAGCATCTTCTTTTCATTACTACTCAAACTAAGATCGAAACCCACGAAAAAACGTGGCGGTTATGGCAAAATCCCCTTAGTAATATTTGATTTTATTTGTTCTATTATTAAATACAAGAAAACATTGATTGGCGGTTATCCGGAGCTTTTAACTGAGCTATATCATCATCAGTTTATACAAGTCTGTAGCTAGACACAGCAGGGCAATAAGAAGGATTTTGTCTTAATCGTCACGCTTGGCAGGTGGGTCGGCTATTAAAGTAAGAAGCGACCGATACCCGTATTCTTTCGGCGATAAATCTTTTGTCACTTCCTACGACACCCATTGGTCAAAGCACCGCGCCAGGTATGCATGGACAGATGCGGGTTCAAGTACCATCTGAGACAAAATTTTTCAAATTTAAACACTGCAACTGGCGATATTGCGTGAATATTTATATTATTATGTATATCTCTAAAATAAGTTATTTTTTTTTATGTTTTAGTAACTCAGGTAATTATTTCTACCATATGAGATTAATTACGTCATTACACGTCATATATATTTTTATTTACCGCAAAACTATATTTAATATAAAAATATGTAATATGTTTATATCGTATCTACTTACGTATAAGTAAACTCTGCAAACGCTTACACACTTATAAGATGGTATCCTATTTGTCCTTGTACAAATTACACAACTTTAAAGAAAAACCCCACTTCCAACAGCACGACAAATGATGTGGTTCCGTACAAATAATTGCCTTCATTATGGCGGCGCTAGTGGTCTCGGTTCATTTGTGCCGTAAGCACGTTCTTGAGAACAGCATTGTAACGATGGAAATATGTTAGGAGTTTTAATTTTTGTAGTTTTCAATTCGACGCGTATATGTTTTTTTTGTATGACCATACTTTTTTTACTAGATTGACCGATTTCGATAATCACCCGTAAGAAAATGAAAATAGAGTTGACGTCCCAAAAAAATATTTAAAACAGCATAAAATGATACGCCAATTTTGAGGCGGTCAACAACAATTTTGAGAAAATTATCAAACACTTTTAAAAAAGTAGCGTAATCCTAGTGAAAAATTTTATAGACATCTATTATTATAGAATCTTTGTTAAAATAGTACCTACCTACAAAAAAAAATCTCCAGACTTACTAAACAAGCATGACACCCACAATACAAAAAGAACTGATACTATTACCTTTCTTCATAAAACTGTACTTCACTGAAAACATTATTCTAGCAAACACTGTCAGATTGAACATAAACTATTTTGAGCTATAAAAATGCAATCTCCTACAATGTAAAGGTCGCCGCACACTGAACGTTAAATAATTGTCAATAATGGCCGTCTAGACGCACTAATGCGGTGGGCGACGACAGAGACATCTACGTTGAGCGACAAACGTTATCTGATGGTGTGAAAGGCTAAATTGAATATCCGTTACTGTAATAATACGTGAAGCAAAACATCTGTATTCTGACACCCGCCCGGTGAAGCTGTAACGGCCTTCTGCCACAGCATAGGTCCTTTAAAAAAAAAATGTATTCTGACACTGATTGAAACTTTTTTTTTTTCACTTTATTCGGAATAACAAACAACTACATAATAATGATTACACAAAATAACGTTGTCTTGATTTAAAAAAAAGATTAACTATGTAGTCGAATACACTATTCACATACTAACAAAGATGCGAGCTTAAACATATTATAAAATATCGAACGCGGTTTGAAAAAACAATAATGTTACACTGTACTTACTTTATGTATGATAAATTCCTAGTTAGTAAGTTAATAGGGGTTAAAGTATGAAATTCCCGATTTTTTTCCCACTATTTATTTTGTTTATAGCTCTTAAGTATATGTAATCATATTATTGCGTAATTCTTTTTGTATTGTATCAAAAACTAAATAAAGTAACTTTTAACTAAAAAAAAAATGCAATACTAGTGCCTATTATTATAAGGAAGTCGTTAAAAAGACACCTTACAATGTGTCAGCTGACCTTCTTGCTTCAATTAAGTATATTTGTATTATATACTTTGATTTTCAGATATTTAAATACTATAATGCGTAGCTTTATAACCATCTAACTTTCGCCTTTAATTGCATCGAAAACGGTTCAGGCTTTTTTAAAAAAACAAAAAAATTGTTAGTATGGAAAAATGACTTTTCTCGATTTCGTCCATACAAAACGGCAATTTCATACTTTAAACCCTAATATTTACCTAACATGGCATATGCATAGTTTTGGATCTGTTGTCATTTGTTTAATAAGTATAGGCATTCATTAGTGGTTATGTTAAATGCTTAAATTATTTTTATGGCCACTATCATTAAAATTTTAGTTGTTTAGTGATTTATTCCTTGTTTTTCATGAGTATCCGTTTTTTCACCACTGTTACTAGTGCCATGATCACAGAATACTCTCCTTTACTCTTTTTACAAAAATAAATTTTAACACATTCGAAATTCATTTAAAAAAGGAGCTAAGAAAGATTAAATAATATTTAATACTAATGATTTAAAAATATATTAAACTAATGAAACAATAAAATTAAATTATACATGCTTTTGACAAAAATCATTTCAAATATTTAAATAAGGAGGTATAATTTTTGATAAAAATGTGAACAGACCCCTAATAACAACAACTTTCAAAAGAAACGTGGTAATGTTCAGACCAAGAAAACTAAGTAATTACTACTATCATTTAAGCCACCTCGATTCATAACCAAGTGAATAGGATTATTTCAATGTGACTTCTTTTCTTAAAAATCTAACACAAATACCTTTTTTGATCAACGTAGACATAGCAACGGTAATCATAATGGTTACTAAATATTATTTAAGGGGTAAAACGTCTCCACTAATTTCAAAAGAAAACAGTGCAAGCCGTTCCTGTCCAAAATAATTGTTCAACAAACAGGGGCTGACTTGGAAGCAATTTTCACATTTTACAAATTCATGACATTAAGCGCGATGATGTATCGTCCCATAGATTGGTACGCGCCCGCTATTTGATCAGCTATTATTAATATTGTCACGCGAGGCATGGTGTAAGGGGAGCTTTATAGCGAAGATTGGGAATTGAAGAGGTTTGTTGCTGAGCAATTGTTGCTATGATCTTATTTTGCTTTTGTTGTGACTTTAACTTTATTTTTTCTGTCAAGAGTTCGAGGTGATAATAATACTGTTTTTAACTTAAGAATAAACGTCTAATAGGTAAGCAATCTCACAATCAAATAAAACAATTTGCATATGTAACATAAAATAAGCTTGAAGTTCTTGATTCAGACTTTTTTGCATTAAACTTAACAGGGTCAAGAAGATGAAAAATTGGAAGTCAATTGCTATGTACCAAAAATTATCTATAGAATAGCGAATCGGTGACATAGTAATCAATCAATTTAACTAAAAACCTACCTAGGAATATTAAGTTACTTTGAAATAATTATGTGATAGTCTTAAGTTACGAAGTAATTATGACTTACATACAAAAAGACAAAACATTGATTTGTAGTTTTTGAAACAATTAACTTTTATATTAAAAGTACGAGTATATCATGAAGATCTTGATTAAGTAGATAAAGTATATTAATGTGTTTTTATCACGTAATATCATTACTTTTAATGAGGTGTGAGTGATTTAATAGTGAACCATTGTCTGATTTGAAAGATAGGATCGTTTGAGTTTCAGTAATGTGTATTTTATGGGTTTGGATTATTAATGACCTTCAAAGATAGAGACAGGTTAATTAACTTTAGCTTTTTAACTATTTAACATTACCGCGTTGTTTTAAAAGCAAACCTGACATGAGAACTTTGACCAACGCGCAAAAGCTTTAATTTCACAATATTGAGGGATATTAAGCTTTTTTGTAGGCGTATGGCGATAGTTTAGCTGTGAGAAAAGAATATAAAGAAAGACTTGTACGACTACAAATGCGTATAAAGTCTGTAACATTGAATCAGTTAAGATAGTAAGCGTACAGTGTTTTTTGCATACGTACATAATATAACTAGCCGACTTAAAAAACGAGGAGGTTCTTGATTCAACTGTTGTTTTTTATACTTAAGTTAACCGACTTATTAGGTTATTAGGTCAGGTTTTCAAATAGATCTCAGCAAAGTTTAAGACAGACAAATGTGAAAAAAAAATTCCTATTTGAAATTCTGAAAATGTTCGGGGGGCAAGCTTTTGACAGTAGCAAATTAAAATAACGGCCGTGCGTGTGTGAGGGTTCTATTACGTATTGTCATTGAAACCGGTTGTTATGGATCCAGTGGGTCTAGCACGAAAAACTATCTAATTCGAATCGTTTGCGTGTTCGTATCGCCATCGAAATATTTAGTATGAAAACTTAAACAGCGCTCGCGCGGTCAAAACGAGAACTACAAAACAAAGCACGAACTTTGTGTCGTTTGCTTTCGATACGCAAACGATTCGAAGGCGATAGTTCTTTAAAAAAACAACAAGGCTAGACAACAAGGGTGAGACATCCATGAACATTATCTAATACCAAATAATATTTTTTTTTTTTTTAGTTTAATGGTTAGGTTACTACCATTATTATGCAGGTTATTTTGTCTCTCCAAGGGACATATACGTTTGGAAGGTAGGTTTTGAAATTTCGCCGATGGAGGAAAGTAAACGCTCCTCTTGTGAAGGTAATCGATAAGTCGCATTTTACGACATCCTGATAAAAGACGGTTGTAAAAGTTACCTTTTACGGATACTTTAATTAAACAAATATATTTTACGTTAAATTTACGTCCTCCGTGACATCGGGTTTCAAGGTGTCACCTGTTCCGAGGTCCCGGGTTCGATTCCCGGACGGGTCAATAGAGACAAAAAAAAATCTCTACATTTTCTCGGGTCTGGGTGTTTGTCGTGACTTCGTAGTTTTCGATTTCCACCAAACGATTGCTTTAATTAGTAACTCACTTTGGGATCTGAACAATGTATGTGATGTTGTCCACATTTTTTTTTAATTATTTTATCTGTATCTGTAAAAATCAAAACATCTGTTATCTATTTTGATTTACGTAATACGTACGTACAAGCGAGACGCGCCCGAGCGAACCGCCTAATCTCTTTGCGCACGTGACACGACTTCTTATGACGTCCGTCTTTTATCTATAGAGAAAAGTGATAGTTCATTGAGCTCATATTCTACATGCGAAGATTTAAGGAAAACACTTTAAGTTGGTGATGATTCACAAGATATGGCAATACTTGAAACAAAACCTTGATATCGTACTTCGATATTGTTGTTTGCTACTGGGGAGCAAACATTGGAGTGTAATCGTGGTAACAACAAGCTCTAACTTGTTTTTAGATAGGTGTTACCAAAAGAAAGTATGGAAGTTTTAGTTTTAAGTTGTTTCAAATTTTATGATAGCAAGAATCATTTGGCGCTTGCAAAAGTAATACCTTTATAAGATTTGTTTTTGACTTTGTGTTAAAATTGGAAGTCCAACGTTTCTTTTTCCCTAATTGTTACGAACTAGGGTACAAACCTAGCACCCTGTATTATTTGTTTTATATTATTAAAGAACCTAAGTAATTCACAAAAACTTCTTGTGGCAAGAATGAAGTAGCCATTGATCATCTTTGTATGTGTATTTTTAGGCTGCTGTTATTTTAAGACAGACATAAAAGAATAAATTAATATGCTGATTCGAGCACCTTTTATTTGCAAATCGATACGATACGACCGACTCTTTACGAGAGAGATGTGCCCGATTTAGGATTTATTTAGTGAAGTATGATCACTTCAACTTTAGGTTTCACATCGTTCCGATTAATTTTTCTTACAAATCGCGTAGAGTAATAAGCACTTTAGAATTCTAAATCACTACCTGTCCCTCAGTGTTCCTTGCGACGTCCAAGCAAGTCAGATCGCCTTATCGGCCGCAAGGGACGTAGAGTTTAACGTCAGTAATCCTGGATCTACATCGTGATGGCCGGGAGCTGAGACTACAGAGTTACAGAAAATAATTCCGCAAACGGTACAGTTTGATGGTTGGTCATTGTTTACTTAATAACTGTTGTTGGGTGGATAGCAGATGTAGAGCTCTGAGTTCAATTGCATCTATAATTTCTTCGATGCAAGATTCTATTGTTCATAAACATTGATGGATTGATTTTATGAACTATGTTCAGACATTTCAAAGTAAAGTGTATTCAATCAATATATTTTTTATTTATCATTACAACCGATGAAGCATTTCAAAATTTAATTGCATCTCCAATATCTTTGAATTTTGAGATTTAATTGCTGTGCACGATGATGTGGGTGAGATGCCTTGTTTATAAAAAAGATTTTTTTTTATATTTTAAAGTTTAGAACACTTCTTATCTAACTACCCTTTTTTTCCAAATTCAATTGGATTAACTTGGAAATGTTTATAAAGGGAAAATAGCACTCCGAATCGAGATTCTCCTCTTTTTTGTGTCCAGTTGGAAATAACAAAGAAATATTGATTTATTTTCTCAAATTCGTAAAAAAAAACGGCTACTAGATACAAAATTGACGACCATTTGGATCAGCGGTAGTTAAAGCTGCTTCTGAGCCATGGGTCGCGGGTTCGATCCCCGCTCAGTACAAATATTTGTGTGCATGAACATGTCTGTTTGTACTGGTCTGGGTGTTTTCTATGTATTATAAGTATATATTTACAAAAAAAAAGTATATAAGTAAGTTTATCGGTTGTCTAGTACCCCATACTACAGGGTACTTAATAGTACCTTAATTTGGGACTAGATGACTCAGTGTGGCCCAGTGAGGCATGTCTTAAATAAAAAAAATAAAAAAAAATAAAAATTGTCTCACAAAAAGGTCTGTTTGAAAACGTTCCACCCATCGTCTGATGGTCTATTTGCACCAATAGCAAACAATCGGCTGTAAGCGGTCGCTCGGAAGTGTTATTTACTTCGCTCGAATCACGCTACTTATGGTCGTGACGGGAATGCAAAGGAACAAAACGAACTGAGGATCGGGCTGTTATTATTTCGGTTTTCATTGTTTTTCATGGAATGCTGATGAGCTGTTATTACAACATATTAAGGGTTAAAAAAGTTGATTCGCAAGGCGTTGTAAATTTGCTAACCTACTTCTAAGTTTGTGTTGATCTTACAGAATTAATCATAAGATTTTGTACACGTGGAATGTTGAATTTAGAATTCCTACAGAAGTAGAACATTTTTGCGGAACAAAAAGCCTATTTGCTATTTCAGCCTTTATTCGATCCTTTCAGCTGTTCTGGCGTGATTGAGTTCCAAAACTTTAGTATTTACAATACTAGTAAAATAAAAAAAAAGTCATGAAGAAGGGAATCATGTTCCTATATTTTAAGATACTCAAACTTTTCACTTGACGGTTTCAAAATCACTGAACTTTGACGAAACTACAATCGTTAACTCGCCCGACAAGTGTAGCGATAATGGCAAAAAATGCTTTATATAAAACCTTATGTCTAGGTGAGCTTGCAATGATGAGCAGCATTTAGAAATCGTGACTGCTGACCTAATATCAGTATAACTATGTTCAAATATCAGATGCCGAAATGGTAACTTTAAATGGTGGCGCATTTAGATGTCCAACAGAATTTTAACAATTCACCAAAGTACCCATCCTAAATACAATAAAACGGTGCTACTAGACCAAAGCGCGAAAAGTTTTGCGACGCAGCAAAATGGCGCACACGACAATGCACTCCCGTAGCATAGAATGTCAAACACAATTAAGGTTGAATTCGCTTAGCGCCTCCGCGTCGGCTCGAGGCCAATTTGCAGAGTTCGCTTGTTAGTCTGTCTGGCCTCGCTCTTGACTGCTGGTTGACGTCTAACACTAAAATGATAGTGGGATTTTTCATTCGGGTATTTGCGACACTTAGAGATATTGCTTTGTGGCCTATTCAGTGGTATTGAAAAATGGTAAAATGGTATGGTACCGTTTTGGTGGATGAAGTTGCTTTTTGTTCCAATGTTTGTAATTTATAGATAATCAAAAAGTATATTTTGGCCACACATACATTATAAAGTAGGTGCACAAAAAATTGTTTGTGGTAGTCAGAAGATCTGATGTGTTTAATAGGCACTATGATTCTCATTTACTACTAGTAAAACTCTTAATATGTCTATCTATACACTGTGTCATAACTGTTGTTGATTGAGGGGTTAATCAATCAATCAATCAATAAAAATTAAGGGGTCTCAATGTTACACTAAATTCTTATAAAGCAGGATTTTAAAATATTTCCTTTACTATCAATATTTTTAAAAAGCTTTAAAGTTTGCCATTAGTAATGTTTTTGAGATCATTTGATTTTGATTAATAAAACTACAACAGCAGCTGTCTAAATAAATAAAAAACTAATTCAAAATCTCTTATACCAACAGGAATACCTCCAATCTAACGGAGTGTTTAAAAATTCAAAGTTGCTAACAAGACCGCAAGCCAATTATTTCTTCCCCAAACACGGAGTAGGCGGCGAAGGGTTAACATTAATGAGGTACAGCCACATCGCTTCTAATGCCGAGAGCAAACATTTGCTCAAATATCTGCAGGTGTTTGGCCAGTTAGGCACGGCACCTAAATGGTAGGCAGAACAACGATTGCCTAAGCAAATATTCTTGTGTAAAACAAGAAAAAAAAAATCATATTTCTTGTGTTTCTTGGCAGAAATATATGCAAACCCAAATAAACAAAATAATGAGATGAAACAAATTGTCAACATTTACATGGATACAATTTTGTTAAAAAGGTAGTTATACAAAAGCGGGTAAAGTTTGAAAAGCCTAAAATATATTAAATTCCCATTATTCGCGGTTTAGTTTTCTGTTTCTGTAATTATTATTTAGTTTTTCCTTTTATACAATATTTGGTATTCCTTTACTTTGAGCTCTTTCTGTTTAACACCTGTCCCATCACGTTTCTAGTAATACTGTTTTTTTTTTCGATTAACAGCATGGTATATAAATATATTATTAAATTTTTATCAATTTAATTGCTATTATGAAAACAAATCATTTTTTAAGTTTTCAAGTTTATTTAGGTATCGAAATTATAAAGCCATTTAGGCTAAAAATATTACAAATAAATTAACAACATGGATCTTCGTTAACTGGTCGAATACTCTCATTACATTGTACCCATAGATTGTACCAATCAGTACTGAGACAATTTGAACGTCAAATTATCTTCTTTTTTTTATAAATAATGGGTTTGCTCATGACTACATACTTAACTGTACGGTTAAGAAGAAGCCTAAGATGGAGCGAGCTTACCCAGAGGTACTGGTTCTCCCACACACCAGCGGAACACAGAAAAACTGTTTGGCGCTGGACTCCGGCATCCGGTGGTAGCATCCAGGCGGCCTCTTACGAGATCTACCACCACAGGGGGATCTGTTAGCCGTCATTATTGGTTAGAAAACCAAAGATGCCGTTGCCCAGGGTGGACCACTAGGAGGTAGATCCCACCACCCCAAACTATCTCTATGCAAACGTTGTTAGGTTATTTGTTTGTTACTAGTTGAGGAATACAATTAGTAGGATTGACTTTAATTGCAGTATATTATATTCTAAATGAAATGTCGATTCCGACTCTATCATTACTGTCAAGTTAATCCGGACATTATAGCTATTTTTTGTCTAAGTCGGAGACCATGGTATTAGACAGTAATGTTTATTAATGCGAAGTTTTTTAGCTTAAACTGGGTATTATGTGTTATAATAATGTTTTTTTTATTAAAATGACGTTATTATTATTCGTAGTCAAAGATTATTTCACTTTCTCATTTCGGGACACGGTGATAGAGACACTGTATGTTTTTTCCTTAGATTAGGCGTGGCATTTTCAAGAATGTGTCAAACAAATTGTATAATAGAAGGTGATAATACTCCGTATATTCAAAAAGTCGACATTATGTACTATAGGATCATTATGGCCTTATAGTATTAGGGGTTAAAGTATGAAATTGCCGTTTTGTATGGACGAAATCGAGAAAAGTCATTTTTCCATACTAACAATTTTTTAGTTTGTTTAAAAACGCCTGAACCGTTTTCGAAGCAATTAAAGGTGAAAGTTAGATGGTTATAAAGCTACGCATTATAGTATTTAAATTTCTTAAAATCAAAGTATATAATACAAATATACTTAATTGAAGCAAGAAGGTCAGCTGACACATTGTAAGGGGTCTTTTCAACGACTTCCTTTGAAGTAATAGGCACTAGTATTGCATTTTTTTTTTAGTCAAAAGTTACTTTATTTAGTTTTTGATACAATACAAAAAGAATTACGCAATGATATGACTATACTTAAGAGCAATACACAAAATAAAAAGTAGGAAAATAATCGGCAATTTCATACTTTAACCCCTATTATTATGCTTTTGATTTAAATTTTAAAGCTTTATGTTTAAGACTTAAACTTCCGCATCACACAAGCTTAACATATCAATAAATAACTCTTAGTATAAAATTTAACTGCCACTTCATAGATTTAACGGTCGAATCACATTTGTCCGAGCCATAAACGGGTCTAAGTTAATGAAACCGTATATCTTTGTGCGTGTAATTCAATTATACGGAGCAATCACACTCGCCCACTGTATAACAGGTGTATTTTATACTGCCGCCAAGGAACCCTAGAGCCATAGATTGGGTATGGTGCAAGAGATGAGCAAGAGCAGCGATTTATACTTTGAGAGCAGGATAGATACACTTTTTTCTAATTCTCCTACGGAAAACCACATTTCTGTTGCGTAGAAATGCGTATGAATGTCGTAGAAATGTCTCTCCCTTGACCGCTGTGCGACCTTTTTACAAGACCCACACAGACACATGAAGGTAATTTGCACACAAAAACTACTCTTAATCAGTCTGATCCTAGAGAGACACTGTGATGAAAAATACTTATTACATGTGGGTCCTTTATTTATTGCGCTTTTACTTTCATGCATTTAGAAATTATAAATGAACACTCAAAGACTCTGCTCATTAACTCATTGAGGTTATTTCGTGATCACGGCGTTGTCAAAATTGTCGAAAGATCGAATACCTACTTACAGAAAATAAACAAAAATGAGAGGGATAGAAATCCCAAATCAATACACTTTAATGGTAATAATCCTGAAAAATATAAAGAGCAGAACGTCGTTAGAATTGACAGCCAATAATAAAAAATTAATTAAAAAAAACTAAGAATGTCTTTGCCCGAAATAAAGAAGAAAAAAAAAACAAAAGCCGCGTGTTGCTCATATTTTTCCACGTTCGATTTCAACACTTAGGCCACACAGAACGTATCCATAAATCCTGGACCCCTCCAGACTTCGCCGCGACCATTAACGCATCCGAGTTAGATTTTACGCAGCCGAGAATAGAGTAAACAAACACGGAATGCGGGTATGGCTGGCGACTTTTTGGATGATATAAGTTGGAAGTTAGTTGGTGAGAGTATGTCACTTGTATGGAGTATGACGCGGTGTCTTACTTTATGAGGAAAGTTATTGGCTGGATGTTTTATTCTTTATTTAACTTATTACGGAAAAAAAAGCGTTTATATTTTCAAATTGACAGTTACGTGTTTTGAATTTAAGTTTTATTGGACAGCAAAAAAAAGGACTAATTCTCTACCAGAAGACTATTGCGATGTGTATGCGTGCGACTAAGTAAAGGCAAAGTAACAAAACAATTGTATAAACTTTGGTAAAAGCTACATTTTATTAAAAAGAAAAAATAGAATATAAAAAGAATTTACGTAAATTACACATGCTAAACAAGGACTGACTAATGTATGCCTTACGTATTGTCTTACGTTTAAAATTACAAACTGTTTTTGAAACTCCTTAAGTGTTTGCTTTTTGCCATTAAAATAACAATGCTTAGCTAGGTCAATAACATATATTTTAATTAGAATCTAAACTCCAAATTAGAAATATTTTCCTGGTGAAAATTTTCAATTTGTGTCAACCTAAGCAAGCCTACGTGGATAGAAATGATGTCATAAACAGTTTTCTCTTTACTGGAGTTATACCTCTGGAGGATACCTCAAATTCATCTTACACCACCATTATTTGTCTAATAACACACACCTAAAATCTCTCAGTATTCCGACAAGGGTAGCATTTGTGTCTGATAGACACAAATACCCTACCTAGCCCCCATAAAACTACATAAAAAAAATCTACACAAAAAAGTCATGTCCCATGCGTTGCGGGCCTTGCACATACACCTGGTCCCAGATTTATTGTGAGGGCCCAATGATAGAGGGCCTATGGGACACTCTCTTGACACCTGCCCCCTCTTTATGCGTTGTTTTAATTTGCAATAAACAAAAGGATGAGGGGAATTTAAATAGGGGTATCTGATGCTCGGAGCATTTGGCATGGCTCCTTTAATTGGCCTGTTACGATTGTTTTGCTTGATGGAAATATAAATTTATATAAATAAATAAATAAATAAATGTGGACAACGTCACATACATTGTTCTGATCCCAATTTAAATAACTATTCAAAGCATTCGTATTTTGGAAACCAGAAACAACGAAGGTACCACAAACACCCAGACCCGAGAAAATGTAGAAAAACACTTTTTTTCTACATTGACCCGTCCGGGAATCGAACCCGGGACCTCGGAGCAGCCGACACCTTGAAAACCGGTGTGTACGCCACTCCGCCACGGAGGTCGTCAAAAGTTATATAGAAGTAAAGTACTTACCTGTTTATAACCCTTTGCAAGCCAAATCATTGAATTTTATTTAAGACTGCAATGATGTACAGGCATAATGATTACGTTTGTAAAATTGGTGGTGATAACAAACCCAAGAATGTTTTAAAATTCGATCTCTTATTGCCTGACCAGAGATCGAACTCGGATACCAAGATCTTGGCCAGTATATAATCCATTATACAAACAACCTTACAAGATCTCAAGTTATTTCTGCTTTAATATTTTTTATCTTAATAATTCTTATTAAGATAATTCGAGACAGAAATAACATTAAAATATAACAAATGAGAAGGAAAAAGCCACTTGCTACCAAAAAACAATGAACGCTGATAAAAAGCGCAATTAACAATTTCATAACATACAAACTTGAAAAATTTTGAAGCACATCGCTACTTATTAATTTTATTGTTATAGGTAATGTCAATACAGCGGACTAAGTTAAGCAGCCTAGTCCAATATTTCGATAGTTTGAAAGTTATTATTGATGTACTCATTTCAAGAATATTACAGAAATAAATGATTTTAAACTTTCGCGATTTGAACACATATTATTTATAGTACACTAACGGGTCGTTATCGCGTTAAATATTATGAAGGTATTTATTTACCCGAAGTTTCGACTGGATTGCACCAAGCCGTGGTCACGGGCCGACTCACCGTGAGTCGGTATTTATACCTTCATAATATATAACGCGATAACGACCCGTTAGTGTACTATAAATAATATATTACAGAAATGTGAGGCAGCTATGACGTTCAATCAAATAAATGAAGCTACAAGTATGAAATACTTACCAACCAATACTTTTTAATACGAAGCAATTTAAATAGAAATGCTGTACCTAGACATTTTTTATATAGTTGGTTTTTTAGGGATGTGCCAAAAACGTAAGTAAAGCAATGAAAAGGTCTATAAACCTTTTAACCGCTGACCTTACCTTTGCAAATTGAAAAACAGTTTACTGGTTACCCTTATACCCGTTAAGTTACTTCAATGGCCCAAGATAAAAGGCAGTATCGGTATTCGCTCACGTCCTAACACTTAAGGTTGTATACAGAATCTATTGACGGCACGTGAGCAGTGCCCGCAAACCGATTAACTTAGCCTACAAAGGAGTTAACCCTTAAATGCTAATGGGGTACTATAGACCCGACAACAAAGAAAACAATGCCCACACTTGTTTATTCAGGTTACGGAGATTAAGATTATGAATGCGTATTCAACGCGTACTGAATTTACGTTTTCAGCAACAATGAATATAAAGGTGTGCATAGACTAGAGCATATGCTAAAGGAGTACGATGTGAGTAATTTTAAAACTGACTTCCTTGTAAAATAAAGTGTAAACTCCTCAATCAAACATGTATATACTTCGAAACTCAACATAAAACTAACACTCATTGTTCTTAGTAAACTCAAGAAAACTCAAGTAGTGTAGTATCAAAAGGTAGTGCAACGTAATCTGTTGGTACTATCTATAAACAATTTTCAACATTAACTTTAATTTTTTTAACTTATATTTTATGAATATGTTTAAAAACAGTATAACACAAATATAACATTTCCATTAACACTATGTTTTATCAGATAATACTGCGAATGATCAACGCTGTACTTATTTAAAATAATGTTCAAGGCACGTGACTTTTGTTTTCTGTATCATTTTTTTTATCTTGTATAGAGTGTTATTTGTAGTCAAGTCAAGTCGTTAGTCTTGTTCTTTAGAGAAATAAAAAAAAATACACCAATAAGTTCGAAGAACATTAAAACAAAACATCGAGAATCGTGTAAAATTGTGGCTCGCAAAAATTTAAAAAATATAAACGTTTCATGTTCTGTTACGCATAATGTTCCAGTCTGTACTCACCTTTAACGAAATGGAAGTGAAAGTGCTTCGTTTGAGAAAAACCGCTAATAAGTCACGATAACACTGTTGGCTTAGGGAAGCTATAATTGTGTTTTAGAACCAAATCATAAATATTTTAGAAAGAAACAAATTAACACACTAAAGGGTTCTTCGCATTAGGTTATAACATTAGGAGTAATTTTGTTTGTGTTTAGGACATTATCACAACCAATAAGCAATTTATTAAGAAAATATCACATATTTTTTATTATGCACACACAGCTCTTTAAAGGTTAAGCTATTACAAACGTAAAGTATGTATTTGTAACAGCCGACCATACAATACAATAGCGGTGCGGCGCGTGTCTTTTGTCTGGCATTTAGTCATTTAACAGACATTATAATTATACAATACATAATTACAAGTTTAGCAAACGTTTATTACTTTGACATAATAGGGGTTAAAGTATGATATTGCCGATTATTTTCCCACTTTTTATTTTGTTTATAGCTCTTAAGTATGGTCATATTACTGCGTAATTCTTTTTGTATTGTATCAAAAACTAAATAAAGTAACTTTTGACTAAAAAAAAATGCAATACTAGTGCCTATTACTTCAAAGGAAGTCGTTGATAAGACCCCTTACAATGTTTCAGCTGACCTGCTTGCTTCAATTAAGTATATTTGTATTATATACTTTGATTTTCAGAAATTTTAATACTATAATGCGTAGCTTTATAACCATCTAACTTTCACCTTTAATTGCATCGAAAACGGTTTAGGCGTTTTTAAAAAACTAAAAAATTGTTAGTATGGAAAAATGACTTTTCTCGATTTCGTCTATGCAAAACGGCAATTTCATACTTTAACGCCTAATATTTTGATAAAGTCAATATCTCGACTTATTTAAAAAAAAATAAGTTAGTAGGGCAAAGTAAAGTATACCTACTACAGAAAATGTAAAACAACATTACATAAAAAATCGTTTAAAAAAGATACACGTAACTAACTTCATCTGCCAATGAATCATTTGATTCTGCGTCGATTTAAAACTTTAGCAAAAAAGAAAATGAGACCACATTTTCTTTTTTGCTAAAAAGTATAATTATTTCGGACAGCCATACTGAATCTCAATCAAGAAAGGTCTGTCACAGACTTCCCTCCCATTTGTCAGCAACAACCTGAGGAATGAAACTCTTGTGAGAGAAAGGGGTTCCATATAAATTCTTTTGCGTGCCATCAAAGTCAAATAAGTGCGAAGCTGGGCCAACCCAAACTCGGGAGTAGTGTTGCATGTAGATAAAGATATCGATATTTAAATTAGAAATACCAGTGATCTAATAACAGAGACAGTTTTACCGCAATAATAATGTTGATATCAGTTTAAAAACCTGAAAAATTAAAAAAAAAATATTTTCAAGTTTATATACTGATATTATAAGTGCAATTAAGTTGCGAAAATATCAAATAAAGAATATAATATTGATAAATAAAATTGAGGTAGGTAATTATGAAAGACTTCTAATTTAATTATCCTAAAAATAGGTACTATGGATGGGCATAGTTTTATAAGTCAAACGCTCTTAGGATCTAACTTAAGAAATTAAAATCGACTATAAGTAAAAAAAAAAGTATTATTGCCACGGAAAATATTGAAAATGCAAATGATTCCGCAAATTTACCTAAGTTTTCATAAATTTAACTTTTATCGATGTTACATATATAACTGAAATGTATATAAACTTGAATTTTTTTTTTGTCTCAGGCGGGACTCGAACCCGCATCTCCTCGCAGTTTATATACTGATATTATAAGTGCAATTAAGTTGCTAAAATATCAAATAAAGTATATAACTGAAATGCTCGATAAAACTGTCGATATTGTAGTGTAGATTCCTTGCATCGCTATGGGAAGGGTTGACTCGTGTTTATTTTGGCCTAATACGGTGTTCAAGCATTAAGTGCGTTTGAAGTTGTATATGAGATGCTATTGAAATGGAAATTCGTTTTGTTCAAAGCCTTTAAATATTTCATTTGAAAGGTTAGAGAAACGGTTTTTACCTGTGGAGGGTTTTGTTTGTAGAGGGTTATTGAGAGGTGTTTCAGCCCACTACTATCCATTATGAGTGTTAACTTAGGAAGAGCTATTAATTTAGAGAAGTTTTAATTGCGATCGAGATTTATAAGGAAAATTTTTACTGATTTATATTCTTGTTGACTGGTTGATGGCTGTTATATTGTTATGAGATATAGGATATTATGAGATATATTGTTAAGAGCTTTGTTTTCTTAAGCGAAAAACAAAGCTCTTAAGCGAAAAAAAGGCAGTAATATAAGAAACTAATTTTGAGTCACAGCAATCACTAACAATCATCTTGCACTAGTTATGGATGTTCATCAGTTAAGTTTTCGGACAAAACATTTATCTTGTTAAAAAAACAAAGTACAGAATTAAAAAAATATGATTAATTAGTTAAATGACTATATTTCTCGCAACAAGCTAAACGACCACGGCCCCAATTCCGCTAATTTACAAATGGCTTAATAGAATCGCAATTTCATCTCAGTCGTATACTTTGACATTACTACCATAATAAATGTGTCAAAATATACAATTGAGATGCAATGCGATTCTATTGAGGCATTTGTAAATTAGCGGAATGGGGGCTATCGCTAGTGAATTTGCCACTAGAGGCGCTAGTGTCGCGTGAGGTCCAATATCATTCGATTTGTACTGGTTTTAGCGGAATTTGTTGCATAAATTATAATTTCTTTAATTTACCTGCTGGAAAGTGATCTCCTTCGTAAAATATCGCAAATATGGATTATTTGGCGATTAATGTGAACGCTTTAAAAGCGGAACTAAGAAAAAGCGCAAAAATAGGTGGCCTCAAGAGCAACTATTTCAGAAGTTAGTTTGTTGATATCAAGATAGTTATATATAAACAATATAACCTTAATTAGATTCAAGATATAACACTTTGCTTCGGCGCCAATCGCCTTTGACAGCTATACCTCCGGACCTCAGTCTACAGTGGCGCCAACTGGTGAGCAAAAAAACGGTAGTCTCCATTGAGATCTAGTTCGATTTACGAAATCGAGAACAAAAAATTACGTAGCCTCCAATTAATTAGCAAACCTCACCTACATCGTGTAACTTATTAGCAGATCGTTATATAACTCGTCGTTAACTCGTCCCATAACTTCAAAGCCTTCAATATTTGAGTAGAGGATTCCCTCTTCAAATAATTACCCAAATTAGGGGAGAGACTTTTACGCACGCGTAAATAATAAATAAGACAGAGTTACCTGCGACAGGATGAGGCAGGAGTCAGTTTATCTTTAAGTTATTCATGGCTTTGGGGTATAAACTTTGAATTTTGATGGCAGATATGGCGGAGTAAACAACTTTCAGCGCATCACAGTTGTGTGTGTTGATGACGTTGATAGGGGGCTGGCGAAGGCGGGAACAGATAACGTCTACGTGTGAAAAATATTATGCTTAGCAAAATAGATTAATTTGCTATTCGGAAAAAAACTCATTCAGATGCGTTATAGAGTTAAGTTTTCCTTGACAACTGAATTTAAAATATAAGATGAAAATACAAAATTTTGAAAAACACTCTCGCGTGAGATCATGAAAAGCTAAATATTTTTTTATGAATTTTTATCATAGCATTGTTTTTTTTTTGTCGTAGTCTACATTTTTCTAAAAAATCAATTCGAAAGAGTCCAAGTTAAACCTTTTTTCAATCATTACGTCATGGATATTTTGTACGGAACAATCATACATTTTTTCATGTTTTGGTACCTTTGTGTGTATACCTTTTCATGTGGAAAATTAATTTTGTTTTAGCTTGTAGCTTTCTCACAGATTTTTAACATTTATGTTGGTTAATTATTTAATACACTAGCTGTTGCCCGCGACTTCGTCCGCGTCAATTTCTGTTATTAAGAACGCGATTATTTTTGCAACATTTTTCACTGATACTTCGCTCCTATTGGTCGCAGCGTGATGTTATGTAGCCTAAAGCCTTCCTCGATACATGGACTATCCAACACAAAAAGAATTTTTCAATCCGAACCAGTAATTCCAGAGATTAGCGCGTTCAAACAAACAAACAAACAAACTCTTCAGCTTTATATATTAGTATAGATTTAAATCGGCAATTAATTTTTATTCCATAACTCACATGAGCTGGAATTAGACCGCCCAAAAAAGGGGGATTTTTCATTATTAGCGTGCATAGCAAGGGAAACAATTCTTCGGTTGGTGTCGGTTATTTAGTTCTCCTACAAAGCTCTCACCATTGCCTGCTGTGCAGCCTTGAGCCTACAGTAAAGAGCATTAATATGGTTCCATATGTCATCACGTGCAACACGCACTGGCTAAAAGACTTTCGTCTTGAGACACTGAGGTTATTTCGACGCCAATATGGTTCGTAGCTACAAGAACGCTACCCATTTAAGTTCCATTCTAAGAAAAATTTCTCTCTCTCAAAGTTAACTTACTCATTTGATCATTTCTTATTCTATTGCTTGACGTTTTATCCTGTATAAAACGTCCGTGAAATTTTAACCACCTTCCAAATTTTAATATGTGTATCAATCTACGAGACAAAATCAAAATGATTTGATATTTTTCCTTTTGGTATAGCCTACAAAAATATCAAGATAAAGCACTTAGACAATGTCCGCTAAAAATCTAAAATTTTTGATATGGCCGCCTAGCAACACTTTTTTACGCGATGCGCATCTCATTCATTCATTACGATACTATTCATAAGTTTTTGATTTTCCCATTATACCTTAACAGGCCTAGGACCGTAAAAATGGAAAACTATATTATGAAAAATATTTTCGAGTCAGTACGTGATTTACATTTTTTACGTCATAAGTAGGCTCTAAATTTGCATTTGCAACAATTGCATTACCCAAAAAGATAAACAGGTAACGCAACTGGAATAAACGCAAGGGGCCGTTCATCTGCATACGATAATCGCGGAGGGCGACATCTGTTGGGGCCTACGTAAGTTTGGATTTCGCCCAATTTGAGTCAGGAGGCTTTTTGAATTTATAAATGTACAGGTTGATGGAATATATAATGAAAACCGAATTGGGTTAGGTAAATTTAAATAATATTTGTGAGATGCGGTTTCTGAAATGTTTTAGTTTGCTTGTGTAAAACAATTGAAGGGTTTTATTTTATACAACTAATATCTCAAGTTCTATCGATTAGAATTCGTCGAGATGTTTACGTGATAACGAGAAAATCTCCATTCGTTTGTATGCCGCTAGAGTGAGAGAGACGGAAGATCGGTCCACTCACTCGAACGCTATGCCAGCCTCCGCTCGTGAGGATTCCGCGTGACAAGTTTCACGGAATGACTGGCAGCGCTCGAGATGAGACGGGAGATCGGTCCGTCTCTCTCTCGTTATACCTGCGATCGCGCTCGTGAGGTTTTGGTGTGACACAAGTTTCTGAACATGTCACCCGACTGAAACTTAAAAAAAAAATTTCGTAGGAAAAATCTTAAAATTTCCAAAAATAATAGATGAATTTCAAAATCTTTCAAACCAATCTCATCATTTCGTTAATAACTATGCGACACCCATTATGTTGGAAAGTTTTAGTTGACCACTGAATTAACAATACGTGTTCATAACAGCATAAAAAAAGTCATGATTTTCCCCGGTTTACACTTTGTCGAAGAAGGATTTAACCTACTGATAATAACAGTAAATTTTCTAACTGATAGTATGTCAGTTCTACGCAAACACTTTACAATAATTTATTTTAGTCTATTTTTTGAGGAATCATTTAACGTTTTCGTACAAGTTTTCTTAAAATGAATAAAAAGTGGCTTGTAGGCTTTTTTGTATGAATTCCGTGAAAATTATGTTGACCAAACTTGAAAAATGAACATCCTATATCCGCACCCTCTATTATTGCAAGTTTTCCCAAATTTTCCCTCAGCCCTCATTACCTCCCTGCAAACAGAAGGGTGAGAGGAGTGCATCCTGCATCACTCCCGTTTGTTTATATTAAAATGTCTTGTTTGTTAGTTTAAATCATTTGACTTTTGGAAAAAAATGCTTATTCTAAATAAAAATTCTATAAATAATAAATAGGTAGGTACGTGTATATTCAAAATCGTTAGAATACTAGGTTCCATCCGCGACTTTGTTTGTGTGGAGTTACGGTTCCCAGTAACAGATTTCCTCGAGATTTTTAATTAAACTTTTTGCAACTGCTATATCAATGAATAATATATAAAAATGTCAATTTCCCTACTTTCCGTCCCTTTACCCTATAAGGGCTGTTTACATGAACAAAACTATCACATTTCCTTTTCAGGTTCGGTTCAGTAGTTCTAGCGTCAATGGACAGACAAAGATACTTTTGCATTTACATTAATACGGAATGTACGGATAGCATTCTCTCTAAAACTGAAACTGCGTTACTACTGACTACATTAAGTGCGAAAATATTTATTATTCTAAATGATCAAGACTTGTTTCCAAATAAAATTCATCCAAATACATCTACACTAATATTATAAAGAAGAAAGATTTGTATGTGTGTGTATGTTTGTATTGAATAGGCTCTGAAGATACTGGACCGATTTCAAAAATTATTTTAATATTAAAAGCTGACACTATCTTTGATGAACATAGGCTACTTTTTACCGCGGGACCCGGTAGGTGGCGCTGCTGTCGGTATGTCAACAACTAAACGGCTTGACCGATTGGGTTGAAATTTTGTATGTGTATTTCCATGGTTTCACAGATATGAATGTATTAAGCCTACCTTATCTATCTTTATATAAGCCACCGCTAGGCACAGGTTTCCGACCGCGCGATATGACGTAGAGTTCACGCGGGCAGAGCCGCGAGCGAAGAGCTATTGTTTAAATATAACACAAACCTAGCATAGGAAATTTGTTACAGTCTTTCCTAATTAATACAACAATCAATATAATAAAACTCCAATTCAATTGTTTAATTAATACAAAACAATCGAATAAACAATAACAATTCCTGAAGGATGTTGTTAAAACTCGCTTCATTTACATTATAAACATTATTAAACATACAAGGGTTATCTACCTCATACATAATCAATTTCTGCCTCTGTCAGCTTCATGGTTATTTAAAAGTTTTGTGTTTTATACCAAACGACCGAAGAGAAACTATCAGCGAGATAATCAATGTATTACAAATTAGACTCAATGACTTGTTTAGCTAATGTTTATATCCCATTGCATTCTGTTGTATGTTGAAACGTCTTTCGAATCTTGAGAATAGGGATAAACTAAAAAACTTTAACTTTACCTCATAGTTTTTTTTATTTAAATAAACATTGGTCTACATTCTATCGCTTTTGAAACCATAAGTTTAGAAACCGCAGGAACCAGTTCTTTTTTACTAGCACATTCAGTGTTAGCTCTTTACGAAGGAAATCAAAAATTTACTAATAGATTTTGGAAAGGCATGAATAAAATTTCCCTACGTTCAATTTGGCATAGACCAAATCTAGATACTTACTGATTTATATTTTTTTTATATCATGTATCTTGTTTTTATGGGTTTTTGATAATATTTTTGCCACTGTTGCAAGCGACATTGTCACAGGAGGAGTTGTTCCGAGATTACTTATGGCGCTTGCATAGTGCCTTTATATCGGAAACTCTTAGAAACAACATACAATAGTATACGGAGTTTATAAACTCTGAATCAATGAACTCGTAATTCGTAATTTGTGTCTGATTTTGAAGAGCTAATATAGTTTTTTGTCTTCATCCAAATAGCACGAAAAGCGACTGTTACAAAAAGCTCTCTACATACCATTAGTTTAAATATAATTAACTGCAATTTGCTTTGACGCATAATTTAACTTATTAAAGGACAGTAGACTGCGACAAATGTTTCCTAGTATCATTCACCTGGGCTTCGACCCGGGCTAAAGACTAAGTTTCGGTCGGAACTTTTAAGTGTGCTCGTTACGTTTGTAGGGGGACATCCGGGGAAATGGGCACAAAAAACGTTTGAGAGCCCCGAAGTTTCGCGACTGCGGACTTGTATTCTTTTGATTGTGTTCGATGAAGAAAATATCGTTGCAAGTAAGATAGATGAAATGCATAAAGAAATACTTTGGTACGTAATCTTAATTTATGTCGATGTTAATCTGCTATTTAGGAATAGGAGTTGCATGCCCGACAGGATCCATAACACTGGTCTCTCATTATTTCTAACATCTTTCTGTATAAATTACTAGCGGCCTGTCCCGGCTTCGCACGGGTGGACCCGTTAAGTTTTGGTAAGGACCCCTAATCTATTCTAGCAATAAATATAAGCCTATATGAATGCCAGGGTGAATGTAGCTTTCCAATGGTGAAAGAATTCTTGAAATTGGCTCAGTACATTTTAAGTTAATTCATTACAAACATACAAATCTTTCCTTTTTATAATACAGGATGAACCACTTTCCAAAATTTTTATAGGCGTTCGGTATCGTATTTAGAGCCCATTTATAAAGTAAACAATTTAAATCAAGCTGTCACCCGAAACATTTTTCGCAATTTAGTTTTCAATTTTTACGGTCCTAGGCCTGATAAGGTGTAAAGGGTAAATCAAAAACGTATGAATAGTATCCTAATGAATAAATGAGATGCGAATCGCGTAAAAAAAGTGTTGCTAGGCGGCCGTATCAAAAATTTCTGACTTTTTGTGAACAATTTCTTTTCTTCTCTGGGCTATACCAAAAGAAAAAATACGCCATTTGTTTTTTGTCTCGTAGATTGATATATTAAAATTTGGAAGGTGGTTAAAATTTCATCCTGTATCAATGTAGAAGTAGATTTAGTGTAGATGGTTTTGCTATTAATGATTAAGTATTAAGTTTTAATTCTGTGTCCTGTCCTGTCATTATCGTCTGTTATTATTAGAAAGGGCACGCGTAACATTTAAAGGATAAAAATAATGATTGTAAATATTTTGTTTTTAAAGTAGAATTATGCCTTAAAATGTTATTATTTAAGGTTTTCAGGTTACATCTGAACATGCCGTATGACACTTATATGACTAGGGCAAAAGCAGCTATTTTCTAAATATGTCTAGTAGTGAGACGATTTCTCCAGGATGAAAAATAACAAAGGTAACAACCGCCAAGTATCGAGAAAATAATAGTGGTTTTATATATTTAACCGTTCAAGATCGAACCTGGATTTTCCAAGAACAAGTTACTAGAACTTCTTAAAAACCGGAGTATAAGGCGGCGACTGCTCAACCACATAATCTTGTTCTCTGATTTGTTTGATTCTGATTTATTTCTGTGATACATTAAATTTTACAATGTGAATATGGTCTAATTATTACTAACACTTACGCTTTGCTCGTTTATATCAACTAACGATTTCGGCAGTTACCTGAAAATAAATAAAACAATAAGGATCAATCTATGCTCTCACATTTTTGCAATGATTTCATAAAGAAAAATTTGCTTTTACTAATGTTTTTCTTTAAAAACCTGTTTTATTTTTTAGTTGTTATGACTTTTAGTGTTAGATTTATTAACCGCCAATAAAGTTTTCCAATAAATTTAAAATTAAAAGAAACCTTGTCTTTATAAATAAGAAATTAGCATAAATGAATCAATTGAAAAGTTTACAAATCTTGATTAACAATAATTTGGCTTCGTAATCGTTAAAGTAAAGCGCCGCGCCCGGCATGCGAGAAGATGCGGGTTCGAGTCCCGCCTGAGATATAATTTTTCAAGTTTACTGATATTATGATTGCAATTAAATTGCTTAAATATCTTAGAAAGTATTCTTAATCGTTGTTTTAGGAGTGAAATCGAAAGTCTTAAGTTGGTTTTCTTATATCAAAGTGATCTAAGCAGCGAACCGAACTACTTTTCTTGTCTTGTACTCCTGACTCATTATTTTATTCACAAGTAGGACAAAGTCAATAATGACAGGAAGTCGTCTCCGATCGCCGCTCAAGTGGCCAATTGATCTCCAAGGGTGGTCGCCATTGACACAAAATTGTCCCGTTAATGGGTACAGAGGAAATTGTTATGGCCGATGGCATTTTGTGGGGGAAGATTCAATTATTGATACTTAAGTAAATTTTATAGGAAACAACATTTAAATTTACTGATTTAAACTTCTATAACCACCTTCTCTTTCTATGGGTGTATTTAGTAGACTAAAGGAGAACAGCCAGAAGGAGATGGGCAGCAGCGTCTTCCTTCCATGTCCGTGGCGAAGTGGCGTACACACCGGTTATCAAGGTGTCGCCTGCTCCGAGGTCCCGGGTTCGATTCCCGGACGAGTCAATGTAGAAGAAACAAAGTGTTTTTCTACATTTTCTCGGGTCTAGATGTTAGTGGTACCTTCGTTGTTTCTGTTGTCCAAAATACAAATGCTTTAAATAGTTATTCAAATTGGGATCAGAACAATTTGTGTGATTGTTGTCCACATTTTTTTTACCAGCCAAACTGCGATTGCCAACCCGCCTGCCAAGGGTGGCGATTATGGCGAAATCCTACTTTTGGAGAGGTCTGTGTCCAACAGTGAACTGATAAGCTGGTGATGATAATGATGAGACACTATCTAGTAGGCCTACAATAAGCGGGATAGAAAACTCTGATACGTCATCTAGAACAATCATCCTTAAAGGGTAATTTTCTTTTATTTGTATGACTATAAAATATGTAGTGGATATGGTGTCAGTTTTCCAGGCTGTCTATTCAAAAGCCTCTGACTTGCCTTGTTTTTAAGACTTCTATCTTACTTATGTACTTATGACAGAAGAAGAACATTAGTGTATTCATGATTTACTTTTTTTCGATTTTCAAATTAAGAATGTTACACGTAACAAGTGCAGATTATAGCCTTGATAAATTGCAAAAACCAACCATTTTTGAACAATGTCTCACTGGCAGGTGACGAATTGGATTTAAAAGAAAAAGTCTAAAATTTTCTCTTTTCAAAATGATTTTTCTTCACATTTCCTATTATTCTCTCAACTAAACCCCGGGTTCGCTTATTACTCGTTGTCAGATGCAAATATCCGTCTTTTTCAGGGGTGCTGAGATATGGGGCAATAAACAGCAGACCCACCGTCTGGCAACACCTGCTGGGTATGGTCACCCCATTGACTGGATGGGGGAGATATTGGGAAGGCATTTTTGCATGAACTGACGTTGATGCATGTGTGAGCAAATTTTAGTTGGTATTTTAATCCTTAGTAATTTTAATATTTTGTAAAATATTAAAATGCAATATAATATCAAACGTATTAACGTTTGATATTATATTGCATTGCCTTCTAACTGAAATGGATAGAACTATGAAATATAGAAAAATCTAAAAATATAAAAAATAATAAATTTAAGTGATCCAAATTATACTTTATAAATATTTTTTAGTAATTTAATTTCTGCGAGTAATTTTAGTAACCTGTCGGAGATTAATATTAAAATAAATTTGATTATTACTTGAAAAACCTCTGGGATAAAACTAAGATTTTATGTAACTTTCGAATAATTAGAATACGAGTGCTTTAAATAGTTACTCAAATTGAGATAAAAACAATTTATGTGATGTTGTCCACATTTATTTATCGTTATTATTTTATTTGTACTCCAGATTTGGCGTTAAAAATATTTTTTTTAAATGGCTTAAATTAATAAAGATATGGAAGTCCATATCAGATGTAAAAAATAGGCTACAATCGAGAAGCCAGAGGTCTCCATTACTTTTTAAATTAACGCGCCGATGACAAATCTGCCCGTTAATCAATCCCGGGGTGGGGGTTAGAGGAAGAAATAGAAAGTTGAGAGCTAAATTTACAATATACGGGTTCTGTATGTTGATGAGCAACTATATTAAGTGCAATCTATACTAATATTATAAAGCTGAAGAGTTGGTTTGTTTGTTTGAACGCGCTTATCTCAGGAAGTACTGGTTCGAATTGATTTTTTTTGTGTTGGATAGTCCACTTATCGAGAAAGGCTTTAGGCTATATAACATCACGCTGCAACCAATAGAAGCGAAGCATCAAGGGGTGAAAATATTGCAAAAACAGGTAAAAATATTCATATCTAAAAGCGTCCGTTGCGTGCGCTGCGTAAACGGTTCAAGTTATCCAATAAATATATAAATAAAAATAAAATACACAATCGCGATCATAATAACAGAAATTGACGCAGACGAAGTCGTAGGCAACAGCTAGTAAATAAAAAAATGTAGATTACATCACATTTATTGTTTTGACCCCAAATAAAAACTATTTAAAGCACTTCTTTGTGAAAATCAGAAACAACGAAGATGCCACAACCACCCATGACCAAGAAACCATAGAAGTATACTTTTTTCCTACATAAATTTACCGGGAATCGAACGCGGGACCCTGTAGCCGGCAACACCTAGAAAATAAATGCATCTGCCACTCTATCACGGAGTTCGTCAAATAGCTTTCAGCGTGGCCAAGCCAAGAATGACTTGAATTTAGCTGTCAATACGATTTGTCGCCATTAATAGTAGTAAAGTCGCCTGTTAGCTGTCAACGGAATTACAGAGTTCTTATTTATTTCAAAGAGCATCAGTTTCATTCTTTTAGAGCGGATCCCTAAGAATTGCCTAATTGGATGTAACTCGCTTGGACGCTTTTTCTTCTTTATGACTTTCTTTGTTAGGAATGTTTGAAAAACTGACATTAAGTAGTATTGATTCTCTTCATAGAATATTATCGCTCCGCCCGCCCGTGACTCCGTTTGCGTGGAAATCTAAATGGCTTTGTTACATTACCGGTTCAGTATATCGCGTTTCCGATTACATTGCTATCTTAAGAGACTTAAAATCGTTGCAATCAGTATTTGGCATTCTCTATATCAACTTAAGAAAATATTGCTATCTCACATATACTTCCAAAATCCTTTTTAATCTCTTTCAGGAATTATTTCAAGGATCGAACTGCCCTATATATTTTTAAGTTCTGAAACTATCTCCACACCACCCAAATCAGTAAAAAGATTAATGATTCCCCATACAACCCTTCGTTTTTTGTAATTATAAAGTTACCTCTTACGACACCCATAGAAAGAGAAGAGGTGATGCTACATAAACTAACTGATATCATAATTGAATATTATATTTTATTTTTAATTTAAAAATGTAATCATAATAAATAAAATAAATAATGAAATTTTCCATTTAGTTTGCTCAACGCCCATTGATTGCTCAATAGGGTTGTACTTTTTTGCTATAAAAAATGATTACATGCTTATTTGCTATAAAAACTATCTTTATAACTAGATCATTTTTATAATGGTTAAAAAATATTTAATATTGGAAGGAGAACTTATGGAAACATAACAAAAAGATGATAAAACCCTAAATAAGTCTTGGTCTTCAATCATTACAATCAGTGCGAATGTTCAGAGACTACAGTTTGCGGTTTGAACTTGTTACCAAAATCGCTACATTTACCAACTTCACATGATATTTTACACCCAAAAAGTGATCTAGAACCACAGACTATTATGATTAGAGACCGTTTCATGTTTGTGACCGCAAAAACGACAATAAACTAAATTCGTTAACCCTGCCCGGGGCGAGTTGACGTAAAAACTGCGTAGGGTGAAATGATTTGCTGCGAGGACTGTTTGGGGTTATATTTTTGCTTTTGCAGGTTAAATTTCCAGTAATCTTTATTATGATTAGCGAGTTCGTTATAAAAAGCTAAACTACTAATTGTATTTGTACCTTACCCGTAAATATGTAAAAGTCGCCAAATGTTAGCCGAAACAGTAACGGACGGGCACTGGGTCTGTGGCTACGCCTACAGATATGGATATTTTTTTAAAATTTTTGGAATCAGCTAAGGTCAAAAACAATGCTGCCTAATTAAAATAATAACTTCTGGACTTGTTGGTTTTTAAATCAAAATTTACGGTAAGAAGTAATAGGTAATAGTAACAAGTAATCAGGAAATGATTTATAGATTTACAGGTCAGGTACAGTGCTTATTTATTAGTGTATGGAGCACGCCGCTAACAGTCGGTTGGATGTCGTATAAAAGAAATCGAATTAGCAAGTTCATGCCTTATCCGTTTAGTCGACGTATACCCCAACCCTCACGTCACCATTGTCCCCCCGGACGGAAGTGCCAACAGAGTTGCTCTCTACGAGGTTTATTTTAATGCAATTGTCATGCAAATCGCTGAATTAATCGCCGCGCTTAGGTCAAAGTTGCTTCAGTCGTCCGATCTTTGCAGCTCAATGCAGCAATTATAACGAAAGTTTGAAGGCATCTGTGCAAACTTGTTCCGTTGAAGTAGATATTGCAAATTGATGGCTACCACTTCAAAGAAATTCGGTTAAATAGGGAATTTTGAATTTAGGTATATTGCAATACCGATCATATTACGTTTTCGGTTATTTGGCGCTACCGAGAGATCACTACGAATTGTTGCAATTTATAGCTATATAATTCCAAACAAACTACACACAAAACATAATTTTCTTAATACAAAAGGTTCTCGAACTAGGTATCCGCTATACCGTGGAAAGATAACAGCGACGTCCACTGCTGGGCATAGGTTGTCCACGACGATCGACCCGCGCTGCCCTTTGGCAATAATTCTTTTGCTACTGCATTTTCTTTGTCACCGCAGAAAAATTGTATTGTAAACGAAATAGAAGTTACAAAGCACTCAGTACCACATGTTATGTGAAACACAGCAGACGTCATAACAAAGCCATACGGGGGAATTAGAAGAACAGACGGACAAATTAGTTTAGGGACCCGCAATCCACAAATACAACTCTAATTCAGTTAGAAATAGAAAAGAAAATCGAATGACATTCGCGTGCAAAGTGCAGCAAGTGAATAACACTGTCGTGTGTGCTTTGCTAGAATAAAAATATAGAATTTTGTAAATAAAACATTGTACTTTGCTCTTTCTGATTAAACATTGTGGTGGTAATTTAATAATCATCTGTCACCATTTTTTTTTGTTAATAAATAAATAAAAAAAAATCTTCGTTATTATTATTTTGTAAGGGTTGTGATTTTAGCATGCTATGCATGTATTTAGGTAGGTATTTATGTGGGTAAATTACTGAGCCGATTTTGATGAATGAGGTATCAATGAATATATTAGGGTACTTTGAAAAAAAAATGTCTGTCTTAACGAGTGGGGTATCTAATGAAAATTGTAAAATAAAAAGGTTTCAACATTATAGCAAATATATAGGTTGACTTTAAAATCAGCATTATCGTGGACGGATTACATTTTTTCAACATATTGTTGATTTTCATTAAAGTTCAAGATCAATGAAATTTGACGACCATTTGGATCAGCGGTAGTTAACGCTGCTTCTGACCCATGGGTCGCGGGTTCGATCCCCGCACAGTACAAATATTTGTGTGCATGAACATGTCTGTTTGTACTGGTCTGGGTGTTTTCTATGTATTATAAGTATGTATTTACAAAAAAAAAAGTATATAAGTAAGTTTATCGGTTGTCTAGTACCCCATACGACAGGGTTAAGACTTAATAGTAGCTTAATTTGGGACTAGATGGCTTTGTGTGGCCCAGTGAGGCATGTCTTAAAAAAATATTAAATAAAAAAAAAATGTCACAATACTGCCTCGGAGATATTAGCCGGCAAAGTTCTTAAGAAAAGCATTTCCCGCGCATTCTAGTGTTTGTGCGCAAAACAGACATCTCACGTTACAAAGGCTCTCCGTGCGCGTATGTAAACATTGCGCACTGATTATACTGTCGGCCCTACTAACGGCTGCAGTTTTTTGCTCGAACCTTGTACCTACATTTCGCTTTCGAGCGAGAGCGAAAGAGCGTGAGAGATGAGAGAGAGAGACAGGGATATGATATAAGAAACTGAAATTAAGTAAAATGCACAGGTAGGGAAGGCAGGGGAAGTGGGCAGATGCTACATCTGCTCACTCACTATACATAATAATATGAAATTGTGTTTCTATTTTTGAAATTTTCCTATTTTGGCAGAGACCACAAAGAGTGACACTAGGAGTTTTTAGTGCATTTTTTTCTCTTACTGTCAATGGTTACAACTTACTTAATCATTTCATGACTTAGAATAAAAAGGTTGGCATTCGTAAGGTTCTGTCGTCATAATTACAAAGAACACAAAACACTTAGCTTAACTTACTACAAAATTATTATATTTTTACCTTTTTGCAAAGCAATAGGCCTAATACAATATGAATTAATAATATTCTAAAATGAATAAATACTTTTCAAAGATGTAAGCGTTTCTATTTCATTTTATACGAATATACTCTATACACTGAAAAGTTTTGCAACACAATAGAGTGAAAGTTAAACATTTCGCAAGAAAAACTCGTACAGAGTTTCTCGAAGGTTCCATGGTACGGTCGGTATTCTCTCGGAAAAATGCCCGTCATATCGTCGCAGACGGTTGAAAAGTGAACAAGCTTCAAGGAATGTTGAAATGGAACGTTTCCTATTTGTGAGACATTACGAATGCAGAATGCAAGACTTGCGGTGAATTTAAAGAAATTACTTTTATATGCGAATTGGAGTTGTGGATTTTTAGTAGTGAAAGTAGAAAAGTGTTAGTGGCGGTAGTTCTGTGCTGTCCTTTTATTCGATGATTTCCCAGATACAATGTGGACACAATTATCTCGGTCAACAATTCTAAGTTATTGACCGCTAATAACTAAGTGCCCATTAAACTTTAGCAGTATTTTATTGATCTAGACATCTACTAAAGCCTTTACATCAACGTGTTTGCTAATAGCAAAAAAAAAAACGCGAAAGACGACACAAAAGCTCAAAATACCCTCCTGTTACTCTGTTCGGCTGTAATCCCTCAAACCAATTCCCACCAAGTGAATCCTTTGCACAAAAACCGACTTCAAAGCAATAAAGGTTGCAGACTTAATCCACCTTAGCAGTGTCGCGGGATATTTGCGGTCCCTGGTGACGAGTCTAGGAAGATATATGTAGCTATGTATATATAAATATAGCTATTTAGGTTTATGGAAGAAACACTTGTATGTATAAAAATATTAAATGACAAATAAAAAAGCTATTTCTTCCGAATATTAACCAACCGTTTGATATTTGTAAAATAAACCAAAAACATTGATTAACTAAACTCAGCGCAAATCTTTTGTATAAATTTGTCAACACAACGCTTTAGTATCTTAGTTGGAGAGAGCAGTAGGTAGTCCAGTTCGCGAAAGAGTGTAAGTTCCATTACCTGATGCAAATGATATAAGAGCAACTTTGAGTTACATCAATTAACCCGACATTACCCTAATTTCCATCACTATAAGCATTTGTACCTTCCTCATTTTAATCTTTTAAATTTAGTTTAATCATCAGCTATCTAAAAGAACAACCGTGTTACTAGACAATAATCAGCTTGTATACCTATGTGAATTTGTTTCTTAAATGTAAGAACTGGCAAAATAAGGCAAGAATGAGGCAAGAATGGAGCAAGAATAATATTATTGTGACGAAAGCACAGTGCACTCTACGTGACGGCGGACGGCTGTATGTAGTACTGAGATATTTATTTTGGACGAGTTAATACAAAGGTAGTGCGATTGCTTATTTATTCAAAAGCAGCAACGCGTATGTGAACGTTTTCATTTACAGTTAGACTATGAGGTCGAAGTACAATATCATGCTCATCATACTGAACATTTTTGTTGTAAAATACTTCAACTGTTTAAGAATTTCAATACCAGGCCATCAGACAATGTTGTCGTTTCAGATTTAAGACTGCATAAAGTAGGAAAATCGTTCGTAAGAAGTAGCATTTGCATTTTTAACAAATAAATATAGCCTATTGCTGAACTACCTGCATATGAACTGAAATCGTATGTTGAAGTATTTTTAATGAAAAGGGCTTACTATATTTTCAGTGTTTATGTAAATGATAAAGTTTTTGGCATAATGACTAAACTTGTCAGACGACCAACTAGAAACAGAACAAAACCAAGAGTAGAACACCAGAAACACAATATTAATAAATAAGTATATTATTTAGAACCCCTAAAACATATTTCACGTTTACTACGTGACATGCACCCCATCCCAGTTAACCTGCCACAATCCATCAGCTGCACCCATCACTTACAATAAACATAGTATATGCATAACGCTGTCCCTCCGCCCTCGACCCTCAGAAATCAGCGTGCATACCACCCCAAGATATATGATTTTAATAATCGCCAAGATTACAGTAAGGAGGATTCCTTGAGTGTCCCTCAGAGAGTCCTGCGAGAGGAATCGTCCCTCCAGCTATTTCATTTGTGAGGACCACTTGATATATGCCAGAGCCTTGTTGTGTAAGGACCTTTTTTAAGATGGAATTTCTTTTATTCGGAGCTGTTTTGTACCTTGTAAAATCAATGGAGCGATGTTTGGGAAGATGTTATTGTGCTGAGTTTTGTTTTGCAGTGACATCTTAGCAAATCACCGTTAAATAATAAATAGTATCTAATCTTACTCATATAATAAATGCGAATGTTTGAATGGTTAAATTATTTGTAGCTCAATCACACCAGAACGGCTAAGTATTTGGATGAAATTTAGCACCTTCCTTTGATAGATTATAAGTTGGAATACCACATTGGCTACCTTTAATGCTGAAAAAATGTACGGATCCCGTGATCCCCGAAATATCATTTTATAATTGTTCAGAATACAGAAGCAAGTAATTCAAGCTAGAATATAATAATGGGTTTTAATTAAAATTTGGATCTTGCTAGCGAATGTAATTAATCTACGCTTTGACACATCATCAAAATTCACATCATAACACAAATGTAATATAACAACAATTTTCCTGAATGTGCACAAATTGACATAGCAATTAGCGCGCGTATATCTACGTCACACGGCCATCTTTCAAGATGGCGCGCAAGATGGCGTCAAAAACCGCGGAAGTGACGAGGCGTTATTGGAACTGCAACCGGTGCAGTGGTTTCTTAATAAACGGGAGTTATTAGTCCTTGTAAACGTCAACACGTTTGAGTTTAATTTTGAAGGCAGGTGTTGCTAGTGACAATAGTTTACGAGACACGCCCGCCATAGTTTAAGTAGTGTCTACAAAAGTTGTCATTTAGGATATATCATCATTTAGGATATATTATCATCATATAGGAATATGTAAGTTTTGTCAATAATACATTTTAAGTGTGTGATTTGAGCACTCATCCATCAAACTTTAATTCAGCAATCAAAATTTATTAGGCCAGAATTATAAGAGTTTACAAATTGATAGTTTTATTTAAAAAAATTAACATAGAATATTACTAATAACTCTTTTTTGAGAAATGGACTTATACTTTCGTTAAATTGTATCTACAGAAAGTTGCAATCCCTGAAAAAGTGTAAAAGACAGCAACTTCTCATTAAACTACCGTTTCTTTTTTGCTGATGGTAACACTTGATAAGTATGAACCCCGCTTTCTAATTAAAAGTCCTTCCTGTGACTGTAAATTTATTTTACGCTACAAATTTGTCTTCTTAAATACTAACTTGCAAATTTAAAACCATTTTTATTTTTGTCGGTGACAAAACCGGTCTGTTGACGATGTTGAATGTTGAAAAACGTTCTTGGAAATGTAAGTAATGTAGGTATGTTATTTCGGAATAGAATTAGGTATTACTAGGCACTTGATCGAAAAAGTAAATTGCGTTTTATTACATACGTACAGTTTATACAATATTTATACAAATAAATCCGTCCCGTCATGTTCATGTAGAAACAAAGGAAAAGTTTATCTTCTTTGAATTGTAGATAAGTACATCACTTTACTGTTTTTTGTATACAAAAGGAAGATATGCTCTTCTATATAATATATGAACTCTTCATGAGTTATACAAGCGGCGCAGGCGCAACACAGCTGTAACTAAGAAAGAGAAGAAGAACAGATAAAGCAAGAAAAAGAAAAGAAGTACAGATATAGTAAGGTGTGTATATGTATGAGCAGACTTAATTGCGATAGTGCCTATGTCTTCCTCTTCAGAGGACAAATTGCTTGCTTGGCTACAAAAAGATATTGGAATCCTCCCTTTATGAAAATTATCTAAAGAGCGTAGATATTGTAAAACATATAAAAAACTATTCTGAATGTATTGTTTTCTTGAGTTTACGCGAACACTATATATACATTGGAATGAAAGATAAGTTTACGAATTTAGAACGCGTTTATTATAATAAACACATAACTTATCTTTCATTATTCTGAATTTTTAATATCTTTTTTACATTAAAATGTTGTGTATTTTGAAGGTAGCGCGGCTAATTTATGTTATTAAGCTTCATTACTAAGCAGTGCGTACATCACCCGACCAAGTCGCTCTAAAACTTCATGTTTACTACCAATAGGTAAAATGTTTAAGTTTAGTAAAATCAATAAGTGATTCAATGTCTACTAGTTAAACACTTAATTAGTAGCGAGAAACAATTACAGTAAAGACGAAAGTCACCTTATTGCCTTGCCCATAGGATTCTCTTTATATTGGAAAATCATGAGAACCTATGCGTAACTTTTGTGCTTCAGCGAAGTTTATTTTTACCCCCAAACGAAGCGTCAGTGGAGTGCTAGGCGACAGCTGGTGGATTATGAAGGTCCCATAAGGCAGACTATTGACTTCTTAAAATAAAAAGCGACTAGAAATACAATAGACTTGTTTTTATACTGTTTTAAGCCTTACAAACAAATTATTGTGTCGAGACTAATAAGTAATTATATCAAGAGGTCGCCTGGTTGAAAGGTTGTAAAAGTTCAAACCTGAGGGAGTGGAAAATGTTTTTCATAAATACAAGCGATATCTTTGCTTTCACATCCTTATTATACTAATGTATTATAAGTGTGTCTGTCTGTCTCTCTGTCTGCTTCCTCGCCAAGTTTAAACCGATTTTGATGAAAAATACGAACATAATTTGATAACCTAAAAATTACATAGGTTTTGATGTGTCTTTGAAATCACCCCTTATAATGGTAGTAGAAAGGGAGTGAAAGTGTGCCTGGTATTATTTCTAAAAAACAGGTGATATCTATGAAAAACGTCATAATTGGCAACGAGATATAACCGTATTTGTGGACGGAGTCGCGCGCGGGATCTAGCACTTTATAAATCATCGAAACTAAAAGAATAAACTATTTTCTGATACCTGTGTCTTAAAAGAGTGTATGTGGTTCATAGTACAATATGTAAATACAAGACAATAAGATACTTGCCGTAGTATCTAGAACATTCTAAGAAGCCCTTGTACCAAAAAGATGTTAGCCTTGGCATATCGAATCAGAAACCGAAGCTGTTATCGATTCCAAGCAACCCGAAGGTCAAGAAAGGGGCCTATTCTCATAAACTTCTGAAAAACTAAACTAGATCGATACCATAATACCACCTTGAACTTTCCTTTATAAAACGAACTTTATTATAACATGGTAAGGTATGTTTTTGTTGTTTCACAAATTGCGTAGGTCGCGGTGGTTAGGGCAAGCTTGGAATACAAATCAGGGTAGGGTGGGGCGAGCGGTGATATATCAGTCTGTACACCAACCTTCTTACAATGGAGGCTTTAAAACATTAACTTTAGCTAATTCAGTCTGATACAAATTAATTAAGGTCTCTGGAATTCGGGAGAATAACTAATTGAGTTTTAGTGTTTGATTTTATTTTTAGAATTTTTTAAGTAAAGTTAGACAAGTTAAAATATTAAAATGTATCCAAATAATTTCTGTGTTATGTGATAAAGTAAGATTTATTAGTTACCTAATAACATGTAGGGATAGTGGAAAATAAATTTCTTCGTATCTTTTTCTCTCTTATTTCGTCATCTATCCCTTTTATACCTTGCGTTCCATTCCTCATATCCCATCCCACATAAACTTCACCAGCCCACATCAGTACACAGCTGAACATGCGCGTCTCAAACAGGAGGACAATGCTACAGTGGCTACGTTTGGCAGATAGCAGTTCGAGACAGAATAAATTATTTACCTTTGCTTCTTTTATTCGTTAATTGAAAAAAAAAACTGTTATCAAATGCTGGCACTTCTACCAGAGACTAAAAAAAACAAGTAAATTTTTTATCTCTCCGACCAATTAGGTAGTTTGAATTTAAATCTTTCTAATATTCAAATCTGGGGGGCACTGTATGCAAATGCATTCCTCCCTGCGTCGGGAATGTTCATTATGTTAACTTCAGTGTACGTATTGGCACTAGTAGGTAGGAAGGCGATTGAATTCTAGCCTACATAAAAAAAGAGTTTCTTACATCGTCATGCACGTATGACCAGGTATAACATTTAACATTCATGACCGATTTTTTAAAGCCTTTACTTACATATTGGGATGTTATTTTTTCAAATTTAAATAATACGAACGAACAAAAAATAAAGATAGAAAAAAATCAGACCCTCAAGAAAAAAGTTATTGTAGTAGGTATTTTATACTTATATTTATAACAACCTCCTTTGTCATCGTTGATTTTTTGTTTGGCAACAACTAATTCTTATGTTTATAATTTGGTTGATTCAGCACGGAAATTATATCTTAATGAATGTCGCCAGAAGGAGGTGAACAAACACCTTCTTTGTTCACCAATAACCAAACTGAGATTGCCAACCCACCTGCCAAGCGCGGCTAGTTTGACAAAATCGTCCGTCTGAAGTAGTCTGTGTCCTATGGTTTGACGAATGCTGACGATAATGTAATCTTACTAAAAACGTTTCAGTTGAACTCTTCTGTAGGCTGGAACGTCAACAAGAGTATTTAAATCGTAGAAGACGTGATGCTATGAAAAACAAATTCATTTTCTCATACCGTCATACGTTCGAGTTTCCAAGCGAAACCTTTGAAGGTGACTCGCCATGCATTTATAATTCGCAGCAACGCACGGACCGACAAAGATACATTGAAATTTCTTAGCTTCTCAAAGAGCTAATTGGAAAGTGCGAAATGAGAACCCTAGAGACGATTGCTAGTTACACTGTAATGTGATATGCACTCTAAAGCATTGAGACTGCGGTTTAAATTAGCGTGTCAGAGATTTGATTTGTAGGTGTGTGCGCGACAAATATAAGGGTTGTTCCGTTTAATCTTCATTGACATGTGTTGAGCGTGTCTCGGAACGGTTTACTTGTGGAATAGGCAGTGTATAATTAACTTTATGTTTAAAGATAATTTTACATTTATAAGACGTCCTGCAGGTATGATTAGTTAAACGTTATAGGAACGGTTTTAAATTAGTAAGCATATTTTATATTCAGGAATATCAATGATATTGTTGTTCCGAACGTAAGCTTAAATGTCACAAATCATATAAAAATGACCGTAAATAGAACAACTGCTTGGGATTTTTAAAATTAAGCATTTAAAAAAATCAGAGTAAATTGGAAATAAAATAAAGTAATTGGGTCAAAATCTGAATTTGTAATAATACAGCATCTAAAATTAGCAAAATCATCAGTAAAATCCTTCAGTTCATCTAGTCGGACAAACCCGATCTTTTTTTAGCAAATGATCTAAAAAAACTCTTCTACATAAAACAAAAACAAACACTGGCTGAAAATCTTGTAAAATTTTAAAAGAAACTATGAGACTAACAATATGTAGGGACAAGCAACATGTAATAAGGACAGATGACAGGCAGCGAGCGACGGCGTAATAGGAGAGCTGCAGATGTGGATGCAAGCACTGCAGGGGTACCCTCACTCCCTCACGTGGAGTATACACGACACGATTTGTCCAAAACCGATCGTTCTCTTGTTTGTTATTTATAAAAAGAAAACGTTTGGTAACTAAAAAATATTGTACAGAAAATAGCCACCAAATAGGGTGAAAAAACTCAATACCATGTCAAAAGCCACCACAGATGGTATAATGAGAAACCAATTACATGACGGTTAGTAGCACCGACCGTAAATTATACTCGTATTTTCCTATACTTTCTGCGATCTGCGCAAGGTGGCTGGAAGCAACTGGATGCACAAAGCTCAAGATCGAGAAAAGTGGCGTGCCTTGGGAGAGGCCTATGTCCAGCAGTGGACTGCCGTAGGCTGATGATAGTGATGATGATACTTTCTACCCTATTTTTACTCGGCAGGGTAAGTTTTTTAAAAATTGAAATGGATAATTTGGTATATAAGACTGCGAAAACAATGTTAATGTTATGTTGATTAACATTTTTGGACGGTGATGAGAGAGTAAGCAATAACCATTTAGTCTTTGGATGACAAGAGAAGTTGGCGAAGGAAAATTCCATTAAGGCAGTTTTTTTAAATTAATATATCTTAAAGTTTTTAAGCTATACGACTTGTAATCCTTAAGTGTAAACGCCACTAACCTCTCGCCAACGTTCCCTGTTTTGCAACGTTGTATGTTCGCTGCATTTTTGGAAAATGAAACTTTTTGCAACATCATGTTTACGATGCGACCACTGATGGATGCACGAAATGTTTAATTTTATTAACCGGGTTAATAGCGGGGATTAGCCATATTACATTTAAAATTGTTCGCGTTGGGACAAGAACTCAAAACTCTGTCTTTATTCTAAAGTATTCATAAATGGTTTTGGATCTGGGTGTATTCGGAGTATTTATATTTTGAACTAGAAAAAAGTTAACCTCTTCAATGTAAACATAGTGCTTATTATGTTATTTATGTGAGTTGTGTTGTCCGAGACATTATTATAAGGAAAAAAACAGATATTGGTCAGAACTAATGCTAGTTTAATATACTTATTAGTGCATGCTGTGCATACTTGTAAGTAATCACTACACTTAGCTTAAGAATCTAAAATGTACTAGTGATTTTAAGTAAGTCTAATAAATAAAATTAAAATGATAAATAAAAACTATAAATTTTTCCTTGTTTTTTCGACTGCCTTAGATGGCAATAGCCAAAAATAGTGATGAAATACCGCTGACTCAGCGTAAAAAGCCTTGAATAAAATCGTCGACCCAAACAAGATTTAATACATCCAAAATATTTTTATCCAACGAATTATATTTCCAATTTTCACTAGATTTGCTTAAAAAACAGTCACAAAACATTGTAATACTTGCAATTGTTTAACGATTTGCATTATCTCAACGAAGTTAAGCGATCCAATATGGAAACAACATAAAATGCTTTAGGCACATGTTTATCATTCTGGACTATAAAATAAGAGGATCACGTACTTAACCGGCTCTTAATCTAACGCCATTATAAATTACCTATTATTATCTTAATGGTAATTACGCTACACGAATAGTTAATAGTTATCATAGACATCCCTAGAGGATTGTGACATTTAATCTTTAACCTTATGGTACTAAACATAGGGTTTGTTTTACTTTAGACGAAAATAGGGTCTCTAAAAGTATTAGTGGCCGTAAAAATATGACTGCGTTAAAACAAGATAAGTAATATTTTGTTGATGTAATGTAAGGGTTAAATAAAAGTAAGTGTATCATTAATCTGAATATTACAAAAAATATTTACTATGATTTTTGAAAGATTGTATGTTTAACATATTTATTTCGGATTTTAGAAGTATTTAACCGAAAGTATTGATGCATCTCCGCTAGTTTTTACCGTATAGCTTTGAACAAATTTGGCGACGGACTTGGTAGCTCAATGGTTAGAGCAGTCGCCTGGTAAGCGAAAGGTGTGGGTTCAAGTCCCACCTAAGGCAGTTTAAATTTATTATTATTACTATACGCGTATTGTTACTATCTTTTCAGAATAGACTTTTTAATATTATATTGAAAATGGGACCAAGAATTTAAAAAAAACATCGTAACACACCTGTAGGTCTAGCACAAAAAACTATCGAATTCGAATCGTTTGCGTGTTCGTATCGCCATCGAAATATTTAGTATGAAAACTTAAACAGCGCTTGCGCGGTAAAAACGAGAACTACACAACAAACTACGAACTTTGTGTCGTTTGCTTTCGATACGCAAACGATTCGAAGTCGATAGTATTATCTCTGGTCCAACGTCATACGTAATACATGAATACAAGTGTTATTTTTTATTACTTTGTAAACAGGTAACCCTTCACTAACGATTCGTCCCTGAACTCTAAAATTACAGATTTCGTTTGATTCATAGGCACATTAACATTATACTGGTTTTAAATTCCAACCCAATTATTTCTGGTAAAAAATACCAAGGGTGGGCGTTTGAAGTCCTTCGGGTCGGCTTTCAAACAACACGGACAATTACGATATTGGGGAGTCGTCATTATGACCCTGTATCGGGTTCCCGTGACGTCTTAATTTTATTGCTTTTCTAACCGAAGAATAATTGTGAAGTTCTCAACTCGAAGGCCATGTGTAACTTGAACAAAGTTGTGCTTCGCCTAAGATTACGTTTTTATTACTGAGGTTAAAAAAAACCTTTTTAAGTGAAATTTGAATGACAAAGTTTTTAAGCCAATGTCTTTTGCACGAGTTATTTATATTATTAATTTAAATGTCATGTTCTTAGGAAAAATATGGTTTGAAACATTACCAAAAAAATAAGTCCGATGGTATCAGTTACTAATCCTAACGCTAATAAACTCATCATCATCATCATCAGCCTATCACAATCCACTGCTGAACATAGGCCTCTCCAGTTGCACGCCACTTAGATCGATCCACGGCTTCTCGCATCCAGTTCCTGCCAGCCATCTTGCGCAAAGTACCACTCCACACTACTTTTGCTGAGACGGGGTCTCTACTCAAGAACTCGTTTACCCCAGCGGTTGTCGGTTCTGCGACTGATATGGCCAGTCCACTGCCACTTCAGCGTGCTAATCCGGTGTGCTATGTCGGTAACTTTAGTTCTCTGCCGGATCACCTCATTTCTGATTTTATCCGTAAGAAAAACTCCGAGCATAGCTCTTTCCATAGTCCGCTGATCGACTCTGATGCGTTACTCTGTAACACGAAGCTCGTATTTACGGATATATCTGTCCCTTTCAGATACTTTAAGACATCGGTATGAGTGATAGGGACAGATGGATTCGAAAATACGGACACTGTGTTGCAGAGTAAGGCAGCTGAACTTGTGGACTAGCCGTACCGTCAGTGTCCACGTTTCGGCTCCGTATGTCATGTCGGGTAGGACGCACTGATTGAAGACTTTCGTCTTGATGGTAACTTTCACAACAGTAAATTGATTAGGGACTTATACCATGCATCTAGCTATTTATGAGTGTTCGATGTTTTGGAACTATTGTAAGCGCCAAGATCACGAAAAAACTCGGTTCAGTTCTTTCGTGATTATGGAGCAAGACATACAACGGGAACTCATCACTTAATCGCAATTTTCTTCGACGATTTTCATTCCCCATAAAACAATTCGCAGGTGTTTCTAAACGATATTCAACATATTCTAGAATCATGTTACATCACAATTTCATTTGGTCGAATGCTTATTATCTACAAACTTACTTCATCGTTACTTCTTTTCATAATATTATGTATTTTATCGAAGTAATGTTAGTTTACTATTTTGTTACCCATAATTTTATTTCCACGTAAGTTTCAATATGCAGAATTGTTGAAACATCCAACTTTACTTCACTAAAGTCCGTATTGCCAAACGATTTTTGTTACTAATATTATATTGCATACTTTATTAATAGACAATTTTAAGCGTAACTGATATAAATATTTAATAAATATTGATATAATAAATAAACTGCGTTAATCCCGACTCGCCGTGGTCTCCTCGCCGTGGTACTAGTCTGCCCGATACTAGAGTGTAATTTAAAAGCGGAGGGAGAGCAGCCTCCGCCTTGTTACGCAAGGGCGACGAGGCTGCTATTCCCGCAGCGCCGGAGACGAGGAAATCCTAATGCATGCTTCTTGTTTGCATGCCTGCTTGCTTGCTTGCATGCATTAATGCATGCATGAATGCCTTCTTACTTGCATGCGTATGCAAGCATGTGCTTACTTGCATGCATGAATGCATTCGTAGCTGCTGCATGCCTGCTTACTTTCATGCATGCATTAATTCATTTAAGCAATAACTACGGCGATTAATAGTTATTTGAGGAAAAAATGCTATGGGAACCGTTACACATTGAAACATGTTTTTATGAATGGTTTTATCGATAACTTAATAATTTTATGAAACATTAGTTTGTTATATCGTTATTCTGCTTAACAAAACAATTGTGAAACATTTTTTTTGTGAAATGTTATTAGAAACGGCGATTATTAACTATTCGATAAATCAAGAAAAAAATATATTAACATTCATAGAAAGAAATGAAATTCGGTATAAAAAAAGTATGTGTCTTGATAGATACCCCCATACAACAGTAATTGATTCGTGGAATCAACTAACTCTTGAAATCAGTAGATACCTAAATTATTAAGTGTGCTAGTCCAAAAAAACGCAATAGATAAAAAAAGATATAGATAAAAAGCGTCGGTAATTCCATCACCCTCCATCGAAGGGGTGGGGGTTAAATATCGGGTATCTTATTATATTTAGTCGGCTGCTCGCTCTCACGCAGTTTTTTAGCATTTCAGTGGGTAAGTAACAAATGATTGGTGTTCGTATTTATCTCTAGAGTTAATTGATACGGGGTTTATACCATGTAAATTCATATTTATTTATTAATCTTTATTGCACAATAATAAAAGAACAACTAGTCAAAGGGCAGTTAATTAATAAACATAATACATAATTTGGATCAGCGGTAGTTAACGCTGCTTCTGAGCCATGGGTCGCGGGTTCGATCCCCGCACAGTACAAATATTTGTGTGCATGAACATGTTTGTTTGTACTGGTCTGGGTGTTTTCTATGTATTATAAGCATGTATTTACAAAAAAAAAAAAAAAAAAGTAAGTTTATCGGTTGTCTAGTACCCCATACGACAGGGTACTTAATAGTACCTTAATTTGGGACTAGATGGCTCAGTGTGGCCCAGTGAGGCATGTCTTAAATATTTATTTTAAAAAGAAAAAAAAATTAATAATACAATGGCAATTTTTTATGGATGTAGTTATGAAGATGTATTCAAATCCAAGTAAATTTGGTAAGGTAGGGACATCTCAAAGTGGGCACCCTTAAAATTTTGTAAGGATATCTCGCTCCCGATAGTGGTAAAATTGTAAAAAACATGCAAATAAATAACTAACAAAAAGCATTTACTCGTAATAAGCCACCAATAAAGAGTTGGTGCCAAACAAACAATCAATCGTCATCGCCATGAGTCGACTCAAAATAGGTCAACAAAAAAAAACTTTAGTCTGACATTGATTTGTGTTTTTGCTGTTATTCCAATATTAAAAAAAAACATTAAAAAAAATCCTATTACAAGATGTGCTTAAAGATATATATATTGTGTCGTAATGTTTCTTGCTATTGGAATATCTGCATTAACACAAACCAATATAAGTGAAACGATTATTTCTTTTATTTCAACTTAAATAAATAAAGAAAATCTCAATCCTCCCCCATTATTATTGTTCTCTTTCAGTACCACGAAAACAAAATGGCACCCGAAAATATCCTTACGCTTTATTTTACGTTCGCTATAAAATACCAACTGGCATTGCATCTAGCCATGAACTTGGTCCCGACCTAATCCACGTCTATTTCGAGGCACCCCGCTCATAAAACTTATAAATAATAAACGGGTGCACGTTGTAGGGACGATGCAGGAGCTTTGATAACAACTGCAGGGCTGAGGGAGCTGGTTCCGAGGAGTTCCGCTGGCGAGATCCGTGGAATATCGATTAAAAATCGGATAATATTACGTCAACATAGAGCTAAACTTCGAGAGGTTTTTGTTCAACTGTTATTAGCCTTAGTTATTCTAGTAGTCTGCTAGTAAATCTAGGTAGTTTAGTAGCCCAGCAAGGTAGTCTGGTAGTAGCAAGTAGTCATATTTTTTTTTTAATTTACTGCCTGTTTTTATAAACATAATCTACAGTGACACCAAAAGATAAGAATGCAATGTACATTTATAAAGACGGTATCGTAATTTTTTTACTTTGACCTTCCAGGATAAAATTTATATTTCGTATCTATAAACACATATACCTTTACAAATTAAATCACGATTCTAGATGCTTATAGGTACTATTATATTAACACTTGTGTTTACTAACAAATTACAGTACAAGCCACTTAATAATACTAAAATTAACGGGCCAGTGTTGTCCTGAGATTTCAATATGCTGAATTATTTGCCTCGTAGTATCAAAGCGTTTAAAAGTCATAACAATAACATGTAAATTAGATTCGATTATCACACGTCTCAGTTCTATAACACTGCTACAAGTATCTCTGTAATCGTTAATCGTATTGAAGATATTCGAAAACCAATGCAAAAGACTGGCTTTAAATCCACATTTTTACAATACCCAGTCACGCAACACATCCAGAGATGAGTCGATTAGGCATTATGAATATTGATGGCGTACGTGCGGTGTTTACAAGCGTGCCTAATTTGATTGCAATGGATTCATTGCCGCTTTTATTTTTATTGATTTTATTGTTTTAGATGTAAGAAACCTTTTTTTTTTAATAAAAATACTATTGTATGTTAAATATATTTGTAAATTATGTTTAAAATTTGGTTAAATGATTATGCACTCATTAGTTTCTTAATCGGAAATGTCAAGCATACCAATGTCGGGTAGGTATGTAATTTAGCAATTCATTGAAGTAAATGTTCAAGACATTTTTTAAAGTCAATAAAATTTTAGTTTCCTCGATTTGTTCTAATCTATGAAATACAAGTAAACATACACTTAATTTATTTGAAATTTTAGTAACGTTTTGTAATAGTTTTACAACCTCTAGTTCTACGTATGAAATCATTGTTTTCAGTTAAAAAATCAGACTAGAAGTATCAGAAGTTGATTATAAATTGAACATATTACACCACGCAACAAATCACGTCCAATAATAGAAGCGATGAATCGATTCACTATTAGGCGTTATGAATATTGATGGGGCGACGCGGCGTGTTTACGAACTCGACTCGCTACGTAATCGATACCTGCCGTTGTATCGGAGGAGTACTTACGTCACTAGGTCTTCACTTTTGTTTTTAAATACTAATATATTTTGCAGTAGTATGCGATATGACAGGTTAGAAATTCGTTGACGCAAAAAAGGGTTTTAAAAGATTAAAGGATATATTAGTGGTACAACCTCCATGAAGGCATTATCATAGTTTTAAGGTTGATGTTTAACTTTTACCTCAACCAAAAAAAAAACTTAAGAGTCTAACAGTCTACCTCTACATCAATCTGAGATATCATTACAACAAATGCTTCTACAAAACGAAGATTTTCCCATATTGGCCACGCTATCGCATTAGGCAGGCGATCTGGCGATGGTAATTTAGATATTAAGTAGAAAAGAGAAGACTTCCTTCTATCAGTGCTCCCTTAGTCGCTTCTTACGACACCCACAGAAAGAAAAGAGTGGCGCAATTCTGGATTCATGCCACACATTTACATTAAACTGGTATATTTTCTTACCCTAAAACAAAACAGGCATGAATAATAGTATTCCCATCATAGCAAACTACTCTTGTATTCCTGACTTTATAAATCGATGTCAGCTCGCTAGTTCCATACAAATAAGTGCAGAGGGCGCGCTTCCTCCGGGAATCGAACTCGAGCCTACCGCACGCGGGGTACGTGAGACGAATGCCGATGCAGGGGTCTTAAAGTCAGTGTCAGATATACAGTTTTTAGGTGATTGCGAGCGAGGGGGATAAGGTTTTTTTGTATTTATTAGAGTTTGTTTGTATATTTGGATATATAAAGTCCTGTTTGGTTAGTTATTTGACTAGTGCGTGTTTCCAGTGATGACTTATGGAACTGAAACGTGGTCGCTCAGTATGGGTCTCATATGAAGGCTCAATGTCTCACAGCGGGCGAAGAATAGAGTAATTCTTGGTATTCCACTGAGCGATAGAATCAGCAATTAGCAATTCCGTAGGAGACCTACTGAGATCACCGAAGAATAACGAATACGAAGCTGAGGTGGCAGTGCCAGGGATACATAGGTAATAGGAAGAACCGGTGGCCGTCGGGGCGGAAAGGTTCTAAGTTCTGAGGATGCGGGTGGGTTATTTAAAAGAACCCACCCGCATCGCACCCCACCCCTACACCCGCATCACACCCGCAGTACATAGGTACTAGGAAGAACCGGTGGCCGTCGCGCGTCGGGGCGGAAATGTTCTAAGTTCTGAGGATGCGGGTGGGTTCTTTTAAAGTCCTGACTTCACAATTTAAGGTCCCAAACTTCATTCTTTGATGAAGACATTGATACTCGTCTTCTAGCAGTACTGTTTTAGTCACCTCTTACAACTCCCACGACACACACAGATAACCACGACCGCTATTGGATTAGAAAGAATACTAGTTTGTTTATTTAGTACCAGTACCAAACGAAACTGAAAATGTTTTTTATTAGTAACCTAACCAGCAAACAGTCTGACCAATAAGCGGGCAGGGAACAAAAACAGTAAACAGGGTCGGTGCTTTTTAGACCGCGATAATCAGCTTATCCGCCCCGGGAAATATTTTGACGAATCGAATTTGTTTTTCTGTGGGAGCCTTGAAATGTTCATAAATAAAAAAAGGCTAGGCGCGTACTGAAATATTATAAAGGGTTCCTTTGCATAAAACTGTAGAACAATTCTATGAGTTTATACTCGTATTATAACTTAAATGCATGGATCTCTTCAAAGGAGAGCCTTTCAAATAGGCTATTAAATCTAACATAATCAATATCAGTTGGAAGAGATTATAATATTGTCAAAAGCAAAAAAAATAAATGATGCTGTCCAATACATATATTTTTAAACCAACTAATCTCCCAATATGATTCTTTAATCTCATCAATAAGACTGCAATAAATATGTTCTAATGAATCGTCAATATTTTTGAGAAACGTCAAAAAAAATTATGAAATAATCTTTTCTTTATAGCAATAATAACTTTATTTCGCGTAGTTTTACATAGTTAGAGCTGTGGTTAGAGCAAAGGAAAATACTACTCTATTTAAAAATAGCGTTAAAGTGAAACGAATCTTATCAAAAAAAATATAGATATTGTTCTACTTAATTTTATGTACACTCGACAGCACGTCAAGTTAAACAGTTGAACTGCGATAACAGCTTTTATTACGTAGGGCATAAAGGCGGTCTCAAGGTCAACATGTATAGTCTGATGTGCCGCCGTGTGTACTTTAAGTAAACATTTACCTAACAAACATGGACATGAACATTGAACATGTTGTAAGTTGGTACTATTTTTATCTTTTGCCCCTAATCAAGCATAGATTTGAACATGTTCATAAAGTCAGTCATTTGTTTGCGAATGCAAATACTTATTTTTGATTTTAAAATTTTAGACAAATGAGTGGTTATTAACCATCCCAGCGGAACCCCAAAGGCTCATAGATCCAGATAGAACCAGATGCGACCGCTCCCACGGAAGCTTGTGATTGACACCGTACCCGGATCGTCACGGTTCGCGGGTTCGATTCTATCATTATTTCGCCTGGAGCTATAAAAATATTTCTGGAGAAATGGGATGACAGCCATTTTTATTCGATAAGAGCTTAATGGCGGCTATTCGATTGCACTACCGAAAAAAAATATATTCTAGCGTCTATAATAAACTTAAAACAAAAGCGCTATTGCGCCATAATTTTGGTTAATTCGTATAATTCTTTGAACTGATGCTGATACTGCTATTTAGGAAGGCTTCTTAACGTTGGTTCATGAAACATGCACGTTTAGTAGTCAAATCGTTAGAATGACTGTGTCTCTAAAGTGATTTCAGGCTTAAGAAGAGACTCAAAACCGACGCACTACAGAATTGACATCTTTTAAAACTTGTACATACTTAGTAGATACCTACAGTATTAACATATTATTACATTTTGAAATTGTATTAGCTAAATTTAAATATGTTGTAAGATAGCCGAAAAAATTATATTAGCTAAATATAATTTTTTTAGGCGGGACTTGAACCCACAACCTTCCGTTTACCGCGCGACTGATCTAACCAAGTGAACTATCAAGACATTGTTTGTCTCGGCATATTTATTCAAGGCTTCTCACGCTGTCAGCCAACAATTACTTATGGGTTCAAATCCCATACACAGTCGAAAACATTTAGTCAATTGTTTTTTAAATTTCAACCGGGAATATATTTGCTTCAAATCAGATTTAAAACATTTAACTATTTTTTTTTGACAAAAACTGTTCTTGTAGATAAGCAATAAGCTTACATTTTACATTGAATCCGTTTTCAGACGGGTACTAAACAGATCAACAACTCCCCCGGAGTCAATTTTCCCATCTAGACGGCGATAACTGCATTTTTCAATCAATATACGAGTAGTCCCTTAGGACTCGGATTGAAGACAATGAACCATCTCTGGAACTAATATCAATCACGGGAACACCTTCGTGCAAATAGCCGAAAAAAATCCAATTTCAATCGAGCACAGTCCCGCCAAATTGGGTCAAATCCATAACGGTCTTCTGACGTAAATCCCGAAGTTCGTATTTCGAACGAAGTTACGGCCCATCGGCCAATCGGACGGGCGGTTATCGCCATCCAATGACATAGGCCCGATTACGCTGAGAGCCGTAAATTTGAAAATCGAACGAAGTTGGTTAATTACCGAAGTAACTCGGTATCGCGAGACGATCACTAGGGTTCTAGATTAAATTTGAATTTGGAACAAGAGTTCGTTTACGAATCCCGCGACTCCCAGTAACTGGCAACAGCTGGCCAGTAAAATATTATTCAACAAAAAAAGAAAACGCTAATTTAGAAGGATAGATCAATCAATGTTTTATTTCCATCAATTTGTACAAAATCGAAACTAAAAGATAATGTTTCAAAATATTTTCAACTAAAAGACTAAAATCTGACAAAGACGAATGGTCAATAAAGGCTTTGGGTATTGGAGATTTTAATGGCTCATTAATCGTCTATCTGTTACAGACATTGATTCAGCATCGATACAAAATACGAAATTGAAATAGCTTCATTATTGGGAAGTAAAGTGATGTTCAACAAATGTAACTAAAATATCGATAAATTATTATTATTTTTAAGAAACAGATACGTATAACTTAGCAGTACCTAATAAAAATTTCTGATACTGTACTTACTTTTTACACCTCGTATTCACTTTAAAGTTTACGTACCTGTGCACTTAACATATTAACTTTTAAACACAAATCAATAGTATATCTTATAAAATGTTCATTTATATGGGTTATTTTGCATTTAGGGCAAATTAAGTCTACCCAAAAGATGCTGACTAATAGTACTTGAATACTAATTGACTATGATATATTCAGTTCATATAATAAAATAGACAAATATTTTTAGACGTAGGTAATGATTTTCAAAACACGTAAACATTAATAGCCCATTGCCAAACACATTAATCAGACAAGTGGTATAAAGTTCTGCTTAAATGAAGACCAATAAACACAAAATACAACTGAAATGACAATCAAAAAGGTTGCATTAAGAATTAGATGCAGACAGTATAAAATCGGTAAAATAAGTGTTATTACTGCAAATAGGCCCCTACATGCGCTTTTACTTGTCCCAATATTCTAACCTACTTTCTTTGGAACAAGTATGGGGTAGTGTAAGTAAGGTAGAATGCCTAGAAGAGAGCAACCCTTCTGCATACAGAGCCAATACGGCATCATGATAATAATGAAGCCTTTTATCGATCAGACCATTCAATAAATCGATAAGTTCATCGATAAGCGATCACCCCTATCTTACTGGTAACATCCGCCTGCTGATTACCAGACTCGTTACCTACCGGCAGCTGGATGCGTAACGAAGCTAATATATTCCTGGATGTTTGCAAAAGGCAATATTTTAATTGGTGGCTCCTGGTTTATTTAAGGATCTTCAGTCTGATGGTCACATTTATGCAGGATTGCAGGTTTAAAATAAAATGCAAAAATGTTAAGTAATCAAGAAGAATCGATGGCTTTCGAAATGAACGGAACAATCGATTACAATGTTTTTGGTATTCAATAAAGCATAAAGGAGTAGCATCTCTACATCCATGTGCATATGTATCAAATAATGATAGCAGGATGTGTGATAATAAACTTAGAGAGAAATGAAATAGTCGATCAATAACTATTTAGTAGAGTTATTTAATTCGGGGTTTATACCATGTACCTTATTTATTATGAGTTCCCGATATTTCGGCACTGTTGCAAGCGCCATGATCACGGGAGAACGTGAGTTCATAATAAATAAGGTACATGGTATAAACCCCGAATTAAATAACTCTAGTGATAGTGACCATGACAGTTTAAATCAACTATTTAGTGTTTAAGTTGAACATCAACGCTAAGAGGTAGCTAAAATCGTTCACAACTTTAATGTTTCTGCTAGGCAGATTATCGTGTCTAATTATTGGAATTTCCAAAGATATAAGTTCCGTTTTTGATAAACCTCCACGCATTCGCTGACGCTAGCGGCTATAGCTTATTCAGCTTAAATAACAATTAAACTTTTGCCCCTGATTCTCAGGGAAATGTAAATACTAAAAAAGTTAACAGACTCAGGCATTACCTACTTTGCGAAAATCCGAAACTAATCACGAATTAAAAATTATTTCTTGCTCACCCCTCACTACCCGAACAAACACCGAGTGATCCAATTCTTCTTGCTTGCCCACTCCGTTAATTATTAAAATTCATATTTAATGTAAATACTGGCTGAAATGTCTACGCTTTGAAAATAAGAACAACAGAAAAAAAAACCTCCTGACCTGGTGATCTCCCTCTGCGCGGCGTGCAGCTTGCCGGCGAGGCGGGCGGCGTCGGCCTCCGCGGCGCGCGCCCGCGCCTCCCAGTCGCCGCGCGCGCGCCGCTCGCGCTCCGCATCGCTGCGCGCCGCACCCTCACGCTGCGGACAAGTGCGGATAATTAAAAAAATGCTGCATAGGATTGTTAGTCATTTTCTTCTATCTTTTAACTAAAAGAAAGTCGTGCTAATTACACCAATTATAACTAGAGAACGGCTGGACTAATTTTTATTAATTTGCTGGTTTTGGATTTGTCTTTGTCACTTGTCAGGAATATGAATGTATTAAAAACATTGAAAAGTTAAAAATATCACTGGATGGCGCTGTATCAGTGCCATCTAAATTCAAGTTCACGCGTTCGATTGAGTTCAACTTACACTAAGCCCTGAGAACATTATTTACAGACTAAACTAGATCGTCACTGCAATCATGAACAAAATTGATTACCAAAACGACAGCGTGGTCATCCATCTTGTATCGAAACTTTAAAACGGGCAAACGCCCAACAACAAACTTAAATAGTGTCCATTTATCTCGAAGCGTCTCGGAAACAACGGAACCGTACCGACAATAAGACGGTTTAAAAGTTTCAGTATTGAACGATGGCAGTTTCCCGACATCTAAATCAAATTATTTTTCGAAATAAACGGACATGAAACAATCTTATAAAACTTAATTTGTGTAAAATCAACCAATGAATTATTTAAAAAAAAAATTCGAGCTTATATTTCTTAAAGGTAAAGTTTCCTTTTTACTGAAAAACAACTTAAAAAAAATTTCGAAATTCTCCTAAAACGTTAAAAAAGTCAAGATAACTGAACAAAACAATATTTATCATTGCTCCGAATAATTCGGAAGATAATAATAGGTTTTCAATTATTGAAAACCTATAATTTTCCGCGCGTAGGTATTAAGAAAACAGAATCTTTATCAAACAATCAATTTCTTCACACAAGATCGGGATTAAAAAATGAATAAGTGCAGCAACTTTCATGGTTAACCTATTTAGAATAGAGGGTAGTGATGTGCTTTATCATACGATCGGATAAAAATCCAATTTCGTCGTCTCCGTCCACTCGTGACGTCACATGCGTCGACAGAACCTATCTAATGTGTCATCCGCACATGTTGCTGGCCAGCTCTAACAACTAGAAAATCTAAATGTTATTTTTTAATTTAAGCGCGGATAGAATCTGATATTTCATTCCTCTTTTAAAGAATAATCTATATATATAAAAATGAATCCCTATTTCCCTTGGTCATCGCATCACGCGTGAACGGCTGGACCGATTTCGCTGATTCTTTTTTGTTTTGTTTGTTATTGTCAGGAGAGTGTTCTTATAAAAGAAAAAAATAAGAAAATTGCGCGGAAAATTAGAAAATGTAAGAAAACTTAATTACCACACTGAATTATTACTGTAATGTAAGATGGCGTTAGACATAACATTGACAGAATGCGTACTGCAAACGGTTACAATTTCCAGTGCGGTTAGCATTGGCAATGTCTATAAATAAATTTGTATCTGAAATATTTTTTATATTAATTATGCCAATTTGAAATCAATAAGATAAGATAAGATAAGATAATATTTATAGTTAAGACAGGACAACGTTTGTCGGGTCCGCTAGTAAAAAATAATGATAATCGGTTCGAAGTTTAAAATCGTAGAATAAATCATATTTCCTATTCTCTCTGTTATAGCGAAATTAAACTTCTTGGTTTCAATGTAGTTTTGTCCCCAAGTCCAATCCAATTCTTTCTACTTACGAATGGTCAGATAAGTATTTGATTGCAAATTCATTCAGGTTGCTTTTTTGCAATTAATTGATTTCTGTCTACGTTTCAAAATAATTTAATTTGATTGTTTCTGCGAAGAAAACACGAATTTCAAGGGATCACTCTTGTACCTACAGTGGACAATAAAAAATCTGTATTTCTACCATCATCATAATTACGTCATGGTATAATGTAGGTCAGCTCTGGAACCTACTTAGATCAAAGTGGTCTTTTATGATAGCTTTTGCACTTGCAACAATGTTAATACGACAGTCGCTGCGAAAGTTTAAAACAAAACTCTAGATTAAACATGCAGTAATTAAATTACAAATAAAATATTCAGTCTTCGTAAACTAACAATCGAAGTTTCGCTTGCACGCAGTAAGCAATCCTCGGGTTTACGTAATAAGGCTTACTCAAAATGCAAATATTGAATGTGATTATTGCAACACCGCGCATCATCGGTGTCTGGGTATTAATAAGCTGCCGCTCGGGCAGGGCGTTTACCGCAAACGAAACTTTGCAACTTACCTGCTATTTTAGTTGCTTTAGATACTATCTGTGGTTGGTCTAAGTTATTGACGTAAGCGTGTGACATCAGTTTGTCTGTCGTTAATGATATCTATACTAATATTATAAAGCTGAAGAGTTTGTTTGTTTGTCTGTTTGAACAAGCTAATTGAGATTATTTCTGGTTCAAATTGAAAAAATATTTGTGTGTTGGATAGTCTATTTATCGAGGAAGGCTTTAGGCTACAATATAACATCACGCTGCGACCAATAGGAGCGAAGCATCAGTGAAAAATGTTGCAAAAATGATCGCGATCATAATAACAGAAATTTACGCGTACGAAGTCGCGGGCAACAGCTAGTAGAGAAATAAAAAGTAAATGTAAATGTATTAAGAATAGCAGTTTCTAAGTTACAATGAAAAGTAACATTGTTTACAATTGTTTTTTGGTAATATTTTTTTAACTTTATATATTTTTAACTAAATAGAAAAGCGACATCCTTTTTCGTCCTATTTGTGTTGTAGTACGAGTAACAAACCGATTAAAGAAGTTATGTCAGAAAAAGTTGGGAAGCTATAAAGAAGCGACTTCCCGCACCATTTTGATCAACTAAAATGATGGAAAAATCCGATAACATAGGCTTTTGTCTAGCAGTAGAGTGATATAATACTCGAGAAAAACAATAACAATAATGACCAATTACAAAATGGTCTCAAAACAATCACATGCGATCGTTACATCTGTTATAATTTTTGGAGCAAAGGGCTTTAAATAAAAATGTTTGACACGTGTTGTTTCGGTTCACATCCGGGTTCTGTTTACCTGAGTCCTCGTAATTGCTTCAAAACTTGGGCCAAACAGTGAGTTCGTTGCTTAAGTTTGATGAAGTTTTAATTGAAAATTAGTCTTGGCCGTATCTTGCCGGCTTCAGTTCATTCGGTCCCTGCAGGCCGGTAAATAAAGTAATTTCACTGAGGCCTAGTTTTTGCGGTAGAGATAAGAATACTTAAAATGTTGTTTTAATTACATTGAACTTTTTTTGATTTTTTTTTACTGTTTCCCATTTAGATTCGTAAAGAACAGACCACTAAAAAGAAAAAAAAATAGAATTTACAAGCTAAACAGTAATTTTTTTGATTAACTTTAGGAATCTATTGTATAGTGAGCCAGTGCTAAACAAAAAAAAATCTATTGGAAAGTTTCTGCTACCCGGTTTACATCTTGTGTTAAGTAATTGTTTTGTCATTTGATTCTGTATGATACAAAAATTAATTCGTCTTTTTTTGTCAATAATGTCAACTGTCTTACAACTTATGTTTGACATTACATATTCAAAATTTATTCCCTTTTTTTTTTCAATATTTGTTTCATAGAAATCGTAACAATGCATTGAAGTCGTATTTGAAGGTTTGTTTTGGCCTAAAATACAGAATGTAAGTAATATTAAATGCCACACTTATTTTAACTTTCGCAAGAATTCATTTCCAAAGCGAAATTCAAAAAACATAACTTACACAAGCCGTGACACTCGTTAAGTGTTCGAGCTCAAGTGTTGTCTATTTCGGGAATAATTCTAAAGGAAGGACCGAAATATCTAAGACTGCCGGCCCGTCATCATTCCTGTAAACATTACGTCGACTGTACACGTATTAAGCGGAGTTTACACGATAATAACGTAGTAGTCACAGTAGTGTGTTGATGCGAGTATTACATGTTAGATTGAAGTGGAGAGTCGATCAGAAGCTAGTGATGTTGTAAGACATTTGACAGAGGGATATTCGGTTAGTTGAATGTTTGAAATAAAAGTTATATTAGTGTTTTCGTTGATGATATATTGTATATTTAAGGCTTCGAATTGTAACATGTTTTTGTTGAAATTTAAATGTTAGTTGGTAGTTTATTTTTATACCCTGTTTCCTAATTATAAATACCTATTTCGCAACCACTATTATTATAACGGTGTGATTTGTTTTAAAGGTTTAAGAGATAAACTTCAATAAATATCCTATTGCAAAACTTCCTGCCTGCGTTAGTTTACTTCGGAATATTCTCCATAAGCATTTTCCATAATGGCCACGCTGAGCCGACTGTAGTTTGGCCATGATGGTTAAATGAAGACATTGCTGTTCTGTTCGTCTTCGTCCGCCATTTTTCCTATGCTTAATAATAATTATTACTTAAAATACGTTTAAATAATGCGTTACGAATTTCAAAAATACGCGGGAGTTGAGAACTTCTTTTTAAATTTGGAAATAGAACTGGCCAGTGACAAAAGTGCCGCCGAACGTTTTCAAGACATCTGTCAGCCGACCACAGCGAGCGGAAACTGTCTTAATATAGACGAACACTTTCATATTTTTTTTTCTGTTGCAGAAATTAAAAACAATATGCTAAACATTTGTTCCCAATGTAAATAAATATTGTTTCTCACCTTTTGAGAGTTAGTTGTTATGATTTTCATCGTGACTCAATCAATCAAGTATAGGTAGAAAATAACCTTATTGCACAAGTAATGTTATAACGTACTCATTTCCCGCTCAAATAAACGTCAGACTGACATAGAGTGCCACCTGTCAAGCTGACAGCTGTAAGTGACGTCGCTCGGATTACATGAAAGCCTCTTCAAAACAACCTGCGCCCCTTGCACTGACATCATTTTTTTTTTGTAAAACTGCTTCAATATTTTTGTATTATTCATGTAGTTTTAGATGAATTAATGTTTGTTCAACTCTAGTTGGGTTGATAAAAAAAAAATACTACGAAAAAGGTAACTATTAAATCATTTTTGGTACATGTAACAAATAATATTATTACCTTTGTCTACGCTGTACACACCACACATCCTTGTCTGATTTCTTTTTAAATAAGTTTTCATGCACTATAAGCATACAATAAAAAAACAACAAAACTATTCTATTGAATTAACATTCGGAACGCAATGGAATGATTAAATATATATTATATCGATAGTTTATAATAATATTATATATAAAAGCTTATACTAAATACAACTAATAGTACCTTTCTGAGTTAAATAATATGTTGTGCAATAGAGAATATCTATAATTTATGTTTATATTAATAGTAAGTACCTAATATTAGATTAATGCTTGCCCTCGATATTGCAATACCACCCAGGTGACTAAGTTGTAAGTACGGTAGTTAACATAAGAACATAAATGTAACCAACACACTTAGTAAGCAATAAACATTTTGAATTTGAATTTGAATTTGAATATTTCCGTAAAATTAAGCTACAGAATAGATAAAGTCCGGACAGTAAATGCTGTAACCGAAACATGTCTATTACAAGCGGAAGCGACTAATTCCACATCGCTATGTGTCGACAATCAATCAGTGGCCGGGCTACATACTGTGCATGGTGGATTAACTATCCTCGAATATGGAAGCTGCAATTTCGGTAGTTCGTTACTACAGCCCGTTGAAACGGGAGTGGAATGCACGTGAAAAATAAAATTAGAGGTTTATACTCTCTACATGGTAGCGTTATTAAAAAAACACATATCTGGTCATTTTACGATTCACATTCACATTGAAATTTTAATAAAATTATTAATAAGTAGATCAGATTACTGACGTTATAAAAACATGACAGGTCCCGTGAATCAGTGACAGAATGTTACGTGTAAAAGCGCCTCCAGAGCCTATTTGCAGAAATAAAACTGATTTTACTCATTTTATAATTAAGAAAACATATACTATTTTGGTAATATAGTTATGCTAATACAATTATAACACCTGCTTTCACAGTGCTTACTTGATTTAAAAATTATTTAAAAAGAAAACAATCATGTTCACAACTAGTTTAATATGAGAAAATAAACAACCAAAACGAAATTAATATTGAAAATAGTGTCTGCCACCTAAAATTAAATTAAACCTTTTTATAGAAAAGCTTGAACGTTGTCATCTTTTCGAGTATTTGGCACAGGTACGTTATTAATGGAGTATAATATTAAATAATGAAAGCAGTCATTAATCACCGTCATTCACTCGACGAGTCCGGAATATTTTTAAGCGTCTGTATTGTGTTTAAAAATAAATAAACATTTCTTCAGATTCTGGCAGCGCTTTAAAAGATGACAGAGCCCTTAATTTACTATAATAAATATTGTTTTTCATAAAAAGCGATAACACTCCCCTTCGTTTTATAGACGAACGTCAATGTGATGAAATTGAGCCCAAAAATCAATTCTTTTATTTGTTATTTATCTCTCTTATCTCTCTATCTCTCTCTCTCTCTCTCTCTCTCTCTTATTATTTGCTAAATTGGCTAATTATTAGTATGTTTGTCTTCCCTGCGTTCGTAAACTGTCGATCAGATAGTAACACATTTTAGAAGTTTCGACAAAAGTTCTCAAACCAGTAAAAAAACCGTACGTCAAATAGTTTTTAATGAAAGTAGCTAAAGGATTTTAACGTGTTGTTAAAATCCTTTCAAAAGGATCTCTTCCAAAGTTATTATAAAAGCAGTATCATGAGTTTCTTATGCTAACATAACACACGAGCTGTAGTCGATAATTTCCCTGTTTATGAAATAACAACTCCACACACACATTAGGAAGTAACTTTGACACCGCGTATGACAATCTGACACTCCCCCTCAAAGGCTGTCAAAAGTGACTGTCGAATTTTTCCAGAAAAACCAAACACGATAATTCGTCGACAAACACCATTTATTGACAGCTCTTCTTTGGGTACTGTTAGGAAAAAAGGACTTTTTAAGAATTACTTTACTTTAATCTATTTTGAACTTTACTACATTAAACTTAAAGTAGTTTATGGGGAAGTTGTTATCTGAGTTTGTTTAGGCGTATTAAAGCGACCCTTGCAAATGCTGGGGTGAGCTCTCGTATAAATAGTGTCGCCAAATATTTGTGCAATATTGCAAATCAGTACTGGCAGCAGTTTGCATGCTGTTTTGTTGACTGTACCCACGAACCGTATTATGTTTGGCACTCAACAGGAAGCACCCTTGTTTTGGCAGACTAATAGTGTTCCGAAGCTATACTCCAGAATTCCTGATAGTTTATTCTCCTATCTATCTCTCACACTTGGGAATTTAACATGAGCAAGATATACACAAATTCAACTGTCATAACAAATATTGTGACTAGACTATGAGGCCGTGCAAGGTTATATTACTGTAAATCAATTATTGATGACATTGTATTCCAATCCATAATAATTCGTAATAATTTGGATGTAACCCAAGGAGGTCTGGTTCCCCTGTGTCCCTATCATGATTTCAACTATATTCGCAGAAACCTTAATTATGAACGAAGCACAAAAGAAAAAAAGATATCACAGAGATTATCAGATTCATTTACAATTTCATGAGCTTGCTAATAACTAAAATTACTAAGCCAATTCTTACTCTAATATAAATTTAAAGCTGTTTCGTCATAATCAGCGTTCAAAGTTATTACAGGATAATTCAGATAGATATTCAGACCCAATTCAGATAGCAGAAATTTTTAATACACATACAATTAATTCGTTATTCGGAGACATATAAGCACACTTCGACGTTCAGTATACAATACAAACTGACCCTCACCATTTATTAAACAAACAAAACGCTGCACGCTGGTCAATCTTACATAGTGGACCTACAAAATGAATGCTTTGAATGGCCTTTAAAAAAAAACTCCCACACATGTGATGACGTCACAATTCAAACAATAGCTTCCCCTTACTTAGATACCGAGACCACACTCAGTCGTGCGTCAATCGCTATCAGAATTTGAAATTTTCTTTGCAATAAGGCTGATATTATTGTTGATAGCGACTGTCGGAGAAGAGGGCTATTTTGCCCCACATAATACAGTTTCCTGATTGGTCGAAACGTTGCCACGTGACCAGCACGCGGCAACTCTTTTGCCAAATTAGATAGAGGGCGCCGCTAGGCTCAATATTACATTCGACTATTAACAGGGAAAGTTGAATTTGCATGCTTTTTATAGCTCAGTGATCATTGGAAATTGCTGTGAAAAGACTGGAGGCTTAGATTATGTAGATTACTTTATTGACTGTCTAACTGCTACAATAAAGGTTGCTTGGCAAATAAAAAATTAATAAACTCCAAGGACATTTACGGCCAGGTATATTTTAGGATCTTAGAGAACTAGTGAGTTTATTAGTCAATCAGAATTTTCACACTTTTACTTGCAAAGCAAAATTATGTGACCTATATTATCAAATTTGGCATTGATACGGATCTGTTAGGGTTGAAATTCCTTATGGATTTGTCCAAACTAAGAAAATTTCAGATTTCAGACTTTCTATTCAAACTAATGGCCTCAGTTTAAAAACTGTTATAAAGTAATCGATTAACGAATAGACCAAGTTCTAAAACGCCAGCTGCCCAAATCAAATAATCCAAACTAATAACGATCACTACCCATTATCCTACAGATGAGTCGACCCTAAAAATGAGTCATCTTCCTCACCCTCCGTCAAACAAATACCTTATTATGTGAAGCTTACTGAGATTCCCTCAGAAGAATATCCCATATAAATAATTCAATAAACAATTACTGTGTACCTTTTGTACTACATAATAAATACGAAAAAATAAAACATTCTTATAACTTAAGCCATAGAGACTGCAAAAGCAGAAATATGTACAAGGACTTACACAGGGTGCAAACTTGGGGCCCCTAGTTTATAATCTTCTTACTGTAATCCAATATCGGAATTATTTCAGTGGACTGGCATGTCGTGACGAAAATAAGTATGGATTTAAGGGTATAGAAGAAAACACATCTTAAGGTCAAGTTACAGCTGAAATTTTGCAATGACAGGGGGGACTCTAAGTCTTATAAATACTTAGAGATGCCACTTTGTAAGTGGAAAATGTGTTTTTTTTTCTTCTTTTAGCGACAAATTTATACATACATAATACTGAACAAATTTTAAAATTTCAAAACAAACTTCGCTAAAACTTTTAAACTATGCCGGGAAATAATGTTCAACTTAAAGACGAATTGTTTTAGGCTTCTATTAATGTATTTAGAGCCAACAAAACCCTATTAGTTTTACGGATTCTCGCGCAAATTATCAGACGAGTGAGTCAAAATTATTTGAAGCTACCCGAAACCTTTGAGGTCCAGATACATTGCTGGAGCCACAGCCAAAATTAAATTGATAATTTAAGTGTAAATAAAACATTTTAATTTAATTTGTTCAACCAATAATTTAATAGATACTTAAATAATACTTAAATATATGTATTTATAGAAGACCAACGTTGTAGCATAGTTGTCGGAATTTGTCGGACAAATGCTGAGTAGATGCCTCATATAAATATATATTGTAATTGTTTCTTTTTTTATTTTATTTAAAACTGTGTCTTAATGTGACTAGTTTTATATATTTTTTGTAACATATTTTGTAAATGAAATTGTAACATAAAATGCCAGATAAGTTGATGATTTCTCAGGTACTTAGTAACACTATTGCCATTCACAAGAGCAATTTTGTTGTGTTTTTAAGCAGTAACTGCTTCTCTAGTTCATAAAACAAAATGTGATTGTCAATTAAAAAGTGGTTATGGCAAAATCCATCTTTTAGGGCAGATTCCTATCTAGCGGTGGTCAAACGAGGTCAAATAATATTATTATTATTTATTATTATTTAAGACATGCCACACTGGGCCACACAGAGCCATCTAGTCCCAAATTAAGCTACTATCAAGTACCCTGTCGTATGGGGTACTAGACAACCGATAAACTTACTTATATACTTTTTTTTTTTGTAAAACATACTTATAATACATAGAAAACACCCAGACCAGTACAAACAGACATGTTCATGCACACAAATATTTGTACTGTGCGGGGATCGAACCCGCGACCCATGGCTCAGAAGCAGCGTTTACTACCGCTGATCCAAATGGTCGTCAAATAATGATGAGTAAGATGGAAAAATATTCGATTCGCCTTGGCTGCTTACTCTATTCTGTGTACCCAAGCTCCAATTTATACGGACGAACCGCAACGCTCCCTTTGAACCTTGATTGAATAGACGAAGGACTAATTATCGTGGAATCCGAAACGCAGGGATGTTGGGCTGTTGCGATGAATTGAGCTTTCAAATGTAAGCGCAGTTACGGATTTGTTATTTGTGTATTAAAATAGAAAACCATGAATTACGATGTCAAAGATGGTATATGAAAACACTAGAACATCTTATAATTACTTAATTTTGACGACCATTTGGATTTTCGCACGCAGCTTGGTCTTTTAGCTGTGAAAATAATTGCATGGAATTACAAATAAACAATAATCTTTTTGCCAGCTATACACTCGATTTTATGAATATGTACTCACTTTCACAGTATAATGATCAGATGAATGTAAATAACAGAATCTTAGATTTAATTTTTAGTAACCAGTCATGTCGAGTATCGACATGTTTAAATCCACTTCTTTCAGAAGACTCACACCATAAAAGCTTAGAAATTTTCCTGAATGTAAGTATAGTTAATGCACTAACATTACCAAATATATTAAAAAAACAATTTCATAAAGCCGACTATACATTAATAAAAAATACCTTAAAATTAACGGATTGGGAGGGAGTTTTCTCTGCTATGCATGATGTTGAGTCAATGGTAAATTTCCTCTATTCTGTTTTAGACGATATTATCAACAAACACGTTCCGAGTCATAGCCTTAACACGAAACAAAAATATCCACCTTGGTACACAGTGCCACTTATAAAACTAAATAAAGAAAAAAATAAATTTCATAGAAAATGGAAGAAGTATGGTAATATGTGTGACTATCAATCTTTTTCTATTTTGAGGAAGCGTTTTAAAAAAATGACGGTATATTGTTATAATAGGTTTATTGCATTCTCTGAGGATAACATAAAGTCTCATCCCAAGTTATTTTGGTCATTTGTTAAGTCAAAAAACATGAATAATGAAATCCCTGCAAAAATGATATTTGAAAATAAAGTTTTGTCTAACGGAAACGATATCTGTGAAGCATTCAATAAATATTTTCATTCTGTATTTGAACCACCGCAAAATTCCAATATTGTCTCCATCGCTGATATATCGCAATCAATATTAAATATAAGCGCTATCAATATTACCTTTGCTCGGGTCCTACATGAATTGAAAACTGTAAATATCAACAAGGGTTCGGGGTCTGATAACGTCCACCCAATATTGATCCGTGAATGCGCTGACGAGCTCGCTATTCCAATTACAATAATTTTTCAAAAATCTCTTGCCACCGGTATTTTTCCCGCGAAATGGAAGCAATCTTTGGTTACGCCAATTCCAAAGAATAATAAAAAAGATCTTATTACTGAGTATAGACCTATTTCAAAACTTTGTGTGTTTGGAAAACTATTTGAAAAACTCGTTACAACTGACTTATCACTTGCCGCTAAAAATGTAATTTCCACTCAACAGCACGGATTCTTCAGGCAGCGTAGTGTGGATTCTAACATGCTTGTGTTTTCGGAGTTTTTGGCAGAATCACTGGACGCTAATGGTCAGGTGGATGTCGTGTACACCGACTTTTCAAAGGCATTTGATAAAATTAACCATGACAACTTAATACTGAAACTTTCAAAGGCCGGTGTGCATGGCAGTCTGCTTAGATGGATCAAATCCTATATCAGTAATAGAAGTCAATCAGTCTGCTTGAAGGGTTTCTCATCGCAGTTCCTCCCTGTACCATCAGGTGTTCCCCAGGGATCGCATTTGGGTCCATTGCTTTTTTCCCTCTATATTAATGACATGTGCGAATCCCTGAAATGCAGCTATTTACTTTATGCCGATGACACTAAATTGTATACGATTGTCAATTCACTTGATGACTGTAAGAAATTGCAAGAGGATCTTATAGCGCTCGAAAAATATTGTTTATGTAATCAACTTTTCTTAAATACGGATAAATGTAATGTTATAACCTACACACGAAAGAAATCTCCAATAAATTTCGATTATACTATACATAACCAAATACTTAGAAGGGTCTCCAAAATCAGAGACCTGGGTGTAATTATGGACTCACAGTTGTCATACAACTTTCATTTAGACCATATAATTGGTGCTGCGTTTAAGAGATTAGGATTTATACTTAGAGTAACAAAGCCTTTTAGAAAAACAGTAACACTCAAAATTCTTTACTTTTCGTTTGTACGCTCTATACTAGATTTCTGTAGTCCTGTATGGAATCCTTCTTACAAGCTGCACATAAATAGAATAGAGAGAATTCAAATTAAATTTATTAAGTCACTTAATTATCGTAACAATATATTTTGCCATGAACCCTACAAAGTGTCGTTAAGCAGATATAAACTATTAACTCTTTCGGACAGGCGTAAAATGTTTGATATTACTTATCTCTTTAAAATACTAAACTCGATGATTGATTCACCAGAACTTCTCAGTCGCTTATATTTTTCTGGTCCAGCCCGTCTGCCGGTGCGCTCCTCTCGTAGTTTACCTCTGTTTGTTCCTCCACGACGCAAAAAAAATTATACTCGAAATTCATTCTTCTGTCGATCCACCAACACTTACAATAGGGAATTTACTGATATCGATTTTTTTCATATTTCATTGAACATATTTAAGCAAAAACTTATTAATGTATTAATTATTGAAACATGAATTACATAATTACGTAAAATCAAGTTTTAATATTTAGCTTCATATTATTCTTCGTATCTGAAAATAATAAGTTTACTTTATTGTACACACTAACTTTATCATGTCCGATCATGTAAGAACTTTGTATTAATAGCATGTTACTTTAAGGCACTATTAGGTCTATTATTGTAATTATTTTTTACCTACAAAATGTTTATATATATGACTGTTTGTTGCCTAAATAAATGAAAAAAAAAAAAAAAAAAAAAAAAAAATATTGGCTACTAGATGTTATTCACAGTCGCACAGATTTTTCATTTGTTTCAATAAGTACCAATAATATGTTTTTAGGTAAGTAAGGTTATCACCCCATAAACTTCAAAACAAAACTCGCTTGGCTCGTGTTTTGTGTGAATGTGTTGTATAACATAGACTAAAGCCTCTTACACTACAGCCCAGCTAAACAATTTGAACAGAGTACATGATTAAATACTTTGCATAGTTAGCTTAGTCAATAAGTTCTGTCTTCCATGATAGAATCTACAGTAACATGTATTTTTTTTGTTGCAAAATCACATCTAAGTGTCATAATCACTAAAGAAGAGTATTTTTGTAGTAATAAAAATATTACATATATTGTATAAGACCCAAAACAATCAACTCATATTTCACTTTTATTATTACATCATTGCGTATGTGAATTCACAGACTTATGATTACTGTTCTGATTTTCAATATTGAGAAACAGAATACATCAATGTTGTTTTCATAGAAGCTAAGTGCGTTAGTGTGCTAATTAGTCAATCTAATTAACATTGACTAACTAGATTTAGATGAAGTGGTTGCTTAATTGATTGTAGCGGGACTGGATTGGATCAGGAGTAGAATATAGTGTATATTGTCTTAGGCGACTAAATATACTCTGCATTCCGATGTTCATAGTTCATTAGTTTACCTAAGTTATACTTATATAAAAAAATATATATTTAAAAATTGAAAAAAGTACAAGTGTGACGCCCCGTTGCGTTAGTCTGGTAGTCTGAATACCGGGCCAATATGTCGGGGCCCCGGGTTCGATTCCCGGGTCGGGCAGCAAAAATTTCCAATATTCGAACATAGCTCGGGTTTTTCATCACCAACCCGCATTTAGCAAGCGTGGTGATTACGCCTGTACCCATCATTGCTGTGGTAACTTGAATTCAATGATGGAGGCCTTTGCTCTGCAGTAGGATGATAACAGGCTGTTTCTTTCCTTTTTATATTAAGTTTCATCGTATTATATGAACAAATTAATCACATTTCTATTGTTGGGTTACGTATAATAATAAATTGTACGTGACATTTTATCAAAAAACAAACAATGAAATAGTATAAAATATAATTTTCGACGGTAAGTTTTCTCGACTCTATAGCCGATTACAATAATTTTGACATGTACATCTAGTTTTCTTTTGTTTAAAAATGTCATTTGAGATTTTTTCTTTTTTAATGCAACTCAATTGTACTACTACCATAATCAAACTTAACATTGAAATCTTTTTTTTGTGTTTATCGAACTTCGTAAAAAGTCTGGAAGCAATAAAAAGTTTCATACAATAACCGAGACTGTGCAAGTATTTGCATTGCCCTTATTAAAAAGTACAAGCAAAAGTAGCGGAGATTTTCCGCATGGATGGATATTTTCTAATCCCCAAACATCATTTATTCACAGACACTCACTTGACGAACTAAATCCTCAACAAGTTGAATGCTAACGTTCTTAAAGAAGAAGACAGGGAAACACTATTTACAAGAGACGCCGCTCGCCTAACAGCGGACAGGAAATGCGGTAGCATGTTTCGTATCACAGTCATTATCATCAAAAATCAGTTCAGTTCAGTATTTCACTATAATCTGATTTTAACTTTTATGGTCACTATGACTAGAGTTATATGATTCGGGATTTATACCGTGTACCTTATATATTATGAGTTTCCAAAATTTCGGCACTGTTGCAAGCGCCACTGAAGTTGTCAAACAGTGGTATCGGTATCGTGTGTAATAAAAGGTTAGATCGATTTTTCTGCTCTTAACAACTACCCACCCGCAGATATACCAGTACTCCCGTGATCATGGCGCTTGCAACAGTGCCAAAACATCGGAATCTCATATTAAATAAGGTAAATAGTATAAATCCCGAATCAAATACCTCTGTTTCACTATAATCGCCACGCTCGGCAGAGGGGTTATCGATCGCAGTTTAATCAAAGATGGAGAGAAGACGCTGCAGCTCGTCTTCTGATGGTTCTTTTTTAGTCGCCTCTTACGAAAGTCATAGAAAAAGAAGGGGTGACAAGTGAAAGTAATACGCGAATAAAATCTTAAATATCAATTGTCACGTTTTTTTATTGAGGTATAACATATGGGAAAAAGTACATGGGCACGTATTATAAGTTTTTTTATAACCTTTTGTGAATAATATAAACCGTTTAAAGAACGGATTTTAACATTCTAGACTGATGAATGGATAGTATCGTGTGCTGTGATAACTATTAATAAAGGATACAATCACCACCATCATTTACAGTTTACATACTGCAAATTGAATCCCATCAATTGAAAATTTTCACTTGCTTAGTTTAAAAGTTAGAGCGCCCCCTCTACCCACACATGGGGGGACACCCATTTTACCACTTTGGAAGAGACTATCTTTCAAATGTAACAGTTAAAAAAAAAATGGTTCCAGAAACCTTTATGTTATTACCTATCCATAGATACCCTATAACGCATAGAATTGAGTAAAAATTTTTTTTCGATCATTTCGTTAAATAATTTTTAAATGACATAAAAGGTAGACCCTTCTAGGTCATTTAAAAAATAAAATCATAATGGTCACCAATGAAAGCGCACTGTGTCACACCATCTACTACAATTTGTAATTTTCAATTATAGATACCTAGAAAGATCACAGCCGCTGCAAGTCAAGCCGTGGCCTAAAATTGCTCCGTTAGCCCAGAGGGTTATAATCCCGAGAGGCAGGTACAGTCTGCACAGAAATTCCTCGTCCAATAACAATAAATTCGGCAAATATTAACGCGGTTGCATAATGCAGTTCTCGTGTACACTCGGATGAAGTGCGGCCGTGTTTATGTTTGCTTTAGAAGGGTTTTAAAGTAAATGCGGGAATAAAAAAATGTAGTTAGTATTATTGTGTATTTATTAATTGATAGATACCCCTTTTTTAATTAGTACTGACGAAAATAGGAAAGATTATCGTGTTAGAAGCTAATATTTGCTTACACAAAATTTTCTAATTACCTAATTAGTCGATTATTGTTGTTATTCTAAAGGGCTTGCTTGTAACTGGTATTATGGAACCAGTTAAACAAGCGATAGATACATAAAACAATCACAAGACAGTGGCAAATAAGCGTAGAAGTGTAAGAAAAGTTATAAATGTTATCACGGCAAAATACTGTCATAAAAATACATTTTTAAAAGAAAAATTAATGGCACGCTTCCTCAAGTATTTTTTTACAGTTACATAAAATGTAAGAACTAAGAAATAATTTTTAAAGACAAAGAAAACTCAATAATTACTTAACTTTTCATTTGTTCACAATAAAATAAACAATTTATTTTAAACTAGCGGACCTTGCGAACTTCGTATCGCCTCAGAATAATACAATTTGATTTTGACGTCCTAAATGTCATTGTCATAGAATATGGCGTTATTAAAAAAATTATGAAGAAAAACATTTTTATTTTTAACGTAGCTTTCCAACAGAATTAATTTTAATACTTATTATCTTATTACGAAAACAAATCCAAAAACACAATAATCATAAAAATCGGTTCAGCCTTTCTCAAGTTAAAAGTGGTGTAACTAACACGACTTACTTTTATATAATAAGAAGATTTAATCATGACAACTACGCTAGTTGCGTATAATTGAATAGTAAGGCCATTAAATAAAAATTTCTCAAACATCGTCACCAAAAAATGTTGATTCTGACAACGCTACTTAATCCAAAGTTTAGGAGTAGCTCAAACAGGGGCAAGCCACCACGGTTGGTCGCGTGTTTTTAACGAGACCAACGCTGGGACTTGGACAATCCCTTGTTTGCTGTCATTAATTGAACATTTGCCTCAAACGATGAGCATTTGCTTTGAAGTATCGACAGCTTTTCCTTGAATTTCAAATTGATTCAAGAAATACGAGAAATTGGTCCTGAGACGGTCTTTGTGAGAATGTTTTGGGATGTTTTCGTGAAATAACTTTGATTGAATTTTTACGTGGTTTTATATTATGAATAAAATTAAAAAAAAAACATTTATGAGTTTGCTGGTCCTGGATTGCTTCTTTTCTAGATGTAAGTTTGAAGTAACAGCAAGCACCACTGTTAATTGTGTCATTTAAGTTTATCATTTGATTATATATTTATCACATTTTTAATCAACCAAACTCTAACCGCCAATGAGTAGCATCTCTATAACATTATTTGTAAAATATTTATGTTACTAAAATATTTGCTGCTGTACCCTCTTCTTTTATAATTAAACGATTTTTTCACCTACATCTTCACTTTCGTATACACGTCCAATTTCACTTTTGCGTTTTCAGAGCTCAGCTCCGATTTCTAAAACTGCACTGTATGCACTCCATCTTTTATATTATTTATAACATTACAATGGATTCGGCCGTCTATCTTTCTGTCAGCGTTAGATATATCGTCGACAGTTTTATGGGTGTCCACCACCTCTAACCGACCCTCTGGTGTTAGGATTTATATAGATTTTGATCGTGACCACACCAGATAAAAGGGTTGGAATTGCTTTTGGCTTCCGCTGGATACCTTCTAATATGAGCTTTGGACCGATAAGTTTTATGGTGACAGCTAATACTGTAAGTATATGTATCATTTTGAAATTACAAGATGAGATAGTACATATTTGCGAATTGTATGCCTCGACTTCAAATAAGCAAAGGACTGATTTTAAACCTTTTATTGAATTAATAGGTGAGTTAGCGTTTTTCTACGAACAGATACAAATAATAAAGAACAGAAGATACTTACTTCAAATTAGTTTTTATTACTAAGTACAGTCCAAAACATAAAATCAGTCTGTTTTCTTGAGTTTACGCGAACACTATACATTGAAATTAAAGTTATTATTATGTTTACGGATTTTAAGTCGCGTTTATTTTTCGTTTAACCCGACGTTTCGAACGCTTTTCAGCATTCATGGTCACGTGCAGACTCAGTCCAAACATTTATTTCATAAAATCATGATCATTATCAAATCATAAGTTCAACCCAAATTTTTTTTTGCCAGTCTTAGAGACTGAGTTGCCAATCATAGTTTGGCCAATAGTAGAGAAAAGAACCAGCTGTATTCTTCTAGCTGTAATTCTTTAGTTACCTCTTACGACACTTTTACAGTGGAATTGGGAGGTATCATCATTCGGTTTTAGAAAATAATTATAATGAACATGGAAATATGAATTCAAAGGATTATTTTGCTAGTTTTCGACAGTTATATTATGAATGTAATACAAAAGCAAATACAATGGATCCATTGCCGGAAATTATTTTCTTTGCAATAGCTGAAAAACATTAGACTTGCTGTAATTTTCCTTATTTCCAAATCTACATTTCGGTCATCTAGAGAACCACTCAAAGTCAGAGACATCAAATAATAAAGCAACATTAACTGACATCGCAGAAAAGCTATTATTTTCCTTTTTAATAAAATGGAAATGTAATAAGATACTCGACAAGAGAGTGAACGAGACGAAGCAATTTGGCAACTTGTGCACGTTCGCTCATTTCTTTGATATTTGTATATTTATTGCAACTGTTAAAACAGTGAACGTCTTTCTGCTTGAATTGGTTCGTTTGTGCATTTTTAACATCATCGTGTCTGGAAAAACCATCAACTTTCTTTTTGAAATTGCTAAATTAAATGATGCCATGTTTAAATAGATTAATGCCAGCATCATCATTCAAATTTAAGTGCACTGCTGGATACAGTTATCTACTCACACAAAACGCCATATTGATCGACTTTATGTTGTTACCATTCATCGGATTATCTTAATCTTAATCAGGACTGATGTCCTCATGAACTTATGTTTCATCAGGTGCACTTTTAACTGCATTGTCCACAACGCCGTCACCACTCAAAAATTGCTCTACACCAAAATTTGCTAACCAGTATTATGGTCTCCTCACTGCCATTTTAGTTAGATTACTCGGAGACATATGAAAGTAACTTGCTTGTAAAACTTGCTTGACGGTAAAAGTATATTTTTTGGTAAGGACTCAAGAGGAATTTGTTTGTTTTCCCTAAATTTAATCGGCGGGCGTGAACACAGTGACAATGAATGGAAAATAAATTAATTTGGTGGCAGATTGTATCAATAATTTTCACGTAAACATTTCAAACCGACAGTTGTGGAGTATTGATTTCCAGTACCCTATGTAATGATGGGGTATAAGTCACAGGCCTTAGGCTACTAAAATAATCTAAAATTGAGAATAACAGAGCTTCAAAAGCTTGTTTTTAGTGATGTGAAAATTTGTTAAGAATGGACAACTTCTAAACATAAACAAACAATTACACATCTAGTTAATATTATTCAAATGAAAAGATAAGTTGGTCGCCAAGTGCTGTAAAGTGTTTAAAATGTGAATTAAACAAAATGCAATGTAAAACCCCTAAGAAAATTCACAAAACATAAAGACTCCTATCAAAATACAAAATGCGCTTAAGTTAAGCATAATCGTTCTAAAATAACTAATTTTAAATTGTAAGATTACCTTAGAAGTAAAATTCTATTATCCAATAAACGTTGTTACAAACAACAATAATAACATTATTGCAAACAAATAAAAATCTGGAAACATGAATCCAATTAAAAGAATTACCACGATGAATACGGTCAAACCGCATACGCGCAAAACTTGGACCAAAAACTCTGGCACCCCACTAAAACAAGGGTGGATTTGCAGAATTAAATAAAAAACGCACCTTGCCGGACACCGAAATGGCGTCAACCCTATTGGATTTTTTGTGACAATGCATTTTCCTAATAGTATTATTTGAGAATATTGTCTACTTGGGGTCTTCAAGAGACCATCCCACATTTGACGTCTAATTTGATGGCGATGGGCGTTTTCTTTTACCATTCTATTGATGACACTAGATCGTATAAAGCTGGTAAGTTTTTTGTCTGATTTTATATTTGATGTGATGAGTAGGCACATCGACTTCACGAAGCACAAAAAGATGTCTTATCGTTAAATGTATTTATTTTTAGTTGTGTATGAAATGTTTAGAAGATTGGTTATTACTTTCACTAACAAAAGCCGCATACGGTGGATTATCTGCCATTGTAGCAGACCTTTGAAGCATAATCTTGAAATTTTCTTATTAGAAATGCTTTCAAGCTTAAGCCTATTGTGATTGTAAGTGCTATATATAGCTTAACTTGCAAACACTATGCGGAATCTTAATTCTAATAAAGATATTTCTGCTGAATTGTTGGAATGTGCACTTTATTCAATGCCGACCAATAAATCTATTGTAAAAATCAATATTTGAGAGCACCAAGCCACCCAGGCTTGGTGCATGCGACTTATGCATGATGCATCGACGGTCACCGGCGGGTACAGAAATATTCCATTAGTTGTGGCCATTTTCAAAGTTCTCAGTAATATTATGGGTTGATGTATATTATTTTCTAATAATACAAATTGCACTGATTCGTTACGTTTAAATGTGAAAAACATACATGTGTTCCGAAAAACTGTTGCTTTCATTAAGCAAATTATTTTATTTTTCTAAAATCATGGTTCATTGATTCGAGAGACCGTGTACCTTTTTGTTTATAAGATTCCGATATTTAAGCTCTGTTGAAAGCGCCATGATCATGAAAGAATTGACTGATGGCGAAAACATAATGAACAAACCTGATTGTAATTAAAACATAATAAACGTTTTGCCAAATAAAACATATTAAAAATTAGCTACAAAGCAGTATTCAGAAATCAATAATGATTTTGGTCGTTAACTTTTCTATCGAATCGATATAAAACTAGTCAAATATTTATTTACCCATATCACCAATCTACCAGAGATTAATAAAACAACAGCGCCAGGGGCATCCCTAATCCGAGTGTGACGTCACTGATAGCTCGTGACGTTTTATTGGACGCGCGAAGCTTTGATCTCGCCGCCTCGCGTTTTCTATTACCAATTAGACGCGCATGCGATACTCGCTGTGCGGCAGGGCTGTCAATCTTGTCGATACAGAATTATCTTGTTTGTTCACAACTGACGGACCCTTTGTTACTATTTGACACGCCGTGTATAGATACGTACAAATAACAATTCTCTTTGTTTTCTCTGTTATAAAATTATTTTTGCATACATAGTACATTTATCGTCTATGTACACAAAGAAAATGATACGCATAGAACATATGTGCATACCTTGTAGTTTTGTTATTATTAATGATTATTTAAATTCATACTTTATGTCAAATTAAATACCAAATGCGTAAAAATAGGGCTAGTGCATATGTTTTATCGATCATTACGACTACTTCTATTTGAATGTAACCATTAACTAAGTCTAAAATAATCAAAGTCTTATTGCAGTTGCACTAAACTTGTTTTAGTTCAGTTAAAATAACGTTAAAAGTAGCGTCTGGTGCGCTTACACATTCCGTGCCCCCACCGCGCTATCGAGTTACGCTCAAAATAATGCAACGCGTACGGTTGATGCTCTTATAACTAAAAGGTAACTTTTAATGTTTTCAAATTGAACTAACTATAGAAGTTATAAAGCGCTGAAACTAGTTAACAATCTCATTTGATTTCAAAAGGTAGAAGGATTAAATGAAATCTTTTGCAGGAATTAGGATGATTATATTCGAGAATTCTGGCGTTTGTGCTTGTCACATCCGGATATTTGGGTAGTTTGGTAGTTATATTCGCTATGTATAGTCCAAAAGTTGTTGATTGAAATATCCATTACGTTGTGATTCGTACAAAAAAAACTCCTTTCCACTATTCTAAGAGAACAATTTTTCTAGTCTATGGCCCGTATTCTAGAACGTCGCTCAAGCATAAATCATGACTTAAAAACCATTAAATATATTCGAGGATATTAATCATTACGATCGTATTTTCGGAAAAAATAAATCGTACACGAAAACAGACTTGTATCATAGACAAATCTAAATTTCTCCCTTAATCTAGTTTGAAACTCGATTCAACTGATACTAGTTTAAAATGCGTTCCAGAATAAGTAACGTACTCGAGTGTTGATTCTTTACTCAAGCAATGATTGGATGATTTGAGTTCAAATTGCGCTTGAGCGACGTTCTAGAATACGGGCCTATATATATCAGCAGATGTGTTTAAATAGACCATCAACATATACTGAGCAAACGCTTCACCTAAAATTTCAAAAACCGAAGCCGGTGAATAGAGACATTCATATTATTTGTTATGAACAGTAATGCTCCATTGGGAACTATCTCCTTACATCCAGAGGTTATCTACCGATCCGAATAACCGAATGTATCGTATTACGGCGGATATTGAATTCTGTCGCTCATTCCGGCGCGGACCGGGCCGTCCGGCGCCACGGTTTTTATCTTGTTTATGTTGTAACTCGGGACTCAACTATTTTTCTTAGCCATAAAGTGCTCACATATTTGCTGTTAGCAGGAAGTCGTGAGAAGTTTCCTGCGTTATCTGTTATAGATGGAAAACTCGATGCGTTGTTGGTTTTTAGTTTTCCGATAAAGGTTATTGAGTTAGTTAGGTTACGTGATATTTTTGAAAGAAAAAATATAAGCTTGCAATTTGTAAAGAATGGCAATGGTTAGCAGATTTAAGAAAATATATTTTTGCCGGGTCAAGAAATATCATTTACGACTGGGGACGAGGAAACATCATCAGTATCATGAACTAATGAATGAAAGCACTTACAGCTGCTACTCAATCAAATTTTTTTACTGAACAAACAACGGCAACCTACCCAAAAAGTTAAAGGTCAATGAATTGTTTTTCAACTTTAAATCCAATAAGTAGAGATCAATATCAATCGAAAAATTTGACGATTTGTGGTAGGTTGACGCTGTTGTCGGTACATGCTCTGACGGTCAACTGTTTTTCGTTTTGTTAAACAAAAAAGGAACACAACGCAATGATCACATTAGATGTCATAAAGCAATTAGTCTAATTGAAATTGTACGATATACTTGTCTTAATTTTAATATCTAAGTGTGGCATGAAAAATTGCGTGCGTATCTCTAAATCGATTCTGATGGTGACGATGACAAATAGGAATGATGTATCGATGCACATCTGATCCGATGACGTCGCAATTACGCAAATTGCAGCAATGATGAATGATTTCAGTTCGTGATAGGTTTTGCGGGTTGGAGATAATTTTGTTTCGGTTGACGTCTGATATGGGGTGGGATCAAAATAGGATGTGACGATAAGTGCGTCTGTGTAGTGTGTGACAATGTTTGACGCGTGGTGTTCAGTATTAGATGGAAATTTTATTGTGTTGGAATTTTCCAGAGAATGCTTTGATTCCAATTTTGTTCATTGTAAGACATGTCCCTTTTGACTTGGTATTTAGATGAGAATCAAATTTAAACCACAATACATAACTTCGATAATATTGCTCAAACATTCGGCCTCACATGCGTGTTCTAAACTAACGACTTCTCGCTTTCAATCATTCGAAAAAAAAACAAGCACAATGTAATTGATAAAATATAATGTTAGAATTGCTGTACAATATTTATTTAATAAAACTATCGTGTGAGCCCTAAAACTACACCTTATTTTTACGCACTTATGCAAAGAGATAACGTTAAACGCTTAATGCATGTGCTTACTTGCAGTATTCGCTAAGTAACGATTTAGTACAGCCGTTAAAGTCGCAGATAAGTTATGGCCCAGTAATGGATGCAGGCTTGCGGTACAAAAATATCTGGTTCTATAACGTTTATTACGTTAATGAATAATGTTTATAACGCGGTGGTAGCGATGAGAATCTTAGTAATCTTTGTTTGTATTAAAAAACGTAATATAATATTTTTCCGAGTTTCTAAACGGATTTGTATCTGCTTGGCAGTGAGTAAAAATGTTTAAAAAAATATTTATATTCAAATTCGGAGTGCAGAAAAGACGACATCGTTACCTGTGGATAGTGACTAGTGTGCAGTTTGATGTCAGCAAGTTAAAAGTATAGCACCACCTCTTCTCTAGTTATGGGTGTCGTAAAAGGTGACTAAAGAAGTACTGCCAATAGATGATGGAAGGAAGCATTATTTTCACTATTTGTGTTTAAGGCCGATTACTCGTTTCTAAGAGCTGTGAGAGTCCAGCTGTGGACTAATGTAAAAGTAACAAAGTAACGGCTTATACTCATCCCACTGCAGGGCAGAGGCCTCTATAATTGATTTTAAGTTACCACAGCAATGATGAGTATCATAATCACCACGCTTGCCAAATGCGGGTTGGTGACCACAAATCCGTCGTTCGAAAATTCGAAACTTGTTGCCTGGAATCGAACCGAATCGTACCTAAACCACCGATCAATGAGGCGTCGTACTGACCGATGGATGATGATTAAATTTCAATGCAATCAAGGAAGTACCTTAATTCTTCCGTAAGTTACAGTAATCCTAATACACATCAAGACAAAAATAGGGATACCTAAGCTACGGTCCATTACATCTTAGCAAAACAGTTACCGTCTCGAATTGCCGAAACATGTCATTAAAATACCGTATTCATCATCCCGTAAGTACGGAAAAAAAATATTTGCCGACAAATAACACTGATTTACAGGCCTTAGTGGCAGATAACTCTCTTTTACGGCTTATGTATCAGGAAAGCGGAAATTCACGCAATAAAATGCCGATTTATAACTCTATGTGAATGCGCTGTTATGTTATTTGGGCTTGCGTAATTTTGATAACCTATATAAGTCATTAAAAGATTGGTAGAATTAAATTCACTACGCGTCTGACTTTCCAGTTGTAACGTCGGGATGAATTAAAAATACTTGAATGTAAGAAGAATTCGTTCCATTTATGTTGTACTAGCTCTTGTTCACGACTTCTATCGAATGTTCCAAAATAAAATTAGAACAGAAACGAAAAATGTGAGCTTTATAAAAAATTGTTAACCGACCGACGCGATGCCCAGTGCCATTAAAATTTTGTTTTAAATGACATCATACAAAATACAACTTTTATGCCATGTCTTCGCATAATTAGCTCTTGTTCACTACTTCTATCGAATAGGTTCCAAAATAGGATTCGAACAGAAACGAAAAATGTGAGCTATATAAAAAAAAGTTAACCGACCGACGCGACGCGACGCAACGCCCAGTGTCATTTATCGTCGGTTTCAAATTACATCATACAAAATACAACTGTTATGCCATGTCCCCGCATAAACTTTAAGGACTTTTGGGATGAATTGTACCATACACGTTATTCTGATCTCTAAGCTACATTACTGGAAAGTTTTAAGTATTTACTTAAAAGAGTAAGACACAAAATGAATGAAAATATATAAATTTATGTATGTATACATTTCCTGGCAGCATTTATGTATGGCAACACTAATGAATAGCATATTTAGGTAATGTATGCTCTTTTATGGTTGTCATATTAGTTGTATTTTGATTCCTCCCAAAACGACGTTATAAATGTAGAGTCAGTGACTTCTTAGCACCCATGAACTTGCGGGTACCAGTTCATCGCGTTTCCTACAAAGGTACTCGGGAGTATTGCTTGGGGCTTCCGGCCCAGATGTAGGTTTAGAAGGTTGATTTTCTCCCCAAGTAGCCTCCCTAATCATGCCGCTTTCAGCATTCGTTTTAGGACAGGAATAATTGCATTCATTGGTAGGCCAGTCATCTTTGCTTCTAAAATTTAATAAACGCGCGAAAAAAAGTATTATTAACAGGTGCGACGAATTATTGTTTCATAGTGTATAAAGTATACTAAAAGTTGACTCTTGGTTGACTAAGTTCGAAAATTTAACTTTTTTTTTTATTTAAGCGTTAATTAAACCACTAATTTATAGTCCGTGCCAAACAAGTGGTTTTCACTTTTTTTGTCGGTATTTATTTGTCCAAATTTTATTTAAATTGCTAGTAAATAACACGTTTTCAAGATCCGTTAATTGGACAAAAAGGACAGTATAAAATCAAAATCAAATGCAGACATTTTATACATAATCGATAATTTTATACCCACTTGACACCAGTTTGTGGTATTCATCAATTAAATGATATATTTAGGGGTAAGCCAATCCAATCCTTCCTGAGTAGGTATTGGTTATTGTATCATAGGACGTAATCATTGTCCCAATCGCTTATAATGTAAAAGGCAAAGTTATTAAGGTGAATACTTAAACTGCAAGCACACAGAATATAGTAAAAGAGTAGACTTTATCATAAAAAATAATGCACGACATGATACAGCAAACACATTACACAAGCATAACCTAAAAGCAGTTCTAATTAGATAGTCACAAGACACAAATTAGACTAAACGCCAAAACAATACTAACATGATTAACACCGGAGACCCTGGTCTTGTTCAATTTAGATAGGTTGGTGCCCATCCGTAGCCATTAATGCCAGTCCTCCCCAACCGCTATTCTAATTTCGACTTTATTAGCAAACACATGAGTATAAAGTTCAACGAAACTGTCCCACAAGAAATGTTTGATCAAATATTTGGCACAATATTTAAGAGCACAAAAGTTTGCACAGTCAAATCACTACACTATTTGTCTTATTATAAACAATGAACACAGTTTATTAAAAGAGTTTGTAAGAGACACTTTTGGTATAGTCTGTGGAAGAGCTGAAATGTAAGAAAAGGCGTGTTTAATTTAAGCTGCAAAGGGTGACTCAGCAAAAAATTAATAAAAAATAATAACAAAAAAGGAAATACAAACAGATGTATACGTTAATGTTTGTTTATCGTAACAGTCATGTTACGAAACCGTCCAAAAAAGGTAAAAACAGGCCGTCCTGCTTTCATTGAGGTCGCGTCCCACGCGTGGGCGTGGGCGAACCGCTTTTGTGAATCAATGCATTCGTATCAATGAATTCAGTTTTACTTGAGGCTATGCTAAGTTTATTTATATTATAGGTTTATTTCTGGTTAGAGTAATAGGAATTTTATTGTCCATTAATTAAATTGAAATTAACTGTTATCTTAATGTAAGATAAAAATATTAAATTGAAGTGTTTTTTATAGTTTATTTCGGCAGAGACAATGTAAACCGAATTCCTGATAAAGTACGCATGGCTAAATGTTTTTGTTAGTTATTTAATTTCTAAATTGTGCAAATTCTAGAAAAATCAATAAAATCTGTTATACTCGTAATTATAGAAAAACAGCAGTAAATAAAATACAAAAATTATTCATGCTTCATTATTTCGAAATCAATACATTTAAAAGTATACTCTAACAAATGCTTCAAGTTTACTTAACAACAAACAGAATACTCGTACATTGTAAGAAAACTCTATTTTTTATTTTGTAGAAGGAGGGTTAGTTATTTTACTTCATACATTTTCTTGATACATAATGCATAATTTGCATCTGCTTTTGAAAATATTCGCAATTTCTGAATAATCTTTCTAATATTGTAAACGTGAATTATGTTTAAATGAATGTTTGTTACACAATAATGCCTGAAGGCCTGATCGGATCTAAATGAAATTTGGCACAGAAATTGATTATCGACAGAAATAGTGCATTAGGCAAAATTTACAGTTCCTGTAATAGAAAAAAAATCAAAATTCGAAACATTTAAAGTCGCAGCAAGTTAACACCAAGAGAAGTATTAACTCATTTAGAAAATTAAAATGAATACAACTTTTATATTTCCCTCAAACACAACGATTAGCTCATATAAAATTTGAATGAAATCTTACACAATACCGATTAATGTTTTTGCTTAGAACATTTGCGTATCGCTTACCGATCTGAACTACAAGCCGTAATCAGCTTGTCTATCTGTTTGTACATAGTGGGGTGGGTGTAAAACCGGTGAGTCATGGTTTGATATTTGTGTGCATTTAGATTTAGAATAAGTTTGAAATAAATGTATTTTTTTTTAAACGAGGGTGATCCAATTTGTTATATTAAATCTTTTAAAAACTTGAATTTGGAACACATTTGATGTTCGGAGAGCGGTTTCATGTTTTCTTCTTTTAAAACTACATTCAAAATATTTTTGATTTAACTTTCGAATACTGTATCTTAGCTTCTTTAAGTCATAAACAATCTAAACTTAAAAGACATTTGTAATTTATTTATTTAAATATAAATATTACTTTTTTTTATATCAGTGGTGTGTCCAAAGATACAGTCAACAAACTTGTCTTGAATTTCAAAAATATAGGTACTTTTGCAACCATAGAAATGAATTTTTAAGAAAATGTTCCAACTTCTTATCACAATATTTAGTACCTACAATATAGCATAAAAAAATTAATATGAATGGTAAGTGAAATCAAGGGTTTTCCTTTGATAAAAAACTCGTATTTTAAATTTAATTTAAGAAGGCACTTTATTTCATTGAACGTTTTATTGAAAACATAGAAGTAAGTGATATATGTATACCTATATAAATAAACAGGTCATTAGAAACATAGTTTATGTATATATTTTTTAAATATGGATCAATAACGATATATAATGTATTAGGTAGGTACAGCTTTTCGACCGTGGCTCTACCCTGTGCCCAACCAAAGTCTAATCTATCATTGCACAAAATTTCATCAAAATCGGTTCAGCAGTTAAGGCATGAAATCGTAACAGAAACAAATAGGCTGATAGTTAGGTACTTCCGCATTTAAAATTAGTAAAGATTCAACGACTCTTACTAAATTAGTGTCTTTTTTAGATTCATTCACTTTCATACGCAAATTAGTAAAGAAACAACGACTCTTACTAAATTAGTGTATTTTTTAGATTCGTTTTGACGACCATTTGGATCAGCGGTAGTTAACGCTGCTTCTGAGCCATGGGTCGCGGGTTCGATCCCCGCGCAGTACAAATATTTGTGTGAACATGTCTGTTTGTACTGGTCTGAGTGTTTTCTATGTATTATAAGTATGTATTTACAAAAAAAAAATGTATATAAGTAAGTTTATCGGTTGTCTAGTACCCCATACGACAGGGTACTTAATAGTACCTTAGTTTGGGACTAGATGGCTCTGTGTGGCCGAGTGAGGCATGTCTTAAATATTTATTTATTATTTATTATTTACTTTCATACGCAAAGTATTGCCCACACATTATACAGAATGAAATTTTAACCATTTTCCAAAATTTTTATATGCGTTCAGTATCGTATTTAGAGCCTACTTATGTAGTAAAAAATGTAAATCAAGTTGTCACCCGGAAATATTTTTCGCGATAAAGTTTTTAATTTTTTCGGTCCTAGACCTGTTAAGGTATGAAGGGAAAATCAAAAACTTATAAATAGTGTCGTAATGAATGAATGAGATGCGCGACGCGTAAAAAAAGTGTTGCTAGGCGGCCGTATCAAAAATTTTAGATTTTTGACGGACATTTTCTAAGTGCTTTATTTTGAAATTTTTGTACTGGGGTTAACCAAAAGAAAAAAATACGTCATTTGTTTTTTGTCTCGTAGATTGATATATTAAAATTTGGAAAGTGGTTAAAATTTCACCAACTTAAGTACCTACTTGCTCATTTGAGTTATTATTATAGTCTCGTATAGAAAAATTCATACCGAAATATAGGTTCGGTAAAATGTACATACAATTAGCAATTCTAAATTTAGCAACACAAGATTGAGGTTGGCTTCGTACATTTTCTAATATTGTCCATTCATAAATGCACTGGTGATTACGATCGATATTTGGTTAGTTTTAAATACAAACGGAGGGTCTAGCCCTCCTCTCATACAAACACATGTCAATACCAGTACTTACATGAGGAAGATACTATGAATAGTAGGACCTATTTTGACTATGGAAGTTACATAACAATTAGGAAAGCTTAATTTTTTTTAATATATTTACTACTGAAAGTAGGTCATTGCAGTTTTAATAAAAAAAGTATTAAAAATAATTTTGTTTGTATGATTCCGTTATTCTCTAAGAAATCAGCTGATTACATGTTCCTTTTATTAAATAAGTTTACCTAACTCATTTGCGTACCAAATGCACTATGTATTACAAACAATTTAAAAGTAATTAATACCAAAACAGTTTTTTATTTTATTCCGTACGTATTGTTCATTCATTAACTGCAATGTGGTTTTGATCCAAACCAGATTCAATTTAAACAGCGACCTATAATTTAATTAAGTATTCAGTGGTATCAAATTATCGATTTCGATAATACTTGTATCATTTTGCTCTACTTCTTGTAACTATGTAATTTCCTATTTTTATCGATGGGATTGTTTTGTTATAAAAAATAATTTAAAACAAAGTACTAAAACAAAGCCAAATAATCAGATATCAATAAAAATAAATATGAAAAGTCACCTTAAAAAATTGATATAAAATAATTTTTACTCCTTGTTATCGGTTCGTTCACGGAAAAAAACACACGCGATTCGATAAATAGAAACACGTGACGACCGAAATCACAGTTTTCACTCTCGATTCAATTTCATAGCCGAGACTTTTGTGCGATTAAAAAACAATTAGGCTGTATAGTTCGATGTAAAGGTCACTTTTTGTTTCACTTAAAAAAAATACATTCGTTTTTTTAATTTGCAAAGAGTCCGCACACGATCCAACCAACCAGCGTTTATTCCGTCAACAGGCGAGCGCGCGTCCTTTCCCGTCGATTGCCGACCCCATACTGTTTTGTCCGGGAGTTCTCTCTCACTCCCTTATTTCGGTGCTGAGGGCGCAACTTATTCGGCCTCTTTGTTGTGTCCCTAAGAGGGGTAAATTATTACGGTTTTGCGATAACATAATAGAATGGTGCACTAAATAATCGAAAGGATAACGCTTTTTACTGACCGTTTAAATATTGAATTTTCCGTGGAACGACCCATATTTCAAATCTCCCTAAATGAGGTTAAATTAATATATTTTATTACTGGCATGATTTTATCATCAGCGTTTGTTTTTAAATAGTTTTTGAATTTGAATTTGGAAATTTTTAACGGTGTCAATGTATAATAAAACAAAATAATGGTACCTAGTTAGACTTCGGGGCTGCGGCGAATGTCTGACATAAAACGGATCGAAAGTGTTGCATAACAAAGTTTCGCTGGCACTGAAATTCTGCACTGAAAATGGCAGTGAATTTCACTAAAAAGATGCGTCTTTATTGTGGAAGCCTCCTATATGAGGCAAAGTGGTCTAAAATAGACAGTCAGCATTTAATTTCGTGAATACTGCGCACCCAGTCATTTACTTGTTTGGTTGAACTTTTGGTGCTTTTCTTTATCAATTTGCGATAGAGCATCCATTTTGAAATTAAATGGCCAGACGGTTTATCAACTTTGAATAATAAAAAATACACTGAAAATATATACAATCATTCATATATCTGCCAGAGTACCTTTTATGATATTTTAGCAACATAAGCAATTGCAATTTATAATTTATAATGATCAGTATTAAATCTTGAAAAATTGACGCCTGTGACGTAGTGTTTTGGTGGCTAAATTGGTAAAGCACCGCGCCCGGTATGCGTGGAGATGCGGGTTCGAATCGCACCTGAGACATAATTTTTCAAGTCTGAATACTGATATTATTTACCAGAGTAACTAATATCGTGTGCGCATGACAGTCATCGTTGATTACTTGTTTGGCGTCGACTCAAAAACAGTTTTGCTTAAGTCAGTACGAGTACTTCGTTGGCAGGCTACAGAAAGTTTAAACGTAAATATTTACATACCGCAGATTATAATAACATTTTTATTCTGGTGACCGGTCATTATTACGTACCTGAAACAAAATCAAATAGTTTATTATCTTTATAACTCAAATAGACAGTATACACCACTACTTTTTAAGTTTAACTAAAAAAAATGGGGGTATCAGAATACGTTACTGAACATATCTGTGCAGTTAAAAGTTTAAAAAAAAAGACCTAAAAGTTTCTTTGAAATGTTATGATTATTACCTAAGTAAGTAATATTATTTTAACTATTGTGGGCGGGGCAAGGATGTGAGCGAGAGAGCATGCATGTACGCTATCGCGGTGATTTTACGCGCGACTAATGAATGAGATTCAAACGCACAGTCTAAAATTTTGTCCAAAGTATGGGACACAAATAAACCTTAATAACTTAATTACACATGTAAATTTTTAACTTTTAACTGCACATATATAGTAAGTTAAGGGTAGAGATACGCCCTTTACTTTTTTAGATATAGTTAAAAAGTAGTGGTGTATATTCCTCTTACTAAGTTGAGAAATTAAAATCTCATTAGTATCAAAAATATCGGAAATGAATAAATATCAAAAATAATGAAAAGATTTTTGCCACAGTTCTGTAGAAGGTTTAATATCGTGTCTTTTATACAGGATGTAATTGAAATAACGTAAAACCTCCATATGGCCGATTCTCATGCTCAAACACATTTGTTTATGTATTGAACCAATATCAAATTAAAAAGTATAAAATTGATTGATTCCCTGGTAATAAAGAGCTGGGCATCAACAGTTTGTATAAGAAAGTTAAAATAAAAACAATTTCGATGCAAATGTTCTATTTAAAAAACTATTGTCTGAGTTTTGTGACACCATGTTTAAGTTGCATATTTGTATTAAATTATTACTCTCTATTGCACATTATCTATATCTTATTTATAAATATAAAAATGAATCCCTATTTCCCTTAGTCATCGCATCACGCGTGAACGGCTGGACCGATTTCGCTAATTCTTTTTTTGTTTTGTTTGTTATTGTCAGGAGAGTGTTCTTATAAAAGAAAAAAATAAGAAAATTGCGCGGAAAAATAGAAAATTTAGGAAACCTTAATCACCATACTAAATTATTTGTTATGTAACCTTATCGCTTTGACAATTTAAACTTTTTTAATGTATGGCGTTTAACATAACATTGAGAGAATGCGTGCTGCTAATATCGTCAAAGAAGGGGGTAAAAAAAACTGAATTTTGTACATGGCAAGTAATATGTCGCCTGTTACCGTGTCGGAATACCAACAAAACTATTTATATACCCAGAAAAAAAAAAACAACAAAGAATGTTGTAGGTATATCGTAAAGCATAATAATAGTAAACAATGGGTAACATTTTTCTTTATTTAAATTAGTTTAAAGCCAGCTTGGCTCCGAACACCAATTCCGAAGTTTTCAGTTGATATGTGCCTGTTTCTTTTAATTCAGTTTTAAGTTGTTCTAACCGCGCGGTGTGCGCTTCTGTGTTTTCTCTGAAAAAAAAACAATTGAGTTAATAAATGTTGAATCAGTAAAATTTATTGCAATAACAGTTTAAAATAAAGTAGGATCATCAGATATTTAAGATAGTATTGTTTAACCAAATTTTATTATAAGTAACTTACTAATAAAGTAAAATAGACAAATACGTAGTTTTTATCTTTTTAAAATTTTTTGTTGTTGTGTCAATATGTCAAATTACACCTCATAAGTCTAGTAGTTTAAGTACCAGCTTGGAAAGCTTTGTGATTATGCCTGTACCCATCATTGCTGTGGTAACTTGAATTCAATGGTGGATGCCCTGGAGTCGGATGATTATAGGTAGGCTGTCACTTTACTATTTCCATAATTGAGTTTTATTTCTTTAATATCAGTATGCAATTAAGTTGCTAAAATATCAAATAAAGTTTTTATTTCTTTATTAAACCATTTCGTAATCAATATTTATAGTTATGACAGGACAACGTCTGTCGGGTGTAGTACCTACCAAATAAATGATAGACGATGTTAACATAGAAATATAAAATACCTATTGGTCATCGGTCTTCTGTATTATGTATGTGAGTTGATATAGAGTTCAGATTAATAAGCTATAAGATTAAATAAATAATACACATAAACGCCTAAATCTTATTTTCAATCAACATCGCAATAAGTTTTTGCTAATATATTCATAGGCTGCGCCAAAATATTATTACAGTTTTGTTTATTTACATATCGCTAGTTCTATGAACTCTTCGTTTTCGGCTGCGCGCCAAAAAAGTAAGTAAATAAGAATAAAAAACATTTAGTATTATATCATTCGACACAATGATTACACTAAGGCCATGAATGAGCAAACGAGTAATTGGGTTCAAACAGCTGTGGGCGAATGCAACTGACTAGTGATGTATCGACTTACTCATTCAACGGTTACAATTCACATGTACCTATTCCATAATCGAATAAAGTTTTTTTTGTTATTAAACTTTTTAATTTTTGTAAAAAACTTATTGATTTGGTGTATGTAAGCTAGTTGGTTTCTTGTGCAATCACAGTTATTAACAGTAGTATAAACTTTATAGAACCCTGTGTATTGTTTTATCTTAAATATTTATTTTTCTGTATGGGTATTTGTCAATTCACTCCTAAAAAGCTAGTAATGATATAGATTAAATTTTGTGTGTAAATTTCAAAATATTCCAGACAGTTATAATAATATGCGTAATTGAACCAGATAAGGCTCTACGTTTTCTGGCTTTACGATGGGGCGACGCTTGTCGGGTTCATGAAATGGATTTAGACAATTTCACATGCAGATAGATTATAGACTAAAAATTTTCCATATTTTTATTTTTTACAAACTTGCGCGAAGCAACTAGCATATTTAAAATAATAAAATACTAATAAATTCTCTTACCAGTGTTGGTTAAAGTAACTAAAGTAAATTTCAAATGCATTTCCAATTACAATGAAAGTATTTTGGAACTCAAAGCGTCGTTCAAAAGAATCGATTAGAATTCGATATCCGAACACTCCTTAATATCGAGTAGCATAGTCTTTGTACAACATCGGCCCAAAATAGACCCGTATGTGGTCGACCCCCGCATCGAACGCGAGTCGATGTTGCTCGTAAAGACATCTGTCCGTAAAAATAAATGGGAACTCTCAAGTTTTTGTTTCGTGAGAGAATAGTTTGTCATGCCTATGGTTTCGTAAGCGAGGATGTGGACTTTTTTCTGTAGCTACATTTTATTTTGATTGTTGCGTAAAAAGGACTTGTTTTCGGATGTACTCGTACGTAGATCTTTTTATTTTATAATATTAATTATTATTAGTTAAATAGGTGCACTAATTTCTTAAACGAAAAAGTTATTGTCATATTCATACAATATTATTAAAAAGCACTAGCTAAATTTAAAAGAATGATTCAGAACCTTGAATCGAAAAAAAAAGTTAGAATATTGATTACAGCCTACGAAGGCCAAAGGTGCGAATGGTGCAATGTTTGCCACGGCAATCAGATTTCCTGGTTGGAAGTCAAATCCTAGTACAGGCAAAATAACATGTGTTGACAATATACATATATTATTTAATTTGTATGTCTATCTGTGTGTCCATTAACTACCACACTTTAAGAGTTTGCTAACCTGCATTCATTCACTCTATACAATTACTAGTTAAGATAAAAATTCTAACTAAACGCTACAATGTCAGCATGTTGGTTTCCCTAGTGGGCGTTAACTTTGATTCACTTTAATGGAACATCCAGCAAAGAGATTAATCTGGCAATGTGAGCTGGCTCATTATCGTTCGCAGTAACGGCGATCCATCAAACGCTGACTTACTACCCCCATGCCCGCAGCGCAAATAAGGTTGGGGATTCGTATTTTATCGAGATGTTATTTTAGACCCGATGTCCGAAAGTCCGGTGTATATTGCAATTGTTATTTTAGCATAGGTACATCGTTACGTTAGGATGAATAAAATATGTTCTTAATTTAAACATCTTTTGAACTGAATACTCTTATTGCTCACGTCATATTCTCATTGGGTTCAATTTTCTACGTTCCAATTTGAAAATGGAACTTAGCATGTTCTTTTATTTTAGGATTTTGAGTGATAATTGTAGGTATTTAAATCGAATAATACTGCATTTTTTTGGTTGTTTTGTAAAACACCGTTTGTTTTACTTTATTTATAAATAAATCTTAGCCATCGTCAGGCAGCAATAATATTATCTGTTTGGCGCAAAGAATATTGTCTTGGTTTGGCGCTACATATTTGCGATATCAAACATTATTTTCTGTTCATTTTTTATTCAAATTTCATTAGTGATATTGCAACATTGCAACATCACTAATGACATTTAAAAAATATATATTTACAAACCATTTAAACCGTACATCATCTGAAACTTTGTAACCAGTATTATGATGGAAGTCCCTACTATATTGAACATGGCAATAATGTTATCGCTCGTCAAATAAAACGTTGCAACCGCATTCGAACCGTACAACAATACATTTATTGCAGTCGTATAAACTTTTTCTTTCTTTCAGACGTTGTAATTTCAGTGGAAAAAGACGGAGAGCTCGCGTGCCCAAACAGATCATTGCAGTCTGCACGATAACTGTATGGTATCAAGTGATTTAGTTAATCGTAAAATCCTTAATATACAACAGTATAGTCTAGATGCATTTGTAGCAGTCTCGCCCTATAAACGTACAGCAATCGAAGCAATGTCAAAGTATTAGGGAGTGTAGAAGCTTCCAACAATGAATCAAATTTTAATCATCCATGCCCAGAGTCAGAAACCTAGCCTACCACCGTGCAGTTTCAACCGCTTAACTTTAAACTGTTTTTTTATTTTATTTTATTATTTATGTCAGTCGGTTAGAATAAGAAGAAGATGTAGATCTGGCCCCAGCCTTTATAGATTGACAGCTAAAATACAGCCTGATTAGGGAAAAGAGAAGGGTATTTTTCGGAGGCCTATGTCCAACAGTGGGAGTCTGATGATGACATCCTGACTTGTTCTTTTGTTTAATCTCAAATGGGACTAACTTTTGAGATATATCGTAAAGATCATTATAAACATTGAAATAAGTTATCACCATTATGAAATTGACGTGATCGTACTTCGATAAAAAATATTTCTGGGCCGAGCCGTGTCCGCCGGTTTCGATTCCCGGATAAGTCAATGTAGAAAAAAATCTATTTCTATTTAGGGGCTTATTAATGCCATTGTTGTTTCTGAAGAATTTCTCCACAAAATGATTGCTTTACGAGTAATGGTTACTTACATTGGGATCGAAACTAAGTATGTAATATGATATTTTCCACGTAAATTAATTTTTTAGTTAAATAGTATACCTAAATAATAATGTAGGTCTCAAATTCTCAATATAACGTATACTTGCTGTTGCCCGCGACTTCGTCCGCGTCAATTTCTATTATTATGATCACGACTATTTTTGCGACATTTTTCACTCATGCTTCGCTCCTATTGGTCGCAGAGCGTGATGTTATATATCCTCGATAAATGGACTATTCAACGCAAATAATATTTTTCAAATCGAAAAAGTATTTCCTGAGATTAGCGCGTTCAAACAAACAAACTCTTCAGCTTCATAATATTAGTATAGATTACGCGTCAGACTCTTTATCTTCGGTTTAATGCTAAAGTAAACCTTGAGTCCAGAGAAAATAACTAACTCCAATAATTGAGAAATAATGAATGTGTGTAAGACAATGTAATAATGTAATTTCCGAACCTTAAGCAGAATCTTTACGATCGCGGTTTGACAATTGTGGACAGATAAAGCTCCTGCCCCTTTTTCTGCTCACGACACCCATAGTACCAGAACGTTTGGTACTATTTTAGGCCGGCACTTAACCAAAAGACTCTTTGCTTTATTTAAAAGGAGGAAAACCCAAACAACCACACCGTTTATAAATTAAAAAAAACCGGCCAAGTGCGAGTCGGACTCGCGCACCGAGGGTTCCGTACAAACCTGCAAGATTTACAAAGTTCGTTCATAAATTTAAGGTTTTCGGAATTTTTCCTTTATGTGTGCTATAAAACGTTGCTTCATGCCAAATTTCAAGATTCTAGGTCGACTGGAAGTACCCTTTAGGTTTTGATTCCCTTGCGAGTACTTGCGAGTTTCAAAATATGCAGCTTAAATTGCTGTTTCTTTTGATTGCGTTGACATAGAAGTTTGATTTTGTTACAGCTTAAAGGTATTATAGACCTGAGTATTTGGTATGAATTTCAATTTAATACCTCTACGCGTTTATGAGGAAATGGGTAGTAAGTTTAAAATTATTAAAAAAATATATATTATGTGATGTAACTAAAAATTTATGGTTTTCGTAATTTTTCCTTTATCTATGCTATAAGACGTTGCTTCGTACCAAATTTCAAGATTCTGAGTTCACGGGAAGCACCCTGTAGGTTTTGATTCCCTTGCAAGTGTCGAAAATTTGCGGCATAAACGGCTGTATCTTTTGATTGCGTTGGCTTAGAAGTTTGATTTTTTCACAGCTTCAAGGGACAGTAGACCTGAGTAATTGATATAAATTTCAGCTTCATACCTCCACGCGTTCCTGAGAAAAAGGGTCTTGACAGACGGACGGACGGACGGACAGACGGACAACAAAGTGATCCTATAAGGGTTCCGTTTTTTCCTTTTGAGGTACGGAACCCTAAAAACAGACAACCGACAAAGAGAGTACAAATTTAGACGCTTCCTTTAATTAAACACTGTATTTGAAATGACAACGGTATGTAATGTGGATTGTGGAGTGGGTCCAATTTACCCTGTCACTCTTGTGACGTGTCATCTCGAAACGAGGCTACTAAGGGTACGCTGTGAAGCAAGCGAGTTCCATACGAGATTTTGATCGCGCGTGATAATTGAGTGAGATAGTCTTCGAGTTGTGTAAAATGTTAGCTGCAACTTGACTTGACGACCTACGGCAGAGTGGCGTACACACCGGTTTTCAAGGTATCGCCTTCTCCGAGGTCCTGGGTTTCGATTTCCGGACGGGTCACATTTTCTCGGGTCTGGTTGTTTGTGGTACCTTCGTTGTTCCTGGTTTCCAAAATACGAGTGATGTTGTCCACATTTATTTATTTATTTTATTTATTCAACTTAGACATGACTTGAGATTGATACCTTGAGATGCTTATTTTATCCCATATTTATTAAACATTTCGTGTAATGTAACCTTATTAGTACTTATAAATAAAATGAGCTACTACACTACTAAGCGTAAGATAAATATAAAAGGCATATATTATTATCTTTTTTATTAAAAATATCTAACAGTGGCGACTGTGTTCTTTGCGTTGCTTTATCTCGACACTAGAGGGCACACTTGTCCCAAAGCAGTGATAGATGAGAGTATTGGATTGTCTTAAATTACCTCCTAAGGCGATAGAAACAGGTGTGGCTGGAACTGATGGCCATGACCTTGGTTCTGGTTGTCAACCAAACGATAGATAAAAAGATAGATATAAAACGGATAGATAACGGAAAAAAGGTCTGCGTCTGCAAAACAAGAGATAAACAAAGTCAGTCACTCGTGATCGTCCAACATTGATACTACGCTGCAGTATAATGCAGTATTGTTTCCTCATTGTGATCGATGACTTGATTATTTACGAACGTCATAAACGTCAAGATTGTATGACATCGAAATGCATGTATGAAGATATGTTTTAGAGATTATATTTTTAGATAAAAATAATGTCAAGAAGTGTTAACATTTTCATTAACTTCGCTAATCTGTGGTCTATGTTAATCGAAATTTTTAAGACAAAATTCATCGGCTTTCCTCAAAAACTCATAATATATGAAATTTTAAAAATAAAAGAAGAAAAAATAGTTCCTAAATAATAAAAATCCACCATTGAACGGTGCTGTTAAAAGCGTTGTTATTTTTCGCTATTTTTAAATAAAATAAAATAAATACTGCGTTTTGTAAGCAACGCCGCTAAATACACTCTTACTAAATAAGTATCATTGTATCTAATTTATACAACATTAATGTTTTACTAAATGCGAAAGTTGGGATGGATGTTCTTGATTGAATCACGATATCAGATTTTTTAAATTAGATTATAGTGCATTTCACTTATTTCGTGGGAAAGATTTAAAAATCTTAATAAATTGCGGGCAACTGCTAAGTACTATAAAAAAAAATCGATTATACCACGTTTTTCATGCAAACCAATGGTAACGCTTTCCGGTTTCGAATGTCTGTCCAAATGTGACATTTCTGTTTAAATAGGAATTCCTAAAATAACGCTCAAGACGTGAAACTTAAGACAGTAGAGATGAGATAAGTGTATTTTGTATTCGTTTTAATGAATTGCCGCAATTAGGAAACGTTTTGCTTTCGTAAGAGAAGAGACGGAGTATATTTTGAAAACCTGATCGGTGATTAACCTAGGTCGGTTCGTTTTTCCGTTAAGTATTTCGAATCGATATATTTTTTTACAATAGAGTTCAGTTTAACCCTTCGAGCGTAGGTTTATTCCAGACACAATTAAAATCAATTGTTATCGTGACCGCCGGCTGCCGACTCATAGCGTTAAAGTAAAACAGCCAATATAAAATTTTTCATACAAATATTAAACCAATTAAAAGCACAGAATAAGGGAATTACTTTAAATTGGTACTAGACATAAAATAACGCCCCGTTGGTCTAGTGGTTTAAATACCGGGCCATGATCTCGGGGTCCCAGGTTCGATTCCCGGATCATGCAACAAAAAAAATTTCAAATTTTCGAACGTTGCTCGGGTTTGTGATCACCAACCCGCATTTGGCAAGCGTGGTGATAAAGCCAGTACCCATCATTGCTGTGGTAACTTGAATACAATGATGGAGGCCTTTTCCCTGCAGTGGGATGATAATAGGCTGTTACTAGACATAAAATCATATCCAATCATCAATCAATCAATCAACAGCCATTGCCCGTCCACTGCTGGACGTAGGCCTCCTTCAAGTCACGCCACAATTGTCTATCCTGGGCTTTCCCCATCCTGCCGCTGCCAACAGATCTCCTAAGGTCTTCAGACCATCGAGTCGCAGGGCGTCCTACACTACGCTTGCCTGAACGCGTTCTCCACTCCAGAATTCGTCTGCTTCAACGGTTGTCGGTTCTACGGCAGACGTGACCAGCCCACTGCCATTTCAGCGTCCTATCTCTTAACGAGCTTACGATACGAAAACAAAATGTGACACTTCAAATTTGTTGATGGTTAGTTATTTTCGTAGTCCACGAGTAATACACGGGGTGTTACAAGTAGTGATGTACAAGGCTCGAGGCCTCCGAGCTCTTTTGGCTAGAGCTCGGTGCCGTTTACAGGGCTCGCCTCATTTTTATAACGCTCGACAACTCGGGAGTCCTTTTCAGGGCTCGTGTCTTTTTGAAAGCTCGAGCCTTTTTGAGAGCTCGATCCATCTCGAAGCTTTTTCAGAACTCGAGCCTTTTTCAAAAATAGACTCAAGCTCTAATATTACGCTCGCTCACGTAAACTCACAGTCGTCGATCAATCCGTCAAAAAATTCGAGCTCTGTAACTTGAATCATGTACGTGGTGTATTAATTTATTATTTATTTACGTGAAATTAGGTCAGAAACATACATTTGAGTTTTTATTGTGAAGGCTTGCGTTCATTTCAAGACTCAAGCTCTTTTGAAGGCTCTAACTCTTTTGAAGGCTCGAGCTCTTTTGAAGGCTCGAACCCTTTTAAAGCTCGGGGAACTCGCGTCTCGGCTAGGCTCGGGTTTACGAGCCTACCATGGCAAGCTCACTGAGTCCTACCAATTCGCCTCGAGGCTTTAAAAACCAGTACTCGACGCCTCGAGGTTTGTACATCACTAATTACAAGCCAAAACCAGCCATGTTATCATATGCTGTCTATACAATCATTAGATATCATCATAATTTTTACAGGTATATTTAAATTTTATTATTGGTATTTTTTTATCGCCTGCGTGAACTACAGTATGTGGTGAGAGTGAAAACCTGTGTCTATAAGCGAGATACAAAATAGCTTATGTCCTTTCTCAAAGTCTTACTTATCCTTGCATCAAATTTCATCAAAATCGGTTAAGTAGTATAGGCGTGAAAGTGTAACAGACAGACAGGCAGCGTTGCTTTGCATTTATAGTACATATAAGTAAGGATAAAAGACGACTTCCCCGTACCGTCTCCACATTAACGACAAGTAATAAAAAGGAGAATGTCCTTCAAATCTTTATTAAACTCCCAATATGCGTGGACAAATCAGGCTATATAAAATCTCAATTAAGTCTAGACCGGCAGGAGACAAGAATGCTATGCACGTCTTACAGCATCTGAAAAGACGCCATTATCAGACCTACCACCTACCAGACGCTTTACTTGACCGCCATAAAGGTTGTTTGAAGAATAAGATAAGTAAATGTGGATATCAACCCATACATTGTTTTCTGAGGCCTTTCTCTGCAACATAAGTCCGTATTTCGACTTAATCTGTCTCTTTCCCTCATGCCAATATCTTGTAGTATGTGAAAGAGACATAGATATCCGTATATGCGCATCGTTTTGCGTAATACGGTATCCCAAAGTAAGTAGCTATTAAAGTACTCTTTCGACAAAACATCCAAGACTATGTAGTTTTTTTTTTACATTTATCTGTCTGGAAATCGAGCCCTGAACTTCGGAGCTTGAAAACAGGTGTGTACGTCACTCCACCATGAAGGTCGATTAATGGTTTAAACTCATTTACTCCAAGGACGGCTAAACAGATTTAGATGAAGATTTGCACTTAGATTTTAGGAAGGATTAGCTCACCAGCTACGTTTTACCCCGGAAGAATGTGCATTACCCGTGGGATGTTTTCAAATTGTAAATTCGGTCTGTGCCAAACAAAAAATTTACTTGCACGCTCAATACCAAGAAAAATATATAAGTACTCTATTATCTCTCTTATCTCTATATCTATGAAACTTTTCAAATGTAATGCATCTACGAAAAAAGTAAAAAAAGAAACTGCCTAACTGTAGGACGCTCGTCTCCTGTCCTATACAAATCCAGGATCCATCCCTCCATCCCCCCGCTCAGACGGGCAACGGCCGCGTTTTCTATAGGGAATACACACTATAATAGACGCCGTTTCACCCTGTATTGATGAAAAACTCGTTTCATATAATTTTTGGCGAGTATGCAGTATGCGCTCATGAGTTACTTGTAGACCTTTTGTGGGTGGTGTCGTAGAGTTCGTGGAGACTGTTAAAATTTTTACCAGATTCTCTTTTTTTTTCAAAAAAAGGGTAAAGGTAAAAGTTGGCCTTAAAGTTAGAAAAAAAACATCTCGAGGTTTTAACAGTTAAACAGGTTGACAGCTTACATTTTTTTAATGGTATATTTTAAATGTTATAACTATCCTGTCTTCGTCCGTCTTCGGCGAAGACAGGATAATTATGATCGAACTTCACTTTAGGTAAGTTCGTTTGATCTTCTAATAAGCAAAGTAACCAGTTGCCTTTGATGCCTACCTTTTTTCAATTGGTTGGCAGAAATGTATCGTTGAAATGAACTACAATAAATTAAAAAAAAAATTTTAAAACGCATCAACAATTTCCAAAATTGGTAGGTGCAAGAGAATTTAAAAAGTTTTAAGTAATTCCCCAATTATGAGTACCTAGATGCTAAACAGATAAGTAATTGACGATGGAAATTGGGTTATATTTGGTGGGGAAAATGGTAAAAAGCTCATTGTGCTTCTCAATCTAAATAAAAACCACATAAGATCTAGAACTAGACTATATGCGATCTAGACTCATTGCTCAGCCATGGTAGAAGCTTAGATACCTATTTGCTCCCTTGAGGTGGGAATCACCTGGTGGGTGATTTGTTATCGAGAACTTCTAATGTCCAGTCTGGCCCGCGCGACTACTATTGGAACTCAATCGAACAAACATTTTCGCTGCATTAGGTAATTTTTTTACGTTATTTTTTTATATTTATTTATTTTTGTTTTCTGTGTATGCTATGTAATATTTACGAATAACTAAGATACAAGAGACACCAAGACAAGTAGAAATGAAAAATATATATACTCGAAATTCACAATATAGCTCGAAAATAGGTGTTTACGGTACATAAGCACAAGAAGTCGTCAAAATTTATCCATACCACTAACCTAAAGTGATTAAAAATAACAAAAAAAAAACTACTTTCTCATTTTCCATCTGCGCCAAAATCTCTTTTAAATTCGTCTTTTTAATTTAAAAGTGATATCTTTACTCGCCAAGATTCTAGACTCAACTGCAACTAGGAAAAGACACACAAATTAGAATCTAATTCAAAATAGTTTACAAAATTAAAAATTGGCATCGTCACTGAACATTCGTCTAACGCCACTAAGTACAATACACGACTTAAATAATAATATTTTTAAGACATGCCACACAGAGCCATCTAGTCTCAAATTAAGCTACTATTGAGTACCCTGTCGTATGGGGTACTAGACAACCGATAAACTTACCTATATACTTTTTTTTTGTAAATACATACTTATAATACATAGAATATAAAAAATAGACTTAAAATGTCTCTCAAATTTGTTTTCTTAATTCAAAAGTGATGTTATCAATGGCCTGTCCTCTAGCGCAATTAAAAACGACACTCTAACTAGAAAAATCTATCTAAAAGTCTTCCTAATTCCTAATTCAAAATCAAGATCGTAACTGGCCTCTTGTCTTGTGCCACTATAAACGCCCGACCACATTCGACTTTTTAGTGAGATCCACAAGTAATGAGATTAATATTTCAGCGCGCTGATATGAAATAAAAATATACGTACAAGATATTTATTGGAAAGGCAGTCTCACCCTAGCAGACCATTTATAACGCAAAAGTACTGTACATATAACGTCTAGCAATAGTTTATTATATGAGTGTAATGTTTTGATAAATAAATAAATACCGTCGCCTCTGCGGTGGTTGCACTTCAGAAGTTAGTTTGAAGATTTAAAATGCAATTTACATTCATATTCGAGCTTTATAGGTTTTAAAGTTTAATGCCTGAGTATTGCATACTTTACTTAGAATAGATACTCTTTATTACACATTAAAAATATATATACAGGGTGTTATAATAGGGGTTAAAGTATGAAATTGCCGTTTATTTTCCCACTTTTTATTTTGTTTATAGCTCTTAAGTATAGTCATATTATTGCGTAATTCTTTTAGTATTGTATCAAAAACTAAATAAAGTAACTTTCGACTAAAAAAAAAATGCAATACTAGTGCCTATTACTTCAAAGGAAGTCTTTGAAAAGACCCCTTACAATGTGTCAGCTGACCTTCTTGCTTCAAGTAAGTATATTTGTATTATATACTTTGATTTTCAGAAATTTAAATACTATAATGCGTAGCTTTATAACCATCTAACTTTAACCTTTAATTGCATCGAAAACGGTTAAGGCGTTTTTAAAAAAACTAAAAAATTGTTAGTATGGAAAAATGACTTTTCTCGATTTCGTCCATACAAAACGGCAATTTCATACGAATTACAATTACAATTTCTCGTACTTTAACCCCTAATATTTTTTTTCAAAAATGATGGTATTTAGATTTCTGCCGGACTACATAGTATTTATTACATATGTTAACATTGGTATCGGCTTGTTACACCGTTTACCTAGCACCTGTATAAAACATAAGAAAAATATCTAGAGCTGAACAATTTAGGAGGTCTTATAGCTAGAAGCGATTTTACCAGACAATAGATAGATTTTACTAGTTAGTTATGACGACCATTTGGATCAGCGGTAGTTAACGCTGCTTCTGAGCCATGGGTCGCGGGTTCGATCCCCGCACAGTACAAATATTTGTGTGCATGAAAATGTCTGTTTGTACTGGTCTGGGTGTTGTCTATGTATTATAAGTATGTATTTACAAAAAAAAAAGTATATAAGTAAGTTTATCGGTTGTCTAGTACCCCCATACGACAGGTTACTTAATAGTACCTTAATTTGGGACTAGATGGCTCAGTGTGGCCCAGTGAGGCATGTCTAAAATATTTATTTATTTATTTAAAAAAAAATATTTAAATATTTAATTTTCAGGTAGAGACCCGCTTGGATTTAAGTTGAGAGGGGAAAGCGACGAAGAGTTAGAAATTAATTAAATAAAAATTATAATTACTAACTAATATCTAGTATAACTTATGCTTAAACTATCAAATAAATTAATTTAATCATAACAATCAATTTTATTTACAAATACCAAAAAAAAAGAGAGAAAACAAAAAAGTATCTTAATCAGGATAAAATTTAAAGCGAGAAAAGCTTATAATATTCAAAAGCCAATCAATGAATAAAGAAAGATATGACTACATGTGTAGATGCCTTTACACTAGCATTTTTATTCAAAGTAAACAACTTTAAAGAGTATAAATTTGCGTGTTTTATTCCATCGAAACCAAACACCCGAAGGCATATTCCGATATTTTTCACCGGCAAAGTGGGCGTAACATATGAAAATATTAAATAGAAAAACCTATAGCATTTTATCGCGTTCTCCACAGCTACATCTAAACACCCCATTGTTATTCAAAATACTGTTTAACTAAACCTGGTACCTCTATCCCGAAAACCATAAAAACATCATAAAATTTCCATTATATCCATCTGCGTTCGGGCGGTTACCTCTTGTCAAAGGTTAGGAACGTCCACATAAATTGTGAAAAAATGGCGAAGTGTGTGCTCGACAAGCTTCAACTTAGAGTTCTGGTAACTAAAATCAAAAACATTTATGGGTATGACTCCCATATTTCAGAATATGCTCGTCAACCTTCACGGGGGAGTGGCATAGACAGTGGTTTTCAAAATGTCGCCAGCTCCGAGGTCACAGGTTCGATTCCCGGACGGGTCAATGTAGAAAAGAAGTGTTTGTCAAGTGCATATTTTCTCGGGTCTTGGTGTTGGTGGTAAGTCCGTAGTTGTAAGTCTTTTGGGTTAAATCAATGCATGTGATGGAGTCCTCATTTAATTATATTATTAAATACAATTATTACAAGTTTTTGTGTGTAGCAAACGAGTTTAAAATTTGAATACTATAAATAAAAAAGAAACATGTTTTCTGTTTTTGTAAAGCATACTATTTCGTAAGTTGGTAATCGCATTTCGAATAGTCTTTTCTCATTTTACATCGGTATTTAGGTAATACTGCCGAACGTTACGGAACCCTAAAAGGCAAGAAACAAAGTAAACAAAGGCTGATTAATGTGAGTATTTTGATCTCGAACGTTTTTCAAAACAACCCCCATTTTGCGGACCCGAGATAGTCGTGAAGAAGTGGGCACGACAGTGTAAAATGGGATATGAAAATGACGAACGAATGTACAGTCAGTATTAAAAACATATAAATATTTCTCAGAAACGTTGACACTTATTCGAAGTTCGTAAGTTTGGCCTAACGACGAAAGTGTATGTTTGTATGACGTTGACATTGCCTTGCGTAGCAAAATTAAAAATAAATAATTGTGGACAACATCACATACAAACATTCTTCTGACCCCTAAGTAAGCATCTTTTAAATCAAAGGTACCACAAACAAAAAGAATTAAAAAACAATTTTCTTCCACATTGACTCTTCCGGAAATCGATTCCGCGTCTCTTGCGTAGTAGGCGGACCATCGCACTATTACTTTATTTTATACTGTCTTTGAACTAGCGTCTATTCACAATTTTGCTTGCATTGTTTGTATTTCGTTAGTACCTATTTTAGAAAAAAATTATAAAAAAAAGGTGATCCTGACCATTTTACATAAAATTATCAAACACATTTGCATGGTACATGTCTGTTTTAAAATAGATGTATATTGGCCACCGTTAAAAATACTTCAATTCCGCGACCTAACTATAATACAATGCCATCTGTTGGCTGTATTCGGAACTACACTATTGGTCACACTTTACTGTTGGTACGTTTGGCCTTTTTCCTCTTTTCATATGATTTTCTTAATAGGATAGTTCATTGATCCGTGCAATGGTTTTTACCAGGACGTCGATAGATTACATATTCCAATATATTAAATTTAGGTGAGAAATTATTATCAATATTATTCTATGCCTCAAACAGTAATATCTCTTAGAAACGGATTAACACGCGACAATTTATAAACTGCAAGCAAAGTTATCTCGTCCATCACCCGGTATCCCATCTAACTTGGTCTCTGGAGTAAAATGCTTAGCGTTCAACTTAAACTAAACTAAGGGAAATGTTATGTGTATGTTTAATGTTTTATGTAAGTTTGAAAACGTTTTATTCTAAATGAGTTGGGGCTAGGAAGGTCAAAGTCGCGCAAATTGTCGGCCCCGGCTTCTGTTAGCCAAGATTCATAAAAAATGACACGTCAGAGCCTGATAGGCAGCATAGGAAAGCACTGATACTAGATTATCCTTGATATCCTTAATAGATAATCATACAACAAGAGGAAGAAGATGGAAGAAAAGATAGAGAGATAATTTGGGAAAGGAACCTTTACACAAACTACTAACAATTAAAATTGTATTGACTTTATTGCAAAAATTGAATTTATTTTTTTGCAAAAATTTAGCTTATTATATTTATGACCAGTTCAAGCTTATTGATCTTTACGCAGTCGTAGTTTGATGACCTCCGTGGCAGAGTGTCGTACAAACCGGTTTACAAGGTGTCGCCTGCTCCGAAGTCCCGGGTTCGATTCCCGGACGGATCAATGTAGAAAAAAAGTGTTTTTCTATAAACAATGGGCTTGCTCTTGACTACATACTTAACTGTACGGTTAAGAAGAAGCCTAAGATAGAGCGAGCTTACCCAGAAAGTAGCATTGGTTCTCCCACACACCAGCGGAACACAGAAAACCTGCCACCGCAGAGGGATCTGTTAGCCGTCATCATTGGTTAGAAGATGCCGTTGCCTAGGGTGGACCACTAGGAGGTAGATCCCACCACCCCAAGTTCTGTGCTTTTATCCATAGGAAGCTAATGATGAAATTCCCAACACCTTATTATTTTCTACATTTCGCAGTAAAAATCACGTCTTAACAAACATTAACATTCATAAGTGGTTCTTAACTTTAACGACGGCCCATAAAAAGAGGTTGTAAGTGCACACATTTTTATTTGGATATTGCCTGTTCATTGGCAGCACTGAGTTTTATGGGGAAACCGCTATTATTGGCAGGCAACACAGTTCAACCGCCTTATTTTTTTAATATTTGATATATTACATATTTAAGATAATACAAGAATGGGTTAAAAAAAAACATGGAAACCAAATGAAATTTTTTTGACACTACTTTTATTTACACAGCCGTCATACATATACACATATCAATCAAAGATTAATACCAAGGTACATAATTTTGTATGGGACAATGATGCAACAACATACGGGACAATGGCTAACTTTGTTTTGGCTACACCACTATCAAACCACCCACCCCTTCTACACCCTTGCCAATTTAGAAAATCTCGTTTCCAAAATTGACACGATTCGGAATCGAATTCGTAACCCTTGCATAGCAGGCCACGGCACTACTACACTAAGTTGTTATTAAACATTAACTCCTCGTAGGTTCTTCATTATATTTTTGGTTTCTCAAGACCATTTATTACCATTCATATTTTTTTCTATATCCGTAGTATAAGACGGTATTATTGATTTAATTGTTCTAGATTCTGCCTACTTACCTAGGTCCTAAGTACGGAACCTTCTCCAATTTCAGTTCCCTCGAGAGTGTCAAAGTATAGGTTTACTGCGGCATATAAGGTCGTTTCTTGATTTTCGAGATGAACTGTCTTGACGGATAGACGTACGGACTAATGGACGAACAACAAAGCAATTTCGTACAGGTTCTGTATATCTGGAATCGCAAAAAGTCTTGTTTCATAGCAAATCAAAGGCCTAAGTTTAACATGACAACCCTGATAATAGTGTAACATGTTCAAGCCAACGCATTCGAGAGCAGAACAAAATGAGTGACGTAAAGGTTGCTATTGGCAACTATGCACGGCTCATTTGCTAGGTATTTCATTACCTCTGTCTGGAGCAGAACTCTCTTGACGAGGGGCGACCCTAAACATAACCAACTTAATAAAAAACCGGCATACTAAAATAAACTTTAAATTGATATAAATAGAACACAAATTCCCTTGAGAAGAGATGTCAAAACGCTCTTTGCAAAACAGTGAAATCGCTGTAGGGTTGTCGCAAATCTAATACTTATGTGTAATACTATTAGGGTCGTTTTAAACGTGTTGATGTGTTTGTTCGAAATATTTGCAAGGTAACAGGTAGTGTTTATATTAATGCAGGCTTTTGTTTCGTATGTGACCCCAATTAAGCCGGCGTTAAACTTGAAGCACAGATTAATGAAGGGATATTGAGTTATGAAATTCTAAAGGTATAGAGGCAATTGTAAGGGATCTCGCAATGTTTACATTTGATAGTCCAGGAATTCGTATCCTTGCTCAACATTGCCAAAATTAATCGACTTGTTATAACATCAGAAATTAACACATTTTATGTTGATCTCGAGACAGTTTTTCATTGGTTTTAATTGCCATATTCTAATTTGCTCAAGCTTATTCTAATTTGCATCTGATATATACAATATATCAGATGCAAATTAGAATAAGCTTGATTGGGTTCTTGATTGGGGAACACCTAGAGACGTGACAACAAATGGATTCAGTATCGTGTAAAAGTCTTTTCACCAGTAACTTTAAGAAAAACCCTTATTTACCTCCCTAACTATTTTCCTGTATCACAAAGAACGAATTTTACACACATGACGTATTCTATGGCAACAAATCAGTACATAACGCCGAAGGTAATCACTCGGAAACTATTCTCTATTCAGAAGCTTGAAATTTTACATAAAAAAGGTCCAGGGATTCAACTCCTCTTCTCAGAAATATCCAGTATAATAAGACCCTTAAATATGCGGCTATTCCAAAGATAGCACAGGAAGCAACAGCTCGTCAGGGATCTCAGTATGATGGAAATGGAACCCATGGCGGTGTGCTCGATCAACCATTATTTCCACGTGATTTCACGTGTCGTTGCCATACCCGGATAGATAAGGCTGAAGCTTATATTTATCTATTATGTATCGATACCGCTTTCATTAAAAACGGTCGCATTACTGTCTAATTAGAATATTTCAATCTTTATCGAAAAATTTTTTTTTAAACACGGAATTTATACGATTAGGGAAATTATTTTAAATATTAAGAGACCAATTTCGGGCGACGATTTGTCAAACGAATCAAAATCCGTTGAAAACTGGTTCGTACTGATTAAAATGACAAAGTTGAGAAACTCCTCATTTTCTCTTGGGTTACATATACTGGAACCCTTCAAAATTTAATATCGGAAAAAAAAACCTATACACAAATACTGCATTAAGATTCTCTGGTTTATGAAAAAGAGGCTAAATCGCGAATAACAACCGATTTCGTGACACGAATGATTGGTAATTACTTATTTTTGTGGCGGTTCTCCGGGATCGTAAATTTTGGTTTACGTTTCGCTTTGACAGCTACAGTTTTTATTTTCTTCGGTAATTTAATTAGGAACATAAATCAAAAACAGGTGGGTCGTGTGTTGTTCCGTATTGATATTTTTTTAAATTTATGTTTACGTAAAGCATTATACTCGAATATTATTGTTTTGGAGTAAATCGAGGTATCGATAAAATGAATTTTTAGAATTACTCATTATTATTATTATAGCCTTTATTCAGATAATTACAATTATATTATCATTACATTGAATTGGTACAAGATTGAATTTAAATTATATAATTATTATTACATTGAATTATGTCACTTTTTACACTTTACTTTTTAATTATTATTAGGGGTTAAAGTATGAAATTGCCGTTTTGTATGGACGAAATCGAGAAAAGTCATTTTTCCATACTAATCATTTTTTAGTTTTTTTAAAAACGCCTGAACCGTTTTCGATGCAATTAAAGGTGAAAGTTAGATGAAATTAATAGACTCAGGCGTTACTTTGCGGAAATCCATAACTAATTATGGATTTAGAAAATTATTTTGCTAATGATTTCCGCTTGTTAATATACCGGCCTAGATACCTTCACCACACTACCCGCACTAACACTGATTGAGCAAGCACTATTTCATGCAGGAAAACCGCCCGCCCTCCCTCAAAAATGCATGCAGTACAGTTAATGCAATTATTAGTACCCAACACCAATATAATAAAAACCTCGACGCGTTTCGCCACTTCACGTGGCATCCTCAGGAGATGTTGTCGCCTTCGCTGCGCTCCGACGACTAAGCTGTGAAAACTGGCGAACAGGCCTTTTATAGAAACTCCCCACTACGACAACAGGTTGTGACGTTCAATCTGCGTTGTTATTGAAATTGGTTTGATTTGATTGAAAGTGGTTTGAGTTTTAATTTAAATGATAATTATGATTTTAAATTAAATAAATTTGAATTTAAATTATAATTATTGTGATTTGAATTTAAATTTTAATTGTGATTTGAATTTGAAGAAATATTGAGTAGTGGGGAAGTGACGAAACTGACCTGTTCATTCAACAATGTAAGCGTGTTGTCTTTTTTATGTTTTACAATTTCTAATTGTTCTAACACCGACAGTTTTAAACTTTTTTTACATGTGTGTAAAATTGAAAAAGTATGATCGTCTGGGATACTATGTCCCGAATCTATAAGATGTTTTGCAAAATGAGACTTTTCTGGGTGATTATTTCGATAGGCGGATATGTGTTCTTTATAACGTGTGTTGAAACTACGGCCGGTCTGTCCTATATAAGACGAGTTACACTCCCTACAATCTATCTTATAAACACCAGATTTCTGAAGTTTATCTAACCTATCTTTACCGTTACAGAGTTTTCTTAATGAATTATTTGTGTTAAAGGCCGCGTATATGTCGTGATTTTTTAGTGTTTTAGAAATACGTTCTGATAACTGACCTAAGTAAACCATACTAGAACTATACCTATTTTCTTTTTTGTTGGGAATAGAGTATAATAAATTGGTAATGATTTTGTGGATTTTGTTTTTTATTAAATTGTCAATAATGCATCTCCTGTATCCGTTTGATATGGCGATATGATATAATGTATTTAGTTCTTTTGTATAATTTGTTTTGCTAAGTGGTACTGAAAAAAGTCGATGGATGTATGAGTTAAACACGGCCATTTTATGTTGCCACGGATGACAGGAGGACGCATGAATGACAGTGTCCGTATGTGTCGGTTTACGATATATGTTGAAGTTATGTGTACCCTCTGCTTTTGAAATAGTTAAATCTAGGAAATTTATTGAATTATTTTGTTCTAATTCTAGCTTAAATTTAATTTTTGGGTGTGTGTTGTTTATTTTATTTAGGAAAATATCTAACTGACGAATGGTTCCGGTCCAACAAATCAATATATCATCTACGTATCTATAGTAATAGAGAATATTTCTATCGTGTACTAGGTATTTATTTTCGAAATTATCCATAAAAATATCTGCCATCAATGGGCTCAAAGGGGAACCCATTGCTAGGCCATCTTTTTGTCCAAAATATTGATTGTTGAACCGGAAGTAATTCTGCTTCATACAAATTGAAGTTAATAAAATAAGATCGTCTATCTCCCCCGGGTGTAATCGTTGTTTTTGTAAATGTGTTTTTAAGATGTCTATACTTTCTTTATATGGTACGTTGGTAAATAAACTTTCTACGTCTAATGATAACAACTTAGCGTTACTAGGAAGGGAAACAGACTGAATCTTGTTAATTAAGTCTAAGCTATTTTTAAGGGAATATTTTGGGTCGAATGACGATTTCGCTCTCAACAATGTATTAAGTTTTTTGGCTAATTTATACGTTGGTGCTCCGATGTAGGAAACTACAGGGCGCATCGGCATATTGTCTTTATGTATTTTTGGTAAACCATATAAACAGGGACTACGCGGATTCATTTCAAGGATGTGGTTTCGCGAATGTGGATTATCTGGGAAAATAAATTGGGTAGAGTTTACGGCTTCTTTAACTTCAGAAGAAAATCGTTTTGTTGGATCTGATTGCAAAAGAACGAAATCGTCACTCTGTATTACTTCTTCTACTTTTTGGTTATAAATATTACGCGACATAACTACTACGGTATTACCTTTATCAGCTTTGGAGACAATCAAATTATTTTCGGTGATTTTTGTTTGTAAGGTTTTATAAATATGGTATTCTGAATTAGGCGATCCGCGATTTGATTGCCTCGAAGCGTTTCTAATTTGATTGGCCGCTATATTGGTGACTAAGTTTTTTACATGTTGATCGTTTTTGTTACATACAACGGCGATTTCCACGTCAACCGCCAGCCCTTCTAACGTTTTTTGATTAATTTGTGGGTGTATATTATATTTTAAGCCTTTGTTTAGTAAAGAAACTTCGTCATTGGATAATTGAATATTAGAAAGATTTTTTAAACGAGGATAAAAGTCGTGTGACTGGTTCTGATCGTGGAAACCCCGCTGCACGGTTTCGCGATAGTTAAGGACCGACTCTCGTCTCAACACACGTAACTTCCTACATTGTACTAAATATTTTTGATGGGCTTCTTGTGAAGCAAGAAGCCTTGCTTTTTGGTCTAATAAATCAAATTCTATGTTGTGTAAAGAAAATGACAATTCTGAGTAAAGTATTTTGAGATGTAGTTTAAGGTTATCTCTAACTGAGAACCAATATCGTGATTCTTCATTAAGCCATACAAATTGGGCTTTTTTAATAGCTATATCCGCCGATCGACTATTCGTGTTTGAGCGTATGTTGATGTATTTAGGAATAAGATGTTCACGCTTACACTGCTGATTAAACCAGACATTTTGAACCGCTAAGCGGTGATGTTTTGTAAGTTTGATATAGAGACGCGCCTGTACAGCTACGCTAGCTGATTTGATAAAATTAATAGACTCAGGCGTTACTTTGCGGAAATCCATAACTAATTATGGATTTAGAAAATTATTTTGCTAATGATTTCCGCTTGTTAATATACCGGCCTAGATACCTTCATCACACTACCCGCACTAACACTGATTGAGCAAGCACTATTTCATGCAGGAAAACCGCCCGCCCTCCCTCAAAAATGCATGCAGTACAGTTAATGCAATTATTAGTACCCAACACCAATATAATAAAAACCTCGACGCGTTTCGCCACTTCACGTGGCATCCTCAGGAGATGTTGTCGCCTTCGCTGCGCTCCGACGACTAAGCTGTGAAAACTGGCGAACAGGCCTTTTATAGAAACTCCCCACTACGACAACAGGTTGTGACGTTCAATCTGCGTTGTTATTGAAATTGGTTTGATTTGATTGAAAGTGGTTTGAGTTTTAATTTAAATGATAATTATGATTTTAAATTAAATAAATTTGAATTTAAATTATAATTATTGTGATTTGAATTTAAATTATAATTATTGTGATTTGAATTTGAAGAAATATTGAGTAGTGGGGAAGTGACGAAACTGACCTGTTCATTCAACAATGTAAGCGTGTTGTCTTTTTTATGTTTTACAATTTCTAATTGTTCTAACACCGACAGTTTTAAACTTTTTTTACATGTGTGTAAAATTGAAAAAGTATGATCGTCTGGGATACTATGTCCCGAATCTATAAGATGTTTTGCAAAATGAGACTTTTCTGGGTGATTATTTCGATAGGCGGATATGTGTTCTTTATAACGTGTGTTGAAACTACGGCCGGTCTGTCCTATATAAGACGAGTTACACTCCCTACAATCTATCTTATAAACACCAGATTTCTGAAGTTTATCTAACCTATCTTTACCGTTACAGAGTTTTCTTAATGAATTATTTGTGTTAAAGGCCGCGTATATGTCGTGATTTTTTAGTGTTTTAGAAATACGTTCTGATAACTGACCTAAGTAAACCATACTAGAACTATACCTATTTTCTTTTTTGTTGGGAATAGAGTATAATAAATTGGTAATGATTTTGTGGATTTTGTTTTTTATTAAATTGTCAATAATGCATCTCCTGTATCCGTTTGATATGGCGATATGATATAATGTATTTAGTTCTTTTGTATAATTTGTTTTGCTAAGTGGTACTGAAAAAAGTCGATGGATGTATGAGTTAAACGCGGCCATTTTATGTTGCCACGGATGACAGGAGGACGCATGAATGACAGTGTCCGTATGTGTCGGTTTACGATATATGTTGAAGTTATGTGTACCCTCTGCTTTTGAAATAGTTAAATCTAGGAAATTTATTGAATTATTTTGTTCTAATTCTAGCTTAAATTTAATTTTTGGGTGTGTGTTGTTTATTTTATTTAGGAAAATATCTAACTGACGAATGGTTCCGGTCCAACAAATCAATATATCATCTACGTATCTATAGTAATAGAGAATATTTCTATCGTGTACTAGGTATTTATTTTCGAAATTATCCATAAAAATATCTGCCATCAATGGGCTCAAAGGGGAACCCATTGCTAGGCCATCTTTTTGTCCAAAATATTGATTGTTGAACCGGAAGTAATTCTGCTTCATACAAATTGAAGTTAATAAAATAAGATCGTCTATCTCCCCCGGGTGTAATCGTTGTTTTTGTAAATGTGTTTTTAAGATGTCTATACTTTCTTTATATGGTACGTTGGTAAATAAACTTTCTACGTCTAATGATAACAACTTAGCGTTACTAGGAAGGGAAACAGACTGAATCTTGTTAATTAAGTCTAAGCTATTTTTAAGGGAATATTTTGGGTCGAATGACGATTTCGCTCTCAACAATGTATTAAGTTTTTTGGCTAATTTATACGTTGGTGCTCCGATGTAGGAAACTACAGGGCGCATCGGCATATTGTCTTTATGTATTTTTGGTAAACCATATAAACAGGGACTACGCGGATTCATTTCAAGGATGTGGTTTCGCGAATGTGGATTATCTGGGAAAATAAATTGGGTAGAGTTTACGGCTTCTTTAACTTCAGAAGAAAATCGTTTTGTTGGATCTGATTGCAAAAGAACGAAATCGTCACTCTGTATTACTTCTTCTACTTTTTGGTTATAAATATTACGCGACATAACTACTACGGTATTACCTTTATCAGCTTTGGAGACAATCAAATTATTTTCGGTGATTTTTGTTTGTAAGGTTTTATAAATATGGTATTCTGAATTAGGCGATCCGCGATTTGATTGCCTCGAAGCGTTTCTAATTTGATTGGCCGCTATATTGGCCACTAAAACTGTCGGTGTTAGAACAATTAGAAATTGTAAAACATAAAAAAGACAACACGCTTACATTGTTGAATGAACAGGTCAGTTTCGTCACTTCCCCACTACTCAATATTTCTTCAAATTCAAATCACAATTAAAATTTAAATTCAAATCACAATAATTATAATTTAAATTCAAATTTATTTAATTTAAAATCATAATTATCATTTAAATTAAAACTCAAACCACTTTCAATCAAATCAAACCAATTTCAATAACAACGCAGATTGAACGTCACAACCTGTTGTCGTAGTGGGGAGTTTCTATAAAAGGCCTGTTCGCCAGTTTTCACAGCTTAGTTGTCGGAGCGCAGCGAAGGCGACAACATCTCCTGAGGATGCCACGTGAAGTGGCGAAACGCGTCGAGGTTTTTATTATATTGGTGTTGGGTACTAATAATTGCATTAACTGTACTGCATGCATTTTTGAGGGAGGGCGGGCGGTTTTCCTGCATGAAATAGTGCTTGCTCAATCAGTGTTAGTGCGGGTAGTGTGGTGAAGGTATCTAGGCCGGTATATTAACAAGCGGAAATCATTAGCAAAATAATTTTCTAAATCCATAATTAGTTATGGATTTCCGCAAAGTAACGCCTGAGTCTATTAATTTTATCAAATCAGCTAGCGTAGCTGTACAGGCGCGTCTCTATATCAAACTTACAAAACATCACCGCTTAGCGGTTCAAAATGTCTGGTTTAATCAGCAGTGTAAGCGTGAACATCTTATTCCTAAATACATCAACATACGCTCAAACACGAATAGTCGATCGGCGGATATAGCTATTAAAAAAGCCCAATTTGTATGGCTTAATGAAGAATCACGATATTGGTTCTCAGTTAGAGATAACCTTAAACTACATCTCAAAATACTTTACTCAGAATTGTCATTTTCTTTACACAACATAGAATTTGATTTATTAGACCAAAAAGCAAGGCTTCTTGCTTCACAAGAAGCCCATCAAAAATATTTAGTACAATGTAGGAAGTTACGTGTGTTGAGACGAGAGTCGGTCCTTAACTATCGCGAAACCGTGCAGCGGGGTTTCCACGATCAGAACCAGTCACACGACTTTTATCCTCGTTTAAAAAATCTTTCTAATATTCAATTATCCAATGACGAAGTTTCTTTACTAAACAAAGGCTTAAAATATAATATACACCCACAAATTAATCAAAAAACGTTAGAAGGGCTGGCGGTTGACGTGGAAATCGCCGTTGTATGTAACAAAAACGATCAACATGTAAAAAACTTAGTCACCAATATAGCGGCCAATCAAATTAGAAACGCTTCGAGGCAATCAAATCGCGGATCGCCTAATTCAGAATACCATATTTATAAAACCTTACAAACAAAAATCACCGAAAATAATTTGATTGTCTCCAAAGCTGATAAAGGTAATACCGTAGTAGTTATGTCGCGTAATATTTATAACCAAAAAGTAGAAGAAGTAATACAGAGTGACGATTTCGTTCTTTTGCAATCAGATCCAACAAAACGATTTTCTTCTGAAGTTAAAGAAGCCGTAAACTCTACCCAATTTATTTTCCCAGATAATCCACATTCGCGAAACCACACCCTTGAAATGAATCCGCGTAGTCCCTGTTTATATGGTTTACCAAAAATACATAAAGACAATATGCCGATGCGCCCTGTAGTTTCCTACATCGGAGCACCAACGTATAAATTAGCCAAAAAACTTAATACATTGTTGAGAGCGAAATCGTCATTCGACCCAAAATATTCCCTTAAAAATAGCTTAGACTTAATTAACAAGATTCAGTCTGTTTCCCTTCCTAGTAACGCTAAGTTGTTATCATTAGACGTAGAAAGTTTATTTACCAACGTACCATATAAAGAAAGTATAGACATCTTAAAAACACATTTACAAAAACAACGATTACACCCGGGGGAGATAGACGATCTTATTTTATTAACTTCAATTTGTATGAAGCAGAATTACTTCCGGTTCAACAATCAATATTTTGGACAAAAAGATGGCCTAGCAATGGGTTCCCCTTTGAGCCCATTGATGGCAGATATTTTTATGGATAATTTCGAAAATAAATACCTAGTACACGATAGAAATATTCTCTATTACTATAGATACGTAGATGATATATTGATTTGTTGGACCGGAACCATTCGTCAGTTAGATATTTTCCTAAATAAAATAAACAACACACACCCAAAAATTAAATTTAAGCTAGAATTAGAACAAAATAATTCAATAAATTTCCTAGATTTAACTATTTCAAAAGCAGAGGGTACACATAACTTCAACATATATCGTAAACCGACACATACGGACACTGTCATTCATGCGTCCTCCTGTCATCCGTGGCAACATAAAATGGCCGCGTTTAACTCATACATCCATCGACTTTTTTCAGTACCACTTAGCAAAACAAATTATACAAAAGAACTAAATACATTATATCATATCGCCATATCAAACGGATACAGGAGATGCATTATTGACAATTTAATAAAAAACAAAATCCACAAAATCATTACCAATTTATTATACTCTATTCCCAACAAAAAAGAAAATAGGTATAGTTCTAGTATGGTTTACTTAGGTCAGTTATCAGAACGTATTTCTAAAACACTAAAAAATCACGACATATACGCGGCCTTTAACACAAATAATTCATTAAGAAAACTCTGTAACGGTAAAGATAGGTTAGATAAACTTCAGAAATCTGGTGTTTATAAGATAGATTGTAGGGAGTGTAACTCGTCTTATATAGGACAGACCGGCCGTAGTTTCAACACACGTTATAAAGAACACATATCCGCCTATCGAAATAATCACCCAGAAAAGTCTCATTTTGCAAAACATCTTATAGATTCGGGACATAGTATCCCAGACGATCATACTTTTTCAATTTTACACACATGTAAAAAAAGTTTAAAACTGTCGGTGTTAGAACAATTAGAAATTGTAAAACATAAAAAAGACAACACGCTTACATTGTTGAATGAACAGGTCAGTTTCGTCACTTCCCCACTACTCAATATTTCTTCAAATTCAAATCACAATTAAAATTTAAATTCAAATCACAATAATTATAATTTAAATTCAAATTTATTTAATTTAAAATCATAATTATCATTTAAATTAAAACTCAAACCACTTTCAATCAAATCAAACCAATTTCAATAACAACGCAGATTGAACGTCACAACCTGTTGTCGTAGTGGGGAGTTTCTATAAAAGGCCTGTTCGCCAGTTTTCACAGCTTAGTCGTCGGAGCGCAGCGAAGGCGACAACATCTCCTGAGGATGCCACGTGAAGTGGCGAAACGCGTCGAGGTTTTTATTATATTGGTGTTGGGTACTAATAATTGCATTAACTGTACTGCATGCATTTTTGAGGGAGGGCGGGCGGTTTTCCTGCATGAAATAGTGCTTGGTCAATCAGTGTTAGTGCGGGTAGTGTGGTGAAGGTATCTAGGCCGGTATATTAACAAGCGGAAATCATTAGCAAAATAATTTTCTAAATCCATAATGAAAGTTAGATGGTTATAAAGCTACGCATTATAGTATTTAAATTTCTGAAAATCAAAGTATATAATACAAATATACTTAATTAAAGCAAGAAGGTCAGCTGACACATTGTAAGGGGTCTTTTCAACGACTTCCTTTGAAGTAATAGGCACTAGTATTGCTTTTTTTTTAGTCAAAAGATACTTTATTTAATTTTTGATACAATACAAAAACAATTACGCAATAATATGACTATACTTAAGAGCTATAAACAAAATAAAAAGAGGGAAAATAATCGGAAATTTCATACTTTAACCCCTATTATTTTTCTGAGTCAGTTCATGGTCAAAATTGTGTTTAAAGAATTTTATTATTAGTCAGTTCTTGGTCAAATTAATTATTAGTCAACATATTTTTGTGTTATTATAGTCAGTTTTGTTTAAGTTATTGTACCGGGTCCGTATCTGATTGCTCTTTAGCCTGCCCCAACTCTTTCCAAGTTCCTCTCTCTCTAGCTCTTCTAGTCCAAAGTTTTCCCGCAGTTCTCTTAATTTCGTCTGAACATCTCCTGTATTGTGCGCCTCTATTTCTTGTTCCATTCTTGGGGTACCAGTAGGTGATAATGTTGCTCCACTTCCCTGGGCCTCTTATTAAGTTCTGAATTGCGTTGTGAAAATAGCGTTATTTGTAATATGAAGTATTTGAGCTGTTATGTACAGACAACGGCACGTCAACCTACCCAAAAAGTTAAAGGTCATTGATTTGATTTTAAACTAAAGTCCAACAAATAGAGATCAATATCAATTCATAAAATTTGACGTTTTGTGGGAGGTTGACGTACTGTTGTCTGTACCTTGGTAATTTTAATGTAAAAAAATAAATAAAAAAAACAGCCCAAAACAAATTAATAATGATAAATATGAAAATATTTTTTATCTACGAGTATAACATTTGCATACCAAAATCGTCAGATAAATACAATGATATTAAAATATCATTGGATAAATAAGATAATTGAATTACTCCAACGTTAGTAGAGATAAGTGAAGATAACACTAAGACTTGTCAAGATCCCCGACAACCGAAAATCGCTACGTTTGACCTATCTGACAGACAAAGATAAATTTGTATTTTTTTCCTCGTGAATGATACCATTTGATAAACAATGATTAGATATAATCAGATTTCGTTGACATCATAACGTTATAGTATGGAGATCTTACAAATCATGAGTACGCACTCATTTATGCGTGTGTGCTCATGATTTGTATGATCGTATTTGCATAAAAAATGATGGAGCAGTTAGATGACTAAGCACGTCATGAAAAACAAAGCTCTCAAACGTATGTTTTTGTCAAAATTGATAAGTTGTAGATGATGTTCCTAGTTAATTAAACCGTGATATAATGAAAGGAAAGGGCGTAACGGATAAATATACAAACACATGGGATATATTGCTTGGCTTTGGAAGAAATACCAATCGTTCAAAGCTATGATATTTCCTTTTACCTAAAAAATAATAATTAATTTTAAATAAGCAAATGCATAAAAGTTTGAATTTTGGATATTTTATTTTATTTTTATTTAATGAGAAAACCAACAGCGTTATATTACATTATATGACAATAATTTCTTAATTATAAGTATGGCCAGTAACAGGTTTCCCTTAAATTAAACAGTGATTTATAGATCTCATTTACAGCTTAAAAAAGAAAACAAATAACAACCAACTCATTGAAGCTATATACATAAATATAGTTGGATAAAGAAAGCAACTAGTAAGTTACTACGTGTATAAAAAGGACACGCTGTAAAGGTCCTGTGCCAACACGTACTATGTTAGGATATGTATTTCAATGTTAAAGCTAAATATGGTGTTAAAGTATAAATACGGTGTGTTTACTCTTTTTCCGTTCATTTTAGGAACATTTAGATTATCTGCTAAGTATAGTTCGTTGATATTTTTTTCTATGACTTCCTATTTTACTTTAAAATGATACAAAATATGAATTTTAATATTTCCAAAAATGGTATCACATGGTTTAACTTTTTATTGCAATTAGATAATGGAGAAAAAAAATCTTTTGTAAGGACGGTATTTTTTTTCGTACCACCAACTAATTCAATATGACTCAATAACTGCAGACTTGCGCAGCACATTACGCAATGATTGACGTTTAAAATTTTTTCTAAGATGAAATCAGAGACACTGTCAAAAAAACTTGTTATATTCATGATAAATGTTGTTTATAAATCTTAGTGATACAATCTCAATAGAAGCAAACAAGAATAACACTTGCCGATATAGCTATAATTTTTCTAACAATTAGTTTGCCAACTGATAGTTTTTTAGAAAAAATGTGTTTCTGTAGTAAAAAGTTCACTTAAGAATTTAAGAAATTGCTCTTTTCTTAATTATTGATATTCGTCGAGCTGAGTTACCATGTTTGAGGGTCTTCAAAACGAAAGTAATCTCCTTGGCAAGCATGAATCATCCTTGACTGCATTACTTACTTGACTTGTCACATACTATCAGGTAGGATCATTGCAAAATTTAGGCCTATCTTAATGATGATCTTTTCGAGTTTGTAATTATCTTTAAGTAGTTTTAAGGGTAACAATATAAAAAACACGATTGTTAAGTATGAAACTGTCAATCGTGGAAAAACCTGTAAATTTTGTAATTTTTATAAACCAGCATAAAGGCAAGTAATCATTGATTGTAACCTTTCAAAAAAATCAGTTGTCGCTCGCTATCTTAGGCAATTTTTAGATAAATCCAATATCTTAAGATAAAATGTTGACGCCATCATTAGTAGGTACTAAGCTCTTCGTAATAATGTTCTCGTCTCGCTGTTAAGCCTCAGTAGTTTCTAATACGTACTAATAACACAACGTATTGCGATGGTGATACAAGGCGGGGATCTCATAGAACAAGTTGTGCGAAAAACCACAATTCGTAAAAGACTAAAAAGAACTGTTAAAAATACGTGCAGTTTAAAAACACTACAAAAACGATTGCCAATAACACGTTGGCTACCAAAATACAGCACAGATTTTCTCATTCAAGATATCATAGCGGGATTGACAGTTGGACTAACAGCAATACCTCAAGGAATCGCATATGCAGTTATTGCTGGTTTACCACCTGAGTACGGATTGTATGGATCGCTGACTGCTGGCTTCATATACATATTTTTTGGAAGCTCCAAAGATGTAACCGTGGGCCCAACAGCTATTATATCAACAATGACAGCAAAATATGCAAGTTATTCTGTCGATTATGCAATACTGGCGTCTTTCTTAACCGGGATATCAATTCTCTTGATGGGCATATTCAAACTTGGATTTCTGGTAAATTTCATTTCAATGCCAGTGATTAGTGGATTTACTACTGCAGCAGCACTACAAATAGCTGCATCTCAGTTAAAATCGTTCTTTGGTCTAGACGGACCATCTGGAAATTACTTCGCAGAATCTATCTATTATTTTGTTCAAAACATTAAGACTGCCAAAATATGGGACCCAATATTGTCAGCTGTAACTATAATTATGCTGTGTTTGTTAAAACGCATGGGAGCAGGCTGTAAGCGTACAGACGGATATGCCAAGAAGTCTAAGTGGTTCATATCTCTGGCTCGTAATGCTGTGGTTGTTGTGTTTGGAATTATCATAGCTTACATTTTAAAAGTGACTACAGGTAGTGAACCTTTCATATTAATTGGAGATATTGGTGGTGGACTGCCAACTATTGGACTACCACCATTTAGCACTGCGTATGGTAATGTGACAGAAACGTTACCAGATATGTTAAAAAAATTGGGTCCACAATTCATCATTCTGCCCTTAGTGGCAATTCTTGAATCCGTTGCTATAGCAAAAGTATTTGCAGAAGGAGGTATCATTGATGCAACACAGGAAATGATTGCTGTCGGCATGTGTAATTTGATTGGGTCTTTTGCTCAAAGCATGCCAATAACAGGATCTTTCACAAGAACAGCGTTGAACTATGCATCAGGAGTACAAACTCCGGCAGGCGGTGTCACAAATTGCATACTAATAATAATCGCACTTTCCTTATTGACGTCAACTTTTTACTACATACCTAAAGCATCTCTAGCTGGATTGATCATAACAGCAATGTTTTCTATGATAGATTTTAATATCATTTTAAGACTTTGGAGGAAAAGTAAGATGGAATTATTATTGTTGATTGTGACACTGATAGTCAGCCTATTTATCGGATTGGAGTACGGAATAGTAGCAGGAATCATATTTGAAGGACTTATGTTATTATACAGGACGTCTGAACCTCCGCTTCAAGTGCACAAAGTAAATGATGATACGTGTGAAGTGATAACATTATCTTTATGTGATAGTTTATCTTATTGTGCTGCTGATCATATAAGGAAAGTTGTTATGAAGGCATCGCAACAAGCTGCGAGTGACGCCATTATAGTGTTTGATGGCACAAATCTCCAAAAAATGGACTCTACAATAGCTTCTAATCTAATGCTTTTAATCCAGAATTTTAACAAACAAAGCCGTAACGTCATATTATTGAACTTTAAACCAGGGTTGAGAGATTTGTGTTTAGATATTTACCCGGAAGCAGAAACTAAGTTTGAGACTACTACAAACGTTTTGGACTTAGTAAGTACTGTTAAAAATTAAGTGTATTAGATAAAACAATATTAAAACAGGAACCGAAATTTCATTTAGTTTTTTAATTTTATGTACAACTTAGGTTATCATAGAAGTCTAGCAATGTATTTGATAAGTTTCTTAACCGAATTAGTAAAAAAAAATATTTAGAACATGTTAATATTACAAATGAAATTCTTAATTGTTTTTCTTGGTAATTAATATTCACGTAAATCCTATTTTGCTAACTTGAGTGTTCATTTTTTGAGCGCTGTAAATCTCTTCAGCTGATGCAAGCATTCAATGATCTATCCCTCGAAGGGACAAGGGAAGGGAACACGGGCGTTATCTGAAATTTGCGCACCCCTCAATATTTCTACTGTTTAGTTGATCGGGTAGGGAAATCAAAACAGCCGCAGTTTCCCAGTAGATTCATTAGTGTTTTTAAATAAGTTTATTCCGGTTTTATTTTATTCTATAATAATAAGGCAATATTATCATCAGCAAATTAGGTAGTCAAAATGTTCATACTAAACTAGCAAACATAGAAGAAATAGATCTTATTACTAATTTATTTTGTGTGAGAAAGATGCAGCAGTACGTCATAATCATATCAAAACTACTTAAAATACAATATTTTAAATTAAGAACTGATAAAACTGGATTAAGTACTCAATATTAGTACTTTGATTACATTTTTTATAATAATAGTTTGAACAGATATTAAGTATAGAAGTACTGCTAAAAGAAGATGTGCAGTAGCATCCTTTTTCCATTTTTGAGTAACTTAAAATCGCCAAAGCTATCAAACATGGAATTATATTAAAAAAAAACCTGCTGCAAAGTCATTGGTCCACAGAGGCGCTGTAAATGAGGTATATATTGGGTAAGTAAAAAAATCTACATTTTAGAGTTACTGCTTTCTTTGAGCTACTGGTGTGTCAGAGAGGGACTTCATCCAGTTGCTGAAATTTATTAGCGTGAATCAGCGATTTTGGTGGCATATTTATATTTATCGCATCAGCCCAACGTGGGGACAGATTGTGGTAAACTCCAATTCGTGATCCGGAATATTTACAAGTTTAAGGGGCTTTTTATCATTGAATTAGTTAAGAGTTGGATTTATCAAGGTTAGACAGACACTTTTTATAATATTGATCATGTAAATTGATGTAAATTTTAGATTTTCAAATATTGAATAAAAACTTGGAAATACTCGTACTTACATATAGAAAAAAACAGGAACTGTGAAGACATTTTTAAAAGCTCGTTGCAAATGATATTTCAGAAATTAGCAACTTAACAAAATACAAATAATGTGTAAGTTATGTATAGTAGGTACTTATAACAAACAAACAAAAACTAAAAATCACATAGAAAAGACTCTTATTTCAAAATAAAATAGGTTTACAAGTTAAATATTATACGTTAATTGGTGAAGTCCGTATTATATCAGTAACGTTCAGAGCAGTTACAAAATTTGTTTCTGATTTAGGATAAATATCTACACACAAGTCTTTTAAACTTGATGTGAAGTTTAGCAAAATTATATTTTGGCTTACTCGTAAATCTTTAATCAAAGACATCAGGTTAGAGGCGACTGTTAAGTCCATTTTTTGTAAATTTGTACCATCTATGACTATAACAGTATTAGCAGCAGCTTCATAACAGGCGTTTGAAACTGCTTTTCTGACATGTTCTGCAGCACAATAAGGCACACTGCCTTGCAAATGTAATGTCACAAAGTCGTCGTTATCACTTTTGGTTGTGCTGATTCGAACTGTAGGAATAGATGACGTATACAATAGAATTATCCCTTCAAGAAGAATTCCGGCAACAATCCCGTATTCTAAACCAGTAAACAAACAAATGACTGTTGTTAGTATCAGCAGCATAAGTTCTATTTTGCTCTTTCTGAAAAGTCTAAGAAATATTTCGTAGTCTATCATAGAAAACATTGCCATCATGATCAAACCTGCTAATGACGATTTCGGTATGTAATAAAATGTTGAAGCGAATAGAGACAGAGCCACAATCAATAACAAACACTTAGTTACGCCTCCAGCAGGTGTTTTGACTCCAGATGCGTAGTTCAGAGCTGTTCTTGTGAAAGATCCAGTAATCGCCATGCTCTTAGCAAACGATCCAATTAGGTTACAAAGTCCAACAGCAATCATCTCTTGTGTGGCATCCACTCTTCCACCTTCAGCAAAAGCCTTGGATATCGCGACAGTTTCAAGAATTGCGACAAAGGGAACTACAATAAACTGAGGTCCCAATACTTGAAGCATTCCAACAAATGGGACTGTTTGATTGTTGGTTATTGTGCTGAACGGTGGCAAGCTTACAGTAGGCAGACCGCTACCTATATCTCCAATCAACTGTAAAGGTTCACTTTTTGTTGCCACTTTTAAAACATAAGCCAAGATCATTCCAAATATAACTACGACAGCATTTCTTGCTAGTGACAGAAACCATCTCATGGATCTTAGCACACCATCAGTTCGCTTACACCCTCGTCCCATTATTTTTAAGAGATATAGCATGATGACAGTCGTTGTTGCCAATATAGGATCCCAAATCTTGGCTGTCTTAATATTGACGAAAAAATTATAAAAAGATTCATAAAAGGTATTGCCTGAAGGTCCTTGTAATCCGAAGAATGATTTTAACTGAGCAGCTGCGATCTGGAGTGCAGCAGCAGTTGTGAATCCACTTATGACTGGCACTGATATGAAATTCACTAAGAAACCAAGTCTGAATATCCCCATAAGAATCATGACAACTCCTGTTAAAAAAGCTGCTAGCACTGCGTAATCAATCGAATAGCTTGCATATTTGGCTATCATTGTAGAAATAATTGCTGTCGGTCCTACTGTTACATCTTTGCAGCTTCCAAAAATGATGTAGACAAATCCTGATGTTAACGACGCATACATTCCATACTCTGGAGGAAGGCCGGCTATGACGGCATAAGCGATTCCTTGTGGTATTGCTGTCAATCCAACTGTAACACCAGCAATTATATCTTGGATAAAATACTCAAGATTATATTTAGGAAGCCACTGTATAATTGGAAGTCGTTTCTTTAGTGTGTTTATACTACAGATTTTTTTAGCAGACTTTTTCCGTCTTCTTTGAGTATTTGTTTTTTCCATATTATATTCCTAATTCGCAAAGAGATCTTTATTTTATCTTAGTATGCTATACTCAATTACGGACAGAGTTCAATATTCGACTGATCAAGAAATGTCGTCAACACTGTTTGATGTTATCATTTCTTATTATCAAATACTTCAGTTTTATCGGTTACAGTACTTATAACGTCCGATTTTCTTAAATTGTGTTTCACGTGGAAAGCATTTTCAACCGATCAAAATAAGAGGAGGAACTTAATTTAACAAACTATTATTTATGAGTGACCAAGATTTTTACCAGCAAAATCAGTATTGATATTCAACACGTTCATTATGGGTTCAAATTTGTTTTTTATTAAGTTTAAAACAAAACCCACCGTACGTTACGAACAACAAGGTCGACAGTTTTCAAAAAAGAAAATAATTAGCCATTATTTTATTTCAATGCCAAAAAAATAATTAAAAAAAACAACATGAAACCACTCAAATTGGTGGCTTATTTTAGGCTTTTGATCGGTTTTATTATTTGCAAAGAAAAATATACTAACTTTGTTTACTTTAACTTATTCATAAAATACATAGTTACATATATCTTAGGAGACGCAAAGTACAAAAATAAAATCTTTCAGTAAATCTCATCAATCACTTCCGTCACGAACTTTGTATCAAAATAACTATTTTAATAGCTGTTTTTAATACTAAATTATGATTCTTAATAGTCAATAAAGCGTTAATTACATAGGGGAAAGCTATGATCAATCATCATTAACAATGGTGAATCAACTGACATAATTTGAGGGGAACCATCGTAGAGTCAACGTTACTTTTGAGATGAAGATACAGTATCAAGCCGAAAAGTTACCGATTACTTACATCACGTTTATAAAAATAAAAATTCTGAACAAAATGGACTTGCAACAAAGTGGGTACTTATTACGAATCAGTCATCAGATCGGATTTTACGTAAACATATTTTTCACTTCACTTTGTTTTTGAATTGTCTGTTTTTAAATATTTATCTTTGTGTGCTGTCGACGTGTATTATATATAACCTTATTGCTTAATACCTTTTTTAAATTTAATGCTTGACATCTCATGTCTTCAATGTTTTAATAAATTGTCCTAGAGTTTTTGGCGGGAGTTCGTGAGATACGTTTGGAGTCCGTTTGTTTTATCGAACTTTTATTGTTTATAGTGATATTTGGGTCGTAAAAGTGGTGTTATTTTGCGAAACAAAGTGTCGTGCGAGTGAACAATATACATTTCGGTGAAATAACATGGTGTATGGGTCGTAACCAAGAAAAGTGGACCGTGAATTTTGCGCTGGAACGCGAACAGTTCACCTCTTTCTTGGGGACTTCTCTTCATTCCTTCAATCTTTCGACTGTCTCCAAAAACTCCATCGAAGCATTAAAACGTCTAACATCAACGTTTTAATGCAAAATAAAGACAATAATACTAAAGAATTGGCTGTACGGACAAGTATCCGAGGACGTTAAACTTAAAAAAAAAAAATGTCCATAGTCATCTTCATCTGTATATTTTGATATCCTGCGTTTAAACATGTTAAATCCCGAAATACAGCCGATTGCCAATATGTACCTGTTTTTTTTACTATTATAATAAATCGAAAGTGTATCGTGTAGTGTCGGCACATTAAAAGAATAGCACTGCCTGTCTACTCATGGATGTCATGGCGACAATGATATTACAAAGAAAGGAAGTAGATAATATGTTACTGCGCGGCTTAAGTCAAGAGTCAATTGGCTCAATCTCAATCAGTTTGCGTCAAACAAGCTTCAGAGCGAGTCATAGTGACATTTTAACAAAAATTATCAAAATGCCGTCTTGTGTATTAAGACAGTGCACAAATTATGGTGCTAAAATGAATAAAGCTCAAGGGATCACATATCACTTGTAAGTTTATAAAAATGTTTGTTTTATACTACGTGTTTTTAATTTCTAAGTTTATTTGTAAGTGCTAAGACGACGACATAGATTAAAAATCCAGATGCGACAATTTAGGTATCACTATATCGCGTAATCAGCAAAACATATTCACTAATAAAATAAGCAATCACATGCTAGTCAGGGTGGTGCCGGCTGAATGAACCTTATGCAGAATCGTTACAGCGTGTTTTAAAATGAATATTAGTCCGAATCATTATACATGAAATTTTAACCACCTTCCAAATTTTAATATATCAATCTACGAGACAAAAAACAAATGACGTATTTTTTCTTTTGGTATAGCCCAGTACAAAAATGTCAAGATAAAACACTTAGAAAATGTTCGCAAAAAATCTAAAATTTTTGATACGGCCTCCTAGCAACACTTTTTTTACGCGATTCGCATCTCATTTATTCATTACGATACTATTCATACGTTTTTGATTTTCCCTTTATACCTTATCGGGCCTAGGACCGTAAAAATTGAAAACTATATTGCGAAAAATATTTTCGGGCGAAAGCTTGATTTACATTTTTTATTTCATAAAGGGGTTCTAAATACGATACCGGACGCCTATAAAAATTTTGGAAAGTGGTTAAAATTTCACCCTGTATAATATTTTTTTTTACATAATTTTTATTGATTAAAAAAATACTTTGCAGGAAGGCTTATAATATTGGGTAGATTAATTGGCATTCGTTAGTAAGACTGTTTAAGAAATCACGGTGTGTAAAATCTTTTTGTTAAAATTGTAGATAAATATTTCTGCTAAAAATTCTAACTTGTGTAAGTACGCACTTACATAATAAAAAACTTTTTTCATATAACACAAATACAACCTGTTTTATTTATCTCTATTTTTTACCTACTTGCAAATACTTGTACTATCTGATTTTGGTTACAATTCTTCATCTATGTAACTGTCAACGTGCAGCGCAGTGACGTTTTTCGAACGCAATTTATTATGAACGTAACATAATATCTATACTATGAAATATCATTGCATGGCGACTACAGGATCATTGCCAGAAGAAGACGAGGAGCGTCTATTCTCTAACATTGACCAAACTGTGAACGCCAGCCCGCCAAGTCTGGCAATTAAAGCAAAATTCTACTTTTGGAGAGGCTTGTGTCCAGTACTGGACTGAAAGATATTAGCGATGATCTTCTGTGCTTACATCTGTCAGTCTATCAAGTCTGATCTTCGCTGTGTAGTTTTATTCTGTGTGTAAGTATTATTTATCAACAGCCATTGTCCGTCCACTGGTGGACGTAGGCCAGCCACAAGTATTATTTAGTTTTCTTGTAATGTATTTGTTTCATATTCTTTTACTGTGAGCCTTTGGGGTTTACCTCTGTCCCAAACAAATCTAACAAAAGTAACAACCTATAATCATCCCACTGCAGGGAAAAGGCCTCCATCATTGAATTCAAGTTACCACTGCAATGATGGGTGTACTGGCATAATCACCACGCTTGCCAAATGCGGGTTGGTGATCACAAACCCGAGCAATGTTCGAAAATTCGAAACTTTTTGTTGCCCGACCCGGGGATCGAACCCGGGACCCCGAGATCTTGGCCCGGTATTTAAACCATTAGACCAACGGACCAATCTAACAAAGTAACTTAAAAAAACCGGCCAAGTGCGAGTCAGACTCGCGCACGAAGGGTGCGAGTACCTTTAAATGGCTAAGTTTATAAGAAAATTTGTTCTTATGTAATGTATCAGTGCTGTTGGTGTTCCGAATAAAAAAAAAAAAAACGGCCAAAAATACGGGTTTGTTGTATGGGAGCCCCCTTTGAATATTTATTTTATTTTGTTTTTAGTATTTGTTGTTATTGCGGTAACAAAAATACATAATATGTGAAAATTTCAACTGTCTAGCTATCGCGGCTCTTGATACAGCCTGGTGACAGAGCGACGGACAGACGGACAGACGGACAGACAGCAAAGTCTTAGTAATAGGGTCCCGTTTTTACCCTTTGGGTACGGAACCCTAAAAAACAAAAGCAAACTGAAATACTACCAGCTCCTAATAACATTAACCTAACAACCTGTATACTCGTAATTACTTCTCTTTCAGTGTCTTTAAATACTGAATAAAAAATACAATGTTTAAATTATTGTACGTTACAACGATGGCGCTCAAAACCAAAAATAAATATTCAGCATTACTAAATTGCTTTTTGATGAGGCCTCGTGGTAAGATCATTATCATGTGTTTTGTAAATAAAAACTTTACTACTGTGACTTACTAGTGGAAAATATTCGAAACAGAGACATTCGATTTTTTTTGCTGTACTATTCTACAGTATAATAAAAGGCAGTAGCTGAATTCAACACTCTGTGTGTTGAATTCAGCTACTGCCTTTTATATATTAATAACTTTTTTTTTACTTTTCTACGTTCTATGTTCAAAGTTGAAAGCTTATATTACGGACACTTAACTATCAAACACACTTAGAATTTTTTTTTCATAATATTCGGGAATTGAACTCGTAGAGCCTTTTAAAACTAGTGTCTAAGCCAACATACGTCCTTTTTTAAGGTCTAACCTATCTTTCTACCACTTCTACTTTCTGTGGTTTACGCAAGAAAGCGTGTTACAGATAGACAATCATACAGATAGACTTACATCTGCATTTATAATATCTAAATATATAAAAGTGAAAACTGATTTAATGACTGACTGACTGACTGACAGACATATCAACGTACAGCCCAAACTACTGGGATTTAAAATCTGAAAATTTTCAACACGCTTCCTTTTATAGTGTAGGTGAGCACTAAGAAAGGAATTTTGGAAATTCCGCCTCTAAGGGGGTAAAAAGGGCCCCACAAGTTTGTATGAAACTCCGTCAGTTTTGAAGCTAAGTCGATGAAAATTGGTATCCAGCTACCTGATAAGAAATTATGAATGACGTCTTTTAGGATTTTTGAGAATTTAGTCTTTAAAGAGATAAAAAATGGAGGCAAAGTTTGTTCGGATCCGTTTCATATCCATACTCTTTACATATTTGTACTCTCTGATGTCACTTAGTTTGTTATGACATTCAATGTGTCAATCAGAAAATAAATATCATTGCTTGCAAATAGAAGGGTATTTTTTTAAAATTTAATAAGAATTGGTGCCGAAATGGATGAATTAACTAAGTTAAAACGTACACGAACTTCAATTAAAGGCAGTGTAATGCAGTACACAATTCGGCAGCCAGATACAAACCCTACGAGAAATTTCTGATTATGAATTAAAATTAGTGAGCGACCAGCTGGTGACCAGTCACAAATGTACAAAATTACCAAGAATAATTGGGAATAGATACGACTACAAATAATGGTATTACTAATGAGATGACCCACACAAAATGAGATTGAAGAAAAAAATAACCTTCAGGGAACTACAACACGGCTTAATCTAAAACTGCAGAATTTGAATTCAATAGCACGAAACAATTCCATGTATGCAGAAGGGACCGAGGAGCAAAGGTCGGTCACAAGTGTCACAACACAAACAAACCTTAGCACATCTAAATTGAACTCAGTACTATTACACAAGGACGAAACATTCAAAAACATCATTAAATGGTTGGATACTTACTTAAAACTGAAATATCGATACAAGGAAATACACGTTTTTAACATCTTTGAGCCCAGAATAACATCAGAAAACGTATTATATTATATTTATGTGCTCCACGGGATCCTTGTGAGTCAGAATTTGAGGAGTTAGTTAAAATTTAGTTTGTAAATTATGAACAACTCAAAATTGGACAGATTACTAGAAGATTTATCAATAGTGTTTGACGAAACTATAAAGCTCAATAAGAGCTTCAAGAAGATGTGACATCTAGCCGTGACGTATTCCATACGTCATGAACGACAAAATAGGAGGATATGTAACGAAAACTTTTGATAAAACTTGAAAATTCCTATTGGCTGTCTTATCTATATTTAGGTCCATATTTAGAAAATAAATATCAGTACTTACAAATAGAATGGTATTATTTAGAACTAACTCATTTCTAGGGTTCCGTACCCAAACGGTAAAAACGGAACCCTATTACTAAGACTTTGCTGTGTTCGTCTGTCCGTCTGCCTGTCACCAGGCCATCTCAAGAACCACGATAGCTAGACAACTGAAATTATCACAAATTATGTATTTTTGTTACCGCAATAACAAAAAATCCCAAAAAAAAAGAATATTAAAGGGGGCTCCCATACATCAAACGCGATTTTTGTCCTTTTTTGCTCCATGTAAAAAGACTTTGCTGTGTCCGTCTGTCCGTCATCCTGTCACCAGGCTGTATCTCAAGAACCACGATAGCTAGACAGCTGAAATTTTCACAAATTATGTATTTTTGTTAGCGCAATAACAAAAAATACCAAAAACAAAATAAAATGAATATTAAAGGGGGCTCCCATACATCAAACGCGATTTTTTGTCCTTTTTTGCTCGATATTAATAATGCCAACAGGTAGGCACTTGAAATATTCACAAAACACTCAGTTATATTTCTAACTTTAACGACAAATAAAAGAATGAAAATAAAATGAATATTTAATCCCATACAAAAAAATACCATTATTTTGCCTATTTTTGCTCGATATTAATAAATGGTAACAGGTAAGCACTATATTAACTAAATTAATGTAGGTACCTACTGTTGTTTACGTAATCAATGGTACGGAAACCTTCGTGCGCCAGTCCAACTCGCACTTGGCCGATTTTTGTATACGGTAGAGAAAAATGTTGGGAAATCGAATAAAATTGGTGAGTGAATTTATTTATTTGTACAACCAAGACTACATATACGCCTAATTCCATTACATGCAATATGCATGCAAAACTTAAGGTATGTTAAAATGGAATAAGTAGGTAAATGAAATATCGAATCTTATAAACAACACTGTTGTACCTTATGATATTATTAACTATATTAAGCAGGTAACAGGTGTGTTGCAACAACACGAAGCAGCTGACTGGTGGATTAAATCAATATAGACTGGTAAACTATTTGACAAGCTTCCATTTAGTAGGTAATTTGATAAACTTCCATTCAGTAAATTTTTTTTTCTAACGCATCAAAATTATCTTTTCATTAAATTTTCTCCATATTTTAAAAAAGACACTTTTAAAACATGACAATTAAACGAGACTTTGTGTATCGATCATGAAGGGAAAATGACATAGGACTGTATTTTCCAGAGCTCTACACCAATGCTGGTACTACACCGTCTTGGTCCGTCGTCCACCGTCCGATCTAGGTCTTTTATCCAAACGTAGTATGCAATTGTCTTTGTGAAATCGCATTTACAACGCATATGGATCGAGAAATGGATTTACCTACTTGGTTGGAAATTAAGAATGAGGTTTTTTCCACAGGACCACTTATTCCAGGGCTCTAGGCAGTGTTGATCATATACGAATAAAGCCTTGCAAGCTGCTTTGAATGGTTTTGTTGTACTACAGCATTGACAGTTTGAAATCTTCAAATTATATTAGACTTAAAATTTCATGTAAATGCAAACAGATGTGGTGCGAGCTCGCTTGGACCACGGTACGCTGAAAGAACCAACACCGGATCCCTTTAAACAATAGCATAATTCAGCCCCTTTCATCCAACTATTGTATCAGCGTAACGGACCCCGGTATGCCGACAACGACGTACCGGCTCCCACCGGTATAGTACCCAACACCACCTCGCCCGTAATGGGCACCCCCGGCACTGTAGGCAAAGAAAGTGGAGGAAAAAAGTGGAGGAAATGGGGTTGTCATAACGAAAATTTTGTAACAGATCAAATTCCACGCGCGCGAAGCCGCGGGTATCAGCTAGTTAACTATATTAAGCAGGTAACAGGTGTGTTGCAACAACACGAAGCAGCTGACTGGTGGATTAAATCAATATAGACTGGTAAACTATTTGACAAGCTTCCATTTAGTAGGTAATTTGATAAACTTCCATTCAGTAAATTTTTTTTTCTAACGCATCAAAATTATCTTTTCATTAAATTTTCTCCATATTTTAAAAAAGACACTTTTAAAACATGACAATTAAACGAGACTTTGTGTATCGATCATGAAGGGAAAATGACATAGGACTGTATTTTCCAGAGCTCTACACCAATGCTGGTACTACACCGTCTTGGTCCGTCGTCCACCGTCCGATCTAGGTCTTTTATCCAAACGTAGTATGCAATTGTCTTTGTGAAATCGCATTTACAACGCATATGGATCGAGAAATGGATTTACCTACTTGGTTGGAAATTAAGAATGAGGTTTTTTCCACAGGACCACTTATTCCAGGGCTCTAGGCAGTGTTGATCATATACGAATAAAGCCTTGCAAGCTGCTTTGAATGGTTTTGTTGTACTACAGCATTGACAGTTTGAAATCTTCAAATTATATTAGACTTAAAATTTCATGTAAATGCAAACAGATGTGGTGCGAGCTCGCTTGGACCACGGTACGCTGAAAGAACCAACACCGGATCCCTTTAAACAATAGCATAATTCAGCCCCTTTCATCCAACTATTGTATCAGCGTAACGGACCCCGGTATGCCGACAACGACGTACCGGCTCCCACCGGTATAGTACCCAACACCACCTCGCCCGTAATGGGCACCCCCGGCACTGTAGGCAAAGAAAGTGGAGGAAAAAAGTGGAGGAAATGGGGTTGTCATAACGAAAATTTTGTAACAGATCAAATTCCACGCGCGCGAAGCCGCGGGTATCAGCTAGTTAGTAAATATGGTTCTTTCTTTTATATAATAAGATAAGGATTTTGGAACAACTCATTCCTACTACTTACTAGGTAGGTACAAGGTAAAGGAATGCGCGGTTTATCGAATTCATATCTCATTAAGAGTCAATACGCAAATCACGGACTACTAAACTTCCAGCCCTAATATGAATCCAACCCTTTGTCTGTCTTGGGTATTTGAGGCCCATCTGCCGAAGAAACTATCCTGTTTGATAAACGGCAGGATTAGTACCCACTTAGAATTAAGTCTTACACAGAATCTATTGCTTGAACGTTGAAAGTTTAGCAGAACAATGGAGTGACAAATACCGAATATTAAAGAGGGTTCCGAGTTTCTAATTCATCGCTGCGAGGGATGGAGGAGGGTTGGTATGTGAAGTTCTTGATTCGGTCATGTATAACTTTATATTAAAATACTCACTGTGTTGTTGTAAGTCTAAGCAGTTGTAAGGACGCAAATTCTACGCAAGCTGTTTTTTTGCAGGTTTAATAACATTGTAATTGATTGGATTTTTCCGAACGCCTAGCGACATCTATTGATGATTCTTGGTTTCGTCGCTACGGCGCCGTATTGTGATTTAGTTCATATTGTTCTTTTTTTCCGAATTTCAAGTTTGGGATATCTATTTAATATAATAATTTTCTTTCTAGTTCGTTTCTAATAAAGGAAATAAGGGCTATTTCTTAATTTATTAAGATTCCTTCCATTTAAGTGTCATTTGTATGATCGATTACTTTGGTGAATCGAAACGCGTAACGGAACGTCATAACAGGAAGGATTAGGTTTTCTTTGGGACACTTGACCTGGGATCGCCGACTAAAAAAAAAAAAAAAAAAAAAAAAAAAAAAAAAACAACCAACAATGTAACAACAATTCGGCCACCTATTACATAACGTTCAGAAACTATACTGAAACGAAGAAAACAAGAAAAGAATCTAACATAAGTCACTCAATACCTTAAAAAAAAAACCAACCACCAGGACTGATGTAAACTAACCAAAATCTCAAACTGTCCGGGCAAGTTGTTTGGGGAGCAGTTTGAGATTTTGGTTAGTTTACATCAGTCCTGGTGGTTGGTTTTTTTTTTAAGGTATTGAGTGACTTATGTTAGATTCTTTTCTTGTTTTCTTCGTTTCAGTATAGTTTCTGAACGTTATGTAATAGGTGGCCGAATTGTTGTTACATTGTTGGTTGTTTTTTTTTTTTTTTTTTTTTTTTTTTTTTTTTAGTCGGCGATCCCAGGTCAAGTGTCCCAAAGAAAACCTAATCCTTCCTGTTATGACGTTCCGTTACGCGTTTCGATTCACCAAAGTAATCGATCATACAAATGACACTTAAATGGAAGGAATCTTAATAAATTAAGAAATAGCCCTTATTTCCTTTATTAGAAACGAACTAGAAAGAAAATTATTATATTAAATAGATATCCCAAACTTGAAATTCGGAAAAAAAGAACAATATGAACTAAATCACAATACGGCGCCGTAGCGACGAAACCAAGAATCATCAATAGATGTCGCTAGGCGTTCGGAAAAATCCAATCAATTACAATGTTATTAAACCTGCAAAAAAACAGCTTGCGTAGAATTTGCGTCCTTACACAGTTGTGGAATTTACCTGAAAAGGGAAAGTAAATGTTAAGTAATTGTTACACGAAATGTTTTTTGAAATTATTTTTACATGGGTTTCTTTAAAAAGAATAGTTGCCAGGATCCTGTCCCAGGCCGATGTCATAAAATAAATAACATTGATGTGTAAGAGTGGATGCTAATTGTGCTTCTATTTTAAATACAATGTTTTTGTTAAAGATTACTAAACAGTTATAGACTTCGTCAACACACAAAATGCCGTATCCGTCCGGTCTACGTACATGGTAATATCACCAACACTTCGAGAAGTCACGATTTGTAACGCTATACTAATAAGTCAAATCCTAATATGATATTTTTCCAAGACGTGACTTATAGATCACAAGTACTACCACAAGAAGACAGGCAGTAGCGTCTTTTCTCCAGTATTGGTCAAACGGCAAAATCCTTTTTTTATATCGGACTATGTCCTGTGGCATGCGACACTTAAAAATTAACCTAATTTAACTGAACGCGTTAAATGTCACACTAATCTGGGACAACAACGGTTAAAAGAGGCCGACAAAATTATTAAACAATGCCCTGTATTTATTACATCCGATACAGAGCGTCATATCTCATCTACGATTCATTAAGCTGTCCGAACCAGGCCAGCTAATTCCTTGCCCAATAATACCGGGAATTAATACGTGTTTGTTTCCGAAACCAAATGCATTGGGCCGGAAAGACCCTCGCGGTTACTGAAGGGTTAGCTTGAGGGCTGATCCGTGTATTATTTATTGAAGCAAATCAATTGCTAAATACCGTTGGATGCGTACTGTAGGTATGATGGTATTATGATTCAGTATAGTATCAGCTTAAAATGGACCATCCACGGGACAAGAAAGAGAAAGAGGGGTTGATATTTGTCTTATGGGTGTCTTACGAGGCGACTAAAGAATTACTGCTAGAAGAAGATGGGCAGCAGTGCCTGGCCTACCCACCTACTACTTGCGGTGATTATGGAAGAATCCTTTAAAAGAGGCATATGTCCAACAAACGATGATGTGAGTTAATAATGATGATGACGAAGGACATAATCTAAAACATCCCAAAGAAGAGATAATGATTTAAGTCTAGGTATATAAAAATATTGACTACTTCCTTTATTTAGTTTGCCAGCGGGTTATGCGGATATATAAAAATTCCCCATAAACCGAGTACACAGGGCGAGCAGATTTTATGTCACCTGCCACATTACACGGAATCGAATCGGATACCTCGATTTATGGGTCGTTAAATTTTAACATCACTTCATTGGACGCTTTACGATTTGTGTTAAGCGCGAAAATTTTAATTACGCGTGGAATTTTGGGGGTTTGCTGGTAGAGTATGGTTTTGCGGGGAGTTGTCTTCTAGCATGTACTGACGAAAAAACGGGCTAAGTGCGAGTTGGACTCCCGCACGAAGGCTCCGTACCTTTATTTAACAACTAGCTGTTGCCCGCGACTTCATCTGTGTCAATTTCTGTTATTATGATTGCGATTATTTTTGCAACATTTTTCACTGATGCTTCGCTCCTATTTGTCGCAGCGTGATGTTATATAGCCTATAGCCTTCCTCGATAAATGGACTATCCAACACAACAATAACTTTGAGTTGCATAGACACATGAAAATATTTTGTGAATAGGTATTTCAAGCGTCAGATTGTTTCCGATAATTCAAGTTTTATTGTATGACCCCTCAGATACATTCATTTATTTATTTATCCGGTTTACAGTTTAACCTAATAATAAATTGGGTCAAACTGTAAGCCCCAGATAATTATATCATTTGTTGTTATAGTGACAGCAAAAATATCATCTATAACAATTACAACTGTCTATTACGGTTTATTAGACACAGACTTATGACTATTACGGTTTATTAGACACAGACTTATAACGAACAGATAGTTAGGCAGGCAGACAGACAGACAGACAGTGGATCTAGTATTTATTAGTCCCGTTTTTCCCTTTGGGTACGGAATCCTAAATAGGTGACAAGGCGACGAGATGTCTTTGGGCTGACCTATAGACTTATTATTGTCTGTTGAACAGAATGAAACTAAAATTAGACTCCTGGTGCTAGTACATCCAAATATATCGTATGTTTTACTCAAATAAGAACAAAACATAGACATGATAAGATAAGATAGTGCAGTAATAACGTCATACATACATTTAGGGTTGCCTCATACGAGTTCGTCCAATTATTCACTTTCAGATATAAAACTGCATACGTTCTCCCATACATTTGGTAAAAATTCGTATAATTTAAATAATTTATACTGGAGGCGGGTCGTTTGATAGTCTAGACGCTGATTTTTGGCAAACCCAAGGCCACCAGTCGCCATCGCAATAACTTTTAATGAATACAAGTATATAGATATTATATTAGCTTTACAAACTCATATCGTGATATGAAAATCCAGTGATGTGAGCCAAATTTCAGATTAGGGTGTTTTGTTTGATTTAGAATATTGTGTTCAAAAGAAGGTTTCATGAGGCTGAAAATACATTGTTAAATTGTATCTTACTAAATAGGCTATTCGAAACAATAGGGCTGCTTTTAATATCCAAAATACTCGTATCTATCCAAAATGGCGTAGTCGCGTTCAGTGAACAATTCTCAGTAACATAATTCAAATTGCCCGTACAGTGAAGGGTTAATAGTTCGACTCTACTTGAGGCATACGAAGTAAAAAAAAGAAAATATATACTCTCTTGGTATATAAACTGGTTCACCATAACTTTTTATTCTTTTCATTCATACCCTTTTGGGTATTGCATAGGTAATGGAAGAGGTAAGATCCTGGGATACTTGTCGACACCAGCTAACCCCCAGAATTTGCTATCATTAATAATGAATCCACATGTTTTACACAAAAATATTTGTTTTAAACAACTTATGTCTTTATTAACCAACAAAAATATATATATATTAAAGGAGTCGTAAGGTATGTAATTTACATACGTGGATTCTCATCCACTCATTCGACAGTTTACACATTAACTAAACCAAAATCGATATCAACAACGGTTGCAAAACGCCACACGACAAAGGCTCCCCCAAGTGTCAAAAGTGAACAAAGCCGCGCGTCGAGCTTGTTTATCGGCGGCGTGTCACTCACTGCTTCCGAAGAGGGACTTGCGTTGTGGAGGTCCGAAGATATGGAGGTGGTATTTTCATAGTATGAACAGAAGTGTAAAATTGTTGGACAACCAGGTTATATCAGTTCACTGCTAGACACGGGTCTCTCTAAAATAATGATTTTGTCTTATTTCCACGATTGGAAGACTGGTTAGCGAAAGTAGTTTGGATAATTGTGGAGAGGAGACGCTGCTGTCCGTTTTCTTTTCGAAACGGTTTTATTAAACGGTTTTTTAAACGGTTTTATTTAGCTCACCCCGTTTGTTTTATTTATTATTCTTGGGTCAAATTTAGTAATTCAAATTTCACCCTCTTCCTGTCAACCGATTAATCTGAAATTTTGTATACACTTTGGATTTTGGTAACAATACAATTACGTTTATTCATTATCATTATAAATTCAAGATGGCCGCCGCTACAAAATGGCGGATAATTTATGTTTTATTAATCCCATCAATATGGGTATCAAATGAAAGGGCTCAACAAGCAGAATACAATATACTATAAAAAATTGAAATCCAAGATGGCGGCCGCTACAAAATGGCGGATAACGTAGGTTTTATTATTCCCATCAATATGGGTATCAAATGAAAGGGCTCAAGAAGCAGAATACAATATACTATAAAAAATTAAAATCCAAGATGGCGGCCTCTACAAAATGGCGGATAACTAAGGTTTTATCAATCCCATCAACATGGGTATCAAATGAAAGGTCTCAACAAGTTGTGGATATAGCTACTATAATACCAGCTGATATCAACAAAACTGGGGGTTTACCAGCGGAACTGCAAATATTTGTGGGGGCAAAAGTCATGCTACGGTCCAATATTGACGTTTCAAAGGGATTAGTAAATGGCGCTATAGGCTACATCAACGAAATCGTTTAGCCTCAGTTTCGTCGAACTCAGATGTATGCAACAGATGTACCTTCCGTCCGAATTGATTTCGCAAGAGACGGAGTACATCTTATACACCCGAAAGCCATACAGTTTCCAGCTAAGTACAATTACGGGACGGCTGAAAGAAGAATGTTGCCTTTAATACTATCATGGGCTTCTACAATACATAAAATGCAGGGCAGCACTGAGGATCACGCAGTCGTATACTTAGGTGCGAAACTGTTTGAAGAAGGTCAAGCCTACGTGGCTCTTAGTAGAGTAAGATCTTTGCAGGGACTACGTATAGAGGAGTTGGACTGCAATAAACTAACGTGCAAGAAACCTTGCAATAATGGAGCACTAAATGAATTAAACAGAATGCGAAATAAAAACTAAAAACTAGAAAATAAAAATAGGTAAAAAAACTTTTTAAGTTAAACGGTTTTATGTTAAACATACATTGCAATGTTTAAGATAAATGTACTAAAAACCAAAAAATAATAAAATAGATACAGTCGTGGGAATTATGAACATATGCATAGACTAGACTAAAATAAAACCGTGGGGCACGTCAATTGTCTACAATCGTTGATTGTATATTCATGTAATCAAAAGTTGTCGGTTGAACAACCGCCTAATTATAGTGTAACATTACAAAACAAACATTTTAATCAACGATTGTAGACAATTGACGTGCCCCACGGTTTTATTTTAGTCTAGTCTATGCATATGTTTATAATTCCCACGACTGTATCTATTTTATTATTTTTTGGTTTTTAGTACATTTATCTTAAACATTGCAATGTATGTTTAACATAAAACCGTTTAACTTAAAAAGATTTTTTTACCTATTTTTATTTATATATATAAATAATGGGATTGCTCTTGATAACATACTTAACACTTCGGTTAAGAAGAAGGCTAACATGGGGCGAGCTTATTCAGAGGTACTGTATTCACACACTAACGGAACACAGAAAAACTGTTTGGCGCTGGACTCTGGCAGGAGGGTGGTAGCATCCAGGCAGTCTCTTACGAAGCTCACCACCGCAGAGGGATCTGTCAGCCGTCATCATTGGTTGGAAAAACCTATGATGCCGTTGCCCAGGGTGAACCACTAGCAGCAGGAAGGTATGCGATCTAAAAAAAACTTCTTCTGACAGTACTCTTCAAGTTTTGACTTAATAGGCAGAGAAGGATTGGTGCTATTCTTAAAAAGTGCCTGGACCACACGATTCTTACATATACTCGTATCTGTTTTTCAGTAAATGGTATCATCATCATCATGATCAACGCCAAAGGACGCTGGACTAAAATCACTCCTAAAAATCTTCACAAGATCAATTCGGCAGCGGCTTCCAGTTACATTCGCCAGATCGTCAGTCTACCTATTAGGAGGCCAACCCATAGATCGTTGGCCGGCACTAGGTCACTATCCTTAGTCCTTAGTAGTTATCCTTATAAAGTATTTTCTGTAACAGTCATTAGCTCTTCTTCTTAGGTGTCTCGCCCACTGCCATGGCACTATGCCACTTCATCTTCGCAATTCATCGATTGTCTTTTGTTCTGCAGATTACCTCATCACTGATTCTATAACGCAGGGAAATACCAAGCAATGCTCTCCAATCCCCGCTGTGCAACCTTGATCTTTCTTATGTGACCCATATTAAGATACCACGTGTCAATTCCATAAGTCATCACAGGCAACACGAACTGACGGAAGCAATTACAAAATGCCGCCTCCGAAACTCTGGCAAATATTGTTCGTACATCACAGTTAATAATTTCCTCGCCAAACCGGCGCCCAAGCGAAAATTGCCGTCGCACCGGCCTTCGGAGCTTCGTTAAAAGTTACACCTGCCCTGACATTTCGTCGAACTCGCTATGGGCGTTAGCAAAATATGCGCGACCTATTACACAAGCTCATAGGCTTTAAATTGATAGTTTAGTAGTGTTATTTTAGGAAATTTAAGGTAGGAAAACGCGTGGAAATCGGCAGTATCGCTCGCCCGGTTAGGTATATTGCGTATCTGAGAAAAAAAAATGCAAGTTTTTCTTGAATTTACTCCAACTACTTACATGCTACTTTTTGTGTTATATAGTTTTTAATTATTTTTAAGTGCCTCTCAGCTCCCACTACATGTCAGCGTCGTAGCATGCCTTCGACCATTGCCTTTTTGGCAATTTTTTTTGTCACTTCTATTTAATTTATAAGTGCCGAATAAACTTATTCTATTCCATTCTATTTTACTACTAGGGCATTTTGTACACCATAATTTCGATAAAGAAAGGTTAGAAATTACCAATTTGCTTAGGAGCTTAGGCACTTTCACCCCCCTTTCAACCTCTTTAAGGAATGATTTCAAAGAAAAAACGATCAAAGCTATCTATAAAAATAGAACGGCAGACATAAAGACACACTTTCGCATAATTTACACAACTACGAGTACTTAGATTTGACATGTGAGTTTAATCCACATTTTTGTTCCTTTATTTAAATCATTAAATGAACGTCTTAATGGCAGGTTAATTCGCACTTTATTACCGGCCCACATCTGAACACGACTCTTCTAAAGCAGGAACTTGTCATAATTGCCACGCTCAGCTGGCTGGTTTGTGATCGAAGTTTGGCCAATGGTGGAGAGCATTTTTTTTTAAATATATAATGGGCTTGCTCTTGACTACATACTTAACTATACGGTTAAGAAGAAGCCTAAGATAGAGCGAGCTTACCCAGAGGTACTGATTCGCCCACACACCAGCGGAACACAGAAAAACTATTTGGCGCTGGACTCCGGCAGGAGGGTGGTAACATCCAGGCGGCCTCTTACAAAGCCTTCCACCGCGGAGGGATCTGTAAGCCGTCATCATAGGTTAAAAAAATATTTTTAAATAAAAAATTGAACCGACTTAAAAAAAAGATGCCGTTGCCCAGGGTGGACCACTAGGAGGTAGATCCCACCACCCCAAAATCGCTGCTTGCTTTCTCATGGCAGATCTTTACCCTGTAAAAGTGTCAGGAGTCGCAATTATCGACACCAATAGAACAAAAATAGATGTTGCTATTCTACAGAAGGCTGGCTACGAAGCAAATTAACTCTAATATCTCCCAAATTTTATCACAAAATGTACATATTCTGATATAGGATAATTCCTAACCTTGAAGTCATATTGATTCAACATTTCAGACTACGCGGCGCCACTCTCGCTTCCAGTACAAACACATCCATCTTAGGGGAAAACAAGAAGCCGTTGACCGGGTTTAGTAAAATGATTATTAGATTTAGCCAGAACCATAAATTCATACAAGTAAAAACACGACACGAGCATATAGCCGTTAGAATCCATAAACATCGGTATTTAAAAAACCTTTTTGGTGTTATATGTGTAAATTAAAATAGTTAACAGCCTATTTCCACTGCTGGGTAAAGGCCTCCATACTATAATTGAAGTTACTACAGCAATGACGGGTACTGACGTAATCATCACGCGATAAATAATATTTCAAAGAAGTACCTTTATATTTTTTTATGATTAACAATAACAATAACAAAAGTATTTATTTTCTCCACAATCTTTAGGTAATAAAAACTAATTATAAAATACATTACAATGCATTAGACTATATAAGATTGTGAGAGACTGGCGACTGAACTAGGACAGCCTGTATTATTAGCTACTCATGATAGGATCCTACCAAAGTGAATTATTAGAGTAAACAAAGTTTATCTTTTCTTACGTTATCCCAGACATCTATTTTTCTACAAGACCTAAGTCTGAGATAAGATTGTAGGCAAGATGAGTGGATATCCATGTAACCTACTTTTGCTTTTGGCCGAAATATAATCAAATTATAGGAGATAAATAAGTCTGGGAGCTTGGGAGACTATCGGAAACAAATAAGGTTAACGGTAAGGCTTTTACGTCAACGCAAGTCTAGACTGTATATAAAAGCTAGACTTAGATTGACTTAAAATATCAAGCCATTGTTAAAGTAGTAAAATATTTCGATTAAAACAATCATATTGTTAGAACAAAAAATAATTGAAAACGTATGAAACGCACTAAATATGACTGTGTCAATGCATATACCTAGTTGTCGTTTCATTTTGTCGTCAACTCAAACAGATTTCATTGGTTCAAATTTAGAAAACAAAATATATTTTATTTTTTATGTGTTTTACCCTATAACTTTTAAGAAGGCCAACTTTAAGCACCCTTACAAAATTGTTTTAATTTTTATGTGTAGGAACACGTTATCAAGCTATATAAATGTAAAAGTTGTCATCGATTTTCAATTTTAAACACAACAAATATAAAGACCACTTTCAATATTATAAAATCAAGAAAATTTACTAATTTGTGATAGGTACTCGGTTAATCTGCTGTCGTTTGCACTTGGAGAACCTGATTTATTTATCTTCGGCTTAAAATCTAATCCTTCACTCATATTTTGAGTATGAAAACCAACAGTAGTTTTCAGCGTAGATATGATGCAAACTAAACAAAGAAATAACAGTAGATCTTTATTGAAAGATTTGATTTAGACCGTTCTACTGTTGTTTGGTTATAACCTATACCATATTTCAGTATTGATAACAATACCTTAACAAATTACCCAACTAACTGAAGTTCCGAGTTCCGAGTAGTACATCTGCCTATAAAACCCGCCACCATCAGACTGCATAACACACCGAAAAGCGATGAAACGCAAAGCGCTATAAAACGCAAGGTGAGCCCATTATAGGTAGGACTGCCTAGAGTAGGGTTACTACTTATTGTTACTAGACTAGGATTTTTTTAAATACAATACAATAATACTTTTTTATATTTTCGTGTGTAAAAAGTATCAATAAATTAATAAATATGGACAACGTAATATAAAATACATTGTTTTGATCTCAAAGTATACATTATACTTTGAGATCGTTTTGATTGTTTTTATCTCATAGTATAAGCAACCTACTTAAGTGGACCACAAAGAAGACACCACAAAAACCAAGACCCGTTAAAAGTGTTTTCTCTACATTGGCCTATCCGGAAGCCAAACAATAGGAGCTGTCAACCCTTTGAAAACAGGCGTCTAAGCCACTCGAACACGGAGATTGTAGCATCACACACACGGGATTTGACCCCATGATTCCTAACCGTAAAAAGTTTGTACCTACTACATCATACATCATACTACATCTATTAGTGAAAATGGATTACTAATAATCATTATTTGAATAAAAATAGAATGACGAAATATCAGATATTATTATAAATAATTAATCTTCTGGATATGGTATATCAGAGGTTAGAGATGTTACAAAAAGAGGAACACGACATGAACAATGAATAGAATGTATCAAGTGACTACCTATTAAAACAAAAGCGGATCATAACATCACCAAAATGCCGAAAAAACAAGTCAGCAATGATAAGCAAAGCAAAGTGTATTTTTCATCTAGTTGATATTATTTAAAACCAAATATATGAACCGTAAACTATGGGTATCCAATGACCAAGTTAATGCAGCTGATTTGTAATAATAAAAAAAGTTTAATATAACAAATAATTGTAATTTCTTTTTTAACAAGCACTTGACCTAAACGCCCTAATAACTAACCCCACGACAAGCCACTTCTTTTCATGTGTAATAATCCACGCAAGGGCATAACTTGTGGTGAGTCTACACATGCCGTATTTCATCGGCAGGATGTGACGCGGCGTTATGCAGTTTTTTTGCACCGGGCTTGATAGAGATTCATGGCTGTCTGGCGCGCTGCGACCTTGCTTTTCCAATTTGATTAGGTATTTTTGTTTTCGCTAAAACAAGATAATTTGCCAGTAAACAGTGCCCGCTGTGAAACATTCGGCAGAATATACGATAAAAGAATCAAATATTGTGAGATAAATGTTTTAGTATGTAGATTTAATTTTATAAACTATAAACATACAACGTGTTCCTTTTGATATCCCATAACTCTAGTCTAGGGTATTAAACAGACCATGGTAAAGAATCAAATTGCATATGAATTATTTTTAAATTATTTTTTTTTTTGTTAAATTTTTTCATACAAAATAATTCTGAAAAGTCACGACTGTTTATGTAAAACACCCTTACTTTTTTATGAATGAACTTTTGAATGAAAACGATTTACTCGTACCTTGATCTACGTACCTTTATCAATGAAACACCCACACACGTCAATGTTTTTTACAAGTTACGCTCTCCCGCTACTTTACTACTACACTTTAGTGTAAGTTTGCCAACGTCTCGCAAAACTAAGGATTCGCCATTGAAATTACGAATAAAAATATATACAGTAGGTAATTTGAATTCGAATAATACTTTTGACAATGCTTTCATTCGCCATAGATTTCATACCGGAGGCAGAATGGTACATTATTCTGCAGGAAGGCAGACAGGAAACATTAAGAAACAGAATATAATAGGGACATTTAAATTTTAAATTATGATACTTTTCACTGGGAGTATGTACTTATTATAATTAATTTGAAAAAGAGAAAGTATACTGCAACTGTACCTCTAGCACAAAAAACTATCGAATTCGAATCGTTTGCGTGTTCGTATCGCCATCGAAATATTTAGTATGAAAACTTAAACAGCGCTCGCGCGGTCAAAACGAGAACTACAAAACAAAGCACGAACTTTGTGTCGTTTGCATTCGATACGCAAACGATTCGAAGTCGATAGTTTTTTATGCTAGAGGTACTGAATGAAATATTTAAAGGTAAAATATAATAATTTACCTTCCCGACGTTTCGATCCGATTGCACGAATCATGGTCGCGGGCAGACTGACTTTAACTTTAAATATTTCATTCGGTTGCAGTAAACCCCGTGTAGTGTTAGGTTTTAAGTGTTAAAAAATGCAACAAGATAGTTTAAAAGCCTATTAACCGAGACTTTGAACGCATGGAATCTTATACCTATTTGATGTTTTTTTCTTATTCCAGCCTCATATCTTTTTCCGTAGCAAATTTTACTCCAATCCCTTTAGTCATTCTGGTGTGATTGAGTTACAAATATCCATAAAAAATTTCGCATTTATGTTTTTAGTAAGATAATATTGTTCTAGCAAAAACTTCTTATACCAAAATTTAACCAACAAAAAGGGTGAAAATATATTCCATTGATTTAAATAAATAAATAAATGTGGACAACATCACATACATTGTCCTGATCCCAATTTGAATAACTATTTAAAGCATTTGTATTTTGGAAACCAGAAACAACGAAGGTACCACAAACACCCAGACCCGAGAAAATGTAGAAAAACTAATTTTTTCTACATTGACCCGTCCGGGAATCCAATCCGGGACCTCGGAGCAGGCGACACCTTGAAAACCGGTGTGTACGCCACTCCGCCGCGGAGGTCGTCAGTGAGTCGGTGCTTGATAATTGTCAGTATTTTTTTGTTTGGCACCTACAAAATTGGCGAATTATGTTGCTTTTTTTGTCACACGAATTATTGTGAATAAAGTTTTTATTATTTTTGAAAGTTGTCAATCCTAGTTTCCAACCCTACGGAATGATTTTTTTTCTTTAAATTTTAAGGGGATAACTCCAAAGGATAGTAAATATGGTTGCCAGATTATTTCACTACCCGTTAAAACCAGTACAAATAACAAAATAAAACTTCAAACAAAAAACTAACTAACCAGGTTTGAGTCGGTGTCAACCAAAAATCACTGACAATCTCAATGGACCGACTCAATTGGTGGCTTATTCATGATTTTCGATAACAGTTTTATTGGTTTACCTTTTATAAAGGTACAGACTTACCTAGACCTAAGTAATTTCGTCAATCTTTAGTACAATCAAAACAGCTACAACGTTATAGCGTTTATTGACCCGATATCCCCGAGCATTTTTCTAGAGACACCTCAATTTTCTATTTCATGAAGCTAGGAGTTATGTTCACTGAAAACCAGACTTGAAATTTACCCGTTTTATACGCACATCTGTATAGACATCCAATCTCGCATTTTCATGTATCATAAAATAGCAATTTGCCCGCGCGATCCGGGGATCAAACCAACTGCATAGGGTGCATAAAAAATACCCACTAAGCGTTCGGCGACTGCCGGGCGCCGGGGTCGAAAGTGAATCGGAAAGGGGTTTCCGATAATTTATGTGTTTGGTAAATAATATCGGAAAGTGAGTAGATAGTTCTCGCTATTTAGTTTAATACCAATTTTTCGAGAGTCGAGCCGAGAATCTGAAAAAACCCTCATTTTTTTTTTTTTTTTAAAGTGAGATAGGTATTTACAGCAGTGCAGGTTTTTTCTTCTTAGCACTGGCCCACACATGTTTCAAAACAGCGGTAGCTTAGGTTAAGATATTGTAAAAGATACATGTGTATCTTAACAACATATTTTCATAAAAGCGCTTCCTGGGGCATATTTGCAGAAATAAAACTGATAAATGAATAGCATTTACGGCGGCGCCTTTCTGCAAGATAAATTCACCAACTCGTCCTACATAATTACGGCCCATTTAGGACGAGTTGCAGAAAATCAAAATAAATAATATTTTCTGTTACTTCATAATGAGAAAAGGTACAATAAGTAGCAAAATTGTTAGTGTGGAGCCGCCCGAGTTTATCTTGCTGATCACAGTCATCGCTACTGAATATTTTAGGGACTCTTTACATACCCACGTCGAGTTCTTCAACACATTTTAACTTTAGGATATATAATATTTGGGGTGGTGGGATCTACCTCTTAGTGGTCCACCCTGGGCAACGGCATCTTTGGTTTTCTAACAAATGATGACTGCTAACAGATCCTTCTGCGGTGGTAGGCTTCGATCGTAAGAGGCCGCCTGGATGCTACCACCCCCTGCCGGAGTCCAGCGCCAAACTGTTTTTCTGGTGTGTGGGAGAACCAGTACCTCTGGGTAAGCTCGCTCCATCTTAGACTTTTTCTTAACCATAGAGTTATAATAAATACTTAAGGATGAAGTCCAGAGCAAGCCCATTGTGTATAAATAAAAGCTTCTGCCTTGAACAAAAAGCTTCTGTCTTGAACAAAAAAATACTGTTACCACCCACTTGTTTTACTAAACTCTGTTTTAGTTTTATTTCGCGATTTCAATACTTAAAACTACAAAATCAACATTTTGTGTGTTTGTTTTATTTTTTCAAAACGAAAATAAAAATATTTTTAAGCACCTACTACTTCTCAAAAAATAACTACTTAGGTACTTAGTTATTTATCTCAAATATACCTAAGAATTAAGAATGCAATCTTAATGTATGTCTCAACGCTGGATAAAAAAAGAAAAAGCGCCGACCTTTCAACTCCCTTACATAAGTCACCGACATACAAGAATCAAATTCATCATAACAGTTCTCGAGATCGCCGCCGCGGCGCCACAAGCAATTTGGAGAGTGGTTCTGATAAAGAGTATTAGTTGAGGACCATTGCGATGGTAAACATCGAATCAATACTTTATCAACGTATTAACCTACCTACTTGAATGATCCTGATGATTTTTATTTAAATAAAATACCCAATGTGTTAGCTATGAATGGTATAATAATATGAACTATCAAGTTGCGCATTTGAACGCGCACGATATTTATCAAATTTTATGATTTTTACCCGACTACGGCAAAGCTAAAAGGAAGGGTAATGATTTTAGCAGTCTATGTATGTATGTATGTGGGTTTCACTGAGCCGATTTTGGTAAATGAATTATCAATCGATTATTTCTATATTATAGTAGATAGTCCGGGTAACGTAGGCTACCTTTTGTTAATAAAGCTACATGGCGAATGCTACAATACTTATATTGGGGTACTTTAAAATAAAAAATGTCGGCATTCATAACGAGTGGGTTATCAAATGAAAGAAGACAAAATCCTGAATGAAACTTTAAACAATATAGCAAATATACAGGGTGACTTTGTAATCATTAACATTTTCGTAATCGTGTAACACTTTTTAAAACTATTTATAAAATTAAAGTAAAGTAAAGTAACAGCCTATAATCATCCCACTGCAGGGAAAAGGCCTCCATCATTGAATTCGAGTTACCACAGCAATGATGGGTGCTGGCATAATCACCACGCTTGCATACGGGTTGGTGATCACAAACCCGAGCAACGTTCGAAAATTCGAAACTTTTTGTTGCCCGACCCGGAATTCGAACCTGGGACCCCGATATCTTGGCCCGGTATTTAAACCACAAGACCAACGGGCGTTGCGTTGCAAACTATTTATGGTTGAATATAATTAGTGCTACTTTTTTTTTGTTAGCTTACTTTGTGACCGATTATTTATGAACCTACTCGCAAATATGTATATGTATTCCAAGTCCCTGTAGGGGAATCTAGGTTAAGTAAGCGTCAGCTGTAGTGACGCACGCGCAACTTGTGTATAAATTAATGCGAAAACTAAATAAAGATTGGTTCTTGTTTAAACGGCGTTACGAGTATTATTTCGATATCAACCCGATATCATCCCGACACGCACAAGTAACTTACAAGGAGTTACATCCCTTTTGGACTTTATTTGTTTACCTAACCTAACCTAACCTTTTTCTTTAACAAGTTGCAAAGGAAAGGCCCTCATTATTACTGTCGGTTAAAAATCATAAGCGAATGACTAAACCTAATTACTATTAATGTCACGCGCATGACGCCCGCCGTCAACACCGAATGACTCACCCAGGGAATAGAACCGCAACCCTTCCCTTAGAACAACCAATTAGGTACTTTCAATCTATATTTAATTTTCGAATGACCCTTAAATAATGATTTCATTGTAAAATTTTAGGCGTCTATGTAAGCTTTTTGTTACCGTCTCATGTCTCGAAATTGAGAGTTGTGTAAGGGTGCAATAATCCGTCCGTTTGTGTCTTAAAAATTAAGAGGAAACAAACACTACGGGCGAGAGAATTGAAAAATAGGTATTTGTAAAATCTATTGCTGTCGCGCAGTGCCAAACGCATTCACCGCAGAGTGTGATAGAGACAACTGCTTCCTGGACCGAAAATACCTACCAAAAACACACCAAATCAACGTTTCGTAGTCCCCCAATTACTTTTCCAAAACTAGACCGATTTAATGCTCATATCTTTTTTATTCATTAATTTATGGAAAAACAGAAAACATAGAAACATGCTAATAGTGGCCATGGATTTTTGTAATAAAAATTATTGCTCTACTGACTTTATCCAGGGAGGAAACAGGGCACTACGTTTGTATGGAAAAAAGGCCCGTGTGTTTTCTCTTAAGTACCAGAATTCTGTAATTTAACGGAGACATAATGTATGTACCTATATCAAACACGCCGATAAAGCAGTAAAAACCTTAAAGTACACACAGAAGACCGTTAAAATAAAAAAAATAACATGTGAATATAAATCCTGTCGGTAGTCGGTATTTGTCAGGTAAATGCTTTTTTTTTAATTCAAGCATTCCACTTCTGTCAGCTTAACATCATTTATTTACATTTAGAACTTAAGTTAATACTAGTTACTAACAAAAAGAGATAATACAATTCCTTAAATGAAAACTTTTTGTCTGTCTTTATTAGAACTTAAGAAAAAAAAATTCAAGAATTGTGTGTTAAATTTTTACCAGCAATTACCTATTCAAAATGCAATAGCCTCCTGGCTGTAGTCGCAGAACGTTTGGACGGACCGTTTTTGGGGCTCTGGATGTCACTGCACGCACCAGTACCCAGCAATAATTATATATAGTAACATAGTTTTAAGAATGGATTGTTACTAACACGAATGGACTTATGTCTGAATAAATGAATTTGAATTAAAAAATATAAAAAAATTAAAGCAAACAGAGAATTTGTTTTTTTTTTTTCAATTTACTACAATATAAGTACTCATTCCAATTTATTACCTTACACATATAAGTTTATACTGCGCTCAGGACGTTAATTATCCAATTTCCTAGATTTCTAACTGGCAGAGTCGGGTTTGTGAACGTTTAATGGGCAATTTGCGTTCCACAGTTTGCTAATTGAGTCGCATTTGATTAGAACTTGTGCTATATGGTAACATAATATAAGCTTTTGGAATGTCGCGGATTCTGGATCAAGATGAAACCACCTTGGTTATTAAGTAACATTTTACTGTACATGTGTGTTTGGAGTTCAGCATGTAGAAACTGATGCGGTCTTGAGCCGCTCTTTTTACTGTACATCCATAAGTATCTTATGCCCAATATGTTTACTTCATTAGCCAACTTTACATCCTCACTTAACTTTTAGGGGTGGTGGGATCTACCTTATAGTGGTCCACTCTGGGCAACGACATCTTTGGTTTTTCCAACCAATTATGACGGCTAACAGATCCCTCTGCGGTGGTAGGCTTCGTAAGAGGCAGCCTGGATGCTACCCTGCCGGAGTCCAGCGCCAAACAGTTGTTCTGTGTTCCGTTGGTGTGTGGGAGAACCAGTGCCTCTGGGTAAGCTCGCTCCATCTTAGGCCGTACAATTAAGTATGTAGTCAAGAGCAAGCTCATTATTTATAAAAAAAAACCTACAATATGAACAGCATTATGTACATTATTTTGATCACAAGTTATAAGCTATTTAACTACTTGTATTTATGGATATCAGCAACAACAAATCCGGGAATCTAGCAACCAGTTGATAAGCGTTGCCCATCTTCTTCTGTCCGTCTCCTTCTAGATAATAAACATATGTTTGACATAATATGTAAAATCAGTAAAATCAGTTTTATTTCTGCAAAAAGGCCCCTGGAGGTGCTTTGGCACGTCCCAATATTTAAACCTACCACTGCTTCGGGACAAATGTGGGCTAGTGCCGAAAAGAAGCAGCGCAAGAAACTCGGTCACTATTGTCAGCCTCTTTTTAAATAAATATGTTTACATAAGATATATGCCAGTGCGAGCTGGGACAATTTAAAGCCACACGTTCCTATCATTTATATAATCATTAATAGTATAATAGCCCTTTTTCATTAAAGTTACTTGATACTATACTATGATATATTATACAGGATGAAATTTTAACCACCTTCCAAATTTTAATATATCAATCTACGAGACAAAACAAAAATGACGTATTTTTTTTTTGGTATAGCCTAGTACAAAAATGTCAAGGTAAAGCACTTAGAAAATGTCCGCAAAAAATCTAAATTTTTTGATACGGCCGTCTAGCAACACTTTTTTTACACGATTCACATCTCATTCATTCATTACGATACTAATTATACGTTTTTGATTTTCCCTTTATACCTTATCAGGCTTAGGAACGTAAAAATTGAAAATTATACTGCGAAAAATATTTTGCGGGTGAAAGCTTGATTTACATTTTTTACTTCATAAATGGGCTCTAAATACGATACCGATCGCCTATAAAAATTTTAGAAAGTGGTTTAAATTTCACCCTGTATAAATCCACTGCTGGTTACAAACCTCTTCAAAAGCAAGGCAAGTTAGCGATCATAGTTGGTTCAGAAGCAAGACACTGCAGTGTGCCTTTTTCTAGCAGTACGTACAATCAGAAGCAAAAATATGTATACACTTTTGAGCAACGTTGACTCTTAGTACAACGATATAAAATCAGTTAAAATCAGTTTTATTTCTGCAAATAGGCCCCAGGAGGCGCTTTTACACGTCCCAATATTTAAACCTACCACTGCTTCGGGACAAGTCTGGGCTAGTGCCGAGAAGAAGCAGCGCAAGAAACTCGGTCACTATTGTCAGCCTCTTTTTAAATAAATTTTTACAAGGTAAGGTAATTTTTACAAGGTTTAAGCAAGTACGAGCTGGGACAACTTAATGCCATACATTTCTATCATTTAAATAATCATTAACAGTGTAATAGCCCTTTTTCATTAGAATAACTTTAACATACGATTTAAGTTTATGTACAGGGAGTTCAGCAATATCCTTTGGTAATTTGTTGAAAATACGGATACAATTTCCCATAAACGATTTTCCTACTTTTCGCAGTCTGAAGCCTGGAACGGCAAGTTTATCTTTATTTCTAGTATTAAAATTGTGTACGTTACTTTTCTTAAGAAATAAATGTATGTTCTTACGAACGTAAACAATATTCTCGAGAATGTATTGAGAAGACACTGTAAGTATATTAATCTCTTTGAAGAGCTCTTTCAGCGAGTCACGGGGTCGAAGGCCGTAAATAGACTCATTCCAATAAGGTTGGTAAAACAAAAAGTTTATTGTTTTAATAATCAATGGGCTTGCTCGTGACTACTGATACGTGATACTTAACTCTACGGTTAAGAAGAAACTAAGTTGGAGCGAGCTTCCCATAAGCAGCCTATTCACTCTTGCTTTAAATTTTAGCTTATTTTTCGGGAAAACAGGCGCAGGCAGGGCATTCTTCTCTTTGGCGGAGATTAAACTTACTTTTGAGGCTTTAATAGCTCTAATAGTATTATTAGGGCGGCCTCACGGTAGACTGAAGTCAAAAGTCTCCATTTGTCGTATCCCCAGCCATTTCACACTCATGCAAATGTGACCGGAAGTGCACCGCGCCCGCCCTAACCACGCAGCGGGCGGGCGGCACATCCGGCCAGCTAAATGCTCACTTTTGTATGTCTTTAATAGCGCCACTTGAATTTCTATGGTCAGTGCAACTGAAGTATAAGAACGTATAATGAATTGTAAAAAGGGTAAAAAGAACTGAATTTTGCACATGGCCAGTAATATTTCGCCTGTTACCGTGTCGGAAAACCAACAAAACTATTTATATACTCTAGAAAAAGAAAACAAAGAATGTTATGTACACTTTTTTTTATTATAACATTACGTAATAAATACTTATTTATAGTTAAACAGGACAACGTCTGTCGGGTCCGCTAGTCCCTAATAAATTAGAAATAACAAAACTATACAACTGTAAAGTTTTAACAAATAAACGTCCTTTGAATCGTCTCAATCCAGTATTTAGTTTCACTCGTATAACGTGTCATAGTTGAAAGTTATTTAAATTAGAAAAAGCAATTGAACTTACCCAAAATGTTGTAGAGTTTATCAAGGTTAATAGTACCTTACCTGAAACAAGGTAAACACAAATTTAGTTAGGTTAAGTAATAACAATACATATTGTAAACCTTAACTTTTTGAGTTAGACTTATACATTCTTAGATATTAAAAGACTAAGTCGTGTTACTTGAATATTCCATTGAATTCCATATTCAAGCTTAGTTGAAATTGTCCTCTCCTTGCAGAATATCTATGGAAAAACTAACATCTTTTTTGTATGGGACTTTATCTAGATCTTATTTTTATGTAATAATAATATAATAATAATAATAATACAATAATCTATTTATTTCAAAGAACATGGTACAAAAAAGGTCGTAGAGGTAAGTAGATTCCGACATATTCTGCCATTATTTCCTGGCGTAGAAATATAAAATGTTACAATATTAAAGTAGATTTTACATTAAATTTAAACATTGAATTATTAAATTAGGATTAATTATTAATGCATATATTAATTATTTATTTCTCTTGCGTCGTCCGTTATTAAAAGTCAAAGTGGTTATTATTTAATTTTATGTCATTGTATTCCTTAAGGGAATAGTAGTACTCTTGTAGCAGAAAATTGTGTAATTTATGTCTAAATTTGTTCAGTGTCAGTGCTCTTAATTTAATGGGTAATTTACTATATATTTTAATAGCATTGCAATAGACATTGTTGTAATATATTTTCAGTCTTTGATTTGGTATGTATAATTTAAATGGGTCTCTGCTATTACTCTTACCAAGCACCGTATAATTTAGGGGGAAGAGCTGAGGATGTTTCTTAACAAAAGTGCAGATATCCAATATGTACTGGCAAGGAAGCGGTAGAATCTTTAACCTCTTAAAAAGTGGTTTACAGTGGTCTAGATAGCCGGCGCCACATATGGCTCTAATGCATTTTTTTTGAACTCTGAACTCTGAACGAAGGTAAATGCACCTTACTACGAGTAGTAAGTAGTGTTAACAGTTACTTTTAATTTCTAATCTAAACGAAAGATAAGATTTTCAAGTTGATGTTGAATTGTTGATGTTTTAAATACATTTCAGCTTTTAATAGAAATATTTTAACAGAAGATAAATCATTTTCTGTCCCCCTGTAAATAGGCAATTACTTGTAATCTATACTAATATCATAGTGCTGAAGAGTTTGTTTGAACGTGCTAATCTCAGGAAGTACTGGTTAGAATTGAAAAAATATTGACGTGACAACGTCTTAAATTAGGTTGCGGCTGGGAGTCACTTATGAAAAAGTGTAACGCTCGGTAACGTTACGATGAGTCACCGAACGAGAGAGAGGCCCGCCGAATGCCTTGCGTCTCTCTCCCACTCAACTATGATCGGTCTGCCGCGCGCGCAGCACTAGAGAATTAGGCGCATTGAATCGGCGCATGCTTGTGTCTCTGTCTTTGTCTTTCTCGAACGTTCTTGGCGTTGGAAAAACAAGAAAGCGTCATAATACAAGTTCACACGTGTGGTTAAAGTATCGTCAGCTGTGTCTGTAGTGAAAATGTGGAGTGCTTAGATTCGTCATTTACAACAACTACAACAATAAAGGTAAAAATTGTACACTGATATTTCATTAGTTAGTTAAGTTTAAGTTTACATGTACAATGTTTTAGTAAACAAAATATATTTCTATAGTTAAAATTTGTGCAATTCTTATTTTCATTCAATTCCTTGTTCCTATTGTGCAATTTAATTATATTCATATCAATAAATATTCTACCGAGAAAAAGACGTTGTCACGTAAAATCTTCGCCTGTAAAACCGACTTTACAGGCAACCATTTTTTTTTCTCAACGTTTTATTTCATGTTTTAAAAGTGTCTTTTTTTAAATATTAAGGATATTAAATAAAAATATAATTGGGATGCGTTAGAAAGGCAGTTTCAATAAACAAACTTTGCCAGGACCTCAAAAGCGGTGCGTCCTAGAAAAAATAAATCGTTACTAAATAGAAGTTTATCAAATTATCTTCTAAATGGAAGCTTGTCAAATGGTCTACCAGTCTATATTGATTTAATCCACCAGTCAGCTGCGTAGTGTTGTTGCAACACACCTGTTACCTTTTTCTGCCTGAGATACGGGTCTATGCCCAGTTTAGGGAGTACTTTTGTACTGCTTAATATAGTTGATAATGTCATATCAGTGTAATTCCATACACTTTTTTTTATGTTGGATAATCCGTTTATCGAAGAAAGGCTTAGGCTATAAAACAAACGGAGAAAACTATTCATATTAAACGGGATCATAATAACAGAAAATGGCGCGGACTAAGTCGTGGGCAACAGCCAGTTTTTAATAACGATACAAAAGTAGTGATTGTCAAGTTGTTGTTGGTGCTTTAAATACATTCCAGCCTTTAATAAAAATATTTTCTGATGATATATCATGTTCTGCCTGCCCTACCTCTTTTAACCCTCCACAAGTTTACTCACGTGTTCTTTTACTTAGGTTATATATTAAGTCGACGTGTGAAACGATTGCTCATACCACTATCTCTTCCAGTTCATTGGTGCTCATCAATTATGTATATCTCGCCCCAGTTTGGAAGACTTGAGAACTGTGGTAAGATAGAATGGTCCTGCTTTATAATATAAAAAGTTTTTAACGAAAAGTCTTGATTCTCTTAATGGCACCAATTTGTCGATTATGATGTAACAAATATTTGCATATCTATACTAATTATAAAGCTGAAGAGTTTGTTTGTTTGTTTGTTTGTTTGATCCGGAAGTACTGGTTCGAATTGAAAAAATATTTTTGTGTTGGATAGTCCATTAATCGAGGAAGGTTTTAGGCTATATAACATCACGCTGCGACCAATAAGAGCGAAGCATCAGTGAAAAATGTTGCAAAAACGGGAAAAAATATTAATGTTAATCGCGATCATATAAACAGAAATTGACGCAGACGAAGTCTCAGGTAACAGCTAGTTTCTTCATAAACTTGATTCAATTTGTCTATTAGTTAAATAGATATTAGGCCTAATAATCATGTGTTTTGATTTCCATTATCAGTTGTTACAACAATAACGTCATCAGTAAGGGTGTTTTGCCTTTACCAGGAACTGTGATTCAGCGACCCCTTGCCGAAGGGAAATAGTTTCGAATGATATATGTTATAGGCCGCTTGATTCACGATTATTGTGATCATTTTCGCTTATACCTACTCAGCAGTTTAATTTGTTGTTATGTAACGGATATATATACAAAAAATACGAGGAAGTTCTGAATTTAAGACGTAAAACTATTAGCTGACAAAGTCGCGGGCGGAGACCGCGACTTTGTCTGTCTGGGAATACCTAGGTAATATTTATCTCCTTAAAAATCACTTATTTTTTTGTGATCGCCATCTGTTTTTCTATAAACGAAACCAAAATATATTGATTCAATATACGAGTACAAACTATCAATATTTCAATATCAATAAATTCATGAATAAATTTTCTTGATTAACCCTTTCAAGGGATGTTTCAAAAACAGAAACTATTTAATTATAATATTTTAGGGTCAGTTGCTCCAAAGTGGTGGAAGCTTTTTGTCGGTTCAATGTTTTGTAAAAAAAAAGTCTTAAATATCTCTTATACAATGTGTCAACTGTACCTACACAAAAAAACAGAAATCGTTCCACTTGGTATACAATTATGGATGTTCATAGGATGGTGAGTTGAGAATCTCTTTTATTTTCATCAATTAAGAACGGCCAATGAACACTTCAAGTGTCTGCAGAATATAGAATATCGCTTCTAAACAAAAAGAACACAGCGACCCTTAGCCACAAGAGCTAAGTTCGGCTTGGAACCAAAGCTATGAACTACGAGTAGTGCCAACCAACTGCCAACAATGTAGAAACGATAGCTATTACTGTATAGTTACAAACTACTCTGTGTAATGTGCAAGTTGGTACCCTCAGGTCAGGTGGGCCGGACAGATGTCGGGCTTGTTACCAACTTTAGTGCGGGGCGATTAGTTCTTGTATGCAATTGATACTGTTGACAAGTGATGGACTCATTAAAACTTCAATTGAAACATGATTTCATAGGACATATTTTAATATTGTTTGGTTTTTAACTAACAAAAAAAAGGATAGTGATTCAATTAGTTTAGTTTTTATTAAGTGGTTTGAGTATGAAATAGGTATTGACCAATTTTGAATATTGTTTGCTCCATAAAATTGGTGCAGCTAAAAGTTGCACTCGGTCAAATTTAATAAAATCATCACTAAGAATAGGAAATCAGGGTGAGCACCTAAACAAAAAAAATGTTTATACATAATTTAACGGACAACATATTATAGTTATAGGTTTTCCTCTTGTCTAATAACTTATAGTGAAGATTTATGTAGCATATTTTTATAAGTAAGTAAAAAGTAACAGCCTATAATCATCCCACTGCAGGGAAAAGGCCTCCATCATTGAATTCAAGTTACCTCAGCAATGATGGGTACTGGCTTAATCACCACGCTTGCCAAATGCGGGTTGGTGATCACAAACCAAGCAACGTTCGAAAATTCTAAATTTTTTTTTTTTTTTTTTATAAGTATTGTAAATTAAAACATAGGACAAGCTCACTCTGAATATGATTTTCTTTTTTTGACAACAAAAAAATCATAACTGTCAAATATTTTTCTTTATGCACTTCACATGACTTAAATTTAAATTTTAACTAATAAAACTGTAATTTAGTAAACATACAAAACAAGCTAGAATGACAAATAATAAATGTAATCAAGGATGTCCCTCGATCTTAACACGTGAATAATTAAACAAAAAATAAATGAAGCCGTAACACCTCAGAGTTAACCAGTTGCCAAGTCATTGTTTATTAACAATACAAAACCCGATTAAGCGAAGGTGGGTAGGGTTCAAAAGTTACGAAATTGAAACGGTAGGGGCGCGCACAGAAAAAATCCAAAAAAGTATTTAATATGTAGATAACTGATTGTTATATTATTACTTTATTTGACTTAAATCTTAAAACATTATTGATCACTCAACCCCCAGGAGGCACTCGGGTGCCACGATAACAATTGATCTCAATTGTGTCTGGAATAACTCACGATCGAGGGAATATTGTTTAAATAAAATATGATAGTTATAATGATTTCAGGGATTACAGTTCTACATGGTTGAAAAAAAAAATACTCAAAATATTAATTAGAAAAACTTATCAGTTTTGCATAAAATTTTTCAACTAAATAAAATGGTGAATGAATGAATTTAGAAAACCTCACAAACATTGTTCTCATCCCAAGCACTTGTTTTGGGGTAATCTGTAAATATGTAGGTACCATAAAGAAACAGTCCCTAGAAAATTAGAAAATTATTTTCTTCTACGTTTCCACGTCCGAGAATGTAACCTGGGAACCTGGATCTGCCGATGCCTTTCGGCATATACGTCAGTATACTAATGGTGATCGTTACAAAAATAATATACACATTAGCATACCGATTGTAAACTCGTTATCGAACAATTTAAATGAATAATATTTCAGTTTCTCTTCATAAAGGTCTTATTCTCAATTAGATTTTTTATTTATGACATTAAAATTTTTTTGAATTTTTGTAGCGTCATTCTGTTTCGTATTTCTTCTTTTACAAAATAACATATTTAAATCGTATACCGATTGTGAACTCGTTATCGAACGATTTAAATGAATAATATTTTAGTTTCTCTTCAAAAAGGTCTTATTTTCAATTAGAATGTTTTATTTAGGACATTAAAAATTTGTTGAATTTTTGTAGCAGTCATTCCGTTCCGTATTTCTTCTTTTACAAAAAAAGTTCTCATTCTTAATTCGAAATTTTGACATTTGAAAGTAAAACAATATAATGAGACTGCGTTATAAAGCAGCAGCCCTGGCAGTATTTAACAGGGGCGGCATGTTAATCATTCAAGGCACAGTAACGGTGACAGCGAAATTAGACTTTGATGCGAGCCGAATTGTGAGGTGAGCGTGCGACGCCGACAATCGCCTAGTAAGGTACGTGGCATTAATTTGATTGCAATTTTTGCTATTACTGTTATGTGTTGTTGACTAGCAAATAAGAAAAAGAAAAAAAAAATTAGGTAGGTATTTGTCGAGACCCAGAGATCGACTTGGCCGATCAAAAGTGTAGGTACATAAAAAAGAGGTAACAAAAAAACAAGGTAAAAAGTATACAAGAACACAAACAAGGAATTTTTTTTATTTAAAAAAACAACACTTTTTCAATTTATTCATATCATTCTCTTACCCTATCATAACGAAATAGTTTTAACGGGGATTGAAATGAAAGATACATTTTACGGATTTAGCTCACTTTTATCAGGGATTTACACTATTTTTGTTTATCGAAAATACGTTCTGTAAGACACAGACAGCCTAATCTTATTTTGTTGTTGGGCACTGATAATTTATCTGCATACTATGGTCGGCTTACTTTCATATTTTAGTGTTTGCACTTTCTGTGTTAGTGCATGTAGTGTGGCGTAGGTAAGCGAGCGAAAATTAATAGCAAAACATTTTTTAATTCATATTAAATATCTCGCAAAGTAACGGAGTCTAATTTTTTTTTCCATTTCAATGTAGGTATAATGTTTGCATATATAGAAGAAACCAGTATGTTTAACCGAAATGTTTGGAAATTCGTATTTTTTCAGTATTTTACCATTAGTTTCATAGGATAAATACTAAAACAGCCAGTAGAACTATATGCCGCGTGTACCTAGCACCCAGGATTTGTTCATGAAATCTCTTGGCGTAGTCAGAAAATCTGCCAAGTTCGTTTCAAGGAATCCACACTGAAAGTTTTGATCTTCGTACTCTGTGGTCGCTCGGGAGTCTAGAGTTACATCCGAACACGTCCGAAGCGTGTCGGGGATCTTCGGCTTTGTCTATTCAAAATTCGAACGTGAAGTTTGAAGATGGAGTTCTATCTGAAAATGATATGTCGCTGCATTTTGTTGAGTTTGGAGATATAGAATTTGCTCTGGTATAGAATAACTACAGTAGAATCCGTTTATTATGACTCCGCCTTTATTGACTAACCGCATAATATGAAGTATATAATTGCTCAGCAAAGTTTGGTTTCCACAATATACAATTCTTTATAACTAAGACGGATATAGTGTCTTCGCTTATACTGACATGTCGCTTATTGTGACAATAAAATGTATTATTCTTTTTATTGGAATAAATTACTTTTGACTTATCCCTTTTTTTGTGATTTGTGAATAAAATTGCATCTCAACGTCTACGCGTCGTCGTAAAACGTTTACGATTGAGCAAAAAGGTGCAATAATATGCATATTAGAAAATAGCGAATCAAACTCATCTCTTGCAAAAGAAATTTGGGGTTGGTCATTCGACAATCGAACAAAAAATAGGAGATTGAGCTGAAATGCTTTGTATGACATGCGCTTAGTATGACGTATTTGTTATTTCCCTTCGATGTCATTATAAACGGATTCCACTGTATGTTTTAAGGGATCCTAAGGAGTGTCTAGTACCTAGTGTTTTTTTGATAGAGCTTAAATAGACAACGATTCGAAAAATTTACTTTTTTAAGTGAATTAAGGTAGAAACTTAAAATAAATTAAGTAAAGATGAAAACTGCTTCACCCTTCATAAAGATGTCTTAAGAGACGACTGAAGGCCTACTGTCAAAAGCAAAGAAAAGAGGCTTTGCTCTAATACCGCTGCTGTTTGCGATAGCTAACCCATCTGCAAAACATGGCGTCCAGTTGTGTTCTCAAAGGGCTAGTGGCGATAACGACATGGTGTTAGGGATTTTAACCCATAGACCATCAAACACATTAAAACGCTATTAGAAGTACACCTAATGTGTTTATTAAAATATAAAATAATAATGATAAAAATTGTGTTTTTTTATACATTAGGCTTGCTCTTGATTTCATACTTAACTTTACAGTTAAGAAGAAGCCTAAGATGGAGCGAGCTTACCCAGAAGCACAGGTTCTCCTACACACCAGCGGAACACAGAAAAACTGTTTGGCGCTGGACTCCGGCAGGAGGGTGGTAGCATCCAGGGGGCCGCGGGGGGCAAGAGGCCGCTCTTACGAAGCCTACCACCGCAGAGGGATCTGTTAGCCGTCATCATTGGTTAGAAAACCAAAGATGCCGTTGCCCAGGGTGGACCACTAGGAGGTAGATCCCACCACCCCAAAAGCTATTGAGTTGATTTGTCGTATTGTATCGGCATATTAGAACATAGCACCACACTCCTCTTCGTATGGGTGTCGTAAGAGGCGACTGAAAGAGTACCACTAGAAGCCGAAGTCGTCTTCTCTCCACTGGCCAAACTGCGATCGCCAGACAATCGTGGCGATTATGCCAACTCTTTTTTGGAGAGGTCTGTCCCCATTGTTGGATTAATAGCATGGTAAAGATGGCGACGATTTGACAACTCCTTTATTTCGGCATTTTAAAATTTATTTGTTCGTCATTTGTCATAGGTAAACCCATGGTAAACCTATATAATATTAACCTCTCGATTGTATGTAATTCCAGACACAATAGAAATCAATTGTTATCGCGACCGCCGGCGGTCTTATGATCCTGTAGGAGTGAATATTCAACAATTTCATAAAGTTTATTCTGCATGTAATGAAATCGATCCATATGTTTAAAAATATCTAAAGGTGGGATTAAAAGGAGACCGAGCACAGTAACCGCAATTTTACGACATTCAGTACACTTAAATATCCCAACATTTTATATCCAATACATATAAATAACAATTTATATGTATATATTTTAATTCATCCCTACGAATAAAACTCCCATCAGAATCGCAATTACTGCAACTGAGCGTCATTTTATGGACCCTCTCGTTCACCTGTCGAATCTATTTAAACATTGACAAGGGATTATGTCTCCAATCGCCTTGACATAAGGTTCAGTTTAAGGTTATTGGGGAGAGCAATAAAAAGTAACTCGTCAGAGAGTTTTAGTAAGATTGAAAACTCGCACGTTGCATTACAATTAATTTTATAGGTTTGTTGAAGTTATTTTAAATTGTAGTTTTTTCGAGCTATATTATTGGACATTGATGTTGATTTTATTTTATTAATGTTTTGTAAAGTTTTTATTTTAATACTCTTCGCCGCCTTTCCCTCTCAACTCTAAATCAACTATCCGCTACATATTTTTTTTAAATAAATGTGGACAACATCACATACATTTCTGATCCCAATTTGAGTAACTATCTAGCACTCGTATTTTGGAAATCAGAAACAACGAAGGTACCACAAACACCCAGACCAGAGAAAATGTAGGAAAAACTGATATTTTCTTCATTGACCCGTCCGAGAATCGAACCCGTGACCTCGGAGCAGGCGACACCTTGAAAACCGGTGTGTCGCCACTTCGCCACAGAGCAAAGAATTTTTGTCTTAATTTTCTTTGCCACGGAGGTCGTCATTACATGAAGATTCTCTGGAAGAGATCCTATTACTAACGCCTAAATGGTACCAATATTGTGTTACAATTAATTTGTTTAATGTGCAATAAATGTGCATAAGATACGTTATGAATTAAAAGCAAACGTCAACTATGGCTTTACTTGGGATACTAGTTTGGACAAAATCATAAGTCGCTGAACACCAAGTCTCAGTAACTATCCGTCCAATCCCTTTAGAAATCTCTTGCAAACAGACAAAGTTAGCTAAATTTGACATGGTAATATGCGTTCATCGATTTATGATGCTGGCCAGACTTTGATTAGGCTCTAACTGTTTTACACTATGGTAAGATTTGCTATAAAAAACGTTTAACAAACTAAAGAACATAATGTATAATATAAAAAAAATTGTAAGCTTAAAAAAAATTTAAAGTTTTGTTTACGAATTGACACTACGGAAAGATATGTTACAAAAAATTTATGACCTTACCCTAAAAATAAAAGAGTCTATAATATCATAAAACTTTAAGCTCTTTTCACCTTTTGACAACAGCACGTCAACCTACCACCACAAATCGTCAAATTTTGTCAATTGATATTAATTATTATTGATTTCCTTTAACTTTTTAGGTAGGCCTGCCGTTGTCTGCACTTCACACGATCAACAACATTTAAAGTATGGTTTCCTTCTTCCAATGAACCTATTAAAAGCAGAGTTGATGTTACTTCATCATGTTAACATTTTTAAACAACTAATTATTACTACCAACTTGCACGGACTTCGATAAAACACTTTAACAGCAGCTCCTTCGTTTGTGTCTAGTGAATTACAATTTCAGCAAACAAAAGTGAACCTTTTTCGAAATTTCCATAAAAATGGCTGCACATTAAACATGGCTAAACACGATGGTTATGTAGCAATAAAATGAACACGGCGTTAGCAGCGCCGCCTTCCGGTTGCGCCGGAACCCCACCGATGTACACCCATCGGCCAAAACACTTACCCAAAATCAGTTCTTGTGTCATTCATATAAGAACCATAGTGTTATTTCTTCATGAGGTAGACTGTATTTGCGATTTCTGTCTGTATGTAATTTTAATGCCTTGTACGACTAGCGCGGATTTAATTTTGTGGAAAATGTAAATGCAATTCAAAAGATATGAGCGGAAAGCTAATCAATTTTTAATCATTACCTACGAGTATTTGCACCGTTAAGTGTTTCTCATTCTAAGGGTGTCCTAAGAGGCGACTAAACCATTACTGGCAAATAAAGACTAACAACTTCTCGTCTCCATTGGCCAAACTACAATAACCAACCTACCTGACGTTATCCTGGAGAAGCCTACGTCTTGAAGTGAAATATTATTGACTGATAATAATGTTGACATATTATATCCCCTTTTTTGTTACGTTGTGTTTATCTTTCTTATATAGACATCGCCCAGAACTACTTAATCACCGCGAAAACATTTGCATATAGTAGCTGCCCGCGACCTTTCATAAGTCGGTTTACCTAACCAATCAACGATTGATGCGCAGTCGCTATTGCAGAACCATTTCTCGTTATATTTCCCAACCACTACTATTTCAGCAGATCAATTTTTGAGCGTTGTTTCTTCTACGGATATAATTTTTCTCTAACGTCTTCTCATCTCACGTCATAACATATAAACTACAAGATACACTATACCATTCAAAAACGTCAATTTATACTGTCAAATTTTAAAATTAGGCATGTAATGACTTATGTGTCATTATGCCAACTACAATGCAAATTTAACCTTACGGTGCACAACTTAAAGTAGTATGCTACTAAGTTGAAGAGCACCCAAACATTCAGTTCCTAATTTGATGTGGACGTTGTTTTAAGGCCAATTATATTTATCTAGTATTTTATTTTGTTTCATAATACTTGCTTGTTTCAGAAAAAATTGGGTTGCAAATATCGCTTAACTTATAACTTAAACCATACTTAGAATTGTACACAGAACATCATAGTAACGCGAATGTTCTTAGTGCGCTAATAATGTTCTAATTACCGCTGAAATATGAAATGGTAACGAAAGCTGTAATTGTGCCTGTAAAAGGAGACTTTGCTTGTAAAGTGCTGTTTTAGGACACATTACGCGATCCGGTTGTGTGGACGAGTAAATGTGATGATAAATTTTAATATAATGGACGTTTTTTAATATAAATGAGAACGCATGTAATTAATTAATTGTTTTGAAAATTGTGCAACGAAAACTGTAAGCGAAAGATCTTATGAAAAGATTTCATAGTTTCTTTTGCATATAATCAAGCCAAAAGCAAGCAATTTTACACACAATCTTTACTGACGTATTAAAAAATGTTGATTGAAACAAGTGCTTAATTAGTTGCTGAATATAGGATCCCAATAATGTATCTCTGTCTGTACGTACTGTCTACGTTGAATTTTATTTAACAACTAACATAATGTTAAGTTTAGTAGTAAATTTCTAATACGATATTCAACGATTTATGAATACGACATTCAAGAAGTGATTGTAGGTACGAGTATGTATGGTGAAAAGTAAAATAAAAGTGAGGTTTTTTTGTCCACTATCAAGGAAAATTACAAATAATGTATTATAATAACGATTCAACTGTCAAAATATTTGGGGTATTAAATTTCAAGGTATACCTGAATATTTAAGCGTTTCTACATTTGTACAACTGTCAAGTTTTGTCATAACTGGCACCCAAAACAAATCCGACCCCTAGTGATGGTCAAATTACCGCTTACATTCCTGTTATTGCAATTCCATCCTTAGGGCGTTGTTAATAGAATCTAATGATAGCTGGTGTTTTTGACCAATGGCTCACTTGTCATTCAGGTACAGTCAGGATAATTTGTAAAGGCATTATTCGCACCTGGGCGCTGACCGCGAACAGAGCAATATAAATTAATATAGGGATTACTGCGGTTGAGTAAGATGGCGCTTTTTGGTAAGTTTGATTTACTTTTTATAAAACTACTTAGTTGTTGTTTGCCCGCGGCTTTTTCCCAAGGTCTGTTTGTTATTCACCGCGCATTTCGACCACCTGACAAACGAAGCCCACGCTGTGTAACTATTATATTAAACAGCATGTCAGTGTTATTTGAATTTTTTCATTATTTAAAACAGACTTAGAAAATAAAAATAAAATTAGACTTCATTTTGAATTAATCCTGGTCCTGGTAGAATAAACCTTACACAGAATACGTCCGTGTGCGTCAACAGCGAGTTTCAAATTGAATAGCTGAATTATATTTTATATTTTTTCCAATTTTTTTTTTGGAAAAAAAATTAAAACAAAAACACTTCGAAGATATTACACACAGTGGTTATGTAACGTAGGCTTCGTTTTACAGGACGTTCAAAATGCACGGTGTATATCTGGTTTGCAAATTTCATCAAAACCAATTCAGTGCTTTAGGCGTAAAAGCGTAAAAGAGATGTCTTTTCATTTATCGCGTTAATAAAGTGAAGAAGCTTTTTTTTTATTTATTTCAGACTAAGTGTCCAGACTAAGCTATACTACAAACAATGAAGAGTTAGTAGCCTAGAGTGAAGTAAGATAAACAAAACATAATAAAAGTAATTATATAAAACTTAATTAGCTTTACAACGCGTTCTTTTTGATATCCCATAACTCTAAGGTTATGTTTTATAGATAAAAATAATATAAAACGCCCTAGAACATGTGGTTCAAAAATCAATAGTTTCGAATATAATATCAATTTTAGTTAAATTTGTTAAAAAAAATGTAACCAGTATGGCGAATCCTTAGTTTTGCGAGACGTTGGCAAACTTACACTAAAGTGTAGTAGTAAAGTAGCGGGAGAGCGTAACTTGTAAAAAAACATGGACGTGTGTGGGTGTTTCATTAATAAGTAGGTATGTTTTACATTAACAGTCGTGACATTTTAGAATTATTTTGTATGAAAAAATTTAACAAAAAAAAAACTAAATACTGAAAAATAATTCATATGCAATTTGATTTTTTACCATAGTCTGTTTAATACCCTAGAGTTACGGGATATCAAAAGGAACACGTTGTATACATATACAAGTCACAGCAGTGTAAACAGCCTTTATTCATCCCACTACAGGGAAAAGGCTCCATCATTGCATTCTCAAGTTACCACAGCAATGTTGGGTGCTGGCATAATCACCACGCTTTGCAGTGTAAGGCCAGGTAAAATTGCACTTCAATGACTCAAGTACACACAGACCATGTCAGCAATCATGCTCACCCGTGGGTCTGCCCGCATGAACTATACCTACAAGAACTACTGTATTTTATTGTTATTTATGTATTTTATTATGCGTGTAATATTATATTTTAGGTTGTGATATTAAATCTATTTATATTTTGTTAAGTTCACATTTTAAAAATCTCCGCCGTCTTCCCCTTATAAATTTGATACAATATTTTTCTACCTAACGGTTGTCTGGTACCGCTGCAAGCGATAAGACCGCCTAAATCGTACAGTTCTAAGTATTTTTCGTGTGTTATTTTTCAATTTTATGGTGTGCAATAAAGAGTATCTATCTATTTAAACGTTATCCCACCGGCATAGCCAGTATCCCACTGCTGGGCACATATTTCTATATCTGTTGATATAAATAAGCCTATGTGCTTTCACAGGGTCTTATCTATCTTTGCACAGAATTTCATATCAATCGGTTCAGTAGTTTCTGCGTGAAAGCGTGACAAAAAAACTGACATTCATAAAGCGTAGCTTTTTATTGTAATGTTAATTTAATAGATCACTTCGATGAGATTGTTTTATATTAATCTTTTGTATGCATTTTTATCAAGTAGCATTTTTTAAATTTTTATTAAAAGTTTTTCAACAATACAAATTTTTAAACATTCAATTTTGTTACTTTGACCGAACACACAAAGTAAAAAAGGTTTTAAAATCTTTTAGACCGTCAACTTTGAGCGCCATCTTAGCCCCTCGTCACCCTAACGCTTGAGCGGTCAACGACCGAACCACAGATGCTCGTCTGCAACACGAGACCTCAACCAGCTACATTTGTTTAAACAAATAGCTAAAACGGTTAGCAATAAGATGGTCAACAATATTATTGGCATTATGGCAATCTTTAAAAGTACTAAATAATATTTTAATGAAACTAACAGAGCTATGTTTGAATAGCAGATATTGATGAAAAACTAATGCAGTCTCTTTAGCAAACAAACGGACAAGGTATAGTTTTGAAAAAAAAATTACCGATCTTTGAACTCGTATCACGCAAAAAGTATTGAACGCAGTTTTTACAAATGAATTGATATAAGTCAAATTGTATAGGCTACTTATTTTGATATGACTCTTTACGCAAGCGTAGTCAATATGTGTGTCATGTTTTTTTTTAATTTGCTAAAACTTTAACAGTCATTATTATTACAATTTGTTGTTTCAGAATTCATTCAAATAGCAAAGCTCAGATTAGTTGCCACGTACTAAAAAAAATAACTATTTCGAGGTTTTTAGTGACTAGTGGACAAAAAATAGAGAAATCTAAAATCGTAGACCATATTATGAATTTAGGAATGAAGAAAACTCTAGTACGAATAAGTAATGAACAATAAAAAATAAAAATTGTTTATTTTCTTGCATAGAACTTGTGCAAAAAATACATATGTTTTTTTTTCTGATATCGTAGATTTTCTAAGTGTGTAATAATCACGACATGACTGTTTAGTTGTCGAAATTTTGTACTAGGCGCCTTAAATGGAATAGCACGATCCTACTACGTATAACGGGTTTAGTAAGAGTCAACTTGGTGAGGATTTTTCTAACGGCCGGTCCCAATAATCTATCTATCGCCAGTTTTGACATTTCAGAGATAGGAAACAGTTTCTATCTCTGATTTTTCCGTCCAGAGAAACAAAGACAAAAGTTGTTTTCTATCTCCGATATGCCAAAACTGAAGATAGATAGGTTATTAGGGCCGGCCGTAAGCCGCTATGTTTGGCAGATGGGTTATAGTTCTCAAAATGGTCAGTGGTGGAGAGAGGACGTCTTCTTAAAGATACTACTGCTTTAGTCGCCTCAACAACCATTGGATAAAAATGATGGTGATATTATAATTTAGCCCGGCCCACACGGAAACACATAATACACATACACACGTAAAGCTGCGGGTGAAAGCTCATGTTATGATGTCTCGCAAAATATTCCTCTGTCAACAAATCTCGCCGCTAATTAAAGCCATACGCGATGATGGAAGTGATTAAACTGGTATACGTGTCGCCCGCCTTAATGAAGGTGCTCGACCGGGGAACCGTTGGGCTGAATAAAAGATACAAGGGGTTAAGGTGTTTTGGGTTCATTGCACCTATGTGATGGCGGTCCTGTCGTATATGACTACGCTGTTAGGGCAGTTAATTTGCGGACGCTGACATGACCACCGTTGGTTCAGCTGTGCCATCCGGTTAGATTCCCGGTCAGGTCAATTCAATGAATTATATATTGTATGTTGGCATGGATCTGAAAGATATGTGTTATAGTTTCGTCGGAAAACAATTATTTTTAAAAACAATCACGCCTTAAAGCATGCTACGCTTGCCGTATTCTGTAAAAGTTTCTCATTTTTAAGTATGTGTGGAGACTACTAATAAATAATATAAATAAATAAAATAAATGTGGACAACATCACATACATTGTTCTGATCCCAATTTGAATAACTATTTAAAGCATTCGTATTTTGGAAACCAGAAACAACGAAGGTACCACAAACACCCAGACCCGAGAAAATGTAGAAAAATACATTTTTTCTACATTGACCCGTCCGGGAATCGAACCCGGGACCTCGGAGCAGGCGACACCTTGAAAACCGGTGTGTACGCCACTCCGCCACGGAGGTCGTCACTAATATAGTGTGTTAATTAAATTAAGACGCAATGGGCTGTATTTGATAAGTCTAAGCTGTTTGTTTCCCTTATAAAGAAAATAAAATACTTTCAAATATTAGGGCTTGTAGTAACAAAGCGAAGTTTGAATTTGCTTTCAGCTTCAGACTAAAAATTAAATCAGTAACTTAATACATTCGCTCTTAGTCACAGAATCATGAAGCAATGCTTCATGAAATTTCATTCTGCAGTTCACTTCTCTGAATACACATCTACACAAATTCGTATATTTTGTTATTTATGTATAACAATAAATGGAAATGGCGACAAGCGCATCCCATTCAAAACCCACGGGCCCCTTGGGCGGTCACGCTCATTTACCTCATAATTAGACTCAAATACTTCTGTGTGGGATCATTCGCCTGATGCGAGAAGTCGCAACTGACATCGAAAAAAAACATTTTTGACGTCACTGAAAGAAAAACTTTAGAATCAAAGTTTTATTTTCAACGTCGAAACAGGTTATTTAGCGCGTATTATGGACTAAATGTCTCTGTTCAGAATAGTTTCCATTTTAAACGTAGAAGTAGGTTATTAGCGCATATTATGCTGTAATGTATGAACATGCTTTACTTTTTTATAGAGCTGAGTAATTTCAATGTTTTTTTTTATTGTTTTGTACATACAACATAATGAGAGCTACTCATTGAGTGTCATCAAATTTGAAAAGATAACTTGATTAAACAAAATAACTATCTAACAAAATAGGATGAATTCCATTTTTTTAATTAAACTTTTTTAAATAAATAAAAATAAACACAAATCAGCTATCCCAAATTAATTTTATACTTATTATTTGTAATGTTTATTCGGTGTTTATTTTGCTATTGCCAATAAGAAGCCGGCTTAAATTAAAGCATTCCCATCATGTCATCTTAGGAGGAAACTAAAGGAAAACAAAGAAGGAAGAGGCATTTCAACACTACACCGGTCAAACTGGCATCGCCAACCCGCCTGGCATAACGTGACAATAATGGCAAACTCATAATTTTAGAGAGGCCTCTGTCCAGCTGTGGACTGTTATGGTCTGTTGATAAAATATATAATAATCTGTTTAAATATAAAAAATTTACATGATTATTAAAATTTTTCAATTACTTCATTACATATTTGAACAATGTTCTTGTGTGCCCAAAAGTTGCAGACTTCCTAAAGCTGGAGATGTTTTGATTTCAATGACGGGACAGGTCCAATAATTTTGCGAACCCTTTCTTAATACACCCCTCCATTATATTAAATGCAGACTTATTCGAGTAAGCTTAAAATTGTTCCTTATAGAAACATCGTCGTTAAAATTCGAAGGTATTTAGAAGTTCAAATGGAAAGTTATGTTTTGATTCAGAACGTAATTATACTAATTGAAATAATTCGAAGCGAATCCATTTGTGCCAGAAGGTTTTTTTATTTAACACCTATTTCCACAGACAACAAAAGAATCTAATCTTACTAATCGTTTTATCTGGATAGATAAGGATTTGTTAAACAATCCATCTAGAACAGCTAAATCGAAACTTGGCAAAAGTTGGCACGCAATCCGAAAAAATGCAACATAATGGGGACTACCGTTTCTTTGCTCACCAGTTGGCGCCACTGTAGACTGAGGTCCGGAGGTATAGCTGTAAAAGGCGAACGGCGCCGAAACAAAGTGTTAAATCTTGAATCTAATTAAGTTTATTATTCATAAATAACTATCTTGATATCAACAAACTAACTTTTTAAATAATTGCTCTGTGAGGCCGCGTATTTTTGCGCTTTTTCTTAATTCCGCTTTCAAAGCGTTCACATTAATCGCCAAATAATCCATATTTGCGATAATTTTACGAAGGAGATCACTTTCCAGCAGGTAAATTAAAGAAATTATAATTTAAGTCACGAAACCCGCTAAAACCAGTGAAAAGTTAATGTTATTGGACCTCACGCGACACAAGCGCCTCTAGTGGCATATTCACTAGCGATAGCCCCCATTTTATGACAAAAAAATGTTACCAGACAACCTGGCTGAAAAAGCGGGCAAAGAAAACAAAATTATGAAAACAAGTAAAATAAATTTGTTTTTTGCTACCCAAGTAACTATTTTTTTTGGTATAGAAAAACGTTACGTATGGAGCAGAATCATACTTTCTAACATTATTATTTCCGTTTACATCTTATTGTCTTTCGCGATACGTTAAACTGAAAAACTTGAAGTGGTCGTTCGATCTAAGCAGTGCATGATGTTGTCCACAATAATTTATTACTAGCTGACCCAGCAATAGTTATTTTGCCATATAAGTAATATAAGGGTTGATGGCAGAAGAGTATTTTTTTTAATTGATAAACGTCATATTTTTAATGCCCACTTATTATCATATTTAGGCCAAAGACAAATCCATACACATAAAAATCATAAAAAATTGTCCATAGGTTTTCAAGTTATAAATGGTGTGTTCAAGTAATAACACAACTTTCTATCTATACTAATACTCGTATTATAAAGCTGAAGAGTTTGTTTGTTTGTTTGAACGCGCTAATCTCAGGAAGTACTGGTTCGAATTGAAAAAATATTTTTGTGTTGGATAGTCCATTTATCGCGGAAGGTTTTAGGCTATATTACATCACGCTGCGACCAATAGGAGCGAAGCATTAGTGCAAAATGTTGCAAAAAATAATCGCGATCATAATAACTTAAAGTGACGCGTACAAAGTCGCGGGCAACAGCTAGTTAAGCATATACATGGTGTAAGGTAACTTTTTTAGACTGTACTGTACTATTTATATGCATATTATTATGTGAACATAGGCTAGTTTTTACCTGTTATACCATTCACCTAATACCCTAGGTTATTATTTATTTGCCGCATACCTGACTACAGCGCTGTCACATTCTTAGGCCCGTATTCTACAACATCGCTCAAGCTTAAATCATGACTTAAACCTATATTTAAGACAAGATTTTATTCTAAAATTGCACTTGAGCATAGATTCGCTGATTACAGGTAATGCTTATTCTGAAACGTCACTCAAGCGAGATGCGAGTTGAGATTTGATCTGTGTTTACTCAAGAGACCTCCTCACTACGCTTGAGTGGAGATTTTACTTGAATTTGACTGTTTTTGCAATGGATCCATTGGATATTCGAGGATATCGATGATTACGATTGTATAATACTGGAAACAAGGATACTGAAGTAACAGGATGATGCACAAGTAAAACAAAATAATTTGTAGGTATGTCATACGTCCGTCACGTCGGCGTTTGTTACGTTTCTTTACTAGTGTAGATGAATGATCACGAAAAGAGATAAAACACTCGAAAACACTCAAAAGATTTTGTAGGTGACGGCCTTAAAGGCTCAAAGATCACGAAAAGAGATATAACACTCGAAAACAGACTTGTATCATAGACAAATCGGAATCTCTCCCTAAATCTAGTTCGAAACTCGATTCAACTGATACTAGTTTGAAATGCGTTCTGAATTAGTAACGTACCTGAGTGTTGATTCTTCACTCAAGCAATGATTGGGTAAGAGTTCAAACTGCGCTTGAGCGAACGTTCTAGAATACGGGCCTTAGTAATGTGAAAGATTTTCGGTTCCCTTTCAGGGTTTGTTATTGGCGAACATTCAATCAGTGGTTTAGAAATACAAAACAATGAAAACTTTCTAACTGGACGGAATGGTACGTCAGACCCGTGTCACTGAGATGTGAACTATTTGCAAACAATAACAAAAGGGTCTGCGTAAAATTGAAATGGGGAATCGTGTTTTAAACATCTATGCTATACCAACTAACCAATATTTTGGTAAACCAACTTTAATATTTGCAAAGCGTTAACCATAACGAGCTAAAGCTAGTTTTAGCAGGTCAGTGATTGTTAATGCAATCTCTTGAATAAATATTTTGATTGTCTTAGGACTTGAGCTCACAGCCTTCAGTTATTTTTTAAGTTCCATTTAAGACAGACGAAGTTTTTATTAAAGGAGTTCATCAATTTAGGTACACCAGAAATATAAATGTTTTTACAGTTGCAAAACAATATTGGTTGCTTAATTAATATTTATAGTTATCCGTAACTTTTTAAACTCCTTCGAATTTTAATGAATAAATATTTTTAAGACATGCCTCACTGGGCCACACAGAGTCATCTAGTCCCAAATTAAGGTACTATTAAGTACCCTGTCGTATGGGGTACTAGACAACCGATAAACTTACTAATATACTCTTTTTTTTTGTTGTAAATACATACTTATAATACATAGATAACACCCAGACCAGTACAAACAGACATGTTCATGCACACAAATATTTGTACTGTGCGGGGATCGAACCCGCGACCCATGGCTCAGAAGCAGCGTTTACTACCGCTGATCCAAACGGTCAATGAATGAGTTGATTATTATGTTAAATTTGCTAACTATAATTCCACCAAAATATAAATCAATTATCTAACTTTGAGTCCGCACATGACAATCATTCATTTCGTTTGCTTAGCACCGACTCAAGAAAAGTTACAAAATTTATGCTACGATTGGTAAAAGTTTTTATTTAAAGTTTCTCGTATGCGAAAAGACATTGCATAGATTCTTATCTCTAAAACGTTATCCTAAATTTGGCACTTTATGTATCATTTAAATAGCAAAGCTTTGTTTTGCTTCTACCAGAATATAGTTTCAAAAGCGCATTAAGATGCATTAATAGATCTACTCGTTCTAAAGTTGGTGCGCTTTTAGCGGAGAGGTGTTTTATGCCTTAATTTATGTTGATCTTTGTGAATATACAAATTGCATTTGCATTTATTTTAAGTTGTCACGTCTTTTACACACAACAAAATTATTATTATATTTTTTTTTTACCAAAAACCCGTAATTTGTATACACAACGGAAAAATAATTGTTTAATTTTAATGAACGTTTGAGTGTAAGATGTGTAGTAATAATTTGCTTAGTATCGACTCAAATATAAATTAATACGGCTTTTTCATCTCTACAATTATTTTTTTTCAGCCCGTCAATTTTTTTATACCAATAGTTAAGTATATAAATTTTATTTTTTACAATTTTAATGAGACTCTCTTTACGCTATACCCAGTCGAAACAAATTTAAAAACACTTCGTAGAGATGTGTGGTAAAAAAATATAAAACATACATATACGACGATAGAAAATATCTTCTTCTTTCGTCAGTTAAAAAACTATTTACAAGCGTAAATATAAACACTAAGACAACGTTTAGATAAGGTACTGTAATTCATTTAGTTTCCCTGTAAATCATATCATTCTGCGAATTATTGGGGTGATTTTTCAAGGATATTATAGTTTGCGTATTGCAACATGAGGCTTTGGGTAAATAATGCGATAGTATGTAATACTATCATTTATTTACACATATTATAATTTTAAAACTAAACTACCTACATGAAAAAAGATCCGTAGACCAAGAGAACCATATAAAAAGACTATGTCCTTAAAACGACTTATTCTTCTTCAGCAGCTTTTAACAGTCCACGACTGGACACGTGCCTCGCCTCGAAAAGGACTTGGCCATACACGCATTGCATGGCAGGAGGGTTAGCGATTATAATTTGGCAATAGTGAAAAGAAGACGTTCCTAGGTCTGTCTTCTTTTGGCACTACTTCTGCAGTCTACTTTTATGACACCCATAAACTAAACTGCATACAAACAGCGGTCTTTTAATAACATTTAAGTACCCTCGGAAATTTTCTAAGAACTTTACGTCATTTATTTTCTTACAACCCCACAACCAATAGTGTCTCCGCCTCGGTCCGCTAACAGTGTTATTAGCGGAGGAAGCAGACGGTAATTTATTCCGCAACCACACTTTCATATTCAAAAGGACGATGCAAATACGTGTTTACTATTCCACTCGCCTTAACAGCTGCGAGCTCCATTTTAGGGTTCTGTTCCTTAAAATGAATTAATTACCAATTACAATTAATATGATCTCCATTCTTTAAGTTGTAAACAAAATCGACTTTCCAATGATCGTAGACGCTAGAGATTTAAGATAATAATTACTCTAAAAATCCGTGCAGTAGTTTTTGAGTTTATAGCGAAGAGACAGACAAAGAGACTAAGCGGAAGACTTTTGTTTTATAACATAAATAGTGATTTTTAAATAGGTTCAAAAGTATTAACTGTACCACTAGCTGTAAAAGTAAAGTACATTTTTCTCTGGTCTGGGTGTTTGTGATACCTTCCTTGTTTTTTATTTCCCCAATACGGGATCAGAACAATGTATGTGATGTAGTCCACATTTACTTACGAGTATCTTAAAAACAACCTTCAGAACCAACAACATGGTAGTATTACTCAATCTTGCCCGTTTTTCATAGAGCAAACTTGTTTTTGAATCTTAAAAATGTTGTTATTGAGCTTCTGAGGGTACGCTAAGAATTTCTTGAAACTATTTCTGAGTAGTATGAAATCTAAATTGTTTATGGAACGGCAGCTCATCGTTGGTCTTTATGGAATGATATTAGAATGCGACATATTTTAATTTAGATTTTGAGCTCTTTTCAACCCTCTTTAACCGACGAAGTAATTGGAAGGCGTCTAGTTCGATGCGTTATATCATTTAGTTAGGTTTGTATTAGGTATAAGCATTTTTTTGACAACCTGGCGGAGTGGCGTACACACCGGTTTTCAAGGAGTCGCCTACTCCGAGTTCTCAGGTTCGATTCCCAAACAGGTAAATGTAGAGAACTCTAACTAACTGACTCTCTACATTTTCTCGGGTGTGGGTCGTTGTGGTGCCTTCATTGTTTCTGGTTTCCAAAATACGAGTGCTTTTATACCTCGATCGTGAGTTATTCCAGACACAATTGAAATCAATTGTTATCGTGGCACCCGAGTGCCTCCTGGAGGTTGAGGGATTGAACAGCTAATCAAATTAGGGTCAGAACAAATTACCTATGTAATGTAGTTCACATTTATTTATTTATTATTTATTTACAAGGTTTACTAATTTTGGTGTTTCTTTGTTTACTTTATGTGTATCTTGAATGTCTGATTAATATATATTTTTTAATACCTCCACCCTTATAAAAATAAAAGTAGCGATTATTGTCGACGACAATTATTATGCGATGAATAAGAAATAGATTATTATACTACTTAGGTATTTTTTTTATTTCCATTACGTTCATACAATTATTAAAAGCCTCAAAAAAACTTGATCCGTTTTAGCAAATAGAAAGTACTAATAATAACTTTATTTATAATAAGAAAAACACAAATTATACCTGACCACAATACCTATATACCTAATCTAAAAAAGAATTAAACACAGAACATTATATTTGAAAGAAAGAATTATTCAAATCAGTCGCATCGCATAATATTGTGCAGTTAGCAAAAGTCTATTCAAAGATTGGAAAAGCTCTTCTAACCTACTTAAATTACAAAGAAACCAAAGCTATGAATATATTAAAACTTCAATTCTTAGAAAAGTCTGAAAAAACCACCAACAGGTGCAAGCAACGCTGTTGCATATAACTTGTGTATTGTTTTAGCACTTACGGCCAATCCAACTCTCCATTTGATCTTAGACAAAAATAGTAGACAGTGATTCGAATAAAATCTTCAAACGGCTAACAAATCGATTTTAATCACACTGCATTGAACTCTTGGAAATTACACATCCATATTTAGATGGAAGATATCCCTCTCTATCTCAAATGTATCTAATAGTAGTAAGAAACAATTACAAGTAGGAGAATGTGGCGAAGATTACAAATGACAAGGAACTTGCGTACGCACTGTGTGGAAAAACAGAGCGTTAGTAAAACAGCTGAAACATAAGAAGGTATAATTTGTACAGTGGAATAATTTAAAAAGTTAATTAAATAAGTCACAAAATTATAATATAATGCAAAAAAATTGTGTACAGTCTTTAAAATAAAAAAATCTGCTGTTTTCTCAAAAGTCGTCATCGTATTGTAAGAATTCATGGGCTGCTTTATTAGTGACTTTTTATAAGAGGGGTATTACTATATGAGGTAGGTACATCTATTTGTTTTGTTGTAAAAAATAATTTCATCAGTAATACACTATTATCTAACTGCGTTTGAAGCACATAAAAAATATCTATTATTATGTATATTAGGTCAGTGTTCTACTACGCGATAAATTCAAAAGAATACCAGTGTAAAGGCCTTAGATTGGAAACTACAAGGATTTAATGAAGCGTAATAGACCTAAAATAAAATAGCGCCAATCATAGCACAAAATAGTTCTGAACGAATGGTATAAAACGGCCAAAAGAATTCCGCCATAAGAAAACGTGCAGTACAACTAAGGTTGAAGAACTTTAGTTGTAATCAACTGGTGTGCCGGTGTGTGCACCACAAGGAGTAATCGCCAACCCGTCAGCAAAGCGTTTTAATTCTGGCAGAATCCTCTACTGATTATTAAGCAGGATCAAATAAAACTTTCGACTATCGCAGCGTCATTTTCGCACAGTGCGTACTCCAAAGGGTCAGGCACGCATAAAGATCTTGTCTTCTAATAAGGGAGCGGGTCATCTGATGGTGAGAAGCGTAATTGAATCTCCCAAGTTTGATTAGTTGGGACGTGTTACGATTATTGCCATACTTGATTGCTGTGTTTTGTCAAGATTACTGTAGGCCTCTCGGGAAATGAGCCAGGTGATACGGCCTGTTAATTTATTTAGTTTATTATACGCGGACATGAAATATGCAAGAAATTAATATTGCAAAAGTTATTGTGTCATTCACCCGCGGTGTTTAGCTTTTTGTTGTGGTTGGTGGAACTTATATGTTTATGTAGTCAGTTGGTAGCATGTTGATTTAATATCATCTTTGTTAGAGTATGTTTCTAGTATCTTTGGATTTTAATTATGTGACAAACCTTGTCGTGTGTAAGATCGTTAAAAAAATGATGATCTTTAAAAAATTCACTGACTAAAAAATGAAACAGGTGAAAACATTATTACCTATGTTATGAATCAAAATATGGTTCATGGGATAAGGAATCTGTAAAACAGAAAATATAGCTACTTTGTGATAATACCAAACTCTTATCATTCAGACAACCTCCCCAAGTTGAGGCTCAGGCACCATTCAAAGAACTAAATTGGTGTATATGATTTTTCACTAAACTTTTATTCAAAAAAGGTTTCACTCTGCTTCAAAATTTGTAATACCTATATTTCAAATTGTCTGTTACGGAATGACTTTTGCAAAAAATGACAACTCTGTAATGTTACGACTTAAGCACATTTCAGAGCTCATCGCTCACGCATACGTCGTTACGCATAATAAATACTAATTAAAATAGCGATGCTGGATGCCGAGACGATCCGCAGATGAAGGCATGCCGATCCACGCAAGTGCAGATTCAGATATAGGCAAAATTAGATGCTAAAAATACAAGATAAATAATAAAAGGAGACAGCAATGAGTCTTTACGTTTATCTTTTCATTAAAAATGTTTCTGATGTATGTACTAAAATTATAATTTGTATGTTTTTTATCGACCCGTTGGTCTATTGGTTAAATACTTGGCTAAGATCTCGAAGTACCGGGTGTGACCCCAACGTGTGAGCGAGAAACAAAAAGTTTCGAATTTTCGAACATTGCTCGGGTTTGTGAACCAAGCCGCATTTGGCAAGCGTGGTGATTGTACCAGCACACATCATTGCTGTGGTAACTTGAAATCAATGTGTAGGATTACTCTATCAAAACTTATCAGCTGTTTTTAATGGTCGCAAAAATCCCACAAAGACGAGGAATCAATAAAAATGTTTTGTGTTTCACCTCGAAAACAAATACAAGAAATCTTGATTATTATGAAGCGACACCCAGGTTATGTCAGGTCAAATGAGTAAAACTTCCGTCAACACAGCCCGAATGTCGTAATAAGAATCAAAAGCATCATGATTTACTCTCGCAGGTGTTCCCGGCGCAATCAAAACAAATCAGTTGCGCTCAAATATTTAGGTGAGCTATGGCATCCTGGATGTCATCCAAGGAAACTGCACTTATAACTTAACAACCCAAAAATACACCAAACACCAAACTTTCAGGGTTCATTTTAAAAGTAGTAGTAACTTTTCTTGCGATCTTAATCAAGTGATGTTCACGAAATTGATGTCCAAACAAATTTAGAGCTCAAAGCAATACGTTAAAGCCCAAAATTGGTTACCATTTTAACTGTATGTCTGACGTTTTGGTCTCAAAACGATGGTGAGAGTGAGAAATGCGAAACATCCGGCTCGAAGGACCATCTAATTGCATTGGTCACGCGCATTCCGGCGCGCGTCTGCCTTTGCGGCGCGCGCGCACCTGGACCGCGGATAATTACGATCTGGATTGATTCATTAGAACGCTTCCTTGGCGATTTGTTGCGGCGGTATTTCAGAATGTAATGAGAGACGCTTCGTTAGCGGTAAGCTTTTAAGCAAACGAGGTTTTTGTTGGCATATCATTTTTCCGTTTGATAAAGTAGTTTTTCAAACTGTTTTTAGGACTGGGTTCAGCGTTTACTTATACAGGTTGAAATTTTAACCGCTTTCCAAAATTTTTATAGGCGTTCAGTATCGTATTTAGAGCCCATTTATGAAGTAAAAAATGTAAATCAAGTTGTCACCCGAAAATATTTTTCACGATATAGATTTAAATTTTTACGTTCCTAGACCTGTTATTAAGGTATAAAGGGAGAATCAAAAACTTATGAATAGTATCGTATTTAATGAATGAGATACGAAATGCGTAAAAAAAGTCTTGCTAGGCGGCTGTATCAAAAATTTTAGATTTTTGGCGGACATTTTCTAAGTGCTTTATCTTGACATTTTTGTACTGGGCTATACCAAAATAGTTTTTGTCTCGTAGATTAATATATTAAAATTTGAAAAGTAGTTAAAATTTTTTCCTGCATACTTATTAGGAAAGGAATTTTTTTCCTCAATCGGCACGTTTGGCAGGTTGACATTGGACATTGCAGTTTTCCATTTGTGTAGAGTCACTGGTGCTCGTCTTTTGCAGGCAGAAGTAAGTCGTGAAGGGAAGCTAAAGGACCACTGCCAGAAGGTGACGGGCAGCAGCGTATTCGCTCCACCACAGACCAAACTGCGTTCATCAACCCGCTTACCAAGCGTGGTGATCATGACATAGTCCTTAGTTTTGAGATGCCTTTGTGAGCAAAGGCATCTCTGCCCTGCCCTGCTATGGCAGGGGAATGATAGACGCGAGTGATATTGCCTATGATTGTGTCTAAAGAACTCAAAACTAAACACATGAAGGAATAACCCAACAACAACTAGATGTATGAAATCTAAACGTTCATTCCCAACTGAGAACAGTATTATCAATGCATTTCTCAGCGGAATAGTATCAAATGTCGCATTATCGCACTCTAACCGCGGAACTTCGATGGGTCTGGGTATGTCCTCGATCGGAGCGTGTGACGGAATGTTAGAGATGACGAAAAGATCTAATCCTATACCCTATAATATACGGCATGTGATTAAACCATAAGTTTAGGATCTTGTGATACTTTACACAACATGTTATTAAATAATAATTACTGCAGTAAACTTGGTACATGGTAATAAAAGTGCCTGTGCAGACTGCACTAAAATGAAGTATTTTTTTTACATACCGCATTTATACCGCATTTATATATGTAAAGAAGACCAGAAAATATTATTTTAATCGGTCATGGTTAATTCTTTGTAAAATATAATATCTTTATAATACTTCTTATCAAGTCCATCTTATTAAATTTTTGACTAGTAAATAACACCTACTATTACCAAATTACGATTTTTTTCTATTTGTATCAATTTGCAATTAATACATTCAACTAATTTATTAAGTTACTTATAATAGAATTTATTTGCTGATATCGACAGAAAAGTGTGACTTATTTTCTATGATTATTAAAAAATAAGTCAAGTCTATTTTTGAATGTTAGTAATTGAGATCAGTCTCTTATAAAAACCCCGTGCATATGCGTCAACATGAATACGCTTCTAATTGCGAACCTCCTTTTTTTCCGTATTATCCGCTGTCTTCGAAGAGCCATCTTTATCAGTGTAAACGCGAAACTCTCAACTTTTCCCATATATCGTCTGGGCGTTTTGCGCCGAACTTGACGCGATACAAAACATTTACTGCATAGTTTTGAAGATTTATGCTGCGTTTGTGAATTGCTCATACTAATGAATTACTTCTAAAGGTGTATTGTCTTGAAGCAAATCTGGAACAATGCTCCCGGAAATACAAGTTTCATCGTAAATTTCAACATTACAATCACTCGGTGTAAATTTCTAATAACTGAAAAAAGGGCTATCAAACGACTCGTCCTAGTCCCAGTATTACGCCATTAATAAGCGCATCAAAATAAAAATTGTTAATACTTGACCCTAGAAAAAGTCTCTTTCTAATAGCTACAGGAAGAAAACACATTTTAGTCTAAATGCAACAGCTTAATTCAAACTAGGTATTTAGAAACAACATTAAAAAGCAATAAAAAGGATCAAAGGAAAGACATTCATTTGATCCGCGATTCTTGACTACGCAGTAGCAGTCGTAGCAGTCGTAGTAGTAGTAGCATTCGTAGCATCGGACTATTTCGCGGGACACAAAGCCGAAGTTCAAACGTAGACGGTGGGCAAACTGGGCAGTTGTTTGCTAGGGTCGCGACAGTAACGGATCTTTGCTATTGTGTTCTGCATCTTAACTTAGTGGGCAGCCAGTAAATGTGGCAATATCTATTGTCTGGACATCTATTATAGTCGGTAGACAGTTTTGCCTTAGGCAATACGATTTACTATTCAAACGCAGACGCGTGGCAAATAAACTCCTGCTGTAATTAAAATTAACATAACACGTCTATAAGTGTTGTTTTCAATCAGATACTTACTAGAATTAAGAAATCTACTACTTACCGTTTTATATAGATCTATATTTTTATATAGAGGCAAAAGGCAAAAGTATCTATACTAATATTATAAATAAAAAAAATAAAAAAAGTGCTCACAAATCAGTTAAAAACATCCCCCCAAAGTGTCCTTGGAGGTAAATGCATCGAGCTTATAATCACCAGACATACAATACAATGAAAAAAAGCACTCCAATCAATTTCACGCAGGCAATCACAACCCAATTCCCAACAGGTTTGATTACGAGATGAAGGAGGGAGTGGGGATGTTAGTACGCCAAAAGTACTAAAGAATAACCCTTTTGATTTTTACCTACCTACTACCATAACAAACCAGCAATAATCCTTTATGTAAATTTTCACAGTCCAAGTTTAATACGCGCAATGTTCAGAGATTAATAAAAACCTGTTAAAAGTTGAAATTACTGGATTTTACCGGTTATTGCCCATCCGGCTGTCGGTTGTGCGATGAAGCAAAAAGTGTATTTTGCTGAATTTTACAAATACCCATTTTAATTGAACAGTCGGCATGCCGACATGGAATAAGAAGGGAGTCCAGAAGAGACAATTGAATGAAAATTTCTGAAGCAATATATCCAGTAGTTTTGTACAAGGACTATTTTGTTTCGATCACAAAATTCCTTCAATGTATTCATTTAACCAAAGAACAAGAACATCCAACTGGTATCATAAAGTAAGCTGAAGTATTGTTAATGCATTTGTACTATCTAGCATTCTGGAAAGGGAACGAAGGGGCTGATTACGGTAGGTTTACCACAAAACAGTCAAATATAAGTTTTATTGCCCCCCTAAGTGGCGTATTAAAATTAAGATTAGTAAATTGTATTTTTAGGTACTAGGTAGCAAATTGTTATATTCTTTGTTATAAGGCTTATCTATGTTTTATTGCTCTTTGAAAGCGATGCGAGATTCTTCGAACAGTTCAGCTATAAGGGGGAGCTTTAATTAATAGAAGCCAAATATTGACAGGTGTTGGAGTTTTAAGACGAAGTTCGTTCTTAAAAGTTAAACTTTAATAGTGAACGATATACAACGTCTGCGCAAATATTGCTCTTTATTTTAATATTAGCAATGCACGGTAGCAAAGAATAGTTATAGCGTTATAGCTTTAAAAGGAAACGAGGTTCGTACATTCATTAAGAATGATCTTAGATTACAGCCACTTTTTTTATTTAATACTAGCTGTTGCCCGCGACTTCGTCCGCGTCAATTTTCGTTATTATAATCGCGATTATTTTTGCAACATTTTTCACTCATGCTTCGCTCCTATTGGTCGCAGCGTGATGTTCTATAACCTAAAGCCTTCCTCGATAAATGGACTATCCAACACAAAAAGATTTTTTTAATTCGGTCCAATACTTCCTGAGATTAGCGCGTTCAAACAAACAAACAAACAAACTCTTCAGCTTTATAATAATAGGGGTTAAAGTATGAAATTACCGATTATTTTCCCACTTTTTATTTTGTTTATAGCTCTTAAGTATAGTCATATTATTGCGTAATTCTTTTTGTATTGTGTCAAAAACTATATAAAGTAACTTTTGACTAAAAAGAAATGCAATACTAGTGCCTATTACTTCAAAGGAAGTCGTTGAAAAGACCCCTTACAATGTGTCAGCTGACCTTCTTGCTTCAATTAAGTATATTTGTATTATATACTTTGATTTTCAGCAATTTAAATACTATAATGCGTAGCTTTATAACCATCTAACTTTCACCTTTAATTGCATCGAAAACGGTTCAGGCGTTTTTAAAAAAACTAAAAAAATGTTAGTATGGAAAAATGACTTTTCTCGATTTCGTCCATACAAAACGGCAATTTCATACTTTAACCCCTAATATTAGTATAGATTTGTTTTCGGCATCGTTTTGTTCGTTTACTCTTTTACAAATTATCGTGTTTTTATTTATGAATACGAGTATTCTACTCCTAAAAATAAGGAAATATGCTCAATAGTATTGGCCGAAAACCAATATTTTGATATAAAAAAAACAATTAATAAGTAAGCTGTACTTGTGTTTTTTTTTACCAACATCAATAAGTAGGTGTTTCTTCATTCAATTTGTATTTTTTTATAATTGATCTACAGTTTAGTATCCGATTTTTTATGCTATTAATTTGTTTTATATTTTGCATAACATTTTTTTCAATCTTTCATATTTTGTACAGGGACTACTAGTTAAATGTAATCAAGTTACTGAACAAGCTACCCCTTAACGGCCAGGTATCCATAGAAACACGGTATTCTATTGTGAACCGCGTCACAGATAATTGTTTCAATCTCAACGGCAATATTTAACGTGGAGGATTCCTTAACAGAGGCAAGAGGGAGAGCTCAATCAACATCTCGTCTGCCAAAGAATTTGATGGGTTATTGCGATTGTTTTGATAAAGATTTTTGGTTAGGTGCATTGAAAGGGTTGTTTTAGCCAATTTGAAATTGAGACATTAATTTTATTTAATGGAATTTGGACATAGAAGTGTTGTACTCGTAACTTGTCTTGAGTGCTTTTAACTACGAGTATTTTGTTGCGAATCTCAAAGTTGAAGAAGAATTGTACATTTATTGCAAAAAGATTGAACGTTAACGTTTTAAGATTATTGGCGACTTCCGTGATAGCACATCGGTTTTCAAAGTGTCACGTGCTCCGAAATCCCAGGTTCGATTCCCGGACGGATCAATGTGTTATTTTAAATTTTTTTGGGTCTGAATATTTGTGGTGCCTTTGTTGTGTCTGATTTTCAAAATACGAGTGTTTTAAATAGCTATTCATTCAAATACATTTATTTAATTAACGTTTTAATGTGTGGTTCTGGCACATTCAAAGTATAGCCTTTCTTTCCTATCGGTGTCGTAAGAGGCGACTAATGAAGCACCAGAAGAAGACGAGCAACAGCGTCCTTCGCTACCCCGCCTGCCATGCGTGGCGATTATGGCAAAATACTCCTTTGGATAGGACAGTGTTCAGTAGTGAACTAAAAATCATGATAATGATGATACACGTTTTAACGTTAAGTCATATTCTTCTTCTTCTTCAACGCCCCGTTGGTCTAGTTGTTTAAATACCGGGTTAAGATCTCGGGGTCCCAGTTTCGAATCCCGGGCCGGGCAACAAAAATTTTCGAATTTTCGAACGTTGCTCGGGTTTGTGATCACCAACCCGCATTTGGCAAGCGTGGTGATTATGCCAGTACACCCATCATTGCTGTGGTAACATGAGTCATGAATTCAATGATGGAGGCCTTTTCCCTGCAGTGGGATGATTATAGGCTGTTACTACTACTACTTCTTCTTCTTCAAGGTAAGGTTCTTCTTTAAGGAAGGTCATATTGTAAAAAGTAATATCTCTCTTAACGGATATGTTTGACGACAATTGCTTTCACTCGAAGACATATAATTAGCTAGGATAATAAGTAGTAACACACCTTTATAAGTTTGATAATAAATAGTCACATACCTTTATAAGTTTGTTCTGAAGTTTGGTGACAGCCATCCTCTCACGTTGGGTTTTCCTCTTTTCTTCTTCCAACTGTGCTTCTAGCTGCTTAATTCTTTTCTCTAAGAGTTCCTGAAACAAACAATTGAATCTGTTACTGAATTTGTTATTTTGCTCACAAATTTTGTTACTAAGTGCTAGTACCTATTTACTTTCAATAATTGTCATATGCGTTGTAACATACCGGTAGTATAGAACATACAGAATATTGTGTCCCATTTTACTAACATAATAATAGGGGTTAAAGTATGAAATTGCCGATTATTTTCCCACTTTTTATTTTGTTTATAGCTCTTAAAGTGTAGTCATATTATTGCGTAATTCTTTTTGTATTGTATCAAAAACTAAATAAAGTAACTTTTGAGTTAAAAAAAAATGCAATACTAGTGCCTATTACTTCAAAGGAAGTCGTTGAAAAGACCCCTTACAATGTGTCAGCTGACCTTCTTGCTTCAATTAAGTATATTTGTATTATATACTCGTACTTTGATTTTCAGAAATTTAAATACTACATTGCGTAGCTTTATAACCATCTAACTTTCACCTGTAATTGCATCGAAAAACTTCAGCCGTTTTAAAAAAAAATTAAAATATTGTTAGTATGGAAAAATGACTTTTCTCGATTTCGTCCATACAAAACGGCAATTTCATACTTTAACCCCTAATAAAATATCTCAGCTGTGTTATTAGTCACTTTCCATTTAGTGGGGGGCACTAAATGCATGATTACTATTTTCTGGAATTTTCATTTTTAGTTAAGTGCTATGCAGTGAATAAAATATACAGTAGGCATCACCCTTTCACATAAGAGGTAACTAAAGAATTACTGCTAGATGAAGACTTCATCTTTCTTCTTTCCACCACTGCAATGGTCAAATTGGTGTGCCAGGACTGGAGATTATGGCAGTGGACCGATGTGAATGATAATTAATAATGATTATCAAATTTCTAAGCTAATAGCATTTTAATGGTACAAAGTCTAAATAAGCGATTTATAAACTTATGAAGTCTATTAGAAATCTGAAATTCTTACGCTACCATCAGTAAACATTTTCTTGAAAAGTTTTTTTAACTCACAAGAGTGCTGAAATGGCTCGGCGTCGGCGGTTATTGCGGTCATTAAAGCGACGCCATTTTGTTTTTAATTATTTTTTTCCCGAACTACGCTCGTAAGTCACGGAATTTTCTTGATTTCGCGTTGAAATTAATGATCTGACTATAATTAGGAGTTTGAAAGGCCATTTTCTGAAATTAATTCCGGCTAGATTTTGTTCGGTAATTTATTGTCTGGAGGTGTTTTAAGAGAATAGAAAATATTAATTATTGTGTAACTTATGATGACGTTAATGACATTTATTGAGTCATAGTTATTTCACGTAATAATTTGTCATTTTTAAGGGAAAAAAATAAATTCTGCCTTAATGGCCTTTTTTAAGTTGACAGTTTTTTTTTTGTTCAAATACTTTAAACTGGTTCTTATTGAATCCTACCACAAATACCACAATTATTGGAACAGCTTGAAATTAGCGGTATGTTATTACTTTAAAATTGGGGAATTTAGATTTTGCTTTTTACTTTAAGGCGGTTCATTTTATTGTAAAAAAAAAGGGTTACATTTGTATCATTATTTAGGATGCATCTAGCAAAAAGGATCTAAGTTATAAGACGTTTTTGAATGGAACTCTTTCGTTTTAAAATAATTAACTACGAAACCTTTTTGAACGCACGTTTTTCTTCTGGAACTGCGCAAAGACTGCTATTTAACAGAAAACAGTCCCATTAAACTTGTCTAAAGTTAACATTGGGAGGAAATGGCGCGATCAGGCACAAAGCTAACCGGATGTGACGTCGTTTATCCGCCGCCATTAGACGGAAATGCGCTGCGCCCCCTAGGGGTACAAATATGCAACATAGACAAAGTAGGGGTTGGATTTGGCGATTTTGGGTAGGTAATGATTGATTTAAAAGATAAACGTTTATTGATTAGAAATATATTGTAAGATTATTCGGGGCAAACATTAAAATTAATTATGAAATATTTCAGGACAAGGACAAAGCAGTTTTGATTCTACGTAAAAAATACTGAAAAAAGAACAAGTATAGATTAACGATGTCCTATTTTCTAAGGCATTACTGTTAAGCTTATTATAAAAATAATCAACATCAATATTATTAAAAGTATTGCAACTGCCTATCTTAAATTGGAAATTCTAACTTTTAATCAGAGTTAATATGTTAGATTATTTGCAGAATTAAACTAATTAAAGTACTGATTTAAGATTTTATAATTCATATTTTCAGGCGATGTTGTGAATGAGTTTCAAAATCTAATAAGGCGCTATCAGTCAAATGCTATATTTTGTCTCCAGTTTATAAGATTCATTATTTCGTTTTAATAAACCGACAGTTAGTAGGTACATAATAGCAATTAAACATTTTGCCACTGTTTCTAGACAATGCAATACATAAATTACTTCTACTTGATTGCCCAAAATGGAAGTACCTTCTTCCTTTTTACACAAATAAGCTAAAAATTATGCACTGGAAGAAAACTGAAAATCTCTTTTTTTGTTTCCGTTGCCGTTTTATTATGAAAAAGCTCGTGTAAAATGTTGTGAGATATAAATGTGGAAATCCAGGTGCTGGATTAAAATAAAGAATAGTGTCTGCTGCGGCAATCTCAGTTATCCCGTAAATCCTATCTGGCGAAGCCACGCAGACTAGTTTTTAAAATTTTCAGCGTTACAGTAAATAACGGTTTTGTTAGTACATTAGTTTATTACCAAGATTATCTTGTGACATTGACTTTTTATAAATGTGTATAACATCACATTTGTTCTTCTGCTCCTAGTTTTGTAGACATCAGAATTAACGAAACTATTACAAACACCTAGCCCTAAACAAAAATTCGGAAAGTATTTGTTTTTCTATATTGACATTTGAGAATAGAACCGTACTTGGGGCAGGCGACTTGAAAACTGGTATATTACTTACGTTACTCTACTCGTACCACGGAGGTCTAAATACGACGGACATTTTAATTACTTGTTAAATGATAAAATGATAAATGATAAATGTGGAAAACATCACATACATTGTCTTTGACCCCAAATGAAGTAAGTACCTAAGTAGGTATTTAGTGCAATTTTTTTGTGGAAATTAGAATTGACGAAGCTATCACAAACCCGTTACGTTACTTTGACTTGTCTGAGAATAGAACTGGACCCGGTGCTGGCGACATCTTGAAATAATACATTACTCCGTCAGGGAGGTCTACAAAATAGAACGGAAATTTTAATTACTCGATGATAATATATTTAAAGCTGTGTTTGAAAGTGCCGGCACAAAAAAAGAACAACACCACCTCTTCTCTTTATTTGGAGGAGGTTGTCTATGCTAGAAGAAAAAGGGCAGCAGCGATTTCTATCCAAAATAGGTCCGAATACGATTGCCAACAGGTCTGCGTAGCAAAATACCTGTTTTGGATATTTGTCAGCAATAAAAATACGATTTAGAAAACAAAAAGCATTATCTGTGTTTCCAACTAATCTATGTTACTAACACGTGTTATTGCCCATTAAAAAGTAAAATCAAAGGTCAGAGGACTAGAGGCTCAGGTCTTTATCGAAGTCGCTGAAAACGATACTACCATATCATAGAACCAAGTTTCCATGCCATTTAGAAATTTCTTGCCTACCAAGAAACTGTTACTTTGACGTGGTACTAATTTATATCAGACTGATAAATCTGTAGTATTGGTGACAATAACTATTTAACTATTTGGAACTAAACCATAACTGTTCAGTTGGAGCCTCATAAATAATATCGAGGCCCTACTTCCTTAGAACGGCTCATTAACAAAGGGCGACATTTCCGAAGAACAATGCACCAGCCCTTAAACTTAACGCAGGAAAACACAAAAACAAACCTTAGTGTGTTGCAATAAGAGCAAAGGAACCCGAAAAAGTTGTTGTGCATCGTTTGAATGAATAAGGACAAAGAGATATGGCGGCAGTTTCTGTCATAGATCAGAAACATTTTCAGAAGTGCATTGAAATCCTCAAAAACATGTCATTCGCTAGAATAGTAAATAGTTTTAATCGAATATTTTATAGTTTGCTATCGTATTTTCAGCTACTTGCAACCTGAGGTAGAATTATTTCTGTTGTAACCCTACTAATTAACTAAAAATAAACACCCTTCTTATTTACAAGTGAATGAAAAGAGACTGTCAGTAATGTTTACAAGAAATAAATTTAAGTTCTTGTAATTGTGTATTGATTGTGAGTGCCTACAGAAATTTTATTTAACAAGATTACATGTTTTAAACAAACGGGAAAAAGAGATGTACTTGTTGAAACTTTTTGTTTAAGGACAGAAAAAATCATGAAATCGACGTTTTGTGTACATTTTGTTGAAGTTGTTTCATTTATAATTTATAAAAACTAGCTAAAGTTTCATTCTGAACATAGTTAACTTTTATTTATAGAAGTTATTTATTTAGTTTAATCTAACTCGTGTGGATTCTGACTATCCATTATCTATTTCTATTGAGATAATTATTTTTATTTTCTGCCTAAAACCTGGTTTAAATATCTCTTCGTCATTGAGGTCTAACATCTTAATAGATGTTTACCCCTATGAAGGAGAGATATTAAAATTCCTAATTTTAGTATCTCTCCTTCATAGGAGTAAAGTGGATTTAGGCAGATAATAAAAAGGACTATCTATGTTACCAACTAATCTATGTTCCTATCGTCTAACCTGGCGCCTCCCAAGACACAAGCGTATAAATAATAGTTATGTGATGTGTAAAAAGGGGGGTGAAATCTTTCGGAATGATCGTCGAATTAATGGCTCCCGGTATTGGAAGATGATGGCTGAGGTATAATTTTCACTTGCTTTTATCAATTTCGAGATACTTTAGAGAAAATCACGGAACCATTTTTAATGGTTGCGCAATTTTTAAGATTTCTAATCTTGTCTTCATGATTTTTGCTCACAAAGAAACTGCAACAAATTCAGATTTTCTCTAGATAGAACAGTATTTGTCTTGTCAGTTATTATTATTCAGTTCAGTTTACATCAGTACAGTAGAAGATAGATCATCTTTATTTAACTATACCTTAAATTAAAAAAAAAACAGTAGCATGTATCTACATTTGTAGAGACAATTTTTTTTTGTTGATAAAAAAATTTACTTTATTAAATTTTATCTTTAAAGTATATACATACAATATTTACAATTCAAAACTATCTTTTTTTTAATTATGAAATCATTTTAAATGTAATCATAACTCTTTACACAAACAACTTTACCGACCAATAGCCTGAAATAAGCGAATAATTTCGAGTCTCCGTATGACAATTACTTGTTTGGCATCGACTTAAGTTTGTTGGCTTATTTGAAGCTTTTTGGCGGTTCAATTTATTACTATTTTTTTTTTAATTTTCTACCAAACGGATTTATTTTTTCATTAATGGAGAGCATGATTGCTGACATGGTCTGTGTGTACCTACTTGAGTCATTGCAGTGCAATCTCACCTGGCCTTACACTGCAAAGCGTGGTGATTATGCCAGCACCCATCATTGCTGTGGTTACTTGAATGCAATGATGGAGGCCTTTTCCCTGGGGATGATTATATCACTGCATTGACCTGTACTCGTAGATTATGTATAGCTAATTAAGTTTTATATAATTTTTATTTTATAACTTTTATTATGTTTTGTTTATTTTATTTCACTCTAGGCTACTAGCTCTTCATTGTTTATAGTATAGCTTAGTCTAGACACTTAGTCTGAAATAAATTTAAAAAAAAACTTTTAGACTTTATTAACGCCATAAATGAAAATACATCTCTTTTACGTTTTTATGACTAAAGCACTGAATTGGTTTTGATGATATTTGAAACAGGTATAATAAATAAATAAATAAATAAATATTTAAGACATGCCTCACTGGGCCACACAGAGCCATCTAGTCCCAAACTAAGCAACTACTACGAAACTTGTCGTATCGGCTACTAGACAACCGATAAACATACTTATATATTTATTTTTTTGTAAATATATTCTTATAATACATAGAAAAACACCCAGACCAGTACAAACAGACATGTTCATGCACACAAATATTTGTAGGTGCGAGGATCGAACCCGCGACCCATGGCTCAGAAGCAGCGTTTACTACCACTGATCCAAATGGTCGTCAAATTATGTATAACTAGCTGTTCCCCGCGACGTCGTCCGCGTCAATTTCCGTTATTATGATCGCGATTATTTTTGCAACATTTTTCACTCATGCTTCGCTCCTATTGGTCACAGCGTGATGTCATATAGCCTAAAGCCTTCCTCGATAAATGGACTCTCCAACGCAAAAATATTTTTTCTAAACGGACCCGTACTTCCTGAAATTAGCGCGTTCAAACAAACAAACAAACAAACAAACAAACAAACTCTTCAGCTTTATAATATTAGTATATAGATAAGTATACAATACATATTAAGTATACAAAGTACATATTCGAATGTGCGTCAAATTGCGAACTCCTTTTTTAACGTTTTAATACAACTGTTTTCCCGAAACGCGATACGCAAAACAAGTACCTACTTAATGCAACAGTCTCTTTCTTTTACCACTATATATTCCAATCATTATTTTACTATAGCGATACTGAGATCTGTTATTGTCATTTACTGATGACCGCTCCGCAAACATAAGAAACAAATGACGGACGTACCCCGATGCGGTCATTAGAGGAACATGGCGGAGACGCGGAACAAATGACGGAGGATAATCCGTCACGGCGATACCATCAACGGAAACGTGCCTAAATGTGTACGCCGATCGACCGTACTTAGAGATACTGTGAGAGGAAATTCTCGAAGAAATGAAAAGCGGAAAAGAACATTCTCAATTCAAAAAGGAGGACGTTCTAAATTCGAACCGTATCTTTTTGATGTGTACATTCAGATTACGCATATATTTTTAATTTAGGAAATTACTGATGGCCTGATTTAAATAAATATTCATAAGTTTTAAAATGCAAGTTACCATTAATTTCTATTTATTTAACCTATTTAGACCAGTTTAGACAAATAAGTGATCTGAATCTTTGTCTTGTCTTGTCTGAATCTTTGTCTGAATTGACTCAACTTAAATTCAGATCAATTATAAACTATTTAAAATTTAATGTAATTTATTCACAAACCATAATGATACATACGAGTACATAGGATGGATACAAACATAAAGCTTAACTTGAAATTCAAACGTGACGAGTAATCCATCTGATCGTTAGCTATCTAGCCGTTTTAACCAGTAAACTATCTTAAAACCCTGTCTGCCTGTTAATTTAAGATAAAAGATTAATGACAGTTAAGCTACATAACAGAAAAAATCAAATTTATATAATTTATTAATCAAAATAGTAATAAAAATTATACTCTTGATTGTTGGAGGTATTAACCGTATACACATTGATGAAACTGCGCTAGATTACTGAACGCCTTGAATAAAGTAGTCGACAAGACACTTGGCAGCTCAATTGTTTAGAACAATTGCCCAGTAAACGGAAAGTAGTGGGTTTAAGTCCCACCTAAGGCAGTCGAAATTTTTATTGCAGGAATTGAATTTTCAAACCTACAGGCAATTTTATTGCTTGAAAAGTTTCAATCTAACTAGTACTTCGTCTAATTGTATGTGGAATATCAATAATAAATAGATCGATTTAGAAAATAGTAGGAAAGCACACAACCAAACAATACAAGAATGATTAATACCATCAATTGTCTTTTCTAGTGGTTGATTGATTTGTTCACAACAAATGCACCCTTGATGTAAATCGTAAACATTTCAGCCTGCCCGGCGATGTCGCGGCATCATTTTTCACGCACTCGATAAATTCGTTCCCTTGTCGAGATGTCAACTCGGAGGAATCGCTTCATTCTGTGATCGTACGCATTTGGATGTTGTATTGTATGTTTTGTTACATAAGATTTGTTAGTTACAATTTTGATTGTTAGAAAAAAAAGTAGGTACTGTAACGGCTATAATCCCACTGCAGGGCAATGGCAATATAGGACGCATAATCTCCACGCTTGCCAAATGCGGATTGGTGATCATAAGCCCGAGCAATCTATACTAATAATATTACAAAGCCCAAGAGTTTATTTGTTTATTTAAACGCGCTAATCTCAGGAAGTACTGGTTCGAATTTAAAAAAAAAACTATTTGTCTTGGATAGTGCATTTATCGAGGAAGGCCTTAGGCTATATAACATCACGCTGCGACCATGCGAAGCCTCAGTGAAAAATGTTGCAAAAATAATCGCGATCATATAACAGAAATTGACGCGGATGAAGTCACGGGCAACAGCTAGTCATCGATAATTCGAAACTCTTGTTGTCCGATCCAGAGTTCGAAATCAGGTCCTCCAGATTTTAGAACGGTAATTAAACCACTAGACCCTCGGAACGTTGTTGATAACGTGTGAAAGTTCCAGTTGATCTCACAAAAAACGCATAGCCTTTTAGACGTATTATTCCAGTGAATCATTCATTAACATCAACAGTTGTAATACAGCATCTAAGTAACATTCCTCGACAGTTTCATCAATTATTATCAATCTGTTAAGTAGTTTCACGTGAAAGAGTAACAGAGATCCATAGATCCTAATCTATAGTAATATTGTAAAGCTTAAGAGTTTGTTTGTTTGAACGCGCTAATCTCAGGAAGTACTGGTTTCTAATCTGGTTAGCAATCTACTGGTTCGAATTGAAAAATCATTTTGTTTTGGATAGTCCATATATAGATAAGTAGATGAATGTGTTGTTGATTAAGAGTATTTAATTGTGAACTTCTTAAACGCGATCATAATAACAGAAATTGACGAGGACGAAGTCACGGGCAACAGCTAGTATTTAATATTGGTAAGATACTCGTATATCGTGAGGAGATCCTTAGAGGAATCCCAGTCCAGCAGCGACCGTTGCTTAGCAGAGATGATGGTGACCATGATATCATAAATCTGATCATTCCTAAAACAAATAAAGCAATCCTCAAAATGTGTACAGGGCACAGACCACCATTGCCGATGGTCCCGCAACTAAAGTGTGGCATTGTTCACGTCTTCCCATTGTCCTGTTCCATTTATCTGGCTTTGTGCTGTGTTACGATTGTTTCGTCCCGACAGGTAAGTGAATTAGGATATACAGGAACACGCTGATGTAGCAACAGTAGGTACCATCTACCTCATCGCTTATATTGTTTGGACCCTGACTGAAGCATGTAACTATCCAAAGCACTTCTTTGTGGAAATCAGATATAGCAATTTACTACAAAAATTCAGACAGGATTTGACAACGTTAAAAATGAAAGCTATCATTAGTAAAGACTTTTGTTAAGTAATGGTTTTTTATAAAAAATACCTACCATATCGGTAAGATTTGGATTAAGAGATCAAGTAATGCAACATAATGATAACAATTAACATATTATCTCATTACACTACATACATTTTGAACCGATCAATTTTTATTCAACCAAGAAGATACAAGCTTCTTAGCGTTCCATGGATTCAACGTGCGGGTGCCGAGTCCATCGTGTGGCAGGATGAGAAACTCCGAGTAGCTCCCGGGACTTGTGACACGGATATAGGTTTACAATCAACACTCAGATTCACTACTCGTGTTTCTCTCCCTGCCCAGCCAATCTGGTACGAACTTGCTAATGCATATTAACTAAAATGTAATGTAAAATAAACGCGAGTTTAAATCCGTAAAATTATCTTTCATTTCAATGTAGGTATAGTGTTCGCGTTAATTAAAGAAAACAGTATGTCAACCAAGTTTACCCCATAACGCAGCTGTATCTAACGATACGATATTTTTTACCAGTATATCAAGCCCTGACTTTCTCTCACATGAGTCCTGAGTACTTTGGTTAGACAGTCATTTATTTACATAATCGTCGTCCTATCTTTTCGGCAACGTACTAGACTGTATAATAACTAACTTAATTCAGATTGCGGTCGTCCAACAGACAAGAGCAACCCATCATCGTCTCCTACTGATGTATGCAGACGAAAGTCTCCATAAAAAGTAGTGTTGTAAAGAACTCGAGTTCTTTAGTCTTTATTCATGTCTTTTCAAGAAGACTCGAACGCTAAAATAGAACTTAAGTCTTAAAAAAGATGCTTAAAACTTGGAGTAGATATACAGGATATGAATTGAAGTTCGTTTGAAGTAACAACAGATATCTCTTGGTTTTAGTTTGATTTGAATGTAATGACTCCTATAAAACATTTTTTAATTCCAAACTTTAGAAACGAAGACGCAAGACTGAAAAGAACTTGAGCACGAGTCACGCATCAAAATGGCTCAAGTGCTCTAAAGAGACAGAGATATTGCGATAAAGTTCTTATACAGACATACGTCTTCTAGTCTTGGAGTATTGTTGTAATGAGTCGAGTCATGGAATTTGTCAGCCAGGCTCAAAATTTAGGACTCAAATACTCGAGTTCTTAACAACACTAATAAAAAGGGATGGAGAGTTTTGCAAAAACATGGCTGCCAACACAGGTCGAATGGTGGGGCGTTTCTAATCTCGCGTTAATTATGATCTGATCTCGGCCGTGATGAAGTACCCCTACACGTTAGATTGGCCATTGTCCGCTAATGATGGATGAAAGAGGGTGTGTCGAAGTTACGGTGCTGTGTTGATGCCGCGAGACGCAGGCGTCAGCGAACGAGGGTTTGAAGTCAGCTAATCAGTTGTTGATGTTCATACAAAGTCTGTCTAACCAAGTCTGAAGTATGTTTTTCTTTTAACTTAATTGCTTTAGCTACGAATAGAGAGTCATAGACATCTTAATGTAATAATTTACTTAATTTTCTCATATGGATATGATTGCGACCCAAATGTTGGTGCAAGGAGAAAACAGATGGCGGGTCCGTCCAATACAACAACAGTACGATTTGAAGCTCAATTTATGATAATAACGTAAATAATTTCCATTTTTGTAAGAAATGTAAAAACCCTACCTCCTACAACATTCCGCTCTTACCTTAGAGCTTACCCTACACACTTCGCGAAGGTTTCCCGGGTCGCGCCTAATTCGCCGGGTCCGTCCCGCCATTGTCTCGTAGAGTACGGTCGCTGTCAACGTGCAACTCATTTAGCACTAATCGGTTACCATTGATCTGACACTTGACTTCAAGTACGATATGATAGGTGTCATTAAAATCATTCTGATTGGGGGCTAATCAATCCACAAAAGTTGAGGAGTTACGCAATGGGGACTACCGTTTCTTTGCTCACCAGTTGGCGCCACTGTAGACTGAGGTCCGGAGCTATGGCTATCAAAGGCGATTGGCGCCGAAACAAAGTGTTATATCTTGAATCTAATTAAGGTTATATTGTTTATAAATAACTATCTTGATATCAACAAACTAACTTCTGAAATAGTTGCTTTAGAGGTCGCCTATTTTTGCGCTTTTTCTTAATTCCGCTTTTAAAGCGTTCACATTAATCGCCAAATAATCCATATTTGCGATATTTTACGAAGGAGATCACTTTCCAGCAGGTAAATTAAAGAAATTATAATTTATGCAACAAATTCCGCTAAAACCAGTACAAAGTGAATGATATTGGACCTCACGCGACACTAGCGCCTCTAGTGGCAAATTCACTAGCGATAGCCCCCATTGGACGCTATTTTTATCAAGTGTTTTATTATCAGAATTTAAAATTGAAAAATTATGTCTCAGGCGCGGTGCTTTACTAATTTAGCATGCGGCATGCGCGAGGAGATGCGGTCTCGAGTCCCGCTTGAAACATAATTTTTAGTTCTTCCGCGATCATGGCGCTTACAGGCAACAAAAATGGCGCGTACATGGTAGAAATCTCGAAATAACTAACTCTTACGATAGTGACCATGAAAGTTTAAAACAGTATATAATTTTTCAAGTTTAAATACTGATATTATTATTTAAATTAGATTACTTAAATATCAAATAAAGTAAGTATTTTATTATTATCTTCTGTGACTTCGTCATCATCATCAAATGCAGCCTAAAGATACCAACGGCCGCCCCGCCGCATCCACCGACTTTTCGCAACCAATGCTTCGGGTCGGTGCCAAAACAGACAGTTATACACTGATTTGGTAATTTGGTAACGTATTTTATGATTACCCAAGGATACATTTTTATCAAAATAAAACAATCCTATTTGAACCTTGCCTTTGTCAAGATGGTCGTCATCTTGAAGGAGGTCTGCGTCCTGCAGTGGACGGACAATGGCTGTTGATTTAATTTAGCAAAGGTATTATTTAGTCCAATAGTAGTTCAGTTTAGACCACGGCCTAAATTTATATTCCTTTGGCCTTTGGTTTGGTTTCTAAGCTTCATTTGAAGGAAAAAACAAACTCTCATATTCAACTGAATTCAGTTTTCTCGCCTCAGCAATTGCAGGATGAACTGAAGCATTATTCCGTTTTGTTTCAAACAGTTCACAAGTTCCGAGGAAAATCGCTCGCTACAGAGAAAATAGGAACAGTGACTTCATATCTTGTGTTGTTCTATTGTGTATCTCATATCTGGACCTAAATTCATGTATTCTTGTGTTTATTTAAAATTATCATAAATATTATTTTTTTCTAACAATAGTTAATGGGAAATAATAAAAGTTAACGGATATTATACTAGTTAAGGTAATTAAAAACGGTGGCTTTGTTTTTTTTTTGTAGCAGCAGATAATGTTCGTCGGAGGTAGAAACACGTAAAGAAACATACATATAAATATGGCATTATATCTTACACTTTAGTTCTAATAAGGTAATATTGCGTAAAATAGCAGCCCTTCTCTCTCCTATAAATAAGTATTTAAGTGTTTTATACAATTGAAATCAACATAAATTAGACCGACTTATCTAGAAATAGAGGTACTTACTCCTTTAGTCCTCCCTTAAATACTTATTTACATTATATATATAATATGTATATATAAAAGTATGTATTTATATACATACAAATTAAAACAGTACCTACATTACTGTGTTACATTATTTTTCTATGAATTTTATTTTACTTAATACCGATTATGATGAACCAGAACCAGTTCAAATTGTTTACACGGATGTGTATTTTTTTCCAATAAAAGTGTTGATTATAAATTATTTATTCTTTTCACTCTCCAGTTTGGTATTTACTGCGCTTATATATAATATCGACCACCCCCTAATTGCCTGGACCAATCACGAATTGGACTAATTGCGAACTGGACCAATTGCGAACTGGACAATTGGGCATTTTGCGAATTGGACATAATGCGCCCTACAGCTGACAAGAGGTTGCAACGTCGTCTCTCCATTGAGCAAATCGCGATCACCAATCCGCCTGCTAAGTGTGAAAATGATGGTCGTCATTTTGGAGGGGCTTATGTTTGGTAGTAGATTAAAATAGACTGATCATCATCAGCAGGTCATCACCTACCTACCCTAATTTGAGAAGTGAGATCACTAAATCTATTTTAATTGTGCGTTTACGGTATTTTAAAGTTCACTAGAAATTAAGACTAATTTACTGTGTTTTAATTGCCCTGGTCGCCCAAGTTAAGTGTTTTATTTGTTTGTGTTAAAATTGAATTATTTTCTACCAGCTTTTTCAAAACTACGGTTACTACGGAATTTTTAACTGTAAGAATAGTTTTTAAATGGGTTGAGCTGGCTAGCAGTTGTTAGCAAAAAGTTTTCTGTTCTTATGAACAACCTGGTCAAGGTTCGAATCATTTAGTATTAAATAAAAATGACAATTATCCTTTTAAGGCTACGTAGCTTTAGTGTAGACCACAGCTGGTCATAGGCGAAAACTAAGTCCCAAAGCGATTTATGTTGGAAGATATAAGTCCCACTGTAGGAAAAAGGCTTCCATCATTGAATTGAAGTTGCCACTGCAGTGATGGGTAGGAGGCATAATCACCACGCTTGCTAAATGCGATGATGATCAAATGTCAAACAACCGAGCAACGTTCGAAAATTTGCACCTTTTTGTTGCCTGACATAGCATACTAACAAACAATGAACGGTCTCATATCATTTCAGTTGATAAAAAAGAAGATTCCATGCAAACAAAGGCGCGGGCAATAGCTATTAAATCAATAAAACTAAATCTCCTTACAGCTGCTGCAAAAGGAAACAAGAAAAACGATTTAAAGAACTAACAGGTAATGATTGTAAATACAACAAAAGGTTTTAGACGGTAGATAGCTAATTTATCACGTACTCCAGGTGTGGGCTAACAAATGTTCAGCCATCAAGCGGTAGCGCTCAGTGTCTGAGGCTCTACTCCGCAAAAAACATTACACGTGTACGTAATTTCGACTCTATGTCTCCCTCACTCATGCCAAGATCTTAAAGAATGTGAAAGAGATAGATACATACGTGTTCAGGCATTGCGTTGAGTAGTAGGGCCTCAGCAGACTAAGTATGTACACGAAAAACGCAGACTCAGACAGGGACTATTAGAAATGTATGCTTTTGTATTGCTTAGGATTCTAGTGTAGTGACTTAATTGTCTCGACACTAGAAACCAGCCTAAGTCTTTGTCTGTCTGCCTGTCTGTCCGTCCGCGGTAAAGATCATTTAAATACTAAAAAGCTGTAATTTGGCATTTAAAAAAATAATAGAGAACCTAACAAAATTTTAAACATATGGGGACATGTTTTTTTTAATCTGCCATGCCATGGGTGTCGTTGGATAGGTCATTCAAAAATATTTTTGGTCTGTAAAAATGACTGTTGAATGTTGATCCATATGATATAAATACTATGTTTTTGGATCTTTTCGTAAATGTTTTGTGGTGTTGGGAAATGGTGTCTATATTTTATTTCATATGTATGAAGAGGCATCCAATTTGTGCGGAAAATTGCAACATCTTAAAATGATTCAAAATACACAGCAAGATCCGTTACTTTCTCCAAAGGGTTCCAATGTTAGGCCATCAATCAGGGCCTGACATTACCCATGGCCAAACAGAAATAAAGGACAAAGGGCTCCTTAAAATAAAATAAATGGAATTGGGACCCTCTAAAAGGCACTTTGACTAATTTCTTTGTTCTGGTTTGAGATTGAGATGTGTTCTTTATTTTTGAATAGAAACAGTTTAGTTTGGTGTTCACATATTTGTTTATTATTTCTAGAAAAAAATATAGTTTAAAAAACTAAAAAACCACGCTTTTAAAACAGATTGAACTAAAAAATTAAAAATAAAATCAATTGAAAAATTCATATTATTTTACAAAAAGCGTGGGGTGCTTGTTATGATATCCACAGATATAGTAAATTAGTTTTTTGTACAATAATATGAATTTTTCAATTCATTACTACAGTTTTATTTTTAATTTTTTAGTTCAATGTGTTTTAAAAGCGTGTTTTTTTTAGTTTTTTAAACTATAATTTATTTTTTACTTTTTAGTTTAGTTTATAAGATTTGATTCCTTCTTTATCGACTGTAAGTCCAAAGCTATGCAGGAATCGTAATTGATACAGATCGCGCGCTAGCTCTATCTCTTTTACTCCCTCTACAGAGGAAAACTGGAAAACTGTTATTAAATTATTGCATTGTCATCGGTCCTTGATACGTGTGCAAAGTTTCAAATTAACCAAACTTCTGGAAATTGGTGAAAATTATGCTCAAAGATTCCATTACATACATACATACATAGATACATAGATACAACCCAAGCTAATTAAAGCGTGGTAAAAAAAAAGTGTTAATCGTGGCGATTATGGCGAAACCCTCCTTTTGGAGAGGCCCTTGTCCAGCATATACAGATGAAGGCTAATCATGATCACAGGAAATCAAAATTGTTCTTGTTATATATGCTACAAAGGATAATTATTAGGTCTAAAGGACTAAATCACATACGAATTGGTTTGTTTTATTATTTTTAATTATTATTTTATAATAATAATTAAGAATCATTTATTTATTTAAATTTTTATACTAACTAATATTTTGAGATTCCGATTTGTATGAAAATATTTTATTTCAAAAATGATAATATCGAATTTCTGACTTCGCCATAGTATTTATATGCATTTATATCTACAAAGGTTGGTTTCGGCTTATTTACCTAACACCTTGTATAAAACAACTTAAAACTTGATTATTTTATCGTGGTGACACTGTTACAGTTCAAATTCCTATTAACGTTGCAATCGTCGTGATATGTAGGAAATCCTAATAAAATCTATGCTGATTTTAAGGTTATGATGAAGACGGAAAACCAAAATCCTAAATATATCTAGTAGATATAGTCCTAAAGGACTACAAATCACATACAAATTGGCATATTATTGGCATATAATAGTTATTATAAAACACGGGTAAACCTGGATTACTTTTGTGGTTGCACCGTTAACTGTAGTTCAATTTTTTATTTACTTTGCAGTCGAAATACCTATGAAAGACTAACAAACGCAAGTCAAATTGGCAGATAAAATAATTATTACAATTTCCTTTTTTTTTTTGTTAAGGATGTTTGATCGATTTATACGATCATGTCAGCTCTACAGTTATCATAAACTTGAATTAATCCAACTTAAGGCTAGCTAAGACAAATTAATTTTCGGCTATTACCCGAAAAAAAAAAACTTATATTTCAATAACGTTAACTGATTAGTGAATTTTTAGCTGTTGGCCCCAAATACAACTTGATTGAACTTAAGCAGAAGAATCAGTTTCTTTTTAATCGGAATCTGTTCTTTTTACGTTGCAGTCTTATTCAAAGAATAAGGAAACGCGTAGTTTCATTTCATTTGTAAAATGATGCTGCGTGGCAGATCTCCGTATATTAAGATCATTTAACCCAAATTGATGTCATTGCCAGCAACTGTCTTGATTGCAATTGAAACAGTTGATAATAGAACACAACACCGCATAATTTGTTTGTGTGATAACGACGTCGGCATTGTTCAACAATCTAAATTGTACCCATGTAAAGTGAGTAATTTGGGGTGGTGGGATCTACCTCCTAGTGGTCCACCCTGGGCAACGGCATCTTTGGTTTAATAACTAATGATGACGGCTAAGAGATCCCTCTGCGGTGGTAGGCTTCGTAAGAGGCCGCCTGGATGCTACCACCCTCCTGCCGGAGTCCAGTGCCAAACAGTTTTTCTGTGTTCCGCTGGTGTGTGGGAGAACCATTACCTCTGGGTAAGCTCGCTCCACGGTAGGCTTCTTCTTAACCGTATAGTTAAGTATGTAGTCAAGAGCAAGCCCATTATACTATATAAAAAATATTAAAAAGAAGTTTTCTATATTAGCTTGTGTCTGGATAGTCGTATATTGAGAAGCACTTTAAGGGGATGGTATTTTTTTTGCCTTAAGGTCAAAGTCGTACATGTTTGGTCAATACTGACATTATTATTCTATGATATTTTTTAAAGATATAATATAACAGGAAAAAGAAGAAGAAGAGGAAGTATTTGGGTCAAAGATCGCTCAATATAAAAGCTTTGGAATCGCCAAGATTGGCTAGCGGGTTAATTAGCGCTCGTAGCTTTGCTGATGGTAAATGAAAAGATGATGCTGTACGTTTTTTTTTCAGACAGCGGTATTCGTTCTCTTTCTTTGAGTTTACGCGGACACTATATATGAAATGAAAGATATGTTTCCCGTGACCATGAACGCTGTAAAGGGTTCGAAACGTCGCGTCGGGTTAAATCAAAAATAAACGCGTTCTAAATCCGTAAACATATCTTTCATTTCAGAGGTATTCGTCTTACACACCTATGAGACGTGAATGATACTCTGACACCCGTTACATAATCTTTTTCTTAGTATGTTTATTCGTCGACGATAACCTGGTGTCAGAAGATAAAATAAACATAACTATTAGGATACATCAAGTCAAAATGTTACCTTATAATAAGATCCATTGCTATTACTATTATTGTCTTTGTAGTTCGAACAATATTTATTGTTGTTGAACATCATAACATCATCACACTCTCTCACAAACTCACCAGGTACACAAAATACTAGCCACTAAATAAAACAAAATTTATTTTTTTGAAATTAAAATTAGACTAAGTTAAAATTGATACTGGCAAGAATACACTCAAGCGGCCGGCTCTTCAAACAATAGATCAATTGAAACGATTTGAGCAGATAATAAAAACTGTTTTGGTACGGTGCGCGCGCGCCGGTCGCGTGTATGGACTGCAGACGTCTCCCCGACTCAATTTAGTGTACAGATCAAGTGGAAGTAGAGAATCTGACTGCATAGATCTTTAGATAATTATGTTATGAATCAAGTTATCTAATTAATATTATTAACTTATTAATATTATTAATGTGAATGAAAGAAATAAGAATGGTTGCTTGTTACTCAATCGAGCCAAAACGACTGAACAGATCTGAATGAAATTTGGCAGAGTGAAAGTATTTGGACAGGAACAGCATATTGGCTACTTGAAATCCCGGAAATATGTATATATGTATGTACAGTCCCCGTGGGATCACTATGCTTGTTTTCATATTGAAAGCGTTCGTCATAGTTTTTTGAATACTTATAGTTTACGGGTAAGGGTATAAGCAAAGCCTAAATATTATCCAAGAGCTAGTACTTAAATATAATAAATAACAAACGGTAAAAATGCCGACACCGCCAATGGCCAAACTATGACCGCCAGCTTGCCTGCCAAGCTTGGCAATAATGGCAAAGTCCTCCTTGAGAGAGATCTGATGAGAGGATGGTAGTAGGAGAGATATAATTTTCTATTTAATCTACAATGAGTTCTTTCAGCATTACTTCGCTCGCATTCAGATGCTCCATTTCTTATATGAAACTCAACAATTTTGATAGTTCAATGGTTAGAGCAAACGCCCGACAAACGAAAGGTCAAGGGTTCGGTAGCGGTGAGGCGTATTTATCGCAACAGATAAATTTAACAGATATTTAAATACCGAATATAACAACTGTTCTTCCTAAGATAAATATCTGTTATAGGAAATAACAGCTAAATCTTAACAGTTGCCGTAAGAACAGTAGAAGAACAGATGCATAAAATATTGCTTGGCTGTTGCTGTTATCTGCGCGATAACTGTTATTGTATCATCCCCTCTCATTCATTTCGCTTATACACAAAAGAGAGGCACCTAGTATTGACTAAACAACAAATTTTAATCAACCTCACATTCGCAAATATCATAGGCAAAATGTGTCTTCTTAATTTGGTTTTATGAGCAGTTTAATAGCTCTATCTCTTTTTTTCGATCGCGTTGGAAAGAGAAGCTCCTAGTATTTATTACAAGAAAAAATGAAGTTGTTACTAGATGCCTCAGTTTTAGGTATCAGAAACAGTCTCCTACATTTGGTCTTGTGTTTGTTTGATATTTTGACGTAATGCTCGGATACATTCACAAAATAAAAACACAAGATGTTTATCAAATCAATTTCTTACATCAATGATACTAGTGTACATTTATTGACAGTTCTAAGCCTGTTCTAAGCATGAAGGAAAGTTTTTGATTCTATTGGATGGGTATTAAAAAGATTGTTTGAGATTTTAGCGGCTACAGGAAGTATCAAAATAAGGAATAACAGGCTGTTATTTAATAACAGATATTTGGAACTGTTATTTTTACATAACAAGAACAGTAGTAACAGATATCGACTTTTACCTGTTATAACTCATCTCTAGGTTCGAGTCCCATTTAAGACAGTCAAAGTTTTATCCCAAGGAATCACATTTTCAATACAAGGCCACCTCGTTTCAAGTACCAAATAAACAAATTTCAATTGGAGGCCTTTTCCCTGCAGTGGGAAGATTATAGACTATTACTTTACTTAATATATAAATTGGTTCACTGCTGAAGACGATATCATTACTCTGCGCGGTTAACATAACGTCTCGTTCATTGGACACTGCTACGTGTATGTTTTTGTATGGTATCGTAAACAGAGGTTGTTTATCGCGTATGCGCGCATTGACATAATGTTTGTAATAAATCACTAAATATTGATAATGAAACAGTGATCGGTTCAGATCTTGGAGTAGCATTTGGTTCTTATCGTAATACAGAACATTACACTTTCGGTATTAGTCTTTGGGAGATTATGGACCAAAAGTGGTATTTAGACTTGTATGGGATACAAATTCATCATGTAAAGAATATAATGTTTTGATTGATGTTTTGAACGGACGAAGTAAGAAAGAATGTTTAATTCGAAACGAAACTTTTTCTTTTCTTTACTCATAAAATTATGAAATTCAAAACTATATTCATAATTAGTTATAAAAACATTCTTACCAAATGAGCACTCATGTGCGTAAGATTTTTTGCTTGTACAGACATCACATAATACATTATGGTAGATATTTGACTCATGCAGGACTATTGGAAATCTTGCAGCTACTTTAAAAAAAACAAAGCACAAAGGACTTTACCAGGACCGTAGTCAAAGATATAATATTCTTTCTACTTTTTGTACTTATTCAACAAGCATTACTTAAAAAGTAAAAGTATCAACCCATTTACGCTCACTGTTGAGCTTGGGTCTCTCTCTTTAAATGGAGAGGAGTTAAGGCCTTAGTTCCACCACGCTGGCCTAGTGCGGGTTGGTGGACGGCGAGCGCGACGCTGTGTCGACATCACCCCGCCATTAGATGTTCCTCAAGCCGTCCGAAGGCTACCAACAGGGTTTAACAATTGTTGTCTCGTGACAACAGCCGAGACCGACGGCTTAACGTGCCCTCCGAAGCACGGAAGCGCTTAAGATATGATGCCACAAACGGTTACCCATCCACCTAGTGACCGCTCCCAGCGTTGCTTAACATTCGTGACAGAAACTGACATCCTTGTTTTTAATACTTCCATCTTGCGGCACGTAAATCATAAATAACACACCCAAGACAATTTAGAAGAGACTGGTTCCTAAATTGACCCGTCCGGAAACCGAACTCAGAGCTCTTGCAAAGTACTGGAACTGACTCGTCATCACCTAATGAATCAAAGAAAATATCAAAGCTTTTAAACAAGACAGACCCTCTAAAAACTAACACTAATTACAGCGCAATGCGTAATCCGACGCACAGACAAACGAATACAAAATCATATCAAGCTATACAACTCCAGTATACATTGACCGCTAGGACGTTTGAAAAACTCGGCAATAAGAGGTCAGTTTATGCTGGAAATGTACATTGATGTGCTTTTCGCATGTAGCTGACGCCGCGGGCTCAAAGCGCGCACATTTGGCAAATTCGTTCTTCCATTACTCAAATTGGGTTCGGGTGAGTGCGTGAGGTGATAGTCTGTCTCATATATTGCTTTTTAAAAGTATGCCAGCCTATGAAGTTGGGCTTTTTTGGCGTGATTCATGACAAAAATCCAAACCATCTAAACCATCGCATTTTCAATATTAGTAAGATTACAATTTTTCCAAAGTTGTTTCTTCTTTTGCTTTATTCGGACCTAAAAGTTACTTAAATATAAAAACCTCTTTAGATAAGTAAATAGTGAAGTCAGAATAAAATTAAATATTATTCTCTTGTGTGACGTCTAGAATAAACACTTTAATTTCATGGGTACGTACAACTTATGCAGTGTTGTCTTTGAAATAATTTTACATAGACAGTCAAGAAATTTGTCATTAAAAGATATTGCATCAATCTTTTCTTTAAATAGGTACTAGCAAAGAAAATATGCCAATAAGTTTTTTTTTTAAATCTATTTGTTTCCTTTTGTTTGTGAACGTAGACCAAAATATAACAGACAACCAAAAACCTATCAACTACTAAAAATAAATGCCATTGTTAAAAACTGGCCATTGAAATCATCAACGTTGGCCGGCGGCCAATACTTGCCCATAACAGAATTAATTACAATCCGCCAGATGGCGCTGAGCGCCACCTGCGAGGAATATATCATTGGGTGTCTATGCCCAATAAATTTGAGTTTAGTTTAACGTTGTCAACGATATTATACAAAAATATGGCTAAAATAAAAGCCTAAGCGCATCGTGTTTCTTTGGGTTAAAAATCCCTGACACCGCCGAATTAGAAGCCAGTATTTTAATCGATAAAAATCAAAGTTTACACTTTCTTTTCGGATTCATCATTATTAGTTTTGTATGTCAAGCTTATTAAAAAATAGCACCAAACTCTTCTTAGGGGTGTAGTTATAATCGACTAAAAGCATTCTGCCGTCATTCCATCATTAGATAAACTCAAATAACTAACAATCGATCATGGCGAAATCCTCTTTTTGTAGAGGTCTGTAACTCTATCTCTCTACATAGAATAGCAGTAGCCCATCGGTAAGAGTCCACATTTCGCAAGCGTAAGTCATGACTGGAAGAACATAGTGATTGTAGAAGCGTGTCTTCAAGTTGTGTGGGATTTTTTATGAGGCTAGTTCAAGTTCGTTGAAGGTTGAAATGGAAGATGTATTCGTTAATTTCGATGTTCGTAGTCTTTCTACCAAGCGTTTGTGGCCCTGACAGATGCAGATGTAAAGGTCTTCGACCCATCCGATGTAATTGTTATCCATAACTATAGAAGCATTAATTACTCCGATGCCGATCTTTGACCAAATTAAATTATAATTTGATTTAAGAGGAGACTCTAACAAGGTCAGCATTTTCTCTAGCTCTTTCGGTTTCTGCCAGCAAGATCATGTCTTCGTCAAATCCAAACAAAACTAGAACTGGAGCTATTTTAAGCATGCATCAGATGGCACATAACGGCACGGAAGTTGGATAGCAGTCACCTCTTGTGTCGCAAATTAAACTGACCCGATGCAAACTGTTGCATTGTAAACGCATTTAGGCTTCTACTTATGCCATCAGTTATCTGTTGTAGTGCATACTGTTGGAACATAACCCTTCGTATACCAACAGTTATGTTTTTACTTACATGCATTACATACATGTATATGATTATTTGCATGCAATGGTCCTGTTTTTGATTATGTTACTTTACACACTTTTCAAGTGGACACTTCCATTGTTTTGATTTTATACAATTACTAGACAGTTTCCTTCGCACGAACCGTTCCCTTGCCATTACAATCATACCAAAAAAAGAATTATCCATATATGGATCCATATATAAATACGTAGCATGCTCGTACATACATTTCGGTGACTCATTTTATTTTTATAGAAAGATACAGAAGATAGATAAAATATTTCAATAAGATCAACTTTGAGCTTTACCCTAACAAACAAAAAAAAACCTTACCATGTCGAAACAGTAATGTGCTGTCAAACATTAAAATAAATATAGAATGTCCTCTTTTTCCATCGATCATAATTACGCGGATATGAAAACCTCTTTTTTCGTCCGTCCAAAATGCATTTCGGAACAAACACATAGCCCAAAGGTACATTTCCAAAATGAAATTCCAACCACCCGATGACCCTTCATCGGCAATTAAGTGGCGAAATTATTCACGTATCAAACGGGTTGGAGGGCATCTATTTTTCAATCGGGTACTACGACAATGTGCCGGGCAAGGCAATCTGTTAAATGACAGTTATCTCTGTGATTGATTGCATTTGCATGCAAAAAAGCGGGCGGAATCCATCAAAGCCCATCTATACAGAGCGTCGCTGAGTAGTGTGACTCTAATTTAGGAATTGGTAGGATTATTTTATTTTTAATATAAATAATCAGAGAAAAGCAAGCATTAAGTAATATATACATAAATTTAAATAGTAAATGTCAAAGGATAAGATTGAAATAAATAAACAGATGCCTTACTCTGCAACACGAAGCTCGTATTTGCAGATATATCTGTCTCTTTCAGATACTTTAAGACATCGGTATGGGTGATAGGGACAGATTAATTCGAATATACGGACATTGTGTTGCGAAGTAAGACCTCAGGTTTAATTTACTAACACAAGCTTTTTGCACACGGCTCTGCCCGCTTGAACTACACGTTATACATGTATAGTATTGTATAGCGCAAGCGGAAACCTGTAACCAGTATAGGGATGCAAAATAACATATTATGTCCTTTCTCAAAGTATAATCCATATGTGTAACAAATTTAATCAAAATCGCTCGAGTAGTTTAGGCGTGAGAGCGTAACATACAGACAGACAGAGTTACTATTGCATTTATAATATTAGTAATAGGCAAATTATGACAATTCGAAGACATAAAAAATTTTTTGGTAGTCCAATTGGAAAGTACTGTCGGCTGGCAAGCAAAATTTTGTGAGTTCAAGAGAGTCTCAAGTTTTGTCCTGCCAAATTTAAACGAACCAAACAAAAATTAAGCCGCTCTTATACCTTATCAGAGCATGAACATTTGGCAATTGATTCGCAATGAATTACTTGTAAATGTATTAATTATAATACTTCATATTCTTTTCATAGCAAAATAAACCTCATAAAAAACTAAGTGAGCTTACGTTGAAACTTAACAAACTTATCTATTTTCGTTAAGTTATAAAATTTTACATCCCAAAGTAAATATCATCTATGCCTAAGGTCCAGCGAGCTCCTAAAATTTTCACGGCATCGAATAAAGATAACAATCGCAATTTCACTTCTCATCACACATATCGTGAATACTGTCCATAAAATATACGTCGTTTGGTCACCTTACTGTATCACTCATGATCGGCCAGCGTAACTAGGCCCAATGTATCCCTTCCCATACTTCTAAATTGGAGCAAAATTTTAAGATATACAGGGTGTGTTAGAGGCCAAGGTACACTGGATGTTGTTTCTCATAAAAATTGTATTCATGGAGTCGTTATGGCGCCGTAATACTTTATGCATTATTGATTATAGGCAGTTAACTTTTATTTGACTTGTTTATGAGACGTGTGACAGTCTAATTTGAATGTTAATCATATTGTCGGTTACTGTCGCCTTTGACGTTTTGACATAAACGTTCAATGTTTATTTTCGTAAAATTATTTCCATGGTTTATTATCTTATGGTAATAAATAACCTCATCAAAACGATTGCTCCCAATCTGCCAAACATCGAGCTACTTGGCGACGCGTCGCGAGAGCAGCGGTGTCGCGGGAACAGACCGAATCATGACCACGACCACTCTGTCAAGAGTGCACGACTAAGAAGAGAATAAATAACCAACTATGGCTATAGAACAGGAAGACTTTAGGTAGGACCCGATCAGCAGTTTCCGCATATCGGGAATCAGATTAGATAATTATTTTTAAATTTGATTGTTACTAGTTTGCGCTATCAAATAACAAACTTACATCAAAAGATACGACCCGATCTAAAAAAACCTCCACAGTGTTTGTCGGTTAACAATTTAGTACTTTGAGAAACTAAAAACGTCAGCTACGCGGGGAGAAAATCAATGGCGAATTGTTTATTTTTTTGAGAACACGGAGCAGTTTCATGCATGCACCATGTCATTACGCTAAAAACTCTAAGCAAATAAACTCTGCAATGGTCTCTTGCAGCGTTTCTCAAACTTCTAACTCAATACATAAAATATATTAGACGACCATTTGGATCAGCGGTAGTTAACGCTGCTTCTGAGCCATGGGTCGCGGGTTCGATCCCCGCACAGTACAAATATTTGTGTGCATGAACATGTCTGTTTGTACTGGTCTGGGTGTTTTCTATGTATTATATAATAAGTATGTATTTACAAAAAAAAAAAAAGTATATAAGTAAGTTTATCGGTTGTCTAGTACCCCATACGACAGGGTACTTAATAGTACCTTAATTTGGGACTAGATGGCTCTGTGTGACATGTCTTAAATTTTATTTTATTTTTTATTTAAAAGGGGCTGATTAAAATCTAAAATCTTTAAAGTGCTTTCATCGTAAGTATGTTTATAAGATTAGCTTAAACTAACAAACGCATTTGTTGTTTGCTGGCCTATTACCCCGATGAATCGGAATAACAATTATTGTTCTCTACACAAAATTTTATGTAAATTGTTGACATTGCGACTTAAACTGAAAGTAAAAGTTTCAAATTGATACACGCGGGTTGAGGATTTTTAACGCTCGGACGCGACTAATGTTTGCTGTGTTATGTAAGTCTAAAATTTACGGCCAGTCATAAGTAAAACGTGGTCTTACTGTCAAACACCAGTCAACGGAGAGAGAAATGAAGAGTTCTGTAGAATAACTATGATGTCGACATCGCCCAAGGAATTGCTGAGCTGAAGTGACAGTGAGCTAAAAAAAACTGATGGCCTTTCTGTGTTCTGTAATGGTGACCATGCACCTACCGGCACCCGAAAATGTAGCTCTGAACCGATTATTGTTAGGATCTTAAGCGGGGACTTAAAATTAAGCAACGTTTAAGATGTAGATGGCACCATACTTATATTAAAGTCCAAACTTTTGAGAATCACTGCTGCGCCAGTCAAATGAATAGAACTGAAGATAGCGTTCTTTATTGCCGGCATGGAGGAGTGCCAAACACGGTATACTGCGCTGTAAGCTTTATCAAACTAACTTCGGAAAGGACATTCGATGCTACCAATTAGATTTTTTTCTTAAGTCGACTGGCTATTTAAATACCTACTTAATTCTTATTTTTTTGATTTGGTTGGTACATTCTGAGGATATTTTGGGATAAAATTATTAAGCACGATTATTGGTCCTAAATACTACTTTAAAAAAATCACCAACCAAAAATATAAGTTATTGCTTATCTTGTTACGATGAAGTAGATTCTACTTTGTTGTATGTGAACCAGTTAAAATGTATTTAAAAATTTTAAAGTTATTGGCAGGGTCTAAATAAGTTAAAATAATCGGCAATTATTTATGTTTCATATTCCGGGTAAATATGCCTCCCTATACTTATGCATATTACTTTTTTTAAGTACATATTTATGTCTACAAAAAAGGTATCATGAAAAATATGATGTATGATCAAAACTAATTATAAACCTGGCTTCTCACTCTGGTCGCAAGACAATAATTATTATTGCGGCACATATTTATTAAAAATTGGACATATTCTGTAGTTAGTTATACCATAAGTACTTATTTTTACAAAACAGTACGATTTTTTTATATTCTCGGAAAAAATCACATTCGGTCGCATACCGCTCGGGATTGAGTTGGTCAACTATAGTTAATAAAGATCTATTAAAATAGAAATAGATTTGATTTCAGTGTGGTTATATATTTCAGGAGTTGAAAATATATTTGGAAGTTTATCGAAATAAACTTAGGAAGAGAATTCCCTTCTTTCGTTCGACCATATTAATATTGTATCCATTTAGGTCATGGACGTTGTCTAGTTTTTTGAGTATGTTTTATCTGTTTTTAAGTCACCAAAGTATCAGTTCCACTTAGTTCGGGATAAATTGGTTTGATTGTTTGTATTCACTGATTTGTTCCTTTTTGTATAGACTATACTTCTTCCCTATTCACTAAGTTTCTGTTCTCCTTACTTTTGGTCCATTTCCTTCCGTATTACTTTCTGTTCTTAAGTTTTTCGCGTCTAAAATGAGGAATACTACAAAAAGTGCCGCCAGTATCATGTATAGACACTTGTGATTTGCTTCCATCTGCCAAATAGTGTATGAAATAATGTTCATGGTTTTTGAGGTAAGAAACTCCCAAATTTGTGATATGCTCTCGTTAGATACACCGTTTTCTGTTTCGAATTTTGCGGCCAAATCGTTTTGCATTGTGATCGCGATTGGTTTTAGCTGGAATGACAGGTTGACATACACTTCACTCGTGACAGCGGCAAGGATGGCACAGATTATAGGTACGTTTTAGTAGAGTTTAAAAAGACTTGTATTAAAGAGGTTTCATTAAAAATTTAAAACATTAAATAAGCACTCTCGTATTCGCATTCATGCTTGCAAGCTTTTATTTCAAACAGAGAAAAAATTGTTGTGTACATAAGTGATTGTTTTGAATTGAACAACAATTATTTTGACAAAAATAAAATCTGGTGTAGTCATAAAATGCAATTTGCCGGAGTCATTTGATGGTTATCCAAATTTTTCAGACAGTTACATTTTTTTCACTTAAATGTAAAACTTTACAAATTTTAGATACGTAATATTTTTGTGCCCTCATATACATTTTTATCATTTTTTTTAAAACACAATGTTTACAAAATGGTTTTACAGACGTAATAGACCCACAAAGCCGACTAGTCGTCTTGACTTTGGGTTCTAGTATATCAAGGAATTAAATTTAAAATAAAAGGATAATTATTAACAATAAAAATAAATAAAAAATACTCATTAATCTCTAATGTTAACTAAATATACAAGTAAATTACTAAACCGCCTTTAATAAAATTATTTTCTTACTATGCATTTAAAATATAGATTTTGGAAATACAATTTCAAATTCAAATGCTACTAACCTTTTGGTAGTCCATGAAAAATTCATAGAGCATCTAACTAAAGCATCGATCGCTTACCAAACGGCAAATATACCAAAATCCTACTGAATTCATCTGGAATTCCTTGGGTTCCAGACTAGTCCAGACGCTCTTAAAGTGGCTTTCCTTCGCCCATTAATATTAATAAAGGCGTCATAGTCCAGAGGCATGTCCTATGGTGAGGTCCAGCAGACGAAAAATGCATAGAAATATGCTTTAGATGTCCAAAAAACAGACTTCGATGATAACTTACTTATGCCACCAATTAACACACAGTCGTTACAGATATGTTTTTTTATAAATTACATTACAAAACCTAAATTAATCTTGCTAAAAAACCTTTTTTTTCTGCTAAACTTTTTGACATCTTTATTCCAACTAAAAGACATGATTTGACTGATCCTATGTAATTTTTTTATGTAATATCATTGATTGATCCAAATAAAAGCCCAGAAGTACGAGTATGTATGAGCTAAGCAATTCAAGCAATTGGATGATCTTTATAAGCCTTATGCTTCTATAAAAGCAAAGGTAAAATCAGTATTATCAGCTTTAATTTTCATGTGCACAGTAGTTTTACTTGTCTCAAATTTTTAGCTTACCACTGCTTTAAGGAAATCTTGGACAGATTCCAAAAAGCAGCAACGTGTTCTTCTCCTATGTTTTCATCGTTCTCCGCTAAAGGAATGTCCTAGAAGCCTAAGGTCCCAGACAGGGGGCTATCGGGGACCTATTTAGCATAGTTGAACGGTAAATCTGAGGATCGTAAAGTTGCTATTATCGGGAGCTTTTTGCGGGTTTCAGTTATCGTAATTTGGCTTCGTTAGTTCCGATTCCAATTTATGTTTAAATTCATATTCAGATGGTGTTAGTATAATGGTTGTGTAATTTAAATGTTTAGTGCATTCAGTTCTCTCCATATCTTGGATTATGTATTATATCTATATCTGTATATAACTAACTATATCTGAAATGGATAACGAAAAATTTTACTAGTTGAAATTATAATTAGCATTGCTAGATTTGCTTGAGCGCATCCCGTAAGATGTTTATTTTTTATTTGCGTCATAATTTTTATAGAGAACTTAAAAAGAGAAATTGATATTATTTGAAAATAAGCAACAAAGCAACTTTTCTTTACAGCATGAAATAAAATAGATAAAAATCAAGCGATCGAGTCAGATGCAGAAAATACATAACACCTTATAAGCTTTATGTTTAAAGACAAAAACGCTATAAAAAGTATATACACCTATTTTAAACACAACGATAATATACATAATAATAGAGTGAGCTTCAAAGAGACTGATGGTTATTCATCAGGTCCCACACCTCAGTCTGAATTTAAGCAATTATTTAATTTACACCGTCTCCGATTTGCATGTCTGAACTACAGATAATTTTTATTCTTTGTCTCGTTTGCATTAGTTTGTTCATTTCTTTTGCATTTGCCTTTGAGATCGTTTGCAGTCAAGTTGTTAAACTCAATTATTCTGCTGTGTCTGTTTCGTATTTAATATTCTAAAGAGCAACAGAGCAGTTATAATTATCAGTTTTTTTTATCACAATTTGATATCAGAGCAAAAATGTATTATGAGTGTATGCAAAAACTAGTTACATCAGCTGATAATATAAAAACCGGCCAAATGCGAGTTGGACTCGCGCACGAAGGTTTCCGTACCAGTGTTGGCATTAATCAATTAATTTTTTAATCAATTAATTAATTTGATTAATTTTAATCAGATTACGTACCTAATCATAATTAAAGTAATCATAATTAAAAAGTAATCTTAACCATGATTATTGACTTTAATCATTAATCAGTAATCATTAATTGATTAACATGATTATAAACCTAATACATCTTTCTAATTCATCAATGTTAAAAAGTAATAATGTTAAATAAAGATAAAGATTTTTTCAGATATTTTTGTTAATCATTCAAAGAGTTATTGTTACGAATAATAAACTGATATTGTAATATTTTAAGACGAGAAGGTTTTCTTTGCTCTTATCTAAAGCTATTTCTTATTTAAGAAGTGTGTACACAAGTGAACACAAAATTGTATAAAACCCTAATCATTTTGTCGTCAAAAGATGCAACATAAACCCCCAGATAGAGATTGATCCCTTAAATCTTTCTTGGGACGATCTTCAAAAACACCCATTACAGAGGCTTTGAAGCAATCTAAGTGCGACTAAGAATGTATTATGGCGTATCAGTGCAATTACTCAATTCCCTGGTGAGAGCAAAACAGAGGGAAATAATATACTTTAGGAAGATATGAGTGTACTGAGATTCTCCCCGCAAGTTTTGCTTAGATATTCTATTAAAAATTTCAATCCACCCTTCATAATGCTTTATTGATAGAATTATTTTGTAGTCCTGTTCTTAAATTTTGAAAAATGTTGAGATAATAGACTGCAGGATGTATTTGTCATTGGGATCGACAACTAAATGGTGGTAAGGTACATAAAAGTATTTCAGACCTTAATTATTATTTCGTCTTACAAGTTTTCGTTTACAATTATTGATTTACGATATTACATAATAATATACTACTTAGAGGGCATTTAATTCTAAAAACCTTACAATACCGTAAATTTTCTAAATCAGCCAATCATTCAAATATTATTTACACTATAAATATGCTTTATGTTAGTGTATGTAGAGATCTGTTTCCTGAACATCATATTTTATTGTTTTGTATGCAGCTGCATACAAAAAAAATATGCCGTGAAAAAGATTTAACTAAAACAAATGCAAAGTTACGAATGGTTTTGACAAGGGTCAGTTTTGGGTCAAACTTTGTTTCTGCAAATTGAAACGGAACAGATTTTGGACGTTTTATTTCTGTTTAAGTTAGAGAAAGTTTTTGAATAATCCATATATTTGGAAAAAATATATTAGATAAAGTTCTGCTTCGATAAAATTATAAAGTTCAGGCATTTTTGCAAATTTGAATTTACGATTAAATATCAAAAGTATTCAATCAAATAAATTAATCATTATTTAAAAGTAGAAGTTGATATAGCGTAAATGTTTAAGGAGCATTTATAGCTTTATCTAAGAACCGTTAAGTGCAAGTATTCATATTTTTGATGAAACAGTTCATATTCCTGCTGAAGGAAAATTAGCGGGCCGTGCTGATAAAAACTAGAGGATGAAGTAAAGCAGCGCCACCAACCTTATCTCCGTCGAACTTCTCAGTCGGTTCGTCGTAGACTACACGAACCTCTCGTTTCTCCCGCGAACCGCGTCTCGCAACCAACGGCGTTTGAGGCGGCGACGCTAGCGCCAAACTGTTCCGCGCGCTATCTGGCGGCGATTTTATGAACTCAATCTTCCCGCCTTCAACGCAAATATTGGGCGTCAGCGGGTACACTGGCGACAAAGCAACGTTTGTATTCGCTAAATGGTTGTAGTGGTTGTCCTCTAACGGCAAAGATTTTGGTTTGTTCTTCTTCCGATATGTGGAGTCATAAGCTAGGACTTGCGTTTTATCCTCAGGGTGGACTTGGCGCACTTTCCCGGGAGGCCTGTCAGGTGGTTCTGGAGATACGTTGCCATCTGTGCCAGGAATTTCATCTCTCTCGTTGTTGGATATCCTGAAAAAATGAATACTTTAATGATTTTAAGATACTTAACAATTATTTTTGACATACTTCTTAATACTAAAAATATTTAAGACACCATAAAAATTTATAAAACTTCTTTTCGATTAGATTTAAGCAAGTAAATTTTGTTTTAATGTTTAGAGAGATTCTTCAAGAATCTTATTAGCACTACAGCTGTACAAACATTAGTACGAACAATACTTCATAGATGGCGTTGTACCGATTATTATTTAGCGTTTGCGAGAAAAACCCCTTCTCCAGTGAAAATACTATTGAAATTATCATTATTTTCCTTCCAATCGATGTAGTCAACAATAACATTAGTAGTTTCACTCAGTAATCAAGTAATTGGTGTTGTTTTCCAATAAGATTTTACGACAACAGCAGCACCACCTAAATCGCGGTAGCAAAGTTTTTTTCCCCGCTAGATATATATACCATTTTCTTGACCTATACAACGGGAGTGTATTCTTTAGTGTGATGCCACAACTGTATTTAGATCACTAGCGTTAGTTAGGAGGTCTACAGGCCGTGACGTCACGCGATCGTTGTGGGCCCGACCCTTGTAACGTGCGCAGCGGACGCTCGCCCGCGCGGCTGCGACGGCCCGGCGGCGCATGTTCCTTGGGCGGCCTTAAACTTACGCGGTATTAGTTAACACGTTAGCTTAGCTCCGGTTCATCTTCGAGCACTTCCATGCGATGGCGGCGAGAATACTCGATTGCCAGATTTTTGGAACGATTTCGGTTTTGTCAAGATATTTGGAATCTACCTTTCCTTCTATCAAATGTTCTGCGCTAATAATTTTTGAAGTTGAAATAGACAGGTCAATCAACAGCCACTGTCCGTCTACTGCTGGACGTAGCTCCTTCAAGTCACGCCACAAATGTCTATCCTGGGCTTTCCCCATCCAGCCGCTGCCAACAGTTCTCCTAAGGTCATCAGTCCATCGAGTCGCAGGGCGTCCTACACTACGCTTGTTTGTACTCGTATCGAAGAAAATGTTAACTGAATGAAAAAGTATTTTCATAGAAGTCATGATAATTATGTCAGTTGTATAATTTTATTAATTAAACAACTTATGTTAATCCCTAAAAATGCATTATTATTCACTTTATTCTTACTTTATCACAATACAAACAAAATAGGTAAGGTAAGTAAACAAATACAAAACTTATTGGTATTTTATTAACTGAAAAAGTTATAATGGCTAAATACCTAACTGTTATTTACCTACTGATATCGCAATTCGCAGTTACATAAAATCTGATAGTCACATGGTTTGCCAACAAGTTTTCTTGTTTCAACTTACAGAAATGTGAAAATACAATTTCTTGAATAAACATTTTTGACAAAGTTAACCGATTGCATTTATTTAAAAAAAACACACTAAGAAGGGTTGAGACTGGTTGATACCCAGGGCTGACGGTCAACAAAATCTATTGTTTTCCAAAAATATTGATTCAACGCAAATTGTGACACGAACCATTAATTTTTTATAAGTACATGCAAACCAAGAAAGAATCGTCAATCATCATACAGGGACCCGAAACTAGTGGATGGCTTATTTTGCGGTTGTAGTTTATGTTATTCCATGTAAAAGATAACTTCTTTTAAATAAATTAACCGGTAAAAATTTAGGGGTAGGTAACAAGGGCTACGAAAATTTGTAAATGCATAAAAAAAGGAAACATATAAGTTTATCGGTTGTCTAGAACCCTATATTTTACGCTTGGTACTTAGTAGCTTAATTTGGGACTAGATGGCTCTGTGTGGCCCAGTGTGGCATGACTTGAAATATTATATCTTAAGTTACTAAGCGTATTTATATGCGTATGTTTGGATGGATTTTTGTAACTCAACTTTGGCACGGAGATAAATTACGGGCCGAAATGTCGCATAGGCTAATTTTTATCCCGGAAAATGTACGGTTCCCGTGGGATAGTTTAAATTTTTCTAGCATTAGCTAGTATTTTATCTTTACAAGATTAATACCTTTACATATAAGAAAGCAAACAGAAATCTCCTTTCCATCCTATTCACAGTCCAAATATTCACAACTTTATTAATGTTTGTCAAACTGTCCGCCGCTAACACCCACCTACCTTTACAAACATTAATCAGTTGATCGCCTTATCAGCTGTTATCAGACCAGTAGCAGAGGAATGTAGATAATAAAACCTTGAAACAACTTCCAGGTATTAAGGGGTAGCTTTATTATTGAATAATGTAGATAACTACGTTTAAGCTTTCAAGATGCATGATTATTTAAAAATGTATGACGGGATTTCAAAGTAAAGTAAAGTAACAGCCTATAATCATCCCACTGCAGAGAAAGGCCTCCATCATTGAATTCAAGTTACCACAGCAATGATGGGTGTACTGGCATAATCACCACGCTTGCCAAATGTGGGTTGGTGATCACAAACCCGAGCAACGTTCGAAAATTCGAAACTTTTTGTTGCCCGAACCGGGATTCGAACCTGAGACCCCGAGATCTTGACCCGGTATTCAAACCACTAGATCAACGGGGCGTTCAAAGTAACGGCCCTTAATCATTTCTTTCACTGCATGGCAAAGGCCTCCATCATTGAATTTAAGTTATCATAGCGATAGCATTGATGGGTTTACCGCCATAATCACAATGTACACAATAAGAATTGTTTGTTTATGAGTTCTCGATATTTCGGCTCTGTTGCAAGCGCCATGATCGCGGAAGGATACATACAATAACTAACTCTTACGATAGTGACATGAAAATTTAAATCAGTATATAATCACAACGCTTGCCAAATGCGGGTTGGTTATCGCAAACCCGAGCAATATTCGAAGATTCTAAACTCTTTTTGCTCAGAACCTCGAATCTCAGGACCTCGATCTTGGTATTTATTTTAATTCCACTAGACCGACGGGGTACCTGCTACATTATTCAAAAATTTTATTTTATGTGTAGGTTTATCAGCTATCATTAGTTTGTAATAAAGTTATTTTTAAAAATTTTAGGATGTAAATGTTTGGAATGAAATTATTATGGAAATAGATACTTACTGAATTTATTGTGCTGTTTAAAATGATTATTTTTACCTTATTGTCGGGTTATATGAAGAAGTAGCGCATATTATATAGCAGTCAATTATTTAAAATGAAATAAACGTTAATAAAAGTACAATATAAACATCTCATATACATAGAGTTTTTTTACTTTATTTCCGTATTTGCTAAGCGATTGGTGAAATTTTTAAGCTTTAGGTAGTAGTAGAAATCACTAATTAACACAAGATTTATTGTCATTATAACACAAGTAGGTAATTTACTTACCACTCTCGTTACATAACTGAACAGTACACTGTTGTATTACATACATACAACAGGAATAGAACCCCACGGAGTAGACGAAACATTTACCTTGTCATATCATTCCTTCACGACCTCTGAAGTTACTATAAGCCTAGTCATATCATTCTCTTTAGATTAAAACTATCTACGGTCATTGTCCGAACGAAATTCTTCCCCTTAACAGCTCAGAAACACAAACAATGGATAATAATATGGCTGTAAGCGTTTCCAGTAGCTATTTTAAAGTTAAAACATTGTAAACACGGATTAGAACGGGAAGACATGTTTACTGAGGATCTCAACTCGTTTATCTACTTCATTAAATGATTATAATTAACTCCAGTCAGTTTGTACAGTGTTTTAGACGGCCATTTCTTTTATCGCTTTTCAGGAATAGAAAACTGGTATTTTTAGTTAAATTACTTTTTACCAGAGGTGTAAAAGTAACGATAAATTTCGTACCCGTATGAGCTCGTTACTTTGACAAAAAGTACTCGTTACTTTCGTATCGTTACGTTACTCTTTACTTTTGATACTTCATTAATAACACCGTGCGGAACAACAAATCGAGTCGTATTCCGTACGTGATATCATACATAAAGTATGCTATCACGGAGTCGCATCAATCGTTGTATGTAGATAAAGTACTTCTAAATTACAAAATAATGGTGCAATTTTGTCTTTTTTTTTTCAATTAACCGAATATGGCTCGCATGCATAAACATACGATCAGCAAACGTTATAACACACGCATCAATGGTACTTTCGCAACCTAATACGGAAAATGCGAGTAACGAAATGCATTCGTGAGTAACGATTCGTTACTCCGTACTTCATGGAGTACCCGTTACTCAGTACCAAATACATACGGTTTGTTACAGCACTACTTTTTACTAGTGGTACCAACACTACGATCGGGAATAATTGGCGGGTGCTATTATTAAATATTCATTCGTCGAGTTATCATAGTATCAGTTAAGAATTTAAGTGGGTACGTAGGAAACTGTCTATGAATAGCCTACCATTTAATATTTACAACGATCGACATAAATACGAACATTTCGAAATTATAATGTTTTTCTTTTTAAATACAGTAAGTATTAGAAAATATGATGAAATTATTATTAGTTAATACCTAAGTAAATCCTAAAGGTTATTTCATAAAAATAACACTTAGATATGGTTTTCCGGGACATTTTTTTTCTTCTGTAAAGAAGATAGACTTAAGTTAAGGGGAAGATATAGTAAATGGATTTCGCAATTTTTGAGCAGATTGCCACTTGGTAATAATCAGGGCTTAATTTATTCTAATAAAGTATTTAATTTAGTGTGGATCGTCCCATAAAACTTACAAACTGAAGCCCACAGAAAACAAAGAATCAAAACAAAAGTTTTTTTTTTAGATTCTTCTTATGATTTTATAATTTCTTACTTTCATTTTGTGAAATGATGTTTTCAATATAAATACATGATGTACTCAACTCGTTGCAACTTTAAAAAAAAGATTACGTACTACTTTCAACGCGAAGAAATCGCCATCATTAGGTTTTTAATTGAACTCTGCATTACAAAATAGCTCATATAAATTAAAAGCACATACTGAACTGGCATTTAACGATTTACAGCCACATTTACTTCATACCATTAATCAAATAACTGCAAACTAATTTATTTGGCATTCTCGTTTACACTACACGTCAATTCATCTTGGCTGAGATCAAAGAGTTGATAACTAAATGGATGTCGCCATAAACATGGGCTCATACGCTGGTGAAATAACTAAGTTCTTGTTATGATTATCACCAAAGTCGGTTTGATTAAGTTTAACCAATTGTTAAACTTTTAGTGTGTTACGTACTAGTCGAAGCTGGCCTATGTTAGGTATGGCATTAACACTATGGCAAAGTTAAAATCTCGGTTTTGGTAAGGAAAAAACTGGTCAAGTGTGAGTCAACTCACGCACGAACCTTAATTTAAATGTTCTGTGAATATTTCAGTGACTACCTGTTACCGTTATTAATACCGAGTAAAAAACGGAACAAAAAAACACGTCTGTTATATGGTATGTTGTGAGCTCATCCAAGGTTGTGAGGCAAGGTGGGGATTGGTGTGTTAAATATTAAATTTATTCGGTTTTCAGTATTTGTTGTTAAAGAGGCAACGGAAATACATTCTTAGTGAACACATAAACTCCTTAGCTATCATGGTTCATCATGATCGATATAACAGACGGCATTAGAGTCTTAGTAATAGGGCCTCACTTTATCCTTTGGGTAAGGAACCCTGAAAAAGGGACCACCATTTGTAGGGTTCCGATTACAAAAGCATAACAACATACGAGTACCAATCATAATCGAGTTTGATATGTTTTTTTATGCGTATAGGAATTGCTGATTTTGCTGTAGTTTGTATGCATAGTGTACGATACCATGGGCTGCTTTCGGCTTGAGAAGCCAGTAAAGAAAGTGCTAAACTTTAGGAAGACCGTGAGGCAGTTAAGTCCTTGTCAATTTGAATATTGTCATACCCGGGAATATGAAATGTGCTAAACCAGTGTTTCCCAATCATCGTACTGCCATGGCCCGGTAATTTTCACACTGTCACTTTGTGACCCACTTAATTCTTTAAAAATCATTAGGTGAACAATTTAGTCACTAAATATTATTGCGAATACTTCGCACGCTGCCTATGTTTTACTAAAGAATTTTAGTTCCCTGAAAATGACGAAATTTTAAGAAGAATATTTTCCATACCTCGATCGATAGTAGGTATTATTTTATAAAAGGCGGGAATGCTGCGATTGCGACCCGGTATTTTATTTTGATGGCCCGGTACCGGGTCGCGACCCGGCAAATGGGAAACACTGTGCTAAACAATGAAAGTATATAATTCAAAAGGGCTCGGCTAGTTAACGGCTCGTTAAGCCTTTGACGGAATCCAGTGGAACTCGGCCCATAGTTAAATTGTGACGAGAATTAACTTGTCAGAGCGATACAAGTTCGTTTCGTTTTATTACCGGCCACAATGTAAGTGATTGAGTTCATTCATTATAGCCAATACATTGCACTATTACTATTGCGTTTATGGTTGTATATCGCATCATATACCTAATATGTATCATATGTAATTATAATTGCAAAGAATTGTAATTGCAAAAATTTGTAATGTGTTTTTTTTTAATTCAATTATCATCATTGATACTAATGATTTCATTTAATAAAAAGTTATTATAGAAAATTTGCTGTTAATGTACGAGATTTTGTAGTTATCTACGTCTAAAATGACATAAATTTAAAGTAGTTAGTTGCTAGATTTTGTTTTTACGATTCGCATTTGCTATAATTAATTTTTTAAGGTTTTAATAAAACATTTTATTTAACACTCTATTTAAGTAGGTTATGAGAACAAATTAATATTATGGCGTACACTCGCGAATAGCGCTGTTTTACACACAAATTCAAGATTAAATATTTATTAAAGTAAAATTATTACGTACTTATAATTATATTTTTTATGTGCCATCTTGTAGATAGTAACATAATTCTATCAAAATGCTTTGGAAACCTCAGGTTTTTTGATGTTGATAGTCCTCTAATTATGTTAACCTAATAAACACTCTAAGAACAATAAAGCGACCTTAACATTTTCGCGGGAAGAAAAACAATTGAAAAATAACGGGAAACTGTTTCTACTTTTTATTTTTCTTAATATCCTGCATGTATTGATATTGAAACCAGCCAGATTCAAATATTACAGTCTATGAAACTTCCTTTCATTCTATTCCTAAAAAATACGATAAGACTCCTTCCCTGAGACATTTTTTTTTAGTTTCTACCACCACTCATAATAGAGATACATAGCCTTACTATAAAAAAACGCGTCTTGTAAAGAGGCCTTTAATTATGCCTAGCGTGGCTCAGGTTAAAGCGCTACTCTGCGCTGTCTAAGAGCTTCTAGGACTATACCTAGGGCACGTGTGTAAATGAGGAAAGGTACGTCTATTAGCTCAGCGGGTAACATTTAAATAGATACATTAGTTATATAAATTACATTTTATACAATGAACACAGGTTGTTTTTTTTGGTATAGATACCGGTATAGCTTAATGTAAGTCCTATTTAACCCTTCGAGCGTGGGTTATTCCAGACAATAAAAATCAATTGTTATCGCGGCAGCCGGCTGTCGCGCGGGATCGAAGCGTTAAAGAGGTCCACATAAGCCGTTCTGTAATCAAAGTAAAAAACTATCCTAGCAGTTGCTTTGTGGGAATTAGAAACAACTGATCCCACATTTTAGAACTAGAAAAGAAAAAGAAAAATCCGGGAGGGTAGATTACAAAAATAATTCACGTTCATAACCCTCGAAAAGCACGGAATAAGCCACACATTTTGAGTCGGCCGACTCAAATTTTGTCTCTTATTGCGTTCTATTCAATGTTACTACACGCGCGCGTTGTGAAGACTCAAATACGTCATAATTAGGGTGTATTGCATAGTCTGCGTCGAGCGCAATCACGAGCGGTAATCGTTAAAAATTATAGCCATCTCTTTCATTTGATACGCGATCATATTTCATACGCGAATTACTATGGACGCAGTAACATATCCATACTTTAAAATATCATTGGTTCTATTAGTAAAACATTTAAAAGATGATTCTTATTTATCCGCTATTTCTTTGTGGTAAGGACTCACATCATCATGGCAAAGGTAGGTACTGCCTACGTTACGAGTCAGCATAAAATGATGGAGTCGCCACTTCAGCTAGTCTATGTAACTCTAGACGGAAGGTACAATTTCTTGATAGGCTTATGAAATTGGATCAATAGAATTACATCGATCGAATTTTATTTGGGAACTAGCTTTTTCCTGCGGCTTCGAGCTTCGTTAAATTTGATTCTGATTGATTTTCGTGTCATTGAAATCATTAATTTAGTAATTCCTACTGCAAAAAGAATCAATGTTTCTCTTTTAGCGTAGTGATACATATGAGTATTGCAAAAAATATATAAAAAAGTCACGTAAATACTTTTTTCAGTACTCTACGATTCTATCAATGTAATAATTACAATGTAAAAGTATGCCTAAGCCTTATAAAACTTAAATAAACAGGTAACTAAAACAAAAAAATATTTTTTCAACATAAATCCCCGCTAAAACTAACTTCTGAACATCGAGTAGGAATCACAAAGTAAAGGTATTTGTATTCAAATCGCCTCAATCCCAGAGAGGCACTAAGGACTCTCATCAACGGCCGTTTGTTTTCGCCTAACTCCATTTAGTCCATTTCTAAATACGTCTCTGGGAACGGGAAGGAAGCTATTCACAGATGCAACCAGAAAATCATAACTGAACTTACTCTTCAAACGAAATTGGACGGTGTGAAGAATGCGTTAAGGTTGAAAATAAGTAAATGAGCGGAGGTCGTTGAAGCGAAAGCAATTTTCACGGCAATATTTTCGTCACTTAGAGTCATTTTATTTCTTTTTGACGGGTTACGTTAGACCACTGAGAGTTCGGAGTTCTACATATTTAGAATGTTACGTAAGGTGGGTAAAATAAGTAATTATTTACGCAATGATCTTGGAACGGTAACTTATATGATTTCGACGGAACTTCGGATACTATGAGTTATTTTCTGTTGTGTTTGGTATTTTAAACACCTTTATTTATGCTGTTTTTTTTGTAATCCACACAAAATAAATACGTGTCTGTCTGTTTTAATTTTTTTTAATTACTTTTACAATAAACAAGTGAACTAATTTAAATGAAAAAACATTATTTGATTCATCATCATCCCGTATCAATATTCTGCTAGACCTCAAGCTTTTGCAATTTTTATTTTTCACCAAAAATATATAAGCTAACGCTACACTTCACATCTAATGAAATTAGTAGGAAGATATCAAACTGGTAAAGAAATATACAATGTTATAAGAACCGTTTTGAATGGCTTACAAGGAAAATCGACGGAATGCGTTAATTCATAGCCTTTATCGCACACGCATGCCAATACGTTAGGTTACATACGTATCAGGACTAAGCCACTAGGCTAGTGCCAAGCTAGGCTAGTACTAAGCTAGGCTAGGCTAGTAAAGTGTCAACGCAAAAAAGTTCCTGAGTCCGCAGCCTCCGTAGCCTCGTTACACGGGCGACAGATAAAGCAGTGGTGAGTGACATCAAAGGGAGGCAGATTGAGTGGCGATACACGAAGCTTCTCCGAAACACTCAGTGATGCTCGCTAGATATTTTCTGTAGCATGTCAAAATTTGGAATCTGCCCGTTAAACTAATAGAATGTGACGTTTTAGTTCGTGGTTCGAAAACTGAAATAAGTGTAAAACGACCGATTTTAAAATGTCATTTACATAAATGATTGCTGACAAATAGGTGACGTTTTCAAATTAGCCATATTGTATTTTATTCGACGAATATTTCTTATCTGACTATTGAAAAATCAGACTGCTACCGCAATAAAAGGCTTTCCTAGTTATAAGACGGCAAATTTCAAAAGACTTTCTTCTATGTATGTCTCCATTACGTAATATACGTATTTATTTAAATAATCTCAATTTGGCCGTCTCATTAGACACATTAATGCCACTGTTTACACTCACACAGTTTAATTGCGGATTAAAAAAAATGCTATCGGTTAAATGACAGCTTGTTTGTGTGGAGACGTGTGGTGCCGTTAAAACATTAGCAAAGCCTTTTCTCTTCCTATGGGTGTCGTAAGAAGCGGCTACAGAAGTACTGCCAGAAGAATAAAAGCAGAATCGCCGTCTATCCACTGGCCAACTGCGTTTTATGTGTTTTCCTATATTATGGATCTAATAGGTTTATTTTGGTATTAATTTGAGAACAACTACCACACTTATTTAAAATATACTATCAATTTATGCGGATTTTTATACTTTCAGTAAGGCCTGGTAACATATTTTTATGTTTTCGAATTATTTGTGTCAAATATCTAACTGTAGCGGACAGTCTGTTCTGAAAGGTATGCCTATGTCTTGAATGAGTACCTCAAAAGAAAACGGTCCAAATACATATAAACGTTCCGCTAAACGCTAGTTGCATGTTGGGAAACGGGGATTATTATTCGCATAAGTTAGCAATGTTGAACAGGTGGATATTATCCATACGTTATAGTTTATACTTTATTTGATATTTTAGCAACTTAATTGCACTTATAATATCAGTATATAAACTTGAAAATTTTTTTTTTTTTTAGAGGAGATGCGGGTTCGTGTCCGCCTGAGATAAAATTTTTCACGTTATAGTTTACATTTTCAGAGAAAACTCTTTTATAATATGTACTCTTATTTAATTAGTGTCAAGTGTGACGTAGACACTGTATTTACTTATTTATTAACTGGTATCGTTACCCATTTATCTATAAGAAATTGTTCACTTAACTAAATCAGAATACATAAAGTCTTTTAAACTTAAAACACTAACATCCCTTCAGATATTATAAATCATCCTTGGCCAGGCTGTACCTACAAGATCTAATGGATAAAAATAACGAAAAACAATTCACCAAACTGGTTACCCACGTCCTGGAGATTGTTGATTTACCTGAAAAGATACAAACATCAGTCAATATTTTTATAACAATTGTTATTATAACGGATTTTTATTTTGCATATCAAACGAATAATGAAGTACAGGAAATGGATAAAGAGCTTCACCTTTGAGTGTGAAGTCGAACCCTAGAATAATATTATCTGGACTTTCCTGAACCCATAGACTTACGGCCATTTTCAATAATCTATCTTCAGTTTTGGCATATCGGAGATGGAAAACAACTTCTGTCTTTGTTTCTCTGGACGGCAAAAACAGAGATAGAAACTGTTTCCTATTACCGATATGCCAAAACTGAAGATAGATAGGTTATTGGAACCGGCCGTAAACCAGACATGGATAAAAAATAAGATTAACACACGTCCCCATACAAAAATGACACTTCTTAATGTCTGCGATTCAGATATGTATGTATAATATGTATTTTAATTTATGCTTCATATTATGTAATTTTCAAAATTTAAATTTACATACATACATACATACACTCACGCCTTTTTCCCGGAGGGGTAGGCAGAGCCCACATCTTTCCACTTGCTACGATCCCTACAGACTACTTTCGCTTCATCCACATTCATTAATCTTTTCATACATGTTCGCCGGTTTAGGGTACTATTGACCTGACCTTTCTTTAGAACTTCCCCGATTTGATCAAGATAAGTTCGTCGAGGCCTTCCCCTTCCAACATTTCCATTAAAATTTACCCCCTTTTTTTAATTCAAATTCATCCAATATTAGGTTGACTGCTACTATATTGAAAGTGCATCCTAATGTTCTAGTTGTGCTCATTTGGTAAAGACGTTTTTCGGTTATTAAGATTTTTTTTATGTAATGGGAACCAGTGTACGGATTCATATTACTCGTATTTATTTGCCAGAGTTGGTTAAGAATCCTGAATATTAAATTAGTGCATTGTATATTTTTGCATTACAACAAACTAATTAAAATTGTCAGTTACTGCTACAGCACTGCTATTTGCGCATGATATGATATGATATGATATGATGAGATATTTAGAGTAATAGCACAGATAATATAATACGTAATAGTGAATATTGACGAACGAACGTAGTACTAAATTCAGTTCATACTCGTAGTGTTCTTACATACCTATCGATTAAGTTAAGTATAAATCTTATTCTTTGCTTACCAACTAATCATTATAGCTTGAATTGCTAGTCACCAGGTATGTGATTTTATTGATTGAAAAGTGTCCATTGTTTTCAACTGACTTAAAAAAAAGAAGGTTTTTTTTTTAATTTGATTTGATTTGAATACCAACATTAAAGTTCCTTAGCAAAAATAACTTCATCTAAAAATAGAGTGATCTTGTTTCGCTAATCCAACCGGTTGGCGTTAATGGTTCGGTCATTATGTCGTTACGTCGACAAGGGGTGTGCGCTTGCGTCGCCATTTGCAATTACTGGGCTATTCCTAGATGGCGCCACTGGAGCTAATAGTGTCGCCAAGTACAAGGTCGTGAGGACATCTACATAGTTGATCGAATTGCTTCCGTCTGTTAGTCTACTTGCATGCAAATTATTATTAACTAGCTATTCCTCGCGACTTCGAATGCGTTTAGAAGCAATCCCGTGGAAACCGTGCCTTTTACAGTACAAAAAGTAACTGAAGTGCTATTCCTATCATTAGCCTATCTCCGTGCCAGATTAATTGAAAATTTGTGACGCTGTTCTGACGTGATTGTGCAACAAAAATTCATTATTTTTTTTACATCCTATTAAAATTATAAACGCGAAAGTTTGTAAGGATGTTTGGTTTTCGCGTGAAATCGTAACATTCCCATTAATGGTAAGTATGGTGTTAATAACTTTTAGTAAACAAAGGAACAATAATAGTCCTAAGCTTTCAGCAGAAACCTAAGTAAGGTTTAAGTTTTCCCTGAGACATTTACATTTCACTGCATAGGTTTCCTGTCGTGGTTGAAATTTAACCCAGAAAATAATGTTAGGGGCGGGAACAGCGGTCACGGTGTTTCCGTGAAATAGGGGTAGCAAGTGTTGTTTGCTTTGGATTATACATGGCTTATCGTGGTACGTAAACAACGTTTTTAATCGTTAATGATATCAGATTTCGTTACTTGGATATTACGTTTGGATTTAAGAGATACAATATTTCATTCTAAGACAGCAAGAAGCATTTTTCAGCCCATTTGGACGTTCTATGCTGGACCCAGGATTATCTGGAGGAAACTCAAGCCATGGTCTTAAGCTGGGAAGTATATTTGAAAGAAAAAACACAGGAGGTCCAGAACCTTTCCGCCCCAACATTCATCGATTCTTCTTACTATGAGTTCCACTCACTACCATTTCAGCTCCGCAATTCTTTGAGCGATGTCAGTTATTTCTGATTCTATCGCGCAAGGATACCGTACCAAATCGTTATTTTCAATCAAAACCCTAAGTTACAGATCTTTGAAAACTGTACAAAACAAAAGTTGATTCATTCTAACTAAAGCATTAACACACAATTGATAAATGGAATATGATTAAGCTGTCAAAATATTCTATAGCAAGTCATACATTGTGTGTGACTTGCTGTATTTTAGTTGCACAAGAACGAACGTGTCAAATGGTCACGTTTATGTATGGAATTTCATACAACGGTGTTTAAGTAAGGTCATTTTCGTGCCCTTAACTGTTTCTTTTGAGTTGCGATTGCGCAATTAGGGTTTAATAATTTATGCGCAGACGCAGGTTTTCACTTTACCGTTTTAAGTATTGTTCTTTCTTTTTCTAATTTTCCAGTGTTATTCAAATTTGATGAGTTGCTTTCTGTTGTATTATTTAATTGTAAACACTTCAAACTATCTTAATAAATACCTACTTGGTGTTTTTCGTTTGTGTATGATATTTTTGGTAACATAAAAATACATTTTTTTTTAAATATTTTCGTCATCAATAATGAGTAACAACATCACAAACATTGTTCAGATTCCAATTTGAGTAGGTACTTATTTAAAGCAGTATTAAAGTATTTTAGAATTTTGGAATCCCAAATTTACAAACATAAAAATGTATACCCAATGTTTTTAAGACAGTGTGTATCATACAAAATTCCTTTGTCTTATTACAAATCTGGATAGACTACCATGATTCATGGCCTAGGTTCTATTTTGGGCTAAGAGCTAATGTACCAAGCCCGGAGCGGTGCTAGTTCTAAGCTGTTCCTAATAACCATTATTTTGATTTAATACACTCCCAATAGATTATTTGCGGCGTTAATACGATTTATAGCGGATTTGTACAGAAATCTAAGTTATAAGTAAAATATCTTGGGTAAAGGAAATTAGCGTAGAAGTAGGTTACTACTTCAAACGAGTTAGAATGGAACAATAGCGTTTGACCGTCTAAATCGAGGAGAAAGCAAAAGTGTGTTTTGTTTTACAAAAAGGTTTTGTTAGGATATAAAACTTTCTGGATGCATTTTTTTGCTTATAACTTAGCACTGCATTACAGTCTGCCCACGACCATAATTCGTTCAATCGGATCGAAACGCCGGGAAGGTAAATTACTAATTATTACCTTATAAGTAACTAATTAAGTTGCAGTGCAATGCAAAATTGCAATGCCTCAAGACGAAAGTCTTGAATCAGTGCGTCCTACCCGTCATGACGTGTACATACGGAGCCGAAACGTGGACACTGACGCGATGACGGTCCGGCTAGTCCACAAGTTCAAAGTCACTCAGCGGGCTATGGAACGAGCTATGCTCGGAGTTTATCTTAGGAATAAAATCAGAAATGAGGTGATCCGGTAGAGAACTAAAGTAAGTTACTTCTCACATTCCCTTCCCATTCTTCACAGTTCTATTCACAATCTTTCACCATTCAGTCTGTTCGTCTTTGGAACTCTTTACCCCTTGCTGTTAGAGAATCAGAGTCCCTTCCAATCTTTAAAAATAGAGTCAAGTCACTATTCCTGTCACGTTGATGCTGTGTATCGGTTCAGGTTTGCGAAGATAGTTGTATTTTATTTATTTATTTATTTTTAAGTTAAATAGGTACTATTTATTTTTATTTTTTTAATGTATGTATGTATGTATATTGTGTATAAATTTTATCGTAATAATGTCTTTATTTTTGCACAGCTCTACCCCTATTCTTCATATTAGTTTTCCTCTACCCTAAGGTTGTCTGGTAAAGATCGCTATTCAGCGATAAGACCGCCTTATAGTACCAATTTTCTGTTTTCATATTATTTATTTTCTTTGTATCTTGTTTTTGTGCAATAAAAGTGTATTGTATTGTATTGTATTGTATTGTAACCGATATAGTCCACCAGATTAGCAAGCTGAAGTGGCAGTGAGCTGGCCATATTAGCCGCAGAACCGACAACCGCTGGGATAAACGAGTTCTTGAGTGGAGACCGCGTCTCGGCAAACGTAGTGTAGGACGCACTCAGCAGGTGGAGTGATGATTTGCGCAAGATGGCTGATAGGAGCTGGATCCGAGAAGCCGAGGATCGACCTAAGTGGCGTGCAACTGGAGAGGCCTATATCCAGCAGTCGACTGCGATAGGCTGATGATGATTCAGTTGCAGTAAACCCCGTGTAGTGTTAAGTTTCAAGTGTTTTTTTTTCTTAAATCTAATAATTTTAGTAATAAAAAGTGCTCTAAAACTAATAACTTTAGTAATGAAACTCGCACCGCCTGCAATTTTCTTTTTGATCATGGATTTTTGGCCACTACCGTCACAGTAATTTAAATATTTTAGATAAGCTTTGAAAACGGATTTTCTTACAAAAAACCTTGAAAATTGGCATAGGCTATTTTGTATTCCACAATTGGGCAAAGGTTTCCACCCGCACAATATAACACGTAGTTGATGTAGTTCACGCGAGCAGAGCCGCAAGCCAGTTTTACTTTCGCGACTATTATATTTTTTGATGGTTATACTACTTCTACGTTTTTTCGTGCACTGGTATTAAGTACCTATATTAGTTGCTACAAATAATGATAAACCTTGAAAGCTTTGACACGTTTTAAGATAAATTCTGACAAGAAAATGTTTAATACACTCAGACTGTCAACTTATAAATATAATACGAGTACCTAAATTTCATAAAGTTTAAAATTTTATTGAAAACAAATTTTTACTTGCGATTAATAGAATCTAAATGATACCTAAATGAAATCTTTTCTCAAATATATGATGGAGGACTGCTGGTATCTAGGAATAAAAAATAATGTAATTCGGTAGGTACATATTATTATGTATGATGATAATGTGAATGACATTTCATCGGCCCACTGCTAGGCAAGCCTCTCCGGTGAAAGAGTTTTACATTACGCGTATTTAAAGTTTTTTTTAAAGTTAATTTTAACCATAATAAACGTGGGAACAAATGCTTAGCCTACAAATAGTGCAATGAAGGTTATCTAATTAACCCCTTGCAATTTCCAATTTTTTACTGCTACCCTAAATTATATAGCACATCAAGCTATCAGATCCCTTTTAATTTTTATAATTTATATTGTTCTTTGTTAGTTGTGTTTAAAGTTAAAAATTGATTGCAGGAATATCACACTTATAGATACAGCGTGTTACTGTATCAGTATTATTAGCATCAAATGACTAATGATTACCGCATGATTTGTACAAAGGGCCATTTTTCTGTCAATTAACCTTTAGCTCGTTCTTCGTTCGTTCGACCGAATCTCGTTAATAAGAGTTAAAAAGGCACAATAACATAATACTTTACGATCGCATCGAGCAAAGGTCACACTTGGAACATACCTCAGTATGCAGTAGCGCTAATCACTTGAAGAAACGTGTCCCGCTCTAAACAGTAAATTTTTTATATGCGCATTAAAAACTATATTCTGATTGCAACTTCGTAATATAGAAAAAGGTTAGAAAGGAGATGTAGGCGGGGCAGGCGGGCGGCAGTGGTTATGAGCAAAAGCTTGTAAGTGATAGGGTTTCCAAAGAATTCGCTTGATTGGCGTTCTTTGAACTCGTTTATGTGTAGTGAGTGGGGCGCAAGCGACATCGGTTCTCATACAAATGGCGCATAACAGCTTTTTCCATGTTCTGTGTTCGTCACAGTAATATTTTTATTTCTGTTATTTTGTAATCTTCTTTTATTTCTGTTATTTTGTAATCTTCGATGCCGTCTGTCTCCTAGATATTATTTTTGACATTATCTGTTACAATGATTGATACGGGGTTTATATTATATATATGTACCTTAGTTTTTATCACTGTGCCGAAATATCGGGAACTCATAAAAACTAAGGAACTCATAAACCCCGAATCAATTAACTCTAGTGATAGTGACCATGGAAGTTTAAATCAGTATAATGTATAAATTTTTGTACGATGATATCACGATCAAATCGGGGATGTTCTGAAGAAAGGTCAGGTCAAGAGTACTCTAAACCGACGAGCATGCATGAAAAGATTGATGAATGTGGAAGAAGCGAAAGATGTATGCCAGGATCGTAGTAAGTGGAAGGCCTTGGTCTCTGCCTACCCCGTTGGGAAGGAGGCGTGATAATATGTATGTATGTATGTATGTATTTTTACAAACGAAAGTATATGTGTGTACAATATTCGAGAGGCCATTTTGAAACAATGTTACGGAAGAGAGCCTACTGTATTTACTTTTTCCTGTGTGGAGGTCAAATTAAAGGTATTAAAGGTCTCATCTGTATCGCAGGGAAGTAAAAATATGGCATTGGATAGTTAATCATTTAAATCTTATTTATTGAATAAAGGAAGTTTGTACTGCGATAAGTTGCAAAAATAAAATATGTATTAGCTCTTTGGATTTATTTATTGTTAACTTATTTATTTTGTAGTGCCTACTTTATACCTTTCTGTTTATCATCACGACCATTTGGATCAGCGGTAGTTAACGCTGCTTCTGAGCCATGGGTCGCGGGTTCGATCCCCGCACAGTACAAATATTTGTGTGCATGAACATGTCTGTTTGTACTGGTCTGGGTGTTTTCTATGTATTATAAGTATGTATTTACAAAAAAAAAAAAAGTATATAAGTAAGTTTATCGGTTGTCTAGTACCCCATACGACAGGGTACTTAATAGTACCTTAATTTGGGACTAGATGGCTCTGTGTGGCCCAGTGTGGCATGTCTTAAATAATTATTTATTTAATTATTTATTTATCACAATTTGTTCAAAATTAATTGTTTTTACTTTTTAACAGCCGTAAAATGTTTTATTTGTTGTTTGATGGTAATTTTCAAATTGTAAAAAAGAATAGGAAAATGGGACCACAAAAAATTAATTTTATTGGAGAACATCTTACATTATTACCTATATACAAAGTTATATTTGAGATTAACATTCCATGCCGTTATAGATTTAGAGTTCAAACCAAGCAGAGCTTTTTGGGGTGGTGGGATCTATCTCCTAGTCCACCCCAGGAAACGGCATTAGTTTTCTAAACAATGATGATGGCTAACAGATCACTTTGCGGTGGTAAGCTTCGTAAGGGGCTGCCCGGATGCTACCACCATCCTGCCGGAGTCCAACGCCAAATAGTTTTTCTGTGTTCCGCTTGTGTGTGGGAGAACCAGTACCTCTGGGTAAGCTTGCTCCATCTTAGGCTTCTTCTTAACCGTATGTAGTCAAGAGCAAGCCCATTATAGAAAAAGAGCTTTTGATATAAGTGATATTGAAAGGAGAGTAAATGCTGGTAACAGAGTAAATGGTGCGCTGCGCGCCTTTATGAATACCCAGAGGATTTCTACGAAAGCTCGTCTGGCTGTGCATAGAGGGGTGTTGGTTCCAACACTCATGTACGGAAGTGAAAGTTGGGTATGGCAGAAAAAGCATGAAAGTAGAATAAATGCAGTAGAAATGAGAGCGCTGAGAAGTATGTTAGGAGTGAAATTGAGTGACAGGATAAGAAATAGTGTGATAAGAGAACGTTGTGGTGTGAAAGAAGATATTGTCACACAGATTGAGAAAGGGATGCTTAGATGGTTTGGGCATGTAGAGAGGATGAGTGAGAGAAGAATGACTAGACAGATCTATAAGACCAGTGTGAAAGGGAACGTTGGAAGATGAAGGCCTAGACGAACTTACCACGATCAAATCGGGGATGTTCTGAAGAAAGGTCAGGTCAAGAGTACTCTAAACCGACGAGCATGCATGAAGAGATTGATGAATGTGGAAGAGCGAAAGTTGTATGCCAGGATCGTAGTAAGTGGAAGGCCTTGGTCTCTGCCTACTCCGTTGGGAAGGAGGCGTTATAATATGTATGTATGTATGTATGATATAAGTTGTGTAAGATGGTGTGGTTCGATGGATCGAAAGCCCTTTGTTTAGCGACCCAGTAACGTTATAAATCTTCATAACATTTAATATAAATTAAAATCAATGGCCTTTAGAAGCGCTCAAAGCCCAATGCTTCTTCGTGATCAGTTTCTGTCACGAATGTTAAGCAACGATGGGAGCGGTCACTAATTGGATGGGTGACCGTTTGTTGCATCATACCTTGAGCGCTTCCGTGCTTCGGAGGGCACGTTAAGCCGTCGGTCCCGGCTGTTATCATGAGATAACAGTCGTTAAGCTCTGTTGGAGGCCTTCGGGTGGCTTGAGAAACGTCAAACGGCGGGGTGATGTTGCCACAGCGTCGCCCCCGCCGTCCACCAACCCGCACTAGGCCAGCGTGGTGGTACTAAGGCCTTAAGCCCTCTCCTTAAAAAGGAGAGAGCCCGTGCTCAGCAGTGAGCGAAAATGGGTTGTTGTTACTTAGTTTTGGAAATCCTCATGAAAATGATGAAAGAGGGGAAACATGTCCTCATAAACAATTTGCTTATATTATTTTCATTGGTAAACCCTGCAAAGCCGAGACATCCAGCTGTAAAATACAAAAACCAACAGCACAAGGGCATAATCGAATAAATAACCAGATACTCGTCAATAAATATAGAACAGCGGAAATGCACTTAATTAGACATGGCGTCGGTAAAAATAATTTAGCGGTTCACCAATATCCTATCTGCATCGCGGAGCGGGCGGGCGTCTGGCTTGTTTTTAGGTTGGGTCTCCGATCACAGCGGGAGATAGACAAATAAGACAACAACAGTTAGTTGCTAAAGACAAAATATTTGTATAAAATCTAGTCTAATAAACATACTGAAGGTTTGTTGTAAAATACTAGAAAGGAAATGTTTTTTAAGTAGTAACAAATGCTCGAAGAAAATCTTTAGCTTCGCCATTTAGCATCTCAAAGCAATTGATATATTTTTTAATAAACCTTAATTACAATAACTTCCAATCACTAGGTGTACAATAATTAATATTTAATAGGTATTTAAATTATTTACAGCAATTTCGAATAGCGTAAAATAAGCCTCGAATTTAAGTCGGTGCTTGATAATTGTCAGATTTTTTAAGGCTTTCAACTGTAAGTTTTACTCTTTCAGACAAAAAAAGCCAGCTGTTGATGAGGTAAACTAAAATCTTATGGTCGTTTAAAATCGGTATTATGTCATGCTAATTATCATGTGAATCCAAATTGCGCCCTATGATAAGTAATTAACTCTAATCAGCTCTAGGCGCTAGTTGTTGACAACCAAAAATAATTCTATAAAAAAAAATTACATGTAGGTAATTTAAAAATATACCTATCCGCTACACTCAAGCCCCACCTTACCGACCGCGAAGCAAATAACAAGTACACCAATTGCACTCGTACGCAGTTCAATGCACTTGCAATTAAGGTGTAGTGAATGTGTTATTTTTATTTATTCATTCAGCTAAGAGGCAATTTAGTTTCCTTTAAGTGTTATAGAACAGTTTTAGTTAGATTGAAGTGACATGAGTGGACAAGTGTGTTATGGCATAGGCGATAACCAAGTAAAATACTGGTTTATCATTAAGATGATGACTATTACCAATTTTGTTACTTTGTTTATACAGCGTGACATTTTAGTGGTTGTTTTCAATATCTATCGGAATATTACTAAGTAGAATATAAAAATATGTAAATATTCCCGATGAATAGACAACATTTTGCCAACTATAACCTAGGAAATATAAAGTTAGAGCAGGACTTTTGCAGCCTCCTTTGTGACACAGTAAGTATACTGTAATGTTGTCGAAAGAAAAGATACAATTTTTATTTATCTGTTTGACTGCTAGGTGACTCACATGAGTCTTGAAATTTAGATTTTTTTTTCTGTGTTACTAGTTTTTTTCTGGATTTACGAATGATGTAACCACAAGTTTGCACTTATTTTATATCTTAATCAAATTAATATCATCGCCATAATTAAAAAGAATTATATAAGTTGAGGCTCATCCAAACTTTGGTTAATTATATACGAATTTGATATTGTTTTTTAATTTATATTTGATTGACGTGATTCCAAAGTAGAGTACTAGGTATAAAGATGATACTATAACAATATCTCGTCCTAGCAAATAGGACCACAGAATGATGAAATCAAGATCTGCTTCACCTCTCGATAGCGTAATTCATTTCCCATGTGAATTACACAAGACTTAGCGAAGGCAATATGGCCCCCAACCTTTAAGTGCGACTTGCGCGGGCGCAGAACCCGTAAAAGCTTAATTCAATTATCGCCTTAGCCCACACCAAATGACATATAAAAGAAAGGCTAATACAGCAAACTGTATATGGAAAAATAAGTTGAAGCCTGAAGTTGATTTGTTTAGCCGCCGAATAACAAATCTAACTGTTTGTTACTAGGTTTCGTTCATAGAAAATTTAAACTCTATTACCTAGGCCAAAACATTAAAATTCTTTTGGACAACCACACCGCGCGGCGTCCGCGCGGTCGCCTCCTAGCTCTCTTGCCCGAATTTTCTGGAAGATGAAGTACCAAAAGCAACTGAATGAGCCATTTGCTAAATTAATTTTAACTTTAAATGTAGTTACTGAAGAGCTTACTCGTATTTTACTATGACAGTCGACTCTTGAAAACGCGTACGCGGTGGTCACGAGGTGGTAGTACGCGGCGGCCGCGCGGCAGCTACGCGGCCTTTTGACGTACCAAATAAAGCTATCGCCCGGCCCTTAAGGGTGCAAACTCCTAACATTTGATGAAACAACGCTGGCTTACAGCGTAAGAATATGCTTGAAAAATTCGCGCCATGTCGCAGTGTCTCGGTGGCCTAATGGTATGGCGCCCGCCCGGCATGCGAGGAGATGCGGGTTCGAGTCCCGCCTGAGACAAATTTTTTCAAGTTTATATACTGATATTGTTATTCATTCTTGGATATCATTCTTGGATGTCGTCTCGGCTTTGCATGTTATAAGTATTTATTAAAAAAAACATGTTTTCTTAAGGCGATTAATACTAGAGCTAAGAGGTGCCCCCAATTGATTTAATTTTATTACTTCTAAACATAATCAATTCTCAAATACTAGAACAGTATCATTTTAGCAAATTACCTTTAGTAATAGGGGTTAAAGTATGAAATTGCCGATTATTTTCCCACTTTTTATTTTGTTTATAGCTCTTAAGTATAGTCATATTATTGCGTAATTCTTTTTGTATTGTATCAAAAACTAAATAAAGTAACATTTGACTAAAAAAAATTCAATACTAGTACCTATTACTTCAAAGGAAGTCGTTGAAAAGACCCCTTACAATGTGTCAGCTGACCTTCTTGCTTCAATTAACTATATAATTGTACTATATACTTTGATTTTCAGAAATTTTGATACTATAATGCGTAGCTTTATAACCATCTAACTTTCACCTTTAATTGAATCGAAAACGGTTCAGGCGTTTTTAAAAAAACTAAAAAATTGTTAGTATGGAAAAATGACTTTTCTCGATTTCGTCCATACAAAACGGCAATTTCATACTTTAACCCCTATTATTTATTGAATCACTGTTAACTTTACGTTCTGGCATTCTTTCGTATTGTACATTATTGCTAAAAACGGCCGCTTCTGGCGCTAGCGTCTAATTCGACTTTATAAACAACTGAATATAAAATTTACTGTGATTCAATAAATAATAGAGGTAATTTGCTAAAATTATACTGTTGTAGTTTATTGAACATTGATTTTGTTTAGAAATAATAAAATTTAATCATTTGGAGGCAGCACTTAGCTCTAGTAGTCCTCTTAAGTGCTTTAAGGACCAGGTTTACATCTCGGGAAGCTGGGTTCGATTCGCGGGTCGGGCAACAAGAATTTTGAATTTTCAAAGATTGCTTCACCAAACATTTGGCAAGCGTGGTGATTCTGCCAGTACCCATCATTGCTGTGGTAACTTGAGTTCAATGATGGAGGCCTTTGCCAATGCGACTATTATAGGCTGTTACAAGTACTTTACTTTTAAGGGTACTGGATGGACTGGACTTTTTTTTACAGTGACTAAGCAGTAGGTATAGAAGGCGTGAGTCATTTCAATTTGATTAATTCCGATGTACTCGCTGGGGGTTGTTTTAGTCACGCGACAAACTCATATTTGTGTCATTGGGTGTGGCAAAATTCATAATCGCATGACACAAATTGACGTTCGTTATAGGTTTTAGGAACTTTTTTGATGATGATTACCTACTTCATTAGGGATCAGCAGTCACTTGAACTGCGACTTCAAAATCACACGTAAACATTTTCCTTTAGGGTTTTGAAAAAAGTTTAACAACCTTCATCAACCGACAAAATTAAAAAGAGGAGGTTCTGAATTCGACACTTATTTTTTTATTATGACTGTCGGATATGGTCAACCTAGATTGCATATGGTCAAGAACTAAAATTGCATCTGACGCATACAATTTAATTATTTTTCAATCATTTTCTAGAACATGTCATCTTTCAAGACATGTCAGAAACTAATCTACTACTTTGTGATCACACAAATGATGTTCATCATTGCATGTAGGTTCAAAATCGAATCCAATATAATTTAGCAATAAGTTATTTATTCGAAGCGATACGAAAATTGCTGGGCCTGCTAACATATGATTTGTACGTTACTATCATTATATGAGCTAGTAATCCTAGCTCAAGAGAATGCTAGAGCTTACATATTGCAAGTGACAGGAACATTACAGTGGAAGTAACACTGCACTAACACTGTAAGTGGTTATTTTCAGACCGAACTAAACAAAGGATTTCCAACCAACTTGCGAATAGTAATTTTGCTTTGACTAATTCAATATTTTACGTTCCTTTGTGCGGAGAGTAGAGTTTTCATTTCAAACTACTTTGTGATTTGCTATCCAACAAACAGTTATGGATTGTGAGGGCTGATGAATGATAATGATGGGCTTTATGTAGGAACAGATGGCTAGTCAACTGTCTAAGTTTTAAGGTCCCGTACGGCTCACTAAGGATCACTATAAGGTCCGCCAGTTAAAACCATTTTATCTAGGAAACGCGTGGACGCATCGAATTAAATTTTAACTATGTACCTACTTAAGTTTACAAGAATTGTAAGCAGTAATAACAAAATCCAAGCTAACAGAAAAAAAAGATACGACATTCTCGAGTCAATAAAATTTTAAGGTTTCCCGTTGATTAAGATCAATGAGATTTTGGCAAGTATTACCGCTAACTCTACATGGAAAAATCGCGCTTGTTTTTTTAAATAGATTCCCAAATTCAGTGTGATCATTGCTCATTTTTGTGATATTATGGGTATCTTATTAAGTTGGAAACAATCCAGACAAATAAAAACAAAATGTATTTCTTTTATCACAACATCTATACTATATCTATACTAATATTATAAAGATGAAGAGTTTGTTTGTTTGTTTGTTTGAACGCGCTAATCTCAGGAAATGCTGGTTCGAATTGAAAAATTCTTTTTGTGTTGGATAGTACATTTATCGAGGAAGGCTTTAGGCTTTATAACATCACGCTACGAGCAATAAGAGCGAAGAATCAGTGAAAAATGTTCCAAAAATAATCGCTATCATAATAACAGAAAGTGACGCGGACGAAGTCGCGGGCAACAGCTAGTCAATTTATAAAGGTACAGATAAAGATAATTGGTTGCATGGCCAGTTATAATACTCCCCTCTTAAAATTAGCCCAATTGATTTGACAAGATACGAATAAAACCGCATCAAGTGTATCGATTAAGTCCGCCCCAAATAAATACCTTCCGAAATCAGCATTATCATTTTATAACTACAAAATACTTAATACAAATTGCAAGGACAAAATCGCCTGCATGCCACATAACGGTAGTATAATTACTTCCCCGAGTCATTAACTTCTGGAGGGCGTTTAAAACGCTTTGCACTGTGAAATTTGAATTTCTTACATAATGTCTTAGGCAACTTATAATATAGACGCCATCAGCTCGAAAGTATTTTGTTTTGGTTCAAATAAAAAAATATGTAAAATATATTCTGCAGTATAGTATATTATGTAATAGTTTGGGTAGCACTTTAATTATGAATATATCTTTCATGATTGGTTTAGAAAATTATCTTCATATTTCTGAGTAAGAAAGTGGAAATCTTATGAATCTGTCACACTAAATATATCATAAAGTTTAATAAAATAGTTGTATTATTCTTCTTTCACATACATTATAATATAATAATGATTGACAAACTAAAAAAAATTGCTTCTCATTTTTTTTTAACTTTTTGAAAACCGTGGCTGTGCGGTTTCCATGTGCTATCTTAGTCTGTGTATAATGCGCGTTCAGCGCAAAATATTTTATCTTCGTGTTAATAAAAATCAGTTTTACGGCTTTGATATCAAGACCGCTGCCAAAATATCGGTAAGCCTAAAAAGGGATTTAAGAAAGGGAGTAACATGCATTGAATCTACCACAAAACGTGTATTTAATTAGCACCGATCTTTTTTTACAAATAAGGATAACATCACATACGTTGTTCTTATCTGAAATAAGTAACTCAGTACTATTTAAAGGCATTTATTTTGTGGATATCAGAAAAAAAGAAGCTACAAAAAATATATAAATCCGAGAAAATAAAGAAATCACTTATTTTTCCACATTTACTTGTCTAAGAATCGAACGCCATTACACTACGACTTAGTTTTAAGATATAATAATATAATATATTTTTTTTAAGACATGCCTCACTGGGCCACACAGAGCCATCTAGTTCCAAATTAAGCTACTATTAAGTACCCTGTCGTATGGGGTACTAGACAACCGATAAACTTACTTATATACTTTTTTATTTGTATATAGATACGTACGCGTATAATACATAGAAAACACCCAGACCAGTACAAACAGACATGTTCATGCACACAAATATTTGTAATGTGCGGGGAACGAACCCGCGACCCTTGGCTCAGAAGCAGCGTTCACTACCGCTGATCCAAATGGTCGTCAAAATTTCTACACTTCTAAAAAGACAGTACGGCTAACCTGAATAAAGTCCCAAAATAGTTTTAAAACCACACAATTCAACAGCAAACTAGAAAAGATAGTAATAAAAACATCTAGCACAAAAACATAAAAACGGACAAAGACATTATTGTCTCAGCTTTTATCACACCTTTTGTTCTCCATTAGTAACTCCACACGGGTATCACCGGGCCCCGGAAGAAAAACCGCAGGAGCACGGATAGTGTTGCTGCGAGTAAACAGTCCCGCTTTCATGTCACAGCGGTGAATGTCAATTTTTAAGCGCAGCGACCTGACGCTTAAGTAATGTGGCATGTAGATACCTCATCTCTCATAAACTTCTCATCCCATTTTGATTTTTACTAGTTTTACTCTCATTTTATATAATTTGATGTATTTTCTAATTCTTTTAAATTTCTGTTAGAACCTTTTTGATTCACTCTCATTTTTATTCTCATTTTGAAATTCAAAATTGTTCGATCGTGCCTCGCCCATGTCGGGCGAGCACGTCAATCAGCAGTCAGTTGACATTCGGCTTTCAGATCACTTCTTCTTATTCTATTGTTGCGAACTAAATATTATTATTGGGAGAATTATCTTGGACACTATTTATTCATTACTCCTGGACCCTGGTACGGTCACGTAGACCGCCGGGCCTTCTTCATCTAGTGCTGTTGGATCCTGGCGGTCACGTAGACCGCCGGGCCATCTCCATCACTTCGGCTTGATCAGGCAGATCGCCGGACTACCTCCCCTCCGCTGCGCAGTTGGATCCTGGTGTGGTCGACCGCCGGGCCACCTCTATTCATCAAACCACTAATTGGACTTTCACGTGTAAATTTAAGTTACGTATATATTTTATCATACTTTTAATTTTAATATATTTACTTTATATCTTGTCTTGTATTTTATTTAACTCTTAGGGAATAATTATAGGGAGGTAGGTTCCCATTAACTTCCCTCTTTCCAAATTTTCTTTTGTAGCGTAGCAGAACCTAGTTTTCTGAGGGTATTCCTCTTCAAGGGTACCCCAGATATTCTGTTACGTTATAGTACGTAGCATACAGGTTTGATGCATCGTTTGCTAAATTTGATTGCAGGATGAGTCTAGTTACAATATCTTCTGAAATGGATAAATATACAGGATGAAATTTTAACCACTTTCCAAAATTTTTAGGCGTTCAGTATCGTACAAAGTTGCTGGTCATGCAATACCACATAGACGCTGCACATACTGGTAAAGAAAAGGTGCTGAATGATTTAAGACAGAGGTTTTGGATACTACGCGGTCGATCAGCTGTCAAGGCTGCCTGGCGGACATGTCAGGTGTGTAAAAATTGCCGTGCAGTGCCGATACCACCGCTAATGGGACAAATTCCGCTGAGTCGACTTACACCTATAAAAGTTTTTGCCTATACTGGACTTGACTATTTTGGACCTATGAACATCAAAATTGGACGTAGACAAGAGAAACGTTATGCCGCTTTATTTACTTGTATGACAGTGAGAGCTATTCATATTGAATTAGTTAACGACTTGACTTCTGACAGTGCTATTATGGGTTTAAGACGGTTTATAGCAAGACGAGGAACTCCACATGAAATTTGGAGTGATAATGCGACGACTTTTAAAGGAGCGGATAATGAATTACGCAGACATGTGGAAAATTTAGATTTAGACAGATTACAACAGTTTTTGAGTGTTCAACAAATAAAATGGAAATTTATTTGTCCAAATTCTCCACATCATGGTGGGTGCTGGGAAAGAATGGTACGATCAGTAAAGACAGCGCTCAAGTTTACCCTAAAAGAACATATTCCAACAGAACAGATTCTTCATACATTACTGACAGAGACAGAGTGGATGGTTAACAGCCGGCCCTTGACGCGAGTCCCACTCGACCACAGTGACGATACACCGTTAACTCCAAATCATTTCATTTTTGGTGGACAGACTGACATAACTATTCAGACTTTGGATGATTTTACGGATCGTGATTTATTACGTAAATCGTGGCGTCAATCCCAACGACTAGCAGACCTTACTTGGAAGCGGTGGCTCAAAGAATATTTACCTACGTTAACCAAACGTGGTAAATGGTTCCAGACAGTTGACCCACTGACGGAAAACGACATTGTTATTATTTGCGACGATCAACAACCTCGAAACCAGTGGCCCAAGGGTGTCGTTATTAAGATATACCCTGGACCAGATGGGCAAGTACGCACGGTGGATATAAGGACTGCGACTGGGACATACCGACGACCGGTAACAAAACTTTGTAGACTTGACGTTAAACCCAATTCAGACTGACTCGATTGACTTGATATTACTCGGCTTTACTTGACAAATCTGACTGGCCAGATCTTCAATGACTTCAAAGTTCAAACCTGACTTGACCTGACCAGACTGTTGACATCCTGACATGGCTTTTAAGTATTGCTTTGCAATACTGGAGGTGGGAATGTTACGGACTTTTTGTAGTGACGATGACAGACTGGCCATTAGTTTGAAAATTATAAGACTGATTTGGAAGACGAGCTTTTTGACAGCGACACGGACGACGTACATTTTTCTTTATTATTATTTTTGTGTTGATTTGTTTAGTTTTTCAGTTTAGTTTTGTGTAAATATTTAATTAAATTCTAGTGTTTATTAAATTCCATAATCGAAGAAACAAAGAAGTTTCCTTGAACCCCTTCAAGGATCCTTGAAGGGGCTCAAGGAAACTTCTTTGCTGCTTCGGTCAAGGAGTTTATTAAACACTAGAATTTAATTAAATATTTACACAAAACTAAACTGAAAAACTAAACAAATCAACACAAAAATAATAATAAAGAAAAATGTACGTCGTCCGTGTCGCTGTCAAAAAGCTCGTCTTCCAAATCAGTCTTATAATTTTCAAACTAATGGCCAGTCTGTCATCGTCACTACAAAAAGTCCGTAACATTCCCACCTCCAGTATTGCAAAGCAATACTTAAAAGCCATGTCAGGATGTCAACAGTCTGGTCAGGTCAAGTCAGGTTTGAACTTTGAAGTCATTGAAGATCTGGCCAGTCAGATTTGTCAAGTAAAGCCGAGTAATATCAAGTCAATCGAGTCAGTCTGAATTGGGTTTAACGTCAAGTCTACAAAGTTTTGTTACCGGTCGTCGGTATGTCCCAGTCGCAGTCCTTATATCCACCGTGCGTACTTGCCCATCTGGTCCAGGGTATATCTTAATAACGACACCCTTGGGCCACTGGTTTCGAGGTTGTTGATCGTCGCAAATAATAACAATGTCGTTTTCCGTCAGTGGGTCAACTGTCTGGAACCATTTACCACGTTTGGTTAACGTAGGTAAATATTCTTTGAGCCACCGCTTCCAAGTAAGGTCTGCTAGTCGTTGGGATTGACGCCACGATTTACGTAATAAATCACGATCCGTAAAATCATCCAAAGTCTGAATAGTTATGTCAGTCTGTCCACCAAAAATGAAATGATTTGGAGTTAACGGTGTATCGTCACTGTGGTCGAGTGGGACTCGCGTCAAGGGCCGGCTGTTAACCATCCACTCTGTCTCTGTCAGTAATGTATGAAGAATCTGTTCTGTTGGAATATGTTCTTTTAGGGTAAACTTGAGCGCTGTCTTTACTGATCGTACCATTCTTTCCCAGCACCCACCATGATGTGGAGAATTTGGACAAATAAATTTCCATTTTATTTGTTGAACACTCAAAAACTGTTGTAATCTGTCTAAATCTAAATTTTCCACATGTCTGCGTAATTCATTATCCGCTCCTTTAAAAGTCGTCGCATTATCACTCCAGATTACAACAGTTTTTGAGTGTTCAACAAATAAAATGGAAATTTATTTGTCCAAATTCTCCACATCATGGTGGGTGCTGGGAAAGAATGGTACGATCAGTAAAGACAGCGCTCAAGTTTACCCTAAAAGAACATATTCCAACAGAACAGATTCTTCATACATTACTGACAGAGACAGAGTGGATGGTTAACAGCCGGCCCTTGACGCGAGTCCCACTCGACCACAGTGACGATACACCGTTAACTCCAAATCATTTCATTTTTGGTGGACAGACTGACATAACTATTCAGACTTTGGATGATTTTACGGATCGTGATTTATTACGTAAATCGTGGCGTCAATCCCAACGACTAGCAGACCTTACTTGGAAGCGGTGGCTCAAAGAATATTTACCTACGTTAACCAAACGTGGTAAATGGTTCCAGACAGTTGACCCACTGACGGAAAACGACATTGTTATTATTTGCGACGATCAACAACCTCGAAACCAGTGGCCCAAGGGTGTCGTTATTAAGATATACCCTGGACCAGATGGGCAAGTACGCACGGTGGATATAAGGACTGCGACTGGGACATACCGACGACCGGTAACAAAACTTTGTAGACTTGACGTTAAACCCAATTCAGACTGACTCGATTGACTTGATATTACTCGGCTTTACTTGACAAATCTGACTGGCCAGATCTTCAATGACTTCAAAGTTCAAACCTGACTTGACCTGACCAGACTGTTGACATCCTGACATGGCTTTTAAGTATTGCTTTGCAATACTGGAGGTGGGAATGTTACGGACTTTTTGTAGTGACGATGACAGACTGGCCATTAGTTTGAAAATTATAAGACTGATTTGGAAGACGAGCTTTTTGACAGCGACACGGACGACGTACATTTTTCTTTATTATTATTTTTGTGTTGATTTGTTTAGTTTTTCAGTTTAGTTTTGTGTAAATATTTAATTAAATTCTAGTGTTTAATAAACTCCTTGACCGAAGCAGCAAAGAAGTTTCCTTGAGCCCCTTCAAGGTGGTTTAGAGCCCATTTATGAAGTAAAAAATGTAAATTAAGTTTACACGCGAAAATATTTTTCGCAATATAGTTTTAAATTTTTACAGTTTTAGGCAGGCCTGTTTCGGTATAAAGGGAAAATCAAAATCTTATGATTAGTATCGTAATGAATGAATGTGATGTGCATTGCGTATAAAAGTGTTGCTAGGCGGCCGTATCAAAAATTTTAGATTTTTGGCGGACATTTTCTAAGTGCTTTATCTTGACATTTTTGAACTGGTCTATACCAAAAGAAAAGATACCTATATTAAAATTTGGAAGGTGGTTTAAATTTCAGCCTGTATAACTGCACTATAAATGTAAAAGTAACTCTAGTCTCCCTGTCTGTCTGTCTAATACACTTTTATGCCCAAACTACAGAACTATTTTTTGGTGAAATTCAGTTACAGAGATAAATTAAACCTTGAATTGAGAAAGGACAAACGCAAGGACGGTGGGGGTCTCCGACGCTAAACACTTTCAAATGAAAATAGCGTGCAGTACTACTCAAAAACGGACGTCACTTCAAACAATAGACGACGCGAGCTGCAAGCGATTTTGCTCTTAAAGGTGTTCAGTCGACGAAGAAGGAGATAGTGCATAGGGGTACAAAAGTACCCCAGTGCTGAGCATAGATTTTCGCACGCGAGATAAAATGTGTAGTCCGGGCAGGCGGAGTCGCAAGCAAAAAACTAGTTAATATTTTTACATATTTTTGTATAAATATGTTAGTATTAAAATAATTAACTTACGGTCTGTAGATTACTATGACTGACTTTGATTGAAAGCAATCGCCATTTTGTAATCTTCCACAAAAAATAATAACGTCTTCAACACGCAAAAACTATGAAACATCTTGGGAGGTACGATAATATCACTTTCTTACTTAGCTACTTTACAACGACCACAATAAACGTGAATGTAGTAAGTCGCATTTCATGAAAGGTTTTAGCCTGATACCTCTTGAATTGAGTCTTAGAAAGATAACCTTTCGATAAGAGTGTCGCTTTACGTGGTAAGGTTTTCATTCTGATGACTCTTCAGCAACAGATAGATAAAGTCACACTTCGGTACGGATACACTGGTTCGCAGTTTTCATGGTTATTAAATTATTTTTTAACTAGCTGATACCCGCGGCTTCGCCCGCGTTGAATTTGATCTGTTACAAAGTTTTCGTCATGACTAAACCCCATTTCCTCCACTTTCTTTGCATACAGTGCCGGGGGTGCCCATCACAGGCGAGGTGGTGTTGGGTACTTAGTGGGAGCCGGTACGTCGTTGTCGGCATACCGGGGTCCGTTACGCTGATACAATAGTTAGATGAAAGGGGCTGAATTATGCTATTGTTTGAAGGGATCCGGTGTTGGTTCTTTCAGCGTACCGTGGTCCAAGCGAGCTCGCACCACATCTGTTTGCATTTACATGAAATTTAAAGTCTAATATAATTTGAAGATTTAAAACTGTCAATGCTGTAGTACAACAAAACCATTCAAAGCAGCTTGCAAGGCTTTATTTGAATATGATCAACACTGCCTAGAGCCCTGGAAGAAGTGGTCCTGTGTAAAAAAACACATTCTTAATTTCCAACCAAGTAGGTAAATCCATTTCTCGATCCATATGCGTTGTAAATGTGATTTCACAAAGACAATTTGCTTGCATACTACGTTTGGATAAAAGACCTAGATCGGACGGTGGACGACGGACCTAGACGGTGTAGTACCAGCATCGGTGTAAAGCTCTGGAAAAGACATTCCTATGTCATTCTCCCTTCATGATCGATGGACAAAGTTTCGTTTTACTGTCATGTTTTAAAAGTGTATTTTTTTAAATATGGAGAAAATATAATAAAAATATAATTTTGATGCGTTAGATAGGCAGTTTTACTAAACAAACTTTGCCAGGCCCTCAAAAGTGGTGCGTCCTAGAAAAAAAAACGTTACTAAATGGAAGTTTATCAAATTACCTACTAAATGGAAGCTTGTCAAATGGTTTACCAGTCTATATTGATTTAATCCACCAGTCAGCAGCTTCGTGTTGTTGCAACACACCTGTTACCTTATTCTGCCTGAGATACGGGTCTATGCCCAGTTTAGGAAGTATTTTTGTACTGCTTAATATAGTTAATAATATCATAAGGTACAACAGTGTAGTTTATAAGATTCGATATTTCATTTACCTACTTATTCATGCATATTGCATGTAATGGAATTAGGCGTATATGTAGTCTTGGTTGTAAAAAAAAAAAATTCACTCACCAATTTTATTCGATTTCCCAAAATTTTTCTCTACGGTATACAAAAATCGGCCAAGTGCGAGTCGGACTCGCGCACGAAGGTTTCCGTACCATTGATTACGTAAACAACAGTAGGTACCTACATTAATTTAGTTAATATAGTGCTTACCTGTTACCATTTATTAATATCGAGCAAAAATAGGCAAAATAATGGCATTTTTTTGTATGGGATTAAATATTTATTTTATTTTCATTCTGTTATTTGTCGTTAAAGTTAGAAATATAACTGAGTGTTTTGTGCATATTTCAAGTGCCTACCTGCCCCCTTACTCTTGAATTTGAGTTAAGTTCGATCTCGATTCGACCTAGCCAAAATCTGAACAAACTCAATCGAATCGAAATCAAAATCAAGTCAAATTCGATCTAAAATGGCGATCCGTTAAACATTTTCGGTTGATAACGTAATCACCATCGACTCAAAGGTTTAGGTTCACTTTTCAGAGTACCAAATCACTGATTCTCGACGTCGATTCGATTTTCATCGTAACTCGAACTTGTCAAGAGTAAGCCTGCTGTTGGCATTATTAATATCGAGCAAAAAAGGACAAAAAATCGCGTTTGATGTATGGGAGCCCCCTTTAATATTCATTTTTTTTTTGGTATTTTTTGTTATTGCGGTAACAAAAATACATAATTTGTGAAAATTTCAGTTGTCTAGCTATCGCGGTTCTTGAGATGGCCTGGTGACAGGCAGACGGACAGACGGACACAGCAAAGTCTTAGTAATTGGGTTCCGCTTTTACCGTTTGGGTACGGAACCCTAGAAATGAGTTAGTTTTAAATAATACCATTCTATTTGTAAGTACTGATATTTATTTTCTAAATATGGACCTAAATATAGATAAGACAGCCAATAGGAATTTTCAAGTTTTATCAAAAGTTTTCGTTACATAGCCTCCTATTTTGTCGTTCATAACGTATGGAATACGTCGCGGCTAGATGTCACATCTTCTTGAAGCTCTTATTGAGCTTTATAGTTTGATATGCAAACAAGAGTTTCGTCAAACACCATTGATAAATCTTCTAGTAATCTGTCCGATTTTAAGTTGTTGATAATTTATTAACTGAATTTTAACTAACTCCTCAAATTCTGACTCACAAGGATCCCGTGGAGCACATAAATATAATATAATACGTTTTCTGATGTAATTCTGGGCTCAAATATGTTAAAAACTTGTATTTCCTTGTATAGATATTTCAGTTTTAAGTAAGTATCCAACAGTTTAATGATGTTTTTGAATGTTTCGTCCTTGTCTAATAGTACTGAGTTCAATTTAGATGTGCTAAGGTTTGTTTGTGTTATGACCGACCTTTGCTCCTCGGTCCCTTCTGCATAAATGGAATTGTTTCGTGATATTGAATTTGAATTCAGTTCTGCAGTTTTAGATTAAGCTGTGTTGTAGTTCCCTGAAGGTTATTTTTTTCTAAATCTCATTTTCCAAGTGTGGGTCATCTCATTAGTAATACCATTATTTGTATTCGTATCTCTTCCCAATTATTCTTGGTAATTTTGTACATTTGTGACTGGTCACCAGCTGGTCACTCACTAATTTTAATTCATAATCAGAAATTTCTCGTAGGGTTTGTATCTGGCTGCTGAATTGTGTAATGCAGCCTTTAATTGAAGTTCGTGTACGTTTTAACTTAGTTAATTCATCCATTTCGGCACCAATTCTTATTAAATTCTAAAATAATACCCCTCTATTTGCAAGAAATGATATTTATTTTCTGATTGACACATTGAATGTCATAACAAACTAAGTGACATCAGAGAGTACAAATATGTAAAGAGTATAAATATGAAACGGATCCGAACAAACTTTGCCTCCATTTTTTATCTCTTTAAAGACTAAATTCTCAAAAATCCTGAAAGACGTCATTCATAATTTCTAATCAGGTAGCTGGTTACCAATTTTTATCGACTTAGCTTCAAAACTGACGGAGTTTTATACAAGCTTATAGGGCCCTTTTTACCCCCTTAGAGGCGGAATTTCCAAAATTCCTTTCTTAGTGCTCACCTACACTATAAAAGGAAGCGTGGTGAAAATTTTCAGATTTTAAATCCCAGTAGTTTGGGCTGTACGTTGATATGTCTGTCAGTCAGTCAGTCAGTCAGTCAGTCAGTCATTAAATCAGTTTTCACTTTTATATATTTAGATAAAGAAAATTAGTTATTTTTCGAGACTGGTACAAACCTTTAGGCGCTCGCCCACGGCGACTTTATGTGGCGCGTTTTCTAAACGCGTGACAGCATTCCGTTTGTATCGCGACTAAGTCCGGACGACCCCGTGGGTGAGGGCACACAGCTAGCGACCGCTTCGCGACTATATTGATCAGAATCACTACAAAATGTCCCTTAGATTAACTTCGAAGTTACGTATTACTTAGTAGTGTAAAAGTATGCATGAATTTGCATTGATATAGATAGATAGATTTTCTAAACTTAAATAAAGTGCATTCATTCAGGAATAATGTTTACTAATATAATTTGTAAATAGTATCACATACCCAAGTTGACTTACTGTACTTAACTTTAACTGTGGTAGAGCGCTCATCTCTGATTATATTATTAAACTTGGAACATGTTTTTATTGCTGCTATGAGAAGCCTGTGAATAGCATGAAATTATGTTTTTATTGAAACTATTTGAGGAAAACCAATAACTGAAAGCCTAACGTTAGAATAAATTGAGTAAAATGAAACTTAAGAACGGTTTTATTAACGGGTCTTTTGCTTATTTATTTATTTGTTTATTCAACAAAAAATCCACAAATCTTACAAACAATGTAACAAAAAAAATTTGTTTAGTTTTTACAAACAGCCAACATTGGATTTACATTTTATTAAAAAGTAATATTTAGAGAAGTAATATTTAAGGACGAAGTGTGAAAAATCACGTGTATAGGTACGCATTTCAAAACCCTTTAACAATCTTATGATGCACAGTTATCATAATCAGTCTATTGGTTTAATCATATAAAGAAATTGATATGAAATGGGGGCGTGGCGCGTGCGAATCCAATATGGGCAAACAGAACTATTGCACACCGCGGCGAATTATTTAATGAAAACATCCATGTAACGATAATTGTATTGGCACATTAAACATTGAAGGCTTGATACTAACTAGCTGTGTTGTGAGTACTATGCAACTGCGCAATGTATCGAGGTTTAATCGAAGCGTTTACTGCCCGACGTGTGCGTCGCGACCACACTAATTTGCACACACCAAATGACGCATTGTGTAAGCGAGTAAGTGGTAGCCGCTGTGATTGGGTCCATGTTTGTGTGCGCACCAATAAGCATTGTAAATTGATATAGTGTGATCTTTATGCTACAACAGTGTTATTGTAGTTGCTTTGCACACATAATAATTCGGAGACACGGGTTCGCTAAGGATTTACGAGTAATTTCATATCTCCTTCTTTATATGATCTGAGGGTTTGAGCTATGCGTTTGATAAAGTTTCGCAGTAGTAAGTATCGTGTGATGCCTGCACATAAAAAATAGCTCCACCACTTCTCTTCCTATGACTGCCCTAAGAGTTGATTAAGGTAGTACTACTAGAAGAAGATGGACAGCAGCATCTTCACTCCATCTCTGGTCAAACTGCGATCACCAACCCGCTTACCTTGCGTGGCACAATACAGCACAATACAATACTATTTTATTACACAAAACAATACACAAAAAAATATGATTACAGAAAGATTGCTATAATAAGGCGGTTTTATCGCTGATAGCGATCCCTACCAGGGAGATCTCAACCTTTGGGAATAGGGGTAACGCAGTGCAAGATTAAAGACGAAACAGACATACATGTGGCACTTGCGTCAAAATCCCCTTTTTGGATAGGCCTATGGCCAGCCCTGAAGTGATGAAGGCTGTCGATGACAATAATAGATAACACAACTCTCCTTCATTGCTTAGTATCATTGGTCCTTATAACAACACGGGCCTACAAAGGCTTTCAAATACATAACCATCGGAAACTGTACCAAACCGTGAAGTTTGATTTGTTTATCTATTGGAATATCTAACAGGGAGTTTAGCGCTAACGGACCCGTCCAATTTACATAGCTATGTCCAACTAGGGCTGCAGTAGTGATGTAGTGGCTCACACTATCGGCGAAATATCGACAATTTTTATACTCATTGTTCGCGCTGTAACTTTGGGAATACATTCTTTCTAAAAAAACTGGCAGTTGTCGGTTCTTTTAGTGGAACAATTCAGGATATTTTCTTCTTTAGTAGTACACTGACTTTAATTTAATGTCCAGGTTAGCGATTACGGCTAAATTCTACATTAGGCGAGTCCTATACCGTCCAGCAGTTAACTGATGTGGTCTGATGATGACGATGAGTCCAAACTGAACTGAACCAATAAAATTCAACTGATTGAGACAGAGAGAGATCAATCAATTGATGTTATTTTCATGATCTTATCATCAAAATGAAATATTAATTCAATATAATAAACTTCTAAAATCAAGGTAAGTATAGCAGAAAACTTGACACAAATAAATCTTTTGATAGTATTGATAATCGAATTTCAATTCATCGCTGACTAGTTCAACACCTGAATGCTATCGACATTATAACTATCATATTTTCGACATCCCTAGTTTGCAGTAAGGTAAGCTTAATAAATTGAAATAACGAGACTTCAGATTATGTGAATACGTTTGGACAATATTACGTTTCACGAGACTATATCTATGCAGGGTAAAATTTTAACCAACTTCCAAATTTTATTAAATTCATCTACGAGACAAAAAACAAATGACGTATTTTTTGTTTTGGTATAGCCCAGTACAAAAATATCAAGATAAAGCACTTGAAAAATGTCCGCCAAAACTCTAAAATTTTTGATACGGCCGCCTAGCAACACTTTTTTTACGCAATGCACATCACATTTATTCATTATGATACTAATCATAAGTTTTTGATTTTCCCTCTATACCTAAACAGGCCTAAAACTGTAAAAATTTAAAACTATATTGCGAAAAATATTTTCGAGTGAAAACTTGATTTACATTTTTAACTTCATAAATGGGCTCTACATACGATACTGAACGCCTACAAAAATTTTGGAAAGTGGTTAAAATTTCATCCTGTATTACTCGTATGAAGATAAAATATAAAAATATGATTGTATACTTATACAAGAAAAGATTGTTTGAGAATCTAGACATGTATTTAACAAAATTTCGGCACTGTTACGGATAAGTACCATTCCAAAACGGATATACTGAACATTTTTGCACTAATTCACAAGGTTTACAAAACCAAAATAATCAACAGTTTTGATAGTGTCGTAGATCCGGTTGTCGTCGTAATTGGTCATCATGCACATTAGGTCAGCTGGACCAGAATTCTCTCACAATACGGAAGTTGTGAAAAAATTCACGTCAGAAGCTTGGAAAACTGTGAAATTAGACATCAAGAATATCAAGACCAGTGTGAGTAGTGAGTGGCGTACACACCGGTTATCAAGGTGTCAGCTAATACGAGGTCCCGGGTTCGGGTGGCACCTTCGTTGTTTCTGGTTTCCAAAATACAAGTCCTTTAAATAGTTATTCAAATTGGGATGAGAAGATTTTTATCTTCATAACTATAGACATACGACAAAAAGAAGATAGTGTCGCAGTATTAAATCAATTTCTCTGACGCATAAAACGCGAGGCGAGCAAAACCGCGGAAGCATAATAAAATTCTGTTCCACATTTCAGCGTGTCACCCAACCACGTTATAACTGTATTAATATGCAAGTCCTACATTTTTATCGGTCCGCTCCACTGGTACCGACGAAGCTATTTTTGGAACGAATTTGATATTTTAAGCCGACTCACTCATCTTATCGAATTGCTCAATCATTCGCTGAGCAAACACAATTTGAATTAAGAATGTTTTCGTTTGAAGGCTGACGGTTAGGTAATATTTACTTTAGACAGTCAACGAATTCTCAATATTTATAAGTAGGTGTAATTTTTGTATGGGATCAACTTTATAACCCGGCCATATTAAGTCGGCATGCAAAAGTATGGATATTTAAGTCATGAAGTAACTATACGATTGATTTAGGTTGTATATAGGTTGTAGAAAAAGTGCAAATAGGTGCCCTTTTAGTTAAATCTGACAAAAAAAAACTCATCTAAGTCTAAGACATCATTATCTGATGTTTGTATTATTTAGTTAAAGCATGCAAGAATGACCATGCTCCCAGGTGACTGACTTTCGTACCGTTCCGCCATAACCGACGGCTTTTAAGTTTATCGGCGCATAGGCATAAATTATGCGATGTCCTTAATGGTCCTTTTATCTGAACACTTTAGGGTGTCTCGACTCTCGGCGCGTGCGCAGGTAAGGCCAGGTTTACATTGAACCGAATAGGCGTTACAAATTATACAAAAGTACATCTTACTTTTATTCATGATATGGTTGGTGGAGTGGTGCAGTGGTCCGGGTGCTAGTTCGATTCCCGATCGGACTAATTAATGAAACGATCTAATCTGAATTGGCTGTGGTCTGAAAAGGGTGGGCGGGGGTTAAAAGGCTCGCTAAGTCATTAATCCCGAATCAAGGATCGATTCCATGGTCAAGGTAGAAAAAAATTAATTTCAATATTTTCTCGGGTTTGTAGTAGGTACCTTCGTTGCTACTTATTTCTACAAAACAAGTATTTTAAAGAGTTAGTTACTTTGATGTTTTCCATATTTATTTATAGCAATGAAGAGAGATATACACTCAAGGCAGCAATTCAATAATTAAGGGGAATATCAGCACTATCGGTATGTATAAATTGGCCCTAAGCGCGATAAATGCGCATGCGTCGATTGTTACGTCACCTTTGTATGCGATATGTCTTGTTTGTATACTTTTTGTGACGCGTTATGTTACTTTGCGAGTTTCACTGCATTGGAATATAGATTATTTATGGTTTGTTTATTTGCTGACGCAATGCTTTGCCTTTTTAAATCAAATCTAATCAATACAGTAAATACACATCCTTAAGATGACTCATAAGGATGGTCGATAGTGTAAAACTATCGATATTTTTAAAAATATCGAAAGTATTGATAGTTTCTACAATTGAATACAACAAAACTACCGATAGTATCGATAGTATTACTTGAAAACAATCAATACAATCGATAGTATTGTTACCAATCAATAGTTTTAGTAAATTTGTAATATCGATATAGTATCGATATTACTATCGATATTGTAACTGGTCAACTATCTTGCTAGATGCTTTTCTATTTTTGTGTTAGTACATTAATCATAAATTACGTCAACGTTTTCTAATAATATAGAAAATAAAAGACCATATTTTAAGTAAATTTGAACGAAGTTATTTTTAAAAAATTGTAGTTTTTATTCGCAACCAACCTAAAATATAATAACAGATATAACAAAAAGGTTTTTTAGATCTGTTTCAGGATTTCTGCCTTGTAGGCAACTTGTGTTCTTCCGATATTCGTAAGTAAATAAGTAGAAACCCTTAAGAGGAAACACAAGGGCCGTTTTTCCATACAAACGTAGTCCCCTGTTTCCTCCCTGGATAAAGCCAGTAGAGCAATAATTTTTTTAACAAAAATCTATGGCCACTATTAGCATGTTTCTATGTTTTCTGTTTTTACATAAATTAAATAATAAAAAATATATAAGCCCTCAAAAATCGCAAAAAATCGCCAGATTTTCCGCTGTGTTCAAACATACAGAAAACCAATTTGGCTTAGTTTTATTAAAAAAAAAGAACATACAAACACGGCCAAAGCCTTTCTTTAATTGTTAATAAAAAAAGTATTTAAATCGGTCTAGTTTTGGAAAAGTAATCGGGGGACTACGAAACGTTGATTTGGTGTGCTTTTAGGTATTTTCGGTCCAAGAAGCAGTTGTCTTTATCACACTCTGCGGTGAAGGCGTTTGGCACTGCGCGACAGCAATAGATTTTACAAATACCTATTTCTCAATTCTCTCGCCCGTAGTGTTTCCTCTTAAGTAATAAACTGTACAGTTATTGCCTGGAAAAATTTCAAATCATTTCTTAAACATTTCATTTCTTTGATACTATATTATTATGCTCAGTAACAATGATATTTAAAAAGTATAGATAGGTTATGCCCTTACAAAACTATCGAAATATATGTGCCGCTTGCGAACAACTACACACATGCGTAATTCTTATTTTGTCCTTGTCATACTCGTGAAAAGAACAATTACTTCGTCTTTCATGGATTTGAAAAGACGTCACAATTGTGACGTTTTAGGGACGCATATTAAGAGCGCATGTAACATATCTATTACTTTTTAAATATCATTGCTCAGTAAGTAATAATTGCTAAAACATTGTAACATATTCCGCAAGTGAACGATACTATACCAAACCCAAAACTCACATTAAAAAGGAATAAAATAGATTTAGTAAAAGCTTAAACAAGTGTAACAATAGTTCCTCTAAAGTCGGTAAAAACCAAATCACAATTTCATACAATAGTAAAGAGAAAGATACTGACGTTACACGGTACACATGTAAAATAGGAACAAATAGATTCAGTAATAGCTTAATAAAGATACAAGTGTAATAGTTCCTCTAAAGCCGATGAAAACCAAGCCACAATTTTATTCAAATAGTAAAGCGTTTTATTCACCACTTTATTGTGGGCTCCGCGATAAGTGACGAGCATAAAAAGACAATCTGAATTATTACAATGTGGCTATCATTTCGTTTTACAGTTTACTGCAGAACTTTTACGACTACATTGTTGGAAAGTAGAGTGGTAAAAATGTCTTAGCTATCCCCATTCCGTACATGTAGACATTGTATAGAACTCGTAAGTTTGTGGAACAAATTATTGCAGAGAGTTAGGTATGTTAACGTATACAAATAATAAAACCGGCCAAGTGCGAGTCGGACTCACGCACGAAGGGTTCCGTACCATTGACTAGGTAAAGAACAGAATGCACACAAATTTCGAGCAAAAAAGGGCAAAAAATCGCGTTTGCTGTATGGGATTCCCTCAAATATTTATTTTATTTTGTTTTTAGTATTTGTTGTTATAGCGGTAACAGTACTACATAATTTGGGAAAATTTCAACTGTCTAGCTATCGCGGCTCTTGAGATACAGCCTAATGACAGAGCGACGGACAGACGGATAGACGGACAGACAGCGAAGTCTTAGTAATAGGGTCCCGTTTTTACCCTTTGGGTACGGAACCCTAAAAACTATGGTAGTTGAAATTTGTATGACAGTATTCTGAAATTTTAAAAGTTACACTCACCTAAACATTTACCAGAGATTCACACACACTCTTCAATCAGTCAAGTTTTTTAAAAGAACTTTTTATCTTTTTCCAGCCAGTATATTGCTTACATGGTGTTTATTAAAAAAATATCATCATCATCAAGCTGCCACGATTGACGCGGGGACATTTTTTTTCTATTTTTTTAAATATGTGTATTAATATTATTGTGTGCCTGTATTATAATACGTTAAATTTATATTTTTTTCAAATTCACTCAAATTAAGATACGTTAATCCTTTGGCCTATTTAGATGATTGCAGGTGTTGTGCCTGTGTCTATGCAAATACTATGGTTAGTTGCAAACCTTTGGCGGACCCGAGGTCATTTACATATTAGCTTTGCCCATTTTCGCTGAAACGCAAACCCTAAGAATACTTAAACACTTAGTTAGGTTTCTATTGAAATTCTTCAATTAGCATACAGAAAGAAACCGACACTGCACTTAAAGCCAACCATTATTTTCTTTTGCTTCGTTGTAGTCCGTTTATTGGACTACAAAATTCATTGGTACTATTTTCCAGAAACCTATTTTATGTACTAGTGGTTGAAATTTTTTTATATATATCATGTTTTTTTATGCATAATGTTAAATAAATATTAGCACTCGGCACAATTTCTCTATAGAAACTATTAGTGTGCTAAATTTCGTACTCCTCCATTCGCTCAGTTTTCGTAAAAAGGATTACATTGCTTCACGTATTAATATGTGGATAAACATATCTCTCATTCAAGTATTTTATTATAAAGTTATTGGTTTTTATTTGTTCGATACTTTGATCTCGTTATTGCACGAAAAGGAAAACGGATCAAAGTAACGTACAAATAAAAATCAATACCTACGAAATATTCTCGAAAAAAAACGGCTTTATTCCGTTAAATTTAGTGCGGCAATATTGAAAGTAAAGAAATTGCAATATCATAATAAGAGCAACTTTACACAATGTGGGCACCAAATAAATAAATTGTCGTGTCGGAATGGCCAATGAACGAATCGAATGCCGAAAAAGAAATAAATACTAACTTACTGATATAATCTGTGCTCAGCATTCGACATTTTGTTTTGGCGCGAATATTTTTTAAGGCTTTGATTGTTTGTGAGCAGATAGTAAAGGAGCTGGTAGTATTTTTTGTAAGGATGACTTTGCAGTTGGAAAAAATATTTTAAGTTTTAGCCATACTAGTATTATAGTATTTATTAAAACAAGACTGAGATTTTTGACATAAACGTTGGTAGTTAGTGACTTGACAGGATACCAACATTTTTTTTTTTTTTCATTTTAATCCTATGCATTTTATAAATAAATAGAAGTTGGTAGAGGAACAGAAAATATCATCAAGGTAACTCTATGACGGAGTTAAAATGTTTAAGAAAAGAAAGTATTAAAATCTAAACGTACGTAAAAATGAATTTCTTGCATTTTCCATTTTAATGTCACATAAAATATGATCTGCCCTCAGACTACATCGTGAGAAGGTCAGACGAAACGTCCATGTTGTTTGGAACGATATGAAAAAATGGAACAGCACGCTTTGGACAAGTTGTGTGTTTATTTATATACTTAAAAACATCATTTACAGTCGCCACTGGTCGACTTTTCGACTCCTTAATGTAAAAGGTTTTAAGATTAAAAAACTTTTTGCCCAAAACAGCATATATAACTGATAAAAAAATGAATAACACAGTCAAAAACGTCTTAGTACCGGAAACAGTTATATTGATATAATAACAAATAATTACTTCATCGTTAATAACAGGATGTTGCAAATTTTCTACATAAGTACTCGTACTTATTCCTAAAGAATACCTAAACTAGTGAATCTGTATAACTAGTGTTATATCTCTGATTAATATGCTTACTAACCTGTAGATCGGTTCTGTGTTTCATATCATCGATGAATTGTTTTATTTTATTTGCTTTCCAAACAATAGATTTGAATATTAATAGCAATTATTTTGCACAGAGAGTCCATCAGAAAACGAACATAAACCATGTCAGATACAATTTTTCTAATTTCCTTTGTGGACAATTTTATGTATCAAAGGATCTGGGAAAATCGAATAGCATTACAAAATCAATTTCCTCGCTTCGCGCTCCGTTTTACGATCCGACTGGGCGCTTCATAAAATAACCGATTTTAGTACGTTCCGCCTGCGACATTTTACATTTGCGCTATTGACATTACAATGTTGATTGGTGTGGCGATGTATATTTATTTAAATATTCTGTAAACAAATAGTCAAGGATAGATAAATAGTACAGTCATAGACTATACTAAATTTATAACAACATTTATAATTAATAATAGTAGTTGGGTTAGTAGAATTTATTCTGCTCATTAGATAGAACATGCAGGGACATCTAGTATGAGAGAATGGGACTATCCATCCTTTCTGCTATGACCTTCAAGAGAGTGCTGGGGCTGCCCCACACTCGCTCCCAGTGAGAGTCCACTCGCTTGCGCAACACGGCCTTAAAGCTATCAGTATTTAGCGCGGCAAACAATCTGAGGCGTTGCAGTGCCAAGGCAATAATTTAGGATTATTTAACAATCTGTTTAATATATTATAATTACACATTCATCATCGCGATCATTATCAGCCCAAATCAGTCTGAACTGGATATCCCTGGCCAAGAAATGGCTTTTGCCTAATCCCCATGCTCAGCAGGCAGGTTGGGGTAAAAAAAAGTAAAGTAACAACCCATTTTCGCTCACTGCTGAGCACGGGTCTCTCTCCTTTTTAAGGAGAGGGCTTAAGACGCTGACATGAGCCAAATTGAGCTCAAAGAAGATTGTTTTGCTTTAAGCCTATGGCTCGTATTGTTGCCAAATTCTATGTAGTTGTAATTGATCATATTTTCGACCAGGTGGCTGTTTCCAAAACTCGATTCTATAAAACTTTTCTCGATAGAAAAAAATCTCAAAGTAGCCTCTGAAAATACATAAATTACCATTTTTCTCAGCAGTCCGTATAACAATGATAATAAAATTTTGCTGTATTGTATATTACATGTTGCATAAGCAAATGGCTGATTTAGATTTTTAATAAAATGGCAATTTTAAATTGCACAACGAATTTTGTTGTTTGGCACTTAGGTCCTTCTATTCCATGCGCTTTTTCTCTGTCACTCCTACGAGAATCGACAGTGATAGCTGTGGCGCGTTCCAAAGAAATTCAAAGACGAATAAATTTGTGGGCGTGTTCATTGCTCAAGGTCATCGGCTGCAGTCAGCGTCTTAAGGCCTTAGTATCACCACGCTGGCCTAGTGCGGGTTGATGGACCGCGGGGGCGACGCTGTGGCAACATCACCCCGCCGTGGGACGTTTCTCAGGCCGCCGGAAGGCCTCCAACAGGACTTAACGACTGTTATCTCATGATAACAGCCGGGACCGACGGCTTAACGTGCCCTCCGAAGCACGGAAGCAGGTATGATGCCACAAACGGTCACCCATTTACCAATTAATATATAATATACTAGCTGTTTCCCGCAACTTCGTTCGCGTCAATTTCTGTTATTATGATCGTGACTATTTTTGCAACATTTTTCACTCATGCTTCGCTCCTATTGGTCGCAGCGTGATGTTCTATAGCCTAAAGGCTTCCTTGATAAATGGACTATCCAACACAAAAAGAATTTTTCCAATCGGACCAGTACTTCATGAGATTAGCGCGTTCAAACAAACAAACAAACAAACAAACAAACTCTTTAGCTTTATATATTAGTATAGAAGTATAGATTAATATCAATTAGTGACCGCTCCCATCGTTGCTTAACATTCGTGACAGAAACTGATCACGAAGAAGCATTGGGCTATGAGCGAGGTTGGGGTAGCGTTGGATATTAGTGGAAAGAACTCTGCACCCTGCCTTCTTCTGGCGTTACACTTTTAGTAGCCTATCAGGACACCCATACATCGAGAACTGGGTGGTGCTATTCTATTCTTCGATAGCATCAGTTCTTACACGCAGCATAGACAAGGAACCGGTAGTGCTAATTGGAGTATTTTGCTACAAGGTAATTGTGTGAATGTAGTTATTATCTATTAAGCCATCATCGGCACGGTTGGCAGGTAGGATGGCCAGTGGAAAGATTGGCGGTACTTCTTTTTTAGGGTTCCGTACCCAAAGGGTAAAAACGAGACCCTATTACTAAGACTTCGCTGTCTGTCCGTCTGTCCGTCTGTCCGTCGCTCTGTCACCAGGCTGTATCTCAAGAGCCGCGATAGGTAGACTGTTGAAATTTTCACAAACTATGTATTTCTGTTGCCGCAATAACAACAAATACTAAAAACAAAATAAAATAAATATTTAAAGGGGGCTCCCATACGACAAACCCGATTTTTTGGCCTTTTTGGTACGGAACCCTTCGTGCGCGAGTCCGACTCGCACTTGGCCGGTTATTTACTCCTACGACACTCATATGTCTAGAGGCGGTGTTCCTATTCCAACGGCCGGCACCACAAAGCCGCAATTTTCTCAAGAACAGCTTTTCTCTATTACCTGGAACAATGAATGAATAAATTATATAAATATTCCTTAATAAAATATGGTTATCTACTTCTGCCAAAAATATCGACGGTATTTTTATGGTTTTTTTTCCTTCGACGTAGGTACTCGTACTTAACATTTGATCAGCTGTTTTAAGTTACAAAGTTAGTTTAAGATTTCCATTGACATTTTGAATGTGACTATCGTACTAAAATGTACTGTTTTGTAAAGGAAAGTCAACTACTAAAATATGACTATTTCAGTCTATCTATACTAATGTTATAAAGCTAAAGTGTGTTTTACAACGCATTAATCTGAGGAAGTACTGGTTTGAAGGAAAAAAAAGAGTTGGACTGTTTATTTATTGAGAGACATTACTATAAGACGAATAGGGTAATAATAAATCATTGGCAATAACGTGAAGAGAATTCCTTATTCTCCGCTGCGTAAACGTTTCGCCACGCACATATCATATTCCCTTTTGAAGTATTAAAAAAAGTGGTAGACAAGGTATGGCAAAATTATGAAATTTATTTACATCTTAAGTTTATTCTTAGATGTCTTTCTTTTGAAATTGACGCGCATTACTCAAGTTTGTTCTAATTTCATTCGTTTCGGAGGTATTTAAAGTTCGTAACAATCTGAAACACTCATTAGACGCTGACTGCAGCCGATGTCCTTGAGCAATGAACACGCCCACAAATTTATTCGTCTTTGAATTTCTTTGGAACGCGCCACAGCTATCACTGTCAATTCTCGTAGGAGTGACAGAGAAAAAGCGCGTGGAATAGAAGGGCCTAAGTGCCAAACAACAAAATTCGTTGTGCAATTTAAAATTGACATTTTATTAAAAATCTAAATCAGCCATTTGCTTAAGCAACATGTAATATACAATATAGCAAAATTTTATTATCATTGTTATACGGACTGCTGAGAAAAATGGTAATTAATGTATTTTCAGAGGCTACTTTGAGATTTTTTTCTATCGAGAAAAGTTTTTAGAATCGTGTTTTGGAAACAGCCACCTGGTCGAAAATATGATCAATTACAACTACATAGCATTTGGCAACAATACGAGCCATATACTTAAAGCAAAACAATCTTCATTGAGCTCAATTTGGCTCATGTCAGCGTCTTAAGTACCTATATGTTAGTCTCAAGTTAACGCGGGTGCAACCGCAAACACAGCTAGTCTGGAATACTAGAGTTAGGTATTTGATTCGGGATTTAAACCATGTACCTTATTTATTATGAGTTCTTCCGTGATCATGGCGCTTGCAACAGTGCCGAAATATCGGAAACTCATAATAAATAAGGTACATGGTATAAACCCCGAATTAAATAACTCTAGTGATAGTGACCATGAAATTATAAATCATAGATAGTCTTAAATAATACATAACATTTTTCCCAGCAGTTGAAATTAAATAGTAAAGTAAAGTAACAGCCTATAATCATCCCACTGCAGGGAAAAGGCCTCCATCATTGAATTTAAGTTACCACAGCAATGATGGGTGTACTGGCATAATCACCACGCTTGCCAAATGCGGGTTGGTGATCACAAACCCGAGCAACGTTCGAAAATTCGAAACTTTTTTGTTGCCCGGCCCGGGATTCGAACCTGGGACCCCGAGATCTTGGCCCGGTATTTAAACCACTAGACTAACGGGGCGTTGGTCTAGTGGTTTAAATTAAACAAAATTAAATAAAAAAATGGAAAAGTTCCAAACACAGGCTAGTTAAAAAGGCCAAATATTTATCCGACCAAAAGACACAAGTAAGAACTTCATACATCTTCTGCTACAATAACACTCTTCTTACATGTTACAAAGGTGTTATTAGCAGCAAAACAAGCGGTTGCCTAATAATGTCTAGTATGCAATGCAGTGTGATGCCAGCGAGCACAGTAGCGTGTATGTAAACATTGTTTGCGTAGGACCTCCAGGGTATGTTGAGTGGGTACGCCACGGTGTTAGATCTAGGCTGGATGTGGCTGTTAGCTGGCGTAGTGTCAGTACATTATAAGAATAGAATTTATCGTGACAAGAAAAAAACTGCCAGGAGCTGATGACGGGCAGAAGCGTATTTCCTCTACCATTGACCAAACTGCAGTCGCCAAGCCATCTGCCAAGCGTGGCAATTGTAATATTTTTTCTTATGGAGAGTCATCGACTGAAATGGAATAATTTTGGGACGGGTATAAGTGATTGTCCTAAGTGTACGAAGTGGGTAAAAATACTGAGAAAACAAAGAGTAAATTTCAGTTTTACCATAGTGAAAGAAACATGTTTTACTAATTGCAATCTTCTGACCAATAAAGTTCTAAATAAATAATTTATTTGGAAACTAAACACTGTCTTTGTTGTAAAACTGTCTTTGTTACTCCTCTCGTCATGTTTTAGTACATCACAGCACCCATTAGAAAAGTGGTGGTTCTCTATTTCAGGCCGTCAACACACTGTCTAGTCTCTCTTAGATCAGTTACTGGAAATTTGATAGTTATTATTATAACATAATAATATCTTGGAAAGTCTAACTATCACTAAATTCCAGAAGTATTCAGTACTAATTACACTTTCCATCTTTCTACATGTACATATTATGTCGGTCCTCACTTCCATTTACACATGTTTATCACCACACGCCGCGTCTAGACCAAATAGATCAAAGACTAATGCCAACACGTTATTTCCAACTAATTAATTAAGCATATTTGCAGTCGAGTTCCGATGACGTTAGCGTCATTTGTCAACGGTTTTGGCAACAATAAATAAATAACTAACAGAAGCATTTGAGTTACGCGGAAGAAAACAATAAAATCTTATTTCACAATTGTTATATTATAAATGTTACGCTGACAGTTTGCAATTTATTCTAAACTTTTCTACTGGGTTGATGAGATTTCTCTGATTTAAAATTAAAAAAGTAGGAATATTTTAGCTGTTATTTCACGTTTTACACTTTTACCGGGGTGAATTTCTAAATTAACGAGATCTGAAAGGCTAAGTTGCCCCAAAACATTTTTCCTATGTTCAGTTTAGTGAGGTTGTTCGTAGACTAATTAACTGCCAAGTGTGCCTTATGCCTCACTCTGCACCACGAAGCTCGTATTTACGGATATATCTGTCTCTTTCAGGTGCTTTCAGACATCGGTATGAGTGATAAGGACAGATGGATTCGAATATGCGGACATTGTGTTGCGGAATAAGGCCTCTAACTTCGAGACGATTAGTGTGATTTTGGATAGGAAAAAGTAACCTACGAGTAAGAAGCGACCGAAGGAGTACTATTAGAAAAAGAATTGACTAAAATATTGTCGTCTATCCGCGTGCCAAGTGGGTTTTAGCAAAATCCGCCTCTTTGAAGCGGCTTTAAAAGTAATGGAATAATGTGGATTTAAATTATGATTTAAGAAAGGAAAAACCAACTGCTAAGCCGCATCCAGAAAACCAGCATCAACGTCGCGACACTATTGTAGCGAGCTATGTTTCCACCTCGCAAACATTCATTACAGCGACTGTAGCCTCGCTTTCATTAACTGCGTAGAATAAACGCCTGGTTGAAGAAGATAGTGGTAGCATAATAGTCAATGAAAGACGAGACAAAGGAGGCTGCTGTCACTTCTGAAACTAAGCGTGAACATGATGGGGTTTCGAGTGATTGATCCCGTATAAGACTTGAACGGTAAGTCTTTAGCGAATAAGGAAAGTTTTCGGTTAATTTACGTACATAAAAAATACGGAAATATATTAAAATACGGAACAGGATAGAATTAATCAAGAACAGCAATATACTAGTACGTGCTGCTGCACGTAAACTGGTAATCATCTTTGGAATGAGTACGAAGTATTGCTTATAGGAATCAATCTGTTTGGTTGGGCAAGTAATGTAGGTCCTTTTTTTTCCATTTCGTTTCCCGAATCGGAAATAAAATCCACCTTCATAATAGGCGCAAAAATTTGTATATTCGTTAGTCTTTCACGTGAAAGCTTCTGATCAGATTTTGATAAATCTTTCCATTATTGTAGCTTAGATACCAGAACAACATACTCGTATGTGTATAATTTGTTACGAAATTTTGTGTAGTTCCAGCGGAAAAAGAGCGTAACAGTGTTTTATTTGACAACAGATGGCGCTGCTTGTTAGTTACCGTATCATTTTGTTTCTAAACAATCATTATTTCCCTCTGAACCCAATACCAAAGTCCATGCGGACGAAGTCATGCACAAAAGCTATCTTAATATCCCATATTTATACAACGTGTTCCTTTTGATATCCCATAACTCTATGGTATTAAACAAACCATGGTAAAGAATCAAATTACATATGAATTATTTTTCAATTACTTATAATTTTTTTTGTTTAATTTTTTCATACAAAATAATTCTAAAAAATCACGACTGTTTATGTAAAACACCCTTACCTTGATATGAATGAACTTTTGAATAAAAACGATTTACTCGTACCTACTTATCAATGAAACACCCACACACGTCAATGTTTTTTACAAGTTACGCTCTCCCGCTACTTTACTACTACACTTTAGTTTAAGTATGCCAACGTCTCGCAAAACTAAGGATTCGCCAAACTGGTTACATTTTTTTAACAAATTTAACTAAAATTGATGTTATATTCGAAACTATTGCTTTTTGAACCACATGTTCTAGGGCGTTTTATATTATTTTTACCTATAGAACATAACCTTAGAGTTTTGGGATATCAAAAGGAACACGTTGTATAACAACACCTATAATGTATACGTTTGCACAAATCCCATACAGTGGTAATACACCTGACGCGCCACCCACGCGGCCATTCGTTGCTACATCATTACCCATAAAAGCATTGGAGTTAAAATACAACAATTGGTCGGCAAACTAATTTATGAACATCCATTTGTTTGTACCGAGCGCATTTACGGAATGGGTGATTAAAAGTAGGTACAATCTATGGAACAATTAGGCTATGGGTATTAGTTTTGCCTCGCGTACTTTGTACGCGTGAAATACTGAGTTAGAAACTATCTCACTGGAACAATAATTTTTTTCGGGAAAATAAGTAACCTCTCAGTTATTCCAGTACAAATAATAATAAATAAATGTGGACAACATCACATACATTGTTCTTATCCCAATTTGAATAACTATTTAAAGCACTCGTATTTTGGAAACCAGAAACAACGACGGTACCACAAACACCCAGACCCGAGAAAATGTAGAAAAACACATTTTTTTCTACATTGACCCGTTTGGGAATCGAACCCGGGACCTCGGAGCAGGCGACACCTTGAAAACCGGTGTGTACGCCACTCCGCCACGGAGGTCGTCAATCTATAATCTATCTGGCTGGTAAAGCAATACCTATTTGAACTATCAAACAAAAAAAAACACTATTACAAGAGTTAATTCATTGGGAATTTCACCATGTATTTGCCTTTCTTATGTAATTCTTCCGTAATCATGGCACTTGCAACAATGCATAATATTGGAAACAATTAAAAACAAGGCAGATACGTTATATAAACCTATAAATTGACTCAACTGCAAAAATATTTCAAAATTCAAATTTCGTTAATCCATTAAAAGGTTATGCGTAGGAATATTTACAAAAAATAGTCTTCAAATATAACATTATTTTTTCCTTAAAAAGAAAAAGAAAATATTTTTCACACTCACGCTCGCTTCATCGACATTTTTGTGGTTGAATTAAATTATAGTGGCGTACGGTATGTGTGTGGCAAAAAGCCGACAGGTGCGCGTGCGCAGTGAAGAGCGCAATAATTGATACAAACGCACATAACGGTGGCTGATAATGTACTGCTTTTATATCGCCGATTAAGGCTGTGACCGAACAAATTATTGGTGACTCTGTTACTAACAATGATTTATCTCGAAAATATTTAAATATCTATCTTATAACTTAATTGGGTAGGTACTCCAAGAAAGCTGTAGGCGATCTTAAAACTAAACATTTAATGCACTCGTAACCGATTTCCGATATGTAAGAATGACGATTATTAAATATTAATTCGATATAAAAATCGTATGAAAATAAAAGTTATTTGAACTATGTAAAAGCGTTCCTAAACATAAGTCACCAATAAACAACAAAAAGAAATTCTTATAATCCTTTCGACTGCCGTAGGTATTTGGATGTTAGAATAATCGAAATTACAGTGTAAATTCATAGAATAAACTCGGCACAAAAAATGTAGCTCTGGCCCGTCGTAGCCTAGGATAGCGGCAGGTTGTAGGTTCAAATTCCAGTTCAGGCTGTCAAAAAAAAATATTGAAAACAATAGTATTTTCGGCTTAACACAGTCATCAACGCAAATGATATTACATAATTATTATCTATATCCATACAATGCGCACGTGCTTAAGAAACCTTCGATTCCAACAAATTACGTTACTGCCTGCGCCTGCGCACCTGTCGGCTTTTTGCCGCACACATACCATGCGCCGTTATAATTTTATTCAACCACAAAAAACGGAATGAATTGAATAACTCCTTTCTTACATAATAAAGCCGGATGAGCTTTTATTAAAGAAACTTTAAATAAAGTCCCAATACCTTAACCCTTAATCGAAGACTGTCATTGGTAAAATTACAATTTAATCAAGACATGATAGTCGTCATGATACTCAAATGAGTAGAAACCATTCAAAGTTGTTTGTAATTGTTTTCTTTTTACTTTAAATAGGTTATTTCTAATATCAGTATATAAACTTGAAAAATTTTGTCTCAGGCGGGACTCGAACCCGCATCTCCTCGCATGCCGGGCGGGCGCCATACCATTAGGCCACCGAGACACTGCGACACGACGCATTTTCAAGCATATTCTTACGCTGTGAGCCAGCGTTGTTGCATCAAATGTTAGGAGTTTGCACCCTTAACACCCGAAAGAAACATCTTTGCAGATGTTTGACAGTCAGTTAAGATGGAACAGCTATTTATATACTTTATTTGATATTTTAGCAACTTAATTGCACTTATAATATCAGTATATAACACACAAAATTTTTCAAGTTTATATACTGATATTATAAGTGCAATTAAGTTGCTAAAATATCAAATAAAGTATAGGTTATTTCTGTTTTTTATAATAGTAGTTCGTACATACATAAAAAAAAAAACTGCTATTCAACAGTAGTTGTTAACCCAGTGAAGAGTTTTGTAAGATTATATTTAATTTAACTAACAGAATTAAGTTTTTTTTTATATAAGTCATATTTATATCAAAATAACCTGTACTAATTTATGTTAGGTTTTTTTCGCGGTTATCTACTGAATTATTTGTATTGTAGTATTGTTACTTCTTAACAGGTCAAAACAATAAAAAAAAACATCTTAACTCATTTATCAATAACTTATTCCACAAAGATATATTTTTTAGGGTTCCGTACCCAAAGGGTAAAAACGGGACCCTATTACTAAGACTTCGCTGTCTGTCCGTCTGTCCGTCTGTCCGTCGCTCTGTCACCAGGCTGTATCTCATGAGCCGCGATAGCTAGACAGTTGAAATTTTCACAAATTATGTATTTCTGTTATCACAATACTAACAAATACTAAAAACAAAATAAAATAAATATATAAGGAGGGCTCCCATACAAAAAAAAAACGTTTTTTTGCCGTTTTAGTACGGAACCCTTCGTGCGCGAGTCCGACTCGCACTTGGCCGGTTTTATTTTGTAATAACAAGTGCGTACTTAAATTGAACCGTTTGCAGACAGCTAAGGTATACAGTTATGTAATCAAAGTGATAGTTAATTTAATATCCATGTGAGATCTATGAATCAAATCGATTCACACACTACCCAGGTCAAAGTCGGCAAATCACAGCTTACATAACTTCCTATTGCTTGCAAACTTGTAATTTGGGTAATCCGAGACAGCAGGTTCGATGCTTTAATGGGCATTTTGTAAGCATGAAGTTTTGTGTCAGTCACAATTTAGGATAAATATAGACATTAGATGGGGCCTAAGGCAATCTGTTCTCTGGGTAAATCTTTGAATCTTGCGTAAAATCAGTAAACATTGTATCTACATACTTTAAAAGATCTTCTATCATACTTGATCTTCGGAATAAAATTATTTTGCAAAGTTTAAATTACAAAAAACTATAGTCTAAGTGCCTTAGGAGTTAAGCTCAACAAATAATCCACAACGTTTTGTCAAATATTTCTTCAGTGACTTACTCCTTAAATTTTCTATTTCTTCATTAATTATTGTGTTCCCTACAATTATTGTTTTATGTTCGAAAAAACTGAGCTTTGATTGATTAAGGCATTATAACAAAATGTGCATTGCATTATCAAGGCCTTAATCGTTCCTTTGCTATGCGCGCCCGCGCACGCGCTACGCACCAGCTGCGTGTGATCGGTAAATTTTTTGTTCCGCATTCAAAAAGGTCTGACGGACGGTTAACAGTCAGTTGTATTGTAATTGCCGTAGAAAAAGGACGTGTTATACACCTGTTACTATTAATAAGAGCGATTTGAATTACAACTGCGACTTTTTTCGTTGAATAATGTATATTTTAAGGAATCCTTTGAAGTACGTACGGGTTTCTGCATTATTTTGAAGGATGTTAATTATTCTATGCAGACAATGTTTGTATTGTTGAGATGATAATTCATTCCATTCATAGCTCAGCTGAGTAAAAGAAGTTCAGTATTTTAGGCGTTAAAGCGTAACAGAAAGACAGAATTACTTTCGCATTATATTAGTAAGGATAAGCAAATAGTTATTTGATTAATATTAACTTATAAAACTCTTTCAAAGCAATAATCAAATCTATCATATTTGCCCTTTATAGGGGCCTCAGTCACAACCAAGAAAGGCTTCATCTCAAGACGGAAATTGTGTGAGTTCGTAATATGTTTGCAAATGTATATTGGTAACATGACGCAAGTATCCCTGCAGTAAATTGTGCGTTTTGATATTTTGATAGAATGTGGACCTTGGTGAAGTTATCTACCGACCAAAAAAAGAAGAGGTTCTCCAATTCGAACGGTGTATTTTTATTTATGTTTGACGCATAGCTTTTTACCAGTTTTCGGATTTTGATATTTTTATGCGTTAGGGAAAACAGTAACTTAATAATAAGAAAATAGGTAGCTTGAAGTAACATACATACATACATACACTCACGCCTTTTTCCCGGAGGGGTAGGCAGAGACCACATCTTTCCACTTGCTACGATCCTTACAGACTACTTTCGCTTCATCCACATTCATTAATCTTTTCATACACGCTCGCCGGTTTAGGGTACTCTTGACCTGACCTCTCTTTAGAACTTCCCCGATTTGATCAAGATAAGTTCGTCGAGGCCTTCCCCTTCCAACATTTCCATTCATACTCGCCATATATATCTTTTTAGTCAACCTGCTTTCATTCATCCTTCCAACATGTCCAAACCATTTAAGCATTCCTTTTTCAATACTGGTCACTACATCCTCTTTTACACCACATCGATCCCTTATCACACTATTTTTAATCCTGTCACTCAGATTGACTCCGATCATACTTCTTAACGCTCTCATTTCTACTGCATTTACTCTGCTTTCATGTTTTCTCTGCCACACCCAACTTTAGTAGCTTGAAATAAACCACCAGTCTAAACGCCCGTTTTATGAGTTACCGATATTTTGGCCGGGTACCCTTGTAAATTATTAGTTTGCAAACAGTAACCGTAGTAATAACAGTGTCGAGTGCAAAAAAGATTACGACGAAGCATAGATCAGTATATCCACTCATATCAACCACCCGCAGTGACATCAGTTCTCTTGCAAAATTGCCTAAATATCGGAAACTCATAAAAAACAAAGCGGTCGATCTTCGATGTTCGCCTTCGCTCTTTGATGTCACTGTCGAGACAGACAGACAGGCAGACGCAGCACCTGCGCTTCGCTTCCTGTGAATGTTTCTTTTTTTCCTGGACTGGCATTTCCTGCTTCGGACTCGTTTCAATTGAATCGCATCATTGCAATGTTTTTGCCGAAAACGAAACAGTTATATCGGCGGTGGAAGATTGAGTTATATTTTTTTGAATGTTGATTTAGTGGCCAGTACTGATTATGATTAATTTATTAATTTTCTTTTTTATGAGACCAGCGCAAAAGTGGTTTAACTCATACTTTTTGTGTTTATAATTAAAAATTTAATACATTCTTAAACTAGCCATCGACATTATATGCGTAAAGAATTTATCCCACGGGAACCGTACTTTGAAATTACACAACAGTAAAGTTATGAACAAGAAATGGTTGAGTTCGACCGGGTAATTCCTTATTCATCCTATGACGTCTCATCCCATTTCCTCACTCATCCCAAACTAGTATTCCTAACTCAACCTACTATGTTACATTTTCTTAATCAACCGAAATGCATTCCTAACTCATCCCAAGGTGAAATATTACAAAAATTAGTATAGATAGCAAAATAATGTTTAATATTTTTCTGAAAGTTATTAAATAGATATGATATTATTACTAATATAATACTCGTTAATTAAAACTAAATGGGTACGTTTAGTAAAACATCTTGTAGTTTAATAAAATATAATAACATACTTATAGGCAAACTTGCACTTGAAACAAACAGTTGTAAAACACAGTTCTATACTGTTGGAAAAATACGACTTTTAGAAAACCGCGTTCAGCTCCGGAAAACACTGGGATCAAACAGTCTCGTAGTGCCCTTAATAATATCCACCGGATTCATTCAATCACGATTTTTGTCATGGTTTCTTAATTATTTTGGCACTGTTGGCGCCATGGCATGATCAATGCTAAGTGCATGCACTAAATAGACTATTAAATTAGTAAAAACTTCTTCTTCTTCTCGAGTCAATGGCAACCAATTATACTCTCTGCGCCCAAAAAGTGGCCACATCAATGGCCCTCTGGTTGGCGTTGTAAAGGTCCTCTTGCGTTCAGGTGGCAGGAGAGGTAGGGCACGACATTAAGTGTGGCATAGACTGTAAGGCGCCACACTCACACGTGTCGTCCTCAGTGAAGCCCCACTTTTTCCTGAGTTCATTGCACCTGCATACATCTGAACGAAGTCTGTTTAACGCCTTCCAAATGGGCCAGGGAAGATTGTGACCAGGCGGCAGCTTCTCAGCCATGGGGATGGATGGGTTGTTGGGGGCGAATTTATCTGACCACAGCTGTTCTCTGGCCTTAGGTGGGTCGACGCTAAGTGGCTCGGTGTTATGCATAAAGTTGCGGCGACTCTTAAGACGTGGGGGTGAATGTATATGTCCATACAACGGGTGCCTGCTATCTTTTTCTTGCTTGAGCCTTTCAATGGAGCATGCAACCTGGCGCCGAACACACGGGGGAGCTATTCCAGCTAGGGAGTAGAAACTAAGATACACCAACGTCAATTTCTCTTTTAGCCAGACGGCCCTGGTGCTGGGCCCAAGTACCTTTAGGTAGGATTTGCCATTATCGCCACGCATGGCAGACGGGTTAAGACTGTCTTTTTGCGGCAGGACTATTTTAGTTATTTCTTAAGACTCCTATAGGACCAGAAGGTGATGTTATTATTTTTAAGGCTGACGTGTTCTACATACCTAGTACTTTCAAAACTTGAGGGATATTAAGCGATTTAAAATAGCAATCACCTGTGACATTGGCCCTCCAATTGGCAGTTAAACATAATTGCTTTACACCGAATTGTCCAATAAAGTCATAAAACGAATTAATTGATGCCGACGCCCTATGGCTATGTCTCACTTTTGAATGTCGTACATTGTGTTTGTTAGGGATGTCAGTTAGTTAATGGAATAATCATTATAGATGATATTTAATAATATTATCATTTAAAAATATTAAGCAAATTCTAGGTACCTACAGGTAAATAACAATAATTGTTATGAAAGAACTAAAAATCATCCTATGGCATATTTCTAAAATTTTATATAGGTATTACATGATTTTATAAGTTAAATTAAAAACCTTGAAGTATAGTTCAAGACAGTCCCTAGTGATTATTTTTCAGGTAGGTAAATTGGTTTCCATAAAGAATTTCATACATTGTGGATACACATGACATGTGTATCCACAATGTATGAAATTCTTCCACATCCACATTGTATAAAGCGAACCGATGGGGTAAACGAGTTCTTGAGTGGAGACCGCGTCTCGGCAAACGTAATGTAGGACGCCCTCAGGCTAGGTGGAGTGATGATTTGCTCAAGGTGGCTGGCAAGAGCTGGATGCGAGAAGCCGAGGATCGACCTAAGTGGCGTGCATTTGGAGAGGCCTATGTCCAGCAGTGGACTGCAATAGGCTGATGATGATGATGATGTATAAAGCACAAGTGGTAGGGATAGATATATTGATTTATTAAGTCGGATCAAAACGTCAAGAAATTTTAATGTTTTGTTTTAACTAAATAATCAAAAATTCTTTGAATAAATATTTCGAATGTCTGTGGTAGAATTTTAATTTTAATCGATTGCATTTTTAATTCGCACTAGGAATTTATAAGCGTAAAGAACATTTCACAAAAAAGCTGCCAATTGATTAAATGTGTTAACTATCGAGTGATCTTCGAAGGAGATGCTACAACCCTATTGCTCAGCCTTGATCGAAGCGCAGACATGTCGGCGCTTTGTGAAAGTAATACACACGCAAGACAAAATGTACTATGCGATGTATAGTATTGGCAATGTACGATCTGGTGTAGTGTTTTAAATAACACACCTACAGTAATTTAATATGGCACTACACGGCTTTAAGGTTTAAAAAAATTAACACCGGAACAGCGTGAGTCGGACTTTCCCACCGTGGGTACCGTACAAATTTGTAGGTACCTACCTACATATTATTAATAGGTTTTTAAAAATGTATTCAGATTTATTTCTCATATTTATAGTATAAGACGGTATTACTTGCTAAATTTTAAAGTTCTAGGTCAACGGAAAATACCATAAGAAATTTTATTCCTTTGAGTGTCGAAACGAAAATTGCAGTATATTTTTTACGTTAATTTAAAAAAAATATTTTTTACAGCTTAAAGGGTCTAGACTTGAGTATAAGGTTTTATTTTTAACTCAATATCTCCACGCATCCCCGAACTAAAACGTCTTGACAAACAGACCGACGGACAGACGGACTGACGGACAACGTAAGCTTACCTACGCTGTGACCACGTAATAAGTTATATCCATAGGGAATTTATCTGCTCTTAACAACTGGGTACACGCAAAGCCATCGGTTCTTCCGTGATAATGCGCTTGCAACAGTGCCGAAATATCTAAAACTCATAAAGAACATAATACATTACTCGTATATGAACTCCGAGAAAATTAATTGTAATGATGTAAGTTTAAATACTAAAGAACTAGAAGAACCCTAAATATGTGTTCAATATTATTGCCATTCAAACCATAGATATAGGATACAAGTAGATCCACTGACAGCCCGATAATGCGTGACCAGTTTTGATTTGTCAATGTGTGTGTTAACTAGTGACGTACCTTTAACATTTTTAGACTATCGATAATAATTGCAGTTTGTCGTTTGGAAAATAATGTTTACTGTCACACTGTTTTTATCTCGAGATTATGCACCTACTTTGCGGCATACCTAACCGCCCTCACTTCTTACAACTATAATAGTGGGCAGACAAATGTGCCCGGTGAGTATATTTTTTACATATAATTTAAAAATAAACAGTCTTAATTAATAAAAAAAATAACAGCCATTGTTAATTAGTTTTCTTTATTTATTTCTTCAAAAGATTTTCCCTTGTCATCTGCTGTGCCGTGTGAGCTTATCAATGGCAGTAAGTGAAAAAGAACAAGTAAACAAAATCTGAATAAACATTTACATTCTGATGTATCAAACACTGATTATTGACTTTTAAACAAGATTATCTTAGTTATGTGATTCCTTACAGTTTCCTTCTTCAAATTGTTAAGTTGACATTCATTTGAGACGCTAAACGTAAAATAACATCAAATTTCTCCGGAAACATTCAAGATAAATGTCGACAATAGTATCGATAAATTTGAGTCAAGCTCTAGCGTACATGTAAAATATTTCGATAAATTATTTATCCACCAAAATAATGTAAATAATCAATACATAGAACTTTATCTATTCAAAATATTAAAATGAACAAGTGGATTGAAATAATTTTATATTTACAACTTAACAACAAGATCAAATTCAACAAAAATAACGCGTTTTTACGATGACGACTTTCTACGTATTTACCTGTGAAATTAGCAATTTTCTGTATTATTTTTGTGGTTGACTCCACAGGCACTCACAGAACATGTGACCATTGTTAGATAAAACTGTATTTACTTTAGATAATCTACGATGTACTAGATAATTACATAAAATGTTGAACCTTATATCGCATATGCCACTGGATGTCACTCTGTCAAATACGACAGGTCACAAAACGAAAAGATTTGTTTTCTTTTTCTATCTTGCTAGATTTCCATAAGAAGTTTTCTTCTATCTCGCAGGCTTTGTCCGTCTATTATATTTTACGTTTATGATTCAAACCTGCTTCGAACTATTTGTTTTTTGCGCTGACTGTACATGCGCCTACGCAAATTCTTTTGAAGAATGCATGTTACCGTTACAGTGAGAAATGCGTTAACATTCATGAGGAGATTCGATCAGGAAATTATAATCTTCACATTATAATTGTCTCTTTGTACAGAGAATATTCGCGCTCATAGCCCAATGCTTCTTCGTGATCAGTTTCTGTCACGAATGTCAAGCAACGATGGGAGCGGTCACTAATTGGATGGGTGACCGTTTGGGCCATCATATCTTGAGCGTTTCCATGCTTCGGAGGGCACGTTAAGCCGTCGGTCCCGGACTCCTGGCTGTTGTCAAGAGTTAACAGTCGTTAAGTCCTGTTGGAGGCCTTCGGGCGGCTTGAGGAACGTCCGACGGCGGGGTGATGTTGCCACAGCGTCGCCCTCGCCGTCCACCAACCCGCACTAGGCCAGCGTGGTGGTACTAAGGCCTTAACCCCTCTCCTTAAAAAGGAGAGAGACCCGTGCTCAGCAGTCAGCGAAAATGGGTTGTTACTTTACTTTTTACAGAGAATATTGTTAGTAATGTTTAGCGAAAAGATATGATATGGGGACGTGCAAATGGCCGGTGATTTATTTCCGGAAAAAAACTTGATTACTGATCAGTTCTATGGTGACTTGAATTCAATGATGGAGGCCTTTACCCTGCTGTGGCATCCCATAATCATCCTAAAGGCCGTCATTTTGCTTTTACTTTTCTTTTATTTGCAGAAATATACCTGATTATACTGATATCTACTAGCATTTATACACGCTGCGCATTTTGATAATTCTGAGATGTGCAAATAAATTAAACTAAAAATTTTCATAATTTATTTGATATTTTAGCAACTTAATTGCACTTATAATATCAGTATATAAACTTGAAATTTTTTTTTTTTTTGTCCCGCCTGAGAAAAAATTTTCAAGTTTATATACTGATAAAAATTTTCATACTTCACAATTAGCCACACATTTTTTTCTTCAGTCATAAAATTGAAGCGAATAATAAATTAAAATAAAACGCAAATCTAATGGATGTTAGACATGCTAGACTAGCTGCAATGTTGTCGTACCAACAAAACATTTTGACCACAATTATTTTGAAATGGAAGATTTTTTGTCTGCTGTCTTTTGTTTTTGGAAGGTTTACTTGAACTGGTAGTTTAGGTATCAGAGAATGGCATTGGCTGATTTCGACCCACAATTGAAATCGCTGGTAATAGCTTGTCAGTTAAATTTAAATGTAAATAATACTAACCACGTTTTATCAACATTAATAAATGCTTGTACTGCCCATGTTTGAAGACAATAGTCTTAATGTTTCTGTAGCCAACAGTACTCTTTGATATGACTCCTGCACTTCGCGCTGTGAATGCATAATTACCCGTATTGTGGGTTCCCAAGCCTGATTGGTGGTTTGGTCACAAAATAGGAATGGACAGTAATGTCATGACATACTAATTTTAGTAAATTAAACCCAGTTTGGTAAATTCATAAGTTGCTTTCGCGTTATGGCTGAATTAACGAACTGATATTTATTAAAATTGGCAAGAAAGACTTTGAATTTCTTTCCTTAGAAAGATACTTCACTATTTTAAACGAAAAGTTTATACAATAAGGGTATCATTAGAACCTTTTACAGACTTTGCTGGCCCTTACTACAAAGAACGTAGTTTTTCAAGGTCGTTTAGAGCCCTTCTCTTCGGAATAAAGGAGTGCTGCGAAGACGGGCAGCAGCGTCGTATTTCTACTACTGGTTAAACTGAGATCGCAAACCCGTCTGCCACGCGTGGCTATTATGGCAAAATCCTTCTTTTGGGGAGACCTGTGTTCAGCAGTAATGGCGTTACGTAATCAGTATTCACTTTACTTTGATTAAAACTTTTATTAAGTCGGCTCTAGCCAGAAAAACATGTTTCTTTGAATGGCTGGCAGTTGTATTAGTTTTGGATAGAGCAATCTTACTGAACCATTTTACACTGTGCTGGTGGCTTCGAGCCATTGTCAGGCTGTTCCACAATATTGACAGGAGCGATGACCTTACCTGCAGGTCAACGCTGTGCGTAATGTCAAAGGTTCGACTCTTGTTCTGTTTGTTTTGTGAGCTTGCTAACCCACTTAGAAGTTATGTGTCATTCATTAATTTTATAAACTTGTAATTTTACCCAATAACCAATTTTGCTGCAAGCAATACTTGATTATTATTTTTTTTAACAAAAATTCTCAGCCATAGTTCACACTTGTCCCGAAACAGTAAGGTAAAAATATTGGGTCGTGTAAATGCTTCCTGGGGCTTTTTTGCAGTAATAAAACTTTTTTTTTTTTTACTTTGCCAAGAGTCTGTCCAGATCCGACATGAAATATGTAATTAATTAATAAGTAAATTGAGTTCGTGTATGATCACTGTCGGTACGAACCCGCATTTGGCAAACGTGGCGATTATGCCTATAATATACCCATCATTGCTTTGGTAACTTGAATTCAATTATGGAGGCCTTTTCCCTGCAGTGGTATGATTATGGCCGTTTCCTTTACTTTTAGACATTATGACCAAAACACTCCAATTTTTATACACGATAGACTATATTTTTTTATTACTAAATCATATTTTTACTAACAATCCGTCATAGCATTCATAATCGCAGTGGTTTATCGAGTGCAATCTACACGCACGGGCTGTTGCCCAGCTATTGCTCTTCCGCTGGCTTTCATTACTATATTTTATTGTTTTATATTGTTTAAATAATAATTGTTAAGAGCAAACTGTGGTAACCAGACAATGAAATTGCTAGGTCGTTCATAACCTGACACATAATTACTATCACTAAATGTAAAACAGATATGACTAAGATAATCAGGATTACAGTAAATGGACACATTTTTCTCTTGTCCTATTTAAGCCTAACTGTATGCTAAGTAAGTAATTATTGAATATTTAAGTATAGATTATAAGCCTTTACTTTTTCACGTTAGTTACGTGTAGCCGTTACCTACGTTACCTTAATACTGATGAAGCTAGCCAATCTAACCATACCTTCATAACATACCCAATAATGTCAGCGACTCGTACATTTATTTTATAACTCTGGGTTGAGATATTACCTGAAACAAAAATATATAACATTAGAAAACATTAGTTTGAAAAATTTAAATTATTAATGTTTTCTCTTGAGTGAAAAAAATAAATTTAAATCTATCAAATTCTACTAAAGTTCTGTGTAAAAATAATATATCCAATACAACTAATGGATTTGGGATTTACAGCATGTATCAAGGTGATCTTCCATGATAGGTAATGATCTTGCATGAATGCCAAAATATCAATAACTTATAACAAAACAAGGCACTTATCGAACCAATTAACTCTTGTAGTCCAGTAGTGACATGAATTTAGAAGCTCCTCTTATTTCTGTCAGTAAAAAGTTATCCCAAAACGAGTCAAGTCAGTCAAGCAGGCACTAAAATGACGCATTGACCGCAGAAGAAAAAAAAAACCAATTCTTTTGTTGGGCCGTCACATAAATAGCACTACGGGTCAAACTGGCAGGCATAAATCATTTAGGTCGTTACCCGATAGCTCGTGCCGATACAATTTTATCGATTCTTAAATCGATAAATATGTCAAACGATTCCTGGTCTCGAGAATTTTTTAAAACAGTTCTGGGAATATGCTTTTTCTTGTGCCCAATTTTAATGGTTTTATTGTCTTTTGTTTGTTGTGGATATTCTTTATGGAGTGTTTTATTTTGGATTCGAATAGTGACCAAGTCTTTAAAGCTATTCAAAAAATATGCAAGTGTATACATTACATAGTTTGCTGCTTAAGAATCATTTTAGTAAGACATTTGAGGTAATTTATGGTTGGGAAGATAGCTGTCTAGCGTCACAGGTTGCAAGACAATTCGCCAATCTATACTTAATATAATAAAGCTGAAGAGTTTGTTTGTTTGTTTGTTTGTTTGTTTGAACGCGCTAATCTCAGCAAGTACTGCTCCGAATTGAAAAATTCTTTTTGTGTTGGATAGTCTGTTTATTGAGGAAGGCTTTAGGCTATATAACATCACGCTGCGACCAATAGGAGCGAAGCATCAGTGAAAAATGATGCAAAAATAATCGAATTCTTATTAACAGAACTTGACGCGGACGACGTCGCGGGAAACAGCTAGTTCCCAATAAAATAAAATTAAGTAAGAAAAACACTAGAAAAAAAATGGAAAAGTAAGCCTGGTTATTATTTTAACGCGGCAGCTCATGTGTTTCTATTAAACTGATAGCAGTTAACTTGTAATAGTGATCAAAAAAATCTATAAACGTAGTACCTACAAATCCCTTGCTGTCAAACTCATCAGAGATCGGTCAATCGGATTTATATTTACTTAAAGCTAGTTTTACTAGGACATCATGGAAGATGTAGGTATGGCGACTCCAAAATATGGGAATGTTTTCGATTCAAAAGTGCATTCTATAACAGACAACACTTCAACATTAGGCAAATATGCATCCGAGTATCCGATCTCTACTCATTACTCATGTGAAAAACACGTTGCAATTCTCATTATAATTTACTAGCGACTGCCAATAACTTAAAAACTGACGGTCAGCAACTTATATACATATATAAGTACAGTGTCCCGCACATCAGTACTATACATCACTGTTGCAAAATCGCATCTATTTCAACTAAATAAGATGTATGTGATAGGTGACACGTATTTGTTTTTTTTTTACTCCTACAGGATCATAAGACCGCCGGCGACAATTGATTTTAATTGTGTCTGGAATAACATACAATCGAGGGGTTAAGAGAAAAAATGACAGTTTACAAATATTTTTTATCTGTATTTTGGTAATGAGGTAAAAGATCCGCAAAAAAGTGACGGATACGGATCTATCCATTTTCGGCAATCCGGAAATTCGGAATACGTATAAGTACACCTTTAATAATTAATTGTGACGTTGACTGTCCAAGCTACTCGGTTTACGCTCAAGTATTTCTAGTGTTATTTAAAAGAGAATGCGAATGTCTGTGACGTACATCCAGTCACTTTTGTTGACGTTTAATTATTATGCAAATCTCATGGGTTTATTACAGCTTAACCTCAGAAAGCGCTTCTAATAAAGTAAAGACAATACATAGTAACAAAGAGAAAATATTGTCTGCACAAGGACCTTATGCGCTTTAGAATTCTGGGCCCTTACTCTTGAATTTGATTTAAGTTCGATCTCGATTCAACCTAGTCAAAATCTGAACAAACTCAATTAAATCGAAATCAAAATCAAGTCAGATCGATCTAAAATGGCGATCTGTTAAACATTTTCGGTTGATAACGTAATCACCATCGACTCAAAGGCTTTGGTTCACTTTTAAGAGTAGCAAATCTCTGATTCTCGACGGCGATTCGAATTTGATCGCAACTCGAACTTGTCAAGAGTAAGCCTGCTGGTTAGATATTGGGAAAGATTATGGTGTGTTAACTTCGATAATGTTTCTAATCACGGAATAAGGTGCCACAATAATATATCTGCCATATTTTATAATTATTTTACTGTTTAATCCCTCGAGCGTGAGTTATTCCAGACACAATTGAAATCAATTGTTATCGTAGCACCCGAGTGCCTCCTGGGGGTTGAAGGATTAAAATACTCTAGTAGGATTACGAGATTTACGAAAAAAAGGATTTAGTGGATTTCTAGGAACCACCTAATAGTTCTCTAGATTAATAAATACCGACGCTTGTTATTCAATGACTTAATGTGAGGAACTGGTTTGTTACTAAAATGATGCTGTTCGAGGTTTTTGAGGATTGATTTTGTTTAGAAGTAATAAAATTAAATCAATTAGGGGCAAGACTCAGCTCTAGTAGTCGCCTTAAGCTACATCCCAAAACACAAGCACCAGGACTCTTTAAGCGTTATAGTCTTGATTATTTAATTTATCCAACCTGTCCTCTCAGGCGCTACCACGGATCTGTCCAACCTAATATTTATCAAAGGTCATTTTCGATTGAACCGACACTGAACGCGGGCGCCCTGCCGCGGAGGGCCATTTTGACCCAGGGTCATTGACTTATTCTTTTTGCAATGTCATATTTTATTTACGATGTTGCTCAGTGAAACATGAGAAATGTCGGCTTAGGCCGGGTAAGAGCGGTATTATTATTTTAATAAATAAAACACAAATTTATTTATTTTCTTAATCAAGTGTTCTTGTACAGAGTTATACACCAACATATTAATATTTATGTTGTAAAAATATGCAACAGTCAATACACTTACAGTGTCATAAAGGAAGAAAATCTTCTCTTTTTCTACACTAATACGAGTATTATAAAGAGGAAAGATTTGTATTTTTGTGTGTGTGTGTATGTTTGTAATGAATAAACTCAAAAACTACTGCGCCGATTTCAAAAATTCTTTCACCATTGGAAAGCTACGTTCACCTTGAGTAACATAGGCTATATTTATTGCTAGAAAAGATTAGGGATTTTTATTAAAAAAATCTTATGTCCACCCGTGCGAAACCGGGACGGGCCGCCAGTGATGAATAAAAATCAATTGCCGAAATGACGTATGTAATGTATCACTTCAGGAGTTCTTATGTTATTTTTGTGATGGCCTGACCATAGAAGGTTTGTATGGGAAAACAATTTTGTTTTTGCATGTCTTTTGTCTTTTCCAATAAGTACCAATCTTATATGACAAGTAGGTAATGTGTTGCCAGAGAAGACGCTTTCCACCATTGCCCTAATTGTGATTGGCAAAAGATTATGGTAAATCTTTTATGACAATATTCTCCTTTTGGAGGCCTTTGTCCAACAGTGGACCGATATATGCTAGTGATAACTGTTAAAATCAGTTAAAATCAGTTAAAATCAGTTTTATTTTTGCAAATAGGCCCCTGGAGGCGCTTTTACACGTCCCAATATTTAACCTACCACTGCTTCGGGACAAATGTGGGCTAATGCCGAGAAGAAGCAGCGCAAGAAACTCGGTCACTATTGTCAGCCTCTTTTTAAATAAACATGTTTACATAAGATATTATATGCCAGTGCGAGCTGATACAATTTGAAGCCAAACGTTCCTATCATTTATATAATCATCAATAGTGTAATAGCCCTTTTTCATTAAAACAACTTTGATATATGATTTGAATTTATGTACAGGGAGGTCAGCAATTGACAGTGGCAATTTGTTGAAAATACGGATACAATTTCCCATGAACGAATTACCCACTTTTCGCAGTCTGAATTCTGGAACGGCAAGTTTATCTTTATTTCAGGTATTGAAATTGTGTACGTCACTATTTTTGACTAAAAATTCTAGGTTTTTACGGACGTACATAATGTTTTCGAAAATGTATTAAGATGCAACTGTAAGTATGTTGATCTCTTTGAATAGCTCTCTTAAAGAGTCACGGGGTCGAAGGCCGTAAATAGCCCGCACAGCACGTTTTTGCAATATAAAAATAGACTCAATATCTGCCGCTGAGCCCCATAACAGAATTCCGTATAACATTATACTGTGAAAGTAGCTAACAAAAAAACATAAATTAATTAATATAAGAAATAATAGGACAAGTTGCATTGATATTCACGAATAAGATGGTCCGTTTACCATACGAAAAGGTTCACATATCAAACGATATTATCTCCGTTCCTGACATTGTAATACATTTGACACTTTATATCTCGAGATAAAATGTTTCTAAGATATTAAGTTATCTATCATAAATAATGTAACGCAATTACAAGCTATGAATTAGCTGAATCTATGAACGGACTGGGTTATAAATTGACCCTTAAAGAATTGCCAGTGTTGCTGCTCGATAGGCCGCTGGTTCCCAATATTTACGATCTGTACTGTAAAAATCGATTCCAATAATTTGTAGAAGAGAAAACATATTATATTATTTAATTAATTGCAGTTTTTCACTGTTTGTAGGAACGATATTTTTATAGAATAGTATTAACATTAAAATTAAAAGAAATTATAGAAATGGATCGATGTTGTCATCCATCAACGTGTACAAAATGTATGATTAACGAAGCTGGTTTCACTTAGTTTTCTAAACCTGATATAATTAGTAAATTTTACAAAAAATTAAAAGATACTGATGCATAATTTCAGTTAAATCAATTCAAAATTTCAAACATATTAATTGGCAAAGTAAGCAATCTTATTGACATTGCATAAGATTCGTTACAAAAAAGTTTGAGAATCGACGAGTTAATTCCAGCGTGGATTGCAGCATTCATCAAAGCTGGTAACTGTTGGTAATAGATTCCAGATATTGGCTACACGCGCTGGTGTATAATCTATGGGATTTTGTTATCAGGGATGCTATCATAAAGTAGGTATGATACTACAACTATAATAAAATTTTATCATACAAAAGATCATCACTAGAATATATCAGTCCACAGATTGACACAAGCCTAAAGGAGAATTGAGCCATATTCGCCACGCTTGGCAAGCGGATTGACACATGCAGTTTGGCCCATGGCTGAGATAAGACGCTGCTGATGACATCTATAGAAAGTGTTTTTCTTTTTATGTAGTACTAGCTGTTGTTGCCAGCGACTTCGTCCGCGTCCGTTATTATGATCGCAACTATTTTTAAAACATTTTTCACTCATGCTTCGCTCCTATTGGTCGCAGCGTGATGTTATATAGCCTAAAGCTTTCCTCGATAAATGGACTATCTAGCACAAAAAGAATTTTTCAATTCGAACCAGTACTTTTTAAGATAACGCGTTAAACAAACAACCAGACAAACTCTTCAGCTTTACAATATTAGTATAGATTAAACAACACATAAAAAATATACAAAAGTTTTTTTTAACTTTATATTATGTCGACTTTTGTTATGAAAAAAAACGAAATTGGCCAACTATTTGGAAAGTTCGGAGTTCATACATATAAATTTTTAAGTTTCCCTCTTAATCTAAGAATGAAAATAATACAATGCGGAGGAAGACGCCATTTCACACGAATCTGTCAAAACGTAACGTTTTCTCTAAGTGATTTCTGTTGTTTAGTTTTTAGCATTGAGTTTCCGCCAGACTGTTTTATTGTTGCCCCTTTGGTCACTGACTCGATGACATGTGATGACATGACGGGCAGTCATCAACCGACCGGTCGCGTGAATGTCATGCATTGTTATTTATCATAATATCCTTTTTAGGGTTCCGTACCCAAAAGCGGGACCCTATTACTAAGACTTCGCTGTCTGGCCGTCTGTGCGTCCGCGTCTGTCCGTCTGTCCGTCTAGCTGTATCTCAAAAGCAGCGATAGCTAGACAAATTTCACAAATTGTGTATTTATGTTGCGGCAATAACAAAAAATACTAAAAACAAAATAAAATATTATTTTTTTCCCATAGAACAAACGCAATTTTTTTCCTATATATGCCTGATATCAATACATGGTAACAGGTCAATGGTACGGAACCCTTCGTGCGCGAGTCCGACTCGCACTTGGCCGGTTATTTTAGTTTGTCTTTAACACATACGATACGCCTAGCTTACAAACGAATTAAAATCTTTAAAGATATCTTTCATGTCAACAACGAGAAAAATATATTTTGAAATGATTTTGAATTCAATTAATTTCTAAGGATTTTTTCTTGAAGACTGTCAACCCTACGTGGAGGGTGTTTTTCAAATACCTAGGCCATAGTTTTAAGTCAAATAAAACGCCGCAATCATACTACGTAAGTAAGTCTGTTAAAAATGGCGGCCATATACTTGTAAGAGACAGGGAAACATCCATATATGGTTGTTGGTAGCCCTACCTATTTACTTGATACGAACGGGGAAACAAGATTGAAACACTTATATTTTATGTGTTTTACAGATAATTATATACTTGAGTCCGTAACTATGGCACTAGTACATAATCACGCTGTCTTTACCTACCTACTCAAACAACTACATTCTGTTTTTAGATTTTCAAACCTATACTGGTAGAAAGACAGAGGGATTTTGAAAAATTTTAAGCTTTGTAGAGTTCGATCCAAAAATATTCGATAGTGAATTGACATCGTACATCAAATACTTATATATCAGTATATAAACTTGAAAAATTTTGTCTCAGGCGGGACTCGAACCCGCATCTCCTCGCATGCCGTGCGGGCGCCATACCATTAGGCCAAAATTTTTTAAGTTTATATACTGATATTATAAGTGCAATTAAGTTGCTAAAATATCAAATAAAGTAAATACTTATATAGTTTAATGGCTGACTTTAACTGCATATACCTAACCGTTTTGAGGATTACGAACAATTGGTTACATTGAAATGAAAGATAATTTACGGATTTATCTTCAGCACGCGTTGAATTTTGAATTTAAAGTTATGTATAAAAATTATCCTGCGGGAACCGTACCTTTTCCTGGGATATAAAGAAACCTATTGTTATTTCAATAAACAAACACTGTGCCACATTTAATTTCCATACAAACTTTCATCTCCTATTCCCTTAGTTCCCTTGAGGTAAAGATTTGTACAAACTTTAAATTATTTTTTTAGGGTTCCGTACCCAAAGGGTAAAAACGGGACCCTATTACTAAGACTTCACTGTCTGTCCGTCTGTCCGTCTGTCCGTCGCTCTGTCACCAGGCTGTATCTCAAGTTTCTCAAGAGCCGTGATAGCTAGGCAGTTGAAATTTTCACAGATTATGTATTTCTGTTACCGCAATAACAACAAATACTAAAAACAAAATAAAATAAATATTTGAGGGGGGCTCCCATACAACAAACCCGTTTTTATGGCCATTTCGGTACGGAACCCTTCGTGCGCGAGTCCGACTCGCACATAGCTGGTTTTTTTATTAAAATTTAATAACAGCCTAAAAAAAATTCCCAGCTTTTGGCGATAAAACCATTTCTAGCATTAAAATCAGTACATAAAAAAAAAGTTACCAACTTAACAAATTGATATTAGATTTTGGAGTTCCCAACAAAAGTAAATCCAGTAAATGATTACGTTCTCAAAAGGAAATGTAACAGCTTACAATTTTACTTGACATTGTGAAATTTATGTTTTCACATCGCAGTCTCTACAAAGTGCATTAGGTTTTTGTTCAGGTGTTTAGCCGCGATTGCCGCACGGCCGCCACTCTTCATTTCGAATGATTGGTCACAGATTTCAGTAAATCACAACAACTTGGAGCTAAGAAGTGTTAGAAGCGTGGAGAGGGCACTTCTGAATATTACCATCCAAGTGGTTGTAGGACAATGCATAATTTTTTAAGACTTTTGTCTAAAAACTTAAGGGGCAACAATAAAAGAAACACACCTGGTTTTGCCTTGATCTGTTTTTTTAGCTAAAAGGTTTATTAAGGTTATTAAAAAAAAAAAAACACGCTACTAAGCAAATAAAAGGTAAATCTTTTTACCAAAATATTCCATTGTCATGAGCATCAATTCTTACTCCAATATTATAAATTCCAAAGTTAAGATGGACGTTTGATACTCATACCACCGGCAAGGACCTCCCCAAAAGGGGTACTTTCTTATAATCGTCACGCCTTTCAGGCAGGTTGGTGTCGTTGGCGTTGACAGTTTGACCAATGGTAGAAGAAAAGAAGCTTTTGCCAGTCTTTATCTGGCGATTATGGCGTGATCCTCCTTTTTGAGAGCCTCATTAACTACTTCTAAAATTAGCTCGTAATGCTGATGACACCTTCTTTCATTGTCTCAAGTTTCGATCGGGTAACTTCAAGGTCATGGCAACCTATACCAATCTTGAAAATACAATTCCTTGAATATATTTTTTTCAATTGGAATCTACACACTTCGTTTGTGTCAAGTTTACGTGATTAGGGCACGAAGGTTGTGAGGTCGAGGCCCATCTCCGACAGTCGAATTCTAGGAGTAGGATTTTCAAGTCACCAGCAATTTATTTTCTCAAAAAACAGTCTCAAAACAAATAATAATGCTGACTTTCTTAGATCGTACGAATCAGACTCTCAGGCGGGCACTGGAATACTTGAGCTCAATGGGGCTCGCGTTGCATCAGCCATTCACAATACAACAGGTTCTATATTTAATAAACCATTGTGTCTATGATACAGTATTTGAACGCTCATTCAGAGTTGTAGCTTATCAATGGCAGGTCTTGTTTTGTTTCAATAACGATAATGCCTTGCGAGGCTTAAAGCCTTACCGACTACGGCGAAGCAAAAAGTACAAGACCTGAGTGTTATTGTTCCAGCAGTCTCTATATTTTGTGTGTCCTTTCGTAGCGCCGAAACTGTTCATCTGATTTGGATGGATAAAATGTCAATCAATATACCAACGACTACCCGGGTACGTAGGTACATTTTAACAGAACTAAAAGGAGGAGTCCATTTTTTTGGCAACTGGGTTTAAGTATATAAATATTTTACTTGTTTTTACGGAATCGAATCTTATTTTGTATAAGCCTGCCTAAATTATAAATAATAGGGGTTAAAGTATGAAATTGCCGATTATTTTCCCACTTTTTATTTTGTTTATAGCTCTTAAGTATAGTCGTAGTATTGCGTAATTCTTTTTGTATTGTATCAAACACTAAATAAAGTAACTTTTGACTAAAAAAAAAAATGCAATACTAGTGCCTATTACTTCAAAGGAAGTCGTTGAAAAGACCCCTTACAATGTGTCAGCTGACCTTCTTGCTTCAATTAAGTATATTTGTATTATATACTTTGATTTTCAGAAATTTAAATACTATAATGCGTAGCTTTATAACCATCTAACTTTCACCTTTAATTGCATCGAAAACGGTTCAGGCGTTTTTAAAAAAACTAAAAAATTGTTAGTATGAAAAAATGACTTTGCTCGATTTCGTCCATACAAAACGGCAATTTCATACTTTAACCCCTAATAGTTATTTAAACACTAACTACAAACATGTGTTCGGTACCTATAAATAAAGAGTGTCTACCTTTTTTTTTTCATTTGATTTTTAGGGTTCCGTACCCAAAGGGTAAAAACGGGACCCTATTACTAAGACTTCGCTGTCTGTCCGTCTGTCCGTCTGTCCGTCGCTTTGTCACCAGGCTGTATCTCAAGAGCCGCGATAGCTAGACAGTTGAAATTTTCACAAATTATGTATTTCTGTTGCCACAATAACAACAGATAATAAAAACAAAATAAAATAAATATTTAAGGGGAGCTCGCATACAACAAACCCGTTTTTCTTGGCCTTTTTGGTACGGAACCCTTCGTGCGCGAGTCCGACTCGCACTTGGCCAGTTTTTTTTATTGCAATTGAAACACAAATGTACAAGAAGTAGAGGTAACGGAAAGTCACTTTACTTTCCAGTCGATTGTTAGACTACAAAAAATCGATTAATTACATTAATGATAATGACAAATAGATAATAGTTATACATGATTTGACTAGAGTTGAAGTGTTGGCTGTTATGAAATTTTTGTAACGAAAACATCCCGGGATTTTGGGATCAGCATACATGTTTTAAGAAGCCGCTTCCTCAATGTTCAAGTTAATACTAACTTCAGGTAAATATGCATTCGACTATCCAATCTCTGATGATGATGAAATTGACTTATAGTGATATATTCTACATACATTTTTCTTCAATAAACGCAACACAAAATCATGTAAAAAAACTAAGTTATATTAGTTTTAGACCATAAAACACTTTTTTTTAGTCAGACAGTTCTGGTAAACAAGCATTTCTTTGTTGTGCAACCAAGAAACGTTTATCTAATCTAGCCAGGTACGATTCTCGGGCACGCCACAGAAATCAGGAAACAATCGGACCAAATTGGACGAAGCCGAATGAGCGCGCGCACGATCGCTTTGAAGACCGTTTCACACCGGTTCCGACTGGATCGTGAATCGAATTGTCTGATCTGCAGCGAGATAGGTATGATTATTCAGAGATAAAAACTTTTACTAGTAATTCCAAACCAATTATAAGAATTATAACGCCCCGTTGTTCCAGTAGTTTTAATACCGTCGGGCAACAAAAAGTCTCAAATTTTCGAACAATGCTCGGGTTTGTGATCACCAACCCGCATTTGGCAAGCGTGGTGATTATGCTTGTACCCATTATTGCTTTGATAACTTGAATTCAATTCTAGAGGCCTTTGGCCTGCAGTGGGATGATAAAAGGCCGTTATTTTTACTTTTGTAAGTATTTAATATTTAACATACTTTTTAATTTAATGGTCACAACTGTCGCCTGGTTAGCGGAAGTTGTGGGTTCCTGTCCCATCTAAGGCCGCCAAAAATTTTATTCAAATTTAAATTCAATTTCTGTAACAAAACTCTACGTATCAACCTACTTTAAGGCCGAATTAAGGTAATTTAAGGCTTATAAACGTAGTGTAGGACGCCCTTAGGCTATGTGGAGTGATGATTTGCGCAAGATGGCTGACAGGAGCTGGATGCGAGGAGCCGAGGATCGACCTAAGTGGCGTGCGACTGGAGAGGCATGTCCTTCAGTGAACTACGATAGGCTGATGATGACGATGAAGGCTCATAATAGCTAACTGTCTTAACCCAGTTTTATTAATTAATCCCTTTCCCTTATCCAAACAGAATAAATAAAACAGAACAAATAAATAAGAGATGTACTTCTATCTTACTAAAAGTTTGACCTACTTACAAAGAAATACTCCTACGATTGCGGCTTTAGTAGGATCGTACCAAATGCATGGAAAGCATTACCAAATACTAGTTATACTGTCTTGTTGCAATATTACCATGTTTCTATATTTTGATGACAATATAATAATAAATGTGACATACGATTTAATATGTAAGTATGAATGGGAACGAAAATAGTATACCTATGTATTTTTACCCGATCAGGTAAAGCCAAGATGAAGGGTTACGATTTCAGCAGTCTAGGTATACAGGGTGAAATTTGAACCAACTTCCAAATTTTAATATATCAATCTACGAGACAAAAAACAAATGACGTATTTTTTTCTTTCGGTATAGCCCATTACAAAAATATCAAGATTAAGCACTTAGAAAATGCCAAAAATCTAAAATTCGGCCGCTAGCAACACTTTTTTTACGCAATGCACATGACTTAGACAACTATAGGCCTATTTCAGTGCTTCCGGTTCTAAAAAAAATTTTAGAAAAACTGTTAAACACCCGTTTACTGGACTACCTAGACACTTACCAAATTCTATCCCCACGTCAATTTGGTTTCAGACGTGGTATTTCCACTGAGGATGCAATTTTATCGATAACCTCTCACTATCACTGACACATTAGATAAAAACAAAAATTGCCTTGGTGTCTTTTTAGATCTGAAAAAAGGCATTCGACACCTATTCTTATTAAAAAAATTAGAAAAAATTGGTATACGGGATACACAATTGTCAATATTCAAAGATTACCTAACTGACAGGAAGCATAAAGTGAAACTAGACCAGTGTATAAGTGAGTACATTGATGTATCATGTGGTGTGCCACAGGGGAGTGTGTTGGGCCCCACGCTTTTTCTCATCTATATAAATGACCTCTGTAATATGACTCTACCAAACGCCTCCATCTTTTCGTACGCCGATGATACCGCAATGGTCTTCACAGCTCCTAACTGGATGGATGCCAAAAATCACGCTGAAGTAGGCTTAAACCGGATAGCATCGTGGCTCAAATATAACCTCCTCACACTAAACACCGATAAAACAAATTACGTTTGTTTCAGCATTCAGGATAACAAACAACCTGACTTTGATTTAAAAATACACACTTGCAGTAAATACTCGGATGTTTTAAGCGAACCCAATCATTGTAAATGTCCATCAATAAATAAAGTAAGTGTTGTTAAATATCTCGGAGTTCTACTGGATCAGAGGTTGTCGTGGTATCCACAATTAGAACGTATTTCATCGAGAGTCCGTAAATTTAATTGGATGTTTAAAAATTTAAGATACTTGACCCCCAAACGTGAGCCGTCTGAAAACGTTAATGCTAGGAATTTACTAAATGATATATATATCTCTCTTGTCCAGTCAGTAATAAATTACTGTATTTCGATATGGGGTGGTGCTCTTCCGACACGATTTATAGAGGTAGAACGAGCTCAGCGAAACCTATTGAAAATTATGTATTTCAAAAAGAGGACTTTTTCTACCCAAGATCTCTACAAGTTGTCAAAACTCCTATCAATAAGAAAACTATACATTTTACAGATTGTATTGAACCAACATAGGAAATTAATTTATTCACCCGTTATTGATAAAGGAAGACGACGAAAATATAATGTTGCACCTACCTTACAAACAAGAACACAATTTGCCAAAAAACAGTATGTAGTGCGCTCGGCCTCCCTATATAATAAGATTAATAAAATTTTAGACATACATGGTAAATCTTTTTATGTGTGTAAATATACTATTACAAACTGGCTACAGAATCTGAGCTACAGTGAAACAGAAAAAATGTTAAAATAGATTATTTTTAGTTTATTTTTATTATATTATATTGTTTAGATTAGCAGTTAGCGCTTTACAAAGACATAAAATCTATGGTTAAGAAGAGCGGAGTTCTCTTGAAACAGGCACTTCCGTGCTTAAAAAGAGGCTCCCGAAACGATGTGTCATATTATAACTTTTGTAAAGCAATAAATAATTTTGAATTTTTGAATTTTTTGAACATTCATTCATTACGATACTACGAGTAATCATAAGTTTTTGATTTTCCCTTTTAGGTATAAAGGCCTGAAACTGTAAAAATTTAAATCTTTATTGCGAAAAATTGTTTTGTGTGGAAACTTGATTTACATTTTTTACTTTATAAATGGGCTCTAAATACAATACAGAAAACATACAAAAATTTTGGAAAGTGGTTAAAATTTCAACCTGCATAGTATACAGGCTGTAAAAAAACTAAACGCAGATCCTGAAGCTACGCAATCTCTAAAGCAAACCAAGTCATGTTACAAAATATTAGAGCTGGGAAATGATTTAAATTTGTGGGACTCAAAAAAAAATAAAATACATAGCGCGCAATGTATAGCAGCCGGAGCGTGGACCGCTGCGCTGGAGATGGCTGCTAAGTTAAAAATTCGTCCGCGCTGAGCCGTACATTGCGTATTGTAATTAAAAAAGCCTTATTATAAACGAAATAATAAAAAAAAAACTATGTTTGTAAGAAGAAAAGTTTTTAAGTAACCTTTGCCAACAGTTTTTGTAATAAAATGGGAAACAGAATTGTGACTTGGGCCCTCAATATCTTCGAAACCAGTTGTTTCCCAGGTATGGTTTTGAAGAAAAAATTTATCCTAGTGATGGGAACAATACGTGGTTTTCGGATTTGCGTTTGATTTTTTTACACCCATTATAGGTATAGCATGTCTGTGGGTCTCTGTGGGTTCAACATTTTCTGCTAAACTAATGAGCTGATATTGGTGAATGAAGTATCATTCGATTCTTTATTATAGTCCGGGCTATAAGATAGGCAAATTTTTGTTAAAAAACTGCAACATGGTGAATGCTAGAACAATATATTGGCATACTTTAAAAAAAATAGTTTGCAGTCATAACGAGTGGGGTATTATCAAATGAAACAAAACAACAATGTAAGTTATAAAAATGTTTACACAATACAGCAAATATACAAAATGATTTTGAAATTACTGCATTTTCGTAGACGGATCAAAGTTTTTCAAACTATTTAAGTATAGTGTACTTAAATCTCAACTAATCTAGCGATCGATCGCACACGCTCGGGCGCATCCCAGTGTTGCGTATGCGCTCCCACGGACGTTAATCACACTAACAACGTACTGATTTAGCTCGGCGCCACTTGCTAGCTAATTTGTGAAACGTGGAAGAGATCAGTGCGAATCGATTTGTGTGTTCCCATAGATATTGTGTTACTTTCTTGTTGGTATTTCTAAGTTAACCTGTGTTAGAGTAACAAGTACATAGTGAGATGATAAAGAAGAACAAGTGCGAGTCGCCCATCGAGGGTTCCGTACTTTGTTGGTGCTTATTATGCCGCATAGGTACTGTTTCTTAGCCTCGATATTGATTACGTATTTTGAATGAAGACAATATTTCTTTGGTCTTACTAACTGTTGCCTGGGACTTCATACGCGTGGGACTTTGAAAGTATAAAACTATCCTATGGAAAGTGTTCATTTTACATCCTTTGTAACATCTCTTGCAGGGTGTTAGGTAAATTCATATAAATTCATATTATATTCAGAAATTTGATATTTATAAGTAATCATTTTTTATTTTATTTTACAAACTAAATGAGGATATCAGGGATTTCATGAAATTATATCAGTATATAAACTTTAAAAATTATGTCTCAGGCGGGACATAATTTTTCAAGTTTATAAACTGATATTATATTTGCAATTTAATTGCTAAACTATTAAATAAAGGATTTCATGAAATCCTAGTGCCCCTGTGGGCACTAGAGCGAGCGAGAGAAATGCTTGTCTCGATTTTTATTCGGCAGTATCCGCTTTTCCGACATTTCACTAGATTTAGTTTATTGGAACGATATATCACTGACGATAAATTGGTATTTTGTCATATCACTAGATACTTTTAGTTAGAAGACGTAATAAACAAGAATATTCGACATCTACCGGGATTTCGTCATATCCCTAGGGATTTCATGAAATCCTTTATTTGATAGTTTAGCAATTAATTTGCAATTATAATATCAGTATATAAACTTGAAAATTTATTTCCCGCCTGAGACATAATTTTTCAAGTTTATATACTGATATTATTTCATGAAATCCCTGATATCCTCATTTCCCTGCGACACATACGAGTATATTAACATACCTTGGCTGGTACCGGCTTGTTATACCATTTACCTAACACGCTGTTATAACTTGAGAGGAATATTATATACGATTTTATTGCTGCAGGAACGGCCGTATCATTTTTACGTTAACTTACAACAAGTATAAATTTTTCACAAGTCTTGTAGTTGCAATCAAGATGGCGGCCTTTAGTTAGAAAATTTAATAAGATATTCAGTTTTTTTCAAGATTTCGATTCGTCTAACCAGTATATTATAGGGACACACCTAATAAATAGAAGTGACCACGACATTAGAAGTTAATTCAATTACATTCAATTAAAGGAACTAATCATGATGAACGCTCAAAGTAAGTCAGTATTTTCGTAGGGCAATGACATGAATAATTTGTGTCTAACCTTAGAGTAACACAAAAAGAGAAAGATAAGGTACTTGCGTTCCCGGCGAGGTCATACACAGGTAAGCTGAACTGTCACACTATGCTTCAGTCCCCAAAAGGTCAGCGACGGGTCCGTGTCTCCGTTAATTGTTATTGTTTCAATGCGAAATAGCGCTAGAAATACCTTTCTGTCCATATACTCAGTGCACAAACCACTCCAGATACCATAACAAGACATACGGAATAACTTTTTACGCGTAAGTACACCAAACAAATCCTTTTCAATATTTTCTATTAAACAAGTATTTGTGCGGCCATGATTGAGTGAACGAGATAAAGATATTGAATGCACGCGTGCAAGCGTCTGGACCAGCTGAGCGCCACGCCAGGTAGGAGTGGGGTTTCGTCACAGACCCCCTCTGAGGAGGTCTGCCCTTTTTTCAGGGCAGAGGTGGCCGCTGGCGGGGTCCATGGATTGTCGAGTCACCTCAGACCCGGCCCTCAGTCAGCGCGGCGGGCGACGCAAGGTTTTTAGTGGGTATACCCCTGGTTCCATTCCCAGGAGCAGCGCCCTTTTTAGGGCGCCGGGAGTCCCACATACCGCCCTGCCCTCCCCCGGGGCAGTGGTGATGACGCGTAACGCATTATCCTCACGTAAAAAAAAAGCTGAGCGCCACGTTGATTGATCGGCACGCAGCAGACCACCGATAATACGCGCAGAATAGTCCAGAAATCGAATTCGCTCTTTTTGTTTTAATCTAAGTGTCTATCTTACTGTTATACTGTTTTTCGTGTAGAGCCGGCCCAGAATACAATAGCGCCACCCTTCTCGATCTATTAGGGTTGTAAGAGGCGATTAAAGGAGTGTTGCAAATAGAAGACAGGCATTGCGATCAAGGCCAAGTCCACTTTTCGGAGGCGGTTGTACTAGCACATTGACTACTTTTAATCCATCTATACTTAATATTATAAAGCTGAAGAGTTTGTTTGTTTGTTTGTTTGTTTGAACGCGCTAATCTCTGGAAGTACTGGTTCGAATTGAAAAATTGTTTTTGTGTTGGATAGTCGATGTATCGAGGAAGGCTTTAGGCTATATAACACCACGCTGCGACCAATAGGAGCGAAGCATCAGTGAAAAATGTTGTAAAAATTATCGCGATCATAAAAATATAAATTGAACCGTACGAAGTCGCGGGGAACAGCTAGTACTAATATTATAAAGCTGAATAGTTTGTTTGTTTGTTTGAACGCGCTAATCTCAGGAAGTAATGGTTCGAATTGAAAAATTATTTTATTGCTGGATAGTCTATTTATCGAGGAAGGCTTAAGGCTATAAAACATCACGCTGCGATCAATAGGAGCGAAGCATCAGTGAAAAATGTTGCAAAAATATTCGCGATCATAATATCAGAAATTGACGCGGACGAAGTCGCGGGCAGCAGCTAGTTTTTTATAAGTTTGAAAAATGAGTTCCTCCATGATCATGGCGCTTGCACCAGAGCCGACATGTTGGAAACTCATATATAAACATAAAAAACAAGGTGCATGGTAAAAATCTCGAAGTAACTAACTCTTACCATAGTGACCACGAAAGTTGAAAGATTAAATCTAACTAATCATAATTAAACAAAGGCGATCATTACAATTTCCTATCTATTAAGAGCCCATAAACATGCCTGCCGCACAATACCTGCGCTTACGCAACTCGCAAACCTGACCTACGAGCAAGTGCTAACTCCTGTTGGGGCAGCTGCCCGATATGGTAAGGTAGCTCTCAATATAGAAGACAGGATTTGGGCGACACTTTATTAGACCTCTGCGGTTCCGTATTGACAAATAAATGTTACGAATACTACGCTGAAGAATTGCAAGGATTTCTGGATCATTGTCTTTATTGAGGGGTCTAAAAAGCAAATCCGCCACTGTCCCATAGACACTATATGGACTATCATTTAAGATAGATCGTACCAATAAAAACAGTATAAATTTAATATGAGCTAATTGGATGTATATTTACAATAGGTTTTCTGACATACTTCTTTAACTAATTGCGAGTTAGTACTTCTTAATACTCTTTGACGCTTTCCCCTTTCAACTCTAATTCAATCATCCTCTACCTGAAGGCAGTCTGAAAGAAATCAGATCAATATTGTACAGCTCTAAAAGTATGTGTTATATTTAATTTATGTGCCACAAAGAGATCTCTCCATCTATTTTTCTAACTAGAAATCAAAATAAACTATGTTGCCAGTGCCACAACAGTGAATCGTTAAAACTGGGTTGCGTCGTTTAACGAGCATTCAAAGGATCTCTAAAGCTGTCGATCACAACTGGTAGTACGGAAGGTTATGTGAAATAAAGATTTTATCTTTTTTACGTTTCGCCGTGACTTTTGTACTAACCAGAAGGTCGGGGATCGGGTGCAAGATAACCTTTTGTTTTATAGAGCACTTTGGTACAGTCAGTGTAAATGTTTTATTACAATTCCTTGTCAAAAAAAAATTAAAAGATTTTCTTGTTTTTTTTCCTAATCAATGATACAATCGCAAAAGAACGTACATAATAAGCATGTTTTGAAACAGTGTTTTAAGTAAATAAATTCCTGGTGTAACCAATTGTATTTTTAGTCTACACGAGCAATGCAGGTATTTGTTTGCAGTAAATTCATTTTATTGCTAAGTTTTAAAAGTAGTTTTTTTGTTATTTCTAGTTGATTGTAGCGAAATACCTTAAGGTCGTAATGCGTTGTCCGTCGATGACTTTCTAACGTGTTTAGATGGTGTTTATGGCAGTTGCTTATTGCTCCATTAACTTGACCATTAGAACTAGCTCGTGTTCATACAGTAGGGTAGGGTAATAAACAGTTTACTTTCTTACTGAGTCTGGCTATAAACGATCATTGACTTTTACAACGGAATAGCGACATAGACATTCAAGATACAGTAGGTATAATATGCATTCTTTAGGATGTTTCAATTAATACGGATCTGTGAGAGATACTTGAAATTATCAGTTTTTAAAATTTTACTATTAATTTGTCTATAACATTGTTTCTTGGCAATTTTTATTGTTTTTATTTTTTTTATAATAAACGGGCTTGCTCTTGACTACATACTTAACTATAAGGTTAAGAAGAAGCCTAAGATGGAGCGAGCTTACCCAGAGGTACTGGTTCTCCCTCACACCAGCGGAACACAGAAGAACTGTTTGGCGCTGGACTCCGGCAGGAGGGTGGTAGCATCCAGGCGGCCTTTTTCGAAGCCTACCACCGCAGAGGTATCTGTTAGCCGTCATCATTGGTTAGAAAACTAAAGAAGCCGTTGCCCAGGGTGGACCACTAGGAGGTAGATCCCACTACCCCTAAACCGATGCAACTCGATCGACACGTCAGGCGAATAAAAAAATTATGTTCGGCTTTAAATCCCAATAAACGTTTTCAAAAAATAATTTTCATACCTTCTTATATTATCTTTGTACTTACGTCAATCTAATTCGGAGACCAGAAACTGAATACCTATATGAAACGCTATAGGTATTAAATTTCTAGTCGTTTCGGTTGGATATGTCCTACAACCAGATGGTGTTCATTTTATTTGCTTCAACACATGCATTTACTGAAATGCAGTAATCATACTGGCTGAATATATTGTGTACCATTTGAGAAGGTCGACACTATGTTTTTTTTAGTATTTCTTGTCTACAAACATTTTACCAAAACAAAAGAAGTGTCGGACCTCATCCTTGATATCTCGACGCTATCAGGATGTGATTCGGCGCAAGCGCCGGCAATATCTTGACCCCGGGTTACGTGTGACTCACGGACAGCCAGGGTGTCCAGAAAACTAGTAACATGAGACAAAAACCAAATCTGCTAGACAGTGGCAACTGTTTTATATTTGAAATAGCCTTTGTTTTTAGCGAATTGTCATTTAATATACCTAGGTATGCCAAGCCTATCCCTTCGTCTGCTTCCGTCTAGGCCTGCCACTATTAAGGCGTTTCAGTTTGTTGAAATTCGAACTTATTTGTTTTGAAGCAACACTTAGCTGTGCTATAAAATGGAAATAGTTGCATTTGAATAATGTTCTACATTGCACGTAATTTATATACTTACCTATATTTGAACGCCCTGTTGGTCTAGTGGTTTAAATACCGGACCAAGATCTCGGGGTCCCAGGTTCGATTCCCGGGTCGGGCAACTAAAAAGTTTCGGATTTTCGAACATTGCTCGGGTTTGTGATCAGCAACCCGCATTTGGCAAGCGTGGTGATTATGCCAGTACCCATCATTGATGTGGTAACTAGAATTCAATGATGGAGGCCTTTTCCCTGCAGTGGGATGATTATAGGCTGTTACTTTACTTTTTTACTTTACTATATTTGAAATAAAATGAACCCTCACCTTTAATAACTAGCTCAAGTTTTTAGAATAAGTCCACAACATGAAAATAAAAATGCTAAAAGAAACATATTGTTCCTATTATATAAAATGACAGAAAACTATAGATTTTCGAAGACAGTAAATCAGTGTTACTTATTTTATTTATTTTGTCTAGTAGTCATCTTATTTTACCAACATTATAAAATGTGAAAGTATAGACGGATGTTTGTTACTCATTTCAGCCAGAACGACTGAACGTATCTAGATAAAAAACAGAGGTGAACTATAGACTAGATTAGCGCATATGCTGCTTTTAACATCGGAAAAATATATGTTTCAAGCGGAATAAGTCTCTAAAACCACACGCGAACGTAGTAGCGGGCATCAAATAATTCCTCTTACCGTTATCATTCGTGACTAATATCAAGCCTAATATTAAACGCATTCGAATAATCACCCGTGCGTAACAGTATTAATAAGTATACATTTTGCCCTTTAGGAGGTATAATTAAATAAATAAATAAATAAATAATATTTCAGACACGCCTCACTGGGCCACACAGAGCCATCTAGTCCCAAATTAAGCTACTATTATGTACCCTGTCGTATGGGGTACTAGACAACCGATAAACTTACTTATATACTTTTTTTTTGTAAATAAATACTTATAATACATAGAAAACACCCAGACCAGTACAAACAGACATGTTCATGCACACAAATATTTGTACTGTGCGGGGATCGAACCCGCGACCCATGGCTCAGAAGCAGTGTTTACTACCGCTGATCCAAATGGTCGTCAAAATAATTGCGGAACTATTAGACCCTTTTATTTGCATGTTCCATGCTTCAAAACGAGCTCTAATGGCTAGTAGACCAGCCCACCCTTCTGTTGAAATACCACCACATTATTAAACGTCGGTACTCTTAATTGAAATATGAGACATTTTCTTTGATCCTCCCTGACGTGTTGTCACAACAGCTTTAGTTGCGCCCGCGCAAGCGGTCTTTAAAGTATTCCGGTTTCTGGCAATATCAACACACACATTACAGTATTACCAGTAACTCGCGTCCATGCAAATTTGTTATTAGTGCTAATTCCTTTAATACCACCCTAAGCAAATTATTGCTATCTACATCATTTAAAAACATAAACGTCTAGTTACTTCCTACACAATCTGATTTATGGCTAATATGTGAAAATATTTTTTTAAATAATTTAAAAGATAGTTAAAATATAATATTTGACTCTAAGTTAAGTAATTAATAGCTAGAAAGATTAACAATTTGAGTGATTTGATAGCTTTAAGCGATTCTTTTTAGTAAAGGACAAAATAGAAAAGTAGGTTGAACTTAAGGTGGCACAAAATATAGGTATTCTTAATTATTAATTTGCATTATGGTAAAAAAAATTGCTAATAAATACTGTTAAATCATAAATTTGTGTGAAAATCATTTTTAAATTGAATTTAAGCTCCTACTATATTAGAAGGGCGATTCGGGGCATGCAAATTAGATTGCACACATTTTATTTACAAACCAGAGCTACTGCGTCCCAGTACGCTATGTGCGCAAGGATTAAAAATCATGCTATACCTCATTTATTTTTTACGTTTTACAACTTGACGGCGCCAAGGCGGTCACTGTTGCTTTTTTATTCAATAAACTTGTTTTGCGTACACGATAATTAAAAAATTCGTCAAGCGTGAGTCATTAGTATTTGGACAATTCCGTCAGCTCAGTACGTATGGTTAAAACTTCAGTTTAAATTGCTATAAAGATGTTGAGTCTTGCTTAATGAAATCATACACGCACACACACAAAGAGCGATTATTTGTACTAAGTTATCGGAATTTAATATAGAGACTGACGGCGAAGTAACTTAAAGGATAATTTTTAAGATCTGTAATGTTTTTCATAGCAGCATTTTTAAACTATTCTTCAAATATTCTTATAATATACTATACCTCGAATCAAGTGGTTATATATAATTTAAAAAATACCAAGTTAAGTGAGGTATATAACAGGTGTAAAAAAAACCAAACGCAGATCCGAAAACCACGTATTGTCCCCATCTTTAGGATCATTTTTCTCTTTAGAACTATACCTGGGAAACAGCTGGTTCCAAAGATATTGAGGGTCAAAGTCACAATTTTGTTTTCCATTTTATTACAATAACTGTTGCCAAAGGATACTTAAAAACTTTTCTTCATACAAACATAGTGTTTCTTTTTATTATTTCGTTCATAATAAGGCATTATTAATTACAATACGCAATGTACGGCTCAGCGCGGACGACTTTTGAACTTAGCAGTCATCTCCAGCGCAGCGGCCTACGCTACGGCTGCTATACATTGCGCGCTACGAATTATAATATTTTTTTGAATCCCATAAATAAAAATAATTTCCCAGCAATAATATTTTGAAATATGGCTTGGTTTGCTTTTCAGATTGCGTAACTTCAGGGTCTGCGTTTAGTTTTTTTACACCCTGTATACAAAGTACTTCGTAATTATTTATTCAAATCCATTCAAATTCATAATTCCTTTTATTTGTTCCAAATCATATTTACATAGTTATGGGACACCCCTTTTAAGTAAACTTGTATTAGGAGGGTCCCGCTCTTTCGGCGTAGCGTAATTTATATATAAAAAAAACATAAAATAAATAAGTAAAAACAAAAATTTTACTAAATTGTGGTGTGTGTATGTGCCTGTATTATACGTGTATTGAGCGCGTGCAATTGTGTTTGAAAGAACATGTCATGTTTGTGATTGCTTGTGCTACTCGTAGCATTTGTTTCATAAGTGTGCTGCCGCAATACATGTGTGGCTGGTTCATTAGTTATATATTTTTTTTAATCTAGAATTTATGAATTTGATATTTACTGTTCATATTAAATTCATATTTATAAAAAAATGCCTATATATACGGACTAAATAATTACTATACGGACCCCTAAAAATATTATTTCGCATGCGGAAGCTGACGGCGCGCCGATGCAAGCCGTGACTGATGACCAATCAAAAAAAACTTTTGTATACGGTATAAACGTGTGTGTAAAATGCATTTTTCATATTTTTATATAAAATTCACTAGTGATAAATTAAACAAATCATTGCACGACTTGTTTACTTGGCACAGATATTAGTGTACATAAAAGTTAGTTGGTTTACATCATGTTAGTCTGCATAAAAGATATAAAATTAAACGATAAAACATTAAATTTTGTAGCCACCAGGTTTTTATCAAATTTATTTATTTAATATAATGTATATCTCAGACTTAGTGTCCAGACCTAAGCTATACTATAAATATACGTGACCAACTTTCAGACGATTCCCAACCAAATAATTTCACAATTATGCTCGATTCAAAGTTAATTAACCATCAACAGACTAAATCGGCCAAGTGCTAGATAAAGGCCTCCCAAAAGAGAGTATCTTGTTCTAATCGCAACGCTGGGCAATTTACGGCCGTTTCCAATAACCTATCTATCTTCAGTTTTGGCATATCGGAGATAGGAAACCGTTTCTATCTCTGTTTTTGCCGTCCAGAGAAACAAAGACAGAAGTTGTTTTCTATCTCCGATATGCCAAAACTGAAGATAGATAGGTTATTGGAACCGGACGTTAAGAGGGTTGGCGTAGTTTGGCCAATAGTGAAAAGAAGTCACTGTTGCATCTTCTTTTGGTGGGCTTTCTATTGTCGTGTCTTGAAACATTTAAATGACAGTACTCATCATCATCGCCATCATCATTATCATCATCTCAGCCAATTAACGCTCGCTGCTGGACATAGGCCTCCCCCAAGCATCTAGGGGTAGTGGGATCTACCTCCTAGTGGTCCACCCTGGGCAACAGCATCTTCAGTTTTCTAACCAATGATGACGGCTAACAGATCCCTCTGCTGTGATAGGCTTCGTAAGAGGCCGCCTGGACGCTACCACCCTCCTACCGGAGTCCAGCGCCAAACAGTTCTTCTGTGTTCCGCTGGTGTGTGGGAAAACCAGTACCTCTGGGTAAGCTCGTTCCATCTTAGGCTTCTTCTTAACGGTATGTGTAGTCAAGAGCAAGCCCCAAACTTATAAAAAAAAATACGAGTAGTTTCATTTATGTTGCCTACGTATTATACCTTAACATGTAAACTCAAACATAAATGTATGTCACCAGCACTACTAAAGATAAGAATGTCACATTTGACACGCTTACCGTTTTGTACATATTTGTAAGGTAAAATTTGATAACCAGTACATTGTCTTTATGAAGTACACAGTAGGAACCACTATTACTTGATCTCTTTTTTAAGCTAGTACACGTATTTCTCATATTTCAATCATGCCAGACAAAAGTGAATATAGCTTGACACCTATATGTGATATTTTGGTAAGCAATTAAGGTTCTGATTATGCTGGTTTTGTTTTGTTTTACAAGTGCAAGTAGGTCGAATATCTTTAAACAAACATCAGACGTCTGAACGTATTTGTAAACGTTTTGGTTTTAGACGAAAGCAGAATCATCCATGTGGATGTTATAATAACAAAATAACATTTACGCAATTATATTCTTGTGGAGGTGAAATATTTTCAAGAGATGAATGTGAAGATCATTGGTTATTTGATTATGTTATTGAACATATTTAAATAGACAGAATGATTAGTTCTTAGGAGAACAAATAAATTAAAAACTGCCAAGCGTGGTGTTTAAGGCAAAGGTCTCCTTGCCCACAAAAGCCCGTGTCCAGCAGTGGGCTGATATAGGCTGATTATGACGGAATGTTTAACTATGTAGTTACACACTGTGGCATGTAGATACCTCATCTCTCATAAACTTCTCATCCCATTTTCATTTTTACTAGTTTTACTCTCATTTTTTATAATTTGATGTATTTTCTAATTCTTTTAAATTATTTCTGTTTAGAAACTTTTTGGTTCACTGATTTTTATATTCTTATTTTGAAATTCAAAATTGTTCGATCGTGCCTCGCACATGTCGGGCGAGCACGTCAATCAGCAGTCAGTTGACATTCGGCATTCAGAAAACATTATTCTCGGCTTTTATAAAATATATCGCACATCTAGATCTAAAGGGAGTTAACTCTAAAATCGACTAGTTTGAGTTATGCACACCATCAAATTCTCGAACCGAAAGTCTATCGACCAGTAAAACAGATTTAAAAATAAGTCTGCTAGTCGATACTAGATGGCGCCGAGTGTCCCTTTAGTTGAATGAGCGTGTCCCGCTAACCTCCCACCAAAACAGGAACATTGCTAGTTGCAATCAGAATTACGAGAAAAGTGTACCTGCCCGTTGTAAGCAAATTGGAGTTATTTTGAGTTAACGCTTTGTAGGTGTTTGCTGCTAAGTTAATATATACAACATTTTGAATTGAACCCGTGTTGCTGGCAAGGTGAGCATAATTTTTATTTTTATTTTAAGTTGTTGCCATATTGGTGAAACATTTTCGAATTTGTAATTAACTCTGTTTTGTTGAGTCATATTTTAATCTCATAAATTTCTGTAAAATCATACCTAAACTTAATTCTTTTGCTATTGGCAAAAGGATCTTTTTAAGTTCTTATAATTTTATTTTCGTCTTTGCATTTAATAGATTTGTTCCCTTTTTACTGCTCATTTTTGATTTATATCTCTTTAGATGGTATCCCCCAAAAATTAATTTACAATATCGCTAATGGAGTAAAATTGTTTAATTGATGGCTGTTTAAATAATTTTGGCGCTCATAAACCGTCATGAAAGTACAATAAATAATGCCTTTTTCAGAAGAACAATGCGACGTGGTCAGTTTTTACTAAATATGGTCAAAGGAAGGAATAAAGAAAATTTCACTCCTCCCATCATTTTTAGATAACATGTAAGCCTAGAGGATTCCTTGAAGATTATCTAGTGATGAAGTCTCATCTATAGAAATTCATGCCATAGTTTATGCATCTATCCCCAGCACGTCTAAACAACAAAATTCTGGAGCATCAAATCATTATTTTTCACCAATCCGGAGCGCTGAGAGTGATATTCACGATTTCGATGAGGATCCTAATTTTTGATTGGCTCACAAACGTAACACTCCACCTAAGGTCATACCTCCTTCAAAATCGTCGACGTCTTCTTGCACCAGCAGTCGTAGTAGCAGCAGTGGTAGCTCAAGTTCTTATAAATCTAGTACTTCGTCGGATACTGAAGATGATAGTGAGCAAGTAGACACTCAAAATGCTGTAGTTTCTGAAACTATTACCTAAAATCCCGGGACCGAAAAAAAGGGCAAAAACAGGGTACCCACGCTAACCAGCAAAATGGAAATCGAACGTCATAAAACAGCTAAGAAATTCAGGCAAGGTACGCTTTGCCTGAATTTCTTAGCTGTTTTATGACGTTCGACGTGTCTAAGTCTAAGAAAAATGTAATAGAGAAGAGTTTGATCACCCTGTGGAGAAAATGTAGGCTTAAATGTAAAGACAAGATGATTGAAGAAGCGACATAGAAGGCGCTTTCCAAGAAAACAGAAGCGGGAGTTATTCAACCCGATACAACCGTCATCTAACTATTGACCCATAAATTAATTAGAACTTTATAGATTTTATAGTTACTCTCCCTAGGATTGAATCTCATCATTTGAGAGCCCACACTTACAGAAAATTTATACCAAGTAAAGCACTAGCAGATATCGACAGACTTAATAAACAAAATGAAGAATATTTTATGTTTTGTTAAATATTTATAAGAAATATAAATAGTTTATAATTAAGTACCTATATGACATAAGAGACTGTCATTAGTTGATTTAACAGTAATGTTTAAATGTTGATTAATTACTACTAGTGGTTTTTTGCTACTTCATTATCCAACAAACCCCTTTTTGCTGGTGTGACCAGCCTATCACTCAGATTAATTATAAATAATACAAAACTCTATTGCATTTTAAATTTATGGTTATTCTTCAAAAGGGAGCTAACTAAGAACTTCATTCACTAACACAGGATCAACTCAAAATAACAAAATAAATATACATACATTGTTCAGCAATAGGGAAATAATACCGAAAATCCAATTTTTAGCTCCAATACATGAAAGAAACAAAAGGTTTCTTTTACATACTTATTTTAGCTGTGTAATAAAAGCATATTTTTATTCAGAACACTTCTGTGGTGCACAGGGACCTAGTAATCAGTTTTTCGCCTTTTCTGAAAAAAGTGCTTTTTTGAGTTAAACCTCTTTAGATCTAGATGTGCGATATTATAAATTTAAAAGTGAAGTCTTTATCCGGTATTTCTGGACCCCGGTATGGTCACGTAGACCGCCGGGCCTTCTCAATTTAGTGCCGCTGGACCCTGGCGGTCACGTAGACCGCCGGGCCACCTCCATCCTGCGCAGCTGGACCCCGGCTTGGTCAGGCAGACCGCCGGGTCATCTCCCCTTAGCTGCGCAGTTAGGTCCTGGCGTGGTCTACCGCCGGGCCACCTCCTCTCCACATCCACTAAATTATATTTGAAGTTACGTTTTTATTTATCTTTACTTTTAACTATAATATATTTACTTTATACTTTCTTGTTTTGTTATTTTACGTTCTTGGGGAATAGTTATAGAGAGGTAGGTCCCATTAGCTTTCTCCCCTTACTTCATTTTCTTGTATAGCGTAGCAGAACCTAGGTTTCTGGGGGTATTCCTCTTCAAGGGTACCCCAGATATTCTGTTACGTTATAACACGTACGTGCACACATGCATACTTACATAACATACATAATATATTACATAAAACATCATTTTCAACTCGGCTCGAAATTAAAACCGTAAAAAATCTTACTGTTCCAGCAAAGACACGAGTACATCGTTCCACGTCGCATTGTCCATGATTTTATTACTCAAACTTGCGTACGTGTTGTGCGTATACGGACTAAGGGCAGAGAAAAGGGCCCCATTATGTTTGCAAAAAAACCTCCAGCTTCATTAGCTTGGTGATGTTTTTTTTTTCTTTAAAGTTACATCAAACAATACTCTTTTATTAATTGTTTAGATAAGTAATATGGAATAAAAACATTACTCGCTGTATTATTGTAAATTTATAAACTCACCTTTCATAATAAAGGCTTTAATAATGTATAATAACCATAAAGACAGCACGCGAGCAGATTTAATTGGTATATTTTTGTTTGGTATTTCCGCTTCATAGCACTACCAGAACCATAAATTCTCGTTAATTATTTCCTAATGCAAATAACAAAACGCTAGTAAAACAACTTTAAAATGTTTCAGGAAAAGCAACACATTTACAATAATGAACCGCACATTCAATCATAATCTCTGCCTATACACATGTGGGCACTTATCCTCAATGGTAAGATATTTTAGAACACTAAAGGTAATTGACTAAAATATGGTTTAACATTTACTCTCAGAACCTTATTTGCTTAGCTCATCGACTTGATTATGTTCACACGTGACTAAAAACACTGGGAAACTAAAAATACCGAAACATTATCATTATATTTAACTAAGTTAAAATGAAACAAAACTTATTTTCTTCATGTTCTACTTCTAAAAGTGGTTAGGCAATGATTTGTGACCCAGGTGTAGGTTTAGGAAGTGACCTATTCCCTCTTTTTTGCTCACACCAACTGCTCCAGCAACTTTTCGTTCCTATATTGATTGGATACGATTCTACTAATGGCTATTCCACAATTCATTTCAGAAAACGTCCTATTGCAGGCAAAATCTTTTATTTTAGTTTATTACGCATCCCATATGCGTCCTCGGTTCGATCTCAGGGTCTGACAACAAGACTTTTGATATTTCTAACATTGCTGAGGTTTGCGATCAACAACCTGCATTTGTTAGGCGTGGTATTTATCCATGCATAATCACCACTTAACATTAATTGCCCTGCTACGTGCTGATCTTAGGCTGTTACTACTACTACGCATGTCCCCACAGGGCCCCCCCTATAAGGCCGTTACAGCCCTAAGTACAACCCTGTACGGTGCATGTATGTATGTATTACATGCACTTGCATTATCTCACGCATCACGTTTCTGTCATACAATATTCTGCGGTTGGAAGTTAACGGCTGATAGCGAGCAGCCGACTAACGGGAGTGTCCGATACGGTTTCTGAGTACCACTGATCAGGAAAAATGAATGGAAAATCTTAGAAAAGAGGCTGAAGATGGATAAGTAAGTCATTTGTGTTCATAGCGCGGTTTATGGTATGATGAGTTTAAGTCGTTGGGAGTGTGAGAAAATAAGAGGATATTATAACTATTTTGAGACTTCACATTAACAATACAAAAGACTGTTTGGATTATTAAACAACAATAAGATTTACCTTTTTTCCAAATTGTAAAAATAAAATAAGTTTAAAAGAGTAGGATCCTTTTAGTAAATACTAACTATTAAGAAACTGTAATTAAAAGAGCATCTAATCGGATAACCCTTTAATGAAGGTGATTAATGTTTATGTTGTTCAGGGACGTAAAATTTTTTTTTTACTTTGCAGTTAGTGCAAGTTTTTTTTTTTAATCTTGTTAAGACAAATAACTCATTCAATCAGCTGAACGTCAAAAGCAGAAAAAAAGCACAATATTATTGTGATAAAATTAAATCTAAAATAACCTTGTGTTATTCTTAAAAAGGAAGTATGAATGTCAGAGATCCTTATTCAACATAATTCCAATTTAGTTCCACTTTTCCATTACGCGGAATCGTTTACAAAAATCATAGCAATAAATTGAATACTTTGCAAACGTATATTCAACTTATCCTCTAAAATAAATCCAAAGGGATTAAATAAACTTAGTATACTTAAACGATACACATGAGCATTTGCTATGGCATTTTACCGCAGCGTAATCTTAAAGCAAAATGCCCATAAACAGATGGCTGGTGTCTTTATTTAAAGGCATTTCACATTCTCTTTAAAATACTCCGAGCATCTCTAATAATAAACAAGTTATTTTTTTAATTGACCAATAAGATGATATTTCCTGAAATTATTTTCCAATTAAAACAAATACAATGCCTATAACACTTTTCTTATAGATTTACGAACGGACCCCGCAAACTTCTTATCGCCTCGGGATAGAACTAAATTTTGACGTCTTAAATGTTATTGCCATCAAATATGGCCAAGATAAACAAAAAAAACACCATAATCATATAAATCGGTCCAGCCGTTCTCGACTTATAAGTGGTGTAACTAACACGACTTTCTTTTATGCAATAAGATAGATTTAAATTATTATAAGAAAGAAGAAGAAGAAGTAAGAAGAAGTACCGTAATCAATGAAACATAAACTGTAATAATGTTTTTTTTTGTAGTAACACTAAACATTAACAACAAAAACGAGGCTATTTCTGTAATTTATTACAAGACTAATCTAATTAATAAAAGAAATTCCATAAAGTCAATCTATAAATCTAATGACAAATGAACACAGAGTCATTATTTTTGTTCAATTAACAATAACTAATTAGTTAGAACTGAGCACAACAAAATGGATATTTAACGGTGAAATGGTCAGTGAATAATTGCAGTTTATAAGTAGAAACGAGGATTTATCTAGAAAGTCTATCGCTGCATGTATGCAGTTTTATAAGCCGCTAATAAAATGCTTATCTCAGTGAGGTTTCTAATGAAGTTGTGCGCAGACCTCATTAAAGAAACATGCAACTTTAGTTCCTATTTTCACGTAAAGTTAATATTAGGTGTTAAAATATGAAATTGCCGTTTTGTATGGACAAAATCGAGAAAAGTCATTTTTCCATACTAACAATTTTTTAGTTTTTTTTAAAAACGCCTGAACCGTTTTCGATGCAATTAAAGGTGAAAGTTAGATGGTTATAAAGCTACGCATTATAGTATTTAAATTTCTGAAAATCAAAGTATATAATACAAATATACTTAATTGAAGCAAGAAGGTCAGCCGACACATTGTAAGGGGTCTTTTCAACGACTTCCTTTGAAGTAATAGGCACTAGTATTTAATTTTTTTTTAGTCAAAATTTACTTTATTTAGTTTTTGATACAATACAAAAAGAATTACGCAATAATATGACTATAATTAAGAGCTATAAACAAAATAAAAAGTGGGAAAATAATCGGCAATTTCATACTTTAACCCCTATTATGTTAATAATAGTTATAACATTTTTTGAGTTACACAAAGTGTCAAGAATATACCTAACTTTTCAATTCGAATGTAACATCACCGATTTAAAAATGGTGGTTTAATTACACGCTTTTTTTCTACTTTTGCGATATATTTTTTTACGATTGTGTCCTGTTTTTCTTGCTTTGAGCATAACGAACAAAATAATTATGGAAATCGCTTTAACTGATCAAAAATAATGAGTCATACATACTCGTAAATAAAATGTCTTGAAATTTTAAAATTGAATGATATTTGAGGAAAAATACAAGAAACTTCCCAAAAAGAACATAATATTACTTTTTGTGCCCCCAAACAATATTTTCAATAAAGTCTTCGTTATGTCAAAATAGAAATTTTTTTTAAGCAATATTGCAAACAATAAAAGGTTTATCCTTCGTTAAAAAAGTCTGTCTTACAATAAGCTATTAGCTGTAAACATATTTTAACCGTCAAAAAATTCCAAAAGTAAAACAGGACATCTGATAGCAATAATCAAAAAGAAATCAACATACAATCATTAAATACGCGATGAAAACAAACCATCAAAATCTCATTTCGACCCGGAATCGTACAATTTGGCCATTGACCAACATACAGTAATTATATGGACAAGGAAACCTTTTGAACAAGGAACAGACGATTTTATCGGCACCGAATTACAGTGTTAATGCACTCGGCGCATGCGCATCCATGCACCTAGATAGAAAGACATAAAATAGCAATCAAACTGACTGCATCATTCTTTTACAGTGCTATCTTATGGCTCAGCGTTGTTAACTTTTTATGGTACCCCTTGCGTCTCGCCCCTTTAGTGCTATGCCTTTAGGGTACAGGTGGGGGGTGGGGGGCGGTAATGTACTGTCATTGAACGATAAATCGGTTTGTAAGTGCGCAGTTAGTCCAATAGATGTCAGTCTAGTCAAACTCAAGGCATGTTTAGCAAGCAACTAAACAATTATAATAACATCTTCTTTTAATTTATCATGATTTCAATTCATGGATTTGGCGTTTAATAATATACAACAAAAGACAAAGTAATGTTTGACTTAACCGTACTGATAATTACCTACTAGAAATCTATAAAAATTATGCCGCTAAAAGGAATAGTAAATAACAGGTAATTTCTAACTATGTGAATATTCATTTAACAGCTCCAAAGTTTTGAAACGATAGACATTTTTAAGCACCAAACAAGAAAAAAGGCAAGTTTTTCCTGTTTATGATAATAGTTTAAATATTTTTTAAGCTATTGCATAGCTTCTATCGCGGGCCTTGAGCGTGGAGACCGAATCCAGAAATTCCGTAACGAAAATAATCTAACACCCACACCCACACACTCGGGGCGAGGCACGATCGAACAATTTTGAATTTCCGAAATTTAAAAGAATTTAGAAGAAAATAAGGATTTTGACAGTATGGTTGCCTATGGTAACCATATCTGCCAAAATAACAGAAAAATTCAATTACAAAAGTCAAAATTAGAAAATACATAAAATTATAAAATTAAGCTATTGCATAGCTTCTATCGCGGGCCTTGAGCGTGGAGACCGAATCCAGAAATTCCGTAACGAAAACAACCTAACACCCCCCACTTCGACCGGCACAGCGGTGATACTTTTTAGTTTTATAATTGCATAAGTTGATAAAAAAATGCTATGCAATAGCTTTACCGCGGCAGTCTCCGAGTGCCACACGTCTTTTCTATTTAATGTAGAATCGTCATAAAGAGATATCATACATTTATTAACAAGTTAACGACAAAAATACATGGGAACGCAGAATGCAAAAGTGAAATTTGTTTCAAGCTTCTTGCTGTCGTGGGAATACGAAATTGTCAAAACAAAACATAGCAAAGTGAACTGCCACACCCACGGTTTTAATTTCTACTTTAAACAAAAGCTACTAATTAGCTATGTTAATAATGAAAAACTTAAATTAATTTTATGTAATTTATTACCTTATAGAGGAAAATGAACTACATTTTAGGCAATTTATACTTTTGAAAAATTATAATCATCGTAGCCCCAAACGACGTCCACAGCGATCGCCTAATATGAAGAAAAAATTATGACCCGGTTGGTGTAGTGGTGCGGTGGTCCTTTGGGTGCATAGTCGGGTTCAATTCCCGTTGGGGTCAATAGTATAGGAATTGCTCTATACAGTTAGTTGATTCGAAATTTAAACCTTGTTTTTATGAGTTTCCGATAATTCGTGCCATGATCACGGAAGATTTTATCCCTGATCATGGCGCTTGCAACGAAATATCGGGAAATAAAAAAAAAAACACATGGTGTAAACCCCGAATCAATTAACTCCTGTTTTATTGTGCTCATAAAAGTTTAAATCTGGAATCGCTCTTTTATAAATTGGCTTGTATATAGTCCTGCCTTTTGTAGGACTATGGAAGTTTGTAAAAAAAAGTCACGTCAGAGGCCCGTAGTAGCTCACATCAGAGTCGCCAGAGTCTCGTTACTACCCTTCAATAATAGGAAAGATTTCTTTCTTTCAAAAAAATTAATGTATGTTTGGGACATACAAAGGTAAGTTTTCACAAAATTTCGTGAACAAATATTCTTTTTTGCAAAAGATAAAAATAAAAAACCAAAAACACGGTTATTCGAATTTTTCACATAAATTTTGAGGTTATGTGAAAAAAGTGTCGATGTAAAAGTTGTAGATCTTTTTATTACCTACAACTTTGCCATTCAACTTTTTTTCATAAGACTTGCAGTTTTACCGTAAATCGAAATTTACCGTTTTTTACCCTTAAAACCTCCCCCTCTCCCTCTTCCCGACCTCAGATCGCCCGTAATTTATTTTTCCTTTCGTTTTTGTTATATTCTCTACCTCTTCCAATGGGTTTCATCCTACTATAATTTTTTTTGGTATCAAAAATTATCGACCCTGGTCTAAAAATGTAATATTAATTTTTTTTTTCAACCTGAGCAAGACGAGACGCTTCGGCGGCGATGCGCTCGAAGATGTCAATCACGAACCAATTCATGATTGACATGGCCTTGCTCGAGATACCAGTATCGGCTTGGACCTGCTTCAGCTCCTTGTAGATGTAGATGGCGTAGCTCTGATTCTGACGTAGTGATTTAGAGAGATGTAACATTTTAATAACGTAATTTCACAGTGCAGCAATACAAATGTCACATCCTGAATTATTAACCAACTGGTCCAAGATATAGGTCAACATGAACTTGTACTAGTAAGTTAACAAGAAGCGATCTTATTCTTGCAATAAACTATTTACCTATACAATGATAAGTTATTACGAACACCGTTACATTAAATCCAAGCTATAGTCACAGATAGATCTCAGATGCAATGGAAATACACTGTTTAATGTTAGATCGTAAATTTTACTGTTAATTGGACTTCTAGTTGAACTTACGACGATAGGTTGGCAAGGAAAATTCAACCTTAAGCCGGGAGTTATAGATTTCAAATAGCTTTTATTGATATCGTAAACAGCAGTTACTAATGAGAGAAGAACACGGTACCTGAAGGATTTGAATAATTTCAAGCTACATATGCTGTAAAGGCTGTTCCACGTTGGTTCCACGTTCCCGTAGTAACGGCTTATAATCATCCCACCCACTCCAGGGCAAAGAGTTCCATCATTGAATTCAAGTTACTTTCATAATCTTATGCATAATCACCACGCTTGCCAAATGCGGTTGGTGATCACAAATTTGAGCAATGTTTTTTTTCATAAATAATGGGCTTGCTATTGACTACATACTTAACTATACGGTTAAGAAGAAGCCCAAGATGGAGCGAGCTTACCCAGAGGTACTGGTTCTCCCACACACCAGCGGAACATAGAAAAACTGTTAGCATCCAGGCAGATTCTTACGAAGCCTACCACCGCAGAGGGATCTGGCCCCTAATTCGCGTAACCGAATCGTATCACAATCGTAAATTGAACGACAGGTTTTTGACAGTTCTAGTATGGGCTAAATGTCAAAATCGTCCAATTCAATCACGATCGAACTGCGATTCGGTTACGCGAATTAGGCCCCTGTTAGCATTGGTTATCATTGGTTAGGAAACCAAAGATGCCGTTGCCCAGTGTGGACCAGTAGGAGGTAGATCCCACCACCCCGAAATGGGTACAGCCAAAACCACCACGCTTGACGTTGATGCCCGAAAAATGTTAGAAAATTGAAAACTTTTGATGCCCGACCCCGGGATCAACCAACCCGGGACCAGCTCTTGACCCGGTACTTGAACCACTCCACCAATAGCGCGTAATTATTAAATACAATGATATTTAAAAAGTAATAGATATGTTACATGCGCTTTTAATATGCGTCCCTAAAACGTCACAATTGTGACGTCTTTTAAAATCCACCATACAATATGGATTTTTTCGCCAAGGCGAAAGAGAAAATAATTGTTCTTTTCACGAGTATGACAAGGACAAAATAAGAATAACGCATGTGTGCAGTTGTTCGCAAGCGGCACAGATGTTTCGATAGTTTGTTAAGGGCATAACCTATATACTTTTTAAATATCATTGATTTAATACTATTTATTGTGTGTGTCAGGGGCCTAATTCGCGTAACCGAATCGCAGTTCGATCGTGATTGAATTGAACGATTTTGACATTTAGCCCATACTAGAACTGTCAAAAACCTGTCGTTCAATTACGATTGTGATACGATTCGGTTACGCGAATTAGAGGCCTGTACAACATGGAATCACCTTTACTGAATAAACCAGAAGTGGGATATGCATAAAATTAATTATTTAAGCACTTTGGTAAGCGCATATTGTAATACAATTATTCGTGACTGAGCATTGTCTAGTAAATTAGTTATCTGGAGGTAAGGAGAACGTATAATGTCTGACTGGACGTTTGTTTATACATCGTGACTTGGGAATTAGACGCAGATATTTCAGTACTAGGTACATTTTGAAGATTTCTGCATTGAGAAAATAGTAATATAAGTAATATACTATTTGTAATATCGATAGTATTTATACCAATCAATATTATTAGTGAATTTGTAATATCGATACTATCGATAGTATTGTTATCAATCAATAATATTAGTGAATTTGTAATATCCATACTATCGAGAGTATTGTTCCGAAACAATATATTGGTCTTCGATAGTATCGATACTACCGCTAATATCGATACTATTGAAATGACGTCAGCTATCAATAGACTATGGATAGTGGACTATCGAGCAGCAACTCTAGGGCCCATGTCTTTCTATGGGTCGGGGTTGTAAGAAGTGACTTCAGGAGTAACCGCTGGCACCAATTCACCTGCTAAGCGTGGTAATTATAGTAAGATCTTCTATTCAGAGAGGCCTGAGTCCAGCGGTGGACTGGTTTAGGCTGATGTTGTTGATGATGATGATGATGATGATGATGATGAAATCTAGCTTTATAGTACGAAGCTCTGATGTAACTTAGATACTTAATTAAATTTAAAAGATCATAGTCAATTTTGGCGGTAATGAAAATTGTTATGTAGATTTTAAGTTATAAAATATCAAATTTTCTCAATCAAAACGTATAGTTTTCAGTCGTGTGCAAAGATTTAAATCGATTGTGTTTTGAGATTGATAAGTAGGTTTATGTGCTGGCTAATATTTTTAATACGTGATATTTCATTATATTTATTTCATATTTTATGCTGATATATTTGTTATTTCGCTCAATCACAAAAAAAAACATTACACGCAATATTGAATGGTATATGGTCAGTTTTTGACAGTTGGCCACCCTGACCTTCTGAAAACTTATCCACATCTAAAGGTTTTTAGTCACATATCTTCATCTCGTTATGAATGCCACTGTAACCTAATTAATTCACCTTCTGTGATGGTTAACATATTGCCCATTACCTGTAACAAAGACACAGTAGTAATTAATAATAGAATTATTTTACATATTAACATTTACATAGATACCTAATACTACTCGTAATACTCAATACATAGTACGAGTACTCTGAACCGACGAGCATGCATGAAAAGATTAATGAATGTGGAAGAAGCGAAAGATGTATGCCAGGATCGTAGTAAGTGGAAGGCCTTGGTCTCTGCCTACCCCGTTGGGAAGGAGGCGTGATAATATGTATGTATGTATGTATGTATGTAGATACCTAATATAATGATTGATAAATAACTAGTGTTACCATACACGTAGGTACACCATACATGATGATGCTAGAGTTTGAGTACCGGGCCAGTATCTCGGGGTGTCGAATTCGATCCTTTCCTTTCGGCAGTAGTCTTTCTTTTGGTGGGCGGCAACGAATAGTGGTGCTTTTGTAGATATATCGGTACAATACGGCATGAATTAAAAAAAAAATGTTTTTGTTAATCTGTCATAAAACTTTATTCGTAAATCATAATCAACAGCCCATACTAGGTACTCCAGAACTGGACACAGCCTCTCCAAAAGGATATTGCAATACTTCGTCGCATGTACCTAAATCGCACTATCTAATCACTAGTGTACAGACAACAGTGCACGTTAACCTATTACAAAACGTCAAATTTTCTCAATTGATATTGATCTCTACTTGTTGGACTCAAAGTTGAAAATCAATTCAACGACCTTTAACTTTTTGGGTAGGTTGACCTGCCGGTACAGACGTACCTAAATCGCTCTATCTAATCACTAGTGTACCTAGATCGGTTGATTGAACTTTCTGCGCGGCGATGGATAAACAAAGAAATACCAAACACTGTCGTTATGGCGTGCCGCAGCCCTGTCGAAACGGATTGGTTGCATGTTACCGCTGACTCCTGAGCAATGCGATAAGGGTTGCCATGCTAAATATTTGCGTGACACAATGTACTGGCATATTGAAAAAACAGAATTCACATCCACCACAAACACCATTAATAAACCATAACGCTTTTACTTTTTTAAAAATTTCAAAAATAAAGTGGTTTTCTAGTAGGTGTTATATTTTTTGCAAAGATCGATTTCAGAAAACAGAAAGTGACACAAAACAAACAAATGGATAAAAACATACATTTAAAAAAGCGTAGTCTCAAAAAGTTTCAAGCTCTCTTTGTCGTGACAGTTAGATGCATCACTACGCTGATAGGGATTTTTAGTGTTTTTTTATAAACTAGCCGTCACTGACTTTGCACAGGTTTTTTCTTTAATTCAATACTTGAAAGACAATGCAAGAAAATTGTCTTTTAATGATCATACATACCCTTTACGTGTTTATTTTTATACGTTTTACAAATATATTTTTTCCCATATAGACTTTTTTCTAACCACTACAAACAATCGAACGAAAACCATGCTCCATATCGTTGCGGTCATTATGCGCGTGTATACATTTCGATAATCGTTTTATTTTTTAAAATAAGAAGCCAAAGACTAAAGACAAGGGACCAGAGATATGTTAACAAACACTTTTTACTTTAGAATCTCCGGAAATAACTCGAAGTAGATCAAGTGGTAGCCCTAACTAAATGCAAGGTACACCGCATCGCCGATTGTACAGTCACGATGGTGCCATTCCGATTCGATTGTTCCGATTAAACGCCGGTGTAATTGAGAGTGATGGCGGATCGATGCGATCGAGAAATCGGCGTATTAAAAATATCGATTCAGTCGATATGCAGGTAGAATAGATCGGTGAAATGTGATCGGAATGCAAGGCTTTCTCATGTACGAGTACTTACACTTGTACCTACAGTCAAGTAAATTTAGCGGATTTAGGACAATTTAATTTTGCCGGGTAAGTACTAAGTTATAGAACCACTGATGATAAGCAATTGTCACAACTGACTCATCATTTCGGTTCAGGGATTGATCGAATAGATTTTGTTTGCCCGGGGATATACGCCGGGAATAAGATAAAAATGTTTGTAAAGGAAAACTTATAAAGTATATTTTAGCTAACTTACTCGTAGCTTAGTATTCAAGTTTTAATTTGGTATGTTAGAGACTCGTGATCCCACAGACAAACTATGTAAATAGGTTTGTGGGACAACTGTATATTTTACTGTAAAACGCTGTTTGTCTAATAAATAAATAAATAATAAATTTACGGGTTTTCCTAACTCCCTCTCTCCCCCGCCTGCCAGCAAAACGGTATAAATCATAAATACGTAGGTAAAAAAAAACTGCAGCTGTAGCATCATAATGCTTTTCCCATTTTTTTGTTAAGTAAGTAGTTCTTATCGAAAGGGTAAAGTTACTAAAGCATTTATGGTGTGTAGCTTCTGGATTGTATGCTGATTTGACAAAACTCGTTCCACTACGTAGAACCGTATCTATCCGAATACTTGGAACTGTGTCGCTTGTTATTGTAGACGTGTTTGCTTGTTAACTACTAGCCTTTTATTTAAGGCCAGGTAGTTCGGAATTGTATTGTTACAGGCACTCCGTAAGCGCCATGCGCCAGTGCGCGACAGAACGGTCCTGACGAGCCACGCGCTTGCGTTTTTTGTAGTTATTCAAACATAGTAATTAAGAATATTATTATCATTTAATGAAATCAAACTCAGCGAACTTATCTATAAATATTTAGTAGCTTTAAATAAGCACAAAAATGTTATTCAAAATGTCCGTAGTTTAATCGTAACATTGAACAACCAATCTTTCTTTCATCGAGCCAAGTTCAAAATCTTGTAACTAATAACGTTTGCTAGTAGATTACATTCTGAAGTCTTTTTTTGTATTTAGAGTTTAAAACGCAGTTTTATATCTCTCAGATGGGTTTTAAGAACTCAGAAAAACTGCCTCTACTGGACTACCTAGCCTTAACTCTCATACAAGGTTACATCATTCGCCAGTCCCATTATCACAGTAGCAACAACGGGCAGGAAGCGAGAGAACGGTGTCGAATCTCGGAAACTCAACACTTGTGTCGAGTGTTCAGTTGCTCACCGTTACGTTGGATGGGAAAGGATTGCTTTTCACTACGTGTCGCTATTTGAGTACCTAGTTCAGTTTCCCAAACTAAAGGGCGTGACCCACGTGACCCACTGGTAGGTCCTGCCTTTAGAACAATTCACTTTGCCTAAATTAAAAAGTCCTATTGATGACGTTTTAATTTCCTAGTGGTGGATCTCAGGTTTGTAAACTTGTATTATATGGGTCTGGCCTAGGCATCTTTAATTTAGTGCAAACACCCAAAATAAAATAAATAGATTCACAAATTATAATACTGCGACACTTAATACTTAAAATCCTAATTTTGAAGCGATGACTAACATGGGCTTAAGATAAAGAATTTTTTTTTTTGAAAATTTTTACTGTTTTCTACGTGTTCAATGTTCGATAAAATAGTAGAAAAAAATTAGCCTAATCTACACTAACTATAAATATAAAGTGACAATATTTATTGTTTTTGAGTCATGCTGCTATCCTCTATCGTACACTCTCACTCCGACTCCAAATCGGCTAAATATTCTCTTCATTGGTATTTTAAAAATATCAATTAATCATTGTCTTCGAAGCCCATGGATTAACAAGCTACGTCTAAAAAGGGCTATTGCACTACTAATGATTATTTAAATGATAGGAATGTATGGCATTAAATTGTCCTAACTCGAACTTGCTTAAATCTTTCGTAAACATTTATTTAAAAAGAGGCTGACAGTAGTAGTAGTCTTGCGCTGCTTCTTCTCGGCACTAGCCCAGACTTGTCCCGAAGCAGTGGTAGGTTTAAATATTGGGACGTGTAAAAGCGCCTTCTGGGGCCTATTTGCAGAAATAAAACTGATTTTAACTGATTTTTGTAATCTATGACGCCAAAACGCCCACAGCTGGGCCCTTAATGTCCACGACGATCAGTCCCGAGTCGCATCCACCGGCACACTAGTTTTCTTAATCTACATAGATCTTAAAACACGATTTCTACCAGACTAGATCATTAACATGCTAAATATAAGAGCATTTACCGATTCGACGCGGCGGAACCAAGTCAAACTACGTGCCACGAGTTGATTGATTGCTTCGTAAGAGCCGAGAGGGAATCTTCAATGAGACAAGGTTGGAATAAACGTAATTACTTTCCTTGTTGATTTATACACAACTTACTTGTATAAACAAATTTCAGTACGCTTCTTAAAACGAAGGTACGGTACTCATTTTATCCGCCTATCAACCCACAGCTGCTGAACACAAACCTCTCCAAACGGATAATTTTGTCATAATACCCACGCTTGCCAAATGCGGATTGGTGATAACAAACCCGTGTAATGTCTGAAAATTCGAAACTCTAGCCTGACAAAGGGATCGAACCCATGACCCTGAAATCTTGGCCGTTACTTATACCACTAGACCAACAGGGCGGTGTACATGCGTGTTAAATTAATGATAGTGAGTTATTGTAAACTATACCTTACTAATATTTAAACTTGAAAAATTATTATGTCTAAGGCGGGACTCGAACCCGCATCTCCTCGCATGCCGGGCGGGCGCTATACCATTAAGCCAACACTGTGACACAGCGCGAATTTTTCAAGCATATTTTTATCGCTATAAGCCAGCGTTGTTTCATCAAATGTTAGGAGTTTGCACCCTTAACACCCGAAAGAAACATCTTTGCGGAACTTTACATAACTGATATTATAATTGCAATTAAATTGCTTAAATCTGTACTTATATTATAAAGCTGAAGAGTTTGTTTGTTTGTTTGAACGCGCTAATCTCCGGAAGTAATGGTTCGAATTGAAAAATTATTTTTGTGTTGGATAGTCCATTTATCGAGGAAGGCTTTAGGCTATATAACATCACGCTGCGACCAATAGGAGCGAAGCATCAGTGAAAAATGTTGCAAAAATAATCGCGTTCATAATAACAGAAATTGACGCGGACGAAGTCGCGGGGAACAGCTAGTATCATATAAAGTGCCTTAGTAATATGATCCAATGCTAGTGTTTTTCTATGATAGTACCACGGAACATGGAAAAAGGTTAGAAATGCTGTTATGCGCCATTTGTTTGAGAAGCCATGTTGCCGCTTGTGTTGTGCCCCACTAGACATAAACGAGTTCAAAGAACGCCAATCAAGCGAATTCTTATGACGTCACGCGACCAATAGGGTCAAGCGACGTCAAAAGAAACCAATCACAGCGCATTACAAGCATTTGCTCATAACCTCTGTGGCGCGCCTGCCCCGCCCACATCGCCTTTCTTACCTTTCCATGTTCCGTGGATAGTGCCGTAATGAGTGATGGATCTCTAGCTTCATGCGCAATCCCCTCAAAATCAATAATACCAATAGATAGTTTAGTAGGACGCACGGATCAGTTCTACCAACCTCTAAATAGGCCACAGATAAACTAACCCTCCGACGATGCTACACAATATGATCCTAATTTCACTTACAAACCAAAATCATCGTCCCAACACACCATGCCATTATCACACAGTGATTCTCAATCAATATTCTACCTTGTTGCAGTCAAATAAGAGTGAATATAAACTGAATGATATTGCAAAAAATCGATCAGTTGAAGTGTAAAGAAGTAGGGGGCCTATTATCACTGAAGAGGTAGGGATTAAGAGGGAACCGCTTTGTCAGCTGTCCTATTGTGAAGGAAACGGGTGGCCACACTAAAGCTGTGGTTTGAAGTGTTGGGAAGTTTTTTTTTTAACAGGAAATTAACAAATATACAGGATGACAATGTAGAAAGTTTTTAGGAAGGTACGGAACGTACCCAAGGGGTAAAAACGGGACCCTATTACAGACTTCGCTGTCTGTCCGTCTGTCCGTCTGTCCGTCGCTCTGTCACCAGGCTGTATCTCAAGAGCCGCGATAGCTAGACAGTTGAAATTTTCACAAATTATATATTTCTGTTGCCGCAATAACAACAAATACTAAAAACAATATATAAATATTTAAGGGGGGCTCCCATACAACAAACCAGTTTTTATGTCCTTTTTGGTACGGAACCCTTCGTGCGCGAGTCCGACTCGCACTTGGCCGGTTATTAAGTATTTTGTTACGAGTTTCAAATACAATTTGACCGTTTTAATTTAATCATACTAAAATTATAAATGCGAAAGTACGGATTAATTTAATTGCTTGAAAGTAAAATTTGGTATGAGGGAATATTTGTAAATGAATCGCCAAAAATTTTAATAACTAATCTTTATTTTATTTTTATTTTACTTTATTAAGAAAACCAACTGCGTTATATACAATGTTTCATATCTAGTACTTACAACTAAGAATAAGGCTAATAACAGGTTTCCCTTTGTTATACAATTCGCTTAAGACGTGCAACAAAACAATATTAAGATACAATATATACATACATAAATACATACTTATTCAAAATAAATAAATAAATAAGGTTAAAAGCGTTACATTACACAAATATTAAATATTGAAAATAAACATTTCATAAAAACATAAGTAAAATAATATAAGAAAACTGCACTACTTATTATAAAAAGTTACAATTCTAAGAATCTTATTTTTATGTCCATTATTATCTCTAAGTGTTGTTAAGAATTTCGATCGCTTTATGTTTAACTGTGGTTTTGCTATGAGTGAATATGTCAATTTTGTGGAAGAGTTCATTATAACTTCGTAGTAATCGGGAGGAGGGTGCGTTCCGCGCGTAGTTAGTACTTGCTTTGGGGACTGCAAACAATGGCGGGAGCCGCCGGCGGCTGCGCCGAGTTGGTGCGTTATACACTATACTTTCGACTAGTTCGGGGCAATCCACATTACCCTTCACTATGTCGTATAATAAACAAAAGTCCAACACCTTTCGCCTGTCTTCGAGTGGGATTAAGCCGTATTGTTTGCATCTTTCCTTGTATGTGCCTACTTCTGGTTTGGGAAAACGGTATTTTAAATGGCGAATCAAAATTTTTTGCAGCCGCTCTAGGCGGTCTATATAAATAGCATATTGCGGATTCCAAATGGTGCTTCCGTATTCAATAACGCTTCGAACATAGGCAAAATATATTGTTTTAATTGTGTTGACATTCTTAAATGGCTGGCAGGTTCTTAGAATCTTACTTAATAATATCAGTATATAAAACTAATTTTACTAATATTGTAAATATGGATTTGGATGAATATTTGTTACTGTTTTTAACGTATAAAAAGATAATAGTTTACTATTTCGTATAAGCACTTACATTTTATTAAATGTTACCAAATTACATCATCATCATCATCATATCAGCCGAACGACGCCCACTGCTGGGCAGAGGCCTCCCCCAAGGATCTCCACAACGATCGGTCCTGTGCTGTCCGCATCCAGCGGCTTCACGCGACCTTGATCAGATCGTCGGTCCACCTTGTAGGGGGCCTGTCCACGGAACGTCGTCCGGTACGCGGTCGCCATTCGAGAACCTTGCCGCCCCAACGGCATCACCAAATTACATCATTGCTACCAAAATGCATAGGAGTTGTTGGCAGTGGAATAAGACATAGACTTTTTATCCGGGTAAAAAGGAACATGTACATAACATTTTTGTCTTACATATTGCAAGGAACCGACATAATATTTTGCATAGTGATATAGTTCAGAATTTAGGAGTCAAGAGTGCCTAAAACAAAGGCTGTATTTGATCCGCGAACGAAGTCGCTGGCAACAACTAGTATCCCTAAATGTCCCATGAAGTGGCATCAACTAATCATAACTTAAAAGCATACGGGCGTATCAATTACGAAATTTTAATGTACTCTTATTAGAAAGCCGCTATTATTGAATATTTATTAGCGTTTTTTGGGTTCCGTACTCAAAAGGTAAAAACGGGATAAAGATTATATAAATAAGGTGCTGTTTTTACTCTATACTTATATATAGTATAAGAAGGTATTACTTGTCAAATTTCATAGGTCTAGGTCAACGGTCTGTCTGTCTGTCACCAGGCTGTCTGTATCACATGAATCATGATAGCTAAACAGTTGAAGTTTTCACAGGCGATGTATTTCTTTTGCCGCTTAAACAACAAGAACTAAACACAGAATTAAATTAATATTTACGTTGTCATACAACAAACGTGATTTTTTTCCAATTTTGCGTGATTTTAGTTACGGCAACATGTAGACGTAATATTCACAGAATATTTTGTATTATATTTACTTTTATGATAGGACTAAGATGTCAATTTATCGACAAAATTCCTGTGGATAATTAAGAAATTTATGGAAATATACCAACACTTCAAAGATACTTAAATTAAATTAATCTAAAGAACCCATCGTGCGCAAGCCCTATTCGCTTTTGGCCGGTTTTTATCAGTCATTGGAGGCGTTGAACTACGGATAGAGTTGTAATGTTGATAACGAATGAACGCTCGTGATTGCGCTGTGAAAAGTATGTTACTTGTGAAAATCCTCTACTGTAACCGAAAGTATCGGATATAACCGTAACCGTTATCGGAATAATACTTTCGAATACGCCTCGTTGGTGTTGTGGTGGGTTCTGTATTCTGGATTCGACAAAGATACGGGCAACCTTTTTCTTTATATGTGCCATCCCTATTTTAGCTAAAAAAACATCCCTAAACACAACCCTAAGGTTCATAATATGACGAATTTTTATAGAATTATCGTATTTTGTAATTCTTGTTATGAAATATGAAATGTAAAAAAATATATAGAGATACAATAAGAGCAGTAACGGCTCGTCCATAAAAAAACGTGAAGTAATTTATAGATGACGCCTAACAGCAAAAAAGATAAAAAAAGACTGCTGGTCATCTTCTTCATGTTGTACAGACCTACATAATATTTAGTAATCTCCAAGCCACAAGTAAGAAGATGTTGTGGTATTCTATTTATAGCTACATATGAGTCGACATGGGTGTGTTTGTTTGTTCATAACAATCGCTAATTAAAAGATGATTAGACGGATAATGAGCGATCGAAGATATTTCCACATAACACAATAACACTTTCGCAAGACCGATTCAGCTTGTTCGACGCAAAAAGGGGACATTGTGCAAAGGCGCATTGTCTCAGGTTCTGATACCGTTGAAACAATGGTTATGAGGTTAGTAAGGAAATCTTGATGGCGAAGTTTTTTGTGAGTGAACAAAAGTGAGAAGCCAAGTGTTTTGAACCGACGATAAAAGAAAAGATACACGACGTGTTTAAGTTTGCGAAAAGATAAAGACACAAGCACCTATCCTTTTTGTGTCTACTAACATATTATTTGAAGGGTTTACCGATTTTAAAATTATTTTTAATAAAAAACTAATGATAAAAAAAATAACAGCTGATAGGTTATAATAAGAAATGTAAAAATTTAATGTTTAATCTATACTAATATTATAAAGCAGAAGAGTTTGTTTGTTTGTTTTGAAGTACTGGTCCAATTTTAAAAATTATTTTTGTGTTAGATAGTCCATTTATTGAGGAAGGCTTTAGGCTATATAACACCAAGCTGCGACCAATAGGAGCGAAGCATAAGTAAAAAATGTTGCAAAAATAATCGCGATCATAATAACGGAAATTGACGCGGACGAAGTCGCAGGAACAGTTAGTTTTTAAATAAAATTGAAATAGTTCATATATAGTAAAAGTGATATTTGTCCAAGGAATACCAGAGATCCTAATAGACTCGCAAGTGATTACTGGCTAAAAACTGCGCAATGTCAAAAAAGCTGTTACTTCATGTGTATAAAAATATATAATAAAATTCCAAATAAATTTAAGGTAGCTCTACTGATATCATGATTAGGAATTTGAGAGAGTGGCTAATTGATTGCTGCTAATGAATTTCAGCTGAATAGTGTATAGGAACTATTATTATATAGTCTAAGACCTTTCATGTATACCTATTCTTCGCAAATAAACGATTTGAATTTGAATTCGAATTCAATTATAAAAAACAAACGTCGTCGTCGCAAAAATTTTATTCTATTTTCAAATTGTATGTATGTATGTAACAGCCTATAATCATCCCACTGCAGGGAAAAGGCCTCCATCATTGAATTCAAGTTACCACAGCAATGATGGGTGTACTGGCATAATCACCACGCTTGCCAAATGCGGGTTGATGATCACAAACCCGAGCAACATTCGAAAATTCGAAACTTTTTGTTGCCCGACCCGGGATTCGAACCTGGGACCCCGAGATCTTGGCCCGGTATTTAAACCACTAGACCAACGGGGCGTTATTATTTTGAAATTATGATTTCCTAATTTTACAAACAGACCCTTACTCGTTGTTTGGCAGCCATTTTAATTGAACACGAATTTGAATTGGTAATCATTGGGACTAGAGTCGGGATCGATGAGGTCAAAGCGTTAGAAGTAGTCCAGAAGTCAAATGTTTTTTTAGGGTTTTACACATAAGGGGTAGGATTCAAGACTACTTAGTAGATAATTATATTTCATTATTATTTTAAACTAGCTGTTGCCTGCGACTTCACTCACAGGTACGATCTTCATGATGCACCGATATTAAAATAGATCCTTTTCGTCGTTTCACTATTTTTCCTCCCATGGCAGTGCGTAAGTGTTTTTTTCTTATTATATTTACTTTATTTAAACATACTTTACTGTACATAAATTATTGATATAAAAACCTCCAGAAAAGTAGGGGTAAAAATCATGAAAGTAAGCGCCGATTCATGACGGTTAACAAGGCAGTTCATTAAGCAGTAGGTAACAACATAAAACCTTATAACATTTTGTGAGAAAAGTCCACTCTCTCAAAGATTTATTGCTTCAACAATGTCAGTGAAGAACGGTGGATCGTACAAAAAGCGATCCAGCCATAAATTAATTTATCACATTAAAATACGATACGCCAACGCGCTTACAGATCGTATTGAATGAATACATTGCCTCCTTGACTCTGACCTGCGACCATTATTAGCAACAATACAAGTGCACGACCACTTGGCACGGTCCGTTGTCAGAGCGATGTACTTGATAAATAACACCTCATAATATACACCTTATGTCATTGGCATAAGGATTGGAATTACGCGGTGCGTGCATCCGACTATCTGCATTCATGGTCACTCTTATTCAATCTGTGCTACTGCAGTATGCGAAATGGAATGAAAGGAGATGTCCCAAATTGTATGGAGGCCAGGCCCAGAACCTGTACACACCCCACCAAAAGATAGACCAATACACCTACAAGATTTTGTTATTATCCAATTCTTTTAAATTGGCTTCGTTTAGTGGTTCAAATAAAGAGTTAAGTAAGAAAATAGCAATACAAAACAACAAAACCATCATGGCGGAAGATGACATTTTGATGACGTCTGTCAGTCTAGGAGTCGAGTGCCATCGCTTGCTGTAGTAACAACAAACATTATGAAAGTAATGTGTCGATCAATACCAAATCCAGAAATCGAAAATGAGGTCGTTATAATGAACTACATTTAAAACACGATTTAAAACAAACTTGAAGTGAATGATTATGCCAAAGTGACAAGGGGTATCTGACAGCTACTGACATTTAAAGTTTTTTTAGATTGACGCCATCTTGGAATGCCTATGGAGTTTGATAAATTATTCGATCTTGTTTATTTTCGAACCACTAAATTATACGTTATATAAATTTGTATGTATTTTTCCCAGAAACAGTAATTTTTTCTTGTTTTTTGTAAATAGTGTACTATGTCTGGGCCTATTATGGGACATTTCCTTTAAATATAGGTCATACAAGTTCAATTCCTTTGTTTGCTTATAGTATGCAGTCAGGAAGGGAGGTCATTTCCAATACAATACACATAGTTAGTTTGATTCTTGTAATCAAATTGCATTTGTATTTAATAACATCTTAAGAGGAAACACAAGGGCCGTTTTTCCATACAAACGTAGTCCCCTGTTTCCTTCCTGGGTAAAGCCAGCAGCAATAATTTTTATTACAAAAAACTATGGCCACTATTAGCATGTTTCTATGTTTTCTGTTTTTTCATAAATTAATTAATAAAAAAAGTATGAGCTCTTACAAATCGAAAAAAATCGCCAGATTTTTCGCTGTGTTCAAACATCCAGAAAACAAATTTGCGAAAAAACATACGAACACATACGAAAAAAATATGAAAACATACGAACACGGCCAAAATCTTTTTTTAATTTTTAATGAAAAAAGTATTTAAATCGGTTTAGTTTTGGAAAAGTAATCGGGGGACTACGAAACGTTGATTTCGTGTGCTTTTAGTAGGTATTAAATGCTTTTGGATATCGTGTGCATTTAGGTCCAAGAAGCAGTTCTCTTTATCACACTCTGCGATGAAGGCGTTTGGCCCTGCGCGACAGCAATAGATTGTACAAATACCTATTTTTTAGAGATGGGCCGACTATCACTTTGGCCGACTAGCCGACTAGCCGACTAGTCGGCTACGAAATGGCCGACTAGTCGGCAAAGCCGATTATTGCTTTAGGTTATAATAATTAGAGTAACATGCTCTAATCACACTGTATTGCCATTTTTTATGATAAGTGCCTACTTTTATCTGATTGTCATCTTAATTCTTCGTTTGTAGTGTAGTAGATTTTTTATTTATTTTTACTTTCTGTTGTCACATTAAGAAGTTTTTTATATTTTTTTATATCTGGTACTAAGTTCTAATTCATTATTAGGTCAAGGAGTAGTACTCTATATGTAAGTTGTAAGCTTAATTATAGCCAATTTTGTGAGTTGCTTTTTTTTGTTACTTGTTTAATGTCTGGATCTAAGCCCAATTAGTTAATGTATCGAACAAATGGTTCCTAATTTCCTAACATGTTCTAAATTGCACTGAAAGTACATTGTAAAATAGATTTCGTATTTCTAATAAAAAAATAATAACAGTTAAGATTTCAATTTCATTAATTTTTAGGTATACCTAGGTAACACTGAAAATGTTTAGAAAATGAAAAACGGCTGAATGTAGAAAGTTGCCAATACTTTTATTGTTTTTCGAAGGAATCTCCGTTTCTCTCTACATATCGTCGCATTCGATGGAACCACTGAGAAAAGCAGTGGGCCCATTCTTCCTGTGGGTCCCTTCTATGGCATTTTCGTAGGCTCTCACCGCATCTTCAGGGCTCGTAAAGCGAATACCTCGAATTTTATCTTTAGTTCTTGAGAATAAATTAAAGTCGCAGGGCGCCAGGTCAATATTCAACAGTCCGTTTTGCGGAGTGCGCTTAAGCATTGTCGTGGTGAAGGAGAATCCTGCTTCGAGGGCGCTGCTGTCGAATTTTTTCCAAGACAACAGGCAAACAGCGATTGACATACCAGTCTGCAGTAACTGTCCTTCCATATTGTAGCACAACTGTCGCGAAATGACCTTTCCGACCAAAGAACGAGGCAATCATCTTTTTTCCTTGACTTCTTCCTTTCTTTACCTTAGTTGGCCGATCCTCGAAAGGAAACACCCACTGAGCTGATTGTCTTTTGGTTTCGGGTTCGTAGCAATATATCCAGCTTTCATCACCTGTGACGATGTCAAATACAGCATTTGAATCACCGCCGTTGAACTTATCTAACATTTGGCGACACCAGTCCATGCGAAGGTGTTTCTGGTCGTCGGTTAGAGTATGGGTACAAAGCTTCCTGATGCCTAAATGTTCGTGTAATATCTTTTGAACTTGACTCATACCAATGCCTAGGCTATCTGCTGATAGGTCACTCTCTTATCTTCCTCTATCATGCGTCGCACAGCACTGATGTTATCTTCAGTAGTCGCTGTTAAAGCACATGAATATATTTACTCATGTGGTTAAAGGACGTCCCTCACGCGGATCATCATTGAGATTGCTACGTCCACGCTTAAACTCGTTAAACCAATTGTAAATAGTGGCATAAGATGGGGCTGTATTAAGAAATGCTAATAAATCACCGAAAATATTCTCGCGTTAGGTTCATTTTCACGTGTAACAAGAGTTATAGATTTGATTAGTTAGGTTACCAAAGAGTTCTAAAATTGAAATTCAAAAAAGTTTTCATTAGCAATGTTTCTAACTGGCCAGTTGTAAACATTTTCAGTGTTACCCACGTATTAATACGAGAAAAAAACAGGCCGACTAGTCGCCGACTACAAATATGGCCGACTAGTCGGCTTTACCGACTAGTCGGCGACTAGTCGGTACAACCCTACTATTTTTCAATTCTCTCGGCCGTAGTGTTTCCTCTTAAACAGCCAAGAATAATTTGTAATTTATTTTAACTTGCAACACTATTCTAAACAACTAACAGTCCAACAGTGAAGACAGAGTAAAATCATCCAATACGATTTTTATTAAGTATACATATAAATGAAGTAAGAAAATATGATATTTATCATACTTACGAGAAACATAATGCAGCTCGTATACTATAAATAATATAATAGTTATTTAGAAACATTTCGTTCTGCACTATTTCAATATTATCGATAGTAGCATTAGCAGACCGAGCCGTGACGCCTCGATATCGATAAAATATCGATGAAACACACTTCCCGTTGGCTTCAACGACATATTTATTGGTTATTAATTCTACGCCTACTGGTATAAACCGTGGTCGGTTAAAATAAATAAATGAGTTTAAAGTTAACGTAGAGCACTTGCGTGTTAACTGTCGTATGTAGAATGGGAATGTTAAATAAGATTCAAATATGGTATGGTAATCTTGCTAACTACATATTTATATTAGGGGTTAAGTATGAAATTGCCGTTTTGTATGGACGAAATCGAGAAAAGTCATTTTTCCATACTAACAATTTTTTAGTTTTTTTAAAAACACCTGAACCGTTTTCGTTGCAATTAAAGGTGAAAGTTAGATGGTTATAAAGCTACGCATTATAGTATTTAAATTTCTGAAAATTGAAGCAAGAAGGTCAGCTGACACATTGTAAGGGGTCTTTTCAACGACTTCCTTTGAAGTAATAGGCAATAGTATTGCATTTTTTTTTAGTCATTAGTTACTTTATTTAGTTTTTGATACAATACAAAAAGAATTACGCAATAATATGACTATACTTAAGAGCTATAAATAAAATAAAAAGTGGGAAAATAATCGGCATTTTCATACTTTAACCCCTATTATTTATATTAACATCATACAGTGTTCGGGCATTTGAAAATCTAAGGCTACTACTACACTCAATATTATAAAATTCGACCAAGTGCATCAACTCTTTAACATGCCATTACCAACACAACCATTTTGGACATCATGCCATTACAGGGCAAAGGCCTCCATCTTTGAAATAAAGTTACCATACCAATGATGGGTATAGGCTTGCCAAATGACATTTGGTGATTACAAACCCGTGAAATGTTCGAAAATTCGTAACCTGTTGTTGCCCGACCCGGGGATTGAATCCGGAACCCCGGGATATTGGCGCCCAGTATTTAAACCACTAACCAACGGGGCCTATGTCCAGCAGTGTACTTATATTGGCTGGTGACGATGATGATGACGATATAATTATGTCAAAACGATATCTTGCAGCGTCATGCTGCAGCGTGAACTACGAAATACAAACTGCATGTAGCGTGACCTGACACTCTGACACGCATCATGACCGTTTTGTTTTAATTATCTTTGGTACTCTATCGAATGGTAATTTAATATAGGAAGAAAATAGCTATGAATTTTTCTACTCATACCAGAGGATAGAATTTCTTGAAATGGAAATTCAATCTAAGAAAAATATTATCAAAATCCGTCAGATGTTTTGAGTACAGAACTACAACTTTCTCATTGTTTTCTCAGTTTAAATTAGTAATTAAGCCGTATGCATGCTTTCTGAACAAAGTCGTGACCAATTTTGATGGTAAATATGAATGAGAATTGACAATTAATGGAACTGAGACTCGATAATACTTGAGGAAATTGAACAATTTGCGATGTAATTGAAAATCAGTGCTAACAAAGGAAAAAGCATTGAGTTGGTTCCATAGCATATAGTTATATAATGCGGGTTATGGATAAGGAAAATAATAACGTTATATCATTAACATTAAATTACATAAATCTCCTGCCAGGCAGTCTTCTCCATAATGAGGATTTCGTCATTGAAGTTCTAACGCCACGTAACTCATTTTTTGGCGGTTTCAACATTTTGATGCCATTCGCTAGTGAATCCAAAGACGCGTCGTTTCGCCCAATCAGATTCAAGATACGACCCATAAAAACCTTTGAAATTAATAAAAACCTGTGGAAACAGTACGTAAGTCCAGCCCAGTTCCATAGATTGAGCGGTCCTGTCAGATGCGGTTGGGAATTATTCTAAAAGGTTTTTTATCCCTCTGCAGGCAGATGTTACTTAAAATGACTTACGTGGTGTTAAAACTTCAAGGACGATTTGCCAAAAGCTAAACAGTTGGCGATCACACTGACCAACGTGGAGAGAAGCCGCTGTTGTCTGTCTTCTTCTATCAATTCTAGTTTTAGCATCCATGAGCCAAAAAAAACATGTAGCTATTCTGCATTAGGCACAGCCGTTTAAATTGTTACACCTACTCTAAACCAAAAATCTAGATCAAATTACTGTAAAGCAAACATTATCAGTTTTGCCTAACATAATATGTCGTTTTTCTCGGCACACAGCGCAGTTTTAATCCTTGCGCAGTTTTAATCCTTATCGTATACGAGTACGCAGGCAACTAAACAAAAAAAAAAGAAAATTGAATTCAAATCTTAGCACCATTCATCCACTTAAGAGGAAACACTACAGGCGAGAGAATTGAAAAATAGGTATTTGTAAAATCTATTGCTGTCGCGCAGTGCCAAACGCCTTCACCGCAAAAGTGTGATAGAGAGAACTGCTTCTTGGACCGAAAATACCTACTAAAAACACTAAATCAACGTTTCGTAGTTCCCCGATTACTTTTCCAAAACTAGACCGATTTAAATACTATTTTCATTAAAAAATTAAACAAAGGCTTTGGCAAAAAGGCAAAGGCCGTGTTCGTATGTCTTCCTTTTTTTCTAAAATTTAGCAAAATTTGTTTTCTGGTTGTTTGAACGTCTGGCGTTTGAAAATCTGGCGAATTTTTTCGATTTTTGAGGGCTCATATCTTTTTTAATAATAATAAATGAAATAAAAAAAGTTTATTTCGTTAACCATAGTTTACACTTTTCTTTTGTGGCCAGAACTACCCAGGAAACATGTTTTTTATTAATTAATTTATGAAAAAACAGAAAACATAGAAACATGCTAATAGTGGCCATAGATTTTTGTAATAAAAATTATTGCTCTACTGGCTTTATCCAGGGAGGAAACAGGGGACTACGTTTGTATGGAAAAACGGCCGTTGTCCTCTTAAGCAGAGCCTGTACTAGCGGTTGGCTTACAAAAATTTCATCCGTAACTTTTACTACAAACTATTTGTAACACTAACATACCCCTTGCAGGATTCAAACCCGCGACCGCTTTGTTTTCTAGTCCAGATCGCAAACCACTAGACCACGACCGTAGATAAGTTTCTAATTTAGTTATGATCGGTCGTGATGACATCAAGACATCAAGACATGTCGAAAGAAGAACACGGGAGATAATCGTCGTTTACAATATTAAGGATGGCATTAACGTAACAACCACTTCCCTCTCGTAGACGGTTTGGCGCGAAATGTGTAGTGCGAGCGAAATCATTCGATACTTTTCAGCACTGATATAATATAAAAAACTTGATCATAATAAGTGACAAACATACTCCCATCTAATAAATGCACCTATTGGCATAAGGGTGAACTTTTACTACAAACTATTTGAATCGAGTAGATATTCTGCTTGCCTAGGGCCTCAGATAACACAGATATTTGGCTGATGCAGATTTACTCTTGTTTTTATGTAATGTTAATCCACGTGTACAAAACACAATGTTATAGCTAATACTACTTTTTAACTCAACCGTAAAAACAAAACACTATTAAACTTGTTTTTACAGTTGAATTAAAAAAAATTGTATTCGCTACAATATTGTGTTGCAAAGCAGTGTTGGCAAAAAGTTAATTTGATTAACGATTAAAAAGTTAATCGTGGTTAACGATTAAAATTAATTAATCATAATCGAATCTAGACGATTACGATTATTAATCGTAATCATTAATCGTTAATCACGATTAAAAATATAAGATTAATGAAGTTAGTAACAAACAAAAACCAACAAAAAAAAAAAGTTACGTGGCTTTACATAGAAGTCAGACCCCTATTACTAGAATTTAAAATGGCAGCTGTAGTCACAAAAAACCCTAAAACCTTAGAAAATGAAATCTATGTGTTATAAATTGTAAGTCATACTAATATTATTACTTATATAACGCCCCGTTGGTCTAGTGGTTTAAAAACCTGGCCAAGATCTCGGGGTCCCAGGTTCGAATCCCGGGTCGGGCAACAAAACATTTCGAATTTTCGAACGTTGCTCGGGTTTGTGATTACCAACCAATCTTGACCAACCAAATGATGTAGGCCTTTTCCCTGCAGTGGGATGATTATAGGCTGTTACTTTACTAATATTATAAACCTGAAAGTTTGTGAGTGTGGATGACTGAATGTTCGTTGCTCTTTCACACAAAAAAAGATTCAACGTACCTGAATGATCTTTGGCACGGTATTAATTTATTGGCTGGAATTACATATATACGATTTTTTCCCCGGAAAAGGTACGGTTCCCGTGAGATACTCTTAATACAAACTCTCTCTCTCTCTCTCTCTCTCCATTTCTCTCTCCCTCCCTCTCTCTCTCTCTCCCTCTCTCTCTCTCTCCCTCTCTCTCTCCTTCTCTCTCTCCCTCTCTCTCTCCCTCTCTCTCTCTCTCTCTCCTTCTCTCTCTCCTTCTCTCACTCCCTCTCTCACTCATTAATCTTAATAACTTAATCGAATTAACTAATCGATTGAAAAAATAATCGATTAATGCCAACACTGTTGCAAAGTAGTTACGCATTTTGCTCGCATCAAAATGTGTATGTTTGTAATCTACACGTGGATTACGTATAGCACTTAGACTTTTGAATAAATTAATTTATGTAAGACATTTGCTTAAAAATTACGAACAATAAAAATAAAAATAACATGAAATCATCATGTAAGCCATTGCAGAATCTGCAGGGCCTTACCTATGCATCGTTATTGGTATCATTATAATGAAAAGTACCTTAGATACCTATTATTCATTATAAATTATCTTTACCGCACAACTATGGTTATGGTATTTGATGTTACCAGGATAATGTTTTACGTGTTTGTGTTAAGGACGTCGAAACAAGGTTTTTAATTTTAAACTCTTCAATTCGGGTTAATTTATTTGGTCAATATATCTTTATAATTAGAACAAACATATTATTCTTTCTCTTCAGTAAGTTTCAATAGATGTATCTAAAAATAAATAATCAGTAATACAGTACAGGTGTGGTCTAAAGGACGTGCCCAACCTCAACCCAATTCCGCGTATGATCATCTGTGTCATCAAATATCAAGATCTCTCGCGCGTCCGTCGTTGCGACAGAGCTGCGTAGGCGCAGCCGTGTTGTGTTAGTAAATATTGTTGCTAACAACAACACAATGTAACTGCTTTTTACATTTTTTAATTATTATTTTTTATTTATATTCAGTTGTACAATTAGTTGTTACATTTGTATCATCTGCCAAACTGCTCAGCAGTTTGTCGGCAGTAGTTCTCATCTAGTATGTAAGTACATTAGAATCTTAGCAAAACCACAAGACGAGTTATTCTATTTCTTATAATTACAACATTTAACTAATATTGTAATACTGTAGCGCCGACACACACCACTCGGTAGGCAAAAGTGTAAGGCACCTTTGCCACCAAGCAGTGCCCATCAGCGCCACAGGATCATGGGCACAAGGAGAGATAATGTTTTTTTAGAAACACACATAGAAATACACATTGATGTAAATGACAAAATTAAATGTCTTAACTAAATGTGCGCCCATTTGACATAAGTGCACTATTTGTGCAACTTGTATCAATCCAATAGATACAACATGCTATAAATAACCTTACTGTTACATGTCGACATGATTTGGCCGGGTTATAAAAAAGTTGACACTGACATACTTATAATCAACGTCAATTGTTCAATCGAATAGGTGTAATTATAATTCTCATGAAGTACATATCGATGGAATACATGTACGTTTCCTAAGGTAAGCAGATTTTTTGAGATGTATGCATGCAGATGAGAGCAGATGACAAGAACTTATGTAATAAAATTAATTGAATCAGGCGTTTCGTTATTAATCGTAACTAAATATGATTTAAATAATTATTTTGTAGGTAGGTAGGCCAGCGCCACAATGCATGCAGGCGGGTTTCATGTTCTGGTACTTGCTCATTATGTCGATGTAGGTAGTGTAAAATAAGTATTTGATTCATAATAAGAAGTAGTATTCTAATTTTTTTGTTTTCTTTTTTTTTTATAAATAATGGGTTTGCTCTTGAATACATACTTAACTATACGGTTAAGAAGAAGCCTAAGATGGAGCGAGCTTACCCAGAGGTCTTTCGGCCCAAAAGATATCTTTAATAGAATCCTCTAAAATAGAGCTCTAGTAAAGTAACAGCCTATAATCATCCCACTGCAGGAAAAAGGCCTCCATCATTGAATTCAAGTTACCACAGCAATGATGGGTAGCAATTTACCTAAGTATAAATCAACTGTAGGTACATGTTTAACCTTTGCGCTTTGCTTTGCTTAACTTTAATTGAGGGCTAATACTAAAAAAACAGGTCAAGATACTTAAACGTTACTTTCGTTAGAAAGTCACACGACTTTCTTAGTTTAAAGTATTAAGATCATTCGTGCGCATAATATTGCGACAGAGCTGCGTGGGCGCACCCGCTGTTGTGATAGTAAATATTACCGGTAACTGTACTCGCCAGCTCCCCAGGGAGGATGTTTGGTTATCTTCACAAAGTAAGTATTGTTGCTATGCAAAATATTCATACTTATTTACAACCTGCAACTTGGAAGGAAAGCGCTACACTATTGCAGCTTGACGCTGTATTCAAATGGACAGTTTGAAGCTGTATAATGTTTATCATGCTTTCTAAAGGGACATCTAAGCATTTTCAGTCTATACATTTAAAGAGCCGTAGTGGTAAATTGTTACGCTAATCTTTTTGATATTTGTGAATAAATTACTTTCATTGCAGTTTACATGAAAATAAAAAATAATGAATAATAGTGTAATAGTATGAAACATTTTTACAGGTGGATGGAAAGTATTTTTTTTACAACGACACGCAAACATACTGACAAATAAGTAAGTATTTTATTTTATAAGTTTTATTGTCCAAGCACGCTTTGTGGTAATGGGTATATAATAAGTATTGTTTTCACAACAAACATAATAATGCCCTTAAATTATATCGAGCAGGCGCAAACCTGTGGGATACAAAATAGCCTATGTCCTTTCAACATATCTTTGTTTCTAAATATTATCAAAATCGGTTCAGTGGTTTAGGCGTAAAAGCGTAACAAACAGACAGACAGACGAAGTTACTCCCGCATTTATAATATTAATAAGAATTGTGTAAAGCCTATTATCGCTACACGCGATCAAACGACTCGCCCATAGCAACACTGAATAGTTAAAATGTTGCCTAGACACGTCCAACCTGAATTCAATCTAGTCAGCCTAACAGCAATCTAGCGCAAACGCTGATACCGCAACAATACCACGAAACTGGCGCTGTCCATCAAACTGAAGATGAATAGTGTCACTCGAGGCTTCACAAAAAATCAAACAACAGACTTTAGTGTTGTGCGTCCATCGTTTATTTTTCTCGACATTCTACAGTCGTCTGTCATTTGTTTTATTCGTCGACAATGTCAGTCAAGTAATTCAATTGTTTAGCAGATTGATGTCGGTCTGATTTTGCCGGGATATGGGTCATTGGTGTCATGTGCTTGTCATGAATCTAATGATATTTTATAACCCGGCAAATTAATTCATACGTAATCCTGTGTAACAATTGAAATCTTTGATTGTATCTAAGTAGAGGACAGAAAAAGTCGAACAGTCCAGACTTGTTGAGATATCGATAGGACTGTATAATAATATGATGAAGAATAAGTACTCCTCGCTAAATATAATATGTGTGCCGATTTTTTAAACAAACAATAACGCCTGGAACTCTTTGTAATTACCTTTAATTATTAATTTTAATGGTGTGCGTGTACGTTTAGAGTACCTAGCAATATGATAAAATATACTGTCGAACGATATATAGGATGTACCATTCACCAGAGCTTGAAGCAGCCATAGCAGCAGAAGAAAGTATAGGCCTTTATCATGTGCATAATAAAAGCATTTCTGGAAAATACTATTCTGGTAAAAAGTTTAGTAAAAATACTGTGTACGAAACTCCAACAAGTTATATATTCTCATGTTTAGAATTATAGATGAAAAAACATCGACGTTATCACAACACTAACAAACATAATTTAAATGTTTCAGTCAGAATAGCAATTCGTGACATAAATGACCGAAAAGTTGCTTTTAAGTATGTTAAAAAAAGGTTAAAGATTTAACGGAAACGAAAGTGGTTTATGAATATCTCTATATCAATAAAAATACAGTTGGTTCTAAAATCTCACACAATGTCGTAAAACACTAAGATGATTATAATATGAACTGCAGGCACCTACAAGAAGATTCAGTAATCTCACTTTTAATGAAAGTGATGGGGCAACTAAGGACGTTCTATTGTTTTTTTTCTTCTGTCAAATTTTCTACTTGCCAGTGCTAACACAAAAACTTGAGAGGTGTCAAGGAATACCCGGATGGAACGAAGTAAATTTTTAGTGAAGGAATTGTAATAAAATTTTATTTTCTTTTAAATTTATTTTTAATTCTCTCTCTCCCTCTCCCTCCGTCCAATTTTTTGCCGTCTAGCCTCCTTTCGCAACGCGCGATAAGGAACTTCGTTCCAATAACAGAGTGCTAACTAAGAGAGTACCGCCAAAAGAAGACGGAGTAGTTTATATGATATTTAGCAACTTAATTGCAATTGTGAAATATAATATTATGTAGATGGAATAGAGTTTTCTCTCCCCTTTATTGGCCTGCGATAGCCAATTCGCCAAGCATGGCGATCATGGCAAACAATTCCTTTTGCCGGCCTGTATACAGCAGCGGACTGATGTGGACTGACGACCTTGGTACCTAACGAGAACCTAACGAATTTTGCCTCAGTAAAGTATAATAATAAATTTCACTTTAGTTTGTTTGACAATTATAAGTTTATACATAATGCATCGAATTTTGTGGGTTGCTTTGAGCCAGTGACCTTGTAAACTAATTACATTGATTGCCTAATTGAATATTTAACGGGTCGTGACTCAAGATTTAGAATTAATTACTATAAAAAACCGAAACAAATAATGTTCAAGTAAGCTTTTTAATGGCTTTTAAAAGTGATAAAATAAATAAATGTTTTGAAAGCAATGTTATCATGTCTGTATGCGGTTACGTATTGTTAGAAAAAATAAAAAAGAAATAAAAACATGCCAGTTTAAAAAAATTGGGGCCTTTCCTGATATAACTAGATACTGATAGAAATATTTTCACTTATAACGTTGTGATAAGTATTATCTCTTTCAAATACTCTCATACGTTAGAATAAGTAAGAAAGACACGATTCGAATATACTGACAATGTTTTACAGAGTAAGGCATCTGATATGAATCAGTGCTGAACTGAAATAGTTTTCATATACACATAAGTATTTAAACCTGTAGACAAAGGAGGCGTTAAATATGCTAAATGCGCCTGTAATCTCTAAAATGTTTAGTTAAAAACAAATTCCTTACGCGTAAAAATGTACTTTGTGTGTTCAAAATTAATTTACAAATAGGATTGCCCTTGCATAGCCACTAACACTGTGCGTGTATCACGCAAACATACTTATATAATCGAGTGCGAAACTAATTCATAGTACGGGTAAATATGATAAATATCTGTTAGAATATAAGTTTAGTAGTATAGCGATGAAACGTGGACTCATTTCCAACTTGCAGCTTTATTTTACGAGTACTACTTTAAATGATACAACTAGAGACTTGAATGAAATAAATAGTATAATTTTGTTACTTAATATTATTGTATTTGCCAGGGTTTTTTTTGTATGGTTGATGGGCAATCTCCTTTATGTTTTTAAAAATGTTTTCAAAAATTGGTTCTTGTTTTTGAAATCACAATCTAAATCAGTTTACCGATGAACTTCAGCTATTTATTATCAAGTGTATTTTGTGCCGAACTGCGTTTGCATTACGACGAAGCAAGTGCATGTCAAGTTCAAGTAATAAGATAACGGTAATGGCTTACTCATAGATATGCGCTTTGAAAGTTAATTTGACCCCTTGACTGATAACATCTTAAATCTATATATATATAAATGTTATGTTTGTTTGTGTATGCTTCAAAAACTCAAAAAGTTCTGCACCGATCGAGCTGAAATTTTAGCATGATATACAGGGTGTAAAAAATCTAAACGCAGATCCTGAAGCTACGCAATCTGGGGCCTAATTCACGTAACCGAATCGCATTTCAATCGTGATTGAATTGGACGATTTTGACATTTAGCCCATACTAGAACTGTCAAAAACCTGTCGTTCAATTACGATTGTGATACGATTTGGTTACGTGAATTAGGGGACTGTAAAGCAAACCAAGTCATGTTACAGAATATTATAGCTGGGAAATGAATTTTATTTTTGGGACTCAAAAAATATTAAAATACATAGCGAACAATGTATAGCAGCCGGAGCGTGGAAACTTCTGCGCTGGAGATGGCTGCTAAGTTCAAAATTCGTCTGCGCTGAGCCGTACATTGCGTATTGTAATTAAAAAAGCCTTATTATGAACGAAATAATAAAAAAAAACACAAATGTTTGTAAGAAGAAAAGTTTTTAAGTAACATTTGGCAACAGTTTTTGTAATAAAATGGAAAACAAAATTGTAACTTTGACCCTCAATATCTTTGGAACTAGCTGTTTCCCAGATATGGTCCTGAAGAAAAAAACGATCCTAGTGATGGGGACAATACGTGGTTCTCGGATCTGCGTTTAATTTTTTTACACCCGTTATAATCCGCATCAAGGATTGTTTTTATCTATTTAATAATAACGATATAAAACAATAAAAAACAAAAACCATTTAATCAGCTAGTTTAAAATATAAATCAATAATACATAATATAAGCAAATTTTAATTTGACACAAAATGGTTCTTATACGTCGGGTTGTGATCATGTTTTTACCTACAAATAACATTAGTTGATCATTGATTTAAAATATAAAAAAATACAAATAAATATATGTAATGTCTATACATTACCTACATATATTTATTTGTATTTATTTATATAGACGAACATAGAATCTCCTCCTTTTTTAGAAGTCAGTTAAAAATTTATACAGGATTAGTTATAAACTTAGATTTCTATTTAAAGATAATTATAACTCGTATTTATTTTATGCAATTGCATTTTGGTATGCATCATGAAGAATATAAGCTGGTTTGGTTACCTTTAAACTTGGACAGTTGAGTGTCATTTTCTATAGGACTTTGTATTTAGTTCTTATAATTTATCTTTTTATCTGTAATCCTTAGTTTCATTTCAACGTATTACTCGTAAAATCTAAATAAAAGACCACCCAAAAACTATATGAAGCTTGACGACCATTTTGGATCAGGGGTAGTAAACGCTGCTTCTGAGCCATGGGTCGCGGGTTCGATTCCCGCACAGTACAAATATTTGTGTGCATCATGTCTGTTTGTACTGGTCTGGGTAATTTTCTATGTAAAATAAGTATATGTTTACAAAAAAGTATATAAGTAAGTTTATCGGTTGTCTAGTACCCCATGCGCTTAATAGTAGCTTAATTTGGGACTAGATGGCTCTGTGTGGCCCAGAGTGGCAGGTAAAAAATTATGGTTATTATTATATCCTCTCCAAAAAGAAGAAATTGCCACAATAGCTTGGTAAGACGCTGCGGCCCATCTTCTCATGGCAACAGTACTCCTTCAGTCGCATTTTATGACACCTACAGGAAGAAAGGGCTGGTCCTAAGATTTTTATGTTCTAGCACCACATATTGGTTTTATAATTGTCTTGTATGGAAATATATGATAATAGCTAAGTTTAAAGGTGACTCGTGATTGGCCAGTACTAATACAAAACAAAACGGCGTCGCAATCACACTTCCCGCGTGTGACGTCACAGTGGCGTGATGTTTACAGTGTCGCTCATTAATTAATTACTATTATTTGTATTTTAAATGCGTAATACTACTCACTAACTACATTAAAAATCGATGTTTCTTTTTATATGAAATGATTTGACTTTATTTTTCAATTAATATATTGCCACATAGGTGTTATAATGAGTAAATAAAAGATGATTCATCATAGACCCCGTATTATGGTAGCACACCCCTTCCCAATAATGTCGTTAGAACCATCACTCGAGCTGTTGCTAATTGTGGGTTCGAATCCCACCTAAGACTGTTGTTTTTTTTTCAAAGCCTTTTACATGAAGCTTTTATATGAATAATGGCCTAATTTTTAGAACAACCTTATCAAACCTACTCAGTCCGTAAGTAAGCAAAGCTCATCTTGTGGCAATAACTTTTTATATGCGGATCATTACAGACACTGTGTAAAAAACGACCAGTTCAAAACTGATAAACATACTAAAACATCCATGAATTAAATAAAAAAATATTTTTTTATCTCTAACTAGCAGTTGCCCGCTACTTCGTCCGCGTCGATTTCTGTTATTAACAACATTTTTTACTGATACTTCTCTCCTATTTATTGGTCGCATCGTGATGATATACAGGATGGAATTTTAAGCACTTTCGAAAATATTTATAGGCGTTCAGTATCGTAGGTACATATTTAGAGCCCGTTTATGAAGTAAAAAATGCAAATGAAGCTTTCACCCGAAAATATTTTTCGCAATATAGTTTTAAATTTTCGTCCTAGGCCTGATAAGGTATAAGGGGAAAATCAAAAACTTATGAATAGTATCATAATTAATGAATAAGATGCGAATCGCGTAAAAAAAGTGTTGCTCGGCAGCCGTATCAAAAATTTTTGTTTTTGCGGACATTTTCTAAGTGCTGTATCTTGTCGTTTTTGCAGTGGGCTATACCAAAAGAAAAAATACGTCATTTGTTTTATGTCTCGTAGATTGATATATAAAAATTTGGAAGGTGGTTAAAATTTCACCCTGTATAGCCTAAAGCCTTTCTCGATAAATGGACAAAACAAAATCTTCAGCTTTATAATATTAGTATAGATACACCTCCCCTTGAGGTATTACGATCAAATTACTAAAATAACTATACAAAAATTAACTTTTACACAATTCGTAATCTGTGGAATAAATGGCACAACTCTAAGAATTCTCGATTGAACGATATTTTCCGTGCATTCCACATTTCAAAACATCTAAAAATATTCATATTAATCTTTCATCTCGCTCAAAGAGTATGAAAAAGACAAATCGTGTGTGTTTTGACGTTTTTACAGCACTTTATTTGCGACCCCGACTTTTGATCGCGTGCACTTCGGTGCTATTTACGATGTTTATACACGCGCGCTGAAACAAATCCACCTCTCTGGATGATCTAAGATAGGGGAGTATCGATAAGCTTTTGTGTCGATAGTCGATATTTTCAAATTGCCTTATAATTATACCTGACACAGCGGGCTACATCAGTTTCTTGGGGGCAAAGGCCTCCCCAAAAGGTTATTTTGCCATAACTGGCAAAGTTAGCGATCGCAGATTTAGCCAGTGGTGGACAGATTATGTGTAGTAAGAGTCTAAAGGAGCATAGGAAGAGAAGTCTTCCGCAATAATTCTATTTTAGACATTTAAGAGTCATACAACAATTTTTACATGAGAACTAAATTAATGTGCCGGGCGTCATTTTTTCAAAGGCGTCTCTTATCACACCTACCAATACAGAACTATTGCAAGAATTAACGAAGTTTAATTAACTTTCCGTTTATACCTACATGTCACCGTAAAATTGAAAATTTCGTCAGTTCATAATGAACGTCCATGGATTACAATCTAAGCTAACATAACCGTTGGTTTATAATCTCACGCGTTGTTTTGTAAACTGACAGATCTCACAATTTTACGGAGGGTACAAATTTTACAGGTTGTATGATGGGGAGATGTCGAATTTTTCAATATGAGTCCAATCTTGAGGTCCAATGTTCTGTAATGCAGATCCGTTCAGCCGCTTAGGCGTGATTGCGTAACAAAATCTCAATACAAACTTACGCATTTATAACATAAGATAAGATAAGAATTTGATTAATCCCGATGCTTCGATTACTTTACAGCGTTCATGGTCATTCCACAATTGAATCATCGATACGTTATATCGATATAGATTGATTTGCACAGTCGCATCCCTGCACAAAATCACCTGCACTATTTATAGACCGGGCAGTGTATTGCGCAATACGGACATACAGACATACAAACATCTCAAGCGCAAAGTTGTTGCTGGTGTAAATCACCCGATGCCGTATTTTAGGGTGATGGGTGCGCGGGCCCATTGTCTTAGGGCAACCACGCAAAACGATTATGCAAACATTTACGTTAAACGCAAGGACTTTGTGGAAGTATATTTTGTAACTGTTAGGTTTAACGACTTGGTAAATTAGGTGGCATTAAATAATGTTACATAGTTCTATTTATGTGGGGTCCGATTTGGTTTGAATTAATATCTGCTCCTATATCTATTGTGTAGGGCAAGAATAATGATAAACAATACCTATTAGCTAAATAAAAAATTATCAGAGTAGTTTGATGCTGGATACAATATTTATTGTAACCAAAGAGATCAGATTGAATGTTTTCTTACAATTACCTCCTACAATTATCCTCATCGAGAACACACCAAGCTTAAACATATTAGTTAAGTGCAGCTTACTATCCATGCTTAAAATACTCGAAAAATATTAAATTCTGTTTGAAATTGAACGCAGTTTACACCGATGTTTTGACAGAGTACAACTAAAAATGTAGGCTTAATTTTCTCATCCATACTAATACATATTATAAAGCTGAAGAGTTTTTTTTGTTTGTTTGTTTAAACGCGCTAATCTCAGGAAATACTGGTTCGAATTAATAAATTATTTTGGTGTTGGATAGTCCATTTATCAAGGAGGACTTTAGGCTACATAACATCACGCGGCAACCAATAGGAGCAAAGCATCAGTGAAAAATGTTGCAAAAACGGTGAAAATTATTCATATTTAATGAATGAATGAATGAATGAATAAATGTTTATTTAGCACTTCGAAAAAAAGTTCACAGAAAAAAAAAATAGGTACAATGAATGTGCCAAAAAGGCCCCCACTCAGCATTAGTCGCAACAGCCTAAGGCATACTGCGACGCTGATTTTCAGTGGGAGCCCATTACTAAAAGCGTCCGTTGCGTGCGCTGCGTAAACTGTTCAAGTTACTAAAAAAAACTATCAATAATAATAAAATACCTAATCGCGATCATAAATAACAGAAATGACGCGGACGAAGTCGCGGGCAACAGCTAGTTATATATAAAGCAAAAGCAAGTTTTTCAATAAACCCTTACTCCGATATCGTGTGATATTGGAAACAGTATAGCCACATCTCACTTCCACGTGCCGAATGCGTTTAACAACTTTTTAATTTATGTCAGTTTCGGGTACTTCGTGTTAAATTTATTATTTGCTCCGGACCACTTAACGGTTAAGGTGGTCCCTTGCAAGCATTTCCAAACGTCGTTAAATATATGGACCATTTCAAACTGTCATGATGGGAGTGTTGACATAATCTACTAGAATAATTCACGTTATAGACAATGTAGGTTTTTGTAGGTAGCTGTTTAAAATGTACTTCCAATAGTAGTATCAATTTAAAGAAAAGTTAATATTATTGTTGTCTTGTCGAGTGATAGTTACAATAAAAAAACTGTAGGTATATTTTTATGATACAAATTTAAAATACAATATATTATAAGTACCGGTTGTATCTAATAAAATGAAGATACATGAACATCTGACTGTAGATACGAGTATTTTCTCAGCATTATGAACTTAATACATCACCAAAGTGCAATGCAAGGCACTTTTGTGGTGTATTTGCAATAGACACTCCAAAGAAGATTTTTTTTATTCATAAAACATACTTAATTTGGTGTATACGTACTTACTCATATGTTAAACAAACTACGAGTATAACAGCCTTAACTTTTCTTACAGTTGAATACAAGATAATGTTAACTGGCCTCACATAAAAAAACATAGCATTAAATTTACTACAAAGCCATCGGAATCGTTTATTCGAAATTTAAATGGAATTAAAAACACGACCGATACAATCGTCACTGGTTGGCAAACATTTCTTTCCGATTTGGCACAGCACGAGTTCAAGTTCGGTGCCACTACCGCAGCAATGCCAAGGCTGTCAGTGAGCACTGCGTAAGCAAAAAAAAGTAGGTTAGTTTTTACTTCGTCTAATTGGACTCGTTGCAAAAACGGAATCGGTACATAGTTTACTGGTTAGTTCAGTTTTTAAAAGTTTATGAGGTGAGTACTTTCATTCCAAATTCAAATATTCAGTTTTATGTTTTTGATGTTTTTTTAAAAATATTTAAAGCAAAAAGTTTGTAATGTTCACTGGATTGAAATATATTTATTAGTCTAATACGCTTACCGTAGGTACTGTATCAGCGAATAACACGGTAAAATCCTGTTTTAAAGATACTTGGTCAATTTAAATAGATAATTAAGGTAGCGAAAGTTGCCTCCTCTCAAAACTATCAAAAACCAATCAAGATGTTGCCAATGCTAACAAATAAATGGAAGTTGCATAATCAAGACTTAACCGTAGCATTTGGTATCAAACATTTGCGAATATGACGCAAGCTAAGTAATATAAATCAGATCCGTTGTTAATAGCGGTGTATGCAAATAAGCCTGAATCTAGACTGGATTTGTTAGGGCTGCCAACACAGTTTACTGGATCGATGCCATGTATTATCTGCATTTAGGTCCACCTCAGTGTAACTTTGATGACATTTTACTTTATTATTAATTTTCATCAGGTTTGTCTCCCGAGTTAAAGATACATTGCGTATATGTATCCAAACGATTTTTTTAGCTTTAACCTATCATTGGTGTCACTTATGAAAAAAATAACAGTTTTTTTTAAGCTATTGCATAGCTTCTATCGCGGGCCTTGAGCGTGGAGACCGAATCCAGAAATTCCGTAACGAAAATAACCTAACCTAACACTCGGGGCGAGGCACGCTCGAACAATTTTGAATTTCCAAAATTTAAAAGAATTTAGAAGAAAATAAGGATTTTGACAGTATGGTTGCCTATGGTAACCATATCTGCCAAAATAACAGAAAAATTTAATTACAAAAGTCAAAATTAGAAAATACATAAAATTATAAAATTAAGCTATTGCATAGCTTCTATCGTGGGCCTTGAGCGTGGAGACCGAATCCAGAAATTCCGTAACAAAAATAACCTAACACCCCCCACTCCGACCGGCACAGCGGTGATACTTTTTAGTTTTATAATTGCATAAGTTGATAAAAAATGGTGCCCTTCGGTTCGCCTATTTGAAGTCCTAATTTCATTTGGCCGAACCGTATTGTAACCGACGACAAGGTAAATGTTTTGGGTGCCGCAGGACCTATTGGGGTTGGGGGGCTGTTGGTCGAGACTCGAGGTGATGATAATATTAACGAATAAAACTAAAAATACTTTACATACACTAGGTTTAGTTTTAAAACTTTGAAAGTTAAGTAAATTTAATTTGAATTTAATACCAGTGCGTAATTAAATTTCGTAAACCTTTTAATTGTATAAATTGTGGAATAATATTACATGTTTTAAAAGAAAAGTATTTTTTTTTAAGAGCGCCTAAGTAAATACTTGTTTTTTAAAAATAATTTTTAGATTTTAGGTTATTAAGTAGCAGCCCTATTACTCCATTGCTTCACGCTCGTTAAGTAACTCGTCTGAATGTCCAAGTAACTGACCTAGTGTAAGCTCACTTACGTTTTAATGGCCGATAATCTATCATTCTAACCATACCTGTAGGTAATGTTGTGTTATGATAATGGCTGACAACTGATTTAGGTAAATATATTGTTTCTTTCATAGCCATTGTCATAAAACAAGTTGGTAATGCAGTTGGTATACCATTAATCTAGTTTCCCGTGAACATGACGCAAATTTTTTGTTCATCTATAAAACTCTTCTTTCTAACCTTCCGGAAGATTTTTTTATAACTTTGGACCAATGTGATTTCGGGCCTAACCATATCAAACAAAAAAAGACGTGTGGCACTCGGAGACTGCCGCGGTAAAGTTACTGCATAGCATTTTTTATCAACTTATGCAATTATAAAACTAAAAAGTATCACCGCTGTGGCGGTCGGAGTGGGGGGGGTGTTAGGTTATTTTCGTTACGGAATTTCTGGATTCGGTCTCCACGCTCAAGGCCCGCGATAGAAGCTATGCAATAGCTTAATTTTATAATTTTATGTATTTTCTAATTTTGACTTTTGTAATTAAATTTTACTGTTATTTTGGCAGATATGGTTACCATAGGCAATTATACTGTAAAAATCCTTATTTTCTTCTAAATTCTTTTAAATTTCAGAAATTCAAAATTGTTCGATCGTGCCTCGCCCCGAGTGTGTGGGTGTGGGTGTTAGATTATTTTCGTTACGGAATTTCTGGATTCGGTCTCCACGCTCAAGGCCCGCGATAGAAGCTATGCAATAGCTTAAAAATACACTGAGCCCACTGTTTAAAAGTTAGGCATGATTGAAAGAATTTTCGTTCAGCTGAAAGTCGTCAGTTGATATCGTAACTTTATTTTACTTTCATTAAATCCCAAACGTACGATACGGCCATATCTAAATACCTACAGATATTTCATAAAACACATTAACAAAATTATCATCCAGTGTCGGCCAGTTATCCGAATGTGTACTTTGTACTTACCCTGTTATACGATAAGGCCACCTGTACACAGCCGTGTGAGAACCGTATCTGCTGACAATGTTTGAACACATCCAGGTCGAGCAGATACGGCTGACGTCTACAAGCGGCTTTTACACAGGACGTTTGAAAATTCATAATTGGAATGTAATGATATAAAAAACCGGTCAAGTGCGAGTCGGACTCGCGCACGAAGGGTTCCGTACTATTGACTAGGTAAACAAAAATAGGCAAAATATGGCGTTTTCTGTATGGGAGCCCTTAAATATTCATTTTATTTTATTTTCAATTATTAAAGTTAAAATACAACTGAGTGTTTTGTGAATATTTCAAGTGCCTGCCTGTTGCCATTATTGATATGGAGCAAAAAAGGGCAAAAAAATCGCATTTGTTGTATGAGAGCCTCCCTTAAACATTTATTTTATTTTGTTTTTAGTATTTGTTGTTATTGCGTCAACATAAATACATAATTTGTGAAAACTTCAACTGTCTAGCTATCGCGGCTCTTCAGATACAGCCTGGTGACAGCCAGACGGACAGACAGCGAAGTCTTAGTAATAGGGTCCCGTTTTTACCCTTTGGGTACGGAACCCTAAAAAAAGTAACTTATTAAGAGTAAGAAAATAAAACTGTACTAGTTATGATATAATTAAGAATACATGTAAAATTTGTAGGTATAAAATCAAAGCGAAGCTCATCAAATAAAGAAACCCCAGACTAGTTATTAAGAAAACCATTAAGAAATCTAATCCTGGATCTTTATTCGGGGAAAAGAGCAGCTTCCAAAAGGAAAAAAAAACATAACTCGATTGTCCATACTATTGCATGTCGATATAATTTGGCCGGGTTATAAAGTTGCCACTAAAATAAAATCAACGTCGATCATTCAATCAAGGAAAGTGTAAGGTGTAATTTGTAGTTTTCTATCTATGATTAGAATACTGAACAAAAGAGTTTTTATCCAACGTGTAGAACGAACAATCCTCATACAAACCAACAGTTAGTTTGCTGACAGGGTAGTTGCAATGAAATTTTAGCAATCGTTAGATATTGCTACAGTACATGCAGGGCAGGCAGATAACACCTTGTTGGACATTAAATAAACTAGTAAAACTAGCAAAAAATCTAAATCGGAACATATCTGATATCATGCTCCTAATTTGCGTGACCAAATCGTATCACAATCGTAATTGAATAGCAGGTTTTTGACAGTTCTAGTATGGGCTAAATGTCAAAATCGTCCAAATCAATCACGATCGAACTGCGATTGGAATAGCTGAATAAGGCCCCTGGACGTGTGCGAACGTTATAAATCCAATTTACCCGAATTATGCAACCGTTTGCCTGTACCTAGGATTACAGTCGAGTTGTGTAATTTCTAGCATAGTAAGTAAGTGCTATCTCCTCTGTCCCCCATTTGTCGGCATAATGATCTAACTGGCAGATACGATACGCTATCTGTTTTGCACAGGTGTAAAATAGTTAGTTTCCTATGTTAACTGGGACCTAGATACAGCCTAGTTTACTAACAGACTCGTATATTAAAACGCTGTAGTGTTGTTTTTTTTTTAATGTAGACAATCACATTGATTGTTTAGATCCCAAATTAACTAACTGTTTATAGCTCTTGTTTTGTGAAAATCAGAAACAACAAGGGAACAGACAACAGCTTAACTTAAAGTTGAAAATCAATTTAATTATTTTAAACTTTTTCGGTAGGTTGACCTGCCGTTGTCTGTATAAACACATAACCCGAGAAAATATAGAAAAATACTTTTCCTGGAGTTGCCGTATTAGTAAAACTCACCTAAAGCGGAAGAAAGAGATAGAAAAAATAATATATTTAATAAACATATTGTATCACGATGATACAAAAGTTGTATCCAAACAATGTCAGCAACTTGACCTATATGTTTAGAATTATCCACTTTAGCTTGCTGAAGCGTTTTGTGTAGAAGTTTTGAGTATACATGATAATTTTAACTAATCAGTAAACTCCGTCACATATAGTCCAAGAAATCAAACTTTGCTATTTATGTAACTGTAAACACAATGGCATAGCTTGTCTACAGTAATTCAAATATTAGGTGTTAAAGTATGAAATTGCCGTTTTGTATGGACGAAATCGAGAAAAGTCATTTTTCCATACTAACAATTTTTATGTTTTTTTAAAAACGCCTGAACCGTTTTCGATGCAATTAAAGGTGAAATTTAGATGGTTATAAAGCTACGCATTATAGTATTTAAATTTCTGAAAATCAAAGTATATAATACAAATATACTTAATTGAAGCAAGAAGATCAGCTGACACATTGTAAGGGGTCTTTATAAGGACTTCCTTTGAAGTAATAGGTACTAGTATTGCATTTTTTTTTTAGTCAATAGTTACTTTATTTAGTTTTTGATACAATACAAAAAGAATTACGCAATAATACGACTATACTTAAGAGCTACAAATAAAATAAAAAGTGGGAAAATAATCGGCAATTTCATACTTTAACCCCTATTACATATTCAACATGAGACACACAATCTCCGCAGTTTGACGGGACATGCCTTCAGGAATAGCTTATCTGTTCTAGAATATTCTGGCCAATGTTTCGCTTGGAAGCCCTCCAGAGCTGGTACAGTAAATTTAGGGTTACTAGTATTGAGTTTAGATTTACCAAAGATTAAGTGGATTACCTACGTTCCGGACCACAAAGCAAAGGGAAGGGGGCAAGAGGAATTTGCACATAATGGTATGCATACATACATACATGCGTTACCTAAAGCTATCATAGTATGTAACAGATTAGAGATTTTCGAATGATAACAGAACTCTTTGGAATAAGTATATCAATCAAATAAAATGGATTTGCATGCGCATAAAATTAAAATCACAAATCAAGCTAGTTCAAAGTAAGGAAGGAGGCAGAAATTCTAAATAAGTAGAAATCACACAAAACCGAGTAAATAAATAGAAAAAAGGTAAAACTTAATAAAACACAGCATGAAGTGTAAAAACAATAGTGATTTGGTGTATTTGCGATTTTTTTTATTCCACCATCTATGTTTTTTCCGTACTTTATCCAGGATAAAAAAATATAAATCCGCTGTGCAACGCCAGATAAGATTATATTAAGACGCTGACATGAGCCAAATTCAGCTCAATGAAGATTGTTTTGCTTTAAGCCTATGGCCCGTATTGTTGCCAAATTCTATGTAGTTGTAGTTGATCATATTTTTGACCAGGTGGTTGTTTCCAAAACACGATTCTAAAAACTTTTCTCGATAGAAAATAATCTCTAAGTAGCCTCTGAAAATACATAAATTACCATTTTTCTCAGCAGTCCGTATAAAAATGATAATAAAATTTTGCTATATTGTATATTACATGTTGCTTAAGCAAATGGCTGATTTAGATTTTTAATAAAATGGCAATTTTAAATTGCACAACGAATTTTGTTGTTTGGCACCTAGGCCCTTCTATTCCATGCGCTTTTTCTCTGTCACTCCTACGGGAATCGACAGTGATAGCTGCGGCGCGTTCCAAAGAAATTCAAAGACGAATAAATTTGTGGGCGTGTTTATTGCTCAAGGTCATCGGCTGCAGTCAGCGTCTTAAGCTTGGTTGGTTTAGTTTAGATTGGTGACCCTAATTTTTTTAAACCTTTGTTTTAGCAGACAACATAGACCCTAAATGCATTTAAAACCTCAAAAAGCATCCACTAAGACGGCAATAGGCCAAAAGGCAAATCGCCTATCCGTCGATGCACGAGCCTCCACCTTATCACTGATAATAATCGCCGATAAAAGCGAAATGTGCGAAAGTCACGATCTTCAGGAATGAATGAATGGCCTGATGATCTTTAAGAAGGAAGATAAACTGTCCTCTTTACGAAAATAATTGAGTGAAATGAAACGCAAGGCGGGTTTCACTTACACGAGTTTGCATAAGCTGCCATGGTATTTCTACCTATAAACACACACAGTTATCAAGAAAGAAATTTTGATAAATCTATAAGCGGTTACAGTTCCTAATAGTAGATGTCGAAAGGTACTGGAAAATAAAAAAACTATCCCCGTCCTTTCTCTTCCTATGGGTGTCGTAAGAGACGACTAATGCAGTAACACCAGAAGAAGAGGGACAGCAGCGTCATTGACCATTAGTAAACTGGCAATCATTGATTTGCCATATTTATATCAAAACAAATATTATTGTCATTAAACTAAACACTAACATGAAGCCTAAAAAAGACATTCATATTTTATTACACAAATTATTAAACGTCTTGGATAAATCTTGTTTTCTAAGCTTTATTAGTCGAAGACAAAGCGGACCTAAGATAGAGCCCTGAGAAGCCCTTTATCTTCAAGGGTTGAGATATCTAAGCGCGTTATATGAACAAAAGGCTAAGAGCTACTTTAATAAAGCCGAGTAAGGTTGTTCTTGCTCAAGCGAAATGATGCAGAAAAATTGGTAAGATCAATTCTTTACGGCTGAAGTTGACTCAACTGCAAAAAGATGATTTTTTAAGCCCAAATAACATAAAAATACAGAGTAAGACATGCAAAAGAGGTTATGTAATCGATGCGTACCTATTTTTTTCTCAGTGGGTAGGAGGAACTACTTATAACTTCTAAGTAATAATTATTCAATTTATATCAAATACCTGCTCGTTCTATAGTCTTATATAAAAAAAAATTACTCATGAAGGCGCAAAAGACAATTTGAAAGAAATAAAGCTCTCATGGATTTAATGAAATCAATACCGATCACTCTATAATTTTAGGTCACTAACAAGATCACTCACACACTAGATTCCTAATTCAAACTTCCACCCCTTCAAGGATGATTTTTGGGATAAAAAGTTCTAAAAACTACATAGTTCTATACCATTTCATCAGTACAAATGGATTTAGCTATCTTATCATCTTGAGGTAACAGTCAACTGTTTGTATGTTATCTCTCCAAACGGACAAACACACCTTCTAATTTATAATATGGTATGTGTGAATGTGACAATATGGTGCGACTTAAGAGCTAAAAGATCTAAATATCCTGGCGGGAAATCTTATTGTCCTACATGTTGGCAAGTATCCAAGATGGTTGCCGCCATTTTAATTAAATCTTTATTATTATGGCGTGTTTTATGGGAACACACAATATTATGTTAGTATTGCCTAATATACGAACCATTTCGTGTTTTAGTAAGAGAATAAGAAAATTTACAACTTGACGCATAGTTTTATACAATTTTACTACTAACACATTTAAAATCATTGGATTAATTTCGAACTAAGTTCCTAAGGTTTTGGCTCCTGTAAAATAGTCAATTTATTAGTCGTCTTTGGCATGTTAAATATAAAAGCAGCTAAAGTTATAAAACATCAGGATTAACGAGAAGGCTGAATATTCGCATGGTAACTTATTTACCAATTTTGTTTTTTGAGCCAGCAAATTAAACTCACTTCTGAAAAATAACAACAATATTATTTCAGTCATGAAGACGAAAAACACAATACAAAAGAAAATAAAGCTTTTGTGGATTTAATAAAATCTACAATTCAAAGTTCACAGACATGACTGACATTTGTATAAGTATCTGGAGATATTAGATTTCTTTGCGAACGAAAATTTTATAAAATATACAAAGTCGTTCGTTTCATACGTTGATATAACTTTTCAACCGACTATAGACGAGAAAGTTCAACACATATTGCTTTTTTGTGTCCGTGACAACAATGGTGCGTTTTTTTTTTCATTTCACATATTATATTAGACGACCATTTGGATCAGCGGTAGTAAACGCTGCTTCTGAGCTATGGGTCGCGGGTTCGATCCCCGGACAGTACAAATATTTGTGCACATGAACATGTCTGTTTGTACTGGTCTGGGTGTTTTCTTTGTATTATAGGTAAGTATGTACAAAAAAAAAGTATTTATGTAAGTTTATCGGTTGTCTAGTACACCATACGACAGGGTACTTAAAGTAGCTTAATTTGGGACTAGATGGCTCTGTGTGGTCCAGTGAGGCATGTCTTAAATATTTATTATTTATTATTATATTAAAGCATCGCATATTACTGATACTGACTACTCTTTATATACTGATATTATAAGTGCAATTAAGTTGCTAAAATATCAAATAAAGTACTATATATTAAAGTTGTTTTTAGTGACGCCTAGAACACCGACCCGAAAGAAAAGAGAGAATGTATCTTGTGGACTGGAACAACACTACGCAAATATTATGATCCAATAAAAGTACAGACAACGGCACGTCAACCTACCAAAAAAGTTAAAGGTCATTGAATTGATTTTCAACTTTAAGTCCAACAAGTAGATATCAATATCAATTTAGAAATTTTGACGTTTTGTACCTACTTAACCCCAATATTTTTTACAAAACTTACAAAGTAAATTAACTATAACTTGCTTGCTGACGAGCATATTATGAGAAATTATAAATGGAACTCCAAGAAATACAATGTTGTGCATTCTTGTTGAAATGAGGTCGATTAAAATTTCTCATTCGCTAAAACATAAAATATTCTGGTTTGCAGAATGAAAATCGTAAACGTTTAATAAAATCGTATGAACCGAATTTACGATGCTCGATTAAAAACCTTAAAATATTAAACAATTCGCTTGACTAAATTTGTGTCAAACGAAAAAGAAAATTCTCCGTGTGTTTTATTTTATTAATAACACGTCATAGCGTTATTAGGGGACGTCCACAAGTTACGTCACACATTAAAGGTCTTACTTTTTGTGACATTGGGCAAAATAGTATGGGAATTTTCGTAAAAATGTGTGACAAGGGGGGAGGGTCTGAAAATCTCAAAAATCTCGTAACGTAATTTATGGATTGGACGGGGTTCCATAGTTATTGTTAGTCTTAATTCATTCTAGGATTTTAATTATTCGTTAACATAATTTTTCTTTGAAATTAATATTTATAAATTTTAAAAGACCTATTAAAAACGGTTTTATTACTACCCGCCGATTAATGAAATGAATTCAGAAAATCACTCAGTTTTTTTATAAGGGTCTGGGTATGGTTTTTATTGCGAGTTTTTGATGGTGCATGGCGGACGTCGATAAATGTTTGTTAGGCATCGACTCAAAGTTACATGTTTTTTTTAATTCAATTACAATTTCTTGCTGATGATAATTATTTTGCTTAGGGTCTCCATTTTATTGGTATTTATACCATTTTTTATCTACAGTTTTTACTTCGTATAACGTTAACCTTAATACTGCAATGAGTCTACTTTAGTTGTCCGACTACCGTAAAGGTCTATCGCGAAATGAGCAAATAACTGTGAACCGTTATTTTTCAACGCGTAATTAACCCGCAATCTTTGTTGAAACTAGTTACAACCACTACATCTAGGTCTATCTTAGATAATAAATCCTTCTTTAACTAAGCTCTTTGCAAACTGGTCTAGTTCTGCTCAAGTTCTCGCATGAGTCATGGCACAGTGCGGTTAATCGATTAAAAGAACATAGGTTGTAGTTTTTTTTCTGCGATATAGTAACCTGAGAAAGAAACAGTACACCATTCATGGTCTTTGACATCTGACCCAGTTCGAGTTCATTATTTGGACAGAGATAATATAACCAAAGAGTTTTTTTGAAAGGCTAGTTTGGTCTACTTTTTTTTAGTTTGGAAATACAATGGCAGTTCCAAATTCAAAAAATGTGTTCGAGAATAGATGATACAAACTAGAGAGTGTATTTTATTGAGAGGCTGGTTAGTTGTACTTTTTAATAACGAGTGTCTGTGGTATGTCTATTAAAAAAATGCTTGCTTTATTAAATTACAGTACTTTTATTTCATTATAACATTTAAAAAAAATGCTTGCTTTAAAAACTTACATTAGTTTTTTTTTCTATTACAACATTACAAAATGTTCTTACCCCGCCAAATGGTTGCCATATCATAGAATCGTGTCTCCTCTTACCAAAAAATATTATTATTATACACAGTTACTTTACACAGAGTAATTAATCCAATTATAGTGTATTTTAACGATTCTTATTTCGCACAGTTAATATGGTAATCAAAACGACTTTAAAGAAAATGTCGAAAAATTATTTAAATATTTTGTAAATACTTCTTTGTAAGACTATAAAATTACGCAAATAAAACTCACACCTATTTAACTAGCATTAACGTTTAGATTACTTTAGTAAATCATCATCATCATCTCGGCAAAATGACGCCCACAGCTTAAAATTGGTGAATATGACAAGAGAATACAACATTGTGTTTACGGTGAACTTGCAGACCTTCGTTTAAAATGTATTTGCAGTACCTAAAAAAAAATTGCATTTCTTAAGCAATAACCTCCAGACAAAGCATTGCTTGGAATACTAAGAACTTGGTTTAAAGGAATTTCTTTAAAGCTTTAAACTTGTTTAAACGCTCATTAAGAAATAACTATTCAAGCTTTAAAATTATTTTGTAAAGCTTAGGCCAATCACCTATGCTGCCTAGGAAGAGTGTAAATTTATGTCAAGATCTCAATTTTCACCTAATAGTAATAGTAGTTTGATGTGTTTGAAGTTTATTTTTTACTATATTAAAATATGTAAATATCTACTTTAGCTCCTACACAATTTTTTTTTCTGGGAAAAATTGAGTACCGCATCTATCCGGCACAAAAGCTATTAAATTTTTTATCATTCAGATTTATGAAACTAAAACATTGTCAAACTGATATAGAATAGATGGATGGACAATAATACATTGGTTTTATTAGAAGGCTGAAGGAAAGTGCGACGCATTAATATTTACCTGCGCGAAAAAATATACATATAAATGAGAATATATTCTGTAGGAGAACTTTAACATACAAGGTTCGAAGATTTGCGCTGAAGTAGCAATGCGCGGGACACATACTAAGAAATCTTCGGTGTGTCGACGAATTTATTTAGGTACGAGTGCCACCTGAGGCAGTGACATGCATACCATATACGCCAATAGGCACTGTATACCCAGCCTAGTATGTTTTACTAAATAAAATACTGATCCCTGCATTACTCCTACAGTTAAGTTTTTTAAAACGTAGGTACTGCATGGGCCAGAATTGCTGTCACGTCCCTGACCTTAGGCAATAAACAATTATTTTTGAGTAATTGTATTTTTATATGTAATTTAGTAGCTAAAAGAATACTTTTAAAAATGAGAAGATAGCCGCTGGAGCGCAAAGGTTCTGAAATGGCGACAACACCGAACGATGTGTTTACCAAGTGGAATCTGCTCAACTTCGCCTACAGGCTTTGGATGCTGGTAGCGTGGGACTGATCGTCGTGAAGATCCTTAAGGCTTTGGCCCAGCATTAGGCTTCGCTTGGCTGAGGTACCATTCATTTTCAAATTAATACAGAATGGCCATCTACGGTCTCCTAGTAGTCCACCCTGGGCAACGGCATCTTTGGTTTTTCTAACCTATGATGACGGCTAACAGATCCCTCTTCGGTGGTAGGCTTCGTAAGAGGCTGCCTGGAAGCTACTACACTCCTGCCGAAGTCCAGCGCCAAACAGTTTCTGTGATCCGCTGGTGTGTGGGAGAACCATTACCTCTGGGTAAGCTCGCTCCATCTTAGGCTTCTTCTTAACCGTATGTAGCCAAGAGCAAGCCCATTGTTTATATAAAAAAAAACACTGGTTTTTGCTAGTTTATAAAAAGAAAACACTAAGCATATGAAGCACTAACCTAAACTATTTCTACTTAGGCGTTTGATTGAGATTTGTCTTTCGTTAGTTTGTAGGTTGGTTCAAAATAAACGAGAAAGTGATTCTGTCTAATTAGTCTGTCTGTTACACTTTCGCGACAAAACCACTGAAGCGATTTCAATAATATTTGGCAAGGAGAAAGTTTGAAACTAGATTTATGAATGCAATTGGCAGATGCATAGTTATATTTCATAGCAGCACGCAAGGGTGGTGGGCCACGATACTGAAAAAGTAGTTTTTAAAAAGGAAGAATAACAGGAATTTTAGTGAGTCAATTAATTAATTTTTACATAATAGTACCACATGTAAACATCTCTTTAAACTGCTAATGATGAATGGAATAAGAAATTACGGTACTCGACGGCCATTAATTAATCTTAGTGTGAATTTGAACGGAACAGGCCGGCGGACTGACCAAATGACCTTTCAAACGTCAATTATCGACTACCGCTATATTATATTTAGTTAAAGTTAAGCCTAAGTAATGTAATTTGTGTATCACTGCAGGGACCGGAAAACCACTTTTTAAGAGCAACTTTATTATAAAGCCTATAAAAAAGGTTACCCATGTGATAGGGTTACCCGTGTGATAGGGTTACCCATTTGATAGGGTTACCCATGTGATAGGGTTACCCATGTGATAGGGTTATACCCATGTGATAGCGGTTACCTTTGATTGTGTTAGCTTATTAGTTCGGTAACCCTTTAAATAAGGTTTAACCGCTTACCACAAATTATGGGTTGCGCATAGAAATTAAAATAGCCTAAAACCAGCATTCCAAAACACTTTATAGGGTAAACCTATTAAGGGATTTTCAGTATTGGTAAGCGCTTACCAGGATTAATCGTATTGTTTGGTTTAGCATGTCGTCGGGGTAAGCCCGTTGATAAGCTCACCTTTCGGATGGAGTTTTTAAAAACAAGCCTATTAAAATGACGACCTCCGTGGCGGAGTGGCGTACACACCGGCTTTCGAGGTGTCGCCTGCCCCGAGTTCCCGGGTTCGATTCCCGGACGGGTTAATGTAGAAAAAATGTGTTTTTCTACATTTTCTCGGGTCTGGGTGTTTGTCGTACCTTCGTTGTTTCTGGTTTCCAAAATACGAATGCTTTAAATAGTTATTCAAATTGGGGATCAGAACAATGTATGTGATGTTGTCCAAATTAAAAAATAAATAAATTAAAAACCCGAACAAATACCCCTATAATCCCTCAACCCCCAGGAGGTACTCGGGTGCCACGATAACAATTGATTTCAATTGTGTCTGGAATAACTCACGATCGAGGGATTAAGGTAAGCGGTTACGGTCCCTGATCACTAGATGCCCCACCGATCTACTGGTTTAAATACCTGACCAAGATCGTAGTCGTGGTCCTAGGTTCGATCAACGCTACGGGCAACAAGTTTCGAATTTTCGAACATTGCTCGGGTTTGTGATCACCAACCCGTCAGCGTGGTGGTTATGCCTTCCTGTACTAATCATTGCTGTAGTAGCTTGAATTCAATGACGGGGTCATTTTTCCTTCAATACGGGATGATTATAGACTGTTACTTACTTTCATATTCAGAAAAATGAACGGTTTACGTGCATGGGATAGATACAAACTCTAACGGCCGGTCCTAATAACCTATCTATCTTCAGTTTTGGCATATCGGAGATAGAAAACAACTTCTGTCTTTGTTTCTCTGGACGGCAAAATCAGAAATAGAAACTGTTTCCTATCTCAGAAACAAAAAATTTCACCGCGTACAAAGTATCGGATACTAGCTAGTGAACAATAAACTGACGTTATACTTGTTTCTAAGCAATTTATAAAGTACGAATTAACAAAAAGGTTTTGCCTAGAAAAGGACCGTCTAAAAAATTATAAAAATTTCAGACACCATTCATGCTATAATTAAATTTAATACTAATGCAGTCTCGTCGGCTTCGCAAAGTGCATACAGCGGACAAACAATTTTATGCCAAAGAAACCTCGACAGCGGCACGGGACTTTTCGAAAAACTCAAATTACTCTGAATAACTCGCGAATCGCAGCGACGAAATTATTCGAAGTTTCTTCACGTTAGCGAGTTTTTGTCATAATGTTCTGGAGTTATTTTCAAAGGGAATCTATTTAGTTGATGGATAATAAATCCCATAGGTATAGGAGTTTTTGTCATAATGTTCTAGTGCTATTTTCAAAAGGATCTAATGCAGTCGATGCTTATCTATGGAATAATAAGCTGCTTAAGTAATACCACCTACCATCATCAGTTTATATCAGTTTACTAATTGATATAGACCACTCCAATAGGAAGATATTCCTATAATCGCCAAGCTTGGCAGGCTGGTTGGCAATCGTAGTTGGGCCAATGGTGGGGAGAAGGTATTGCTGTCCATCTTCTTCTGGCAGTACTTCTTTAATCGCTTCTCACGACACCCACGGAACATGGGACAAGGTTAGAAAGGTGATGTAGGCGGGGCAGGCGCGCCACATAGGTTATGAGCAAATGCTTGTAAGTGAGCGCTGTGATTGGTTTCTTGCGACGCTATTGGTCGCGAGACGTCAAAAGAATTCGGTTGATTGGCGTTCTTTGAAGTCGTTTATGTGTGTAACGGGGCGCAAGCGGCGCCATTGGTTCTCTTATAAATGGCGCATGACAGCCTTTTTAACCTTATGTTCTGTGTCGACACCCATAGGTAGACATTACCACATGACACTATAACTACAGGATACGAGTTCACCAATTCTTAAACAGCCTGTAAACATAGATTGACGATTAATTTGACACAATTTCCATACAAAATATTTAAAAAAAGTAAAGTAACAGCCTATAATCATCCCACTGCAGGGAAAAGGCCTCCATCATTGAATTCAAGTTACCACTGCAATGATGGGAACTGGCTTAATCACCACGCTTGCCAAATGCGGGTTGGTGATCACAAATCCGAGCAACGTTCGAAAATTCGAAACTTTTTGTTGCCCGACCCGGGGATCGAACCTGGGACCCCGAGATCTTGGCCCGGTATTTAAACCACTAGACCAAGGGGCGTTACAGGGCATACAAAATATGTCAAATAATATTTTAAACGCTGTTTAAAACTTAAACGTCTGTTGGGTGAACTCTACCCTTAAGGTTTAAGCTATCCTGTTTAAGGTAATCATCAATATTTTTAACATCAGTATCACATTGTATTAAGTCGAGGATAACGGTGTGGGCTTCATATTGAAAAATGTATCTTATTTATACTTGTACTAGATTTTAAATGTAATTGTGTAAGCTGTTTGTTATCCCTAATAAATAAAATTAAAAAAAATAACGTCTGACAATCAAAAACCTAAAACATTAACATGCAATGAGGAAGTCAATATCATTCTTCGCGAATTGACATCTAAGAATATTCCTTGTCAATTCGCTATTGCTTAGACTAGATTCAAAGCAGTGATAGGGTATTGGCTTTCTGATATTTGAACTCTTGTCTGATTCACGGCCATGCAGATACCTACCTTAACATTGTATATTTAACACAAAGTTTATACAGAGTACATAATTATAAACAAAACAAGATTGACGTTATAATGGCTCAAGCTTTTAAATCAATGGTTTTGAAGCCATCTGAACAAACTTTAATGTAGGCTTCCAGGCTAAATCAACATAAAATATGTCTAGTCGTCTTTCGCTCAGGTAGAGCGCTTAAAGTGCTCATCCGTCGCTAAGAGCTTATGAGCTTTTAAAGCAAAATGAGTGAAAGTTTAAGTAAACTGCAAAACTTAAACATTGCTCTAAGAGACGCATTATTAGTGGTAAAGAAATCTTCATCAACATAAAAGTGATAGTCATAGTGTAGAGACGACGCTTTTATCTGAATTCATATACCTAAGAAAACTGCTGGGTACTTATACGACTCGAGGTCCTTGAAACGGTAGACATAATAAATAATTAAAAAAAAACTTTCTATGAGCTTAATAATGTCAGAAAAAATGCGAACACAGTTTATTAAAATAATTACATAACAAAACAATTGTCATGATTTTATCTAATAGCTTATTATTCATCTATATATATAAAAATGAAAACTGATTTAGTGACTGACTGACTGACATATCAACGCACAGCCCAAACTACTGGGATTTAAAATCTGAAAATTTTCACCGTGCTTCCTTTTATAGTGTAGGTGAGCACTAAGAAAGGAATTTTGGAAATTCCGCCTCTAAGGGGGTTAAAAGGGCCCCATAAGTTTGTATGAAACTCCCTCAGTTTTGAAGCTATGTCGATGAAAATTGGTATCCAGCTACATGATTAGAAATTAAGAATGACGTCTTTTAGGATTTTTGAAAATTTAATCTTTAAGGGGATAAAAATTGGGGGCAAAGGTTGTTCGGTTCCGCGTCATATCCATACTCTTTACATATTTGTACTCTCAGACTTTACTTAGTTTGTTATGACATTCAATGTGTCAATCAGAAAATAAATAGGTAATTTCTTACAAACAGAATGGTATTATTTTAGAATTTAATAATTGGCGCCGAAATGGATGAATTAACTAAATTAAAACGTGTGGAACTTTAATAAAAGGCTGCATTACAAAATTCTGCATCCAGATACAAACCCAACGAGAAATTTCTGATTATGAATTGAAATAAGTGAGTGACCAGTTGGTGACCAGTGACAAATGAACAAAATTACCAAGAATAATTTGGAAGAGATACGACTACAAATAATATTACTGATGACCCACAGTTGGAATCTGAGATTGAAGAAAAAAATAACCTTCAGGATATTACAACACAGCTTAAACTAAAACTGCAGAGTTTCAATTCGATAGCACGCAACAATTCCATGTATGCAGAAGGTACTGAGGAGCAAAGGTCGGTCACAAACAAATCTAAGGACATCTAAATTGAACTCAGTACCATTAGACAAGGACGAAACATTCAAAAACATCATTAAACGGTTGTATACTTACTTAAAACTGAACAGATGTGATGATATTATCGATACAAGGAAATACAAGTTTCTGACATCTTTGAGCCCAGAATTACATCATAAAACGTATTATATTATATTTATGTACTCCACGGGATCCTTGTGAGTTAGAATTTGAGGAGTTAGTTAAAATTCAGTTAGTAAATTATCAACAACTCAAAATTGGACAGATTATGAAGATTTAACAATGGTGTTTGACGGAACTCTTGTTTGCATATCAAACTATAAAGCTCAATTAGTGCTTCAAGAAAATGTGACACCAATTTCCATTTAGCCGCGACGTATTCCATACACTTTTAAAACATGAAAATAAAACGCTGAGAAAAAAAATCACCTCACTTCATAATTCCGTGTTGTTTAACTTAGGATTAGCTACCACCACCCACCCACTAATTACCAAGCAGCAGTAATTAATGATGTTTTGCTGACATCATTTGAAGTTGAAAAAATATAACAATGTATAGACACAGTGGTCAGTACAGACGAATCAGTTCTCTATCCTGTCAAGTTTCTGAACACTATTTATCCTACTGATCATCCTTTACCATTCATGCCTCGAACCCACATCCCACATGAAAGTTTTGTGAAACTACGTCAGCTTTTTGGTATAAATTTTGTGAAGTTATAAGGATTTTTTTATAATTTAATATTTGAGGGGGTGAAAGCGGTGGAAAATTGTGTGGTTAATTATTTGTGTTTAACATCATATTGAGGTACTTGAAACTTCGTCTATCGATCATGAAGGGAGAATGACATAGGACTGCCTTTTCCAGAGCTCTATATCGATGCTGGTACTACACCGTCTAGCGGCCGGTCCTAATAACCTATCTATCTTCAGTTTTGGTATATCGGAGATAGAAAACAACTTCTGTCTTTATTTCTCTGGACGGAAAAATCAGAGATAGAAACTGTTTCCTATCTCCGAAATGTCAAAACTGGCGATAGATGGATTATTGGGACCGGCCGTAAGTCGTCGTCCACCTAGATGTCCGATCTAGGTCCAGGTTATACAAACGTAGGATGCAAGCAAATTGTCTTTGTAAAATCGCCTTTTAAACGCTTATGGATCGAGAAAAATTGATTTACCTACTTGTTTGGAAATTAATAATGTGGTATTTTACACAGGACCACTTCTTCCAGGGCTCTACGCCAGTGTTGACCATATTCGAATAAAGCCTTGCAAGCTGCTTTGAATGTTTTGATGTACTACAGTATTGACAGTTTTTAAATTTTCAAATGATATTGTACTTTAGATTTCATGTAAATGCAAACAGATGTGGTGTGAGCTCGCTTGAACCACGGTACGCTAGGAGAACCAACACCGGATCCCTAAAACGATAGTTTAAATCGGCCCCTTTCATCCAACTATTGTATCAACGGGCCCCGAACGACGTATCGGCTCCCACTAAGTGCCCACCACCACCTCGCCCGAGATGGGCACCCTCGGCACCGTAGGCAAAGGAAGTGGAGGAAAAGAGTGGAGGAGAGGGGGGTGAGTCGAGACGAAACCCACGCGCGCGAAGCCGCGGGCATCAGCTAGTTATTCATAAGAGACAAGGTCTCAGACATATCAATATTAAAGACATATTACGGACAACAAATCGGTAGTATTTCATTCAATATGACCTTTACCGTGCCTTTACCGATGGACACTATTTACTCGTGTGACTATACTACCGATATTCACACACACACACTCTCACACTCACACATTCCTTTATGTTGATTTAAGAATTTCATTGTTGAATATCTAAATTTTAATTTACTTTTAAAATTAAAGAAAAAACATAAAATATATATATTTAAACATAGCATAAACTTACCTGAGTCCTGCAAGTCCGGTGGAGGGTGCTAACGACTGTCATACAGTTTTAAAAAAACTAGCACAGGCGTTAACTTTCAACCGTATTATTATGTCGCCAAATACCCTGTACCTATTTTTAAGATACCAGATGTAGCAATTTGTACAAATAAACTTTATTTATTTATTGCTAGCGGACCCGACAGACGTTGTCCTGTCTTATCTATGAATATTGATTACGAAATGGTTGAATAAAAAAAAGTTGCTAATTGTTTATTTTTTTCTGGCGTGTATAAAAATAGTTTTGTTCATATTCCGACACGGTAACAGGCGACATATTACTGGCCATGTGCAAAATTCAGTTTTTTACCCCCTATTTGACGATATTTGCAGCACGCATTCTGTCAATGTTATGTCAAACGCCATACATTAAAAAGTTTAGTTTGTCCAAAAGAGATAAGGTTACATTACAAATAATTTAGTATGGTGATTAAGTTTTCATAAATTTTCTAATTTACCGCGCAATTTTCTTATTTTTTTCTTTCATAAGAACATTCTCCTGACAATACAAACAAAACAAAAAAAGAATTAGCGAAATCGGTCCAGCCGTTCACGCGTGATACGACGACCAAGGGAAATAGGGATTCATTTTTATCTAGATAGATTTATTTATTATTTATAGATACTTTGGTAATGTTAGGTAAAGAGGTTGACTCTACCTAACTGCAGCATTCATTGTTAGTAAACATAGATTGATAAATGAATGTACATACCAATCATGTTTTTTTAGATTAATTGTCATTGAAACGTATGGGTGCTATTTGAATGAAATAATTTATTTTTTATTTATTCCAGGACTCTTTGCATTTAATCTTGAGTCAAATCACCGCGCCTCTACACCATAGAGCTGATTATGTTTCGTATCAGAAAATGGACATTGTTTTCGCAACAAGTTGCACAGCCTTAGAGCTTAGCAATGTCGCCACATAGCAGAAATACCTTTGCGTATTTAACAGTAGTCTCTGTTTGGTATCAACCATTTTCTATAAATTGAAGTTAGTTACCTAAGGATTAAGTTACACTCGTTTCAGGATACGATTGAGCCCATACTTGGAATTATTTTGTACTAATGGATCTTTAAGTGAAAGAAAAGGGTTATTTTTTTGGCAAAAGATCTGATTATGACTTTTCAATGTCCTTGTTTTGTATATCAAAATAATTCGTAATAAGCACTTATTATGCTTTAAAAACTAATAGGATATTTTTCTACAAAGTATTATTTAAATTAGGCAATATGTCTGTTATCAGAATTTTAGTGAAAATACCTATTTCGCGCCCCGTTGGCCTAGTGGTTTAAATACCGGGCCAAGATCTCGGGGTCCCAGGTTCGAATCCCGGGTCGGGCAACGAACGTTGCTCGGGTTTGTGATCACCAACCTGCATTTGGCAAGCGTGGTGATTATGCCAGTACACCCATCATTGTTGTGGTAACATGAATTCAATGATGGAGGCCTTTTCCCTGCAGTGGGATGATTATAGGCTGTTACTTTACTTTACTTTACCTATCTTTTGGAACACGAGTCACAAAATCATTAATTTTGTTGTTTAGGGATGTGCCCATAACTTGTTGTTCAGTGGTATTCAATTACATATTCAATTGCTATATTGTTTAGTTCCTCTTTGGATGAGTGCTGCTAAATTATTGCAATATACCATCCGACCATTACTATTCACTGGGCTTTTCATGGGACTATTTCGCTAAATGCGGTGATGATTTTAGTGTTTACGTATTTTAGGTACACACGGCGGCACATCAGACTATACATGTTGACCTTGAGACCGCCTTTATGCCGTACGTAATAAAAGCTGTTATCGCAGTTCAACTGTTTAACTTGATGTGCTGTCGATTGTACCTAACTTTATTTAATAGACTATATAATATTAAAGTGAACTTAAATAGCTTTAGTAGTATAATTAGCTTCAATGTTTATAATGGACCTGTGCCCTTTATTTCCCTTAAGAGTTTATCCTAGGATGAGTTGGTAAATAAGTAGGTATGTCATCGCTATTCTAGAAATCAGTAGCTTTTAAATAAACTGTTTAAGTTTTTAATCTAATGATGTATTTATATCCATAATCATAGTCTCAATTATGGGATTATTCTGGTATATGCTATTTTTAAACATGCCACAGCCATTATTTCATTATTGCAAATTAGCGGTAACGCTAACTAGATCTGACTTGAATTACTATAATCACGAATCAATTTCCTCTAGCTTAACTACGTATTTACAATCTGGTATACGTAAACGAATAGTGTTTTCTGTAACAAAAATCTCCTTGATATTTTATACAAAGACATAACTAAGTATCTAAGTATTTGTATTTTTAAATATAATTCAGAATTTTAATTAATAGAATTTTTGATTAACTGCTTTTCATCAACCTAACAATTATAATCCTCAAAATATAATAATTAAAAACAATTAAAGAATATGATAGATGACTGACACAAACCTTTTCGGTTTCCAACGTCTTATGAATACTCCAAACATGTTGAAAAACAATTCACATCACTAGTACACCCACTATTTCCCGAACACCGGTTCACAACACTATACTAGCCGTGTTTTCACATAAAACAAAACAAATTACCGGGAGCGAACCGAGCGAAAAGTTTAAAAACGTACACACTCGATGTTTACAAACAATCGAATTCGAAATACGAATTGTTTTGTTACGTCACTACCGATGGCTGTCAATTTGCAATTTGACAAGCCGGAACGAAGCCGATGTTTTTTTTTCACACAACACTGCGTACAGCATCAAACACGTGTAGCCCGCGCCAGCGATGCACGGCGACTGACTGGCTCCTGGTTGCAATATGCAGCTGCGTATCCCGGCTGCTTTTGTATTAATAAATTTTAGATGTCAACCGCTTTCCGCGGTGGTCGGCCGATCCCGCGTTGGCTGAATGGGACTGTGCCGCAGCAGTATTTAGAACCGATTGAGCAACTGATAAAAAAATATTGCACGCCAACTAATATGTGGTACAATCTGCGTACTTTCATTTCCTGGGTCGTTGGATTCTGATATTAATGGCTATGATTATACGTTTGAATTTTATATGCGGCACGGTTGCGTGTTTTCATAAAGCGACACGCTATGGGAACACATAATTAATTAAAAGCAACTTATGCAGGTAGGTATTATGTAATCATAAGCATAAAATATTAATGAATGAATAACCTAATTACTTCTAAATAGCAGTTGCTAGGCAGTATCAATATTGTACAGCCATAGTAAATTAAACATTTTAGCCATGATACTTAGCTTCATGTCATACAGATGTTTCTGTCCGTTTATATGTCAACTGGCATTTACTACATGTCAATAGACACTAACACTAGGATCTGATAAAATGTATTTTAAACTTCGGTCCGACTTTGAATGTGTTTACATCTAATTTTTCATTATACAACGTGTTCCTTTTAATATCCCAAAACTCTAAGGTTATGTTCTAAGTAAATATAATATAAAACGCCCTAGAACATGTGGTTCAAAAATCAATAGTTTCGATATATCATAAATTTTTGTTAAAGTTGTTAAAAACTGTGACTAACACTAAAGTGTAGTAGTAAAGTAGCGGGAGAGCGTAACTTGTAAAAAACATTGACGTGTGTGGGTGTTTCATTGATAAGTAGGTACGAGTAAATCGTTTTTATTCAAAAGTTCATTCATAACAAGGTAAGGGTGTTTTACATAAACAGTCGTGACTTTTTAGAATTATTTTGTATAAAAAAATTAAACAAAAATATATTAATAATTGAAAAATAATTCATATGCAATTTGATTCTTTACCATGGTCTGTTTAATACCCTAGAGTTATGGGATATCAAAAGGAACACGTTGTATATCTGCCCAAAAACGAATGAAATGGCACAAACGACCGCCCCAATTCCTTACCCGATAGTCCCGGGGCACTCCTTTGACCCAGTTTCATCTTTAGAACGACAACCCCACCTGACTTCCCAATTGGATTTGGAGATTCTGACAAATAAGAACCTGTCGAGATGATGTCAGCTTGGCTTTGCATTTTTATATCATTTTTGGAGATGCTTATTACGCGGCTTCCGCATTTCGCACTTCCAAATTGTGCTTGACATGCTTTGAGACATGAGCTACTACAGATCAAACCACAGGTTCAAACAGAGACAGAAAACGACTTTTTTTGAAGTTGGTTAAAAAGAAATAAAACCTTTATACTCGTATTATACTTTAAAGCATGATATAGACTCTTTCTGACTTTATTAAACCCATGTATGGAAAAAAGGCAACGTTTGAAACCTGAGGTTTCCATTTTACTTCAAACATAAAGATTTATGTAAAATTATTCGGAAGAAACGAATAATGCCTGCGTTGTATTTGAGGTTCCACTTACAAGGAAATGGGCGGGCTTTGTTGGCTTACCGTCAGGTAGGATTTGCAAGTTTTGAGCATAGGTTTGCTTACCTGAAAAAGAAAAATATTTTTAGCGATAACACTGGCTGAACATAAGATTATTTTTACTTAAGTTTTTACTTTAACACATGTGGTGTTTTACTACAATTAGTTACTTATATCATGTCATGTCTAATCGGAAGGATAAGCGCCAATTTATCGAATTAAGTAGCGTCTTGTATTATTTCGGTCAAACTGTAAAAATAAAAACCAACGTATTTTACATAAAATTTGTGGGTACGAGCAAAAAGCATGTAAAATGCAATTATTTTAGACTTCTCACTGTGGAAAAATTGGAATCATTCATTTATACAAGCAATTTTGGAGCCATCTGTAATTCGATTTGCTTTCGCCACCCTAATAAAAGACATGTAATTCAAAAGCATTGTGTCAAGAAACGTTAGCAACCTTACTTATTCTTACTTTATTATAATGTTACTAGCGGACAACGCGTATCGCCTCCGAATAATAGAATTTAATTCGTCTTCCTAAACATCAAACAATGTCTTCAAATATGGCGTGGTTGGAAAAAATCACGAAGAAATAAAAGAAATTTAATTTTAACTTTCCAACGTTTATAATACTTATATACTATTCCCGACGAAGACACCAAAAACACCAAAATCGGTTCAGCCGTTCTCGAGTTATAAGTTTTTTTAAATATAAATAATGGGCTTGCTCTTGACTACATACTTAACTACTCGTATACGGTTAAGAAGAACTTAGAGGTACTAATTCTCCCACACACCAGTGGAACACAGAGGCTCTGTTTGGCGCTGGACTCCGGCAGGAGGGTGGTAGCATCCAGGCGGCCGAGAGGGATCTGTTAGCCGTCATCATTGGTTAGAAAACCAAAGATGCCGTTGCCCAGGGTGGACCACTAGGAGGTAGATCCCTCCACCCCAAAGTGGTGTAACTAACACGACTTTCTTTTATACACCGTGCAATTTTAACCACCTGCAAAACGAAGCCCACGTTATTGGACCATTATGTATAACATCTTGGCAATGTTATTTAATTTTTTTTACAATTTTTTTGTTTATTAGAATTTTGAATATCGGTTCAGCTATTTATTTTGAAACACACTGTGACGCACACAGATGTAGCTGTGTACGGTGCATTCAACCGAGACCCCGCCGCAGCAAAATAATACGTCTGGGCGCGTCACAGCGTGTTACAAATTATTTAAGGGCCTTGGTTTGCTGCCACTACCTTGTATACGAAATTTGTACTTTTGTTAAGAAAAACATGGAATTATTTACAAAAAGCTTGTGATGTTAACTCAAGAAATAAAAGAAATCCTTCTAGATTAGTACTAAGTTGTATTCCTAGATCAAAAAAAAATATAGCAAAAGTTGTCTTGCTTTGTGTGTAAAAATATATAATAAGATTCTTAGTGAAATAAAAGAATTGAACTTGAATTTATTTAAAAATAGGCTTTACAAGTGGCTTGCAATAAAAAAATATTATGATATACGACAGCTTATAGGATATTACTGATTTAAATTTGTAACGACACTAAAGGGACTGTTCATTTAATGGCGTTATACAGAGTTGTCGTTAAATGGAAAGAAGAAAAATAATAATATACATAATAAAAATAACGTATTAAATCCATGATTCCTACTTATTAGTCATGGTCAACAACAGTCTAACATGTGCAATCCCAATTTGTAAACAAAAGAACAAATTTCTTAGAAAGTTTGGTTTGCATGATGCCAACCAAACTTTCTTAGAAGTTTCAGTCGAGTTTATTACGGACTAGGATAAGAAAGCGGCAAAAGAACGTACACAGCTGGGCGATTTTCACTCATTTTGGCAACTTAAAGTGTAATTATGGATTTAGAAAATTATTTTGCTAATGATTTCCGCTTGTTAATATACCGGCCTAGATACCTTCACCACACCACCCGCACTAACACTGATTTGAGGAAGCACCTGCACCACACTAACACTGATTGAGCAAGCACTATTTCATGCGCCTTCGCTGCGCTCCGACGACAACATCTCCTGAGGATGCCACGTGAAGTGGCGAAACGCGTCAAGGTTTTTATTATATTGGTGTTGGGTACTAATAATTGCATTAACTGTACTGCATGCATTTTTGAGGGAGGGCGGGTGGTTTTCCTGCATGAAATAGTGCTTGCTCAATCAGTGTTAGTGTGGTGCAGGTGCTTCCTCAAATCAGTGTTAGTGCGGGTGGTGTGGTGAAGGTATCTAGGCCGGTATATTAACAAGCGGAAATCATTAGCAAAATAATTTTCTAAATCCATAATTAGTTATGGATTTCCGCAAAGTAACGCCTGAGTCTATTAATTTTAACTTAAAGTGTACTTTTTAAATTATCACTTAATTTTTGCCGTTATTGAGAGTGGGTGTAATGCTATATGGAGTGTATTATTGTATGGAAAACAAGCTAAGCCAACCAAAGACAAGTGATTTCGACGCTTTAGGGAGTTTGTCGTTAAATCGAGTGACTTTACATGGAGTTTACACTGTTGTTATGTTTATATGGATATAAATAAATAAAAATAAATAAATATATATTTTCAGACATGCCACACTGGGCCACACAGAGCCATCTAGTCCCAAACTAAGCAACTACTACGAAGCTTGTCGTATTGGCTACTAGACAACCGATAAACATACTTATAAATGTATATTATTTTTTTTTGTAAATATATACTTATATTACATAGAAAAACACCCAGACCAGTACAAACAGACATGTTCATGCACACAAATATTTGTACTGTGCGGGGATCGAACCCGCGACCCATGGCTCAGAAGCAGCGTTTACTACCACTGATCCAAATGGTCGTCGAAATATTTGTAACTCAATCACGCAGTAACGGCAGGACTAGGGTCTAGATTATTTAGGATAGAGATCTGGATCTAAATTTGTCAAGGAGATAGTTTACAGTCTGGAATAGCAGACAGGCTACTGTTTATCGGAAAAAATTACGGGTATTCTCTATTTCTATTTACCAAAATGAAAAATCATCTATGATTTCACAAAGCGGCATCCCTAAAGAGAAAGATAACGAGCACAGATTTACCTCCGTTATCCACGTGCATAGTTCAGTGTTGCCATGCGCTTGCGCAGATAGCCTGAAGGCATTTTTATGTGAATTCGCACAGCGCATGGCAGTTATCATCAATTTTCCATGGGAAGCGACCGGTGTGGCGTAGACAGCGAAATCACCATAAGTGCATAGTTTACAGACATTTTTCATGGGGTTGCCTATGATACTCGTACTTTGGCGATATTTAGTGTCTTGGTTTTTGTATGATAGTTACGAGACCACTCCAAGAGGATGATTTTTCGCTATTTTCCCATCTTCTTCTAGACTCCTCAAGTTGCCTCTTACTGGTTTAAACTAAACTGGCTAAAAAGAGGGATTAATTTACTTTGATCAAGACCAGACACAGAAACACAGGGGGTTTTTCTTCAAGGTTAAGAAGGAGTTAGGTTTTTCCACAGCAACACCCTGTGAGTGGACCAAGATCTCGGAATCCTCAGTTGGAACCCCTGGGTCAAGCAATAATAGTTTCAAATTTCCGAACATTGCTCGGGGTTGTGATCACCAACTCGCATTAGGGGGATCCGGGGATCGAACTCAGGGCCCCGATATTTTGGACCAAAAGGGGCAAATGGAGCGTTAATATACTTTGATTCTGTCAAAAATCCCCAGTCCCTATTAGTATGTAAAAATCCTTATCGCCCCAAATCCCCAATCCCCATCAGTATGTAAAAATCCTTATCACCCCAGGAGGCAGGACACCCTTGCCCAACTAAAACACCCGACATACGTAATGGCGTCGGCCGGCGGCGCGTGCGCATCAAGTTCACCGCACAATGAGAGCCGGGCGGTATGGCCGTGATCTTGCACGACAGCACCACGGTGAAAGGTTATATTATTTTCGTTCGTAAAGATAATTATAATTTTTGATGAAATTACAGATTGCGCGGTACTGAGAAATGAGATTTTTGGCAACCAAAATACTGGGATCGGCGCGTTCTGAATTCTTACCAAAGAGGTATTATTCTGGGTTATATTTAAATCATTAATATTTTACTGAGAACTTATTTCAGTACTCAAACACGACGTCAACGTAATAAGGACTCTGCTCCTTATAAATAATGGTGAATAGCTTTTTAAACACATTGATCGGCTTTTTTTTTCATATTTCTCACAAATATCAGTTGTAATTAGGAACTCGTAGATATAATACACTTATATACGATTAACCATGTATCTTAAAATTACATGTACATTGACATTTTCTTGTTTATTATTTGATTGTTATGTGAACGTTAATCAACAATTTTTCCATCGATAATTTCTCTCGCCTAAAAAGCAATTGATGTACGCAATACCACATGCGCAAATACTTACTTTAAAATTCGTATTATCGGTTTATCTCACACTTTTGCAAGGTTTTATATTCAAGAATCGAAGAAAAAGGACTAATTCTGTACACACGCAGACAGAAATACAACAAAATATCATAATCAAAGCCGAGATATTTAATGCCATAAAATTCATAGATATTCGAAATTGATTGAAGCAAAACGATAGAAAATCTCACAAAAAAACCCGTCGCTGAAGAATCGCAGGGTAGAATGCGACGCAACCACATTGACGCGCTTCTTGTTGCTACAATTCCGATGGCTTCGTAGAGATCTAGTAAGAAACGTGTATGAGACTTAGTCATAGTTCTGTAAACTGTTTATAAAACCCTTTATGCATGGTATTGTAGAAGAAGTGAAATTACCTTAGCTTTATTCGGATGACTTCGTAGAGAGCTAGTCTAATAAAAAGCTTGCCCAACATTTTAAAAATACTGACGCCACCAATAAAAGACGATATCAAAATAAAATTGCTTATTTATTATTTTCGTTTAAGATTATGTTTTGGTTTTCAAATTTAGTATACAACCTTATTTTCTTAACCTCATCATATTAGGAATATTTAGAAACGATATCTTCTGATTTAAACTTTCATGGTCCCTCAGACCCGAGTTCACCAATTCTTAAACAGCCGGTAAACATAGATTGACGATTAATTTGACACAATTTCCATACAAATAATGTCAAATAATATTTTAAATGCTGTTTAAAACTAAAACGTCTGTTGGTACACTCTACCCTTAACATGAGACGATAGATTCAGGGTTTATACCATTGACTTTGTTTTTTATGAGTTTCCGATATTTCGGCACTGTTCACAAGCACCATGATCATAGAGGAACAGTGCTGCGACCACGGATCAATGAACTCTTATTATTTCTGAATTCGCCATGCAGAAGAATTACTTGGTAAAAAAAAAACATTGCTACAACAATTACTATTTATGAAAACTGAAAAGAAATAAACAAGCTCTAAGATCCCAGAATTCATTATGCAGGTGGGGACAATCAACATCTAAAGAGACTGCGGATTTAATAGAGCTGCTTGTTTCCGCTTGATGATTATAAAAGTATTTTGCTATATTTTCTCTGTTCTGGGCACAGAACATGGAAAAGAGGTCTGGGTATTTTTGGTACCTCCGTTGTTTTAAATTTCCAAAAAACAAGTAAAAGACAAAGAATAATGTACATTTATTTATTAATATAACTAACCCGAAGAACAGACAAACTAAAAAAAAAATTAGTTTTATACAACCCTAATTAAAATAAGAGTAGAACTTACTAATAATACTTACTTGCTCAGCACCATGAAATTGACCTATTTGCGGATAGTTTCGGACACCTGTGCAGTCAATTTCGATTATTTTTAAGTACTCGTATGTAAATATTATAATCTTAACATGCACATCACGCAAACAATTTATTATTTTATTTGACTCCTTTTATGACATATTATATTATAATTACTATTATTTTCTATTTGTATTCGTTTTGATATGGATTTTGTTGGACATTGTTTAGTTTTTTTGACATTTATTGTGTAGTTTGATTTATTCTAACGACATCGTGATATTGTATTATTACGAGTATTATTATTAAATGTTATTTAGTCTTTTAAGCGCTTCGGTTTTTTTTATCTGTTAGCTTTTAAGATGTTTGTGAATAAATAAATAAAATAAAAAATAAAACTCATCAAACAAGGCAAAGAGCGACTCCTGCGCAACAACTACGGAATGCCATACACGTTCTCACGCACCAGTTTTTGTTGTGCGCACAGATTGTATGAATTTATGTGTGAAAGCGTCTGATTATACAATTCGCTGTTCTATCTAGTAATCTTAATTCTTAGTACAAATTACATTTGGAATATGTTCGCGAGGATTGTTTCTTAGCATTATACAATGGTTACTGATTTAGACTATATATATTTATATTTCAAGTTTAAATACTAATATAGTTAACGTTGAATTAAGTGATATTGTTGTACTTATCGTATGGTCTTAGCATTAAAGAGAATAGCATCACCTATTCTTCATTTTTTTTAAATTTAAAATTAAATCGATTAAAAAAAATTGGTTGTTTGTAAAGTAGGTTTACGATCGAGATGTTTACGTGATAACGAGAAAATCTCCATTTGTTTGTATGCCGCTAGAGTGAGAGAGACGGAAGATCGGTCCACTCACTCGAACGCTATGCCAGCCTCCGCTCGTGAGGATTCCGCGTGACAAGTTTCACGGAATGACTGGCAGCGCTCGAGATGAGACGGGAGATCGGTCCGTCTCTCTCTCGTTATACCTGCGATCGCGCTCGTGAGGTTTTGGTGTGACACAAGTTTCTGAACATGTCACCCGACTAAAACGATTTTAAAGACGTTATCACGTCAAAAGAAAAACACTTTGATATCGATCCATGTAGTAAAAAGTTATACTAGGTATATAAAAAAATACGCATGGAATTACGAGCATCCTCTTTTTTCGTAGATTGAAAATTACGTTCCAAACCTATTCCATCGCTTCCAAGATGCTAATTTTTACACAAACGACATTATTTTAGCTTTTAGACGCGCGACTACGCGTTTCTACCGGCGTAAATAAGGCTTGTCTCCACTGATCCCGGGATCCGTTTCCATCAAAAAATTATGTTTTTTTTTTATCCACTGATCTCGGTATCCGTGGCTACACAAAAAAATATATAATACTTTTCGAAACGGATCCCACGGTACATAGTATCTATAAAAAAAGATTAAACTGTAAAAGCCTTTGCCCAACAGTGGCATATAAAATAACTCAATACTCAATACTCAATTATTTATTGCTTCCATAATGTAACACAATAATGAATAACATAATGGGCCCTGTAGGGCACGGCAATTAGGAGAGGAGAGGATCATTTGGATCATTTGATGACCATTCGGATCAGCGGTAGTTAACGCTGCTTCTGACCCATGGGTCGCGGGTTCGATCCCCGCTCAGTACAAATATTTGTGTGCATGAACATATCTGTTTGTACTGGTCTGGGTGTTTTCTATGTATTATAAGTATGTATTTACAAAAAAAAAGTATATAAGTAAGTTTATCGGTTGTCTAGTACCCCATACGACAGGGTACTTAATAGTAGCTTAATTTGGGACTAGATGGCTTTGTGTGGCCCAGTGAGGCATGTCTTAAAATATTTATTTATTATTTATTATTTATTTACATGAATTTAGCAATTATTGATATATTATTGTTATTATTATTGTACTATATAGTAAGTAGTAAAGTAACAGCCTATGATCATCCCACTGCAGGGAAAAGGCCTCCATCATTGAATTCAAGTTACCACAGCAATGATGGGTGTACTGGCATAATCACCACGCTTGCCAAATGCGGGTTGGTGATCATAAATCCGAGCAACGTTCGAAAATTCGAAACTTTTTGTTGCCCGACCCGGGATTCGAACCTGGGACCCCGAGATCTTGGGCCGGTATTTAAACCACTAGACCAACGGGACATTGTATTTTATACATATATATAAATATATATAACCTATCTTCTTAGTCAAGATCTAATCTATTTTTGTACTAAATTTCATGAAAATTAGTTCAGTAGTTATTCGTAAAATCGTAACAGAAAGACAGAGTTCATTTCGCATGTATACATATACGAGGTAGATGAAAACATTTTTTAAAAGGGAAATAGTTACAAAGCTACTCAACACTATATTTGATAGTCCAAATTAGTCATAAAATAGGCCCCTATTGCAGCCATGTTTAAACAGAATGTCTTCATATATCAGCAGAATTAACACTAAAACGATACTTTTTGTACCTTTAAGTACAGTCCACAGCTAAAAAATGGATGTTTTTACAATTTAAATTACCATTCGATAAAACCTACACTACACAGGTTTTTAAGGACCGCCTGTTTCGAGGTCTCAGAATGGATTCCCGGAAGGGTATATGTAGCAAAGTGTTTTTCTAAATTCATTTCGGGTCTGGGTTTTTGTGCTACCTTCGTTGTATTTGTGTTGCGATGTTGTCCACATTTATTTATTATTATTTATTTATTTAATGCTGTAGAAATAAATAAATAATACACTGCCGACTGTACATCATTTGCCATTTATTTTGCACCATTGCTCAAGGCTAGGAAGTCGGCAGTCACTGGCCTTTATTCCTAATTAACTTATTTTGTTGTTTGGTTTTACGAGCAATGACTATGCGGGCGAGTGATGAGACAATCGATTTACAAGGAAAAACCTTTTATCAAAAAATTAAACACCACAATCGCGTTAAGCCCATTAAGAAGTTCTGAAACTCAAGTCTTGAACTCTAATAGATATTACACCAATTAGGAAAATAATTGATAAAACACCAAAAAATTATAATAATACTATCTGACCCGGCAAACGTTGTTTTGCCATAAAAATGATTAAATTACTAAAATGGCTAACAAAAAATAGGGGTTGGTGGTAAAAGGGTAAAAATTTAGGGTTGTATATATTTTATAAAATTTTAATATTTTACCACCCTACCCCTACCCTACCCCTACCCTACCCTACCCCTACCCTACCCCTACCCTACCCCTACCCTACCCTACCCCTACCCTACCCCTACCCCTACCCCTACCCACCCCTACCCCACCCCTACTCTACCCCTACCCTACCCCTAACCTACCCTACCCCTACCCTACCCTACACATACCCTACCCCTACCCTACCCCTACCCTAAACCCTTCCCTACCCCTACCCTACCCTTACAAAAAAGACGATAATTGATCAGTTATCGAGCGGGATGAAAAATGATTAAATTACTAAAATGGCTATTAAAAAATAGGGGTTGGTGATAAAAGGGTAAAAATTTAGGATTGTATGTATTTTTGTATGTTGTATCATACAAAAATAGAAATTAAAAATTTTGTCTAAATATAAAATAAAAAATTTAGGGGTGGACTACCCCTAACATTTAGGGGGATGAAAAATAGATGTTGGCCGATTCTCATAGATACCGGATAAGCACTAAAAAATTTCATCAAAATCGGTCAAGCCGTTTCGGAGGAGTTCAAGTTCGAACACCGTGACACGAGAATTTTATATATTAGAAAAAAAAAATTATAATATCATACAATACTCTGATCCTTAACCAAGTGACTATTTGAAGCACTTGTTCTGTGGAAATCAGAAACATGCCTACCACAAACACCCAGACAAATTTAGAAATATTTTTTTCTCCATTGACTCGTCCTGGAATCGAACCCGGGACCACGGAGCAAGTGACAGCTGCGTGCAGCTGCGCAAAACCGGTGCGTAAATTACTCCGCCGTGGAGGTCGTCAATTCATAAGTATACCTACCTCAACATCATCATCAGCCCACAGTCTGAATCTCTTACTCTAAAGTCTCTTAATACCATAGGTACGTCATTAACCATATAATTAAAAAGAGGCTGACAAAATAGTGAAAGAGTTTCTTGCGCTGCTTCTTCTCGGTACTAGCCCAGGTAAAGCATGCTCTGATACAACCATTATAAATAGATACATAAAGAAAAAATATTTATTATTTGACTTCGCTCAATGAATTCATACAATATTTATCCAACGAAACAAATAGTGAACACAAACTCCTGCAAATCTAATGAAGTATGAACACAGTGACCGAATAACTGTAATCAGCTGGCTCTGGGTTTCGAATCACGTACCCTGGACCCTTGGGAGGTGGACCCCTCATCAACCTCGTTTGTTACCGAGAACCGCTCCAATTTGTAATCTTGTTGCTTGAGCATGTTTAAAATAATATGTAGGTTACTTTAATATGTCTTAAGTGATAATAATAGGGGTTAAAGTATGAAATTGCCGATTATTTTCCCACTTTTTATTTTGTTTATAGCTCTTAAGTATAGTCATATTATTGCGTAATTCTTTTTGTATTGTATCAAAAACTAAATAAAGTAACTTTTGACTGCAAAAAAAATTACTTCAAAGGAAGTCGTTGAAAAGACCCCTTACAATGTGTCAGCTGACCTTCTTGCTTCAATTAAGTATATTTGTATTATATACTTTGATTTTCAGAAATTTAAATACTATAATGCGTAGCTTTATAACCATCTAACTTTCACCTTTAATTGCATCGAAAACGGTTCAGGCGTTTTTAAAAAAACAAAAAAATTGTTAGTATGGAAAAATTAATTTTCTCGATTTCGTCCATACAAAACGGCAATTTCATACTTTAACCCCTAATATTAACCAGTCCTTAGTTTTACAATAAGATTTTAGTAGTAAGTATGAAACGGCATATTCAGTCATACTATACTACCTATATTGTACGGAATTTGTGGGCAAGTTCAACTTGCACTTGACCGGCTTTTTATGAAATAAATAACGTTTCTGCAATTTTCAAACTATTTAATCCCTCGATCGTGAGTTATTCCAGACACAATTGAAATCAATTGTTATCGCGGCAGGCGCGTGCCGCCTGGGGGTTGAGGGATTAAAGTGATATTACTTGACGACCATTTGGATCAGCGGTAGTAAACGCTGCTTCTGAGCCATGGGTCGCGGGTTCGATCCCCGCACAGTACAAATATTTGTGTGCATGAACATGTCTGTTTGTACTGGTCTGGGTGTTTTCTGTGTATTATAAGTATGTACGAGTATTTACAAGAAAAAACGTATATAAGTAAGTTTATCGGTTGTCTAGTACTCCATACGACAGGGTACTTAATAGTAGCTTAATTTGGGACTAGTGTGACCCAATGAGGCATGTCTTAAAATATTTATTTATTTTATTTATTTATCATCATCAACAGCTCATATAAATCGTGCCATATACAGTAGTTTGACCAATGGTGGACGGATGACGCTGATGCCCGCCCTTTTACAGAAGTTGCCTCTTACGACACCCATAGAAAGAGAATTCGTATATATTTTAATGAGCAAGAACCATACATTTAGTATATTAAATCTACGGGAAGAACTATAAGAACTCTCTACAAAAAGAGATCTGGCTTACTGAAAACCCATTCGATCACATCGCAAACTCGGAAAAGATGCGTGAAACCGCAATTCCAACGTCCAAAACTCAACCAATCATGACCATTACGCAATACCCAACTCCCATAAGCAATGGTCCGAAACAAATTGGGTCACTGCACTAAAACTATTCATCTTCCAAGTAAAAAATATAGTGGGTCTCGCCCATTTTTCCCAGTCAGATTCGATGTTTTTCGCATCAAATATGTATCCCAGACGGCAGGTACTCAGGAAGCAAATGCGACGATATTTTCCGACTTCTGAAACTAGGTCGCACGGAAGCCTTCTCTAAAATGTCAAGGGGAATTAGCTAGGGCTGTTCAGGGAAGTTTTAATTGAACCTAAGTTTTAGCTGAGGCTTGCGAATTTCTCATTACTAATGATGGTTGCGTTCTTCTTTAACTTTATCTTTATTTAACTCTGTCTTTTATCAGAAGGTTGTCTAGCTGCTTTTGAAGACCTTCTAAGACCTCTATCCCTGTTCCATCCCTTGTCTGAGTACACGATAGTTGCGTCAAGTTTTCATTCATTTTAGTAGGTACCATCGTTTGATATCAGACCTTTGTTAGAAAATATTGGTCAAAATACCCACAATTTTTAAACTAAAACAACTTGACTTTGGCGTATTTATTAGACTAAGGCAAAACATAGACTGGCGAGACGTGTGACAATTTTAATCTTCAAAGCCAGAATAGTTGATCAGATAGTTAGTTCAACAACACTGAAAGGTGTCGCTCTGATCGATTGAAAAATAATTTGGAAGTCCAAAGCAACAATAGTTCTCGAAATATTCTTTTATTTATCAAACATTCTTCCAGCATATGTAGAGGGTCAAGAAACTTCTACCCACCTCTAAACCTCACGAAATCTTATGTTTTATAACACTATTTATAAATAAGTGGCAACACTTAAAGCAAATATTTACCTATTTGTGGGGCAGGGTACAAAAAATACATGGTTACCTAGCAGTGTTGCCTGCCGCTGTCATGACAAACATACCAAGTCAGTACCAAACATGTAACTTGTGGGTTGCCGTTACATGTTGACTTATGTTTTAGTAATTAGCGTGAGGTTTGTCGTCACTGCGTCAGTTGTCACGTCTGGAGGCTATTATGTAAATTAATAAATAATTATTTGAGTCGTTGACTTAATAAGTAGTATTCATGTTGCCGAGTGTTCTATTATGCATTAGTTTTTTAGTTTTCTTTCTGAGTAAGTAATCACTAAAAGTTACTAAAGATAGGCAACATTTTGAGGATTAGTAACTTAAATGATTTTTCTTCTGAGTAGCATTTATGTGTTTTATTTCTGTAAGTATAAGGACTAATTTTAAATATTTATTTTTAATTTGTTGGACTAGAAATTGCGGGTTCCATGAATACCATGATGTCCAATATTTAAAATGCATTTTAGGCACTTAACGAATTAATGTTATTTCAGTATTAAAGAATACACTTAGGAAGTCTTTACATTCAAGTTCTCTCAAGCTTTTGTTTCTCTCTCCATATGTAATATCATCGCACAAATCAGTTGTTGTCAACCTTAGTGCCTCTCCCATTTCTATAGCTTCCTTTGGGTCGCTTCTCATGCTGTTACTGCATTACTGAAAACTTTTCCACCTATTTTGTTGCAAATAGTTTAGACACTTTAACAATTTATAAAAAAAGTAAATAAACAAATTGATGATTGATGATCATGTCTATACCCATCATTGCTGTGGTAATATAAATTCAATGATAGAGGCCTTTTCCCTGTAGTGGGATGAATATAGGCTGTAACTTACTATAAATAAACAAAATTAATGACATATTGCTGACATAACAGATACATTGTTTTCAAATTAGCCATATTAATTGAATTTTCTAAATCTTTTTCCTGGTAACACAGTATATGTTTAATCAGAAAAATAACCTAATTGGTCATCAAGTAATCAGGTGAGCCAAGAACTGCGTTGATCCGTTTTTCGCAGATATCGTTTTAGCCAATGTTTTAGCTCTTTTAATTCCCTTTTTGCTCATTTTTCTTTGATGTTATTTCATCGAGGACTTGTTGCCACCCCTATGATTCCTAGGGCTCGCTGTACTGTAACAACTTCAGATGCTCTTATTTGCAGACTTTACCCGCTGCCGTAAATTTACTTCAGCTTTGAGAGGGCTATTTGCTGGTCCACTTCTTTTAATTGGTTTATTTATGGAGCCAAACCCAAGGTTTGACCAGCTGCGTTGGGATAGAATTGGCACAGGTATTATGTTTATTTTTCATTAAAGACGTAGTACGTCATGGGGTTGAATTAAGGTTGAAAGCTTTGTAGCAGAAGGTGGAAATACTCACTTAATGTTTCTGTTGAGAAATAGATTTGCAAAGACAGATTATGTACAGTGGCCAGCTAATTAACCTACCCATAAATGTCAAATTTCCCCAAACGATTTTCAACTTTAACTAAAACTCTTAGAGATCAGTTCACGTTGAGACAAAGTGTCATTTTATGGTAACTTGATCTGCCGTCGTGTGTACATAGTCTAGTTTCACTAATTTTGTTTGGTCCATTTGCAACGTACAGAAAACAGCACGTCAACCTACAACAAAACGTAAAATTTTCTCAATTGATATTAATCTCTACTTGTTGGACTTAAAGTTGAAAATCAATTCAACGACCTTTAACTTTTAGGATAGGTTGACCTGCCGTTGTATGTACATAAGCCTATAATCATCCCCAGCAAGGCAAAGGCCTCTTTAATTGAGTTCAAGTTACCATTGCAATGATTAGTACAGGCATAATCTCTCTTTCACCGCCTCTGACTCGCAACTTAATCACCCTGAACAGAAGTGACCTTCGAAGTGTAGTGGGATCACTGACTGGACATATCCCTCAAAATAAACATCTCTTCACCATTGGTGCCACAGACAGCCCTCTATGTAGGTAGAGGCTGCCTGCAACAGGCAGAATCAGCTGCCCATGTGATTGTGGAATGCACAGGGGTAGCCACCCCAGGACATCTATCCTCGGCACACCGAGTTCCCTTTCAGAAGCCTGTGAACGTCCTAAAAGACTTCTGTGCTTCTGGAAGGAGTTGGGGTGGTTGGACTAACCACCCTAATCCCCACTATGCATAATGGGCCAAGTGGAGCCTAAATTCGGAAAAGGGCGCCCGTTACCAACACAAGCATAATCACAGGACCCGATTTTGGCCTGGTACTTAAACCACTAGACCAACGGGGCGTTATCACATAGAGATGGGTTGTACTAGGTAAATTTGATACTTAGTCTACCTATTCCTAGTATTGTCTAATACTCGATACAAGTACCTATTCCATCTAATTCAGTAGTTTCGGGTAGTAATTTGTCAGACTAGACGTCGACTAGTGCTAATCAACGTAGAAACAGGTTTTTTTGGGTAGAAATAAGAAGTGAGCAAAATGACAAAATGCAGAAATAAAAATAATAATTTTATCATGTTTTCGAGCGTTATCTACATACATACAAATAAGACATAAATTTAATTTATTCCACAACACTACGCAATACGTCATGCACCTATTCCTATAGGATCTAGTCTTGCACTTATCAATGGAATCTAACTTGATGCTGTTAAAGTCAAAAATCGTTTAGAAAGCAATACTAGGTGTGCATGATAGACTGCGTATGTATGCGAATTAGGGTCGAAAATCGTATAATTTCTAAAAATACTAGGTGATTTAGAAAATAAGAATATATGCCGCCTAATAATCTAAAATACCTAGTGCGTGGATCTGTTCTAGTAAATACGTTGCATCTCTATTATCACATAACAGGCTAACGGGCGGTCCTAATAACCTATTCTATCTTCAGTTTTAGCATATCGGAGATAGAAAACAACTTGTCTTTGTTTCTCTGGACGGCAAAATCAGAGACAGTAGATGTTTTCTATCTCCGATATGCCAAAACTGAAGATAGTAGATTATTAGGACCGGCCGTTAGTGAAATGTAATAGGTATGTTTTGTAGAGACAACGGCGAGGCAGGTCAACCAACCAAAAAAGTTAAAAAGGTCATTGAATTGATTTTTAACTTTAAGTCCAACTAGTAGAGATCAGTATTGAGAAAATTTGACGTTTTGTGGCAGGTTGACGTGCTTTTGTCTGTACGACTGAATTCGTTATATACGGTATATATATTTTTATTGATAGATTAAATAACACTGCCATAATGTTATACATAATGGTAGGCTTCGTTTTCCAGGTGGTTGAAAATGAAAATGCAACGCGTATAGCTCAAATTCTTCACAACGAGTGCGGTTCACTCTTGGCCGGTTTTTAATCTTCAAAAGGCAACTCACGATATCCTGTTTTCTAAAAACTCCGTGATCAGCCGCGAGTTCGACTCCTGACTCACGAGCTCGTTACCGGCCAATTGCTATCGTTCGTGGTTTCCTATGCAGTAGTTATGCAATTAAATTGACGGTACATACCGCCAATATTTTAAACCCACGCTAAATAAGAGTTCAAGAAAGTCAAAATCATTACAAAACATTAAGGAGTAATCCAAATTTCAATTTTTGCTACTACGTGAAAAAAAAGGAGGAGTTGAATGAACATTATTTAAAATTTTATGAGTTACGTATGACTTTTTTAAATATCTACTTTAAACGATCAGTATATAAACTTGAAAAAATATGGCTCAGGGGGACACGAACCCGCATCTCTATGCATACCAGGCCCGGCGCTATACCATGAGACATACATTTTCAAGTTTTAATACTGACATCACGAGTATTTGCTAAAATCTATACTAATATTATAAAGCTGAAGAGTTTGTTTGTTTGAACGCGCTAATCTCAGGAAATACTGGTTCAAATTGAAAAAAAAATTTGTGTTGGATAGTCCATTTATCGAGGAAGGCTTTAGGCTATATAACATCACGCTGCGACCAATAGGAGCAAAGCGACAGTGAAAAATGTTGCAAAAATTGCCGCGATCATTATAACAGAAATCGACGCGGCCGAAGTCGCGGGCAACAGCTAGTTTTAAATAAAACCGTCTAAATCGATCATAGAAAAAAAAACACCAAATCCTAATCTCTACTTTTGTTTGTCGGTATAAATAACCACGTTACTATTTAAAAGACCACGTAACGCTCGTAACGTGCGTGACCTACAAGTGTTGCGGGGTCGTTGACTCGCGAGTCGTGTTATCAGTAATAATACGATTTTAATGATAAATCGCGGCCAAGTTTTGCAACAATGTTAATTAGGGTTTCGTAGCCGAATGGCAAAAAACGGAGCGCTTATAGATTCGTCAAGTCTGTCTGTCTATCTGTCTTTCTGTCTGTCTGTCTGCCTGTCTGTCTGTCTGTCCGTCCGTCCGTATGTCACAGCCACTTTATTCTGAAAGTATTAGCATTACATAGTTAAAACTTGGTAGATAGGTGTATTCCGTTGACTGCTTTAGGATTCTCATACAAAAAATAAAAAATAATGATATTTAAGGGCTTCCCATACATAGAATTAGTTTTGAAAAAAAAAACGTAATGTAGATCTTAACAAAAACATACAACAAAAATTAGTTTGAATAAGATCAAACCAGTATAGGTTTTGAGAAATAGTTTTTTTAACAACCGCAAATATAACTTTGTTCTTTATACAAACACTATGAAATTTTATTTTTGCTGTCAATCAAATACTTACCCACAGTATTTGATTAACAGCAAAAATATTTTTTTTGTTTTGGCTAAGTGGAAGTAAGCGGCCCCTAAATCAGTTAAAGTTGGCGCGGAACCCTCAGTGCGCGAGTCCAACTCGCACTTGGCCGGTTTTTTTACGTGCTTAAATTGCAACGTCATAAAGAGTTCTGCATAAATTTTCATGCGATCCATATTTTATTTTAATACGCATAACTTATATCTGGTTACCAATTACGATGCTTTTTTGTTTTATTTTGGTACTAATTTTATATTAAATTATAGCTTTGGACAAACAATAATAGACAGCAAAAATTATACTAACGTAAAATCATTTTTAGCAAACACTTCGTTAATCTTACATGGATGTTTGGGTTGGATGGATGACAGAACGGCGAAACGGATCTAGATGAAATTTGGCACTGGAATAGGCAATGGGCAGAAATATGGACCTTACTTTTACCAGGAAAAAAGGACGGTTTCTTTGAGATAGTTTCTTAACACGTACGAAGTCACAGGCAACAGATAGTACAAAAAAATAATCATGATAAACAGGCAAAATAAGGCACAAATCTGTTTATAACAGGTTTTTTTTAAATATTATATTATTATACACGGAAAAACTCAACATGTTAACCTCTAATTAAATTAATATTAAAAAACTATAAAAAAATATTCACAACTTGTACATTATAACTATTTATATAACACATAATTTAAGTTACAAATAAAAACTACACAAAAATTTTACTTATTATTTATTTTAATTTAAAATTCACACATGACTTGGCGAGACCACTGTCGGTGTCCCATTATTTGCGTAACAATGATGTGCGTATTCGCATATTACTATCAAATTCACAGTCTTTTAACAAGCATCGGTGGTTCAGTGGTAGAATGCTCGCCTGCCACGCGGGCGGCCCGGGTTCGATTCCCGGCCGATGCAAGATTATTTTTGTTTTTTGTTGCTGTTTAAATTCTCAACACAGTTTTTTTATGCAAATTATACCAACAAGTCTCATTACTTATTAATAAAAGTTGTGACATGAAATAATGAAGCTTACAGTAATTAAATTTTAAAAGTTAATAGACCATTTATTTGTATAATTAATAAAATAAAATATATTTACGACCGTTATTTATAGTAGTCGATACTAACGGTCGTAAATATATTCGGCAATACCGTAAATAAGTTAAAAGTGTCTAAAACGAGGTCAGTTCGTAAAAAGGCATAATATTTTTGGACTACAGCAAAAACGCAGGTAATGTTTCTTGATTGAACTTGGAGCTTTTGACGTGTGAGGTTAAATAAGTCGTAATAAATCCAAATATAACCTACATCAACAATTGTTTTTCTCTTGACTGTACTACCTGTCAATAGAGTAAGAGAATGAGACAGGAATCCATAATTCCATCACATGAATAAATATAATATTTACTCATGTGCTTCCATACAATACTTTAATATTACAAATGGGAAAGTGTGTCTGTTTGATTGACGTTATTTTTCAAGTAGAGATAGTTGAAAGGATGGAGAGTAACATAGGTAATTTTTTGTCTCTTTCTAAACCCCCACTTCCCTAAAATGGGGCGTGGAAGTTTGTATGGAGCATTTCGCAATTTTCAAGGTAGAAAGCTAAAAATTGGTATGCGGGCTATTTGTGACTAAATGCATTATTTTTTTTTTGGAAATCTGCCCCCCAACCCCTTAAAAGAGGGGGTGAAATTTTATTGTTACGCCGAATTTAACGCGAGCGAAGCCGTGGGCAAAAGCTAGTTAAAACATAATTATAATCAGCAGAAGTTCAGATCAGAGGGGATTCGGCCAGAATAACTCTCCAGAAACACTGTACCTATATTACCATTTACCCACGCGATCCAGATTAATCTCTCCGTTAGTTTTAATACGTGCGCCATTAGTTAATTTTAACCGGGAGTGTCGCCTACTGACCTGGATGACTTGTCGGAACATTTTTGGTTTCAGCATGGTATTGGGTAATATTACAGACTAGCTGTTGCCCGCGAATTCGTCCGCGTCAATTTCTGTTATTATTATTGCGATTATTTTTGCAACATTTTTCACTGATGCTTCGCTGCTATTGGTCGCAGCGTGATGTTATAAATATTTTAAAGCCTTCCTTATAAATAGACTATCCATTCAAAGAATTGTTCATTAATTTTTCAATTCGAACTAGTACTGAGTAGTACCTGAGATTAGCGCATTCAAACAAACAAACAAACAAACTCTTCAGCTTTAATATTAGTATAGACATTGAGTTTATTTTTAGATTAGAGCTAAATCGCGACTTTGTCCGCATTTTTATTTAAATCTCAGTCCGCAAGTGGTTCTATAAATGATCATAATAAGTATATCCCACTAACCTAACTATAAATTATAAATGCAAAGTTTCTTATGTAATCTTACAAAAATTATAAATGGACGCTTTAATTGACGTTTGTTACTCAATAACAGCTAATGGATATAAAATAATATGATCAAATAAGATCAGTATATAAACTTGAAAAAAATTTTTTTTTTGTCTCAGGCGGGACACGAACCCGCATCTCCTCGCAAAAAAAAAAATATTTTTTCAAGTTTATATACTGATATTATAATTGCAATTTAATTGCTAAAATATCAAAATAAAGTATATGATCAAATAAGCTTTAATAATAATATGGCTGGAATATAATATACTTTTTATCATAAAAACAAAAATAAATTGTATATTTTTTTAATTTTAGGCGTACGAAGTCAGGCCTGCCTGGCCTGCCCGATAGTCTAATATTAATATTAAATTTTTGTGTCCATCGAACTCGTTATGTTTTTTTAATAATATAATTTTTGAACTTAATTAAAAATTGAAAACTTTGAACATAATAAAAAAAAAACGGTCCAAAAGGTAAGTTCGTCGTTTAAGGAAAGAAATATATTTTTTACGTAAGTAGTCAAATAAAAAAGATGCGACGAATTTAAAACTTTACTTTTTAGGGTTCCGTACCCAAAGGGTAAAAAAAACGGGACCCTATTACTAAGACTTCGCTGTCTGTCCGTCTGTCCGTGCGTCTGTCCGTCGCTCTGTCACCAGGCTGTATCTCAAGAGCCGCGGTAGCTAAACAGTTGACATTTTCACAAATTATGTATTTCTGTTACCACTATAACAACAAATACTAAAAACAAAATAAAATAAGTATTTAAGGGGGGCTCCCATAAAACAAACCCGTTTTTTTGGCCTTTTTGGTACTGAACCCTTCGTGCGCGAGTCCGACTCGCACTCCGCCGGTTTTATTTCGTCATTTGATTGTGAAGAATAAGATACTTTTTAAACATGATTTTTTGCAACGAATAATTATTTTCGCATGGCAAAGCAGCATCCGATATGGTCTAGTGGCTAGGATACCTGGCTCTCACCCAGGAGGCTCGGGTTCGATTCCCGGTATCGGAATACCTTTTTTATTTCATTTATTTGTTTACGTTATTGTGATAATAATAATATTTAACTTCAATAAACCTTTTATAGTCAATAAAACTCATTGCAGTTATTACCAAATAATGTGTTTTAAAACCATCGATATTTTTTGCTAAGCACAAACTTTAAGACGGTTTCGTCATTTTCGACGATTAGTTATTAGATACATATTACAAAATATTGTTTTTTTCATATAAAACCTATGCACATAGATATTAATAAAGATTTAATGCGTTTATTAATAAGCCAAAATTCTAAGTCGGTGCTGATTAATTTATAAATTTTGGCTTTAATTTCAACTCGATTTCATCATGCGTTTTCTATATGTATACAGTCTTGACGGAGATACAGACAGACGGACGGACACCAAAGTGATCCAGTAAGCAGGGCTTGTTTACCGGTTTATTTTTCGTAACGTTATTGTCTTAAATGCCTAAGTAAGAACGCTTTGATTTCGGTCTTGTTCGAACGGAACGAAATAAAAACGTTTTCGAAGAACATCATTAAAATTTAGTTTTTGGTTAAATAAAGGTTTAATAACGTTTTTATTTCGTTTTTTCCTCTCGCGTCGATACTTACATACGAAGCAAAGGACACACATAGGTATACGAATTTTACGGTTATCTATTGTTTGCCCGAAAAATATATGCCATAATATTCATATGCCCGAATTTCAATTGCCCGAAAGGTTTGTTTACCATAAAAGACATATGACATACTCTTATTTGCCCGAACATTAGATTCCATAATGATTCGAATGCCATACGTATTGTTATCCATATTTTTAATTGCAATAATATTATGAAACAGAATTTTCAAACGCCATACATGGTTTGATAAGAATTACATTTCTGGTGCAGATAATAAACCTCCGCGCTTCCATCCTTCGTTCTGAAGTATTATTGATATTCATAATGCTGGTCTTCCACGAACACAAAACTTTGCCGAAGCTTGGCACAATCGAATGAATACTTTAATGGGAAAATCCCATCCCAGTTTTTATTTATTCAGTACACAAATAATGAAAGAGTCGCATAAAGTAATGATGGAAATCGAATCAATTCTAAATAGAGAACCAGAGAAAAAAAAACGGAAAAAAACATTAGATCGTACAATTAAAATCAATGAGGTATTAACTAAAAAAGGTGAATATTCAAAAGAAGAATTTTTGCGTGCTTTGGCATCGAATTTGTATTTGCAATAAAAAATTTAAAAAAAATGTATTAAATATAGTATGATTATAATATTAAAATTGATTTTATTTCTAATACCTACTTATCACTATAATCAGTCCAAGTCACTTTCGTACAAATTTACCTAAAGACTGTCCTAAAAAGCGATTGGCTTTCTGGCACTTCGCCGGCCGCTACCGCAGCACGCTCGCTCCGCTCGCTCGGCTCGTGCGTTGTCTTTCATGTTTCTAACCTAACATAACATTTTTTTTTAATAATTATTTTAACCTAATTTACAAGCAATTTCGATGGGAAATGATGTAATGGCATGTGATAATTACAGCTTACAATGATTATATATATAACAAACGATGTTATTTAAAATTGATTTTATGGGAAACAATGATTATAACAAATGATGTTATGGAAATTAACTTTATGGGAAACAAAGTTTCTAGCACGTGACTAATATAGTAAACAATGAGAATGACATATAAAATTATGAGAAACAATAATATGTCTGGTGACTATATTATAGCACTATATTGCACTATATTATAGCAAATAAAATTCGGGCAAATGAAATTCGGCGAGTGGAGGTATACCGAATTTTACTGCAGTTCACCTTGTGGCCTCGCGCGGCGAAATTAACCGGTATTTGGATAACGTTCTCAATTCGTTCCCGTTGAACGTTGACGGGCTTAACCTACTAATACCGGTAAAAAAAACCGTTCAAGGCCCTGCCTGTAAGGCCTACGTTGTAATTTTTTCAGGTACGGAACAAAAACGAAGCTAATGTAGTCAGTAATATAACACTTCGGACTCTAAAATATCGTCGACTGATTTCAAATTCCTGTAGAAAAGAATTCTCATGGTGAATAATGTTAGGCTGGTAAACCACAGTCACAGTCTAGTCGCCATCACGCTTGGCCGCTCGGCCACTGTACCGTGGTACCCTCGTCGCGAAGGGTAGCCAACCCTGGCGAGCTCTACTTAGTTTTCTTTAACGGTAAATAAATAAATAAAATATAAATATTTAAAACATGCCTCACTGGGCCACACAGAGCCATCTAGTCCCAAATTAAGGTACTATTAAGTACCCTGTCGTATGGGGTACTAGACAACCGATAATCTTACTTATATACTTTTTTTTTGTAAATACATACTTATAATACATAGAAAACACCCAGACCAGTACAAACAGACATGTTCATGCACACAAATATTTGTACTTTGCGGAGATCGAACCCGCGACCCATGGCTCAGAAGCAGCGTTTACTACCGCTGATCCAAATGGTCGTCGAATGATCGATGTCGATGAAACAAAGAGGCTTTTATTTCGAAGCGATTACGTCATCATCGCCAGCCTACATCAGTAAACTTCTGGACATAGGCCTTTTATAATTAGGGATTATTAATTTTTTTTAAAGGTTTGAATAAACAATACAACGTGTTCCTTCTGATATCCCATAACTCTAAGGTTATGTTCTATAGGCAAAAATAATATAAATCGCCCTAGAACATGTGGTTCAAAAATCAATAGTTTCGAATATAACATCAATTTTAGTTAAATTTGTTAAAAAAATGTAACCAGTATGGCGAATCCTTAGTTTTGCGAGACGTTGGCAAACTTACACTAAAGTGTAGTAGTAAAGTAGCGGGAGAGCGTAACTTGTAAAAAAACATTGACGTGTGTACCCACACACGTCACGTTTCATTGATAAGTAACGAGTTAATCGTTTTCATTCAAAAGTTCATAACAAGGTAAGGGTGTTTTACATAAACAGTCGTGACTTTTAGAATTATTTCGTATGAAAAAATTAAACAAAAAAAATAATAATTGAAAAATAATTCATATTATGCAATTTGATTCTTTACCATGGTCTGTTTAATACCCTAGAGTTATGGGATATCAAAAGGAACACGTTGTATAATAATAATAATATTTTTAAGACATGCCACACGGGCCTCACAGAGCCATCCCAAATTAAGCTACTATTATGACGCTTGGCGTATGGGGTACTAGACAACCGACAATAAGCATCATGCACTCGGAATGGGGACTACCGTTTCTTTGCTCACCAGTTGGCGCCACTGTAGACTGAGGTCCGGAGGTATACCTGTCAAAGGCGATTGGCGCCGAAACAAAGTGTTATATCTTGAATCTAATTAAGGTTATATTGTTTACAAATAACTATCTTGATATCAACAAACTAACTTCTGAAATAGTTGCTCTTGAGGCCGCCTATATTTGCGCTTTTTCTTAATTCCGCTTTTAAAGCGTTCACATTAATCGCCAAATAATCCATATTTGCGATATTTTACGAAGGAGATCACTTTCCAGCAGGTCAATTAAAGAAATTATAATTTATGCAACAAATTCCGCTAAAACCAGTACAAAGTGAATGATATTGGACCTCACGCAACACTAGCGCCTCTAGTGGCAAATTCACTAGCGATAGCCCCCATTAGATGGATATAGTTCACGTTAACACAAAATTTGTAACTTTTTGAGGGTTATAATTGGTTTAATATATAAGAAAAATAAATAAAAAAGATATCAATCCACTATCTTACCATCTATTACAAAGATGAAAAAATATCTATACTTCATCTTAGTAGAACTTGCCGTAACTTTTCTTCACCAAATTGGATCGTATTCAAGACTTTCACAATGGCCACTGATTTTGCATAATTCATAGCCTACCTAAAACGGCGGATCCAATCACAACTGAAGCACCTAATTAGAGTATTTAATTAGGTTGATGAATAACGAATGGAATACAGAATTATAATTAGTGAAATTAACGAAAATTTATTAGTTTTCAATTCAAGTAGAATACACTCAATTTATTCGTTGAAATCGAAGTTACGGATATTGTTTAATTAATAATGAAGTTGCCAATTTTACCATTGTGAAAATTAGTTTCTGTTAATTGATAAGAGATGGCGGTGTGCTATTTTACATCACGGTATTAACTCGTATTTTTCTAAACTAAAAGCATTATTTATGAAATGCCATTCGATTGCCAAAAAAATGTCTTTTGCTGGTATGAACGGTATTATTTCTCATCCCAAGTATTTATCTATATTATTCGAAGATTTTATGAACAAGGTTGTTCAGATTCAGATGACAAAAGATTTTTTCTTTGAAAGCGGTTCGATCGCATTAAATCACAGTTAATGTTGGGACTTCGTTGGTGGGACCCAACGTCGTACTGAATGTAATAAAAGATAAAAATAGTCTGTAGTAGTAAGGCTACCATACTACCTAAAACTCTACATATCAATTTAAACCTTTTTTAGGTGCCTTTCTAAAATACTTTTGAAAACATTATTATTTTACTTGCTTTGTTTGCCTCTAATGACTGTTTTTATTCGTATTTTGACCTTCGCGTGCGTATAAAATACGAACAAACCAAAAGTCAAGAGGCCCTGGACAGTGTCAATATTTAAGGTTTCACACATACCAACGAAACATTAGGGCTGGCAAAAATTTTGCTCAGAAAAGTCATGTCAACAAGTCAACAAATTGTTGTTATAATGTTGGTGTACTACGACGTTTTTTTAGAGGTTCCGTTGGTACTGCATGTACTTTTTCGGGTGCCAGTGTAAGTCTTTTTATTGTCTTTTGCAATCACTGATCTCTTCTTTTAACTGCTGTGCTTTTCTTCTTGGCCTTTCCCCTTCTCATTATTTCAGTATTGTTTCTTTTAACATGTTATAATGAATTAATGATGATGTACTCTAACGTTTTCCGTCTCCTGTTGTCCATAATCTACATTAAGATTTTCAACGTAACACCTTTCGTTTCGTTTTTCTTCATGTAATTCCCTTTAATCTTTAATTATCCTCACATCCATCAATTGCAAGAAAAATGAAACAAAAGTGACTATTGGTATTTACGCTCATATGCGTATTTGTATAACGTTGATGCAAATACAAAATGGAAAAAATATAAATTTAAACAAACTTGTAAAATACACAGCCCTATCGAAAGTCACACTGTTTAAAAAAACCTTGAAGTAGGTATCTAGTGGCAAAAGCAAACGAATTTTGTCAACAACTGTATCCACAAAATCAAAAACCATGACATAAAATTGACGTAAGTACATAATGGTAGGAGTCATCTCTAAAACGGGGCTATTTTAAAAACAAACCGCCTAACGACAAGTTTAATAGGGGCCCATTACACCTGTCGTTTGAATTTTGTATTATTACAGTTTTAATGCCCATTCAAGAATACTTTTTGTGTGACTCTTTGTCACGAACACTGACGCCAAATGTATGTGCATACATTTCCATTGCACGTTATGTTTTAAAATAAATGTTAAATAACATGTTTTAAATATCGGCACATGAACCATTCCTGTAGATGTAACGAAATGAGTGCAACAGAATATTCAGCTTTAGTTTCGGCCAACTTTGGCCAGCTTCGATCAGCTTCGGCCGGCTTCGGCCAGCTTCGTCTCCGACATTTTCGGCCAGCTTTGCCTATCTTCGGCTAAACCAACAAATCAGCTTCGGAAGGCACGCTAAGCCGTTAGTTCTTCTTCTTCAGTTTCAACGAGACACCACGACTCGACCGTGTCAGTTGCAAGTCCTAATTCTAAGTGAAACACATTATGTATTTCGGTGCAATGTTTTCAATGCCATGCCATAGCTAAACCAAAAAATCCAAAATTTTGTGTTAATATCTGACCTTATTTCTGTATACAATTTTGAGTCACCGTTGGTGACTTTTTGAAGGTCAGTCAGACCTTCAAAAAGTCACCAACAATCGTCATGCTCCTTGACTCAAAACATATTTTGTGCTTTTGTCGAGTTTTTTTTGTAAGTGTATATTTTATACTTGAATGACTCAAGCTAAGGTTAAAATTCCTTTGATATCTCTAAAGCAGACCCTTTTATAATGAACAAGTATCGCATTTTTTAAAATAATTAATCAATTATTGTGCCTCGCCGCGTTCATTTCCCTTTCAAAAGAATGTGTGAACTCCTTGACGATCGCTTTATAAAGAAGTAAGGAATCAAGCAATCATCTTGAGAGAATATTGTATAGTTAGTCTCGCTTCTAACCATATAGATTTAAGGTCTACAATCGCAAGTGTTAACAAAATGTTATCTGATACGGACATTTTTGCCTTATCTGACCATATTGCATTGACGTAAATGCCTTGTTCAGAATCAATAAGTTTAAATGAGCTATAACTCTTATAGCTATATTTATACGGTTGCAAATTGTAATTTTCCACCGAAAGGGAAGATCGCACATTTCTTAACTCGTTGATTTATTTGTATTATACATTTACTGTTAATAAAATCAGTCCAATGATCCTTTGTGGGGTAATAAGATTAGCTATTAAAATACTAAGTATTGATTTATCTTTCTTCCTGTTTGATTTAATCTCCGCTCACTCGTATCTACTACTTTAAATTAAGTATTGCGAATAATGATAACCTGATTGCTGTAGTGGTGCGATGACACCTACTTCGTAATGGTCTGATGTTCGATTCCGGGTCGGGTCAATAGAATAAGCGATCTTTTCTCAAATGGATCGGCTGTAGCTCGCTCAATCAGCGACGGCTAAGCCGGGATAGAGAAGAGGAGAATCTCCACCCCACAGAAGAGTTAGACATGTTTGACTGATTGGTTGGTGTAGTGGGGCGTTGGTCGGTCTGCTACGCAAGGGTCCCTGGTTCAATTCCCAGAGTAACTATTTTAGGAAGCGATCATTTCTGAGTTGTCTTGGGTTTGGAAGGGGTTATACCTGTATTTCGGAAGTTAAACCGTTAGTCTTTTTTCAGCAGAAAGTCAGAGGCCTGAAGAAGGCGGCTTAAAATTTGACTCGAGAGTTCGAGACCCTCCTTGAAGTTTAGTCATACAAATATACAAAGAAGATTGACCTGGGTTGCCCCTACCCCCCTCTATACCCACCAGTTTTAAGTCCCAATTCTAAAAACAAGTATAAGTACAAAGTTTCATATTAATGCCAATGCCACACTGAAGACTAGATTGCTAACAGGTGGTCGCCGAAAATAGACATAAATATCTAATCTGGGAAATGGGCTAGTTTAGCTAATGCTTAAATGCTAGGTTATGCCACAAATTATGCAACTAACACTGACGATATGAATTCAAAATAAATCATCTGAGTACAGTTAGGCTAAAAATACTTATAACCCGTAAAAATAAGTGTTTGTCTTATCCTGGACCTCGTTTTTGATTTTCGAAAAGTATATTATTTGTATCTTGACAACCCTATTTTACTCGTAATAGCCGAAGTTTCTTTTTTAAATTCAAATGAGAGTAACTTTTTAATAGTACTCAACATCACTGTATTAGACGACCATTTGGATCAGCGGTAGTAAACGCTGCTTCTGAGCCATGGGTCGCGGGTTCGATCCCCGCACAGTACAAATATTTGTGTGCATGAACATGTCTGTTTGTACTGGTCTGGGTGTTTTTCTATGTATTATAAGTATATATTTACAAAAAATATATATAGGTAAGTATGTTTATCGGTGTATAGTAGCCAATACAACAAGCTTCGTAGTAGTTGCTTAGTTTGAGACTAGATGGCTCTGTGTGGCATGTCTGAAATATTTACTGTAAAAAAAAACACGGTACGTCACACATAAAACGAAACGGATACTTCTTTCTTCTGTTAATAACATTTAAATGATTTTGTCTGCAAAGTGTTACACTAATATTGGCCTATTGTAGAGACAACAGCACGTCAACCTACCACAAAACGTCAAATTTCCTCAATCGATATTGATCTCTACTTGTTAGACTTAAAGTTGAAAATCAATTCAATGACCTTTAACTTTTTGGGTAGGTTCACCTGCCGTTGTCTGTACAATAGACAGCGATTCATGCGGAGTCTTATACCATTGAAATAAAATCGATTTTGCGATAACAATGTGTTGGCTACTGTACAAATTCTGCAAGTCTGACACGGTGACCCCATGTCAAAAATTGTTGCCAACCGGTTTTTAAGAAAACCCATAATAGCGTCCAATTTTTTATCGGTTTTCTAAGGTTCCGGTTCAACAGATTCACAATGAGGTAACTGATCAATTCGTTAACCATTGGATTAAAATTAAACGTGATGCAATAGTGAGAGACAAATCTAAAAGGGAGATTTACACGGTTCGGTTTATAAGCATACATAGTATGTTTACATGATGTAGTTTTTGTAGTTATTTTAATAACGTATAAAAATTAAGTGTATTATCATCAGGGTAGTGATGTATTGTATTGACTTGATTGAATTACATAATTTCTGTCTAGAAAAAAAAGAGGGTTTTAGGTTTTCTAGATTTTAAATATTTGTGTAAATTGTGGGACAATTAAGACCAATTTCTTATAATTTAATCAGTGAGGTGGATTCTCCATCTCTATTATCGCACGAACAATTTTTAAATGACAAGAAGTTTCTTACCACTATACAAGATGAGATTTCAACCACTTTCCAAAATTTTTATAGGCGTTCAGTATCGTATTTAGAGCCTATTTATGAAGTAAAACATGTGAATCAAGATGTCGGCCAAAAATTTTTTTCGCGATATAGTTTTCAATTTTTACGGTCCTAGACCTGTTAAGGTATAAAGGGACAATCAAAAACTTATGAATAGTATCGTAATGAATGAATGAGATGCAAAACGCGTAAAAGAAGTGTTGCTAGGCGGCAGTATCAAAAAATTAAGATTTTCGGCGGACATTTTCTAAGTGCTTTATCTTGACATTTTTGTATTGGGCTACACCAAAAGAAAAAATACGTCATTTGTTTTTTGTCTCATAGATTGATATATTAAAATTTGGAAGGTGGTTAAAATTTCACCCTGTATATTTAACATAAATTGTTGGTTAAGACTCTTTTTGCTGTATACCTTGAATACAAAACAAACGTAAGAAAAATGAGTAGGTACGTAAACGCATAGCTTATTTTAAAAGACTTAAGTAACACAATACTTTTAGTGTGATTAAGATAGCTCACGTTTAAACCTTCGAGGTTTTTGTAGCTATCGTTGTTTTCACAAACATTTTACTAAACCTCATTATTGTTAATGTAATAAAAAAAAAACCGATCGAACAGTGTAAACGCACATTGAACCTTGAAAACCGAGTTATTTACGCAACCGAGCCCACGAAGGACTATCTATCAACAGGCCAACTACCTATCTCATGTTTTACGATAAATAAACACGCGAATTGATGGGCCAATAATTTACTAACCTGATCCTTGGCCCGGTTACAAACGATTAGAAACATTGGGAAAGCTAATAGTAAAGACGAGATCATCTAACCGTTCATCACCCACCAGCTTAAGACCCGAGTTCACCAACACTTAAACAGCCGGTAAACAAAGAGTGACGATTAATTTGACACAATTCCCATACAAAATATGTCAAATAATATTTTAAACGCTGTTTAAACGCTGCTTAAACTTAAACGTTTGTTGGTGAACTCGGGCCTAAATAAACCAATGCTGGACTTGGAGTCCTGCTTTCGATCCTCTGGTCAGGCAGTTTCAAATTTTCGAAAATTGATCATCGCTTGAATTTGTTTGTGATGATCACTTATCTGAATTTCGCAAGCGTGTTGATTATCCCTGTCCATCATTGATGGGGTAACTTGAATACAATGATCGAGGCCTTTGTCCTGCTTCAGGATGATTATAGGTCATCATTACTTTACTTTACGTCTTGTATTTTAAACACGCGAATTGATGGGCTGATAATTTACTAACCCGATCCTTGGTCCGGTTATAAATGATTAGAAAACATTGGGGAAGCTAATAGTAAAGACAAGATAATCTAACCGTTAATCATTACCAGCCTATATCGAATTAGAAGGACTCAGGTCTCTTAAATAATAGGATTTCGGCCATATTCGCCATGCTTGGAGGAAACCAGGTTGGCGACCGCAGTTTGGCAAATGGCGGAGAGAAGACGCTGCTGTCTGTCGTCTTTTGGTACACTTAGGTAAAAAGGGGTGTGCTATTCTTTAATGTGACAACACCACAAGACATAGATCCTAAGGGGAGCCCACAGTGGCAAGCACATTGCACACGTAATCGTTACACCATACATGCCAATACGCTGTGCATACCCTGCCTACAAAGTCTAACTAGAACCTCCTATTTTTTTGGAAGTCGGTTGAAAAATACTGATCCCTGCATTACTTCTACAGTTAAGTTTTTTTTAACTTACGTACTGCAAACCTTACCCAGTCGCTGCTCACGCCCCTGTCCAGTTGAGAGCGTCTTTTTGCTGAGATGATAATGTCGTCTTCTAAAACATAAATAGGGTATGACCAATTTTTATTTTATTTGACTCATTTTAACTGTCATGGTCATTTGTACCGGGGTGTAATCTAATTAATTAATTGATTCTACCTACTTATTTTGATATTACATATTTATGTAATTGATAATCGTAAACTATCTTTATGAATAAAATAAACAAAAACAATGATTAAGCATACAATATTAAAGTAGATCGGAAGTATAACCTATATCTACTGAACTTGGGTCCTAAACCATTTCTTAAATCCAACTTTAAGTCATTTGCTTAGGGCTGAATTTGCGTTAGGGACAGGTATAATACATAACTACATTTACAAATCTATGCATGTTCAAATGTGAAACTAGCCCATTAATCAAACTTCTATTATAGTGTAATTTGACGCAATCACTCCCCGTCGGTTGCTAAGGGAAGGGTTGAAAATTGAACCATTTATTAAATTGTTGGACTACAATTTGTGTCTAGGATACTGTGGTATGTAGATACCTTTTAACATATGTAAATACCTTACCATTTGTTTCTGGTTCATCTCATTAAATACATTCTCTTATTTTTATCATATAACTTATAATTTCTTGTAATTTTATTTGTTTACTAATTTTGACACTAATATTAAAATTTTCTTGTTATTTTGACAGACATCGTTACCACTGGCAACCACCTTGTCAAATGATATATATTTTTTTATTATGTAAATTTCATCTAAATTTCGGTTAGGAGATATTGTATTTTGGCCAATTTTATATTAAACTTACCTTCTTTATGTAATTTTTATAACTGCTTATGTAAATATAGCTATAATTTTGAAATGTTTAAAAATAAATTATGGTTCCATCAATTTTGATATAAATAGACGTTTTTATGTCAAGAAAGGATCACTTCTTCTTATTCTATTGTGGTGAACTAAAGATTATTATTGGGAGAATTATCTTGGATACTATTTATTCACTACTCCTGGACCCTGGTACGGTCACGTAGACCGCCGGGCCATCTCCATCTAGTGCTGTTGGATCCTGGCGGTCACGTAGACCGCCGGGCCATCTCCATCATTTCGGTTGGATCAGGCAGATCGCCGGACTATCTCACCTCCGCTGCGCAATTGGATCCTGGCGTGGTCGACCGCCGGGCCACCTCTATTTATCAAACCACTAAATTGGACTTACCCGTGTAAATTTAAGTTACGTATATATATTTTATCATACTTTTAATTTTAATATACTTAATTTATATCTTGTCTTGTATTTTATTTAACTCTTAGGGAATAATTATAGGGAGGTAGGTTCCCATTAACTTCTCTCTTTCCAAATTTTCTTTTGTAGCGTAGCAGAACCTAGGTTTCTGGGGGTATTCCTCTTCAAGGGTACCCCAGATATTCTGTTACGTTATAAAGTGGCGCCCCTCTTTTTCGAACCTCACCCTCCTTTTTCAAAATTCTAAAAGATCATCTGTGATCCTCTTTAATTTGAATACTTATTTTTGGCATAGATTCTTTAAATTTTATTCTTACCCTTCTTTAGACCACAACGACCCTGAGATATTTCCTAAATTTTTCAGCTCACACATACCTCGGCACTACTCTCGTCTTCATCTCCAGTCGACTGCTTCCTACGCTTCGACTCCAGACGCTCACACCTACCTCGACGACACTACTCCTGTCTTCGTCTGCGGTTACCATCTCCCTACACTTCGACTTCAGGCGGTAACTTCTCAAAGCAATACAAGGTACAATTTCACTCAATATATTGAAAAGTTAAACTCTTGGTAATGAAACGGAACTTTGTGTTTTACTATTTATTCAATTCTCTTCTCTAACTAGTAATTTGAAACACATTTTTTTTTAAAAACTCTTCTCTGCTATTGCCTTTTAATAAACTAGTTTCGTAACTTAACTTCTCTTCTTTATGATAGGTGATTATCTTAACTCGACTTTTCCTCTTCTCGAAAGGCGAGTTTCTTAACGTATCCTTACTTGATTTTATCTCTCTTTGAAAAGCGAGTTTCCGAACTCGACTTTTCCTTTCGAAAAGTGATTTAGTTAATTAGACTATTCCCCTCTTAGAAGTGGTTTTCTTAACTTGTCATTTTCTTTCTTTGAAACGCATTTTTCTTAAACGCGATTTTTATAACTCTACTCTTCCTATTACTTCAATATGGATAGATTAATAAAATTTAACCTTCTTAATAAGAATGAACTTCAATATGAAGTATTGATTAGATCTGAGACACCTGCTAATACTGTTTCCGCTTTAAAAGAGCAATTAATAACATTAAATATTCCCTCTGAAGAAATTACGTCCTCACCTCTTCCTTTAAAGGATGACTTAGACCAAGCAGAAGATACTCTTTCTTATATTGAAAGTAAAATAATCAATCTAGAATCTCATAAAGATAGAACTCTATTGTCAAAAACAGAAACATTTATCAATCACTTATATTATAGATTAGAACGTCTTAAAGCACTTCCACCTTATGTCGAATTGTGTTCTAATATTAGATCTAAATTCTATCTATTAAATAAACGTTTTGACAAAGTTATTGAAACTGAAGAACAACCTGATTCACTATTAGATCCAAATTCCTTTAGGCAACCCAATGTTCTTATATCAAATGATAATGATTCACCTCCTTTTGAAACAACTACTCAATCCCCAACAGTTCAGCCTATTTCTTTATTTAGTGATCAAAACAAATCTCCTCAAGTTCCCTCTATTGATAATGTTCTTGAACCTACTAATTCCTGTTTTAATTCTAGTAATACAAATTTTGCTAGAGAGTTGAAATCCTTAAGCTTTAATGGTAAAACTTGTCCTAGATCTTTTATTCAAAAACTTGAAGAGTTTCGTTTACCTCGTCACATCTCTGATGATCTTTTAATTAAATATGCATTTGAATTCTTCTCTGGCGATGCTCTTCACTGGTTTCGTTTTCAGTATATTAGAGGTTGTGTTTCAAATTGGAAAGATCTTCGTGATAAGTTGATAAAAGATTTTGGTTCCCACGATTATGATTTTCAACTATTACAATCCATTAGGAAACGAACCCAAGGTCCTAACGAATCTATTATTGTTTACGTTTCTATAATGTTTGGTATGTTTAATCGTCTGACTAATAAGCTTTCTGAAACTGAACAATTAAATATTTTACTTAGGAATATTAGACCTTGCTATTCAGTTTTTATCGCTTTGAATGATATTTCTTCTATAGATAATTTAATTGATATTTGTCAGAGATTTGAAAAGACTGCTGATAGAGATAAACAATTTGTTGAACCTAAATTTGATGATAATCCATTCGTTTCTGAATTCACTTACCATCCTCCTACTGCTTCTACTTCAAAAGTTAGTTCTAATAAAGCTGTTACAAATAATAATTTTCAATATTCTAATAACCCTAAATTTAATTATAATTCGAAACCCATCAATGCAGTTTCTAATTCTAATACTCCTCAATATAATAATAATTTATTTTGCCTTCGTTGTCGTACTAATGACCACTCTTTAAGAAATTGTTCTCAACCTAGATTTTTAATTTGTTTTAATTGTGGTTTAAAAGGTTTTAAGATTATAAATTGCCCTAATTGTTCAACTTCTAGTCAAACAAAAAACTAACTTCTGACTTGAATAACTACTTTGATCCTCTTGATTGGGAAAATTGGCTTATAACTATTAAAAACTTTTCTTCTTGTTATAAAACAACTTCCGTACTTTTCGATAAAGAAGTTGATTATGAAAGACCCTTTGTTAACATCTTGATTAATGACATAGCTTTTTCAGGCTTGTTAGATAGTGGTAGTTGTATCACTATCTTGGGCAATAATTCCCACTTAAGCATCTTAAAGTTAGGATTTAAGTTATTCAAGTCATCAATTCAAGTTGCTGTCGCTAATAGACAAAAATCCAAATCTCTTGGATATTTCAATTTACCAATTACTTTTAACAATCAAACTCATATTATTAAGGCTTTTGTTTTTCCTGACATTTTTCCTTCGCTTATCTTAGGATGGGATTTTTGGAAAGTCTTTAACGTTTCTTCTAAACTATCTTCTCTTAATTTAATATATAATAATCAAACTCAATTGAATACTGTCGATGCTAAGGTCTTTGATATTGACCATTTATCTGAAAATCAGAAAAATATTGCCTTAGACATTATAAATCGTTTTAAAAGTATTTCTTTTGAAGATAGAGGTAAACTTGGTCGTACTTCTCTCATTATGCATCGTATCGATACCGGTGATGCTCTTCCTATTAAACAGCGTTGCTATCGCCTATCTTTATGTAAACAGAAAGGCCTGATTTCTGAAGTCGATAAAATGCTAAAACTTGGCGTTATTGAAAGTTGTGAAAGCCCCTGGTTATCTCCGGTTTTAATTACTCCTAAAAAGAATGGAGAGTGGCGTTTTTGCATTGATAGTAGGAAATTAAACTCCATAACACGAAAGGACTCTTATAGTCTTCCTTACATTTCTGAAATACTTGACAGTCTTAGGAACGCTAAATTCTTATCCAGTATCGATATTGCAAAAGCATTTTGGGAAATTCCTTTAAATCCCCTTGATAAAGACAAAACTGCGTTCTACGTTCCCACTAAAGGAATGTATAGATTCAATGTCATGCCATTTGGTCTTACTAATGCTCCAGCTACTCAGCAAAGACTTATGGATACTCTATTTACTCCTGAATTCGATAATAAAGTTTTTTGTTATTTAGATGACATTGTAGTTGTCAGTTCTACTTTTGAGGAACATATTTCTTTATTACTTAAAGTTCTTGCAAAATTAACTTATGCTAATTTAACTATTAACTATGAAAAGAGTCAATTTTTCCGTAAGGAGCTTAAATATCTAGGTTATGTTGTGGATGAACATGGTTTACGCGCTGATCCATCTAAAATTCAACCAATTCTTGATTACCCAATCCCTACTTCACCTAAAGAGGTCAGAAGATTCCTTGGAACATGTAGTTGGTTCAGACGGTTTATCCCTAACTTCAGTTCTATTGCTGCTCCTCTAAATAAATTAACCTCTACTAGTAAGAAAAAGGTCACTAAATTTATATGGTCTGATGATGCAAATTCTGCTTTTATTCAGCTTAAAAACTGTTTAGTTTCAACTCCTGTTCTTGCTTGTCCTGATTTTGAACTTCCTTTTTCTGTTCATTGTGATGCTTCAAATTTTGGTGTAGGTGCAATGTTGACTCAAGTTCGTGATGGCAATGAAGTTGTAATTGCCTATATGAGCAAATCTCTTAATAAACACGAACAGAATTATTCTACTACTGAACGTGAGACTCTAGCTGTTATTACAGCTCTCGAACATTGGCGTTGTTACCTTGATAACGGCTTACAATTTACGGTGTACACCGATCATTCAGCCTTAAAATGGTTCTTGAATCTCAATAACCCAACTGGTAGATTAGCTCGCTGGTCTGTTCGTCTGTCTTGTTTTAATATGATTTTAAAACATAAAAAAGGAAATCATAATGTTGTTCCAGATTTCTTATCTCGAAATTCAGACAATTTGAAAATGGTTCAACCTATTTCTAGAAACCCATTATCTTCTTCTGAACAGTTTAATCAACTTTATGATAGCTGTCGCAATAATCCTGATGCTTTTCCTAATTATCAAATTATTGATGATAAACTCTATAAGCATCTTCCTGCTTCTTATCCTCTCTTTGATGATTTTGCTTGGAAACAAGTTCCTCCTCCGTCTGAAAGGTTAAATCTCATTAAAATAGCTCATGGAGAAAGTGACACTCCACATGTAGGTATTTTTAAAACTTATAAGAAATTATCACTCCTCTATTATTGGAAAGGTATGTTTAAAGATGTGTCGATTTTTATTTCTAAGTGTGAGACTTGTCTAACCTATAAACATTCCAATCATTCTCCTTTTGGTCCAATGGGTAAACCAAAAATTTGCTCAAGACCATTTCAATCTATTTCTCTAGACCTAATGGGTCCTTTACCAATGACTAGACGTCGTAATCAATTTATTTTAGTAATTACTTGTACATTTACTAAGTATTGTTTAATTTTTCCTATCAAACGAGCTACTACATCTAATATTATTCTACATCTTGAAAATTCAGTTTTTCTTGTTCACGGGGTACCTCAAACTATAATTATGGATAATGGATCACAATTTCAATCCAATGAATTTAAAAGACTATTAGAAAAATACAATGTTCCATTTCCTTTCTATTCACCAAATTACTGTCCACAGATTAACCCAACCGAAAGGTATAACAGAACCATCGTTACTGCATTAGCTTCATTAGTCAATGATGACCATAGATCTTGGGATCTTTACTTACCAAAAATTCAATTAGTCATCAATAATTCTGTTAATCTTTCGACTGGCTTCACTCCATCATTTCTTGTTTTTGGTAGAGAACTTGTACCTTGTGGATCTCACTATTCTCAATGTTCAAATCTTGATGAGCTTATCTTCCTGCCTCGTGACATTTACGCTGCAAATTTAGGATTATTATCTTCTATTTTTGATAAAGTCCAAGTTGCATTACATATCGCTCACTTAAAGTACGCTAAATATTACGATCAGAAACGATCATTTAAAGAATTTAATGTTGGTGATACTGTTTGGCGTAAAAATTATGTACAAAGTAATGCTGGAACCTATTTTTCAGCTAAATTGGCTCCTCGTTATATCAAAGCAAAAGTTATTCAAAAATTATCACCTTTGGTTTACTTGCTCGAAGATTGTAATAATAATCATAGAGGGAGATGGCATATCAAAGACTTGAAGATCTAAACAATTCTTTCAAATTATTACACACACTTTTTCGGATTTTCATTCATACACTCTTTATATTTTGGCAGTCTCAGTCGTTATTCTAAATTTTTTTCTGGTTCCTATACTTTCTGTAATGATTCCCTAACTATTTTTTATATTAATTTGTATATACTGTATAATTTTATTTTACTTTCTTGTTCTTTTTTTTTAACTTGTTACTAATGTTTAATTCTTTTTATCTCATGTCATTCATAAACCTTTTCGGCCTTGTAAATATCCCTTTCCCAATCATTTTTTTTTCTCTCCCTTTCCCTTCTTTGTAAATATTTTTTCGTGAGCGGTGCATAACTCACCCTATATTTAAAAAAGCCTTTATGCCGGATGGATCTGTCACTTTCTGACACCATTCGTAACTTTTCTCTTGCTTGGGAACCCTAGGTGTTCCCAAGCACTACTGAGTCCTTTAGCTCCACTTCTACTTCTTTGAGCCCTTTTTTAAGCTCTCCTTTTCTACCTTCTCTACCTTGTTTCAATACAGAGGTGCGGATCGCAACACCTCTTTAAACTAAATAAGCCCATCGTGTCCCACGCCCTTAGAGCGAATGTGTATCCAATTGAGTTTGGGTCATGGATTTTCTGTAATCGTGAACCCTTACCCTAATGTATGAAAGGTCGTATGAAAGATTTTGAAAGATTGTATGAAAGATTTTGGAACACATTCTCAACCTCTAAATTTCTGTGTACTCATAAAAAAAATCCCTTAAGTAGTCGAAAATTTTTTTTACTATTTTTGGGGAATATGTGGTATGTAGATACCTTTTAACATATGTAAATACCTTACCATTTGTTTCTGGTTCATCTCATTAAATACATTCTCTTATTTTTATCATATAACTTATAATTTCTTGTAATTTTATTTGTTTACTAATTTTGACACTAATATTAAAATTTTCTTGTTATTTTGACAGACATCGTTACCACTGGCAACCACCTTGTCAAATGATATATATTTTTTTATTATGTAAATTTCATCTAAATTTCGGTTAGGAGATATTGTATTTTGGCCAATTTTATATTAAACTTACCTTCTTTATGTAATTTTTATAACTGCTTATGTAAATATAGCTATAATTTTGAAATGTTTAAAAATAAATTATGGTTCCATCAATTTTGATATAAATAGACGTTTTTATGTCAAGAAAGGATCACTTCTTCTTATTCTATTGTGGTGAACTAAAGATTATTATTGGGAGAATTATCTTGGATACTATTTATTCACTACTCCTGGACCCTGGTACGGTCACGTAGACCGCCGGGCCATCTCCATCTAGTGCTGTTGGATCCTGGCGGTCACGTAGACCGCCGGGCCATCTCCATCATTTCGGTTGGATCAGGCAGATCGCCGGACTATCTCACCTCCGCTGCGCAATTGGATCCTGGCGTGGTCGACCGCCGGGCCACCTCTATTTATCAAACCACTAAATTGGACTTACCCGTGTAAATTTAAGTTACGTATATATATTTTATCATACTTTTAATTTTAATATACTTAATTTATATCTTGTCTTGTATTTTATTTAACTCTTAGGGAATAATTATAGGGAGGTAGGTTCCCATTAACTTCTCTCTTTCCAAATTTTCTTTTGTAGCGTAGCAGAACCTAGGTTTCTGGGGGTATTCCTCTTCAAGGGTACCCCAGATATTCTGTTACGTTATAATACAAGCCGCGTACGTAACTAGGGTACTATGCATTTTATGCTCAAACTAAAAGAATGATTTAATATATTATATCACATTAGCACACTAATTTCAAAAGTGTCGTAACTCTTAATTAAATAATAAATAAATAAATATTTCAGACATGCCACACTGGGCCACGCAGAGCCATCTAGTCCTAAATTAAGCTACTATTAAGTACCCTGTCGTATGAGGTACTAGACAACCGATAAACTTACTTATATACTTTTTTTGTAAATACATACTTATAATACATAGAAAACACCCAGACCAGTACAAACAGACATGTTCATGCACACAAACATTTGTACTGTGCGGGGATCGAACCCGATTAATTACTTCATAATTGGTTCTCATTTATTTATCTGATTCACAACAAGAGTTATGCGTCTAAAACATACCTTTGAAGGAGTATTGCAATAAGAAAACAAACAACAGCACTCTCTTTCAGTCGGCATTATAAAGTGTTATATTAGTTAATCATAAAGAGGATGAGAGGCCTTCGGAGAGGATTTCGTCAAGTGGATTGGTAATGATGATGGCAAATCTATGAACAACAAATAAAATTAATAAAACTATAGTAATGTAAACTAATGCAATCTTTTATAAAAATTGGCTTAGGTCAGGAACGTAGGTGTGGCTCAAGTCGGGATTCGGAAGCCACGTTAAGGCTAGGTAGTCATACATAGGTATATGCGCTCCGTAAGCGCCATCAGCGCGCGACAGGACGGGCCTGACGAACCTCAGCGCTATTTTTTGTAGTTATTTGAACATGTGATTAAAAATATCATTGAATGAAATCAAACTCTACGAATTTGTCTATAAAATTTAATAGCTTTAAACAAGCATATTTTTAGGGTTCCGTAGCCGAATGGCAAAAAACGGAACCCTTATAGATTCGTCAAGTCTGTCTGTCTGTCTGTCTGTCTGTCCGTCCGTATGTCACAGCCACTTTATTCTGAAAGTATTATCATTGCATATTTGAAACTTAGTAGGTAGGTGTATCCTGTTGACCGCTTTAAGATTCTCATACAAAAAATAAAAAATAATGATATTTAAGGAGGGCTTCCCATACATAGAACTAAAACAAAAAAATTTTTTTTTACTCTAAGCTACGCTTATGGGGTATACATGGATAGGTCTTTTAAAATGACATTGAGGTTTCTAAAACCATTTTTCCAAGAGTCTAACGTTTGGAAGATAGAAGCTTCCAAACTGGTAAAATGGGTGTCCCCCCCTCTAACTTTTAAACTAAGCAAGTGCAAATTTTGAAAAAAATACATAATGTAGATCCTAAAAAAAAACTTACAACGAAAATTAGTTTGAACGAGATCAAACCGGTAGTTTTGGAGATCTAGCACATTTTCAACAACGCAAATATAACTTTGTCCTTCATACAAACACTATGAAAAACAAAGTATTTTTGCAGTCAATAAAATATTGTGGTATTTTAGTGAAAGTTGGTACGGAACCCTTAGTGCGGGAGTCCGACTCGCACTTGGCCGGTTTATTTATTTAAAATGTCCGTTATTTGTTCGAAATATTAAAAAAACATTACAAAAGGTGTACGTTTGTGATTTTTTTAATCGACCCAAATTAATTAAATCTTTTAACCGATAACGAATGTGACTAGACTAGATTCTTAAGTAATACATATATATTTTTTTAGACTTTATAACGCTATTTTCTAAGTCTCAGATGGGTTTTATAAATACAAAAACGCTGTCTCTAAGGACGACCTAGCATCAAGCCATTGGTGCCGGCTTCTTTCGCATGAATCGCAACAATTCACGTCAGATGCGGCTAGAACTCGGATACCATGACTATCCTAGTCACACAACAAAAAGAAGAAGACACGGGATTCCTATAGACGTCGTTAAAGATCTTATACACATGTTTACCCCCAGGGATTACTTTGTGAGCCATAATTTCGAACAAAATGGACGGCGGACGCCTGCTTACTTTCGCACAGATCATACAATCCCGAGATATTTATGACCGCGCATTATCTCGTAGTTTACATTTCACGTCAATATGATAAGCGTGTGGTGCAGTTTATTTTATGCTTTTAATTTCTTTGCTGCATCCTTTTGAGTTTTATTCCTATAGAATAAAGTATGTAGGTGCAAAAACCATATTATGTAAAAAAAATGTGAAACAAACTTTGAGTCGAAACTGTTTTATCGGAGACGCTTGACTTAGAAACAAGCAGTTTCTAAGTCAAGCGTCTCCTCTCCATCATTGGCCAAACTGCGATCATCAACCCGCTTGCCAAGCGGGGCGATAATGGCAAAAAATCCTTGTTGAGAGGCCTAGGCTGTGTCCAGCAGTGGGCTGGTATAAGCTGGTGATGATCTAAGTCGAAATAGGTTTGTTGTTTATATTTTTTTGGTTCAATGTTTAGTGGTATAGCTGAGAACTTCCTCTATTGCGTTTGTAATAGCAAAAAAAATTGGTAAAAAAACTTTTTAAGTTAAACGGTTTTATGTTAAACATACATTGCAATGTTTAAGATAAATGTACTAAAAACCAAAAAATAATAAAATAGATACAGTCGTGGGAATTATAAACATATGCATAGACTAGACTAAAATAAAACCGTGGGGCACGTCAATTGTCTACAAATTATCGACTTAATGTGCGATAGAAGAATCGTTTAATTCGTCGTTAAAATAGGCAGTTGGCCCGCAGACGGTGAGGAAATTACTTACTATTTTCTTGCTCATGGAAATTCCAATAGTTATACACTCCATGTAAATAAAAGAGATGTTTCAACTAGTTTATCGTTGGACATTCACACTGCTGGCTGGCGAGGAATCGTTTCACTCACTCGTAGTTTGTCTTTAATCGACAAAACATATGATAAAAGTACTACTCGCTCACCACTATGAAACCCTAAAACTCGCTTATAATCGAGCTTGCTAGCTTGTTTCCACATTCTAGCCCTACTTATCACACGTCCATCGTTGTCGCTTGAACAACTGTCTAATTATAGTGTAACATTACAAAACAAACATTTTAATCAACGATTGTAGACAATTGACGTGCCCCACGGTTTTATTTTAGTCTAGTCTATGCATATGTTTATAATTCCCACGACTGTATCTATTTTATTATTTTTTGGTTTTTAGTACATTTATCTTAAACATTGCAATGTATGTTTAACATAAAACCGTTTAACTTAAAAAGTTTTTTACTTATTTTTATTTTCTACTTTTTAGTTTTTATTTCGCATTCTGTTTAATTCATTTAGTGCTTCATTATTGCAAGGTTTCTTGCCCGTTAGTTTATTGCAGTCCAACTCCTCTATACGTAGTCCCTGCAAAGATCTTACTCTACTAAGAGCCACGTAGGCTTGACCTTCTTCAAACAGTTTCGCACCTAAGTATACGACTGCGTGATCCACAGTGCTGCCCTGCATTTTATGTATTGTAGAAGCCCATGATAGTATTAAAGGCAACATTCTTCTTTCAGCCGTCCCGTAATTGTACTTAGCTGGAAACAGTATGGCTTTCGGGTGTATAAGATGTACTCCGTCTCTTGCAAAATCAATTCGGACGGAAGGTACATCTGTTGCATACATCTGAGTATACCTAAATTACAGATTCAATTTCTAAATTTAAATCTTATTATTATACGCCATTTGGTGGCTGCGCCCATCTTAAATATTGAGGTTGTATAGTGCACTGTATTCTTCTTGTCAAGCCCTTTTATTTGATACCCATATTGGTGGGATTGATAAAAAATTGTTATCAGCCATTTGGTAGCGGCGGCCATCTTGTATTTCAATTTTTTATAGTATATTGTATTCTGCTTGTTGAGCCCTTTCATTTGATACCCATATTGATGGGATTGATAAAACCTACGTTATCCGCCATTTTGTAGCGGCCGCCATCTTGGATTTCAATTTTTTATAGTATATTGTATTCTGCTTGTTGAGCCCTTTCATTTGATACCCATATTGATGGGATTAATAAAACATAAATTATCCGCCATTTTGTAGCGGCGGCCATCTTGAATTTATAATGATAATGAATAAACATAATTGTATTGTCACCAAAATCCAAAGTGTATACAAAATTTCAGATTAATCGGTTGACAGGAAGAGGGTGAAATTTGAATTACTAAATTTGACCCAAGAATAAATAAAACAAACGGGGTGAGCTAAATAAAACCGTTTAATAAAAAACCGTTTAAAAACATCTTTTGTGTCCGTAATTCAGTCAAAAGTAACTTTTTTTGTGAAAAAAAAATCAAGGAAAAATCTTTGTAATGTTAAAAATAAGATGTATGTTTTTTTTTTGTAATTGACTAATCCAATCTATGAATAAAATAACCTACCATCTGATTGAATACTTTAGCCAGTACCTAAGTTAATAAGTTAAATCATTTTTACTAAATCACATACAATTTTAAAGTGAACCCTACAATAAAATCATAATTAGCTGCTGTTACATCAAAATGTTCAACCAAAATTAAGAGTTCATAACCGAATTCATAATAAGTATAATTTACTAAAAGCATAATAACATTCTTTCGACGCTTCGCTATCGATAAGCATAATCTTCATTATTAAAGGCGGTCAAGTACTTTTTTGGTTGTAAGGTTCCGCATAGTAAAAACTAGGGAATGCAATCTCTTTCTCGCGAGATCTCGTTTTCGCGAGATTAATCTCGGACGATAAAAGGGCGAGATCATGCGAGTCTAACGAGATTGCACTCGAGCATAAATCGATTATAAAAGAGCTTAAAAGATTTTTGTTCGATATGAGGAGAAGAGTGGTTGTTTCTTTCATTTGTTATTTGATAGATACGTATGTCAAAGTTTACTAGTCACTAACGGCCGGTCCCAATAATCTATCTATCGCCAGTTTGACATTTCGGAGATAGGAAACAGTTTCTATCTCTGATTTTTCCGTCCAAAAAAAAACCAGACGTTGGTTTCTATCTCCGATATGCCAAAACTAAAGATAAATAGGTTATTAGGACCGGCCGTTTGAAGTTTATTAAAAAACAGTGAATAGATACGTCAAAAAAATTTTAATACGTAAAAGTCTATTGAAATAATTCGTGAAAATAAATGTTTTTAAATAAAAACCAAGATCTGGGGGTCCCGGGTTCGATCCCCGGGTCGGCCAACAAAAAGTTTCGAATTTTCAAGCATTGCTCAGGTTTGTGATCACCAAACCGCGTTTGGCTATCGTGGTGATTATGCCTGTGCGCATCAGTGCTGTGGTAACTTGAGTTCAATGATAGAGGCCTTTGCCTTGCTTTGCAGTGGAATGATTATTTTTTACTTACTCACTTTTTATTATTTTTACTCACTGCCTTACTAATAATAGGGGTTAAAGTATGAAATTGCCGTTTTGTATGGACGAAATCGAGAAAAGTCATTTTTCCATACTAACAATTTATTAGGTTTTTTAAAAACGCCTGAACCGTTTTCGATGCAATTAAAGGTGAAAGTTAGGTGGTTATAAAGCTACGCATTATAGCGTTTAAATTTCTGAAAATCAAAGTTTATAATACAAATATAATTAAAATATACTTAAGGGGTCTTTTCAACGACTTCCTTTGAAGTAATAGGCACTAGTATTGTATGTTTTTTTAGTCAAAAGTTACTTTTTTTAGTTTTTGATACAATACAAAAAGAATTACGCAATAATACGACTATACTTAAGAGCTATAAACAAAATAAAAAGTGGGAAAATAATCGGCAATTTCATACTTTAACCCCTATTATTACTATACACCATACTAGTGTGGTGCTGGCCAGTGCTGGCACAATAATATTAATATCACAAATAATAATAATAGTAAAACTTATTAACATTTGAATTGTTACAATTACTGTACCCCAAAAAATAGTGCCTACGCTTAAAAACCGCGAGGGTGACCACACAGCGTGAACCCCGAGACTGAGCATTACAAATAGAAGGCCAATCTCCAATTAAAATCACAACAGGTGGTCCGCCAGAGGGCAGCACTGTGGAATAGATTGGAAGGGCATAGGGCTGTCACTTGTCATACACTAAATTACAGTTTTTGAATTAAATGTAAATCACACTTTTTTAAATGCAGAAATGGAATCTTTTCTGGGTTTTAGCTCGTATTTGCTGCGATGTTTTCGCAAGTTTGATTCTTCTTCTTCTTCTTTAGGTGCCTCTTCAATTGGGAAGGTTGGCCGCTAGTTTTCCAAACTTCTCTCTGTCCATTGCAAGACGGAACAGTTCCTCGACGGATTTGATCCCAGTCCACTCTCTGATGTTCCTCAGCCACGACTTTTTCCTGCGTCCAACGCGCCTCTTCCCTTCAACTTTGCCCATCATTATAAGTAGAAGCAGCTTGTATCTATCGTGCCTGAGCACGTGCCCGAGGTACCCAACTTTGCGCTTTTTGACGGTCCGCATCAATTGTTGGGTTCTGCTGACGCGTTGGAGTACGGTTGCGTTCCTTACTTTATGCATCCAGCTGATGCGGAGCATACGACGATAACACCACATCTCAAACGCCTCCAGGCGTCTCCTGGTGTCCTCTTTTAAAGTCCATGCCTCGCATCCATACATGACAACCGGCCAAACATAACATAAAAGGATTCTGACTCGGAGCTTAATATGTATTTGTGGGCAACATAATACCTTTCTCATTTTATTAAATGAGGCTCGGGCGATCTCTATCCGGGTCTTAATTTCTTGGTCAGACTCCCATGCTTCATTCACCCAAGCACCGAGGTACTTATATTGCCGCACCCGCTCAAGATTTCTGCCACCAACAGTTATATTTGCGCTCAAATCAGGACGATTGGAAACCACCATGAGTTTAGTCTTGCTGATGTTTATCGACAATCCAGCCTCTTCACTACTCTCGTTCACCCTGTCCACAATCTTCTGGAGGTCATTTACAGAAGCTGCAATAAGCACCGTGTCATCGGCGTAGCGTAGGTTATTAACTAACTTTCCGTTAATTTTTACGCCCGCATCAAGATCCTCGAGCGCCCTCGACATAACAGCCTCCGAGTAGATATTAAAAAGCAGGGGGGACAGGATGCATCCCTGCCTAACACCGCGACGGATCTCAATTTCTTCAGTCTCCTCGTTGTCCACCCTTACAGTAGCCGTTTGGTTCGTGTACAGGTTTCGGATAATTCTGATTCTAAGTTTGATTAAATACAGTTATTTATAGTAAATAAATGTGGGCTACATCACATAGGTATATGGGTTTAATCCCAAACTTCTCATCACCGATCAACAAACACTCAGACCAAAAACAACATAGAATAGTTTTTAAATTGACCCGGTCGGGTATCGAAGTCGGGACAGCTGGCGACTCTAGTTAAGAATATTTGATGCAACATCGTATCATTATTATTAGATGCATTCTTCATTCATTACCTTATTGATAATGTCATTAACAAATGTCAGTATGAAATATGCGACCAGTCATTTCACAAGCGACTTACAGAATATTTTGTTTACACAAAATAAAATAATATGGATGTAAATTAGGTTTATTTTTAAGTCAAACATACAAAAAAATATAAAAAATAAATGAATACGTTTGTTCTTTTAGATGTGTCAAATCCTTGAGGCAGGCGTTGAAACCTTCTGTCAAGAAATTAATCAGTCACCAAGACAAACAATATCACGATACAAACTTAAAATTTGTAAAAAGTCTTTAAATTCCAAACACCTTAAGTAATATTCAATATATGCAATTATGCATACCTTAAAAGTGATCAAACGCCATAATAGAAATACCTTGACCTGACCTAATATGTAGATGATCTAAAATGTACGAATCAATTTGTTGATTTATTGACTTATTATAAACCACTAGCTGTTCCCCGCGACTTCGTCCGCGTCAATTTCCGTTATTATGATCGCGATTATTTTTGCAACATTTTTCACTGATGCTTCTCTCCTATTGGTCGCAGCGTGATGTTATATAGCCTAAAGCCTTCCTCGATAAATGTACTATCCAACACAAAAAGAATTTTTCAAATCGGATCTTCCTGAGATTAGCGCGTTCAAACAAACAAACAAACAAACTTTTCAGCTTTACAATATTAGTATACATAGATAAAAGTAGGAACTATATCAGTCCCATTCAAAAATGACACTTCGTAATGTCCGCAATCATAGTAGCGATGATTATTATTATGTTAGTCAGGCATTTGGTGTGTCGCAGAATTTGTTCAAGTGTTTTTTGTTCGGTGTGTACGATGTAGGCCAGTGTCGTCCAGGCCATTTTCATCTATGTTATCGGTTAGCACCTCAAACATCCGAAGTTTATATCTTTAATCTATACTAATAATATTATAAAGCTGAAGAGTTTGTTTGTTTGTTTGTTTGTTTGTTTGAACGCGCTAATCTCAGGAAGTACTGGTCCGATTTGAAAAATTCTTTTTGTGTTGGATAGTTCATTTATCGAGGAAGGCTTTCGGCTATGACCAATATATAACATCACGCTGTGACCAATAGGAGCGAAGCATGAGTTAAAAATGTTGCTAAAATAATCGCGATCATAATAACGGAAATTTACGCGGACGAAGTCGCGGGGGATAGCTATATTAAATAAAAAGTTAACATGAAACAGCTTTTAAATCAGTTTTTTGCAAATAACTTGCTAAATTAAATTGAAAATGCAGATGCTTACTACTATAGCAAGTTGATTTGTCAACTCCCAAGTCTCAGCCCTACTATCCTTTTATATTTGGTCGCAATCGCTTCGAGCAATATCGTGTTCCCTAAAACAAGCTTAATAACCTTGTCAAATTAAAAAATATTACGCGTAGTGCGAGTAATTATTATTAGAGATGGGCCGACTATCACTTTGGCCGACTAGCCGACTAGCCGACTAGTCGGCTACGAAATGGCCGACTATTGGTTTAGGTTATAATAATTAGAGTAACATGCTCTAATCACACTGTATTGCTATTTTTTATGATAAGTGCCTACTTTTATCTGATTGTCATCTTAATTCTTCGTTTGTAGTGTAGTAGATTTTTTATTTATTTTTACTTTCTGTTGTCACATTAAATAAATTTTTATTAATTTTTATATTTGGTACTAAGTTCTAATTCATTATTATTAGGTAAAGGAGTAGTATTCCAATATGTAAGTTGTAAACTTAATTATAGCCAATTTTGTGTGTTGCTTTTTTTTTGTTACTTGTTTAATGTCTGGATCTAAGCCCAATTAGTTAATGTATCGAACAAATGGTTCCTAATTTCCTAACATGTTCTAAATTGCACTGAAAGTGCATTTTAAAATAAATTTCGTATTTCTAATAAAAAATAATAACAGTTAAGATTTCAATTTCATCAATTTTTAGGTATACCTAGGTAACACTGAAAATGTTTAGAAAATGAAAAACAGCTGAATGTAGAAAGTTGCCCATACTTTTATTGTTTTTCGAAGTAATCTCCGTTCCTCTCTACACATCGTCGCATTCGATGGAACCACTGAGAAAAGCAGTGGGCCCATTCTTCCTTAGGGGTCCCTTCTATGGCATTTTTGTAGGCTCTCACCGCATCTTCAGGGCTCGTAAAGCAAACACCTCGAATTTTATCTTTAGTTCTTGGGAATAAATTAAAGTCGCAGGGCGCCAGGTCAATATTCAACAGTCCGTTTTGCGGAGTGCGCTTAAGCATTATTGTCGTGGTGAAAGGAATCCTGCTTCGAGGTCGCTGCTGTAGAATTTTTTCCAAGACAACAGGCAAACAGCGATTGACATATCAGTCTGCAGTAACTGTCCTTCCATCTTCTAGCACAACTGTCGCGAAATGACCTTTCCGACCAAAGAATGAGGCAATCATCTTTTTTCCTTGACTTCTTCCTTTCTTTACCTTAGTTGGCCGATCCTCGAAAGAAAACACCCACTGAGCTGATTGTCTTTTGGTTTCGGGTTCGTAGCAATATAAAGCTGGATAGCTTTCATCACCTGTGACGATGTCAAATACAGCATTTGAGTCAGCGCCGTTGAACTTATCTAACATTTGGCGACACCAGTCCATGCGAAGGTGTTTCTGGTCGTCGGTTAAAGTATGGGTACAAAGCTTCCTGATGCCTAAATGTTGGTGTAATATTTATTGAACTTGACTCATACCAATGCCTAGGCTTGCCCATATCTGCTGATAGGTCAGTCTCTTATCTTCCTCTATCATGCGTCACACAGCACTGATGTTATCTTCAGTAGTCGCTGTTAAAGCACATGAATATTTACTCATGTGGTTAAAGGACGTCCCTCACGCGGATCATCATTGAGAATGCTACGTCCACGCTTAAACTCGTTAAACCAATTGTAAATAGTGGCATGAGATGGGGCTTTATTAAGAAATGCTAATCGCAGCCTATCATAGCTTTGTTGTTGAGTAAGCCCACAACGAAAGTTACTCGTATAATAATAAATCATTAATAAATCACCGAAAATTTCCTCGCGTTAGGTTCATTTTCACGTGTAACAAGAGTTATAGATTTGATTAGTTAGGTTACCAAAGAGTTCTAAAATTGAAATTCAAAAAAAGTTTTCATTAGCAATGTTTCCAACTGGCCAGATGTAAACATTTTCAGTGTTACCCACGTATTTATACGAGAAAAAAACAGGCCGACTAGTCGGTACAACCCTAATTATTATTTTAAAATGATATTTTTCACGGTTTTTTTGTAACCAACGGAAATGAGCAACGTTACGCTGTTTTAATTAGCGTTACGCTTTAAATGTGATCCTGTCCGAAATTCCTCCTGCGTTTGAAATTGTTGTACCTAATTATTTTTTTATACATGTGTCGTGTGGTGCCGGCACGTTAAGAATAGCACCTACCCCTTTCAGTTGGGTGTTTTAATTTTTTATTTTCATACAACCCAAAATTTTTAAATTCCGCTTTGTATGAAAATATTTTTTTCAAAAACATAATTTGATGTCAAATTTCTGACTTCATTATATTATTTATATGCTTCGGCTTGTTATAACATTTACCTAACACACTGTATAAAAAGTAAAGTGACAGCCTATAATCATCCCACTGCAAGGAAATGACCTCCACCATAGAATTCAACTTACCACAGCAATGATGCGCAGAGGCATAATCACCACGCTACCCAAACGTGGTTTGGTGACCACAATCCCGAGCAATGCTTGAAAATTCGAAACTTTTTTGTTGCCCGACCCGGGGATCGAACCTGGGACCCCGAGATCTTGGCTCCGTGTTTAAACTACTCAACCAAGTTCTTCGAGTTTTAAACTATTATTTAATCTACCTCTGTCTGTTGTACTTTTAATGTTGTGTCACCTATAATTGGATCATATACGAAGTAGATGCAACTTTTGAGTTCTCCTGTTTTTTGTCAATGCCTGTGTAACCTGTAGGTGTACTTAATTATAAAAAAAAAAACGGGATAACGGTCCACAAAAATGTTAAAATGGTTTTGTATTTCCCTTCCGAGACATTAAACTATGTCTTAATAACTAAATTTTGTCCGAAATCGGTTGGGAACACCTTTATTTCCCATACAAACTACCTGTATATCCTTAACCGGAACTTGAAAGTTGAAAGTCTGGCTCCTTACTCCAAATATCATCTAAAGCAGTTTAGTAATTTAAGCATCAGGTAACAAACAGGCAAACACATTTTCGCATTTATAACATTAGTATGGGATGGGTTACTTGATTGCTATTACAGTATAAATGACTTTCTTAACGATACATTTTGACATTACTATCTCTAACAAATGTTTAATTTTTTTTTTTGTTTGAAAAATTTATTACATAATTAAGTATAAGTTGACATTGTTAATATTTATTGAAATAAGAGAAGCTTTTGTAAAAATTTGCATGCCGAATATCGGCCAGACATTTTGATGCTAACACCAACATAACATCAAAAAATCTCACACATGTTTCTGCAAATAAATATATCTTTATCTTTATCTTTATCTTTATTGCTACACAATGAGAGTCTTATTGATTGCAATCAATTCTTACCATTACATTGTTGTTATTGTTAGCAACTTTTTGTCATCATTTGATGATGTTTCCTTAAGGTTAAGTACAAAACGGTTATGTCATCAAGCCAATTATATTGTCTCTTTAATCAATCATAATGCGATTGGCTTTTATAAATCTACTAGCAAACTAGCATTTCATAAAACGAAACGCTACTTCACTTGCTATAAAGGAGATGTCCCAAATTGTATGGAGGCCAGGCCCAGAACCTGTACACCCCACCAAAAGATAGACCAATACACCTACAAGATTTTGTTATTATCCAATTCTTTTAAAATGGCTTTGTTAAGTGGTTCAAATAAAGAGTTAAGTAAGAAAATAGCAGTACAAAACAACAAAACCATCATGGCGGAAGATGACATTTTGATGACGTCTGTCAGTTTTGGCAGTTTCAAAATTGCGCATCTAGGAGTCGAGTGCCATCGCTTGCTGTAATAACAACAAACATTATGAAAGTAATGTGTCGATCAATACCAAATCCAGAAATCGAAAAAAATGAGATCGTTATAATGAACTACATTTAAAACGCGACAAGTAGAACAAAAACTTGAAGTGAATGATTATGCCAAAGTGACATGGGGTATGACAGCTACTGACATTTAAAGTTTTTTTTGATTGACGCCATCTTGGAGTGCCTAATGGAGTTTGATAAATTATTCAATCTTTGTTTATTTTTGAACCACTAAATTGTACGTTATATAAATGTATATGTATTTTTCCCAGAAACAGTAAATTTTTCTTGATTTTTGAAAATGGTGTACTATGTCTGGGCCTATTATGGGACATCTCCTTTCAACTGTTAGTGAGGTCGGTAATATGGGTTTTTTATTCGATAGTTTTTTTTTTTTTTTTTTTGGACGGACCTATCACTGAAACCCCATATGGGAGGCTTTAATCAGTTAAACCGGGCAGAGTGTGGCGAGCGCTAAAGGCGCTCAGCCTAGGTCCGCCACGCTAGCGGTACTCCGGTGCGGCCGAGGGTGAGGCTTCGCGAAGCGAAGCCTCAGGCTCGCTCGCACCGGGGCCCATACTAGCGGGCGTGATCGGGCCAGTGTGGGGTGCTAAAGGCACCCTACCAAATGGCGAACCCACCAGTGGTGGCGCCGCCGGAACCGGAGATGCCGTGGCATGCCGGATCACGGTCGGGCTCCATTCTGGCGGGCCCGATCTGGGAGGGGGGATCGGACAGCGACCTCAAGGGCGCCTCTGTAGGCTCGGACCTCGGCTTGGGTCGCCGTCCGAGGGGGGGGCAGGTGAGAAGCGGCCAGGCACATGATTGTGTCGGCCGAAATGAAAGGCGGGTTTTTTCGATAGTAGTTTTCTTCTTTTTTTATATACAATGGGCTTGCTCTTAACTACATACTTTAACTCTACGGTTTCGAAGAAGCCTTAGATGGAGCGAGCTTACCCAGAGACACTGGTTCTCACACACACCAGTGGAACACAGAAAAACTGTTTGGAGCTGGACTCCGGCAGGAGGGTGGTAGCACTGGTAGCATCCAGGCAGCCTCTTACGAAGTCTACCACCGCAGAGGGATCTGTTAGCCGTCATCATGTCATCATTGGTTAAAAACCAACGATGCCGTTGCCCAGGGTGGACCCTAAGAGGTAGATCTCACCACCCCAAATGTCTTAATTAAAACCTTTCCACACTAGCCCAATACCAGTTGTATGGTAAAAAAATATACTAGGTTGGCATCACTATTGTAGTGCCCCGTAGTTTTTCTTTCTTTCAGTAGGATTAAAAAACTACTAGCTTTCGAATGTTAGTAGTTTTTTAATCCTACTGGTAGCAGCAAAAACGACCAGTTGTATGGTAAAAAAATATACTAGGTTGCCATCACTATTGTAGTGATCCTAATCCTTTCCTTGCTTAGGTATAAGCTTTGGAACTATAATAGTTTTTTTTAATCCGACTGCAGAAAAGCGGGTTCTTATCAAATTAAATAAGTTTATTTCATTTGCTATGAACCCGCTTTTCTTGACAGTGGTTAACTCAGGTTAATTTATTTAAAAGGTACACCAACAGTTTACATATTATACACACTTAACTATAAATAACATTATCAGTGTTGTCATCTTATATGCATACCTATTATAGGCGTACACAGCATTGATGAAAAAAGAAACCTTTGACTAGATAAATAGTCAAGGGAGATAACAAAGCAACAGTAACTAAATCATTTTGACTCAACAATCCCACTCCAATATAAAACAACAAGTGTGCTTAATGAGAAAATTACAATGATAAAACAGTACATAAACAAAAATAAACTATATCAGAACCCATCACTAGTTCAGATTAGTTGCCTATATCAGTGTTTCCTAATCATTGTTCTACCATAGCCCGGTAATGGGGACTACCGTTTCTTTGCTCACCAGTTGGCGCCACTGTAGACTGAGGTCCGGAGGTATAGCTGTCAAAGGCGATTAGCGCCGAAACAAAGTGTTATATCTTGAATCTAATTAAGGTTATATTGTTTATAAATAACTATCTTGATATCAACAAAATAACTTCTGAAATAGTTACTCTTGAGGCCGCCTATTTTTGCGCTTTTTCTTAATTCCGCTTTTAAAGCGTTCACATTAATCGCCAAATAATCCATATTTGCGATATTTTACGAAGGAGATCACTTTCCAGCAGACAACTAAATTAAAGAAATTATAATTTATGCAACAAATTCCGCTAAAACCAGTACAAAGTGAATGATATTGGACCTCACGCGACACTAGCGCCTCTAGTGGCAAATTCACTAGCGATAGCCCCCATTCTCACATTGCCCCTTTGTAACCCACTTATTACTTTTAAACCCAAGCTGGTTCCATTAGATAAAATAATATACATTTATCAATAGTAAATATGATTATACACTATTTAGTCACTAAATTTTATAAGCGAAGCATGGAGCTGCTGCTTATTTTTTTATCTAAAGAATCAAGTTCGCGGAAAATGACAAAAGAAGTTTTTTTACGATGCGTTGATCGATAGGTAGGTATTATTTTTAAAACAATAAAAAAATATATATTTTTAAAAAAATACCGGGTCGCACCATTCCCGCCTTGGGAATGGTGCGACCCGGTATTTTTTTAAGCTATTGCATAGCTTCTATCGCGGGCCTTGAGCGTGGAGACCGAATCCAGAAATTCCGTAACGAAAATAACCTAACCTAACACTCGGGGCGAGGCACGATCGAACAATTTTGAATTTCAGAAATTTAAAAGAAAATAAGGATTTTGACAGTATGGTTGCCTATGGTAACCATATCTGCCAAAATAACAGAAAAATTTAATTACAAGTCAAATTTAGAAAATACATAAAATTATAAAATTAAGCTATTGCATAGCTTCTATCGCGGGCCTTGAGCGTCGAGACCGAATCCAGAAATTCCGTAACGAAAATAACCTAACCCCCCCCCCCCCACTCCGACCGGCACAGCGGTGATACTTTTTAGTTTTATAATTGCATAAGTTGATAAAAAATGCTATGCAATAGCTTTACCGCGGCAGTCTCCGAGTGCCACACGTCTTTTTTTTTTGATAGCCCGGTACCGGGTCACGACCCGATAAATGGGAAGCGCTGGCCTATATCATGATGCGTGTATTAAGCAATCATACAATTTATTACCTGTGTAAGTCTACGAGAATGATCATCCATTAGATAGCGGGGAGTAGTGTTGATTGATGATAACAATGAGTAGAACCACTTATGACTACTGAGTTTGGGATTAATATGTTTTAACGTGACATGTGACACGAGTAGAAGAGCTGTTAAAATGTCTATTTTAAATTGATTTGTAACAAGAGATGTGTGTGTGACATCATTATCTTCATCATCCCTAGGCCCTATGAGTCCGTTGCTGTATGAAGGCCTCTCGAAAAGGTTCAGTTATTATTAAGAAACTATAGACAAAATTTAATGACGATACTTCGGAGATTATTGCTACCCTCTAATATATCTGCTAATAGGTGTGTTGAAAGGTTATTGTACCAATATGTCGATTTTCTAATTCAATTATTTATAAATAAGGAATTCTGATAATGGATGTTGATGATAATAAATGAGGCATAGCGCCACTCTATCTTATCTTTGTCGTCAACTTAGATAAGTTAGCCGAATGTTAGAGCAAGTGTTTTATCAGTACAAACAAATTTCTTCCCGTTACTTTGAGGTGGGAAACTAACAAGCCGATCAATGGCTTGCAGTGTTTTAAAATTTTTGGATGCCTGAGCCAGGCCATATTGTGTATAAAATAAATTAAAGAAAAATACCTGCTCTTTATTGTATTTTATTATAAGTTTGAAAAAGAAAATAAAAGGGGTATTTAGCCCGCCTAATAAGGTAAATAAAGATTTGGACAATGTCAAAACAAAAATTTGGGATAATCATTCGCATTGATCAAATGTACACGTTTATTTTGTTACGTTTTTGAAAGAAAGGCCTTTCCCATTATTGTAATGATTGATCATACTGTTTCATAACCATCTTCATAATAGAAAAAATATCTCTCTTCCACTGCATGTTTACTTCAATTGGAAAAAGTTACAGCTTCAATCCAAATAGCGCTTTGAGGTATATCCTGCCATATGAAAAACATCGAAATGACTAAGTTGAAATTACTTAAAAAACATGTGAACCCATTGTATATCGGATGAATACAGAATCCATAATAAGAATACCAATCTACCTGTTCACTGATATTACTTAATAATAATCGTTAGGTACCATTTGTTGTATACACATAGGTAAGACACATACTCTGTAAACAAATACGCCGGTAATCCAATAACGACGACCTACATTCGTAGTAAACAAGTTTAATATAATCCTACAAACTGAAGAAGTCATGAAAATGTGTCTTAGCAACGCGGCACTGCTCTTATTGAGAATATAAATAAAACCGGTGCTAAAATAGTTCCTGATGTTTACATGCATACGTTACAAAATAGTAGAGTGTAGGTTTACGATGAATCTGTGGTTTACGAGTATATTAGTGAAGATGCCACAGACGTAATAAACTTTCTCTCAGCCACAAGCGTGGTGTCAAACCTCCTTTACGTCATGGTTGGAATTGTCATAACAAATCGTAATGGATCCTCTGTAAATAGACGTAATCGTAAACCGACTGACGATGACACGAGTGACAATCCCCACTTGACAACAACGATTCAACTACAACATATTTAAAGGCACCAACGATTGCTTGTTTGGCACCGAGTCACTACTGTTTTTTTATTTCATGCTTTCCGGCAGTATTTTCTTTTCTACGCTTAGATGTACAGTTTTGTTTTTGAATATAAATGAAAATAATTTCAGCTTGATAGAATTAAAAGAGAATTCCTTCAAAACTATTTAATTTCCAAAAAGATCTGTCGTACTAGGAACACTATCTTTTGTAGGTTAAAAATGACTTTAAACTAACTTCTGTAATTTTCACCTTAAGACCTTTAAGCAGAATCATAATATAAAATGTACAAACAACGGCAGGTCAACCTGCCCAAAAAGTTAAAGGTCATTGAATTGATTTTCAACTTTAAGTCCAACAAGTAGATATCAATATCAATTTAGAAAATTTGACGTTCTGTGGTAGGTTGACGTGCTGTTGTCTGTAATAAATCACAAAAATAATTTGTAAATTATTATAATGCATAGATACTCGTAATTGTGGCCAACAACGCCACAATGCTGACGATATTTATTATTTACTAAATATCCATTTATATATTTAATATTATTATAATACAACAATTTACATATTACATATACTTACCACTATAATAAAATAAGTATATATTACTTGTTTACAATTAAATAATCGATAAATTTATCGACATCGACAAGCCGATATACATCGAGTCGATAAATACTTATTTAATAAATGATTGTAATTATTGGTGTTTTAAGTGAGGTAGATAATTATTGTAATTAAGGTTAATTAATTGTAAACAAGTAATATATATTTTATTATAGTGGTAAGTATATGTAATATGTAAATTGTTGTATTATAATAATATTAAATATATAAATGGATATTTAGTAAATAATAAATATAGTCAGCATTGTGGCGTTGTTGGCCACATACTAAATACAAACCAGGCGCAATAATTTAAAATAATGGACCCAACGTAGAACCTTGAGGCACACCTCATTTTTTTATACTTTCTTAGTATCAAACAGTATATGCCACGGAACGAAGGAAATGGATGTTCAATTTCCTTTGAATATTGAACCTTTCGTAGCATTTGTAAAGTGTCAGCGGCAGTATAAAAACTTATACACAGGTCACAATGGACCTAACAATATTTTTTTAGCGTGCTGACGTGTGACTTATTGCAGTTCTTTATCGGATCTTCATAAATTATATTCTCTGACATCCCTTTAACTTTTGACTGTTAGAGAGACTTTTTTGCTTGTGCGATCATTAATAAGCTTTGGAATAAATAAAACAGTTTTATAATAAAACTCTTGTATCATTTCGTGAAAAGTATAAAATATCAATTTAAAAAGGATACTTACACCTTTTTTTAAATTTAATTCCCAAAATATTTATTTAGCTTAACATCAAAACAAAATTACGACTGATTGAAGTTTTAATAAAATCATGTTCCAACGAAAAAAAATTGGCGCAAACCCGAAATACATGAAATTCACTTTGATAATAAATGTTTTTAAATTTCCTGTTTTTTTTTCTGTTTTTATAATTAAATAATTAACAATATTCCTGGCTAGCGATGCAACATTTTTTTCGAATTAAAATGAAACAAATATCGCAAAAATATACTTCAATCTTGCGTTAAATATTCTAGAAGATGGCAATTTTTATCACATGTAGAATTTAATAAGGCAAAGACCACGGGTCTATCTTTTCATTCCACACATACCTACATTCAAGCATAAAAAAGGACGCAGGATAGAGAGTTCCAATCTTCAACAATGCCGCAATGTGAACGGTGATGTTGCATTGGTACAATGAAGGTAAAGAATAAATTAGATGGTCAATTTGTTACTCTTTTAGGTAGTTAGGTGGACCTAGGCCATGATTCTCCCTATCTTCCATATCTACAGACATAGAGTCACTTAATAATACCTAAATCTAATTAAGGTTTTTCCCTTTGTTTACGCAGGCACTGTCATGTCTACATATTCGTAGTGAGGTGAGATCTTAAAAAAATAGGTAATCATTCGACAATATTTTGTGTATCGCACACGTATTGTGCCTAGGTACGTAATATTCTAGAAAAAAAAACTGCTTATAGATCCTATACACCACCCCAGTTGCTGTTCATGCAACTTTAATCCTAATTTTTATGTATGACTTGCATTTTTACCTTTTGCTGATTCAATGTCAGCAAAAAAATAACGAACTGCACACAATTTAATGGTATCTGGAGTAATGTTACGTTCTTGTTTATACCTAGACAGGATTTATTTTAATTGTTTAGATTTGAACGAAAAATTACACAAAATATAAAGCTTCAAATAAATATGAAAAAAAATATTATAAAGCTAAAGAGTTTGTTTGTTTTTTTGTTTCTTTGAACGTGCTAATCACAGGAAGTACTGTTTCGATGGTTCGGTGGTTGAAAAACTATTTCTGTGTTGGATAGTCCATTTATCGAGAAAGGCTTTAGGCTTTATAACATCACACTGCGACTAATAGGAGCGAAGCATCAGTGAAAAAACAGAAATTGACGCGGAAGAAGTCGCGGGCAACAGCTAGTTTGAAATATTGCTGATTTAAGTAGTAACGAACTGAATAAAAAATATATGGACCTAATACGACTTAATAGTAGGGTAAAAATAATTGACGTTGAGATGAATGAAATGAATGAATTTAACGTTCGTGTTTGTTGACAAATATCCAAGTAACTTTGCCAAATACCGTTTTGAAGTGCTGTGACATTAGCGAATAATGTGTTTTATGTTATTGTGCAATGTCGGTTGGCCTATTGCTACATAATCAAATTTATCAGGAGGATGCACAATACCTACCTTTTTGGTTTCCATCGCTTCATCAGGACCCCGAACATCTTATCAATATTTACTGAATCACTTATCACTTATTATCTAAATGCGGTTTCGTCACAAGCAATAAATCACAACACTTCAACACTAAAACTGCTAATTGAACTCTTAAAACATTGACTTCTGTATTCACTTAGGTTTTATCACAAGAACAATTGCACCGTACGATAAGATATCCCATTTAGCCTAAATCGATTGACCTAGACACAGTGACTGGGAAAACAGTCCAATATTTCGATTGCCATCCTTACAATCGATACAGTTTCATAACTTTTATAGTAACCAAGACAGTTGCGTAACATCCATAAATCGCATCCTTATTGTTCGAAATTCGAATTCATATTCCTAACGAAGACGATTTCGAATCATTCACTCGTAATCGTCATTCCATTTTATAAATAAACAATTGAATGGCGCGAAACGCGACCCGTGCGTTCGAGAGCGCGCGGTGTCGCGACTGTGAGTCAGTTTTGTCGACTATCGAGTTTGAGATCGCTTGTGGGATCGTGGGACTGGACGGGCGACCGGTCGCGCGCGCGCGGGCTATGCGTCAGGTGCGGCGGTCGATCAGCTGCTGGGTTGACTTGACGCCATCTTCTTTTTCATATTGGCGCCATCTAGCGGTGACCTTTCTTTACCTGTGATAGTAAACTTGTTATTATTATTCCAGTGTTTGTAAATACATACCTACTTAATTTAGATGTTAAAAAAAAAAGTCTAGTGTTATGAAACTTTCTGTTGGCATAATCTAAATTCCTATAACACTTGGTTCAACAGGTTAGATGTTGAAATGTTATTCTTATGTACGGTACTAAATATAAATGTCATCATTCCTTTTGAAATGGCTTTTGTATTTGCATTTAATTGTTTGTCACAGCTGTGTAAACAAAATATAATTTATAGGCAAGCGCAATAAGTATAATAATTTCGCCAAATCGTAGCAAGCATCGGTGGTTCAGTGGTAGAATGCTCGCCTGCCACGCGGGCGGCCCGGGTTCGATTCCCGGCCGATGCAAATCTTTTTGCAAATTTTGTTTTTTACCAATTTTTAGATTTTTTAATGCCTTATTAAGTATCAAGGTTTTCTGTTTTTTTAAAACATAATTAATAAAAAAGATATGAGCCCACAAAAATCGAAAAAATTCGCCAGATTTTCTGTGTTCAAACATCCAGAAAACATTTTAACAAAATTTTAGAAAAAAAGAAAAACATACGAACACGGCGAAAGCCTTTATTTAATTTTTAATGAAAAAAGTATTTCAGTCGGTCTAGTTTTGGAAAAGTAATCGGGGGACTACGAAACGTTGATTTGGTGTGTTTTTAGTATTTATTTTCGGTCCAAGAAGCAGTTGTCTCCATCACACTGCGGTGAAGGCGTTTGGCACTGCGCGACAGTAATAGATTTTACAAATAAAGAGAAGGCTTGAGAAACGTCCAACGGCAGGGTGATGTTGCCACAGCGTCGCTCTCGCCGTCCACCAACCCGCACTAGGCCAGCGTGGTGGAAATAAGGCCTTAACCCCTCTCCATAAAAAGGAGAAAGACCTATGCTCAACAGTAGCAAAATGTGTTGCTACCTCAGAGTATAAGGTTGCTACTTTAAGAAAAATATGGTACTTACCTACTTTAATTATGCATGCTTTACTTACATGCTCAAGTAAAATCATGTTTTGGTCTTATAGATGCATTACCGTATCCCTAATTAAGAGCACAGTACAGACAAAATACCTATTTATTTACCCGTCGTTTCGGCTGGATTGCACCAAGCCGAAACGTCTCGGGTAAATAAATAGGTACCTATATTATACCTTTGTAATATTATACCTACGTGGTAAGTAATTGTATTGTGTTCAAATCGCGAGAGTTTAAAATCATTTATTTAAAATACCTGTTTGTTTTTACTATGTATTTTATCATCGACTGTTCCTTTCATAGCTATTAAGGCATACAACTCTTGATATTGCCACCCTCGTTAATACCCTCCCCTGCGTCCTTGGCATTTGTGACAATGCAAATGGTCGAGCCGGAGCGTGACCTTGGGACCGATGTTCATACAAATTGCTTGCCCGCCCGTAGGTAATCGGAACGGGCATGTTTAATTAGAACAAGCGAAAACCTTTTTCACAAACATTTTAAGCGCATATGAAAAAAGGTACCAATGATGAAGGTACATAAATGATACTTCAATCAGTTGATATACTTTTTTATGCTCTGTCATAGATTTTGAGTAGCAGTAGAATATAGATTTTGAATAATAATAGGGGTTAAAGTATGAAATTGCCGATTATTTTCCCACTTTTTATTTTTATTATAGCTCTTAAGTATAGTCGTATTATTGCGTAATTCTTTTTGTATTGTATCAAAAACTAAATAAAGTAACTTTTGACTAAAAAAGAATGTTATACTAGTGCCTATTACTTCAAAGGAAGTCGTTGAAAAGACCCCTTACAATGTGTCAGCTGACCTTCTTGCTTCAATTAAGTAGGTATATTTGTATTATATACTCGTACTTTGATTTTCAGAAATTTAAATACTATAATGCGTAGCTTTATAACCATCTAACTTTCACGTTTAATTGCATCGAAAACGGTTCAGGCGTTTTTAAAAAAACTAAAAAATTTTTAGTATGGAAAAATGACTATTCTCGATTTCGTCCATACAAAACGGCAATTTCATACTTTAACCCCTAATAATAAATTTAATTACGTAACGAGCTATTGTGACTGTTACTATTTTAAAATATTATAAGTACTGCAATTTTAAATATTACACTGTTTTAAACTTTCATGGTCACTATCGCTAGAGTTATTTGATTCGGGATTTATACCATGTACGCTAAGCATGTACGTTATTTATTGTGAGTTTCCGATATTATTTCGGCACTGTTTCATGGCGCTTGCAACAATGCTGAAATATCGGAAAATCATAATAAATAACTCTCATTTAAAATATATTTTACAAATTCTTTAAATTAATTCCGATTTAAAGGCGATTTTTTAAAGAAATGAATTTTTATTCGGAGGTTATTGTACTTATAGCACTGATTAAAAATTACTAGCTTATTACACGCTTTTATACTTATTACAAAACAGTTACGTATGTCCTGTAGGTCGTCAAGCCCATATTTCATACATTGAAGGGTAGGGTTGCATAAAGTTTGCAAAATTATGGTATAATTTTTTTTTGCTTTACCGTAGTATTTATATGCATATTTTAATGATTTCGGCTTGTTATAACATGTACCGAACACCTCGTAGAATTTAGAGGTGAAGTTAGTTACCGACATTTAGGTAAGCTGTTTGTTTAATAAGTAGATAAGTAATAATAACTTTAATAACTTAGATCTTAAGGTTAAATAATAAAAGAAATATATTTTTTTGGTTTTCAGATTTTTGGCAGCCTTAATTGCTTTTTTTTTTTCTTCAAATAAATAAATTCGGAAAAATCTACCCGGAAAAATGTTATGCGTAAGTCGAGTCGTCGAGTTTAGGAAAGAAAAATGAAAAGATACAATTTTAAAAACACGGAAATAGTGAAACTTTTTGAGTTTTCTTTGTTTGATGACTCAAAATAGTCTTTTTAATATGTTTATCAACGTTCACTTTTTTGTACATTTTTTTTGACGGTACAGCTTGAAACTTGTTTATAATTTATGCTAATTATTTAAACTATTAGGTTTTAACGCTTTCACTTACTCGAATTCAAATAAAGTTATTAAACTAGTTCAGTACATTCGGTAGCATAAAAAACTAAACGAGTACTAAGAATAACGTTTTAAACAATTTAAATAAAATACGTTGATGACTGCTGATGCGACATGTTTGTGTTGTGGCGCGGCCTCGAATAGATACACCATCGCATCTTCTCGTCAAGGTGTAGCAAGAAGCAACTAAATGGGTGCTGCAAGAAGATGATCACCAAGAAAATATTTTGCAAAAAAAAAATTGTTTTTGTTTTGATTGAGGGGCTCAGCAGTATGAGGGTCGGATGCCACATCGGTAACGTATGTTATAACAATATCAGTAACGCGGACGACATGGTGCTACTGGCCCCCTCCGTCAGTGCCGTCCGGAAAATGCTGGCTTTTTGTGAGTCATATGCTGATGCTCATGGGTTGGCGTACAATAACAAGAAAAGTGAATACCTAGTTTTTAAGTCTGGCAATAGACTTCCTGAAGTAGTTCCCCCAATTAAGCTGTATGGATCGCCTCTTGTTGGTGTACGCCAATTTAAGTACTTAGGTCACATTGTTACAGACGACCTGAGGGACGATGCTGACATTGAGCGAGAACGCAGGGCATTGTCGATCAGGGCGAACATGCTGGCTCGCAGATTTTCTCGTTGCTCGACTGCAGTAAAGGTCACGCTTTTTAAAGCTTACTGCACCTCTTTCTACGCGAGCAGTCTGTGGGTCAGCTATACTCAAAAGTCGTATAACGCCCTGCGTATACAGTACAATAATGCGTTCAGGGCATTGTTGGGGCTGCCACGATACTGCAGTGCCTCGAGCATGTTCGCGCACGCAGAGGTCGACAGTTTCCCGGCCATACTGCGCAAAAAAGCCGGCTCTCTTTTGCGTCGAGTACGTGGCAGCCGCAACAATGTTCTGAAGGCCATCGCTGACAGTGGGGACTGTCCACTAGTCGAGCACCTATGTAGGCTTACGCGATCCCTTTTAGTTATTAAGTACTAACACTAGTGATTAAGTTTTAAGGTTACTAACACATATGGATCTACGTTGTCCGATAAATAAATATTTTTATTTTTATTTTTTATTTTTTTTGAAGGCTGTCAGCCTACTACTACCCTTTGGGGTGATTTCCTCTTTTCCTAATTTTACTTTTTCATTATCTTTGTTAAATAGAAGGTATATAACAAAAGTATTGAACTAAAAAAACTGCGCAATCGGTCAGCCCATTAAAAAATATGCATGAATACTAGTAGAAGAAAATAAAAGGTTTGCATCTTATTTTTTCCTGTTCTGACTGTATCTCTAGTTAGTTGTTAAATAAAACACCGTTAATTGAAACTTGTCAATGGGAGGTGCTTGTGTGGGTGCGAACCTCCATAACTATATTAGCGTAGGGTTGCCACAGAATTACCAATATTAATAACGTTATTTTTTAATGTATCAAAATTTATTTTAGTAATAAAAAAACGGAAGGTACATACTAGAGATGGGTCGTCGACGTTTTTACAGTCAACGAAACTAGACCGTTAAATATCGATAAACTAGTTAAATTCGTCGACTAGTTAACGTGAGTCTCGTCGACTATTATCGTCGTGTTAAACGTTAGACTTGACGATTAACTTACGGCTGGTCCCAATAATCTATCTATCGCCTGTTTTGTCATTTCGGAAATAGAAAACAGTTTCTATCTCTGTTTTTGCCGTCCAGAGAAACAAAGACAGAAGTTGTTTTCTATCTCGGATATGCCAAAACTGAAGATAGATAGGTTATTAGGACCGGCCCTTAGACTATAATTATGACACGTTGCGGTTGGTAGGGACCGAAAGGCCTATCATCTTAGAGCGTTAATTTCAATAAAAAAGATCTTATTCCTCTAAGTTTAGAGTTTATTTTAGATTGTTTCAACTGGAACACCTGACCTGTCGCGGCGACCCGTTGATTTGTGATAATACCGTACCTATTGCTTTAGAGTTAGAGTTTACTTTAGTATGTTTCAACGTGAAGTAACGTTTAAGCGACCACGTTAAAGAGTTGACGTTTCATTGCGCGTTGATAAGAACGTGGGGACTACTCGTTTAGTAGTTTATGAATTTAACTAGTAGATCAGAGAACGGTAGACCGTCGAAGCGTTGATTGCACGTCGACGGTTAATTTAACTAGTCCGTCTATTCAACGCTCATGTCTAGTACATACTGCACTCACGTTTTATCATTAGTCTTCCGCTTATATTATTTAAGGCTGGAGAATTCTTACAAATGGAGTGGAACCTAGAGCCAAAATAATGCCTTCTTGTGCTTTCCAATAAATGCAAGAATAGTTCAAAAACTAAATAGCATTAATTTTCTTGCGCTCAACTTTATATAGAAATTGCAATTGTTTTGACAATTTAAATTCGCCATGACATGTCAACAAAGTTGCTAGGCGACGTACAAGAACGATGATATTATGTCAATTCTGTCGGAATCATTCACTCGCTCTCGATTCACTCATTATGTCAAAGATTATCGTTCAGTCTTGCTCGCTTGCTAGCTTGACGCTCCATGTAGCTTTGTTTGCGTTTTGATTGAGGGGCTCAGCAGTATGAGGGTCGGATGCCACATCGGTAACGTATGTTATAACAATATCAGTTACGCGGACGACATGGTGCTACTGGCCCCCTCCGTCAGTGCCGTCCGGAAAATGCTGGCTTTTTGTGAGTCATATGCTGATGCTCATGGGTTGGCGTACAATAACAAGAAAAGTGAATACCTAGTTTTTAAGTCTGGCAATAGACTTCCTGAAGTAGTTCCCCCAATTAAGCTGTATGGATCGCCTCTTGTTGGTGTACGCCAATTTAAGTACTTAGGTCACATTGTTACAGACGACCTGAGGGACGATGCTGACATTGAGCGAGAACGCAGGGCATTGTCGATCAGGGCGAACATGCTGGCTCGCAGATTTTCTCGTTGCTCGACTGCAGTAAAGGTCACGCTTTTTAAAGCTTACTGCACCTCTTTCTACGCGAGCAGTCTGTGGGTCAGCTATACTCAAAAGTCGTATAACGCCCTGCGTATACAGTACAATAATGCGTTCAGGGCATTGTTGGGGCTGCCACGATACTGCAGTGCCTCGAGCATGTTCGCGCACGCAGAGGTCGACAGTTTCCCGGCCATACTGCGCAAAAAAGCCGGCTCTCTTTTGCAATTTAAATTCGCCATGACATGTCAACAAAGTTGCTAGGCGACGTACAAGAACGATGATATTATGTCAATTCTGTCGGAATCATTCACTCGCTCTCGATTCACTCATTATGTCAAAGATTATCGTTCAGTCTTGCTCGCTTGCTAGCTTGACGCTCCATGTAGCTTTGTTTGCGTGCTAGCCTTCTTCTCCCGGGCATGTGCTTTCATTTATCCTTAAGAGGTAACCCAAGGGCCGTTTTTCCATACAAATGCAGTTTCCTCCCTGGATAAAGCCAGTAGAGCAATAATTTTTATTACAAAAATCTATGGCCACTATTAGCATGTTTCTATGTTTTCTGTTTTTTCATAAATTAATTATTAAAAGGGATATGAGCCCTCAAAAATCGAAAAAATTCTCCAGATTTTTCGCTGTGTTCAAACATCCAGAAAACAAATTTGGCTAAATTTAAGAATAAAAGCAAAATATACGAACACGGCCAAAGTATTTCTGTAATTTTTAATGATAAAAGTATTTAAATCGGTCTAGTTTTGGAAAAGTAATCAGGGGACTACGAAACGTTGATTTGGTGTGCTTTTAGTAGGTATTTTCGGTCCAAGAAGCAGTTGTCTCTATCACGCTCTGCGGTGAAGGCGTTTGGCACTGCGCGACAGCAACAGATTTTACAAATACCTATTTTTAAATTCTCTCGCCCGTAGTGTTTCCTCTTAAGGTAGAATATTATCCTGGAAGTTAGGATAAATATTAAGACAAACGAAAAGCTCCTCCTGGGGCCTATTTTGCAGAAATTCATTACTATTCCTTTATAATACTGAACCTGTATAATTTAGCATTGAACCAGCCCAAAGAGTCCGAAGCCTTCTAACCAGACAGATGGAGGTTTGATAGAGCTGAAGTACCTACCTACCTATATTTTTCTACATGTACATCTGTAGTACTATACTAACTTACTAACTTTGAAATGAAAGATAAGTTTACGGATTTAGAACGCGTTTATTTTTGATTTAACGCGGACGTTTCGAAACGTCGGGTTAAATCAAAGAAAGAAAGGAAGAAAGAAAGAAAGAAACATTTATTTGTCGAGACCCAGAGTTCTAAGGCCGATAAAGGTGTACAAAAATAAACGCGTCCTAAATCCGTAAACTTATCTTTCATTTCAATGTATAGTGTTCGCGTTTACTAACTTTGTTTAGCATTTGACAACCCTGAACAGGCCACCTATTTTCGATGAGCGAAAAGGTAGATCGGAGATTAGGAACATAAAAAAATACTTAGCCTTTGGCGAAAAGCGGTATCATAGTATGCTATTCTGTCTATCTTCAAAACGGAACAATTAAACTTACACATGTATTGTATAAGTAAGAACTGGCCAAGTGTGTGCGTGTAAAGTAAATACATCATACAGGGATCTAATCGTAGTGTAAATATTTTATATTGTATTTGTATCCCTTCCTTGGGTGTCGTAAGAGCCGAATAAAGGAGTCATGCCAGAAAAAGTCGGGAAGCAGTGTAGTCTCTAATATTAGTTTAGTGTCATAGAATATTTAATACTATCGGCCAAACTGCGACCCACCTGCCAAGAGGCTCGTGTCCAGCGGTGGACCGATATAGCCTGATGATGATGATGCAAAAACATCCTATAAAGGCTAGCTGAAAAAAAAACCCACGCAAAAAATATTAAACAAACATTATTTGCCCCACTGTACATGTAAGTACACCCAGATCACTAAAGTGTTAGGTTTATCATTTTTCATCTTTATTAACTAGTTTTTTTAACGCATAATCAATTCTAGTTATATTCCATTTACGTTATAAATCAAAATTCAATTTATAAATTTGCGAAAATAGGGTAAAAGCAGGTTATTGATGGCCGCAACTGCGACGCAAAATTAGATAACATCAATTAATTTATTCCTCCGTCGTTCCATTTTGTGTATCGTGACAGTTTTTTTTTAATAAAACGGCATTTTTTATACAGCCAGGACCATATCAAGGTCTTTAAAAAAAATTTTCGAACTACACTCATTATTCAAATTAATTGTAATTGATCGACCATAACTCGTGGCTCTGTTCAGATCGGTAATGAGACTTTTAAATAACGCTTTTATCTTTCCGATTATCGTTAATTACAACTGTTGCATTGATGTTAAAACGAATTTTAGTGGTACCGACCTTTTTATTAAAGTTTATCGCATCATGATTTATTGGAACGCATTTTGTTTCCGTTTTGGGCAGGCTTAATACAGTGTAAGTACTTGCAATTAAATAAGAATTAATTGATGGTAAACAAAATCACTAAGATACTTCAACATAACATAATGCTACGTAACATTATTTGGTTTTAAAGAGTTAGTTATTTGACAAAAATATATAGGTAGGTATGCCAATGCGAGCCGGGACAATAGGCTATTTGACAATGCGAAAAATAAAGTGCCAATTACTATTACCAGTATATATTAAGAGTTTAAAAATGGTCATTTATTAACGGAAGTTAAAAATAATAAACGGTTTATTTATAAATCAAGAAATGAAAATGCATTTATTTAAACTTTTGCCACGTGACACGAAACGCTCCTGATTGGTCGAGTTTATGATGACGTCACCTGCTTCTTGACTTCGTTTGCCTACTTGTGTTTTATTAGCTTTCCAAAATGTTTTGATAATATTTTCCTATAAAAATGTTATCCATTATTTGTATGATTTATTTTACAAATTCTGTCGATTACTTTTATCATGGACAACTATTTTGTAAAGTAGAAAGCAGTAACTTGCTTATTCATTTAAAATCTGCAACAAAAAAACTAGTTAGTCGGGAGTAGTATTATGTAATCTGTGGTCGGGATCTTTGAATCTGTAATGTTTATTGAAATCATAAAAATCTAGCTACAATTATGGATTATTAGCTAATATTATGGAAAACAGCTGATATATTCGAAGTGAGTTGCAAGAGGCATTCTGTTTAATACATTAGAAGTATTATAACTAATGAATTATTAAGAATTATAAATATCATGTTTACTTACATCAAAATGGTCTTCAAAGAAGAAAATATTTGTGCTATTCGCTATGTTATTATGATCTCCTGAAAAAGTTGCAACCACTTTCGGCGCACTTAGACTTTCTTTGGAACACTTACAACTAGTTTTCCGAAGTTTTTATAGAAGTATTTATACATTTTGGAACTGCATACCATTTGAAACTCATTTTATTTCATAAGTCACTGTTAAAATATAGATTCAATCGCACTTTCGTTATTTGTTTGCAACAAATGTATGTGCTACAGATCACAACACAGGCAGGTGATGTCACCGACCCCAAAAGCAGCGCCATATTGTCAAAATAGCGTTTTGGCCCGCTATTTCAATTATCATTTTTCAATTAGATATTTTTCAGCAAAAATATAATACCAGAATTAAAAAAAACTTTTACTGAGTTTTTTAACCTCTACTTAATAACATAAAATGGATTTGAAAAACCAGTTAAATAGCCTATTTCATGCCAGACATTTCTATCATTTAAATATTCATTGGTATATGAGCCTTTTTTCAACTTTAACATAAGATTTAAGTTCATACACAGGTTTTTTATTAATAAATGTGGACAACATCACATACATTGACTCCAAAGAAACAGTTAAAGGTCTTGCTTTTTTAAATCAGTAACAACGAAGGTGTTACACACACCCAGACCCGAGAAAATAGAAAAGTTATTTTCTTTCACATTAATCCGTATGGGAAACAAACCCTAGACCTCAGAGCAGGCGATACCTTGAAGACCGGTGTGTATGCCACTCATCACCACCAGTGGAAGTCTGAAACCTGGAACGGCAAGCTAATCTTTATGTCTGGGATTTAAACTGTATACGTCACTTTTCTTATGAAAAGTATTGAGATGTAAGTTGAAACTTAAACCAATTTTCACGTATTGCATTATCCACATTTTGTATATTGAATACTCGAGTAACTAGGTATGTGAGTATAATAGCATTAGTATTATCTTATCTGTGATAATAGTAACTTACGGCCGGTTCCAATAACCTATAGGAAACAGTTTCTATTACTTTCATGCCGTCCAGAGAAATAAAGACAGAAGTTGTTTTCTATCTCCGATATGCCAAAACTGAAGATAGATAGATTATTGGAAATGGCCGTTACTGTGGTAAAGAATCAAGTATTCGAATAACTTACTCGAGTCTGACATTTCGCGTCTATGGCTATCGCAGAGGTTGACGGAATACGTCAGGGTACTCGGAGCATATCGATGCCGTGAAATTTGCATCCAGCTAACGAACTAAGTGGCACATTTGCAAATTGAATATTAATAAATAAATTAATAAATATTTTAAGACATTAGAATGAACTTAATTATAATGGTTTGCAAAAAAAAAACAATAAGTTTGTGAGGCAAAAAACAGATAAAATATACGATACGATAGTTAAGAAAAGGAAAAAAAAGTGAATAATTAATAATATATACAGGCCAGAAAAACAATAAAACTACCTAAAGTCGATTTCCGCCCCGAGCCCCGAGCAGGGACAGCTCGGGCCGAGCTGTCCCTACAGTAAAAGTGCCCATGACGCTAGCCGCGTTACCTCGCTGGATAGCAATGGACAACCTTTGCACCAGGAACAACCCGAAGCGGGGGTCACCGGTTTTATGCCTGAGCCGACGCCCCAACTCCCTAACAAATTTGGATGCTTTCGACCCCCAGCAACCTGCCGTCTCCACAGCCAAAGGGTCGATGATATAATTTTCTTTTTATGGTGCATACTTAAGGCACTTAGCCGCTGCCTGGTGTACTGCTGCAGCCCCAGCTTCACGCGATGTACGAGCAATGTGGGTAGCGGCAAAGGTGCTGACACAAGTCGCGTCCCATATCAGACATCGGCCTCTTTCCCATGGCACTAATGTTAGTCCATCAGGACGTTTGCCATCGGTGCGACTGAGGCCAGGTGGTTCAAGAACCGATGGGATTCCAGCGGACGTAAGAGCCTTCAAGACGATGTCATTCAGGGCATGGTGTCGAAGATGTCTTCCTGTGCATCGACGACCGCTCAGTGCATGAAGACCGTCAGCCTCCACCGTGGTCCCGCAGATGCATGTATGTGGTTCACATACATTGCAAACCAGGCGAAGGGCGTACACCACACGCAGAGAGTCGGCGTCGAGTAAGGTGCCCAAATAAGTCGAAGGTAATGCGTTCAACCATGCTCCTGATTCTGGTTGAGACACCGCCAAAAGTCTAGCTCGATCCACCCCCACAGCCCTACCAATGAGATGTTCGAATGCAGTTTTGCAACCCACGTCATCCCATGAGCGCTGGAATTCCGGGAACATAGGAACGGTTGCATTTAGGAAGAGACCCCGCCATCCAGGCCGTAATGACATCATTTGCATAGGGGATGGTTACTATATCGCCATTTAGAAGCATAATATCAGCGACTAGGTTCGCAACACCATGAGACGAAGCCAAGAAAGCCGGCAGGCTCACATCCCGCACGCACCGCACCCCTATACCCCCATACCGGACCGGTAAAGTGGCTTGTGTCCACTGTAGCTCATCCAGGGGGAGACGTTAAGCAAAGTCTCAACAGCGCTCTTGATGACTGCGTCTAATGTTTTCACTTCTTCAGGAAACATCCAAACTGGGGCCGTTCTCAGCAGATACGTCAACCTTGGGACTGCGAAACACTTTTGCATTAGAGCTAGAGCGACATGCGGATTGATGGACTTAAGACGTTCGGTGGCAATTTGGAAAACTTCCCTACGAGTTTCTAATGCCTCAGGAATATATTTTAAGACATGCCTCACTGGGCCACACAGAGCCATCTAGACCCAAATTGAGCTACTATTAAGTACCCTGTCGTATGGGGTACTAGACAACCGATAAACTAACTAATATACTTTTTTTTATATACATACTTATTATAATACATAGAAAACCAGAAACACATAGAAACACCCAGACCAGTACAAACAGATATGTTTATGCACACAAATATTTGTACTGTGCGGGGATCGAACCCGCGACCCATGGCTCAGAAGCAGCGTTAACTACCGCTGATCCAAATGGTCGTCAAAGTCATATTCTTATGAAACTATTGTTTTTGCACAGTTAATTACACTAGGACACCTCAATGCTAGTTCAGCTATTTGGGTATATCGAGGTTTGGAAAATGTGTCGGATACTTACAATGATATTGAAAAAGTAATAGATATTATGTTACATGCGCTCTCAATATGCGTCCCTAAAACGTCACAATTGTGACGTTTTTTAAAATCCATCATACAGTATGGATGCCAAGGCGAAAGAGAAAGTAATTGTTCTTTTCACGAGTATGACAAGGACAAAATAAGAATTACGCATGTGTGCAGTTGTTCGCAAGCGGCACAGATATTTCGATAGTTTTGTAAGGGCATAACCTATCTATACTTTTTAAATATCATTGGATACTTATGAATTTTCAACCGAATAAAAGTATCTATCGATTGTCGACTAATATGTCAGACCTTTAACGTTCTAAGCCAGCGGAGTTTTATCCAAATTGTCACGATTGAAACAATTTTAAAATCGACGTTTTTAAAGGCTTTATGCTGCAAGCTAGCGGCGTTTCATCAATGTTTTTGGTTATGTACTCTACCTCTAACGTCCGAGAGAAATATTTTTACAGGTATTTTACAATCGGTTTAAATGAAACAGCTTTAAAGATGTTTTGAGACTGGTTTTTAAGCAAAAAAATTGCTGGCAAAAATTTAAAATATATTTCTTTTCATACTATGTAGTATGAAAATTTTTCGACTATCTTAGGTGGAATCCTTTCTGTGCTCACTGCAACACTTCATGATATATGAGTATCTATCTTGCAATTATACTTACTAAAACAATACAATTCCATCTGAATGGAACTTTAGATCTGCGAAGGTCTCAATAACTCGCGTCTCTGAACTTTAAATGCCGGCCTATAACGAAGGGCCAACCTTTCAGAGTTGCCATTACTCCTGCTTGCTCCATTGTAGTCGTAATTGCCCCATGAATTACTGGCAATGTCGTTTCGTTGCTGAAGTTAGTGAGAACGCGTTTTATACACTTTTGGTTGGCAAGGCATGTTGAAGTTCGCAATTAGGCCAATGGCGGAGAGAGTATTGCATGAAGAAGTAGCACCACTTCTCTTCCTCTGGGTGTCTTAAAAGGCGACTCAACGAAGAAGGTGAAGAGGTTTGTGTCCAGCAATGGACTGACATAAGCTGGTGATCATCATGGATCATGGAGAGATCATGCGGCTGACTGTTTACTAATAGCACCAGTCACCACCTCTTTTCTATATTTGTGTTGCTCTTCAGTTTTTTTGACAGCTCAACAAAAAAACATACAGGACCTTAGCGTTGAATCAAAAACCTCCTTACTGTTATATCATTGTGAATACTTTGTTTTGTGAAAAACATATTTTTTCTTATAAATCGGGATCTAAACATTTTGATTTGAATTTTAAAAAAAATAGTTACTAGCACTATACTTTTTATATTCATATTTACCATAGGCTTGTTTTGGCTTGAGAGAATTGAAAAATAGGTATTTGTAAAATCTATTGCTGTCGCGCAGTGCCAAACGCATTCACCGCAGAGTGTGATAGAGACAACTGCTTCTTGGACCGCAAATACCTACTAAAAACACACCATATCAACGTTTCGTAGTCCCCCGATTACTTTTCCAAAACTAGACTGATTTAAATACTTTTTTCATTAAAAATTGAAGAAAGGCTTTGGCCGTGTTCGTATGTTTTCCTTTTTTTCTAAAATTTAGCCAAATTTGTTTTCTGGATGTTTGAACACAGCGGAAAATCTGGCGATATTTTTCGATTTTTGAGGGCTCATATCTTTTTTATTAATTAATTTATGAAAAAACAGAAAACATAGAAACATGCTAATATTGGCCATGAATTTTTGTAAAAAATAATAATATTGCTCTACTGGCATTATCCAGGGAGGAAACAGGGGACTACGTTTGTATGGAAAAACGGCCGTGGTGTTTTTTCTTAATTAGGAGTAGAATTAGTAGGATTAGACAAGCCTTACATACATTTTTTGGAGCATACCTACTGATTGGGTCTATGAATTTTGATAGTATTAATATAACCTCTACGTTATCGATCGTATGCGACAAACCATTGTTTTTCAAACGGTAAACATTACGTTATCTGTCAATGGCATTGTACAAACGACAACACATTAGACTAAGCACTGGATCTTATGTGGTTAGAATAGGTGCGATTTTGCAACAAACATGTATAAATGATGTGCTGGCTATTGTACATTTTTGCTTTAAGCACGATAACTGTTTTACTATCGATCACGACTCTATGATAGATAAGTTTTGACTAATATTAATAATAATAATTGGACTACTGGCTTATTTATTGACTTATCAAAAGCTTTTGACTTTGTTTCACATGACATATTGTTAGGTAAATTAGATGATATGGGTATTAGGGGACTCCCATTGCAGTGGATATCTACATATCTATCGCATAGACAACAATGTGTCATGATTACAAATATTAACGACAAAAATGAAGAAGTGACCTACGCATCAGAGTATAGAGAAATAAATTGTGGCGTCCCACAAGGAAGCGTGTTGGGCCCAGTGTTGTTTATTCTTTATGTAAATGACATTATCAATGTATCAAATCATAAATGCATCTTGTTCGCAGATGATATATCGATAGTTGTATCGTCTGATAAAAAACATAATTCAATTAAAGACCACGAACGTGACATTAACATTACAATAAATAATATAATTGATTACCTTGACATGAATAATTTAAAAATTAATATTAATAAAACATTTTACATTCAATTTAATGATAATAATCGAATAAAACAAAACATTGACATGAATATTAAGTATTTAGATAATAAAATAAAAAAAGTACATGAAACAAAATTTCTAGGAGTTATAATCGATCAAGAATTAAATTGGAAGGCACATTTGAACAATCTATCATCGAGACTTAATAGATTTGTGTATGCCCTCAGACGTATAAAGAAAATAACAAACCTAAAGACAGCTATGGTAACCTATCACGCTTATGTCGAATCCATACTTCGTTATGGTTTAATAGTTTGGGGGAACAGTATCGATATGAAAAGAGCCTTTATCACACAAAAAAAATGTATTAGAGCTATTTGCGGCAAATCGCCTCGAAATTCATGCAGACCGTTATTTAAATCGCTTGGTTTACTACCGCTGCCTTCATTATACATTTATGAAATATGCCTCTTTGTTAGGAAGCATTCATATTTATTTAAGAGAGCTTGTGATATGAATTCACGTCTGAAACGTGACCCCCAGAGACTAGTTTTAAGTGTAGCTCCGAAATTCAGAAAATACAATGTAAACTGCCTAGCTATGAGTGTTAAGATATACAACAAATTGCCTAAAATTTTTAAATTATTAAATAATAGACAATTCAAAGCTAAATTATATAAATGGCTTAATGAGAAAAATTTTTATGATCTCAAAGATTATTTTAGCTATGTATGTTTAAACAAATAGACTGTGTTGACTGTTTTGGTTTTACCTATAGATTTGCATGCTTTTATTTAAATAAGGCAAAACATTTCGCTTCACTATTGTAAAATGTAAAACAACTGTAATACCATGTTTTATTGCAAATAAAGAATTTATTATTATTATTATTTTTAAGCAATGATGTTATGCTTCTGATCTTGGCTTATTTTCTTGGGTTAACTTGACTTTATACAACCCTGATGGTACTATTAAGAGTAAAACATTAAGTATATCGATTAAGTCTATCTCCCTATTGAAAAGGTATATTCTTTGATAACTAGCACTTGGTTATCGTTCTGCATTGTTTATGGCACAGGTATAGGTCGTATTCAGGATTTTAGACAACCCGAATCGATAATATCGATACATTTTCCAGCATCACTATTCACTGCAAAGCCAGCGAAATAAATAAGTAGGTACGTCAAAATCCGCACTATTATTGTGTCAATTACTAAGTCGAATCGTTGGGCAGAGATCTTATCGATAGATCGCTATTTATCTAGATCGTTTTGACTATTGAAAATGAGCAATTACGGAGATGAATGCGTTTTATCGAGTCCTTTATTTATTACGAGGGTATTCTGGTAGTAGTCAATATTTTGTAATGGATGATGTAACTTCAAAGATTTACATAGCCGTTTTGTTAAATAAAATTTAGGAAGATGAAACTTTTGAACCTAATTCCAGTCATGAGACCAATTATATTATGATACTAGCTGTTGCCCGCGACTTCGTTCGCGTCAATTTCTGTTATTATGATCGCGATCGCTCTTATTGTTTGCAGCGTGATTTTATAGCCTAAAGCCTTCCTCGATAAATGGACTATCCAACACAAAAATATTTTTTCAATTCGAACCAGTACTTCCTGAGATAAGCGCGTTTAAACAAACAAATAAACTCTTCAGCTTTATAATATTAGTATACATAGTAAATATAGATTATTGAACGATGAACTGCAACTAATTAATGTAAAAATAATAAATAAGTAACGGCCTATAATCATCCCAGTGCAGCGCAAAGGCCTTCATCATTGAAATCAAGTTACCACAGCAATGATGAGTACCTACAGGCGTAACCACCACGCAATATAAGGAAATTCGCAACTCTTGTTGCCCGATCGGGGAATCAAAGCCAGATGCCTTACTCTGCAACACGAAGCTCGTATTTACGGATATATCTATCTCTTTCAGATACTTTAAGACATCGGTATGAGTGGTAGGGACGGATGTATTCGAATATACGGACATTGTGTTGCGGAGTAAGGCCTCAGAGAGACCTTGGCCCGGTACAGACAACAGCACGTCAACCTAACCACAAAACGTAAAATTTTCTCAATTGATATTGATCTCTACTTGTTGGACTTAAAGTAAAAATCAATTCAATGACCTTAAATTTTATGGGTTTGACCTGCTGTCGTCTATACATACATACCCCAATAAACCAATTGGAGCTTCATTTACTAGTCACTAACTTTTCCTAGCATTCCTAGCATAGCAAAACAGAACCCAAAATTTTTCCTAGCATTTTCGTTAGGGTTTGAAACTTATTTGTTGGGTTGTTGGGTTGTTAAATAATATAAACATTGCAATCCGTTATGTAGTTATTACTTCATCGGGATCACCTACATCGTAATCATCTGGTTTTACCACTTTCATTGTTGTCGTGGCTCCTGTAGTTGTTGTCGTAGCTTCTGTACTTGTTGTCGTCGCTTCTGTCGATGTTGTCGTCGCTTCTGTAGTTGTTGTTGTGGCTTCTGTCGTTTTTGTCGTAGCTTCTGTTGATGTTGTCGTGGCTTCAGTCGAAGTTGTTACTAAAGTAGTAGAATCAGTAGTACTGTCTGTTGCAGCTTTGGTATCTTGTGAAACTGTTTCCACAGAAACCTTTTCTGTTGTTGTTTCAGGTGTTGAACTAGTTGTAGGTTGAACCGTCGATGTTGTGATTTCATTAACAACATTTTTTAACTTAAGTTTTTCAGGTTTGGAATCATTTGCCAACATATCGAGTATACTATCAATAACCTGTATTTCGTCTGAGGACACTAATTCTATTTCTTGTTCCCACTCTTCAAGTTTATTTACTGGATCTGCAGAGGAAAATTTGAAGAGTGATTTTGTGATCTTCAGTTACAGTATGTCAAATTAAAGGTATTTTGGTAACTTTTGCATAAATTATACATTAGTATTAGAATTATGATTATTAAATTCCTGTTTTGTTTTTAATCGTGTCATAGATTTGGTATTTTGAATCACAGAAATTCTCAGAACCAAAAATATGAATAAATAAATTACTTATATTCTTATTTGCCCCGTATCATTTGTTCATTTTTCACTTGTATCTTTATTAAATAAATTACAAGTAAATTACAAAATGTAAGTGTAAAGAGCTTTGAATACGACATATTATCTTAATTAAATATAAAACTTTGTTCTGCCTCTCCAAAAATATGTCTCATAGGCATTGAAATGGTCGAACAGATTTCAACAAAAAGTTACTGCCTAAGAACGAAACTTTATCTTTCTATTTTTTGTCATAATTCAGAAACTATATTACCTGCAACTTTATTTCTATCGTCATTAGCTCATTCAGAAACCTTTCGAGTGTGTGTAACAATGACACAGATATGAGAACGGGGTGAGATATGGGGTGGGATTTACCTCCTAGTGGTCCACCCTGGGCAACGGCATCTTTGGTTTTCTAACCAATAATGACGGCGAACAGATTCCTCTTTATCAGTAGGCTTCGTAAAAGGCCGCCTGGATGCTACCACCCTCCTGCCGGAGTCCAGCGCGAAACAGTTTTTTATGTGTTCCGTTGGTGTGTGGGAGAACCTGTACCTCTGGATAAGCTCGCTCCACCTTAGGCTTCTTCTTAACCGTATAGTTAAGTATGTAGTCAAGAGCAAGCCCATTATTTATTTAAAAAAAAACACAAGCTAATAAACTATATGACAGACCAGTTTTATTTAAACACGCTCACTGACCTTTGTTCGAGTTACTAAGGGGAACAGCCACGAAGTGTTCTTCTGATACTTCCTTACTCCAGTGGGGTACCTTGGCTATGCAAACATGCGAGCAGATGACCTCATCAGAAAACTTGTTTAAGGTCGGGCATCCCCTCCATATAGCGATATCACAACGGGAACCAGGTTTGTAGTAGAACGCCACTGGGGTTGGAGGTCCACGACAATCGCTGATGTTTAGTTGGTGAAGACAGTACTCTGGAGGGGCTGTTGAGAACTATATATCAGAGCTAGAAACTATAAGAACCAGCGGTAAAAGCTGTCGAGATTTTCTTATCATTGACCTTACCGTTTCCCTCCAGTTCTTACGCATGGAGTTTTGTGGTGAGGTTTTGATTATGCTTGAGAGTTTTATAACATAACACGAAACTGAGTCAGTTTTCTGATCACAAGTCTTAGTAATATTTTATATCTAAATTAATCGATCAACCAATTTTAGTGGTCTCCTATATCGACCTATTTAACTATGTGGGTAGGTATGATAGCGAGTGATAGCTTATCACCCGGTTGACAGTTGGTTAAACACATTCTCGATTCCTAGTCCATAATATTATTGCTGAACTACGAGTAGCTCTCCGACCGCGACTTCGTTTGCGTTAAGGCTATTAGAACTGCTCTCAAATTCCTGCATTTCCTACTTCTTGGCATAGTATCCTTCCTTTGGTTCATTAAAAGGATGACTTTGAGGATAGAATCTAATTAATTTCTTTTCTTCAGTCTATTCTATAATCTCAAACCATCTCTTAACGAAACTAAGTTTAGTTAAGTCTTATTAAAATGACTGATAGACGATTATACTTTCTAATATTAATAAATCTGTTACTATGTTGATGTTCCGAGCTACTTTGACAATAAATCGGTTATTATGAATTCTATAGAGCTTCTTTACACTAGTCTTTCGCTAAACTGAAGTCTAGTTGAATACAGTCAATGAACATAATATGTATTTTATATTAAATTTGACGACTGTGTAGTGTACACTGGAGAATCGCTAGTGTATATAATATGAGATCCTTCTTTATACTGATATTATTATATATATCAATTTCAAACAAATTCGTGCGACTGTGGGTGTAGAGTTTACTAGCTTTTCACTTATTGCAACATTTCCTTAAGGTTCATCGCAAATTTTACCCTAATCACCATCATTAAACTAAGAACTCACCAGATTGAGTTATACCAATCAAATTTACAAGCAAGATAAACACGAAACACGATCCGTGGAGAAAATCGACTGCATCCATTGCAAGCGACTAGAAAATTCTGGTACCGATCGTTTTAGAAAGCTATTTTATTGAGCAATTACTGGTCAATGATGCATAATGATTTTTATTCGAAACAGCGAGTTGCAATAAAATTTCGGTTTGGAAGTAATTTACAAAATGCAAGCAAAGTAACTCATTTTTGAACTAGCTTCTCATATACATTAAGGACGAACCCAAGCGGCTGAAACGAGTTCCAGAACTTCTAGACGTGTCATTGAATGGCTGTGTATTGCGGCGGGTGAACCAATTTAAATATTTGGGCCACTTGTTAACTCCCGACTTCGAGAATGGTGAGAAAGTTGAGAGGGAACGCAGGGCGCTGTCGGTAAGGGCAAACATGTTGGCTCGTAGGTTTTCACGTTGTTCAAAACATGTAACTTAGTTGATTACTCTTTTCAGAGCATACTGCACAAATTTTTACACGTGTAGAGTCCAGTTCAAGAACACTTTGAGGGTGCTGATAGGGTTGCCGCCCAGGTACTGTAGCGCATCGGGAATGTTTGTAGAAGCAAAGGTAGACTGCTTTTATGCCACTATGCGAAAGCGGTGCGCCGCCTTGGTGCGCAGGGTGCGGGGCAGCCCCAACAGCATTCTGGCTATGATAGCAAGCAGGCTGGACTGCCGCTATGTAAACTTTTTCAGCACAATCTCTGCCGGAGTTGTGCAGTCTAAATAGTAATGTATGTATGTACAACCCATTATATTCGACGGTGTCGAAATACCATATAGTAAATCTGAAAAGAGCCCTGGCGTTCATATTGATAGTGCACTTACTTGGAACAAACAAACTGCTGAAGTAAGTAGAAAAATGTTCTCAGCGGCAGCGTCACTTAGCAGTCTTCGAATTTCTTACCTATACCCACTAAAGTTGCGCTTGTCCAGGCCTTATTATTCCCAATTTTAGACTATGCATACTCAGATTTAAATGAGAATCTCCTTGACAAACTTGATCGCTTACAAAATTTCTGCATACGAATAATTTTTGGTCTGCGTAAGTACGATCATGTTAGGACTCAACTTAAAAGGCTCCCTATTCGGCTTAGACGTGACTTCCATATTCTTTCTCTATTATTCACCATTTTGTTCAGCCCAAAGTCACCGCCGTATCTTAAAGAGCGCTTTCAGTTTCTGCAGGCTGCTCAGGATCGTGACATGCGGCCATCCAGACCAGACGACAACAGACTATTGCTCAAATTTTATTCAATTAATTATTATTTGAATTCATTCACTGTAGAGTCCATCCGCTTGTAGAACTCCCTGCCACCTACTATCAGGCTTTCTGAGTCATTATTATCATTATTTAAACGCCGGCTAAAATATATATTTTCTAGCGCTTTGACTTGACAACTTTTGTAGCATGAATGGTAGATCGTTTTTGACTCGGTTTCCTTCCTCATATCAAGTATGTATTTAGGTGTAGGTATGTATGTATATGGTATGTAATTTGTGTAATTATATATATTTTTTTTATTTTTATTTATGTAATTGTGTTATATTAAAGTTTAAGTAATCAGCTATTATTTATGTTTGAGTAAATCGTTGACTGTGTGTGAAAGGGAACGTTGGAAGAGGAAGGCCTAGACGAACCTATCACGATCAAATCGGGGATGTTCTGAAGAAAGGTCAGGTCAAGAGTACTCTAAACCGACGAGCATGCATGAAAAGATTGATGAATGTGGAAGAAGCGAAAGATGTATGCCAGGATCGTAGTAAGTGGAAGGCCTTGGTCTCTGCCTACCCCGTTGGGAAGGAGGCGTGATAATATGTATATATATATGTATGTATGTTAGTTTAACAGCACTCTGACTACCTTCCCCTTCTTCATAGTTTTTTTCCTGTACCCAAAGGTTGTCTGGCAGAGATCGCTCTTTAGCGATAAGACCGCCTGAATTGTACATCTTACTATAAAAATTGTAATGTTATTTCGTTATTTGGTGTGCATTAAAGAGTATTCTATCTATCTATCTAGGTATCTATCTATCTAGGTATCTATCTATGTAGATAAGAATACTAACATAGAATAAGTTTGTAACTAACCAATATTGAGTCTTGTAACTTGAAATACATAAATAATAATAATATAATACGCTTTTAATGATATCATTGCACCTAATTGAATTGCAATTATAATATCAGTATATAAACTTGAAAAATGTCTGAGGCGGGACTCGATCCCGCATCTCCTCGCATACCGGGCGCGGTGCTTAACCATTTAGCAACCGAGACACTAAGTCACAGAAGTCATTTTATTTTTTTACTAGATACACCAAGTAAAATATAAAAATACTGGACTTTTAGAAATCATTAAGAATAATAATAATATTATTTTAGGCTTAATATTACCCAAGAATTTAATAGGAAAATAAAAATTGTGGAAAAAATAATTCAAAAACAGTCTTGCATCGGCCGGGAATCGAACCCGGGCCGCCCGCGTGGCAGGCGAGCATTCTACCACTGAACCACCGATGCTTGTATGTTATGAGTGAAATTATTAATAACATTACTCAAAATCTGATGTGAACAAATCATGCATGATGGCAGCACATGAGTAAATATTATTTATTCATGTGATGGCAGTGTGTACTTTTTTCTTGATATGGAAATTAAATGACATTGATGCAAGAATAGCTTTACTGACGAAGAAATACTAAAACCCCCGTAAACCTCGAAATGAGCCACCGATTTTGAGTTGTGCATTACGATAGTCGCTGATTTCTTCTTTGGACTGACTAGAAATTGATACATAATTTCGTATTGTATTTTTTTTTTGTAACTCAATCCTTTTTCAACAATATGTATAGGGTCGTATTTCGTGTAGAGACGTCGTAGTCGTAATTAATGTATTTTTTTACAAATTAATAAAAACGTTTGTTAACATGACTCGTACCGTACCATATCGTCTTTCTATTGATGTTGGTATTCAAATTGGAAATATTTTATATAATTATATATTATCCTAAAACCCTTCTCATCTATTTTTAACGACTGTGTTGATATATTTAAGTAGGTATACAGGTGATGAGGTGACATGGAAATCATTCAGTTGATAACTTTTTACTTACTCAACGACATCTTGTGTACGTTTCTAAAAGCAATTTGTCGGAAACAGAAGTGAAATGTAGCACTAGCTTTATATATAAATACATAGATGGCGCTTAATTGAAACAACTATCAGTCTCATTGTCTTTATTTAAATATTTTAGCGATTCCTACATTAAATTGCTTACAATAGTATTAATTAAATGAATAGCTTCCGTATGTATTTTGTAAACTCGTACCCGCCTTTGTTGCTTTCAGATAGATAAAAAGGATTCATAGGTATCATTCTGAAACTTAAATTTAATTTCGTTGTATGAACTTTAATTTATGACACTGGAACTAGTTTCAGGCATAAATAATAATTAACAATTGTTTTTTTATAAAAAGATAGGTAGGTATTTTGATGGTATAAAATGTATCGTTATCTTCCATGATTCCCTAGTATGCTGTAGTCTTTACAAGTTTATGTTTAACTAACTAGATGGCGCTTTCTGGCAATAACGTAAGTCGACTGTTTAGCAAAAGACATCTTTATTTTAGCTTTGACCTTCTCCCGAACGTTGAGTCTTATAGTTTTTTACTTTCTTGTACAATATGGATGCAATAATTGACAGAATAATCTGAAAATAAACATAAAAAGATAATTAGACTTTTTTTACCCATGTTTAAAAAATTACATGGATGGATAGATTTAAATACTGATTAGATAGGTCCACCTAAAAAGTTTCGGAATTGTAAACCACATCTTTGTTGTTGTTTGGAAGAAATCGCTCTTAGCGATAAGACCGCCCAAATTGTACATCTTTTTATATAAACATTTGATTTTAATTACCCTGTTTGGTGTGCAATAAAGAATATTCTATCTATATGTATATCTTTGATTCGTAAATTTAAAAAAAACCTCTATTTCGTGTTACTCCTCTTTTAATTTATATAGGTTTAATCGAATAATTTAAAATAGGTTACTATTTGAGTCGGTATCAAAACATTGACGTCATTCATGCTATGGAATACCTACCTAGGTTCTCAATTTAGCTGTAATTTTATTGTTTATTTCCTTGCTATGCTTGTACTTAGTAACCGTAAATCTGCGTTTGATCAAAGTATTTTTAATTAAAAATTATTATTTTGCCTAAAGTAACAACCAATTTTCGGTCACTGTTGAGCACAGGTCTCTCCTCTTTTATGGAAAGGGGTTAAGGTCTTAGTTCCTATTAATTACTTTGTTAACTAACCTCAAAAACAATCAGCACTATAGTCAATGCCATGACTATATGAGCTGACGTCCTAAACGCTTCCAACAGGAGTTCTTTGCATCCAACGTCGTAATACGTTTTTCTGGATTTGCATTCCTCTCTTTGTCTTTCCTGGACCAGTTCGGATCTGTTAGGGTCGTATTTAGGGCAACAAGCTATAGATACGTCCGGGGTGAAGTAGTCCGGGAGGTTTGAAGACCGGTAGTCTTCTGGGCCGTTCACTCCACAGCAGGTCAACTGAGAAGAAAATATACATGGTCATATCTAAGAATGAACTAATTTATGTGGGCTTATGATGACGCCTATGATGATAGGAGGAGTACCTAGTAGTGGGGTTAGCCTATTTTATGTTTAGGCGCAACACACGGACATTTTAATGTAACTTTTTTTCAATGCTTTTTAAATACCATGCCTCAGGAAGATGTAGAAAGCATCAAGCAATCTAAAGACATAAAGAAAGTCTAGGCAGACTTTTTATTTCTTTCAGGGATTTTCAGGTACACTTCCAAAAAACCAAATCTAACTGCCACCGGACTTGGTAAACGAGTAATCAATCTTTCAATAAAACGATAACTACAACGTACAACCTTTCTAAATTTAAGAAATGATCATTTAAACTAAAGTTATATATTATTAAATCGTTCACAGGAAGGAAGAGAGCAAAGAGAAAGAGGTTTTAAAACTAACACCTAACGGTAGGTATTAGAAATTATATGTCCGAACCCAACATCTTGCTCTCTAAAGAAAATTGCAATAGTAAAACCAAACAATACCTCATGCTGTGTAGTCGCCCACAGCTTGGCGTATCTCGGGTTGTTCTCCCGGGACAGGGCGAACGATTGCCGCAAGTCTCTGCTGAGGTTATGCTCGTCCTGAGTCGTCACCTTCACTGCCACGACCAAAACTACTGCCTGGATAGCTGCTATTATGACCAGCACTATTGATGCCTGATAAAAAAAGAAAAGCATGTTTAGTTAGCGGTGCCGCATTCTCTTATATGTGGTGCTGGAGACATACCTACAATAAAAATAAAAATGTACCGTAGTATGGGGCACTCATCAGCTTGTAAGACGTCATGACCAGGTAAGATTTGATATACGAGTACATGGCTGGATGAGGAAGGCAAGTGATCAAGCGTAGTGACGCGAGTTGGGAGTGGTCTACGTTCAGCAGTGGACGTCAGATCAACTTCTGCTGACGGTCAGGAGTCTGTTTTAAATTATCTACCGGACCTAATGCAAGCGATCTTTATTGAAGACCATCACAGTTGAAACCCGGCTAGTATTGCCTGCCCAATTATACTACCTACCCACTTCTGGTCTCCTAAAACAGCTGAATGTGAGTCAGACCCGACCTCTACTGGCAGGCGTAACCGAAGCGGTGGGTATCACTAGGATGGAGGACCTATCAAGCGCTTGGAGTGTAAAATGCGATAAGGAACTACACGTAGTTCGGTCACGACACGACATAAGACTGATTAAAATACCGATGTCGTTCTTCTTGACCTCCGACCTTTACCACCTTCCTAGAACACCTAGGTCTACGTAATTTCAGTGTCAGATAAAAACTTCAAAATGTAAGTACTTGTTTTTAGACTTCGGTGATTAAATCGTCAACCTTTAATCATTTTTATTAAAATACAGCTCTCGAGCGTTCAGCAACTACATGCTTTGTTGCCAACACTTTACGTTTCCAACCACATTATAATTAGCTATATCGCGTGATATGCCACCAGTAAGTCTTGTACCCGGACTATTTCTCTTGAACCTGAATATATTAGACTGCCAAAGCGCAAGGCTAATCGATGTCAATGACCTTGAGCTATAAAGGTAAGGTTCCAAGTACCAAGCAATGCTGGAAACTATTTTCAGCGGAAGACACTACTTGTCTCCATTCGGATATTTGATTAGATTATCATCTGAGCATTACGATGTCGCCTGTTCGACACAGGCCTCCTCCTCCAGGATCTCTAGGATCCGCCACGCCACCTGCAACCAACGGTTTCCTGCAACCTTCACCAGATCTTTAGTATTAAAGTTTAGAAGTTTAGACTAATGGGTAATGCAACAGGGAGTTCCCAGGGTACCGAGTTAAACAGAGTCCTTAGAGTATATTCTGAGTTACCACAGAGTCATTAATCTTAATTCCGCCATTGGCCCAAGATCTTTTTACGGCAAGGTACTAAGTAGGTCTACTTAGACTTGCTAGACTGTAAGGGACATCGTCACATCATCAGAAAACCACATTCAGAATGTACTGTCGAGGTCTTTAGCGCCTGACCACCTTAAAAGCAAAATCACTTGCAGCTCGGGTCGTCTCTTGTTTGTAGTGAAGTCCGTTTTAGTAGTACCTACTGCAAGCTATTTTCGTTTGAAAGTGGTTAGGCGGCAGAGACCCCTACCGTACTGGGTATGTAGAGTATGATTCGAAAATGTTCCAGTTCATCCTGACCAAAGATTAGATAGAGTGGGATGGTAATCGCTCCCAATGTAAAACTAGACTTGCCGCATCTCGTATTGAAACAAAGGGCTTTGAGCAAAACAGATTTTAAAGGAATCAATTCTTAAAGTTTTAAAGGGAGGTTGGTTTTGCGTATTAACGGTCTATTTTGTGATGTCATCTGATATTCTGTATAGATGCAATCATAATCTGTGTCCCGCAAGGTTAACTCTAGATTCTTCATAGGAATTTAATAAAACGATGATTAAACAATTTGTATTAGAACAGGGATTCTTAAATTTACACGTAGATACACTATACATGAATGAAACCGTTAGTAAATCTATCTTTTAAATCTACCAAGTTTAACATACGAGTAAGTTCGATTGGTATGTTACAGATGATTGATCGACGATATAGAGGAACTTGTACCTATATAAACAATAAGTAGGTACAGTAAGCATAGGCTGATTTCGGCTTGTTATACCATTTACCTAACATTCTGTATAAAAACAACAAAATAAGGCACTCAGTAATCACTACTGTACAGACAACAGCACATCAACCTGCCACAAAACGTCAAATTTTCTCAATTGATATTGATCTCTACTTGTTGGACTTAAAGTTGAAAATCAATTCAATGACCTTTAACTTTTTGGGTAGGTTGACCTGCCGTTGTCTGTGTATCACCTGCTTCTACATCCAATATGCAGTCATCGACATTCCTTAAAACCATATCTTAACCTTCAATACAATATACTACATACAGAATGACAATTGAAAAACTTTTAGTGTTTTATTTACGACTTAATGTTGTCGTAAACTGTTATAATGTAACAATAGATTTTTCTATCAACCATGTTTTATTGCATATTCCTGTATCGATTTATACAAATATTCTAATGTTAAGCTTATCTTTTTCTGTAGTTTCATACTGTTTTTGTAATTATATTGCTATTATACTGATTTAAACTTTCATAGTCACTATCACTAGAGTTATTTAATTCGGGGTTTATACCATGTACCTTATTTATTATGAGTTTCCGATATTTCGACACTGTTGCAAGCGCCATGATCACGGGAGAACTCTCGTGAAGAAGTTCATAAGGTACATGGTATAAACCCCGAATTAAATAACTATATTGCTATTAATTGAAACCAGATAATTTTGTTCCTTGACATTTCTATTTAAGGACTTTTGTGTTTGATAATTTTGTCTATTATTAAGATACTATCATACTATCATCTTATCTGTGTTTGAAACAAAGCAACTTTCGTTTTGCAACGGAGTTTTCTCTGCTGCAAAAACAGTCAAAGTTCCTTATAAACGAGTTAAACCCGATAATATATCTTTTATTTATAGTTAAATAATTATTTCTTCGTATTTTGGTACGGACTTAAAAATTACAAAAATGTCGATATTGTGACCAAGGCTATCAAAATTCCGTACAAAGTATTTGAAAGTTTGTACAAACATGTACTTTTCTAAAAACAGTTGTGTATATTTAACGTAGGTAACTGATATTGAATATGTTAGATTGAGCGTAAGAAAGTTGATTATAAAATCATACCCACAAACACCACAGTACAACACAAAGTTTTGGATAAAACATTTACTTCTTCTCAGGAAGATCAGATAACTCACCGTATGCAATGGCTTTGTCTGGTTTTTGAAGACTGCTATTAGAGCGTATATAAGGATGGATATGGTGACTGCAGACAGGAGTGCCAATATCACCATTCCTACCAATCTTCCTGACTGTTCACTCCCATACAAGCGGGTTGCGATAGCAGAGGAGACCGTCACGAATATTTCTGCTATCGATTTGATCTGTGGATTTCAGAAGATTTTAGTACAGACGACCAGACATACCTAATGTTGTGGTAATAGGTGCAAATTTGCAACAAACATTTTTGAAGTCTGATATGCAGGCTACTGTAGGTACATCAAAGGATGTAAAATGTTATGATTTTCAAGATAAATGTCCATGATACCAAATTCTCACAAGTTTAAAACTAAACTCAATCATAAACATCTTTAACATATTATCTAATTTTTTTTTTACTTGTTCTTTTATTCTTAGGAATTGTCTATTAATCACATGGGGCCAAAAAGGAAGGCGACGAGTTCAAACTAAATCAAGAAATATTAAAAAAAGGAAGGGGGGGGGGGGATTTCTAAACCAACGGTGCGATACCTTGTTTTACAATTGGCAGGCAACGATTTCCTGGAATATAATATAATTCTAAAAAATTCCATACATTTTGTAAAAACACAAATGTGATTCTTGAATAGGGGGGAGTAGCCTTCAACCCCACCAAAACTACCAGGGGGAAGGAAACACCACGTGATTTATTGACTACTCCATTAAACTAGGTGTGCGATTTAAAATTATGTATCTTACTATGGTAGTGACACTTAGCGAAGAGTAGATGATTTTGAAGCATGGCCGGCAGCAAGTCGACTTGTTAACTTTAGCAGTTAGTTCAGCAAACTCCCGCTTGGTGGCGCTTCTAGTCTCCACCTCGCTCGGGGCTGGAACCGGCGCTTCATGTTTGGTCGTCTTTGACTCTTTCGCTAAAAAGTTAAAAATAGGCATGTTATCGAAGTTTGATGTCAAACCTTTTTTATATGATTTTAAAGTCAGTACTGCTCAGTGTGATAGAACTTTAGTACCCAAAAAAATAATATATTAGGCTCGATCCAACTATCATTTCAAGTATTATTTTAAGGGCAACCAGAAAAGTATAAAAGAGGTAGAAGAAATGAAGAAGAGACACTAGTGTTTTTAATCTAAGTATTTTGGCGATGCTTAGATTCCATTGAAGTAAAACTACTACTACAAAAATTTAATTAAGTTACACAGTATAAATATGAAATATGTTATAAAAAAAAAAATAATAGAATGTGACTTTTGGAAATTTCGTATAGAAAATAAAAAACAAGAACACACAAAATAATAAGAAAATAATTTTATTGTAATCAATAGGTAAGAAGATTCATCATATAAATAGAATAGGATGCATTGAGATGTACTGTGTCAGAAGTTGCATTAGAAGATGAAGAAGAAATTGATGCCATGGTATTGCTATAAATTATATCTTCAAGAAGGTGCTTTGTTACTTTTAAATAAGGGTATGAAGGCGAGGTAGTAGTTAATATAAGAAGGTACTGTAAAAACTTTGTGTGCCTATCTTCTGTCACAGAAAGAATGTGCAGAACTGATAAGGAATACAATTTTCGAATAAACCACTCACCCTTAAAGACGGCTTTCAGAGATTCCATAATTCAGAGACTTCTATTTTTGGAATGTGTTGGGTCGATTGCTCTTCTATTTTAAACTATGGACAGTCGACAAGAATGAATCATGACCCACCTACTAAATGGTAGACTTCCAGCTGAAAGTCCTCTATGAAATATAATAATGTATAAAATAGAGGATTTTGAGCTGGTGGTCAGGTTTTGTTCGAAATATCCGACTAGATTCAAAGAACTTGTATCCTATTAAGCTTTTTGGTATACAATGACCATCTGTAATAAGCAGTGTCATGTGGTGTGCACATTAAAAGGATAGCGCAATCCTTTCTCCCCCTATGGATATGGTAAGAGGCGACAAGAGAGTACTGCCAGAGAAGATGGGAATCAGTTTCCATCCACCATTGGTCAAATTGCGAACCCGCCTGCCATGTGTTGCTATATGACAAAATCTTTGGAGAGCTAAGTTGGGAGTCCAGCAGTGGATTCAGCTGTTGATGATGGATGAAAATGGACTTTATTATGGTGGATCAAGATTCAACGTTACCGACTGCACTATAACTCACCTTTCCCCTCGTCCGTGTTTCCCATAATATCTTCCCGACGGGTACTATCGAGAGTGCGCGTCTCATCTGCCACTCCTGCGCATATATACGCGCACAACAATAGAACCACGGGCGAATGCGCTAACGCACCGCTTCTATCGCATAATGGTCGGAGGCCTGCCGATCAGGTATTTCCATTATAGTTACAATTAAATGAAGCGTAATCTTATGTATGGACACGTGTTTGTGTGTGTTATAAGAACTTTTTAAGAAATAAAGAAATAATACAGTTATTATTTCTTAATGGTCAACAACTTCGAGTGTAGTATTCCAAAAAAAAAACTGGTGTGGGTACAACATGGGTATTCAACATAATTTTCGTTTTTCGCATGTTATTCTTAAGCCCCACTCTTTGGGAAGTACTACTAAGATCTGCGAGATTTTATTCAGATTTTTCTTTTAATTCCTATTTTCGTTCCTCAGTAGGAACGATTATAGCAAAAACATTAAATGTAAACTGACGACTGTCTGTTTAATTTTATTTCAATAAAAATTATGGCTAATAAACAGAGTTTAAATTAAAAGAAAAATCTGAATAAAATCTCGCAGATCTTAGTAGTACTTCCCAAAGAGTGGGGCTAAGAATAACATGGGAAAAACGAAAATTATGTTGAATACCCATGTTGTACCCACTCCAGTTTTTTTTAGGAATACTACACTCGAAGTTGTTGACCATTACATAAACCTGGGACAGATAGTCCAGCTAGTTAGGTAAGTCCAATTTATTGAAATGAACTTAGTTCCTGTCCTGCTGCCAGTTTAAATGTTGAAAAGTTACTAAAATAGCAAAAAAATATAACTTATTATAACCTTAACCTTTCATAATTCAAGTGAGTCACAGAGAAAAAAAAGAATGAGCTATAAAAGTAAGTAAAGTAACGGCCTAATCCCACTGCAGGGCAAAGGCCTTTTCGATTCAAGCTACCACGGCAATGATGAGTACAGTCAGCTGCAAAAGTACGTAAAAACTTTTTGGTTTTACCAACCTTATGTTGTTGTATTAAGAGTCAACATTAGTCAGAGGTCAACTTTAGCAGCTGACTGTACAGGCATAATATCACCACGCTTGCTAAATGCGGTTTGAAAATACAATTCCTTGTAAAAACTTGAATCCACAATGCTAAGACTATATTGTAATATAGTTAATTGTAAAAATTTTACATTCTTAAATATTTGTAAGAAAAAAATTCTCGGATGTTAAAGATATATAAAACAAATGTATTTACATTACATCATGCATGTAAAGAGACAATACGCATTATAACACGAAAACATGTTTTGTTTGGTTTTATTATAGCCTTGACGTGATAGCCTAGGTATTTTAATGTATATTTTTTTAATGAATGAATTCGAATATCATACAGTTATACTTTATTTGATATCATAGCAATTAAATTGCAATTATAATATCAGTATATTCGAGGAGATGCGGGTTCGAGTCCCGCCTGAGACATATTTTTTCAAGTTTATATACTGATATCATACAATTATGGGATTCGAGACACAGACAGACACATTATCTTATGACGTCTTTCTACTGTTAACAACCTAAGATTAACTCTTAAATTAATTTTATGTAAATTTGCAATTACTTTGTCGCAACGCCCACATTACATTCTGCTTAGCCTACTGGTAGACTGGTAGAGAATGCCATTTGGCATTAAGTCCAGTTTTTGCAATTATTTATATTTGTGCAATAAAGTTTAAATAATTAAAAAAAATACCAGTAAAAAAATGTTTACAAAGAATTATCTTTACTCATTAAAATAGTCGTCATCGTCAACAACAGCCTGTACTAGTTCACTAAAGGAGAATTTTGCCATAATCGCCACGCACTGCAGTTTGGCGACTGCAGTTTGGCCAGTGGTAGAAGGAAGACGCAGCTGCTCGTCTTCTCCTGGAAGTACTCGTTCAGACGCCTCTTACGACACCCATAGGAAAGGAAGGGGTGGCCTAATTTTTTAATTAGCCGGCACTATACGTCACTTTGACAACATACATGCCTTTTATTTCTGCTCATAGTGGCTTCCATAAATTTATTAATAGGGCGGGGACACGACTTTCAACTGTTTTTTAACCAACGAATAAAAGAGGAATTTCTCAATTCGACGAGTGGTATGTTTTATGTAAGAATAATTGAACACCAGGGTAACGGATTAAAAAATTAAATTAATTATGACGCGGTCAGCGCTGACAGCGATTTCCATACATTTCGGCGTTCGGCGTTGATGGTCAGCGTACGATCAGCGGAACTCTAAAATCAGCCTAAAACTTTGGGAAGGTTAAATAATATTTCGCTTTACGTACATAATTGGTGCTGTAAAATAAATCTTGTAAAGTGTTAAGTTTTACTTTTACTCGTATACACGCTGATACACGTAGGTACTTACACCTTTATATAGTGAGGAATATAATATAATGAATGATGTATATAGAAATATCGATTCAGTCTTTCACAACACTACTGGCTTTACATATCATGAATAAAATTGTTCACAAAATTAAGTACTTATTGTTAAACACATTAGGTATTTTTGTTATTTAGGAATAATATCATACAAAGTACGACTAACAACACTCAGGTTAAATAAGCCACTGGAATATAATAAATCAACAGAAAATGCCGCTCATTGTTTAACGCGGTTAGCATGTAGTACGTCAGGATGCTAAATATTTTTATTTGACCGTCAATTTTGAGACAATGTAGGTAACTAAAGATTCTGAGTGTCAATCAATCATTTAATAACTGTTTAGGCTATGTTTTATTAAGATACTAGCTCCGTAACGCCTAAGTCTAGTGGTTTAGGTGTCCCGGCCACGGGTCGAAACAAGATTTTCGGGTTTCCGAACATTGCTCAAGTTTCTGATCACCGACCCGCATTCGACATGTTGATTTTGCCTGTACCCGTCATTAATGTAAAAAGTGAGTGTGGAGAGGCGATATGTACAGCAAGCCACCTATTACCTATTATATATATATATATATATATATTGGTGGGATGCAAGGTATTCAATCCTGGTCACACACTGGAATATTTTAATGGACACGTATGAAAAGCACTATAAAATCCCAGAGGATGTGTGTGTTTCATCGTCCAGACCGGACATTTTTCTTTTTCTAGAGCTACAAAACGTATTGTACTTGTAGAGCTTACCGTGCCGTGGGAAACTAACATAACTAAAGACCACGCAATGAAAGAAAACAAATATTATGATCTCCTAAATAAATCAACGAAAAACGGTTATATAGTTAGTCTATATGCTGTAGAAGTAGGAGCGAGAGGTATAATAGCAAAATCTCTCTATAACCTGTTGGAAGACCTTGGCTTGGCCAGAGCTGCAGTAAGTTCTATACTAGAGTAAATGTTTAAAGCTGCTTTAGCAGGTTCGTACCAGATGGTTGGGCAGGGAGGGAAACACGAGTAGTGAAGGTGAGTGTTGATGTACGTCGGAAAGGGGCCCGTTAAACCTACATACATACATACAACCGTATCACAAGTCCCGGGAGCTACTTGGAGTTTATCTTTATGCATCACACGATGGACCCGACACCCGCACGGCGAATGCATGGAACGCTAAGAAGTTTTTCTCTCTCTAGTATTTATTTGTTAAAATATTGTTTAAAATATCCCGTTTTAAAATGATTCGATCAATACGAACTGGCGGAAGATCAACACTAAAGATAACAGCTTAACCTTGAAGAGGTTCTTTGGAACCATTACACCAAGATTTATGATTTTACCACCTTATGGCGTTGGTACGAGTACTACGAAAATAATGTTCCATTTTCAGAAAAGTATCGTCATACACAAAAGTTTGAATCTAATACACTTGACAAACGATTCCAAGATCGTGTTTTTGATTTACACTAGTAGAGCGCTCCATGTTTTGAAAAGAGTTTCAAAACGAATTCAGCCAGTGTTTCTAATCTTGGAAAAATAACTTTTTTTTTCTTGCAGATTTTGGAAGTATATTGCAGAATACGTATATTTATTAAATACGTGCTGTTGCCTATGACTTTGTTTGCGGGTGAAATGTAATATGTATATATCTTTGTATTTTTCTAGCCTGAACGTAATACTAAATTGTAACTTGTACATGGTGTTCTTAGGTAGTACTTACACTGATGTACCACATAGGTCAGACCACGGCACAGACAAGGGGTGTCCCTGGAGAGTATAACACTGTATCTTTGTATTTTTTATATTACCTCTAAGTAACTACAAGAATAGGTATTATTAGTAGACTATAATTTATGACTTTGTTTACCGTTCAAACACTTTTCATACTTCTGAAACAGTTTTCATAAACAATTATCAACCATTTGAGAGATACCTTCTCCTGACCGTTTAATAAACATAACAAAAAAATAAATTTCAGTTTATTGCAGTTAAAAGGGAATCTATGCACATATATTTCAGTGATAAATTTTATTTGTTGAAATAAGAATAAGAACTTTTTCTTCCATCAGTCCATCATAGGTCATAGCCATCAGCCATCAGCCGTTGCCATGGCGACGGGTCCACAACACACGCACAATGCTTTGACCACCCTCAGCCCCACCACTTGCCCTTGCTAGTCAAAGAAATTCGCATTGTTCATGGGGTTTATTCAAATTGATATAGTCGTGGTAATAAATTAAAATTTGGTAAATTGAACCGATTTAGTCGATAAAGCAAGGGTTTAATTAGTAAAGAACTGTCTGAATAATATCCGGTTCTGATTAATAGGTACTTTAGTAATTAAGTCGCTTGGCCGAGATGATGATGATGAAATAACTAAGTCTTTTCAAATAATATTCAGATATGATACTGGGAATATGATTGTACAACTTTGATAAGTCTTTAGCTATATTTTGAGAATTTTGAGGAAAAATATTGAAGAGTTATTGATGAGCAGAGCATATCACATTTTCAGATTACAGAGAGGTTATTGTAAATGTCATCTTCATCGGCCTACATCAATCCATTGCACACTGACACAGGCCTCTTCAAAAGAAGAATTTTGCCCTTCTCATTCTTTTCTGGCAGTATATTCAAATGAACCTACTTACATCTAAAAAACTAAATAGCGAGGAAGCACTTTTTTTTTTCATTCATACTTTATAATTTAATATTCCGTTAAAATTTAAAACTATGTCGCATAAATATTTTTAGGTGAAAACTTGACCTACAGTTTTTACTTTGAACGCTAATAAAAGCGAGTTATACATTAAGTTAAATATTTCTTATCAATGTCACTATCTACGGTGACTATAGCCTTTCGATGCGCGTTGTATTTCAGTAATTCCTCATCACTTCACCGATCTTCACAGCACAAATTTCACCCAAATTTTGAACGCTAAAACCTTATAAATATTAAATAAAACCATTAAATAGACCGAACAGGGCCAGATCGGTTTTTGGGGCCTTGGACTAACCTACTACTAGTTGGGACCACCTCTTTACTCAACTGATTGGCATTTTGCCAGAAAACACATTATCTTTAGTGATGTCATCTAGTGAATTCGTTGAGACAATCAATGTCTTGGTGGAGCAATTGGAAATAGCAGTCGCCCGGTGTGCAATAGGTTTTTGGTTCAATTGATTCCCGCATAAAGAAATAAAATTGTATGCGCCATTTTTTTTTAAAAAGTCGTCTTTAATTCTGCGGACTAGGCTTATAGACGCCTTGTTGGTCTAGTGGTTTAGGTACTGGGCTATCGAGGGTCCTGGTTTCGATCCCCGGGTCGGCAACAAGAGTTTCGAACTGTCGAACATTGCTCGGGTTTGTGATCACCAACCCGCATTATTTTGACAAGCATGGGGACTATGCCTATACTCATCATTGCTGTGGTAACTTGAATTCAATGGTGGAAGCCTATGCCTTGCAGGCAGTGGGTTGATTATTGGCCGTTAGTTAATTTTATTTAGACTTTTTTATTATACGTGACCCTGGGCCCAACAGGTCCTCATGTAAACGCCCCTGAGGCCCTACTACGCAACCCGATGCCACTAAATTCTTATATACCTGTCTCTGTCACAAACCTTACGACATAGGCATGAGTGGGAGAGACAGACAGATTCGAATATACTTATATTGTGTTCCGAAGTAGAGCCTCTGATTTCTGACATACTTTCGTTCGGCTCCCCCCACCGAATCTAAAGCTACGATAAAATCAATGATTTGATGGTAAATGCATGGAAAACTACAGGTGTCAAAATTGTTTACGCCCCGAATGGAGGGTAGCCGAAGATTAATGAATTGTTTTGAAAACAACAATTTCCGACATGCACACAGAAGATATTGTTACTAGTTACATATTCCATATACTTTTACTCATTTTGTAACGCAGTACTTTAGATATACCTAATTCAAAGGTTTTAACATTTTAACTAGGTACCTATGTGTATGGATTTTAACGTGCGGACAAAGTTGGGTGGTGCACACAAAAAACAGCATCAGTATTATCCTATTATCTACATCTACACTAATATTAGGGGTTAAAGTATGAAATTGCCGTTTTGTATGGACGAAATCGAGAAAAGTCATTTTTCCATACTAACAATTTTTTAGTTTTTTTAAAAACGCTTGAACCGTTTTCGATGCAATTAAAGGTGAAAGTTAGATGGTTATAAAGCTACGCATTATAATATTTAAATTTCTGAAAATCAAAGTATATAATACAAATATACTTAATTGAAGCAAGAAGGTCAGCTGACACATTGTAAGGGGTCTTTTCAACGACTTCCTTTGAAGTAATAGGCACTAGTATTGCATTTTTTTTTAGTCAAAAGTTACTTTATTTAGTTTTTGATACAATACAAAAAGAATTACGCAATAATATGACTATACTTAAGAGCTATAAACAAAATAAGAAGTGGGAAAATAATCGGCAATTTCATACTTTAACCCCTATTACGATATTAAAATTAGGAAATATTTGTATTTTTGGGTGTGTATGTTTGTAATGAATAAACTCAAAAACTACTGTGCTGATTTAAAAAAAAACACCATTGGAAATCTACATTCCCCCTGAGTGACATAAGCTATATTTCTTACAATAATCTATATTTATTGGTAGAAAAGATAAGGGATCTTTACTAAAACAGAACGGGTCAACCCATGCGAAGCCGGGACGGGCCGCTAGTTAATATTATAAACACAGTTTGTAAGAATGTATGGATGTTTATTACTCTTTCACGCTAAAACGATCAAACGGATCTGAATGAAATTTGGCACGGTGTTAGTTTACTTGTCATCCCGGGAAATGGTACGGTTTCCGTGGGATCAATATTTATTTTATTTATTTATTTAAGGATAGCCAACAAAACATACATCATTACACGCTAAAGGGAAACGATTAAATATACATTTTTGATGCTGTCTTAATTAAAGGCTACCACGACATGCGTATAAAGTAATCAAATATTCAATATATTATCTTAGAAACATAAAAAGCAAAGAAGAAAAAGCCAGTAGCAGACCAATCTCATTACTGCAAGAAAGTGACATCATGAGCAAAAATTAAACATAAAAAAAGAAGAAAGAGAAAAGCATGCATGGATATAAACATGTAGGTACCTTAAGCAAGTCAATGTTACCCTTATAATGATAACAAAGAGGACATATGTTTATGTAATGCTGATTTAAATCTACGTTGCGAATACGACAGATCAATATTAATTTGAGACGAGCGTAAGAGTTTACTAAACTGAGATTGAACCCTATCAACGGAAGAAAAATGGCCTAGTCCCGTCCTGAACCCTTTGACTTTGAATGGCAAATATCTAGAGACACGTGCTAGTTTGTACGGTACATTGAAATTAACCCTTCTCAATAACTCGGCGCAATCAAAAAGATTATTAACTAATTTAAACAAGAACAAGTGATCAGTACTACTCCGGCGATCCTCTAGACTAATCATTTTAAAATATTTTAGACGAGAATTGTATGACGCAAGACGTTTCGACATATTACAACGGTAAGACAGGTGCGATAGAGAATATACTATAAATAAATTCAAAATTCCACACGTACAAGGTCGCGGGCAACAGCTAGTCAGTAAATAAGTAAAATCAGTTTTATTTCTGCAAAGGGGCCTCGTGAGGCGCTTTTAAACGCTCAATATTTAAACCTACCTAAAACTATATCACTCCTCCTCGTATGGGTTTCGTGAGAAGTGACTTTCGGAGTCAGTACTGCCAGAAGGAGACGGGCAACCGTGTCTTCACTCCACCATTGGCCAAAGTATGACATATATTGGCGATAATGACAAAATTGGAGAGGCTTGTATCCAGCATTACTCTTAGAAGCTCGTGATGATGAGAAAACTTTTAGTAGAGAGAGATTCCTTTAACGACACAATATCGGATTGAAATCTGATACTTATTATTATATAAATATATATTTTATATATATTAGATAAATTGTTTGCATTACAACATAAATTTGGAACCCACATAAATACCCACACCCATATACATTGACTACTAAAATCCTAACCCTTCCTTTTAACTTTGCCATGGTCGGGTAAAAGATTTATAAATTTGCACCCTGATTATGACAATATAAGCATTTCTCATCATCATCTCAGCTGAAAGGCTTTTACTGCGGCATATGCCAGTTATTTTTCATACTTTTTAACTCCAAATGTTCTTGTAAAAATTACTAAACCCAGTATCTGATACATTATTCGTAGGCTATTTTTAAGCCTCCGGTCAAGTAAACTTAATTGAGGCTAGATCTGATTACCCCCAAATGTACTATGTCAATCGTAACGTTACCGAATGGGGAAATTCCAAAGCGTAGAAAATTTTCTTTACGTAGAGCTCAGGAGTTATAGAAACGACGACAGAAATAAGAAAAGACAAAAGTAAATGTAATACTTCAATACTTTAGATGCCGTTTTACTAATTATTCAAATTCAAACTATTTTACTTGTCGTAAACAGAGTTGTTTATATCCTTACAGTTGTTTAACAACAAATCAGTTATCAAACACAGCATGCAAACAGATAAACTGCTGTCCGTCATTCGTCTGACCGTATTCCTTTTTTCGCCTTTTACGACACCCCGAGGGTCATTACCACGCTTTTATTAGCTTGGGTTGTATCTATCTATGTATCTATGTATGTAATGGAATCTTTGAGCATAAATTTGACCGATTTCCAGAAGTTTGATTAATTTGAAACTTTGCACACGTATCAAGGACCGATGACAATGCAATAATTTAATAACAGTTTTCCCAGTTTTCCTCTGTAAGAGGGAGTAAAAGAGATAGAGCTAGCGCGCGATCTGTATCAATTATGTTTCCTGCATAGGTTTGGACTTACAGTCGGTAAAGAAGGAATCAAATCTTATAAACTAAACTAAAAAGTAAAAAATAAAATATAGTTTAAAAAACTAAAAAACCACGCTTTTAAAACAGATTGAACTAAAAAATTAAAAATAAAACTGTAGTAATCAATTGAAAAATTCATATTATTGTACAAAAAGCGTGGGGGGCTTGATTTAGATTGTTGTAAATATTTTATCAATAATTTACTATATCTGTGGATATCATAACAAGCACCCCACGCTTTTTGTACAATAATATGATTTTTTTTTAAAGAATGCACTACCCTGGTATACTATTCTTCTTACGTGCTGGCGCCACACGACACAAAATAAATATTAAAATATATTATTTGATAGTTGACAGATGATTAAGAATTAGAATCATGCTAGAATTTTTCCTAAACGTGTAACAAAAAGTTCAAAGATTAGTATTCGATTTAGAGATTGCCAAAGAAACATGGGTTGGTAATGTAAGGCTAGAAATTCTATTCTGTTAAATATAATCACTCACTGCTAAAACACAGTAACACGGTACATTATATTCGATAAGTAACTAAGTGTTATTGAAGTGACCTGTCATAAAGTTCCTAGTTCTACACACCCCTTTTAAATATGTATCGAGCTCACGAAAAACTACCGGAACTACGTCGTAAGGAAACGGAGTTTTCTTATGTGGAACGATGTCCTCAAGATAGTTTCATCTATTTGTAACTAGCTGACCCAGCAAACTTCGTACCGCCTTAGAATAATAATTGAATGGGGGCTATCGCTAGTAAATTTGCCACTAGAGGCGCAAGTGTCGCGTGAGGTCCAATATCATTCACTTTGTACTGGTTTTAGCGGAATTTGTTGCATAAATTATAATTTCTTAAATTTACCTGCCGGAAAGTGATCTCCATCGTAAAATATAGCAAATATGGATTATTTGGCGATTAAAGTGAACGCTTCAAAAGAGGAATTAAGAAAAAGCGCAAAAATAGGCGGCCTCAAGAGCAACTATTACAGAAGTTAGCTTGTTGATATCAAGATAGTTATTTATAAACAATATAACCTTAATTAGATTCAAGATATAACACTTTGTTTCGGCGCCAATCGCCTTTTACTGCTATACTTCCGGACCTCAGTCTACAGTGGCGCCAACTGGTGAGCAAAGAAACGGTAGTCCCCATTGATTTAATTTTGATGTCCTAAATGACATTGTCATCAATTGTTGACTGTCAAACATCTGTAAAAATGTCTCCTTCGCATGTAAAGAGTGCAAACTTTTAACATTGATGCAACTACGCTAGCTTACAGCTTAGAGCGCCGCGCCCTAGGTCCTTCTATGCTATGAGCACGGAGATGCGGATTCTATTTGCGCCTGAGTTAGATTTTTCAAGTATAAGTTGAGTACAAAAAATCAGTCTGGCTATTACAGGTTTAAAGTTCGTGTAACTAACACGACTTTGTCTTAAGTACAGGCCTGTCCGGAAGATTGACGTAACTGTAGCTAACTTCGATCAACGACTTAAAATTAGACTTATTCGATGATATTTAAAAAGTATAGATAGGTTATGCCCTTACAAAACTATCGAAATATATGTGCCGCTTGCGAACAACTGCACACATGCGTAATTCTTATTTTACTGATTTAAACTTCTATGGTCACTATTACTAGAGTTGATTTATACGGGGTTTATACCATGTACCTTAGTTTTTATGAGTTCCCGATATTTCGGCACTGTTGCAAGCGCCATGATCACGGGAGAACTGATGTCTATGCAGGTGGGTAGTTGTTAAGAGCAGACAAATCGGTCTACCCTCCGTCGTAGTCTTTTATTACACACGATACATAAGTGATAAGTGTAGTAATAGTGAGTTTTCAAACAGTGGTACCGGTATCGTGTGTAATAAAAGACTACGACGGAGGGTAGACCGATTTGTCTGCTCTTAACAACTACCCACCCGCATAGACATCAGTTCTCCCGTGATCATGGCGCTTGCAACAGTGCCGAAATATCGGGAACTCATAAAAACTAAGGTACATGGTATAAACCCCGTATCAATCAACTCTAGTAATTCTTATTTTGTCCTTGTCATACTCATGAAAAGAACAATTACTTTCTCTTTCATGGATTTGAAAAGACGTCACAATTGTGACGTTTTAGGGACGCATATTGAGAGCGCATGTAACATATCTATTACTTTTTAAATATCATTGGACTTATTCTAAAAAGTGGCGTTGCGCTGGACTCCTCGCAAGGAGAGGACTCACGAATTGCTGCTCAAGAACAAAAAAATGGAACGTAGGTAGATCAGCGGCTATAAGCTAGGTGGGACATAGTCGAGTAGGCAAAAAGCAGTGGACGCGGCGGGATCCGAATAGTAGCGGATGGCGTTTAGAAGGAAAAGGCGTTCAGCAGTGAATAGCGACAGGCTAAACAAAAACTAGATCTTTTTTTTTATTAATACTTACAGTATAGCAGAAGATCGCTGTTTCAAATCACACTCGCTCACAGTTGTGTATCATGTGATTATCATCTTATAAATTCACTACCATTAGAGTTAAACAAAAAGAAAGTATATTTTGATAATTTTTCCAATGCCAATTAACTGAACTGGTGTTCTTGGACTTTGAGTCTTATCAGCTGTCACACGATAGTCCGTAAATTAAATCCGTGTCAGGTTCAACCTAAAGCTAACCTAGGACTTAACTAGCTTGAAATAAAGGGAGCTACACACTTTATTATTTTAAATTAAAATTACTGTTTAAATGTAACTTAAATAAAATATGGCATTATTATATTTATCTTTTTATTGCTGGTTTTGGTTGATAAAACTTGAAGAGGAAAGGTAAATCAGCTACGCGAAAATAAACAGAAAAATTTGCAAAAGGCTCTGTTGGTGTTGGTTTTAAGAGACGCGCCCCACTAGAAATAAAAGAGATTCGCATGTTTGCCAAATGGGAACCCCCAGATGTCTGAGCAGATACTCGGAAGAAGTCTCTAAGGTTGTAGGAAATGTTCTATTCCGTGTGAATGCCCGGCTCTCACGCAGTAGTATTGCTTATGAATGCTCTGTCCACAAGCTGTTTACATTAAATTAGTGATATACGTTTCTACAGCCTCCATCAAGGGCTTGCAGACAGAGAATATTGACCAGGCCACAGTGACTGTCAGATTGGCAGTGGCAATTTATATTTCACTAAGACAAACACAAGCTTTGCAATGCCTAAGGACAACAAATTATTCTATTTCACATAATAAAACACAAAAGCCTGGATGATTGTTGTTTTTGATGACATGAGATGTTTTGCTGCAATCTCGCCAGAACGACTGAACGGATCGGGAAGATAGGCTTGAATAGCACATAGGCCTGTTTTAAATGCCAAAATTTTATGTTACGAAGTCGCGGGCAACGGATAGTCGTCTCCTAAAGACATTTATATTTACCGTTACCTGAAGAAATATGTAAAAGAGATTCCAAAAAAGAGTCTTTTTAATAGGTAATGTGTCGCGCCCTTAAGACTTAGGTCCGATAAACTTGACTTAGTCTGTGGTACCTATCAAAATGCTATCGAAAATCCGGCTTTAACATAATTACAATGTGCTGTTATAAATTTGGGTTCCCTAGCATTTTTGGAATATTGAAATTTTAAGAACCAGCTAGCAAGTAATGATCTACATCATTAATAGCCCACTTCAGTCCACCGCTGGACGTAGGCTTCTTCAAAAAGAGGGTTTGAAATCCGTAAAGAACATCACTTTTTCTGGGGCTTTTTTTAAAGTACCGGCCAACAAGAAAAATGGTACTTAGTATGTTTGAACCATAATAACCAGTTAATATGGCGCCAAAGTTGTAGGACTGCTATGAGCCAAGTTATTGAAGTTAAAAGATTCGTCATTTTCATACATTTTCAATTATGGTGTTCGTGTATATTCAAGAAACCACTAAAAATTAGAGACAAGAGATTTTTTACAAATAACGTGTTGATAAATATAAAAATGGCTGAGATGATATATTTTAATCCATGTAATAAGTTGGTGGTTTTGCTATGAATTTGTAAAAGAATCTCCAATTTTAACAACATGGCTGTCTGTCACTTCCATTTTATTTTAGTAGTGCGTAGTATTATATTATCTGTGGTAGTGCTAAAAATATTCTCATTTGTATTTTATTTTAGTATTTTATAAAATAAAATTTTTAAACACACTTAAAGTACAGAATTTATTTGAGATTATTTTGAATTATTTAATGTTTATTTAATGTTTAGCAAAGACATTTTGAATTAATCAACCATTTACTATCTACGGAACTTAAATAATTTTCGTACTTATTAGAACAATCTATGGTACAATACATGTAAAATGTAAAGAAGTTCTAAAGAAAATTCGCCGAAGCAGAACTATGACCTCAGGGTGACTACCCTCGATGTTCAAAACTTGGTTGCCATAGCAACCTGGTGTAATAACTGGTGTTCTAACAAGCCAATTTATGCAAATTAATAGGTAAATTTAGCGTTTCCTTTTATCACGTGATAAAATAATTGCCGCGATCAGTAAAACCACGACAGTTGCAATACTAACATTAAGGTACTATAGAGCTATGTGCTGCAATTTATTTAATATTATAACTTCTAAACAAAATCAATCAATCTCAAAAAACTAGAACAGTATCATGTTAGCAAATTACCTCTAGTATTTATTGAATCACTGTCAACTGTTTTTCATTCTGGCATTATTTCGTATTGTACATTAAAGTTACAATACGAAATAATGCCAGAATGTACACTGTTGCTAAAAGCGGCCGCTTTTGGCGTTAGCGAAAAATTCGACTTTATAAACAACTAAATGAAAAGTTTACTGTGATTCAATAAATACTAGAGGTAATTTCCTAAAATGATACTGTTCTAGTTATTTGAGAATTGATTTTGTTTAGAAGTAATAAAATTAAATCAATTGGGGCAGCACTTGGCTCTAGTAGTCCCCTTAAAATAATGATTAATGCTTCTAAGTAATACAAACAATAATACCGAGGAATGTGTAATAGTGTCTTAAGTACCGGTTCAAGATCTCGCAACCCAGGGTTCGATCCCAGGGGCAAAGTGAGTTTCGGATTTTCGAACATTGCTCTGGTTGTGATCACTAACCCGCATTTGACAAGCGTGGTAATTTTGCCTGTACCCATCATTGCTGCGGTAACTTGAATGCAATGAAGGCTTTGCCTTGCCGTAGGATAATTATAGGCTGTTACTATACTTCATCATAGTTTTGTGAGGAAGGCAATAGTTACCCATTTGAAGCGCAAGCCTTTGACTATCAGTACCATTACGTCAAGTAACGTGTTAAATGTTATTAATTTAATGAAAACATGTTAACTCCTACAACAGGATCACAAGACCGCCGCGGCGGTCGCGATAACAATTGATTTTAATTGTGTCTGGAATAACATACAATCAAGGGGTTAAACTTACATAATTCTTGGATATCAGTTCTAGTTTGTTGATTTTACTTCTTTTGTTGTTAGATTTCCTACTATTACATTTTTTTTTTAATAGCACGTAATTCCTGAATGATTTCTAATCAGGAACTGTGTCGTCTTAATTATTTTTGCCACCAATGAGACTGAGTTAATCACGAACCAATATTAGAACTAACTCTTATCAAATAGGTACTAAAGTTAAGCAGTCATATCATAATACATCTTAGTCAAGCTTTTTGCCGTGTAACAACTCAAGCAGAAAGACCAATAACCGATCGGTGAGCTTGACCAGTCACCCTAGATCCGTATCAGTACTTTACGACGTCTAATTTGGGGTCCTGGCGATTTCGGTGCGTGACTACCCTAGCACGAAACGCTATCAAACCATTATTATAAACCAAACCAACCCTGGCCTTACCGCATTCGAACGCCAACACTGGCCAGTATCGTCGGAACGCTGGCATAACGTGGTGAAACACAAAGCCGGGCGCACGTTTTAAAAATAAAATTCGGAACGCGACCTCTTCGGTCGGCACGCGGGAAAAAGTTTTGAACTATCTGTGGTGAATGAAAAAGTAAAAAATGGAGGGTTGCGGCATGAAATTTATAAAATACTTGCTCATTATCTTCAATGGATTGTTTTTGGTAAGTTTTTACTATTATTCCACATAGTTTTAAACTTTATAGAGCAAAATATCACATCGTGATCGTAAAACAGTGCGCGCTCCAAATCGAATATTGTGTCATCTATTCGAGGAACTGCTAAATTCGTTCTACTAAAACAGATGATTGTCGTTAGTTTGATTAGTATTTACGATTGTTCTCGTTTTTAGTACTAGTTCATATTATTGAATGTTCAATAGATATTTGATGCTGAGTACAGTAGGTACCTACTGAGTCAGCATAACTAAACACTACAATATTCTGTCCCTGCTTTTGGTATCCATAAGATTCCTTGATATACATCTACAGCATAGTTTAGTATCTATTGAAGCTTTTTGAATTAAATTGTGACAAAATGTCACAAATAGTATTATTTACCCTGTATTTATTAACTTGGTATACATTTTAATGTCGAAGAAGATAATAACCAATAGATGAAATATTTTTACGTTCTAATCCAACTCAATCAAATTCAATACAATATTTATTTTCATATAAATACACTTTTATTGACAAATAAAAAATATTTTGGAGCCATCTGAAATTCACTTTTTCTTCGCCTAACCGTCAAAAAACTTCATATTACTTTCCTTGTCCTGAAAATCTACATTTGGTGATAAATTGCAATTAGGAGATGTATGAAAACTTGGAATAGTATTGAAGACTAATAATTAGCCTTCAAGCATTATTCTTCAAATAAGAATTACCTACATAAATCAGCCTATTAAACTCTCGTAATACTTAAAAGTACATGGCAACATAGATTACGTATTCAGCGAATGTCACTCGTGTAAGGATTTCAAGGTGCAACGCGTTTTTGCAAGTCCATACCCAAATAGGACTTCAGTAGGGCAACACCGATTACATTCAACTGGTTGATTAGTTCAAAGTCAATTATGTACATAAATACATACGAATTGAAACACAAAAAATGTTTCTTTAGACACAGGTCTTTGTTTAGACATAGTTTTCATTACATGAAATATGTAACTGGATGTATTAATTAGAATTACTGCTGTTATAATTACCACTGACAGATCATTAGAATCTTGTCTTCATCATTATCTTAGTCAAAGATGCCCACCGTTGGGCACGGCAGGTAGATATTGCTACATCATATGAAAGATGACAGATGTATTCAAGATATTGTGTTGCGGAGGAAGGCATCAGAATACAAACTTATAGAGTTCGTTTTTTTAAGCTATTGTATAGCTTCTATCGCGGGCCTTGAGCGTGGAGACCGAATCCAGAAATTCCGTAACGAAAATAACCTAACACCCCCCACTCCGACCGGCACAGCGGTGATACTTTTTAGTTTTATAATTGCATAAGTTGATAAAAAATGCTATGCAATAGCTTTACCGCAGCAGTCTCCGAGTGCCACACGTCTTTTATTTACTTAAACCGATTACGGTCTTTATGTGCTGGCAACAAATTATTGTCTAGTCTTGTGACGTTATCTGAAATGTAAGGTCCTAGTCCTAGGTCCGATTTAAATGCTCTTCAAAATGCTGTCTTATTAAAAGACCCTAGTAAGCGTATGTTTACCTTCCGCTGATATCTCGCTACGCTGACTCTATTGTTTTGTTTTAGGTCTAACTTATTGTTATTTGAGGTTTATTTATTTGTTTATTTCTATAGATATAGAATAATACAGGTTATTGTCTAAAACATTTATAAAGTATGTACATTGCAGTGTCGACAATTACGTGCTTCAACAAAAATATAAACGTCGTTTGAGGCTTGTCTAATTTTATTATACGGCTAATGTTCAACAATGTCCCCATTAAAATAAATAATGTTAACAATATGCCACAAGTTTAAAATTGGCCGTCTTACAAAATAAACATGGATTTTATGGATTAAACATTGCTTAGGTTTTTCGTAGTATATACCACTACTATTATTATTTAGGAACAGAACTCGATATAGCAGTATTTGTTAACTATCGGCCGGTCCTAATAACCTATCTAACTTCAGTTTTGGCATATCGGAGATAGAAAACAACTTCTGTCTTTGTTTCTCTGGAAGGCAAAATCAGAGACAGAAGATGTTTTCTATCTCCGATATGCCAAAACTAAAGATAGGTAGATTATTGGGACCGGCCGTTAGTCGACAAATTATATTACTAGAACAGGCTTAACGACGGTAAAGCATTTTGAATAAACAGTTCAACAGCTTTTATAGTAGGTAATAGTTTCGGCTAATCAACCTTTGAGGATACGGTAATCAAGCTATTTCGGCATTAACTAGCTCGATGGGTGGTCGTTTAATTGCGTTCTTCTATAACTGGCCGGCAATTAAGATCTACAAATGACAGGCCTTTTAAAAATAAAATCTCTCGATTCAGCCGTTTCCGTCATAATAACGTTTTGTGTTTAGCAAACAGAGTTTTTGTTAGGTATAACTAAAATTCATATCGAAAAGAGTTTATATAGACCTTCAGAAAAAAAAGATTTTACAAAAAAATTGTAAAGAATTTTTTTTTTGTAATATCAGAAACGGTAATTTAAAACATTAATTTTAAATTATATATTTACCGTTTCTGAAGTTACACCTCGTGTTAGAAGATTATAATAAATATGGAGTAATTTCTTCTGTTTACCTACACATAATATGCATACTCATATATACTCAGTATAGTACTTAAATTATAAAGCAAAATTCTAACTAGTAATTACTTTATATGCTATTTTAAGCAATTAAATTGTAATTATAACATCAGTATTTAAACTTGAAAAATTATGTCTCAGGCCGGACTCGAACCCGCAGATCCTCGCATGTGCTTTAACCATTCAACCACCGAGACACTACGTCATAGGCGTCAATTTTTCAAGCATATCCTTATCGCTGTAAGCCAGCGTTGTTTTATCAAATGTTAGGAGTTTGCACTCTTAACACCCGAAAGAAACATCTTTGCAGATGTGTGAGAGTCAGTTAAGACCAAACAATTATTTAAATACTAAATATATTTTAAGCAATTAAAATTGCAAATAATATCAGTATTAAAACTTGAAAAATTATGTCTCAGGCCTGAATATATGAATACTGACAAAAGTCTAATTACCTATTAAGAAACATTGACAGAATTCTATTTACCTATTAGAACTACCCTTTGTTCCAAAATGAACCAACGTTGATTTTCCGAGTTATTCCCATCTGATCCCCTGCATCTGATCCACCGTCAATTTAAATTCCTAACCGATCCCCTAACATTTTTAAGGTGCCCACGGATCCCCCAGTTGTATTTCTGTTAACCCTTTAACGAATTTTATTGTTGAATGTATACGACGTTACAAACCAAAAACAGGTTAGTAAGTATTAGGGGGTCAGATGGGAATGAAATATTAATATTTATTAGCTATTACTATCTGATCCCCTAAGAGGGGATCAGGTGGGAATAGAAAATAATAAAAAATAAAACCGATCCACCAGGGGATCGGTAGCAGGGGATCGGATAAATAAATAAAATAAATAAATAAATGTGGACAACATCACATACATTTTTCTGATCCCAATTTGAATAACTATTTAAAGCATTCGTATTTTGGAAACCAGAAACAACGAAGGTACCACAAACACCCAGACCCGAGAAAATGTAGAAAAACATATTTTTTCTACATTGACCCGTCCGGGAATCGAACCCGGGACCTCGGAGCAGGCGACCCCTTGAAAACCGGTGTGTACACCACGGCGGTCGCCAAAATAATAAAATGGGAATAATAATCGGACTATAGAAAATAATATCTAAGGCATGCTAAGTGTAAGGTAGTATAAGTATTTGGTAAACCGAGCTCAGGACTTAATTTCAATCGTACCTGCTGGACAATTTCGTATTTACCCACGATTGTAATATTCTCATGTAAGTGAATGTATGGTTTTTAATGAGAAAATAAATATTCTTTATTTGATATTTTAGCAACTTAATTGCACTTATAATATCAGTATATAAACTTGAAAAATTTTGTCTCAGGCGGGACTCAAACCCGCATCTCCTCGAGGAGATGCGGGTTCGAGTCTTACTTAGAATAGTTTACATACTAAATAAATATTTTTTAAACTGGAATAACTCGATTTTACAATAGTCACACTCAGAAAATACAGAGGAAAATTATAATTGGGAACGAGTTTGAGCATATAAGTTAAACAAGACCCTTAACTGTCGTAGAGTAAGCTAAATGGGAAATATTTAAAGTGACCTAAGATTTAACTTTTATCAATGTTTTCTGGTAGCTTTCTTAGACAAATACCACCGATCTTTTTCACTACTATGTATATGTATAATACATATATGTATACTACACTAGATGCTTAACGAACAGAGAAGTTATTCAGATGCTTCAATAATTTAATTTCATGTCAATTAACATCGCGTCTTTCATGCGTTCCTAAAGTCAATTGAATAGTTTGCAATATTAAACATCTAAGATGAGATATTGTAGACAATTCCTGCTAATGTTAAAAAGCTCACTCACCCTGTAAGTTTTGTACCACCAACAATAAATATCTATCCAATTATTTCGCGCACACAATGAACAATTACAACACAAGTAACATGTACTGAATATGGTTCAAATTTCCTTATGGGACAAGACGCTGATGTTATTATATCATTACAAAAGACACGGACTTCCCTGTGTAGAGTATATTACGAAATTTGTGACGTTATGGGTACTTCAGCGAATCTACGGTTTTACGTCATGTGTCTTTTTCGATATTGTTCACATAAGATTACCTACACTACAAGTACCTGCCTATGTCAGAGGTGTCTAGCATGCTAAACGTATCGTTTTATATCATAAACTAGCTGTTGCCCGCGACTTCGTCCGCGTCAATTTGTGTTATTATGATCGCGATTAAGAAGTTTTTTAAAGAATATAGCATTCAGCCTTTCTCGATAAATGTACTATCCAACACAAAAATATTTTTTCAATTTGAACCAGTTGTACCAGAGGTTAGCGCGTTCAAACAAACAAACAAAGAAATTCTTCAGCTTTATAATATTATATCAGTATTTAAACTTGAAAAAATATATCTCAGATGGGACTCAAACCCGTATCTCCTCGCATGCCCGGCACAACAACACCAACCGGATTGTCATTAAAAATTTTTGAAAAACAGAAATATACTAGGTACTCTATGCAAAAATAATATTTTGAGATGTGCACGCAGTCGCACTATTGAATATAAGCACCTATTGATATTTAAAAATCTATGAATAATGCTAAATCACATAAAGTTGAACCTAATAAACAGTTAGGAAGTTGAAAGAGCAATATACGTTTTTAACAGTATATCTCATACATAGTTTTTACATTTAAACATATTTTTTTGAGCAAACACTTTATGTCGTGAAAAACTTGTGAACTACATGAATTTAGTGAGTTCTAGTCTCAGGCTATAACCTGTATCTTTCCCATGGCTTTGCTTAGGAGTGCACTGCAGAAAAAGTCGGGCCGCAACGTCTTCTATCCGCCCTTGGTCATACTGTTATTAAAAATATGTTGTTATTTTCCTTATTGTTAAATCAAGAATAACATTTTTATTTATTCCGTAGATTGACCGAGTTAACACAAACGCTATTCGCACAATAGTATTTGTTAGTGTTCACATACCGTAGCTTCCTAGTGATAGAGTAATTTACCGACTATTACAAACGACAGGTGGTGACGTCACACTCTGACTCAGGGCCCTTACTCTTGAATTTGATTTGAGTTTGATCTCGATTCGACCTAGTCAAAATCTGAACAAACTCAATCGAATCGAAATCAAAATCAAGTCGAGATCGATCTAAAATGGCGATCCGTTAAACATTTTCGGTTGATAACGTAATCACCATCGACTCAAAAGTTTAGGTTAACTTTTAAGAGTACCAAATCACTGATTCTCGACGTCGATTCGATTTTGATCGTAACTCGAACTTGTCAAGAGTAAGCCTGATCTGAACCCACCGCGGAGAAATCATGGTATTCACATGAATGAGCTAAGTCTTGAGTTGTTATGTCACTAATAACGGTAAATGACCTTAGGGCCAAATTCATAAAACTGGTCGATCGTTATTGAAGGTTTCTTTCGATAGAGTAATACTAATGGAGAATATTAAGTAATTTAAGTCTACCTGTTGTACTTCATTTTAGTGTTTGTGCAATGAAGTATAACAAAAAAAAATGGATGTAACTAGTATGTCAAGATTTATTTTTGTAAATACTAGTTAAATATTTAGTCCATAGTATTTTATTTAAACTTTATTGCACAAACACTAAAATGAAGTGCAACAGGTGGACTTAATGCCTTAAGGCATTCTCTCCCAGTCGACCATCGGGCCAAGCAGAAATAATTTTGTGGGCGGTGCGACATAAAAAAGCAAATTAAAAGACAAAAAATTTCAAAAATAATAATAATAATAATATACTCAAAATATACTACATATACAATACAATATATATGTATATAAACTACATACAATTACTAAATAAATAGAAAATTATGTAAATAAATAAGAATAAGATGACGACTACTGCCTGTGGAAGCAAAGTAAATGACGACTAACTGCATTTTACCTAAGAAGTAAGACCTAACACCTTTCTTAAAAGCAAATTTACTCGGTGCTTGTGTAATGCTTTCGGGCAATGAGTTCCAAAGCCGAATGGACTTAATAAGAAAAGAATTTGAGACAAAACCAGTTCGGTGAGAAGGAATAGAGAGAGTGAGTTGGTCGGAAGAGCGCAACTGGCGCGAATGGGTCGAGCTGAGAAGAGAAAATTGGGATTTAAGATAAGAAGGGGAGTTTGGATCGTTCAATATAGAAAAAAGAGTGCATAAAATTCTGGCGTCACGCCGACAGGAAAAAGGAAGCCATTGAAGCTGCAAACGGTGCATGGAAATATGATCGAATTTACGCAAACAGTAGATAAACCGAACACAGTTATTTATCAAACGATCCAATTTGTTAAGTAGCGATTGGTTTAATTCGGGGTAGCACACATCAGCATAATCAATGAGAGGAAAGACAAGTGACTGGACAAGAGAAATTTTAGACTGGATAGGAAGAAAGTTCTAGTATGATGATTTTACAAATAAATTTATCAAGGCTACCTGATTTATAAATCACAAGCTTTTGCATGTGACTTCGTACTCGTGGAATTATTAGACTATCCAACGAAAACTAACTTTTTAAACCTAGCCTATGCTATTCCAGCCTGCATATATTAGTTCTGATATAATTAACTAATATCCGTACAAACTTTCGTATTTAAAAAATAGTAAGCTAATACTCGTAGCCGCTGTAGAACTTTTACATCATTACGTAGCAAACTGATTGCTGTAACGCCACAATCCAGGGAAGAAATTAGTTTGGATTTAAAAAAAAATATTTTTAATTACAATAAGACGGTTACAAGTCTATTTAACATTCTTAAAAACAGTATAAGTAATGTGACCATACAGTTTAAAATTCAATAAAATCCCCGTTTGCATTTTAGTTTTTTTCATTTTAATTCTGACTAGCTGTTGCCCGCGACTTCGTCCGTGTCAATTTCTGTTATTATGATCGCGATTATTTTTGCAACATTTTTCACTGATGCTTCACTCCTATTTGTCACAACGTGATGTTATATAGCCTTAAGTCTTCCTCGATAAATGGACTATCCAACACAAAATGAATTTTTCAATTCGAACCAGTAATTCCTGAGATTAGCGCGTTCAACAAACAAACAAACAAACAAACAAACAAACAAACAAACAAACAAACAAACAAACAAACAAACAAACTCTTCTGCTTTATAATATTAGTATAGATTAAAAAAAGTTTGTTTGAAGCAAGAACATAACATGCCGTAGCGCGACGCGTGATTCTAACATCCACTTACGTGCTGAAAATCTGGAAACCTTATCCTTATTTCAAGCTTGAAATAATACTAACCTGTTCTATTCTAATCTTTATGATTATTGCAGTAAGGTCTCGCCTCCTAGGTGTTAGGTGTTAGATGTACAGTCACGCGAGGTCACAATCAAGTGGCTAATGTATTCGTGTTGAATTGTAAGAACAAACAACTGGTCCTGTATAAAAATCCATGTATAGTACTGTTGCGGTAAAAGTAATTAATATTTGCTATTACTGTTTATCTAATCAAGGAATCAATCAGGGTACTTAATATATTTTTTAGGGTTTTTTTTTTAATGTAAATGTAAAAAAAGGTTAGACTTGATACACGTCTTTTTTGGATTAGAAAACTTGATGAAAGAGACTTTGGCAAATATACCTTGACCTCTCTTCTCTTTGCAGTCCCATACAAAATAAAGGTCATAGCTAACGGCCGATGATCGCTTACTCACGCATTTGCAGCTAAGATAACAAATCTGAATTATTATGTGTAATTATTTATAAGTGCCTTTCTGACAAAACTAACATTAAAAAGGGATAGAAACGAACAAAAAGATCGCCTAAGCCTATACCATGAACCACGCCAAAAAAGTTACTATTCAGGAAATCATCAACATTAAATATTTCAATATTAACAAAATAGATGAACGTTATTTCTACTAAAATATAAATCTCATTTCTGTGACAAAGTAATACAACACAGTTACATATCCAAATCAATATTTATTATAGTCCCTAACGTCCATTTCAAATGGTCTCAGATTATTATTCAATGTTTTGGTGATTCTACAACTAAATGTAAGTTATGACTGCAGAGGAGAAGTGACGTCACAAATATGAACTAGGATGACGTCATTGCCCAGTAAAACGTTAGTTATGGTTGGTCGGTGCGTGCAGGTAGGTACGTGCCAATGATATAAATTGGTATTAGCCGAAACCATGTTATGTTAACATTTAAATTGGTGAAGTCAAAAATTTTAACTTAATGTAACTGATCTAAGATCGAAATTTGATCATTGAACCTAACATTTAAATCACGAGTCCAAGTCCAATCCATAAAAAATAATAAGTAAGTAAATTGTCACGACTAAGTAGCATTAGCATCGATATTGATATGTCATACTCATTACGTAAATTTAAATCTGTCTTATCTAAATTGTTTGTTCTTAAAAAGTAAAATAACGTTATTCGTTCAGAGAATCTTTTGAAAGTTGAAATATTTTTTATTCTGTCAGTTTACTTACACTTTGTTTCCAACTTTTGTTATCTATGCATGTCGTGATAGCCTTTAATTAAGGCAGCACTGTAAATTATGTTGATAGAAATGTATTTTATGTACATGTAAAGTGTATGCTTTGTTGGCTGTCCTTATAATAATAAATAAATAAATAAAAAAGATGTGTTATTAAATAAAAATAAATGTGGATAACATCACATACATTATCCTGATCCCAAAGTAAGTAGGTAACTATTTAAAGCACTAGGATCCTGGAAATCAGAAACAGCGAAGGTCCCTCAAACACCCATAGTTAGAAAAACACTTTTTTTAGATTGGATTAGTCCGGACTCCGGGAATATAACAAGCTCCTGATGTGACTTGATTTTATAATTTTCTTGCGACAAAAGACCGACCTTCGATCAAATTCTATTATTGATACAACTGTTCCGCTTCTTGGACCGTAAATACCTACTAAAAGCACACGAAATCAACGTTTCGTAGTCCCCCGCTTACTTTTCCAAAACTAGACCGATTCAAATACATTTTTCATTAAAAATTAAAGAAAGGCTTTGGCCGTGTCGGTATGTTTTTCTTTTTTTCTAAAATTTAGCCAAATTTGTTCTCTGGATGTTTGAACACAACGGAAAATCTGGCGAATTTTTTCGATTTTTGAGGGGTCGTATCTATTTTATTAATTAATTTATGAAAAAACAGAAAACATAGAAACATGCTAATAGTGGCCATAGATTTTTGTAATAAAAATTATTGCTCTACTGGCTTTATCCGGGGAGGAAACAGGGGACTACGTTTGTATGGAAAAACGGCCCTTGTGTTTCCTCTAAACTCTTTTCTTCCAGACCCAAGCTAATTTAGAAATCTTTTTCTGATTTGACACACCGGGACTCTTTTTAATGTTAAACTCCTTAAAAGAAGAACCTTATCTTCTAGGTTATGCCTGAAAAAAAAAACTAGAATATGAAACCTTTGCGCAGTAGGCTTCATGAACTATGACGTAGTACAAAGTAATACTCAATAAATGAGTATCTAGGTTCAACGGTCACCACCGGAAATGTTATTTGTAAGGCGTAATCTTAACTTCCACAGTTACACTTGTTAGGCCAACGCAGAATTTAAATTATACTTAAATAGATCTGGAATTTAAAGTGGCTGGTTAACATATTAATACGGCTTTAACGTCTACTACATTAGGGTATTGACGCCATGCCATGGCTCACTATAGTATTTTTTGATTTCATGAATCCGAATGTCACTTCATCGCTTCATTCGTAATTTGTAATATTTTATGATATTATATTTTTAATCCCACTTGTTATATGTTTTAAATTGTTTCCGAGTTAATAAACAGCTGGCGTAAATTAAAATTACCAATAGCTAATTTTATAAATACGTAACTTAGGATATTTTTATAACTCAATTACGTCATATTAATCTGGATCTAGTTTAGGACACAGATAGATTAAATGCTGTAATAGGCTTTATAATCCAAAAAAATATGGTTTCCGTGATATAGCTGCAAATTCAAAACTCAACGCGGACGAACAAGAAACAAGAATGAAATATGACAGTCGGTCATATTTTGTTCTTGTTTATATTCAAATCTTGTGTCGTCATGGACCAGTATACAGGCGACACCTATTTTACCAATATACGAGTATCCACATTGTAACCCTGCACCTTTCAAGTAAAGCAATAAATATCACTAGCACAAAACAAAGAACTATCGATTGAATGCTATTTGATTGACACCAAACATATATTCTTCCATCTAGGTCACCCATTTCTACAGGTAAGTCAATGTACGCATAAGTATATAACCTTTCCTGACAGGTGTCAAGAAAAATATACAGCTACTTCTAATTGTAACAGTCTTTCCGTGATATGCTAGTGAATAATTAAAAGTGCCATCAATCAGCAGGCGTTGTTAATTCCTAATCGGTTTCCGTTGGCAATCGATTAATAGTGATGGTCACTGTAAGTTTACGTGATTGTGTGAGCTTTGAACTTACAATAGAGCTTCCTGCTTTGATTTAGAAGCTCAGTTAGATAAATTGGTTTACAAATTTTAACTAGGGAAACATATCTGAGAGAAGACTTATCAAGGCTCCGTTGTTTGTCCATGGCTTCTGTCTGTATATAAATTTCATCATCATCAAAATTAACCCCTGCCAGATACAACTGAACAGGCGCTTCTTTAAAACGAGCTTTTCGTTATGATTGCAACGGATTTCAGTCCTTATTAAGTTTTAAACTTTTATATTTGGTAGGTAGATAGTTTTTTTTATACAGATTTTAAATAGATTTTGATGAAGCGTGCGAAGGGGTCACAACTGGCACTGGGCCGGTTTTTTTATTTTCAAGATCCGTCACAAATGTCACAATTGGTCATGTATCGAATGACCGGGTCACCCAATTAGGTCGTAGGAGTGTTGTGCCGGTCGATACTGTTGCCCTGCCCTATCTGACTAATTGCCATTGCTGTTTTTATGATAGATTGCAAGGTTAGAGAAGCACGATTTCTACTAATGCAAAAATACAGGTGGAATATTTCTGAAAACTTAGTTGTCATTAACAAGTCGTAAACAGTCACAATTGAAAAATATGCTTTCATGGGGTGATTTTTCCATCGCTTAAAGAATTCAAGTGTTGTAAATAAAATAAAACTATTTGAAAATAGAATCAGTAAGGCTGTAAAAGCGCCTCCTGGCGCCTATTTGCAGATATAAAACTGGTTTAATACCTTACTAACTATCAGTCTCAAGACAAACAATGTTGTTAAAACGTTATGGACAGTTCTGATGGTATGATGTCATACCATATGGCCAGGCACTAATTAAACCAATTGGCCAAGTTCAAGCAGTTGTTCAGATTTGTGACCAAGTGTCAGGGTTCTAGTGTGGCTACATACCTAAAAATAATTTACATTTGTTTTGTAAGTCTATCTGCAACTTTCAAATTAATCCTGATAAAAACTGTTATTAGTTTTATCTTTCGTAAAAAACAGTAAATACCGCAGAACTAAAGGTTACCAAGTATGTGAGACTCAAACAAACCATCAGAACAAACCGAATTATCAAGATAATGTTAATTTACCGCTATACAAAGTAAAAAAAACAAACAACAATCTGATATTAGAGGTAACGTGGGATTTGTTGACAGACAATTATCCGATCAAACATAACTTTCAAAGACATAGAGAAAGCTTTTACGGATGGACTGAATTTTTACAAGCAAACATTTGTTCACTCATTGAAGATTTAACCGAATTAGATATTACATGGGTGACTTGTTATGGTCAAGAGAAAGTTTATGTGAAAGAAATGTTTAGATTATGTGAAAAAAGTGTTAGAAATATCCACGTGAAAAGTGAGTAAAGAGTAAACATGGTAATTAACAGACCATTAGCTTGGTTTATCTTCTTCTTCTGTCGAAAACAGGTCCTAATATGATGTTAATAAAAAGTACATACTTAAGTTTGTATTAGGTACATCTTTAATTTTATTTCATTATAGCTATCCGTCCCAGTTTTGCACGTAGCACGTGCGTATGTACGTTTACCCATAAATTTTGGAGAGTTCCATGTCCAGCAGAAGACCACTAAGTAGGTACTTGTTGTTGATGTAAAGTCAGGTTACGGCCTTAATCACCCACTGCAGGGAACAAGCCTTCATTATTGAATTCAAATTACCATAGCAAGATGAGTTGGTGATGATGTTGAACTAATTTTACGTAGCTACAGTGACTGACTATGAATATTCTGTTCTCGTTAGATGTCATGTCATCAAACAAAAAACTAAAGGTTTTTTGTTAGGTCTCCATTAAACCATACATACCAGATTGCGAACAGTAGATGCGTCCGGCGCAAAAAGCCTATACATAATGACCATTCATAACAACAGTGCCACATTGTATTGCAAATCGTGATTTCTTGCATGGGTTTCGGCCGCGACAGATATGTGTCAAGGCCGTCCACATTTGAAGATGCGACTCCCTCATTCTGTGTCATCGAATGATTTCATTGAACGCTACTGATTCTTATTGGCTTTGAGATTATATACTATAAATGGTTTTTATAAATTGTTCGATAAGCTTTTAGATGAAAACTATGACACTTTGTACACATATTCTTGGAGGTACCTAATAGAAGTTACGTAGGATACTTTAATGAAAAAAAATCTTTAATTTATTTTATCCGTTTAAGTAGTTGCGAGCAACGGGCAAAAGCTAAGTTATTTAGTAACTATGGATTAAAGTAAAATTAATCTATCTTATAAATATTTTCAATGCAGCTTCAAATTTGTAGCGACAATTTTTATCGCTGTTATTACTCGTAATGAGAATATCATTGAAAAATATATGTCATTTTTATTTACCTTAGGGGTACGTAACACCTTCCTCCTTCGCGTAGTTTACAAACTCAGAAATATTTAAACATTGATTCATTGCAATAGCAGCACCGTGATATACTCGTAGGTATGATGTCATTATTTATGATGATAAGTACAAAAGATTTAATCATTGTGTGGAAAATAAGAGTGATTTCTCAATGTCAATGCAATGGCATCGTCATGCTACTCGTATTTGTCCAACTCATGTGCATATATTTTTTTGCAGAATTAATGCACAGTTAGTAGTTAGTGGTGGCTGGATGAGGAAAGCGTGGGATCGTGCACTGTGGCGTGCCCTTGGGGAGGCCTACTTCCAGCAGTGGACTGTAAGGCTGATCGATAGTACCCACAACAAAAACATTTTTTATTTTATTTATATACTCACTAGGTAATTCATGGCACTTGCGTGATATTGCTGATTAGGTATATTAAACAAAAAGGGAATGTAGACAACGACACATACACTGTTCCGACCGCAGAGTAAAGAACCTACCTTTTGACGATCCTACAACTCATTTAAACTTTCATGATCACTATCACTAGGTACAGATATTTTATTCTGGATTTATAATGCGCTGGATTTTCTGGATTTATAATGTGCTGTGTGTCTCAGCTAGCTGTACAATATCAGTCTCTAAAACAGAAGTATATCTCAGCCCAAGCAATGATCCAGTCCTTGACAGCCCAAAAGGAGACCTCCAATAAAATTGGGGACCAGCTCGAAGATTTGAAGGAATGCATTAGTTCCGCCCCAAAGGTTCAGCCACTGCATACATCTTTCGCTCCGCATGCATCCCTGCAGTGGGATGATTATAGGCTGTTACTTACCTTATTGGCTTATTTATTATGGGTATCCGATATTTCGGCACTGTTGTTAGCGCCTTGATCACGTGAGAACTGAGTTCTGGTATAAATCCTGAATCAAATAACTCTAGCAGTCCAATTCAATTTGTATAAGAAAAAATTAAACCCTCAAAACTTTGATCTTGTACCACTTCATAAATTATGGTCCTACAATAAATCTGATTACATGTTTCGTTTGGTTGTACATAAAGTTGGTAACATTGGTCATTTTGTACACTAATAAATTTAATTAAATACCTACTTGGTTTTACTGTTTGGATAAAGCAGTTTCCAGTCTGATTCCCGCGGATGCGATATGATAATCTTCTTCTGCTACCATGTATGGTTCTAATGCAAAATGTCGACTATTCGCAACCTATTATTTTTCAAATCCATTCCAATTTTATGTAGTTTTTGGTACCCGACTAAAGAGGATATTTCATGATCAGGAAACAAAATGTTGATTTAAACTTTTATACACTAACATAAGAGATGTTTTTGAGTACTTCGTTTGTTAGTTTTCGACATAGGGAAATATTTCTTTCCCTGTGGTTTTCGATAATTGGAAACTGTTGCAAGCCCATGATCACGGAAGATCATTTCCTTCGAGACTCTAAAACAACTTACTCTTATGAATGAATACTCTTTATTGCACACCAAAAATAGATATTACGGACGATTAAGATGAAACTCTCTCTATCTCTCTCTCTCTCTCACTTTCAGATCTCTTCTAGACAACTTTTATTCCTATGTAACAGATGTTAACGTCAAAAATAACACTACATCTTAATATCTATGCATTCTAATTAAATTATTATGTACACAAGAACTTAATTTGTGTATCAATTATCACTTTTTGAATTTAACAGTTTATCACTTTTTGAAAAGGAAAACGAACACAAATATGTCCTGAAAAATGGCTGACCATTTATGTTACAATTCTGTCTATAACAGCCTTGACAGCCCTCTGGCCTGGATAACGGCCGGTTCCAATAACCTATCTATCTTCAGTTTTGGCATATCGGAGATAGGAAACAGTTTCCATCTCTGTTTTTGCCGTCCAGAGAAACAAAGACAGAAGTTGTTTTCTATCTCCGATATGCCAAAACTGAAGATAGATAGGTTATTGGAAATGGCCGTTAGCCGATTACGTTACCTTATCTATAAATGTGAAATGCCCAGTTATTTTCTTATAAGAATGTAAAAACATCAATTTTCATTACAAAAAGTTTACGTTAAGGATTAGTTACTATTAAACGTCTACAGCAATAGTGTTGCATTCATGCATAAGTATTTATAATTGAAGTTAATGTTTAAATATTTTAAATATCCTTTCTTATAGGTATTATTATTTCAAAAGTTTCTACGTTTGGACAGTTGTTACTCTTTCACTGAAACGATTCAACGGATTTTAATTAAACTTTTTAGTCATGTTAGTTTAGTCATCAGAATTACACAAAGATTGTAATTTATTACAGAATTCCGTGTTTTTCCCGCGGGAACACGTCATAACAGTTGTATTTTGTATGATGTCTCGTGACCCAGACGATAGATAGCGCTGTTAGTTAGTTTACATTTCAATTCTCTCTGAATCCTATTCCGAAACCTACTCGAACAAAGTCGCGGGCTAAGGCTAGTAAAAAGTAAAAATGTAGTCCAGTGAATTCCCACAGGAAGTGGCGCCAGCCAGTGATTTGCTGTTCTTGACAAGGTCGTGTCATAAATCCAACACATACCATAAGTAGCGGAGACGCAGTAGGTTTTATGACCATTGTAATCTGAAAGTTTTTTTCGGGCTTACTACGTTTTGGCGGAAATGTAGTAAAGTGTTAGAGTACCTATATGTATAGTATGGCTGAAACCGTTAGTAGCACTGCTTAAATATAAGAGGAGAAGGAACAATCGTTTCAAATGTGACAACTAGGTTTACCGAATGATATTTGTTGGTAAGCCTCGATCATTGAAGTCAATTAAGTTACCACAACAATGTTGAGTACTGACATCACAACGCTTGCCAAATGAGGGTTGGTGACAAACCCGAGCAATGTTAAAAAATTCGACACACTTGTTGGCCGACCTAGGAATTGTACCCAGGACCCCGATATCTTGGCCCGGTAATTTAGACCACTAGACCAAACTCTTATTCAGAGCTGTTGTGTCAATGACAATGACTTATCCACCGAAAAAACCAAACGTTACGAAACATCAAAAACAAATCTCGTTCACCACATGCAAAACGGATCATAGACGCCGAAGTTACTATCGTTGATTAACACACAGCATGCGCCCACGCAATTTCATTACTACGCTTCCTAGTAACGCGTTATAGTTCCAGCGCGAGTGTCTTCCATTTTAAACACGCGTCTTTGAATTATTTTGTCCTAAAATGCAGCAATTTTAGTTACTATTTATCTTCGGTCTTCCGGTTTCATTCTCAATAATTAATCTAAATAACAAGACACGACAGCCATTAACACGATAGTTTTTTGTGCATAAGCCAAAGTTGACAACCCTAGCGCGAGCGCCAAGTGTAGGAATAGAAATTAAAGTAATGTAGGAATACATGAGATTGACTTCTGAGCCCATCTGTTTTGTGATTTTCCTTCGAACTGGGGTTATGACCTGTTTAAAGAATGTGAGTCAAGGGTCACCCACCTCATTCACTTCCTAGAAATCAATATTAACCCATAACCTATCTAATCTGAATACTTTAGACCATTTTGTACCTGAAAATCATGATTAAAATGTGTTAATTTTTTTATGATACAAATTGTCATTTATGCTTTAATCAACTGCAGTTAACCGATGAAATGAAAAGGCGGTTCTCAATACAACTCCAATTTAAGTACTTAAACACACCTAGTTTTCTACGCATGGCGTTTTGTAGGTAGGTAGCGTATATCTTTAAGTTAGTTTAATTTTAATTTTAATAAATATTTTGAACCCTAAGGGTACAAAAACATGACTTTAAGCACGTTTAGAGCCAGGTCAAGCCCCAAATAATAAACTGTCTACTGTAAATATAAATAAATATTTAAGACATGCCACACTGGGCCACACAGAGCCATCTAGTCCCAAATTAAGGTACTATTAAGTACCCTCTCGTATGGGGTACTAGACAACCGATAAACTTACTTATATACTTTTTTTTATTTTTTATTTAATAGATGCAAAAAAAAACACCAACAATGGTCAAATTTTCTTTCTTAGTACTGTCACAGATAATAATAGGGGTTAAAGTATGAAATTGCCGATTATTTTCCTACTTTTTATTTTGTTTATAGCTCTTGAGTATAGTCATATTATTGCGTAATTCTTTTTGTATTATATAAAAAACTAAATAAAGTAACTTTTGACTAAAAAAAAAAAGCAATACTAGTGCCTATTGCTTCAAAGGAAGTCGTTGAAAAGACCCCTTACAATGTGTCAGCTGACCTTCTTGCTTCAATTAAGTATATTTGTATTATATACTTTGATTTTCAGAAATTTAAATACTATAATGCGTAGCTTTATAACGGTTCAGGCGTTTTTAAAAAAACTAAAAAATTGTTAGTATGGATAAATGACTTTTCTCGATTTCGTCCATACAAAACGGCAATTTCATACTTTAACACCTAATATAATACTAGTACTGTAAAGATGTAATATACTTAACATCTTTACAGTCGCAAAATGAAAACCAGAGACAAATGGTGCATTTTTTCTACCTTATTAAAATTTTCTATTGGCGAGTGTATATTAAAATACCAAATGTATTTCAGCCGCGTGTGTTGATTGGGTGACGTAATGTGGGTCGTTTTGCTCGTAAAAACTATTTTAGCGACGTAAAACACAGGAACTGCCTTTTACAGCCAACCAGGAATAATTTAACCAATAAAATAGTTTATTTAACGTACCATTTGATGTAATCAAACAAAGAAGTTAAGCAACGGTATGCGGGGTTAATATTATGTAGGTATCTATTTACAAATAGGCTACTTGACTGCTATAAATTTTGGCGCAGTTGATGAATCTTTAGTATATTGGTTAAGAAACCGGTATTTATCATTTTCAGATGTTAAAAGTTTGAGATTGCTAAATATTTCTAAAATGAAATTATTATTTTTGCTTTTTAAATTTAAGCTTTGAAAACGCTGTCGGCTATTTTGTGACGTCATACATCTTGAAACAAACTGCGTGCGTCATTTTAACAGTGACATTGACATATAGACACAAGTAAATAAATAACACTAGGAGGTAGTGATGGACTAGTAGTGTTTGTTTATTTTGACTCGTATGACGTCACAGCACAGGCCACAGATAGTGTAAAGCTTTTCAGCGTTTTCATACGTCGCACGAAAAGTGAACTTTAAACTTAAGTTTTGCGGTTTTCTAGGTCCTACAAAAATCTGAATATAATTTTCTAGGTATATTTGGATTTAATGTCCAAATCATTTAAAACCTATTTCCAAAAAGAGTCAACTAGCCTATTGTGCGGAACTCACGATAGGCGAGTCTGCTTCGCGCTCATTCGGTTTTATAAATTCAGATGATCCGTAATGTCATTATAGGTAGATTTACAGGGACATCTGAAACTTTCACAACCAAACTTACCCTTTTAATAAAAGCAACATGAGAATATAACAAACTCTCTTATCATTATTATTACTATGATCCTGATCGATACTAATATGAGTTTTAGTTTCCTATTATTGCAATATTGATTATGAATGTGTTTCCACGACGTACGGAAATACTTAAGCAAGCAAGTGGAAAAAAAACTACACTGCTCTAAAATAAGTACTTTGATTTTGCATGCCAAATTTTTTGAATTATGAGAAGTTTTCTTCAAATATAACTAATAATAAAACATTTAAATCTTATATTAAAAGCGAATGCAAGCAAACATCGTGTCCATGTTAAAAGTACGCACACGCCTTGATACCTAGTGACCCAATTTCGAAATTTAAAAAACAATGCCCACAGCCTCCCACAGGTCACCGACTTGCGTTGCGCGTGGGTGAAGCAATTGGAAGACGTTTAAACTAATTGACAGATCGTTTACTCAATTTGACGAGATCGCGTGGGATTTGAGATAGATTTTCTTTGTATGAAAGATGAGCTTCCATTTCAAACGATGCGGGGTGAGCCCAATCTTTACATTTTATTTGGGTATTTTTTTATATTTAATGGTATCATATTTCGTTTACAATTATGAAGACCTAGTGATTTTCCGTTTTTATTTACATTATCTTATCCTAGATTCCAAAATTTCTTCTGAACAATTTTTATTGTAGTCTGTTCTGTAGGTTTGTCCTGAAAATGGCAAAAATATACAAAAAGAGCTTCTATTCGAATTATAACATATCAATATTCTCCTAAGAAATGTACGACTGCATAAATCGAAATATACCACATGGTAAAATTGATTGTGTCATATTATAATTCGACGACCATTTGGATCAGCGGTAGTTAACGCTGCTTCTGACCCATGGGTCGCGGGTTCGATCCCCGTTCAGTACAAATATTTGTGTGCATGAACATGTCTGTTTGTACTGGTCTGGGTGTTTTCTATGTATTATAAGTATGTATTTACAAAAAAAAAAAGTATATAAGTAAGTTTATCGGTTGTCTAGTACCCCATACGACAGGGTACTTAATAGTAGCTTAATTTGGGACTAGATGGCTCTGTGTGGCCCAGTGAGGCTTGTCTTAAAATATTTATTTTATTTATTTATAATATAAGTTCATATTTACTTATAAACGTTACGTTTTGGACTAGGGACGCATTAACTCGCTTACTTGGTTGAAAGTACAAACATTTAATGATTTATAAATCGAAAAATTACGAATTCAAATAACAGGTTATATTAATAATATTTAGACAAACCTTTTTGGTTAAAACAGATTTCCATAATATTTAGAGTTTTAGGAAGTAGTTATGTTTTTTTATTGTACTACTCTGAAATGTAAAAGGCCTTGGAAAGCAGCCTTCATCTTTAGTTAAAGGTTATGGTAATAGTAGGCGTTACGATTATTGGGAATGTCAGAATTGATAAACGTAAAGTAGATAATTTATTATTGACAAATATCAACGATGACTCAGTATAGTCTTGCGATTTATAATCAATATTAAAAGGTATTATAGTTTCATAATGGGTCTATGATAAAAAATATTTAGCCGATAACTCAAAACCAAACATTTAGTGAAATAGGTTCAAGATAAGCCTAAATACTAGGTTCTTTTGATTCAGGCAAGGCCTAAATCCTAGCACGAGAAAACGCTCTAATAATACCTTTTTATTTGTAGGATGACAAGTATAATGAAAATTAAACTTACAATTTTAAACATTCTAAATTATGCCTTATAGCTAACATTTGAGCTTAGGTATGAGTATGACAATAAGCTCAACGTTTATTCAAAGAAATTTCATACACATGTTATTTTTATATGAAATTTCAAACTTTAACACTTTCTTTTAATTTAAATTCTACCTTTTACTGAAAACTTGTCGTATGCCTATAGCTTCTGTCCGCCCAATGCAACAGTGGCTTAAGCTTATACAGTGAACATCATTTTCATACATTAGAGAAGAAATGTTAATTTTAGAATTGGAATGAAAAGATCACGTTATTTTATGTTAAATTAACTATTGATAAATGACATATACCTTGCCTTTTGAACTTCTACTATATCGCACGTAAGAACCCCCTGATTTATATCTGTTTCTTAATCTTCCCCAGATCTTCGGTGTCGTGATCATAGCAACAGCATGCGTGGACCTCGGCATGATCCAGGATTTCGCGGGGAAGGAACCAGCGGGCTATGAGACTGACGCGTTGCTGATCGCCATTGGAGTTCTCATCATCATCATAGCTGCGTTCGGGTGCTTCGGGGCTTGGAAGGAGAGCCCGAAGCTGTTGTACATCGTAAGTTTGAGCTCAAATGACATCACATCAGACAAAACACTGGGACAAATAATGTTGTTGCAATTGGTGTGATTTTGCAACAATAATAGTTTGAAATAGTACTCGTAGTACTACTATTTCAACTACCGCCGTCAAGACTACACAGTCTTCACGGCGGTAGTCAAGTGGCTTAATAGACACCGGTATTCAAGGGGTCACCAGATCTAAGCACCTGGATTCGATCCCCGCACAAGTTCATGTAGAAACCGCTTATGTAAATAAGTATGTTATTGAGTCCGATTGTTCGTGGTGCCTTTCGTGAGTCTGATTTTAGCGAAAAAAAATGCTTAATTACTTTCAGATCTTGTGGTATTATCTACATTAATTATTTTATTTAACTCACCCATTTAAATAATGGGATTGGGAATGCAGACACATCTATTTTTGTCCCGCTCTGTCACTCACCACCGCAATACTTACACGCGTGTTTTATTGTTTCAAATAAAATGAATTTTGTTTAGTACAGAAGAAGAGTCCATTATAATAAGAGTAGAGAGACAAACTATTCTGACTTCCTATTCATGTAAATTTGATTTCCATATTATGTAACAGCTTATCACACCTTTCGTCTTTCTCCAGTTCGCTGGCTGCCTGATAATCATCATTCTCCTGGAGCTATCAGTCGGCATAGCGGCAGCGGCCTTGCGTCCTCAGATTGAAGGGACCATGAAGACTCAGCTGAGGTCCTCCTTCATCAAGAACAAGTCCACCAGGGAGGAGGACTCTTACTACAGGAACTTCTGGGATCGCATTCAGACTAACGTATGTATATTCTTTTATTTTCAAGTCACTATCACTAGCCAGTACTGCTAATTCCAAAAGGTTATATTCGTCACGCTTGGCTTCGTTCTACGAAATACCGAATAGTTAATACTTACAAACGTAATTCATTGGAGGTTTCTTGCTTACTAGGTTTTAGCAAAGTTCTAATTCTAATTGATTTCCTCCAGATGGCTTGCTGCGGTGTTACCGGCCCAGACAACTATGGGGCATCTGAGCCCCGCGTCAACCCCCCCTACAGCTGCTGCCCTCCCGATTCCTCTGACAGAGCTGATGAGATCAAGCGCTCTGACTGTCTCTCTGGAAGCACCTACTACAAGGAAGGATGTGAAGACAAAGTTTTATCGACCATCCATAGCGCGGGAATGTCAGTGATCGTCTGCGGAATACTTTTCTGCTTTTTGGAGGTCAGTATAAGCACGAAAACTGTTGGCACAGAATTAATCAAACCCAAATAAAACGTGCCATCGGTCTAGTGGTTTAATGACCAAGATCTCGAAATCCTGGGTTGGGTTTCGAATCATCGAAAATTGCTCAGGGTTGTGATCACCCATCATTACTGTGGTAACCTGAATTCAATGATAAAGTGTTTTGCCTTGCAGTAGGATGTTATAGGCCGTACTTTTTCTTGAGAAAGAAAAAATATTTGCTTCCCCATAATATGCATCAAACATTCTCAATTTGGTTTGGAAATTGCGATTGGAAAAATTCATAGTCCTAAAGAGTATAATCAACCAGGAACGTAATACTGGAACCGCTATATAACCCAACTCCATTCGTACGAAGGAAGAGCCCTTATACATTTTAGGATACCTAAACCAGGCGAAAGCCGCATTACTGTTTTCGTGAATGTATTTAATCTAGAACAGACCAATAGGCCTCTACAGTAAAAATAAACACATTTCACCGTAATCTGATGAATAAAGTCTCGGGTCATAAAACCTAGCTTATTGGCTGGCAGCGCCACCAAACGGTTTGAGATATAGAAATCACGCGACGAATAGTTTTTACAGGGAACCAGTAAAACAGTTCATGTCTCAACACAATTTGTTTCACAGAACACGAAGGTATTTCTACGGTTTGTTAACTTTGTAAGTTCTCATAATTTGTTCGTCATGTTGCTTTGCCATTGATTATTATTAGATGAAAAGCTTTAGATCATCAGACTACACAAAGATGACAAAGATTTTTATTTTATTTAGAAAAGATCATGGACAAAAACCTTTACAAGAGGATTATGTTGAGATAGTAAATTATAACAGCTGATAGCCAAGACTTTGTAAGCATGGAATTCGAAATTGACTCTATCCCAGGAAAACTGAACTTTGACCAATGATATTTCTTTGTAATATGATCGACTTTCACACAAATAACTTGGCTATTGATATTAGATTGTATTTCAAATCCCAACTAAAGCAATGTAATAAACGGAATTAAAAAATAAATTGCATACATTTTCAGGTGGCTGGTATCGTCTTGGCCCTGTGGCTCGCGCATTCGATCAAGACGCAAGGAAAGAGTAGAGAAACGGCCTAGACTTACTAATTGCATTTGCACTCCTAACGCTACGCACGTAACCTTAAGTACTTTTGATTACCAAACTATTAGATTTGAGGTTAGATAAAAAAAGTGACAGTTACTGTTCCTAGAAAAAAAATCCTAGTTCAATACTGTATGGACAAGGATTAAAAAGAAGTTTTCTTTAATGAATGGAATCAGTAATATTCAAGTTTTTAAAGTCGTAACTTATGGTAAAGCTAACTTTATTATGTGTATTATATTAAATTATTAATTGTATCCTTGACATCATATTTCACTGTATTTTTTAATAATTTAAGTACCTGATATATTTGATTTTTATGATTACCTAATGTTAAATTTCCTTTAATTAATAAGTATCGAAAAAATACAGAAAAAGAATGCTTCCCAAAAACTTTTATTAATTATAGCTGTTCCCCGCGACTTCGTCCGCGCTAATTTCCGTTATTATGTTCGTAATTATTTTTGCAACATTTTTCACTTACGCTTCACTCCTATTGGTCGCAGCGTGATGTTATATAGCCTAAAGCCTTCCTCGATAAATGGACTATCCAACACAAAAAGAATTTTTCAAATCGCTCCATTACTTCCTGAGATTAGCGCGTTCAAACAAACAAACAAACAAACAAACAAACAAACAAACAAACTCTTCAGCTTTATAATATTAATAAGTATAGATTTCTGATTACTCTAACATTTTCAATGTAGGTACAGTTATGGGTAGCTTGGTACCCATTTTCAGCTTAAAATCAAACATTCAAATCAGTATTTATTAAGAAAAAATTCGATTACTGGTAAGTAGGTTGGTGACTGTACTTTTTATACTTAAAATTGGTAAAATGATACTTTGATTGCCGCTCCTAACATTGTAGTTCGTTGAGTAATAGTTTACTTTAGTTTTTAACCTTCATAACATAATGTCTTGTATATTTTATTTTTAGTATTTAGGAACTGTTCACCCACCTCATTTAAACATAAAATACGAGATAAGTTTGTAATAATTTATTTAGGTTATAATATCATCGGTTACCATACAGATCGTTTGATCGAGTAAAACTCAAGAGAAAAACATTTCCCAGGCACCATTCTCTCATCATTATCCTTAAAGTATTTTAAACTTTACATTTTAGATATTTCTTCTTGATTTTAGTTATTGTTGCTGATGAAACATTTTGGCATTTACTGTTTTGTGTGATTTGTATTTAATGTAAAAACACCTTAGATCTTAAGTTTAAATATTAATCATTACTGTAATATTTTATTTATAATAAAGAACAATCTGTAATCGAAATGTTTGTTGGTGTAGTTTGATCATTTAGCACTTACCCCCGTATTTATAAACAAGTAAAAGTAATTACTTGAGTACAAGTAATTACTTGAGAGACAATTTGTATGCCTTAATCAAGAAATTACTAGAAGTTATAACTACCAAAAGTTAGCATTTTCAGCCAAATAATATGACTATTAATAGTGACCAATTTCTTTCACTTAAGCACTAGGTATGAACACTTTAAGTTATGACTTTCTTAAGCAATAAGTAATTACTTCTTCATAAATACGGGGGTTAGACTTTGGTATATTTGAACACATATTGTTTGAGGTTTATGAAAATTTTTTGTAATTATTTTCTTTCGAGAGGAATGCACGCATCCCTAAAATATAATCCTGACTTTACCGGAAGACAATAAACTTACCTTCGCTGAACCCATTTTACACTCAAGAAAAGAGAATGTAAGTATTTTAACTGACAACTAGAGGTATCCAATTAAGATAAATCGGCTTACAGTAAACAAAAAATACATACGAAAAGCATACCCATTAATAGAGAACTTACATCCTATGTTATAATAACGATCGCTGAGCGTTTCACTCAAAAGTAGAAAATAGGTTTTAAAGAAATATATTATTTTGAGTGTAAAAAAGTTTGAGTGTAAATTAGATTTTCTCACTTGCATCCAAATTTCAAACGGTCTAATATGAAGTAAAAAATCTCAAACTAACTCAGACACTCACACCGTCGCAATCACAGACGTTATTAGTCTTAATCGTCCATTAATGTGAGACGTCAAATAATGTCAACCATATGGGTGAAATTTTAAGGGCGACATTGTATGACGTTTCAATTTAATAGACGATTACACTAAATAACGGCTGTGAGTGCGGCGCTTAGTGCTTGGGACTAAACATTCATAGCTTAGCGTTTGTTGGTTTGGGTGTTTCATTTTATTCGATCGTAAAAACTACACCACTATCAAAAGCTAGTCATTAATTAATCATGTTTTAATGTAAAGCTTGTAATTTAAGTAAAATAAAACGATGGCAAGTTTTTTTTTTATATTCCCCTTCAGTTAATGACAATATTTAAAAAAGTGACTCAATAAGTAACTTAATGTCTGACAACTTGCCCAAAGATATGTTTAGAGCGCACGAGTATTATACTGGCTAGAAATAACCTTTAACTGTTTTTGTTGTTCGTTCAAAATTGTTTCACGCAAGCGAAACGTTGTCGCTTTCATTTTTGAAGTTATCTCTTCCATTTTCGTTTATACAAGCTGTTTTAATGAAATTTACTTCTAAATCCAATTATTTAAAAATATAGACATACTTATTCTAAAGACATACCTGTATTTATTTATTAGAGATTTTTATTATTTTATCATCCTTTGCGTAAGGTCGTGGATATATACGTTTGAGGTCATTGACCTGAAAAAGCTCTACCTACCCGATTATTTATGATAACATACCTTTTTAACACTTTCCGGGACACCTACTGACGACATGATAACTATTATTATAGAACTTCTATCATGTCTAGTATAGTCTCCGGAATGTGTTAATTAATACCTTTATGTAATTTCATCCACTTTAAGAAACCATTTAGTAAGAACAAGGAAAGAAAATTCAGCTCGTGTCTATGGTTTAATGAAAAGTCTTCACTTTGTATGGGCTAGTTGTTTTTTACTATGATTATGTTAACTCTTTTATGGACAAATAATGTTATTTTCTTTCTCTTATTTTGTTATTTGTTTCTTCAGTTATAATTATGTATTGATTTACACTACTAGGCGACATGAACGCTTTGCGACCAAGCCTCCAAATAAATAAATAAAAAACTCTTTTGTGGACAATTGAATTTATCGTGCATGTAAAGTACCTATCTGTCCGAGAAAATGTTTAGCATTTATCATTACGAGATGAACGAATCCACCATAAAGTATTAAGTAATGTTTTTATTGTAAATTCTATTAGATTTAAATATTAGAAGTTGGAATAGTGTTTTTCAAATAAAATTATCTGTGTTCCGTAAAATGTATTTTTATTTTTGTATTATTCATAGTACTGCTGACTCTATGATGTCGTTGGTAGGATCGAATGACACCTAAGGCATTTTTATTTAAAGACAACAAGCAATTAAGAAAAACAAAAAAATATATAGAATAATTGAAAATTTTGTGCAAAATATCATCATTGGTAAAATAACCTAATTATAGCTATAAAAAAATATGTTTTGTAATTAGGTAATGCTTTAACAATGCCTTCTTAAAGTTACTATTACCTAACTACTGAAAAGAAGATTTTTTTTAAGCTATTGCATAGCTTCTAAAGCGGGCCTTCTAGCGTGGAGACTGAATCCAGAAATTCCGTAACGAAAATAACCTAACACCCACCCACTCCGACCGGCACAGCGGTGATACTTTTTAGTTTTTCCATCTATCGATGAATAGCAGAACTTTTAATGACTTTTTGAAATATCACGCTTGTCTCTTTAGCTCAGCAATCCGCCTTTAGGCGGCATTTGTTGTATCGGTAAAGTTGATATAAAATGCTATGCGATAGCTTTACCGCGGCAGTCTCCGAGTGCCACACGTTTTTATTTCAAAAACGATGATATCAAATGTATTACTTCACCATAAAGTATATATTTATATATTAACATGGACTAGTTTCGGTTTGTCATACCATTTACCTAACAGCTTGTATAGCAGAAGAATTTCTTCTCCGTCGTTTACTTATAGCAAAAGAATGTCTTCTGCGTTTCCCTGGAGGAACGCGTGAGATCCATAAACTCAGTCCGGCGGCATCAGATTGGGTTCGATGAGAGGGTTCTAGACGAAGCCGTATCATGATGATAAATGAAATAACAATATTTGAGCAATCTTATTTATTTCTACGAACACTTTGACATTGAGAACAGTAAGTAATACTTTGATATGCTTATTATTATCAACACGCGAAACATCAAACAAGACCTTAATAACGAACATATAAACATAACTACAAATTGCTGTAGAAGTTTCTTAATTAATTAAAATACATTAAAAAACACATTCTTATCTGCAAGCATTATGAATAGTTAAAACATTAAATGTATAGTTTCAAAAGTATTTTAAGGATTAAAAAAAAGTATTATAATCACAATAATACAACGATTACATACTACTTATACACATGAATTGCCCTTTTTTACGTATTTTTATATAACTATTCGAGTATACCAAATTTAATAACAAGAATAAGAAATGTTAATTGTAAATTATGACTAATTTTTCACACCATATTTTTTATTAAAAATAAAGGTAAAGCCACACGTAAGAACGCTGTTGATAGCGCTGCGTAGCGCCGCATCGTTTATGTCAATTCACTTTGACGTTAGTACAACTGTACAAGTCGTGTATTTTATTTAAGATCTGTCTTTAGAGATGGCATGTGCAGTTACAGATTGCCTTTTCATATATCCAATCCTATTCTTTAATACCTGTTTTTTATGATAATTACAGCTTGTGCATGGCCATCATTTTATCATACACCTCGTACAGATATAAAATGACAAAGCGTCAAGGAAACGCGTCGTGTGGCCTCTCACTAATGTGCATTAAAAATATTCATAAATTACACTATAACTACAGTACTCTTGAGTGCATTTGATGGACGGATTAAGATTATATTGTAGGTAAATATATTTTCTTTTAGTAATTTTATTACTCCACACATTAAATAATTATAAAATCAATCAATTATTTTCCTAAATTCGAAGATGATGCATGGTCTCAGCAAGTTATGTAAATGACAAGAAATTTAATGAATTATGAATTTTCAGACGTTTTTGCCTCAAATATCCCATTATTTCCAAATTGGTCCCGTTTGGCTACCAGCCACAGCTGTATTTATTTTAGAACTACGAATTATCACAGGTTACAGCTAATACTATATAAGTATATTATCATTAATCTATATCAAAAAATTGTGGAATTAAAATCTAATTTTAACATGTGACAGAGTGTTCCATAAATGCCAAGTTAGTTTTATGCTAATTAAACTAAAAATTTAATAATACATAGACCAGTGTATCTTATATGTTTTAAATCAGGTAATTTTTGATAGTATAAATCCAAAAAGTGTTTAAATTGCATTTTGGCAATAATATTTCCCAAATATATCATTCCACTTTTTGTTTTCCTTATATCTAAACATATGTGTGCATAATACTGAGTCTTATAATTGGTGAACAAGCCTATATGATACGTGATATTCGTATAACAAATCCCATTAGCTTTCGAAGTGAGCTTGTAAGTTTTGCTGAAGCTTTCGACGTTCCACTCGTATAGTGCGCGCCATCCATAACGCCAAAACTATGCAGAGAATCTAAAAACATTTTAAAAGTTTTAACAATGAAATTTTTTTTGTAATCAGTTCAAAAATCTGTAGAATCTATAGTAGAATAATAATAAACTACTATACAAAGCCAACTAACCTCTAACAATGCAAAGATAACGCCAGTCGATATGAAAATTTTCCCTTTCAACGCTTTTTTCTGCCTCAACGCTTCCTCACAGCCTCTATCGTAATACGTCTTGTCGGTGAGACAGGCGGAGTGGATGTGACGTCGCGCCCCTCCATCGCGAAGTGGGTATGCGCGGGTGCAGCATGAGGGGGGGATTTCACGGTGTAGAATTGCATAGTCTTGGGGACCGTCTACGCCGCAACATTGGTTCTGTAATATAAAAACCAAATGCCAAATGGTTTAAGCATTTTTAACATGTTTTTTGATTTAGCTCCCACATTTATAAAAACATTTCATAACAACATTAAATTCAATTTAGCAAATTTAGGAGATTAACGTTTGAAGATATCTAGCTGAGATATCAAAATATTTTCATATTGTCTTCTTATTTTCATAATTAAACATTTTACAACTTCAATTACGCTCAGCAACTGTACTGACCTCAGATTGTATTGGGTCCCATAACGTCTGGTGGGTATTTAACTCGTCATCGATCGTCAGGTTTCTGAAGAACTGGTGTCTCAGCTCGCTGCCTCCCCCCACCCAGGCGTTTAGTACCGCCCCACCTACCCCCACCAAGACTTCGATTGACACCAGGAATATGAAGAAGCAGGCGTGCTGGAAAATAATTAAATTTGTGAAGTTTTCAAAGTTTCAAAGTCACTTACATGTTGAATATTCTGGATCGTATCTAATTGAAAAATTTAAAAAGTAATTACAAACCTTAATTGACAAACTATTTAATTATACTTAGTCAAAAGGTCATTATCATACTCAACACTTTTTTCGGAACTGATCTTGATGACCTTCGAAATACCTTAGAAAATTTAGTAATAAATTTGAAGAGTATATACCTACTTAGCATTTCAGAAATCATGTTAGTAATAATAAAGATACTAGAATTCTAAATAGTTTAAGCTGATGAAAGGCTAGCAATCGAACTCTCGATAGCAACTTTTAAGTAACATGCACCTAATTTTAGAAAAACAACAAAAAAGAGTCCTGATACTACATAAATCATACTTGCCACATATAATATCCTGACGTGTTCTCTCAGGGCCCCAATGCAGCCGAGTACAGCGGTGACCACCAAGCACAAGCTAAGTGTGAGCAGGAAAGATAGTACGCCGCGGGAAAGAGCCGACTGCTCGGGGCGGGACCTGCGCTCGCGCATGTTCATCGCGCACACCGCCATCAGAACCAAACCGAAGAGCTGGATATGGGAAATAAGTTTCTTTTTAATTTATTATTTATTATTAACATGACTTTTGTCGATACATTGACATCATGACCTAACCTTAACGATTACCATAGTTATGATCATGACACAAAGTTTTGTCGAAAATACACCAGTTAGCACAACATTCTTGCCGATTTGGAAAGAGGTTCACTCAAAATACTTTGGAAAATACCTATATCCAAACGGTTCAAATGCAATTCAGCCATAAGTGCTTGCCGCTGATTTTCATTCTTTTTACACACCATCAAAACAATATGTTAGACATCTTCAATTGTTTCACATTGTTCACAGTTTGAAGAGTTAATTTTTTTCATTAGAAATGCAAATTTGTTCAAAGGATAGTGTCCAGACCTGAGTCGATAGAGTGCAACAATCATATTTCTACTTTATTAAGAATTATAGAACCAAGGGATTGGAAGATGCTCACACTGAATAGTCCTGTACCAAATGCTATACTTTTAGACTTTTCAAAAAAATGTTCTCTCCAATTTACAAACCATAAATCTATATTTTAACCAGGGCAGACTGGGGGCAGAATATACCGTCCCTTTGGTCCAGTGTTTTAATTGGACCAAGATCTTGGGCTCCGGTTTCGATCAATAAGTCGGGCTGCAGCAGTTCCGAACTGTCGAACATTTCTCGGGATCACCAACCCACATTTGGAAAGTGTGGTGTTTATGCCGGTACCCATCATTACTATAGTAATTTGAATTAAAAAATGGAGGTGTTTGTTTGATTATAGGCCGTCACTGGGGGTAAAAGTGACAGAAGACGTTGGCAATGCACGCACAGGGACTTGTCTAGCTCACGGGCACACGTATAAGATTTAGTAGTAGAAATATCACAGAACATAGGAAAAGGTTAGAAAGGCTGTCATGTGCCATTTGTATGAGAATCGATGTCGCTTCTTACTTGTGCACATACCAAACACAAGATTTCGCACACATAAAGAGTTTAAAGAATGCCAAGCGAATCCTTTTGACGTCAAAAGAAACCTATCACGGCGCTCACTTACATTCGTGTTTAGGCAGAAGTATGAGCATTGGCTCATAACTTCTGTGGCGCGCAAGCCCCGCTTTCATCGCCTTTTCAACTTTTTTTTACTGCTCTGGGAGAAATATATATATACAGGGTGAAATTTTAACCCCCTTCCAAATTTTAATATATCAATCTATGAGACAAAAAACAAATGAAGTATTTTTTCTTTTGGTATAGCCCAGTACAAAAATGCCAAGATGAAGCACTTAGAAAATGTACACTAAAAATCTAAAATTTTTGATACGGCCGCCTAGCAACACTTTTTTTACGCGTCGCGCATCTCATTCATTCATCACGATACTATTCATATGTTTTTTATCTTTCTTTATACTTTAGCAGGTCTAGGACCGTAATAATTGAAAACTATATCACGAAAAATATTTTCGGTAGACAAATTGATTTACATTTTTAACTTCGTAAATAGGCTCTAAACACGATACTGAACGCCTATAAAAATTTTGGAAAGTGGTTAAAATTTCATCCTGTATATTGTCCTCTGTTACTTCTATCTCCAGTTTAATAAGAATATACAGGATGAAATTTTAACCACCTTCCAAATTTTAATATATCAATCTACGAGACAAACAACAAATGACGTATTCTTTCTTTTGGTATAGCCCAGTTCAAAAATGTCAAGATAAAGCACTTAGAAAATGTCCGCCAAAAAACTAAAACTAAGCAACACCTTTATCACGCGATGCGCATCTCATTTATTCATTACGATACTAATCATAAGTTTTTGATTTTCCCTTTACACCCTAACAAGCCTAGGACCGTCAAAATTTAAAACTATACAGGATGAAATTTTAACCACCTTCCAAATTTAAATATATCAATCTACGAGACAAAAAACAAATGACGTATTTTTTCAATTGGTATAGCCCAGTACAAAAATGTCAAGATAAAGCACTTAGAAAATGTCCGCCAAACATCTAAAAATTTTGATACGGCCGCCTAGCAACACTTTTTTTACGCGTTGCGCATCTCATTAAGACGCTGACTGCAGCCGATGACCTTGAGCAATAAACACGTCCACAAATTTATTCGTCTTTGAATTTCTTTGGAACGCGCCGCAGCTATCACTGTCGATCCCCGTAGGAGTGACAGAGAAAAAGCGCATGGAATAGAAGGGCCTAAGTGCCAAACAACAAAATTCGTTGTGCAATCTAAAATTGCCATTTTATTAAAAATCTAAATCAGCCATTTGCTTAAGCAACATGTAATATACAATATAGCAAAATTTTATTATCATTGTTATACGGACTGCTGAGAAAAATGGTAATTTATGTATTTTCAGAGGCTACTTAGAGATTATTTTCTATCGAGAAAAGTTTTTAGAATCGTGTTTTGGAAACAACCACCTGGTCAAAAATATGATCAATTACAACTACATAGAATTTGGCAACGATACGAGCCATAGGCTTAAAGCAAAACAATCTTCATTGAGCTGAATTTGGCTCATGTCAGCGTCTTAATTCATTAGGATACTATTCATAAGTTTTTGATTTTCCCTTATACCTCAACAGGTCTAGGACCGTATAAAATGAAAACTATATCGCGAAAAATATTTTCGGGTGAAAACGTGATTTACATTTTTTACTTCATAAATAAGCTCTAAATACGATACTGAACGCCCATAAAAAGTTTGGAAAGTGGTTAAAATTTCATCCTGTATTGCGAAAAATTTCGGGTGAAAGCTTGATAAATTGGCTCTTAATACGATACTGAACGCCTATAAAAATTTTGGAAACTGGTTAAAATTTCATCCTGTAAGAACTCGTAATTTTACGGTCACCAAAATTCACACATACCGAATTATTGACCGATATGTCACTTCATGAGAGTAAGTGATTACTTCTGTCCCACAGTCTCCCCTACAGCTTGAGGGTTTCTGGTTTCCTTTCAGCTCTTCAGTACCAATCGTGCATTGAGTAGCAGGAATAGCACTACCTTTCCTCATCGTGTAGAGGCGATCAAAGGAATAATACCAGAAGTTTACACCATTGGCCAAACTTTGATCGCCAACCCTCCTAACCTGGCTATTAAGCAAAGTTCTTAAGCTACCCAACCACTGCATAATCCTCAAACGTAGTTGTAGAGGAGAGCCTTAATCAGGGTCAGGGCTGTATGATGTTTAATCTATAATTTTAGTTAAACATCTATCAAATAAAATTGTGTTTATTAGGACGCGGTCACATAATTGGTTGTATCGTGACGAGGTCGCATAGCAAAGCATGAAAATAGCAAGTAAATTATCATATAATACTCGTAATTAAACAAATATTACACCTACTAAAATCCAAATGTCACTATATTATATCATTTTTTTAAGTTCGATATGGTTTATTAAAGAAAATTATACAAAGAATCGAGAAATAATAATAAAAATATAAGCCTATACTACTTACCTACATATAATTAAACAGATAATCTATTTATAGGTAATACTAATAACCTATAAATAGAATCTTTTGGAAAGGTGCCCAGCAGGTTCGCCACATTACCGCGCTGAATAGCCAAACTTATTCTTTGGGCCAGGTACAGGCCAGTCTTGGTATCGTGAGATGTCTCGATCAACCCTTTAGATAACTCACGATACAGTTTATGGGCGCTTGGTCCCCATGGTCCCAAGGTTTCTACCCCAAATGGTTCAAATATCTCTCAACGGCGCAAATATAATAGTCTCACCAAGACTTTTATATTTGCGCCGTTTGAGGAGCTCTGCAGAAGCGGCAGCTGAACCTGCCCTGTTGCCAGTCGATGAAAGATGACATGGCGCTAGAGTGTCGACACATGTAGCATCACCACACAAGAGGCCTACCCATCTTCTAAGGAACGAGAGTCATACCATCAGGACGCTTGCCATCGCTACGAGCGAGACCGTTTGATTCCAAAACGGCCCGACGGATGACATCGTTTTTAAACTGGCATGACGGGGCATGATAGATGGCACGATGGCATCGTTTAAACAACTAAGTATATCATAATGAAATACACTTTAATCTAATTAAATCCGAGGAGAGTTAGGAGATACTAGACACGGTATTTTTCTACATTGTAGCGTCTACAAACACATTAAAATTTATTAACACAATAAAAACTATTAAACTTTTTTTAAATTGTCTATTTCTATAATTATTACTATTAATATGTTATTAAACGGGGACAACATCGGATACAATGTATGGATCACAAATAATTAATTTTTAAATTACTTGTTTTTATGGAAATCAAAAACAAGGTGCCACAAACAGACTAACCCGAGATAATGTAGAAAAGGCGTCTTATACAATGATCGGTCTGGGTATTGAACCTCCCGCCTCAGAGTTAGCGATCCCTTGGTAACTAATGTCAAGTCACTCACCCACGCAGGTTGTCTAAATATTACTGGACATCAAACCATGAGCCACAATGTCCAAATCGAAATGCCAAGTCTAAATAACTCATCTGACATCGTCAATAATTAATGAATAAACGAACTTACCTTAGTGATGTTCTGTCATTAGGAGTTCATCAAAAGAAATGAAAAGAATAATATGTAACTGTGTGCATTGCAGGTGTAAATTAAAAATATAATTCCTTACAAATATTTCAACTTACTCACTAAAAAACAAAATATTTTAGGAATTGTGACTATATTCAATCTGCAATAAGGTATATTTCCTTATTTCGTGAATAAAACTTTAAGTACAATTTATTTTAGTAATCAAAAAGTTACGTATTGTGGCCAGCCCATCAGCCTATACTTTTTGTTGCAAAATCGCTCCTTGTTGTAAGTTGTAATTTCGCAACTTTGCTTCTAAAGTGAAATAAATCTATAAATAAATAATAATAAATAATCTATAATAATAAATCTCGAAACTGGCCAGCATATTGAACAAAGAAGTTGTATTATTTTTCCCGCTAAAATTTTCTTAATCACGTGCCACAAAATGGTATCCAAATAATTTATGTTACTGGCAACTTACCCTAATCAATACATAAACTACTTCTACGTTCAATCTGATCGATTCGATAAATTACTTACGATGCATATTAAATTAAAGAGAGTCAGAAAAAACTTCATACAGCGAATGCTTCGAGGCTTCATTGTCACAATTACGTCAGAAACTAACAGGTATGTCAAAGGTATGTCACAGGTCTGACACAGGTCCGTCTGGTCAGAGGTACTCGTCGGAAATGAAGGCTTATGGGCTTGTATCGATCATTGCATTTGACGACTCGATGGTGTTATTAAAACGTAGAACATTCTCATAGAGTGAGCGGTGGCGATTTGTGAAGTTCTTTGTTCGAATGAAAAAAAAACGACTGCTATTAACGGGATTGCATCACCCTATTTTGGGGTGGTGGGATCTACCTCCTAGTGGGCAACGGCATCGTTGGTTTTCTAACCAATGATGATGGCTAACAGATCCCTCTGCGGTGGTAGGCTTCGTGCATCAAGTTTCTCTATTCTCTATCAAAATAGTTAATAAAATATGTTTTCTCACAGAAGAACAATGTAACCATTTTGGTTACCATTCTTTTGTCTTTTTTGTTTCGAAATATTGTTGTGTTGTATCGGCACATTAAACTTCCTTATTTTTAGTATCTTCATTTCATTCTTGGTCTCGTCATGAGAGGCTACTGAAAGAGTGCCTACTGCCAGAGAAAGACAGGTAGCATCGTCTTTTCTCTTCGATTAACTAAAAACTGCGTTCGCCATCCCGCCTTACAAGAGTGGCGATTCTGGCAAAGTTCTTCTTGTGGAGTGACCCGTTTTAAGCCGTGGAATGATACTACCGGCCTGGCAATAATGATTAATGATACATTTTGCTACAGCTGAAGAGTTTGTTTATTTGTTTGAACGCGCTAATCTCGGGAAGTACTGGTTCGAATTGAAAAAATATTTTTGTGCTGGATAGTCCATTTATCGAGGAAATCTATATAACATCACGCTGCGACCAATAGAAGCGAAGCATCATTGAAAAATGTTGCAGAAATTGAAGCGTACAAAGCCGCGGGCAACAGCTAGTTTGTGATATGAGCCTTCTAAAAAGTTATTTTATTATAAAATTATGTGTAGTCTATTGAAATCGCTGTAACCTGAATAACCTCTCCCGCTCCGCTTATGCACGTATCGCAATATTTGGAACGTGGGAACTCATATGTCCATTTCCCCACACTCCAGGGACTGTCTTGAACAGTCTTTGTTTCAATCCAATTAACACAAATCGATATCGCCCGTAAGCCATTACAATACGTCTTTAATCGCTTTGTACGTGGTTTTCCTACCCTATCCTGTATTATGTTTATGGAGATTGTGTATGGAACCTATTATGGTTTATTGCGCTGTAATAAAGCCTATATCCGTGTGTCACTTATAATAATTAATAACTGGCGAACGCTTTGATCGATCGGTTGTTGCAAAATTGAACACGAAATGTATGTCATCTATGTGCTAAGGATGACCCACTTTTCAAGCAAAAAGTTGGATGACTTTAGATTTATAACAACTGCCGAAGATTACATGGAGTCTCTGCATCCATCAGCCTCGTCAGATCGACCCTCAACCCGGTTTGTGTAGTGTTTTTGGGTCACGGATAGGATTCTCTGTCAGGTAAATGGGTAAAGGAAATAAAATGCAGTTTTAAAACATATAAAAAGCTCATCTTAACCGTTTTAAACCGATTGTAAAATATTTGTGAAAATTTAATTGACGCATATTGGAGGTATCCTGTATACTTTTTCATCATCTTTATAATTTTTTATAGGCGTTCAGTATCGTATTTAGTAGCCCATATATGAATTAAAAAATGTAGGTCAAGTTTCACCCGACAATATTTTTCGCAACACTTTTCAATTTTTACGGTTCTAATCCTGTTAAGGTATGAAGGGGAAATCAACAACTTATGAATAGTATCGTAATGAATAAATGAGATGCGCATCGCGTAAAAAAAAGTGTTGCTAGGAGGCCGTATCAATTTTTTTTTGGCAGGTCTTTTTGTACTGGGCTATACCAAAAGAAAAAATACGTCATTCGTTTTTTGTCTCGTAGATTGTTGTATTAAAATTTGGAAGGTGATTAAAATTTCATCCAAAAACATTAATGAAACTTCTTTGCCTAATAGCGTAAAGCTTTGAATGAATTTGTTGATCTACAAAAAAATTCTAAATACCTGAATAGATAGAGCAGTCGTCCGGCTGGCAATAAGTTTTCAGGCGGGTTTAAGTCTAACGTAAAGCTATCTTAATTATAACTCAAAGAATTGTATTTTCAAACTAATAACTAACTAATTGACTGAGCATCGCTATCCAGCGAGGTAACGCTGCCAGTATCTTGGGCACCTTACCACGAGGACCATTTTTATAGTTTTTTTTCCTTTTTATCTGTAAATATTTATTTCTTTTTCATGTTTCTTTTATTTATAAGATGTAAATATTGTAGTTTTTTATGTTTATGTTAATAAATTTAGTAAAATGTAAAATTAGGTAAATAGGTTTTAAAATAAAAAAAAAATAATTAAAAATGAAATAAATTTTAAACTACAATCAACTAATAAATATTTATAATACTCGTATGAACAGTATAATCCCTTTAAATGAAAACTCTAATCAAATATTTACTACCCTTTACAAGTTTTACTGTAACTTTTTTTGTCCACTCACTAAAAGTAATGTCATAAGTTTTACAGAGTTATAGTAATACAAGAATTTAATAACAAATGTAACCATTTATGTGACATCAATGATATTAAATTTACAAAGAATATCATTTATGTGACATCCTCCATCTATTGTGCACTGACTGAAAATTGTGTCCTAAGTCTAGGTTTAAAGTAATACAAGTTTCTAGAAACAAATGTACCCATTGTTGAGTAGTAACACTTTACGCCTACTTTTCTAATGTAAGTGACGCGAAACAGTTGCATAACAGAGGTTGAAGCTAGTAGGCTTCCTCCCACTCCTATTGTGTTTGACCTAAAGCTCATATATCCGTGTGGTAAGTAACTTCTAAAAATAGCACTATCCCTTTTCGTAGTAAGATTACCTGAGTCCTGCAAGTCCGGTGGAGGGCGCTAACGACTGTCATACAGTTTTAAAAAAAAACTAGCACAGGCGTTAACGGTCAACCGTATCTTATTATTATGTCGCCAATACCTTGTACCTATTTTTAATATACCAGATGTAGCAATTTTGTACAAATAAAAAATAATAAAAAAATAAAAGATGTCGCAAAATGTACGGAGTGCTGGCAATAGAAGATACGTTGTCTCTCCTCTGGCCTGCCAATTGTAGCAATAAGTAATGCCACCAATTTTAAATAAAAATGCAGGTAGTATCCTCAATAAAATAAAACGATTGTTCTAATTATAGATTTATCATGTTTAAAAACTGTTAGAAATGGCTATTGTGAATTGTTTTCAAGGAATTGTATTTTCTATTTTTAGATTTATCATACGACCAAAATTTACATAGCTAAACAAGATCTAAATTTTAAAGTCTTTAATTTTTATTACAAAATGGTGTTGTAATTTGGCCTCATATTCTTTTCAGAATACAACATAGAAAAAAATATCATCATCATCATCATCAGCTTATCACAGTCCACTGCTGGACATAGGCCTCTCCAATTGCACGCCACTTAGGTCAATCCTCGGCTTTAAAAAATGTTTTGATTTTGCTTATACCAAGGGCTATCCCATTATTGCTGTGGCAACTTGAATTCAATGATAAAAGCCAGTGGGATGTTTATAGGCTGGTATTTACTTACTGAATATTTCTCTATTATAGTAGTTACTTAGAAATAGTTACGGCAATCGTCACGCAAATCTAAGTTTTACTTGTAACGCTGCATATGTTATACTTATCGCATATGCAAGTTATATTTTTACTAGCTGTTTGCCGGCAGCTCTGCCCGCGAAATCTACACGTCCCGAGTTTAATTCCCAGATCGTTGAAAGTAAAAAAAAACTATATTTATGGCGCCTTCTTTGTTTCTGTTTCTTAATTACCAGAGGTAGAAAGGTGAAAATTACGGGATGTGTGTATTTTTCAACGATCAATCATAATAAAAGCAATATTTTTAAAAACAGAACAAATAATCTGGTGTGGACCACCTTATCTATGTCTGATATTTGACAATAAAATCGTGAATATGTTCTTTTTCCTCAGAATGACCTTGTTTTCCCAACTGCACAAGCGGATATATTTTCCTAAAGTTTCACGCATTTTTTAGCTAAATTATCTCCGAAGCTGATGCAGTTGCCGTTCTTTGCAGCTAAGGCGTTTCTTAAGCATAAAAGGCAGATAACTTTAGATCCATAGCCTACCTACTGCCACATTAATCTCTGGAACAGCACAATTTGTTTGTCCTACACGTAGCTTATTAAAACTAATAAAACCACCGTAAATAAAATAAACCTTATTTATTGACAAATACAAACCAAAAGCTTAATTGTTTATCGTTAACTAATTAATATCTAACCGTTTCCTTGTACACCTGAACGGAGTTCTTGATGTTGTTCGTCAGCCATATTGCGAGGGTCATTCCTGCACCCTGAAAGATAGAAAAGTTTTTAACAAAGTTTATTGTCGGATATCCACAAGGGTGCCGATTATGGCAGATTCCACTTTTGGAAGTGGCATGTGTCCAGCAGTTCAGCTATGGGGAATTTAGACTGATGGAAAGAACAAATTTTTGTCAAAATATACATGTAAAATCAGTAAATCAGTAAAATCAGTTTAATTTTTGTAAATAGGCCCCAGGAGGGGCTTTTGCGCGTCCCAATATTTAAACCTACCTCTGCTGGACAAGTCTGGGCTAGTGCCGGGAAGAAGCAGCGCAAGAAACTTGGTCACTAATTGTCAGACAATTTTATAAAAGGTTTAAGCAAGTACGAGCTAAGTAGAAGCTAGTAAGAAGACCAATATTGAAAGTACCTCAACCCAGAAGCTAAAAACTGCTGCTCCAAGTAGCCAGTCAGCGTCGGAACGTAGCATGTCCAGAATCTCGTCCTCACAGCCTTCACTGTAATAACTTGTAGTGCTGGGGATAAAAACATTTGATAATTAAAATTATAAATACCTATTATGTACATAGTCTCGCTCGACCGCATATTCATAGCATCACTATTTAAAAAAAAAGGATGTGCTTCCTGTAATCTTAACGCCTAAGAAGGTCAAATAGCTTGTATGCCTGTTTGAAGCACTAGAGACAACTTATGAAACTCTAAGTACTTATATTGCTATAAAAAATACTTGCATCTTGCGTTGTAACAAGCATACAACGCCATCTATTACCATTTTACGTAAACTTAAAGTAGACAGACATTTTTTAAAACGAAAACTTAGCGCGTGGCAAGGTACAGTACCATCTATGTATATTATAGAGAACTATTATTTGTCTAAAGTCATGTTTGTCATTTATTATACATAGAAAGCGAGGTACAAATAGCGTCAACTACACATACCCATTTTTAAGAAACATATTATGAGAAGTCATGATTTTAATACTTCTCTAAGAAGATAATAATATACTTTATTTGATATTTTAGCAACTTAATTGCACTTATAATATCAGCCGCCTGAGACAAAATTTTTCAAGTTTATATACTGATAAAATAATAATAATTATACGACCTCTGTGGCGGAGTGGCGAATACACCGGTTTTCTAGGTTTCGCCTGCTCCGAGGACCCGGGTTCCCGGACGAGTCAATGTAGAAAAAAGGGTTTTTCTACATTTTCTCGGGTCTGGTTGTTTGTGGTACCTTCGCTGTCTCTGACTTCTACAATGCGAGTGCTCTAAATAGTTACTCACTTTGAGATCAGTTCATAACAGTATGTGATGTTGTCCACTATTATATTATTTATAAGAATATACTCACTCGATGCAAACTCGATACAACTGCTGTTGCGCGAACGGCGTCCTCGCGCGGTAGGCACGCGCGCAGCACGACAAGCTTACCGGCTGCTTGATGGCCAAGTAGTCTTCTGGGCCATTCAAACCGCAGCACTGGTACTGAAATAAACACAATAACTTGAACCCTTCTTAATCCTCTTCATCTTCTTCATTTAGAGTAGTGGGATCTACCTCCTAGTGGTCCACCCTGAGCAACTGCATCTTTGGTTTTCTAACCAATTACTGTTAAACATTAAACAATTAAAGTATCAGCCCATTCATCCCACTGCAGGGAAAAAGCCTCCGTCATTGAATTCAAGTTACCACAGCAGTGATGGGTACCGGCATAATTACCACGCTTGCCAAGCGGGTTGGTGATCACAAACCCGAATTTAGCAAGCGTGATGATTATGCCGGAACTCATCATTGCTGTGTTGGATTTGGATACCTTTACCCTGCAGAGGGATGACTATCCATAGGGTTACTTTAGACAAAATAGTTAAGGTTTGAGAATCAAATCAACTCTTACGTTAGTCTGCAGCTCATCCCACAGTCGTTCATGAAACTGCTGGTTAAATTCAGTGATGTTGCGGAAGAAGTCCTCGCGAAGCCACTCGGTGATTCGGAACTGAAGCCCGTACCGTTGGAGAGCCACGAAGATGCATATCAGCATCTCTAGCACCACCAGGATCATTAGGAGGCCGACGTACTGAAAGTTAAACATCAAATACACACTACTTAATACAAGCAGACATTGTAATTCAATACATTCAACCACAACATGTACTCACTATTACTCGTATAATGGATACAATAAAAAAACACAAAATACATTACTTTCATTTTTTTCATGACACGTAAATTATTTTGATTATGTTTTGAGGAGCCTGTCTCTTGTATAATAATAGTTAAAACTTTGTACTATTTTGAAGCTGAAATGAAAAATGAACATTTACGGGTCGTAATAAGAATATGACCTTTTTGGAAAGTGGACCTAATGAGCCTAAAGGTAACCAAAATGTTGTGTTAAATGCTGGTTTTTTATCTTTCATTTTATTTAGTATGCGCGTAAACTCCAATAAGTTTTCAAATAGACAATATTATATTTTACTTAATTTCTTCTGATACTTTTTCTTTCGTATTTGTAGTATCTAACCTTGAGCAAAACTGTGATTTCAGTTGCGGTGTTCACTGTCTGAAATACTAGCATTAGTAGGTAATAAATTCTGGCTTGAATGTGTAACAAACATCTATTCTTGAAATTGTAATTTTAATTTCATAGAATCTTCGGTAATGTGAGCACCCTCACCACTTTCTGCCAAAAAATTTAATACCTAATGCAATAGCTCTAATAAGCAGATTTCTAAAGACTAACCATATAAAGAGCTTTAAGGTTCTCCTTGACAACCCCAATGCAGCCAACCACAGCCACTGCTATCAGCATAATACTAGCCGACATGATGACGACGTCTCCTGCTGATGTACCAGCTGCCTGGTCTTCTCCGTACTGCTTGAGGAGACGAAAGTCTACGATGGCAAAACCGCAGATGCATAGTGAGAGGAACTGGAAACAAAGTAAGTAAAATTCGCAAATTAATGTAAATAATAACATCTATCATCTCAGACAAACAACGCCCACAACTGGACATAAGCCTCCCCTAAGGATCTCCACAACCGGATCCGTGCCACGCGCATCTAACGGCTTCCCGCGGTCTTCTCCAGATCGTGGGTCCATCTGATGGGGGGACTACCCACAAATCGTCGTGCGGTGGGGGGTTGCCATTCCAGAACCTTTCCGCCCCATCGGCAATCTTTTCTTCCTACAATGTGTCCCACCCAATGCTACTTCAACTCCACAATTTTTAAGAGTGATGTCAGTTATCTTAGTTCTCGTACGGATTTCCACATTTCTGATTATAATACGCAAAATATACAAAACATTTCCTTCTTCGTTTTTCGTAGGTATTGAGCTTTCTCTAGGTCGCACTTAAGACCATAAACCCATATTAAGTGACTAAGAAAAATACCAAACATCGATTTCCATTCCCCGTTGTGCTACCTTGAGCCTTCTTATGAGACCCATAATAATTAAGCCAGCCACGTTACAGTTACAGTCATCACAGGCGACACGCACTTGACAAAACCCTGGTTACCTAGCAGTAACCGTCATTTTCATCAGCGTAAAAAGCCCTCTTCCGGACATAGGCCTCACCAAAATGAGGATGCCTTATCACCTCGCTTGGCACGTGGGTTGGATCGCAATTTGCCAATGGTGGAGAGAAGAAACTGCTGTTCTGGTAAAACTCCTTCCTTCGCCTTTTGCGACATCCATAGGAAGACAGGTAGAGGTTCTAATCTATTTTTGTGCCGACATCACTGTACCATTAATATAAAATAATTGGTTTTCGGGTAAACATACTGTACAGTATTTAAAAATGATATACCAATTGTTAGCTGAACTAAATCAAATAGACGCGTTCCAGCACTAATCAGTTGAGGAATTGGGCTCGTAACTACTATTTATCTGCCCTCTTGGTGTCTGTTGATTCGCGGGCAATACTGTTTTCAAATAGTAAAGAAGTCCTAATTTGTTAATAAAACTATTTAAATGAAATTCATGTTTAATACTATGTATTTACGTTTATTAAAATGGTCATGGTCACTGACACGAGAGTTAAAATGATTCAGAGCCTGAACACTTGCTTTTGAGAAACTAAAAAAAAAACTCTCATAACTATTCGTAGTTACACAATACTTACAATAGAAATCCCATTCAGTACCAGTAAGGAACCTTTAGCGATTCCTTTACTTAACTCTCTTAGATTCACCATTTTCGTCATCCCAAACTGTTACGACGTGTTTCTAATACTGGTTTGTTTTGATGTGTATCAGCTGTCATTGGTTATCCTGCCGTTCTATATGTCTGTTCTGCTGGGAACCAGCAGGTGATTTATGAATAACTTAACGAGGCTTGCTACAATGGAAAAAGTTATGTCCACCGCCCATAATTCAATACCTACAGTAAAAACAATAGTGACTTTCCTTTAAAGTTTTAATCGAATAAAGAAATGACGTGTAATTGTCCAATGGTTTCTCACGCATATGTATTATGTCAAAATTATAGCTTTCTTTCGTTTCAGAGAGACACAAATAATACGTGCTTCAAGAAAATAGGTAAAGCAAACAATGGACAGCACTCTATCATATAAAATACGTTCCTGCGGGGACTACACACATTTCGGGATAAAGCGCTCTATCGTCTGTCGTGTCACGTAGTTTCATTAAAAATACATTTCTGCGTATTACACGACATTTCGGGATAAATTATAGCATGTATATGATTATGTATTTAAGCTACATTTTAGGAAAGTTTTATGAGAATTCGTTCCTTAGTTTTTGCGTGAAAGAGTCCACCCATATATTTTCCCTATCCTTCGCATTTATTATTAGGAGTGGCATAAGTATAGGAATTTGTGACGTCCATTTTTGGGGGGATTGATTTAATTTTATTACTTCTAAACAAAATCAATTCTCAAAAAACTAGAACTGTATCATTTTAGCAAATTACATTTAGTATTTATTGAATCACTAGGCTGTTAACTGCTTTTTATTCTGGCATTCTTTGTACATTGTTGCTAAAAGTGGCCGCTTTTGGCGTTAGCGACAAATACGACTTTATAAACAACTAAATAAAAAGTTTACTGATTCAATAAATACTAGAAGTAATTTTCTAAAATGATACTGTTCTAGTTTTTTGAGAATTGATTTTGTTTAGAAGTAATAAAATTTAATCAATTGGGGGCAGCACTTAGCTCCAGTAGTCCCCTTAATCGTATTACATTCTTAAACATAGAATGTGAAAAACTCATAAGTTTATTTACTTTTATTATTGTTCTTCCCTATTTACTTTGCCCGTGTTGTCTTAACCCTCTTGTTTATGTACATCAATCACTCAGCGCCTACCATAACACTGTCGCGTTATTATTATGACAAGACTCTATTTTAACTGTTATATTTAGATCTTAATTACAGCTTTTATAGACTAAAATGTTTTATAGACTAAAATAATGACAGTGGTGCATAACTTTACACCTGTTTTAATAAACCTGCGTTGTGACTAGCGGTCATTATTTTTTCTATTGATTTTAATAAATTGCAATTAACTAACTTCTATAAACATTCCAGGATATCTATGTGAAGTTTTTAGCTTTATTGTGAATAAGTATTGGGCAACGGCATCGGAAACTCATTATATCTAAACACTAGGGCATCTTATCTAAGGACTTAGTTGATATTCGCTCCTATTGGTCGCAACGTGATGTTATATAGCCTAAAGCCTTCCTCGATAAATGAACTATCCAACACAAAAACAATCTTTCAATTCTAACACTGGTTCAAGAACTTCCTGAGCTAAGCGCGTTCAAACAAACAAACTAACAAACTCTTCAGCTTTATAATATTAGTTTAGATATATTTCTATATGGTAAGTAACAATTGAAATAGGCAAAGGTAAAAAGTTTTGTTAATTTTATATAAAAATTAAAATACGTACCAAAAGCAAACACTTTTTATTAATTTAATGATCAACAAAGGTATTTTTTTTATTATAACATTCACTAGCTTTAATAAATAAGACAAAATGCTGTAAATTATAATTAGAACAAGTAAATAAATAGGTTTTTTTTCTGGCACATAGTACGCAATAAGTAACAATAACATTACAATATTACTACTGAAATTGGACACAAAATGTATAAAAACATATCAACTATAGAATTTAGAAAGTGATTAAAATTTCAGCCTGCATAAGATTAAATTCAAAGTTATTAGTTGCGAAACGCAATAAATTATTAGTTAATTTGAAAAAAAAAGGTTTTTTATTGTCCCGATCGGAATTTAGGGTTTTAAAACCCTAAATTCCGATTTGTTTTATATTTTTATTTAAAACAATTCGAACCTGGCAACTCAAGTCAGATGCAAGCGGCGACCGGTTCACATAGGTACAAATGGTGCATGACAACCTTTCTAACCTTACCTACTCTATGCTCTGTGGGTGGCTTTTTTATATAAAATGAGAAACATTCTTCTACCCTAATAACAATAACTTAAGTACACAATGCAAAAAATACTAACAAAATCAATATTTATTAGTTAAATTAAAAAAATTGAAGTATAGAAAAGTCGCTTTGCGCCGTTTGTATGTTTGGAGCTTTTAATACTTGCATCGGAGCTTTTAAATCAATACATCTAATCTTACTCATGTTAAGTTATAAATGACAAAGTTTGTATGGATGTTTGTTTGTTATTTATTTCCTTGACCACATGAGATCAGCCGACTGATCGGGTTGAAATTTGGCACAGATAAATTACAGGCTGAAATTGCAAACGGGTTCCTTTATGCCCCGGAAAATGCTGCAGTTTCAGTTAGACAGTTGCAATTATTTTTTTACTTATACATATTGATTGATTGATTGATTGAAAATCTATGTAGGTACTCAATTTTTTGTTTGTTTCACATAACCTCTTCGACTTCGCACCCGTTGGAAGGGGTTCCTAGTTAAGCTACAACTAATATGTTAATTTGTAAAGAGTATAAAGGTTCAAACAAGTTTCGTACCAATATAGTATTTATAAACTAGTCTATATATGAGTACCTACAGTAGTAAATGTAAGCAAACTAATTAAAATAAAAAAAAACAAATGCAATAAATAACAATCACTGGATTTGATTGGTTATATCTAAACAAACAGAAACAACTTAAACCTTACTCATATAGGAATACTTATCCATTTAAATATATCTAAGTGCATGCAAAAAAACAACAAAAGTTATAAAACTAGTGTATCCCTGGATATTGGAGGCTGAATTCACTTTCTTCTGAGGGTAGAGGGGTTCACTGAAAAGAAAAGCGTCGTATTAACTTTATATCTGGGTAAGTTGAATATATGGCTTATTATTTACTTAGTTCAACGTTTTCTGGTCATTCTAAGAGTTATACGTTACAGAATTTTCACCTTGTAATGGTTGTCTTTATAAAAATCAGAAAATGCATGATTGAACCACAGATAAGCTAATGTAATGTTATCGAAACAAAGAACTCTTAGAATAATAAATTCAAATAATATTATGGCTTCCATAGTCTACACACACACACTCTTGCTTACAGAGATGAGATGGCCTTGTGCAAAGGCGCATTGCCGGGATGCAAAATTTAATAATTTTCATTCCTTAATAGTAGCTGTTTCTTTATTTTTGTCTTCAATGAATGAATAAGGATCAAAATAACCCATTGGAAGAGAGGATGGTGCTATTATTTCCATGGACCAGCACCACACGATACTTAAAGTATTTACGAGGACGAAGCAGCGAAATTGTGTGAAATGCTAACAATCTTCAAATAGAGTTAAGGGATTTATACCATGTACCTTACTTCTTATGAGTTTCCAATATTTCGGCACTGTTGCAAGCACCATGCTCAAGGGAGAACTGATATCGGAAACTCATAAAAACTAAGGTATAAACTCCATATCAATTAACTGTGATTGATAGTGACAATGGAAGTCTAAATCAGTAAATTCTTCAGATGTTCTACACAAAGTAAGGGCCGTGTTGTACCGGCTTAAATTAATAGCATCAACTCCTTCTCGTACGCGATGGGTATCGTATGAGGTGACTTAATAACTACCGCCAGTAGAAGACAGGCAGCACCGTCTTCTCTCCATCATTTGCCAAATTGTCACCATGACTGTCAAGTGTGGCGGTTATGCCAATATCTTTTAGAGGGGTCTGTTTTCAAAAATGGAATAAAATAAAAGAACTAATTGTAAATATATTCTGTTCTCTGCCCTTGTAAAGATCTCCTCTTGGAGAGGCCTTTCACCAGTACGGGCACTAGTATGGGCTGATAAAAAAATTCAAACTAATGCGCTTCGTTGATAAGACGCGTTCATAAGGTGTCTTTATGTAGTACCCTATTCTATTTCAGTAATTTAGAGCACTTTTCAGGAAAACTTTAAAGTATATAATTATACTAAACTAGCGTATTAGAAAAACTATTCATAAATATTAATTAACGACGACGTTAGTTCATACATTTCTTTCCATTTTTGACATACATTCCTTTTCATTTTTGAACGCGTCTTTTCCTGTTTCAAAGATCAATTTGGAACATTTTTTTACGTAATGCTGCGGACATGCCGGAAAAACTTCTATTTAACCACAATAGACGTTATCTATGGAATCCACACGTCCGACTTATTTTTTTCCTACATAAAAACGCAAAATAAAATCTGTTTAATTTACTTGGTGGCCAGTACTTGTAACTTAGCTAACAAATGTACAGTCGCAATATCAACTTACTCATAAATGTCAAATTATCGATAATCCATGAGCAATATTTAAATATTCATTTAATTTTTTAATTTGAATTACGAAAATGGTTTAATCAAGTTGGATAAACTCTGATCGATTTTCAACTTTAAGAACAACGTTTAAGAATCAGATTCTAATGAGAAATGAGAATGGAATAAGTTTTTTTTTATGTTGTGGTAGGCTGCCCTGTTGTCGTAAGCTGTACGAAGTCTAGGTGATCTCAACTCAAGTCAACGTTTTACTTCCGCGTATCCTTCAATAGTACTTAAAATTATTTTACCTTGTTATTGCGCAGTGACCTTGATTTTTTCCGTAAATATCAGTAAAATAGTACATCAATATTCCTCATTGTTTCTAGATTAACTTTACCGTCTTTATAAACGATAAATGGCTTTTGTCCGTACTGATGAAGGTAACCTATTATGTAGGTCTGTGTGGTCTCATATACCAGGTGATATATGAAACAAGGAACAACATTATGCAATTTATTTAGGTTTACTATAAGGCCCGATAAAGTTCCTGACATTATTGGCAGGGTTTCTTTCCTGACTATTTGGCCCTCCTGTGTATTTTTTTAGTTTTCAACGAATAACTCTCGTTCCTTTAATAATCTTATAATCATAAACAAAAAAAACATCGTGTACATTATAACTTTATTAACTTTGGCGATACAAATCTTGTTGTGTTACCTTAATAATAATTTTCGTTAGTGCTGTAGGTAAATACAAACCAACTAGTCAAGTCACTTTACTTTTGATAGGTATGTCCATTACCATGACTGTGATGTTATTTTATTATACCGTTTAAGTGTTAATATATTTTCACTATAATCTCTCTCGTTAAAGAGAAAATCAATGTAACTCAAACTTAAAACAAAAATGGTCATTAACAGATGCTCAATACTCAAAATTCTCTGACACAAACTAAATCTTTCTATTTTAACATTATACTCAGATCATGGTATACTTAAATCGGTGTCAATAATATACATAATACCCATTCAGTACATTATACTTGCTTTATGACTCAATTTAAAAAAAAAACATATTACATTAAACAAAAAGGAAATAATTTATATTAGAAGAAGTGTAATAAAAAAACTTTTTTTTTAGGGTAGTAATTTATAGGACTGACTGTATAGTGGGTGTGTGTATGACTATGTGATACCATTCAGATTTAACTCTAAATACCTACGATGTTCTGTGGACTTAACTCGATAGATTAAAATTTTCATGTCTAAGGAAAGTCACAAGATATTAAAACCAAACTGAAATTTTGCTGGTCAAATCTTAAAACATACGTTGACATTTAACATCATCCAATCTAAAAAACTTAAATTGGTTATCACTTAATTTGTTCACAGATTAAGTGATAATGATAACCAATTTAGTTCACATCATATTCAGAAATCAAAAACAAAAGGCTCCTACAGAATCCCGATGACGCCGCAAGCCACTCTGCCTCCAGCGTTCCCAGTCTTCCTGGAATCGGGATGGTCGCTTCTGCCGAAGTCATCAGCTTTTTCATGGAGCACCACAGCCCTCCCGATGATGCCGTGGGGTCCACGGAGGGCGATCTTGCTGTCCACAAAGTCAATGTTAGCGGTGCCCTGCTCGCTGAACCGAACGTTGCCGAGGTCGCCGACGTGGCGAATGGCGTCGTTGGGATGGCCGTGGTCCACCTAAAATGATTTGTTTTTGATGATTGTAGGTTATTTTTGTCAAAAAAGAGGTTTGTAATTCTACAACTTTCATTTTTTGTTAGGAGTAAATATAACTTGTTATGGGCTTGATCATTTTCGATCATATTTTGTAGTGTATAGCTTTAATAGAAGAGCGATGTCTGCCTGCATTAGAATGGATTCACACCTTATTGTCCAAAGGATGTCGTAAAGAGACTAAACAACTACTGCCATAAGAAGACGCGACAGATGTGCTTTTGGTCAATATGCGATCTCTTTATTCATCTATCAAAATTGGCGACTATGGGTGATTGAAGGCACCTATGTACACTGACGATGATAATTGACTGACGTATTAAGCTAGTTTATGAGCCAAGTCACGTGCTAAAGATTTACTACTGTCAAATTATACTTATAAGAACAAGTATTTATCTATCCTACTATGGCATTCTAATGGACATCACAAATCTACTAATCTACGAGTATCAATTTAAAGATTTTAATTACTCTTTATATTTTTAAATACCAGACAAATTAGTAGTATTTGAAAATAAATTTCTTTATTAACAATTTCAACTGTCTTGGAGGTGGATTCATTCTACACACAGAACAGATATCTGACTTTGTCTGTTCTGTGATCACACACTTCCACACTCTATTGACATCTCCCGCTGGTTTCCCCGTCCCTTCTTGTGGACATGGAAGCCGGCAGGCATGCCAGTGATGCTTCCCTGCACCACTATAGTAAAAACTATACACTACGCATTGTTATAATAATAATTGACGTGGTAGTTTATATTTACCAAGTGGATATGCCAAAGGTCATCTTCAACATCACTTACTGTCGCAGGGCTAAAATTAAACTAACAAGTAAGAACCTCTTACGACATCACCTTCCTGATCTTTGGCCGTGCCACATCCCAGCGTGAGAAACAGATCGTTTTACGCTTTGCTCCAACTCTTTACCTTCTCAGGATTGAAATGAGACCCAGTAGTGCCACAGCCTCCGCTGATATCTCCCTTCTCGTGGACATGGAAGCCGTACTCCCCAGCGGGCATACCGGTGATGATTCCTTGCACGTGGACCTTGCCACCTTCTACCTCGCTAAAGTGAATTGTGCCGTGGACATTGGTTCCAAGAAGGAACACCGTGGCGGCATGGGGCTCATCCTGGAATAAGATTAAGGTACTGCTAGAAGAATTTTTAAATTATTTGGTTTCGCAAACACTATACGAGTAGATTGGAATTGTGAGCTTTTGTATTAAATACTTCGGCAATTTGATGGACCTACCTACCTACCTAACTAAAATGATCTGTAGGTAGGCCCCCATAGGTATATGGGGGCCTACCTACAGATCATTTTCACCCGCACGAATATGAGTTCTTGTTGCTATGTGTACATAGGCCCATTGCCACTTCTGGTGAAGGTCGCGGGAAGCCGTTGGATGCGGGTGGAGTGGGACTGATCGTTGCGAAGATCCTTAGGAAAGGCCTACGTCCAATTGCAGGCGTCGTTTGGTTAAGATGACAATGATGTCATGCCATACTGATTCGTACAAAGGGGTAAGTCGAGCACTGTGCTTCATACTAACCTGATACTGGTTTCTCAAAGGTTTGTTTGAATTTAATACATTTTGTTCACGTTCATAACTTTAGAATCATTTAAAGTCAATTTAAAAACTGCATAACTGCGAGTATTAGTAAATGTGGACAACATCACATACATTGTTCTGATCCCAATTTGAATAACTACTTAAAGCATTCGTATTTTGGAAACCAGAAACAACGAAGGTACCACAAACACCCAGACCCGAGGAAATGTAGAAAAACTCATTTTTTCTACATTGACCCGTCCGGGAATCGAACCCGGGACCTCGGAGCAGGCGACACCTTGAAAACCGGTGTGTACGTCACTCCGCCACGGAGGTCGTCACACACATTAGTGGTTTGATTAAATCATGATTTCGTCACGTAATGCAGTAAATTGACTAAAACATTGACAGCATTCTCTAATTCCAAAGGAACTTGATTGTGCATTAAAAATTAAAAATTAACTTACTACGTCATGATGAGCTACCACTAACGCCACAGACACTAACAGAACGACGATCTTCAACATATTAAAATTATCTGGAAAAAAAGAAAGTTTAGTAAACAATTTTCTGCCAATTTTATATCTGCAACTATTATTTATTTTATGATGATAGTTGCTAACCATAGAATATACTCGTAGTACCATCGTGTTATGAAAATTTCGGAAAAAAATAGATCTGCAAATATCCATCTCGATATTGCAATACCGACAAAAAACTATGCAACTTTCGCTCCAACTCAGAATTGAATATGAAGCTTAGATAATCAATTTTTTTTGGGAGTAGGTACTATTTTTTAATTATTTCATTACGTCAAAGTATAGTTTGGTATTCTTAATTTATTTTTATTATATCTCCCTAACTGTTACCCGCGACTTTGTTGGTATGCGTGGGACTTTGATTTTGAATCTATTTCACGGAAACCATAACTCTTTTTGGGATAAATAAAGCCAACGACCCATTCTTAACCTATGGCTTATCAAGCCGTTTCAAAAAATTTCGATGATAACTACAGTGTGATACGATATTTTTAAATATTAAGTAGATTTTATATATTCATTTAATACATAAACATATTTTAACACTACACTGATTCTGTTTTATTGTATATTAAATTATAAACAGTTTATTTGCCAACAATTAATTCATAACTTAATTTATTCATTCTAAATAGAAATAAAATTATTAATTCTTGGTATGTTCTACTAGAAAGTAGATACACACTAAGACCAAAACAAAGATCAAGAACAAAACAATTCGGTAACACACGATCAGCTGTTGAACATCATAGGTATCAATGGAGATAAGAAAATGACTAATCTACTCTTATAATTGCTCTGAGGTCAACTGAGATATTTATTAATAAACAAACTATAACAAACAAGTTTGAAACATTGTTTACAAATATTGCGCAACTTTCTAGAAATAATTTCATAATATTTTAAATATAATAAGTCACCACAGTAACAGATAAACAAATTCACCTGGCCAGAAGATTTAAGCAACGGACAACACGACGACACAATAAAACAACACAAATTAACATAAAATAAAATAAACAGGAACAATAAAATAAATATAATATACAAAAAAAAACACCTTATAATAAGAAACAACACAAGGAAATACATATTCAAATGCCCAGTGTCATGATATGCATCTCGAAGCCCATCGTAAAAGGACCTATGCCTAGTCTGCATAAGTCGTGACCCACTGCATAGGTCACGACGCTGGTTTTCAGTTTCAATTGAGTCTAGATCACGCTCAAAGCCATTTAAACACATGGCCATTATAGCACCATTCATGTTCGTATAACAAGTCATAATAAATCTTGAGACATAGATGTTTCTATTTACGGCGGCTAGTTTCGCGCTATGAATACAAATATAGAAACAAGACTCTTATCGCAAAAAAAAACAATGCAAGATCATAAGGAAAAGATGCAATGATTCCGCGAAATCACCTAATTAACAATCAATAAAAACACGTTTACAATTAAAGATCATTCGACATGACCTTCAGTTAGATCTCTAGATGCCAATATGGTCTGATTTGAAGCCATTAATAAAAGAATCATGTTCCAAATTTTGATTATGAAAAGGTTAACGAAAAAAGTACAAACGTAATTCATTTTACATTTGATTATAATTAAAGGATCTCTTTATTGTCCTCCCTTATGATTTATTTTATTTTATAGGAGGAATAGGTTTGAGGCAATTTTCATTCGTAAGAAAGCCAAGACCCTAGCTAGGTACGAGTAAGATTGTTTATAAATAAGTCAATAGTTTATCTAAGTATATGTTTATAAAGTAAACACTCAACTTTGTCACGAATAAATTGCACCGCGTTTTGAAAAGCTGTGTTTAGATTTTTTTCAACACTGTTAATGTCAACAAGAGTATACCATATTGTTTTTCTTCTATATTTGAGCACATCTCATTAAGATTAAAGTGGATAAAAATTTAGACTATCTGTGGATGAGCCGACATTTGTTTGTCTATATTTTTAAGTACACATGTTTCTCAGAAGAATGCAAAAGATAGAATCTTATCATTTGATATACTTAAAGTACTACGATGTTTTAGGATCAATACCTACCATCGAATAATCGAGAATATCTTATCACTGAATATTTACAAAGTTAACAGCGTACACCATAATCTCTGATTAACCTTTCATGTTTTTATCATAGGTCATTGGTAATAATTATCATTTTATGTTTTCTTCGGTGATTATTACATTTGCAACAGTGTAGAAATATCAAAAACAAAAGAAGGCTTAACATTGTTTAATAATTTAAAACAGACAATTCAATTATTATTATAAGTAATATCCCGTATCAAAAATAGTGGATTTAAATTGTTCACTTTGATAACAATTTTCATGTTTATTATAGAAAAATAAAAAAGGTGGTATTGTTCATATTTGAAGGATTTCCGAAAAACCGATGCTATGATTAACCTAGTCTGAACGATTGATCTGACTAATAAGCTAGAAGATATACAAATGTATCTAGAATACCAACCCAACAACATAATATTCAGTGTAAATTATATTTAATAAGGAAACACGACTCACCTCTACGGCTTCAGATAGAGAATGGTACCGAGCGCGTACAATCCATATTAGTGTTACAATTACTGTCCAATAAATGTAGACCCGTCACAGCACTCACTAGTCGCTTTTTGGTGGGTCTAGACATTGTGGATGGCTAGACCGGTCTCTGAGCCGGCTAATCAAAATAACAGAGGTCTCATTGCCCACTGCGTGTATGCCACAAAAACATAGTACCACAAAAAACGTTGATAATTTACTGACTTTGTTATTCAATAAGGCTTAGTATCGCATATTGGTAAATACATTACTCTGAATAACCATCGCATGATTATAGTGCAACAACATTGGGCTTCCATAAAAAACCGCCATGATGCCGAAATATTTATGTTCATACAATGAAAAAAAGATAAGACCCAGTATCTATTACTGAATTGTATAGTCGCTCTAATAGTAAACATATATCGCAAGGCCTCCATCATTGAATTCAAGTTATCACAGCAATGATGGGTTCAGGCATCATCACCACGCTTGCCAAATGCGGGTTTGTGATCACAAACCCGAGCTATGCCCGACCCGGGGATCGAACCCGGAACCCCAGGATCATGGCCCGGTATCTAAACCACTAGACCAACGGGGCGTTAACCATTTAATTGCTTGGAAACAGTTGCAAAACGTTTTTATCATCTGTTCAAGGTGCTCCTTCTTAATAGTGCCAAAAACCAAATCGCCTTCATGTTTCGGTCTTCATACAAATAATCTATTAAACTAAGTTAATTTTAAACCTGTCTCATTTAATTCATGGCCACTAAGTAGAGATTTATGCTTGCACTGATGTCATTTCGTAATAGCAACTGGTCCGCCATTGATCTATACATCGTGTATGCCCATGCGCAGTTGATCAATATCAACAATCATTGTCAGCCTGTTACACTTGACACAGTTTAGAATACACTAGTAAGTACTTAGCAAATGGTAAGTGTGGCAACAAAATTTCATATAATTTTGATTATAAAATCAGTTTTATATACTTAAATATATTTTTTTTATCTATGCTGTGGTATAGTAAGCCAATATTTGTTTACCCATCATTGCTGTGGTAACTTGAATTCAATGATGGAGGCCTTTTCCCTGCAGTGGGATGATTATAGGCTGTTACTTTTATGGTAAGCGAATGGAGGATTCGAGCTTACCATAGGCAATTTAAATTTTTATTCAATAAATAATAACTGTGATTTAAATAAAAAAAATACTTAGTATGTTGCAGGTTTCTAAGTACTTATAACTTAGGCCTGATAAAGAAATTTGAATTGATACAACATTTTGTTCAAGGAGGCTCAAAAGGAGAAATTACAGTACAATTTTATAGAGCAACTCGCTATGAAACTGTAAATCATAGTAAACCGATACGCTTCCATACCTACTCGACTATAATTATTTCTTACTAATATCAAATAAACTAATTTTTTGACGGATTTTTGTCTCATTCAAGCCGTAACTTTGACACGCCTATAGTATAATTATGTAAGCTGAAATGGTTACGGAACTACTATGGTGGCTTGCTTAAAAGGCTTTGGAAATTAACTCAATTTGGTTACTTTGACACACTTCTGTAACTAAGCCTAAATTTGTGCGAATAATAATTTTCTCCTAATATCTGTGCGATGTACGAAGAAAAGAAGAAATGTATTTCCGTAAATACAACCGGATTGTTAGATACTCGTATTTGTAGGTAAACAACTTGCCCCACAAAACAGATCTAACGGTAAAAATGTCAGACAACAAATGGTAGAGTACAGTGTCTAGTTAATTATACTTAATATTGATTTAGTCTGATATTCTTTTCTTTAATAACAACTAACCGTACACCATTTCAGTAAAAAATGGCTCTACAAAAACGCAAAAACAAGTCAATAATGGCGGGAATTATTTTATTCCGAGGCAATGGGTTAAAGTATTTCAAACCACAGATTATTGTCATCAAATGCTTATACTCTGCATGCCAGTGCCGCGACTGGTTGGCTTGCATTAATAAAAAAAACATAATCGAAATCATGTTAATGATAGTCTTCGCATTTACTACCTAAATAATATTAATTTGAATTATAAATTGCTTGAAGCTTACCAATGTTAACCTTTTACGGTGTAATAATCACAGACAAATCACGATTTTTCACTGAAAACTCTCACTGCGACTGCGCTTGCGACTCTAGCGTGACTGACGGCGAGTGGCTGTTGGCTATGTGTACCAAGTTCGAGCAACATCAGCGGTCAACACACGGCAATCAAGGTGAAAGATGAAACATGGGAAATAAGAGAAAACTGCAATTTATAGCGTCAGAGTTGTTCCTGAGAACGCTGAAAACACATTTTTAAGTATTTCCGAAGTTTCGTGTATTATGTTGATCGATCTACAATAATGATTAAAAACAAACATTAAAATTTTTAATAATACAGAAAATCTCTTAAAGTCGAATTTCGATGAGCCGAAATCCTTCCAAACTCTGTAAAAAATAGTTTTCCATTCCCGTTTCCTTCATGTACCAATACTACCAATACCCTACCTTTTTGCTCAAAACAAAACTGAAACTGAACCTCAATTAGGTCGAAATAGTTAATTTGAATCCTTTGATAAGCATTCGGTAATTTTGACTACAAAAAGACTTACTGAATAACTTAATTATTTTTTTGGGTTTAACCTATCCAACCCAAAATGAGTTTAAAATTTACGAACCCGCTACGATTCGATTACAAAAATTACTAGGTCGAATTCCTTTATTTAAGTCAAAAAGTGTACCTAAATCAAAAATTGACTCTTAAATTTTTTTAAATTTATCTCTCTTTAATATTCGAGTAGGTACCTGTTTAGAACGATTTCTTTCTTTTCTAAACATCTGATAAAAAAAACTTATTAAATGAGACATAAGTCTGTGTTGAAGCCAGATTTTTTCAGGTCTATATAATGTATAGTATAGCGTTTAATATCGTTAATCCTTACTAACTTATTTATTAATACGTCAATTTCTAATACATAATAGGTATTTGCTACATTTGTTATTATTTTTTTCATTCGACTATGCTTATCTTATTAGGGTTAAGCGCGATTTAGCTGTTTTTTGTTTACGACATATTTCATTTTGAACCGACAACCTCTAAAGAAAAGCCTGAAAGATGCTACAAAATTTAAGTTATGCGTGATGACTGCCACGGATTTCTTGTTTAGCCCTGACCCAAATCTGATGGCTCATTTAGTGATATTCTTCGGTTTTATTTTACTACGCTCTATCCATTGTCCGTTTCTGGTAACGAAAATCATACTTATACAGAGCGGGATTGGCTCCAATGAATAGATTACCCTTTTAGTCTGATAATATTTTTACACACAAAACTTAACATATAATTTAGTGTAGGTATCATTAGACGCTATTTAAATAACTTTACACTACATAGCAGGACAATCACAATACACACATCACGATTTATGACTGTATCATGTCAAAGGCGAATCTTTTCATGGATTGAGATGAGATAAAGCATTTCTGTTAAAAAAAAAACAAGGTCAGCAATCATCGTCAAAGTCAAGGATAAGACTGTAGATTGATAGATAAGTCACGTTTTAGCTTAAGATTTCTGATTTCAGTATGACTACTTACAGTTTAATCATTGTTAAGCCGTATTATCTTAGAATACAATACAGCTTATGTTGGAAGTGTATGTGTCACTGATTGAATTGATTCGTGTGTTGAGGATATGCTCTATAGTTCTTTGTTAGAAAAATATAACTTCGTCAAAGCAGAAGTTTCAAAACTCTACATGGTATTACCGATGTGCGCCATCTAACATAATCTTCCTGAACTAATTAGTTTCCACCTACGGCAAGAAAAGCACTCCTTTCATTAGTTACACGTGTTTACCTTAAAATGACAAGATGTCGCTTTTGCACATTAAATTGTATTATGATTTTTAAGAAAAATCTTTTAACATTTTTAACACCTTATTGCATCGACTGCCAATATATAATATTATTATTTTGGTATAGGTACTTAAACTAATCGCGGGTTAAATAAAACCTACCCAGCATATCCTTTTTGAACGATGCTACTATACTGACACCCCACAACTACCATAACAATTTGTGGATAAAAATAAACTTTGACAATCGTACTGTCAGATCTGTCAAATCAGCCACCGCGAATCCAGCATGGAGTAACAGCGTAGAGTATAATGTACCTTGAATGAATCGTGAATTTGTTTTCAACCACGGTCGTGAGCGGCCAAGTTCGTGGTCTAGGGCAGGCAGTACCCTGAACCGCTGGCTGTGGGGGGCGCTCTGCTGTGGGGTTCCTGGAGTACCGTGCTACTTCTGTAACTGCTGTGAGAGACTCGAAGATGCTAATGCCGATCGAGAAAGACCTAGGATTAACCGTCAGTAGAATATAAAATCCTACTATTCCTTACCAATGATATTAACGTGAAAGTTTGTTAGTATGTTTGGTACTCTTTCACGCGAAAAGTACTGAACGGATTTTGATGAAACTGCAATCCAGTAATTTTAAATATCAGTATAATATAAAGAATATAAATAATCTTTCCCGAAATACTATAAAGTTCACAAGTTTTAGTTATGTGTAATCAGTCATAATGTCGAGATACCACACTTAACTTTTTATCAGGTTTACCGATTTCAAATGTTTTTTGTTTAGTTCGATAGTAGTATATCTCAAAGCTGTGTCCATTTAAGTATATTTGATCCCCCAAAGGGTAGAAAACTATGTATACCAGCCAAAGAACAATTTAAAATGTCCCAACAAAACCGACGAAAAGCGTAAAAAATCTGCCACCAATTTCGATTTGATGCTAAACAAGATATTTCTGGCAATTATCAAGCATCGACACAAAATATATGGCTCATTTCATCCTTTGCATGGATTTATTTTTTGTGTATTTAGGGCTCTGTACCCATAGGGTAAAAAAAACGGGATACTATTATTATACTATTACTAAGACTTCGCCGTCTGTCCGTCTGTCTGTCACCAGGCTGTATCACAAAAGCTGCAATAGGTAGACAGTTGAAATCTTCACAAATTATGTATTTCTGTTGCCGCAAAACAACAAATACTAAAAAAAAAAAAAAAATTTATTTTTTTTGTTTTTTTTATACAAGGTACGCTATTTTTTTGCCTATTTTTGCTTAATATCAATAAGGGCAACAGGTAGGCACTACATTAACTAAATTTATGTACCTATTGTTGTTTACCTAGTCAATGGTACTGAACCCTTCGTGCGCGAGTCCAACTCGCACTAGGCCGTTTTTTTTAATAATGTCGTTGTTTCCTATACCTAGAGTCGACCGGAACAGCCGACTGTCTATCTCGCCAGCACAGACCCCACGCGCCCCGAGGCAGGAAGTCGACTCCTGAGATGCTGTCGGCCGTTCGGTGCGCGCTCAGCCAGCTGCAGGGGGAGCCGGCGCCGCCACTGCCGCAAGCCGAGTCGGTGGGCCCGACACCCGAACCCGGATGAGGTGTGAACACATCAACTAGCCCTGGATGTCTAAAAATACCAGGACAAATCGTTTTCATCCGAAGGGCCATAAATTACGTAACAAAAATTTAATGACTTTTTACATTTTCCCTCCCTCCCCCTTGGCACAACGGGTCACATTTGCAAGACTCAGAGTTTGACGTCACATTTGAATTTCTTACATCTAGTAATAAGTGTGATTCAAATTTCTCATTGATTACTCTAAGGACAGGGAAACAAGTATGACATCAGGATTTTTTTACCACGCTTTTATTAGCTTGGGTTGTATCTATCTATGTATCTATGTATGTAATGGAATCTTTGAGCATAAATTTGACCGATTTACAGAAGTTTGATTAATTTGAAACTTTGCACACGTATCAAGGACCGATGACAATGCAATAATTTAATAACAGTTTTCCCAGTTTTCCTCTGTAAGAGGGAGTAAAAGAGATAGAGCTAGCGCGCGATCTGTATCAATTATGTTTCCTGCATAGGTTTGGACTTACAGTCGGTAAAGAAGGAATCAAATCTTATAAACTAAACTAAAAAGTAAAAAATAAATTATAGTTTAAAAAACTAAAAAACCACGCTTTTAAAACAGATTGAACTAAAAAATTAAAAATAAAACTATAGTAATCAATTGAAAAATTCATATTATTGTACAAAAAGCGTGGGGGGCTTGATTTAGTTTGTTGTAAATATTTTATCAATAATTTACTATATCTGTGGATATCATAACAAGCACCCCACGCTTTTTGTACAATAATATGAATTTTTCAATTGATTACTACAGTTTTATTTTTAATTTTTTAGTTCAATCTGTTTTTTTAAATAATTTAAAAACTGTTTTAACGAAAATTGTGAAAACCGCCACCACTTTTTGGGTCGATGCCAAACAGAAATTACTGGCAATTATCAAGCACCGTCTCCAAATTGGTGTCCCATTTCGCGCATGGCATATTTTAAGATATATTGAAAAAAAAATGAATTTTTTATCATGTCGTTGTTCCCTTTCCAGAATGTACCGCGACGGCCGAGCGTCTCTCCCGCCAGCACCGGCCCCACGCGCCCCGAGGCAGGAAGTCGACTCCTGAGATGCTGTTGGAAGTGCGGTGCGCGCTCAGCCAGCTGCAGGGGGAGCCGGCGCCGCTCCTACCGCAAGCCGAGTCGGTGGGCCCGACACCCGAACCCGGATGAGGTATTCACACCTCAAGCTCAAGATCAACTAGCCGTGGATAACTTTAAATGGCGGGACTAACATTATCCATCTGAGGGGCCATAAATTACGGCACATGAATTTCAAGACTTTTGCCACCCCCTTTACCAGGGAGACCTTTGATGACGCGGGTCACATTTGTAAGACTAGTGTACACGTCACATTTTTGCAATTTTACATCTAATAATAAATGAGTTATTCGTTAACTGTTTCAAATTCGTATTTTTAAACCAAGATCAGAAAATATTTTGAAAAGTGACGTCCCGAACTTTAGGACCAACCCCCTTGTCATACAATGTCATCCTTCGTCGACTGCCTCCCTCTGTATGACGTAATTTATGGATGGTTTCTGTTATTCAGGTATACTGTGCTACTGGTTTTGGGTCGATAGTAGGTTTGGGAAAATTTAAACGCTTCTTCTAGTCGAATGATTGGTATTCTTCATGGATAATCAATCATCATAACCAGTATCTCAGCCAAAATATTATTATGCCCAATGCTTAACATAGGCTTCTCCTAATGATCTCCACGACGATCAACCCGCATTCCAGCCTTTGAATGCGGGTTGATCGTCGGATATCTACAGGTCGTCGCCCAGTTCCTGGTCTTCAATTTTACTAACCTTAATAGATAAAAATAGGTTTTATGTTAGACAATTTTGCTGTCGATGAAGCATCGTCACCTAAAAGACATCAACGAGCTAGGTCTTATCATTTTCGTCTCAATATAGTTAATAGTTCGAAGCACTTTTTTGGAAGGGCTAGTAGCAGTGGCAGATCCAGGCTAAAGGGGCTCAAGCCTCCCCCTACTCAACATCTGAGTCCTCCTATGACAAACCGAATTCCGTGTAGTTAGTAAATACTTGTTGATATAAGAAAAAAAATATTTCAGGAAATGTATTTTTAAACTACTTCCTTGTTCAAGATCCTGAATCCACTACTGGCTGCTAGTTCGTAATAAATACACATAATTTGTGATTTTGCATCCGTTACTTAAACTTAAGCAATACTTAGATATCGTAGTACGGCTCCCGGCTCAGCCAGATTATTGTTATTTCCGTTCTTAGAATAATTCGTGGTGACAATCATTGTACAGTGTTCTTTATTATTTAGTTGTTGGTATTATTTTGTTTTAAACCTAATGATTATTTTTAATTAAACAATTTACTGGTAAATAAATTTTGATTTTATTTCAGCACTTTTAATAACACATTTACAGTTTTTAAAACTACAATCTATACTAATATTATAAAGCTGAAGAGTTTGTTTGTTTGTTTGTTTGTTTGTTTGTTTGAACGCGCTAATCTCTGGAAGTACTGGTTCGAATTGAAAAATTATTTTTGTGTTGGATAGTCCATTTATTAAGGTAGGCTTTAGGCTATATAACATCACGCTGCGACCAATAGGAGCGAAGCATCAGTAAAAAATGTTGCAAAAATAATGGCTGTCATAGAAACAGAAATTGACGCGTACGAAGTCGCGGGGAACAGCTAATAAATGATAAATGTGGACAACATCACACACATTGTTCTGATCCCAATTTGAATAACTATTTAAAGCATTCGTATTTTGGAAACCAGAAACAACGAAGGTACCACAAACACCCAGACCCGAGAAAATGTAGAAAAACACATTTTTTCTACATTGACCCGTCCGAGAATCGAACCCGGGACCTAAACCAATAATATAGTAACTCCGATAAACAGATGCAGAAAGTGAAACAAACATAAACAATACGTAGCCATGAATCCTCTGATCCTCTCACACAGGAAAGCACACAGAACACAAGAAGTCAGGAGCGTATCGTGAGCTTTTAGGACCCTGGACTCATACAACTTAGAATTTGGTGGCTTCCAGTCCAACCTTAAGCAGTAGATAGTCTTTTCAAGCAATCGTATTTCTAATTATATTTTGCCCAACAATATCGCCATTTTTTCAATTGAGGCTGCGGCCCTGCTGCAATCCAAAAATAAGAAATAAGAAACATTTACCTACCCTCAAGTACGTTACAATAGGCAAAGACAAAATTACAGAACAAGACATCAGAACAAAAGACACAGAAATCTAAATTACAACCTTCAAGTAAATATGTGGCCAATTATCCCAGCCTCAGCATGTGCTATAACCCCCGTGGAAAGTTGCAGAGCTGGTATACCTACTGCACCAGCTGTCTGTCATCATGAAACAAGATGGTTGACTTTGTAAATAGCTAGTTTTCTTAAACACAGTAGATTTATAATTTCAACTTGAATTGTTCTAAATAGTTTCACTTAGAAAGGTGGTACAATACAGGATATACAGGATGAAATTTTAACCACTTTCCAATATTTTCATAGGCGTTCAGTATCGTATTTATGAAGTAAATAATGTAATTCAAGTTTTCACCCGAAAATATTTTTCGGAAAATAGTTTTCAATTTTTACGGTCCTAGGCCTTTTAAGGTATAAAGGGAAAATCAAAAACTTATGAATATCGTAATAAATGAACGCGTATCGCGTAAAAAAAGTGTTGCTAGGCGGCCATATCTCAAAAATTTTTGATTATTGGCGGATATTTTCTAAGTGCTTTATCTTGACATTTTTGTACTGGGCTATACCAAAAGAAAAAATACGTCATTTGTTTTTTGTCTCGTAGATTAATATATTAAAATTTGGAAGATGGTTAAAATTTCACCTGTATAGGTTCATCCTACTACTACCTCTGCCTAAAGATTACTATGATGTAAGAAATCTAAATCGAACTTTTAAGTTGTTGTTCCTAACCCAAGGATTTGTCTCGCGATCAGAGTGTATTATTAGAAACAAGCCTACACACGACTTAAGTAAAACGTTTTATTGAACAAAATGTCTGCGGATCATAAACATCCACTCGCAAAAACACCAATTCGCTAACGCACAACCATTATGCTACGGCCTCGGTATACAGTCTGTGTAGAAAACTTCAGTAGGTGGTACCACGGTGTTTCATATTTCTTTGATATTTTCTTGGGATCAATAATAACTGATGACATGTAAGAGTTATTTAGCTTTTGAACCTAATCAAATCATAATTATTTACTGTTACATTCAAAGTTGCTGTTTCTATAAAATGGTAGCCAAATATTCATATGTAACAAAGATTAAAAAACTTGACGCCTATTAATTACTAATTAGCTAATTAACTATGGATTTCTTACTATGTAATTAACTATGGATTTCTTACTATGTAGTGTTTTTTTCTCTTTGCACTGTAAATGTATGTAATTATTATTTTTACTCAAATAGTTAACATTTTTTTGTACAAATTTTAAAAACGTTTTCATCTTAATTTCAAGGAATTCTGTAATTGGCCATCCTTGATTGAATTTTCATTGTCAAACTTTAACACATTGTATCGCTGTATGAATGAATGAATTCTGAATAAATAAATAAAATAAATAAATAAATAAATTACATCTTTTTACAACGTTACACTAAATAATTAACGAGTATGTAACTCAAATATGTACTCTTAGTTATTTGGAGATTATTGCTATTGTTGGATGGGAGTAACGCATTTTTTTACACAAGTCAAGAATCAAAGAAATCACCATATTAATATGACGCTGACTGTAATCGTAACTTGAATCGTCTTAATTGAGCAAAAACAAGTTAACACAATCTCACGTTTTGATTCATTGAACGGTTCATATTAACAATAATATAAAATATTGCAGTAAGCAATACGAACGTTTTATTGTTTTATATTTTTAGATATTAAATAACTTTTTGTAAGGAATATTTTCAGGGTTCAATGGCCTGCCTATCTCGGAAACTATGACACTTTCACAGAGGTGTTTTTTTGTATGAAAGCTGAACCTTACACCTGGCTCCTCCTTAAGTTTGTCGTGGTACTTACTGGACATCCTGTATATAGGTAGTGATGTAACGCAACGCGCACTGGTGTCTTCTTACAACTGTTTAATCTATGGCTATTTAAATTAAAGACTTATTTAAACTTACATTTACGAAATTAATTTTAACACTTTTAAGCTTAAAGCAGCTAATTCTCGTTTGAACAACGTAAATAAATCAATGTTATTACTTAATTTTTTATTTTTTTTTAATTTATTTATATTCAGTTGTACAATTAGTTGTTACATTTGTATCATCTGCCAAACTGCTCAGCAGTTTGTCGGCAGTAGTTCTCATCTAGTATGTAAGTACATTAGAATCTTAGCAAAACCAGAAGACGAGTTATTATATTTCTTATAATTACAACATTTAACTAATATTGTAATACTGTAGCGCCGACACACACCACTCGGTAGGCAAAAGTGTAAGGCACCTTTGCCACCAAGCAGTGTCCATCAGCGCCACAGGATCACGGGCACAAGGAGAGATAATGTTTTTTTAATATACTCTTCAGTTGATGTTAATGATACATAGTTTAAAACAGCATTGAAACAACTCTAATCATATCCACTCGGAAATGCGTGACTCCATAATGTGTTTTATTGCTGTATCATCACCGAAACATGGCAAAACATCTCTTATGCAAAACACCAATTAATCAGTCAGTACATAGATAGCAATTATGCGAATGAAGGCTGTTAATAACGGCTCGTACACGACAGCTGACTTCCAACTTCCACCCAATAACCTAAACAATGCCGTGTCTAAGTTATCATTACGTCATTCGTTTCAATTACCGCCTGCCTTGCCTTCGCGGGATCAGCCCAACATCTTATGACAACGCCGTACCGACCAGACGCCATACACATCAACAAAAAAGCCAACCTGATTTCCTATGTCAAAATCATTGATAGCCCGTTGCTCGAATAGTTAACACGCATTCCATTTTTAAATTTGAACGTTTATTTTTTTTAAGTTTTTCTAGTCCTGCAAAAAGTTTGACATGAACTTAAGATTGCACGTGTTTTTCGGCCAGTTCTTATGGCTGGTATCGGTTTTGAATGCAAAGAGTTTCGAGGGAGTTCCAGGGTATGGCAGGAACCTCATCATCAAGACGCTGCCGGCGATAGAGGACTACCAAAGCAATGTGTACGAAGTGTTTATGGAACCGTATCTATATGTGAGTAACTCTTGATTTATTTGTTCGTGTTTAGTAGAGTCTGCCTTCTATTGTCACCTTACCTTGTCACAACAATAGGTTCATTACGTAACACAAACACATAACATATGTTTAGGTTTGTACATTTATTCGAAGAATACTACAAGAAGGTTACATGCCTTATTGCGTATATACTAAGGTACTTAAGTACTATTTACGTAAAAAAATCATAACCTAACTAATTAAACGTTACCATTAAATACATATATGTGCATTTATGCGAATATTGCTGTCGAAAAGTTAAGACGCGTTCTGTTAAATTTAAATTAATTGAAATCTTAGAAAATGTAGACTTCTGTCACTTATATTAAATTCTGTAATTGCGGAAAATATGACTTGTATTTAATTTTCTACCGCAAAAAGTTTGTCGTAAAGTTAGATCTTAAAGAATGTACGAGTACGATAAATTTGAGTATTATCATCATCATCCCAGCCAAACAAGGCCTCTGCTGGACATAGGCCACCTCAAGGATCTCCAAAACGATCGGTCCCGCGCCACCCGCATCCAACGGCTTCCCGCGACCTTCACCAGATCTGAGTATCAACTTTTGAAAAATAAAATAATAATGTTAATATATTATTTCATCAAAATCCTTGGGAGAGACCTATGCACAGCAGTAGATTCATTTAGTAGAGATGATGAATAAAATTGATGACTTGACGACCTCCGAGACATCGGGTTCGATTCCCGGACAGGTAGATGAAAAAAAGTCTATTTTCCTGTGCGGTATCTTCGTTGTTTTTGATTTCCACAAAACAATTGCAATCAATAGTAACTTGTGTTTGTGAATGTTTAAACGGTGAGAAAAAATGGCAAAATTGCGAGGAAGATAGTGAAAACAATAATCTTATTTTCTCATATAAACTGTCCTTACCAAATTTTTCACTTATTTAGCGAATGGAGAGTTTTAATGTCGTTAGGATAGGTGTACGTGATGTGATACGAAGTGTGTACTTCGTATCATATCGTAAGTCATCTAGTTTAAAATAAATTCAATTGCACACCATTAAACAATTTCTAATAGATCCAATTTCTTAAAGGAAGGTTGTGGGTTGGCATCCTACCTCATGTATTTTTTATTAAATTCATGAGGTAGGATATCATCATCATCATCTTCATATCAGCCGAACGACGCCCACTGCTGGGCATAGGCCTCCCCCGAGGATCTCCACAACGATCGGTCCAGTGCTGTCCGCATCCAGCGGCTTCCCGCGACCTTGATCAGATCGTCGGTCCACCTTGTAGGGGGCCTGCCCACGGAACGTCGTCCGGTACGCGGTCGCCATTCGAGAACCTTTCCGCCCCAACGGCCATCGATTCTCCGCGCTATGTGTCCCGCCCACTGCCACTTCAACGATGCAATCCTTCGAGCGATGTCGGTTGTTTTAGTTCTCCTGCGGATCTCATCATTTCTGATTCGATCGAGTAGGGAAATACCAAGCATCGCTCTCTCCATTGCTCGCTGGGTGATCTTGAGCCTTCTTATGAGACCCATAGTAAACGACCACGTCTCACTCCCATAGGTCATTACTGGCAACACACACTGGTCAAAGACTTTCGTCTTGAGACACTGAGGTATTTCGGACGCCAATATATGCCGGAGCTTCCCGAACGCTGCCCATCCGAGCTGGATTCGACGAGAGATCTCTTTCTCGAAGTTGGACTTACCTAACTGGACTATCTGTCCCAGGTAAACATAGTGGTCAACAACTTCGAGTGCAATGTTCCCAACGTTAACTGGAGCGGGTGCAACATGGGCATTTAACATGATTTTCGTCTTGTCCATGTTCATCCTAAGACCCACTCTTTGAGAAGCATTACCGAGATCTTCGAGCATAATGTTCAGGTCTTCCAAGGTCTCAGCCATAAGAACTACATCATCGGCAAATCGCAGGTGTGTTAAGTATTCGCCATTGATGTTGATGCCGCGTCCTTTCCAGTCCAGAAGCTTGAAAATATCCTCCAACGCAGCTGTGAACAGTTTCGGAGAAATAACGTCTCCCTGTCTCACACCTCGCTGTAGTTGGATCGGATTAGAGCTCTGGTTCTGTAATCGGACCGACATGGTGGCGTTTTGGTATAAGTACTTTAGTACCTCGATGTACCTGTAGTCTATTTGGCACCTTTGGAGAGACTGCAGCACTGCCCAGGTCTCAATCGAATCAAAGGCTTTCTCATAGTCCACGAACGCTAAGCAAAGTGGCAAGTTATACTCTTCGGTCTTCTGTATAACTTGCCGCAGCGTATGAATGTGGTCTATGGTACTATAGCCTTTTCGGAACCCGGCTTGTTCGGGAGGTTGGAAGTCGTCGAACCTGCGAGTGAGACGATTCGTAACGACTCTCGAAAACAACTTATAGATATGGCTCAGAAGCGAGATGGGTCTGTAGTTCTTCAAGAGAGTTTTGTCACCCTTCTTGAAGAACAGCATCACATCGCTTCTGCCCCATGCCTTTGGCGTTTTGCCCTCGAGTATGACAGAATTAAAGAGCTTCTGGAGGACCTTAAGCACCGGCTTACCGCCCGCTCTAAGGAGCTCTGTTGCGATTCCGTCATCACCCGCCGCCTTGTTGTTTTTAAGCTGCTTGAGAGCCATTCTAATCTCGCACAGGCTGACGTCCGGGATATCTTCAGAATAGTGTCGGGTAAGCTTGGCTCTAGGTTCTTTAGCCTTGCATTCAACAGTAGGATATATAATATATATATAAATATATATATATAAAATTAAATTAATTGACACCAGCATTTGTTTTGGCACAAAAAATTTGAGGTTTTTTTTTATTTATTTAGTTTTAAAAATATAAATATTTCAATCAAAATATTTCAGGGACTTAACCTTTAAAGTCTAAGGGTAGTTCATCAACAGACGTTTAAGTTTTAAACAGCGTTTAAAATCATCTTTGACATATTTTGTATGGGAGTTGTGTCAAATTAATCGTCAATCTATGTTTACCGGCTGTTTAAGAATTGGTGAACTCGGGTCTAAATCATTCATACATTATTATAAAGTAAGTTCTTTTTAACTCAACGTTTTATTGAGATTTTTACCAAACCAGTTGTCGTGGCCTATTTCATAGCTATGACACCGTACTATTTAATATTAGTTTGCTCCCGGGATTATCGGCTTGTCAGCTAGATTTAAAGCTGTCAACTTTTTACCGTTTCGCCAGTTTGTTGAACCGCTAGTCGACGATTCGATTCTGTGTTTGAGCAATTACTTTTTTCTCGCACTCTCCGGTCCGTGAACTTGAAACGTGATTCCTTCAAGAGACAGATTAACAATACAAAAAATATTTTTCTAACAAAAAAGTAATCAGGAAAATTGCGCGGGCGACAATTAAAAAACATTTAGTCTTCGGGATTTTTTTTTAAATAATTTTTTAGTCTTCGTGCAATTCAGTCGTTTTATAATAAACAGACTGATTTGATGTGACTCTTTAACGATGTGTAAAGCTCCCGTTAAGCCTATTTTAGCCACTAAGGCCCGAGTTCACCAACAGACGTTTAAGTTTAAACAGCGTTTAAACAGCGTTTAAAATATTATTTGACATATTATGTATGGGAATTGTGTCAAATTAATCGTCACTCTTTGTTTACCGGCTGTTTAAATGTTGGTGAACTCGGGTCTTAAGTTAGCCTTACTTAGCAAATCAACCCACTGCAGAGCCAAGGCCTACATTACTAAATTTAAGTTATCTACTACAACAATGATAGGTACGGTACAGGCATAATTGTCACATCACAAACCCGGGCAATGTTTAAAATCACTACACAGAACTACCGAAATAAACAAATAAATCTCTTGTTTTAAGATTCAGGGAAAGATGAAGATTGGGTCATGGAGACTTTAGCAGATGGTAGCAACGTTATATAAAAAGAATGTATGTATTGATTTATTTATTTTGGCGCGATCTTTTGATAGCCAGAAAGTGACGACCATTTGGATCAGCGGTAGTAAACGCTGCTTCTGAGCCATGGGTCGCGGGTTCGACCCCCGCACAGTACAAACATTTGTGTGCATGAACATGTCTGTTTGTACTGGTCTAGGTGTTTTCTATGTATTATAAGTATGTATTTACAAAAAAAAAATCCATAGTAATTTGGCAGAAAAACAATGGATTACGTTACTTAAAAAAATGGAAAACACTACACAAGTTCTGTGTAGTACGGAAAAAAAGAAAAAACATCATATTATTTGCCAAAAAAAGTACGTAATTATTTTTGCAAATAAATAATACTTACATTTATGACAAAGTATAACAAAAGAATAAACATGCCTTAGTTGCCTTGAAATAATCGGATGATTTTCACTTACAGGTTCTTTAGGTGCGTCAACTGATGAAAATTCGTAGTAAAAATAAGTTTTGCATTTTTATCAGAGTTGGGAAAAGAGAACTAAATCCATGTTTATTTGCAGGACCTAAGCCGACCGGCGTTCCCCCTAACGGGCAGCCGTGCCGAGAAACAAATCGACCTATCATTTGTAAGTACTCGAATCACAATCGATTCGATGACAATCGATAACCCTCACCTGAGACTTGGATCTTCTCTCAATTCATACTTAATACTTACTCACTTTTGAGGCTTACATCTTTGACAGACTGATTGTAAGTCGAAACATTAAAACATTATCTTCCTAAGTAATATTTAATTAAATAATAAGGCCCTCAGCACGTCAACTTAACCATAAATGTTTCATTTGCACTGATCTTAAAAATCGATTGAAAAATCGATTCTAAGATCAGTGCCGCAGTAAGACTTATAGATAGCTTTTTAAATCAATGTTTTTAGTAACTTTGACGTATTCTATAGCTGTCAGCTCTGAAGTGATTGGAAAAAAGCAGCATTTTTATAGTAAAGTTTCAACCATGTTTCAACGTTACCATAAAAATGTAACATTATATCAGTCGATTGTAAGATCAGTGCCGGATTAAGGCGCTTGATACACAGTTTTCTAAATCGATATTACTTTTATTATTCTATTTTTGTTGAATTTTATGTTCAAAGTCAATAGCGATAACATTTATATGTGTAGGTTTTGTTGACGTAGGTACCGTTGCATGGTGATTAAAAATTCTGTTTAACATACAAGTTAGGTATATGTTGGTATACTTAATACTTACTTAGGTTATATTTGCATGGATTTATTGCATGGAAAAATTCTAAACCTAACATTGTACTAACATAAGGTGAAAAATTCAAAATTTTTTAGTTCTCTTTTCTCTACTTGACTGAAAAGACTAGGTACTTTATTTATAATATTCTTATAAGTCTGTCTCTTAGTTTAGATGAGTGGGAGCTAACACCCATTCGTATATAACCTCTGACACACGGTATTTTTAAACATAATACAAAATTGATGACGTCATGAAATTTTCTGTGCAAAATAGCAGATAATGACGAAATTGTTAGAAGTTTAAATCTTTTTTATTTTATTTATTTGACTTTATAAATACATACAACTAATAAAAATGTTTAAGTTAAAATTACAAGTTAGACAAAGATAAGACAACAACACAGCCTAATGCTGAATTAGCTCTACACAGCATAATGTTATTTGAATTAAAATAAAATTTTACGAAATAAAAAAAATACAGATAAAATAAGAAGAAATATTCAAATCGACCAATTATTTTACTATACACTTAAAGGCTGCATAAAAGTCAGAAATCGTTGTTTTGTATTTTGTTAATGGATTTTGTATGAAAAAGTTATACCTATGTTTAAGATCCAATTTAACAATGTATTGAGTGGAAAACTATGTACGCATATAATAAATAGTTGGTTAATGTGTGTAGGTACATGGTGTGCCAATTGCCACTCAACGCATTGTCAAATTAGATGTTTACAAAGTCAAATGTTATGTCCAAATTGCTAAGTTAAAACATTTCTTAAACGCTTTGCGTCAAATTTATTATCAACTAGTGGCCCGTCCCGTCTTCACGGGTGGACCCGTTAAGTTTTGGCAAGGATCCCTTATCTTTTCTAGCAATAAATATAGCCTTTGTCACTGAGGGCGAATGTAGTTTTCCAACGGTGAAAAAAAATTTGAAGTCGGCATAGTAGTTTATGAGTGAGTTTATTAATTACAAACATAGACACACACAAAAATACAAATCTTTCCTCTTTATAATATAAGTGTAGACAAGGTATTTGTCCCGGATTTACCAATGAAGATAATGCAAACAAATTAATCGATGATATTTTAAAGTATAAGATAGCTATTTATATTCCGAGCAATCAAAAACTGCACAAATTGACAAGTTTCACTGATAAGCAGAACAAAAGATGCGAAGTAGCACGCAAATGAAAGAGATGACTATAATTTTTAATGATCACCGCTAGTGACAGCATTTGACGTGGTCGTTGTAAAAAACGCCCTAACTAGGACGTATTTGAGTCTTCACAACGCGCGCGCTTATTACATCTGCATCGTTTTAATGTAATATCATTGAATCAAATGGTCTGTTTATGACCATGTTTACCCTATACACACTTTTCCTGTTGATGCTTCTAAAATAGTTTTTTTTTATTCCGTTATCAAACATTTTCCCCAAAAGGATTTTCCAATTTGGTGCGCGGGCGATCGGATTAACTAGCTGTTGCCCGCGACTTCGTCCGCGTCAATTTCTGTTATTATGATCGCATTCATTTTTGGAACAGTTTTCACTGATGCTTCGCTCCTATTGGTTGCAGCGTGATGTTATATAGCCTAAAGCCTTCCTCGATAAATGGACTATCTAACACAAAAATATTTTTAATTCGAACCTGTACTTCCTGAGATTATCGCGTTCAAACAAGCAAACAAACTCTTCAGCTTTATAATATTAGTATGTCTTGTTTAGTCTAGTGAATATGATTTTCATCACGGATACGATTCTGCACATAGTGTGATTGTCTAAATGTCTACGTCACTTCCTATTCTCACATCAGTTTTTTATCTAACTAAGAATATGCATGGCTGAGTCTCTGTTGATCGTCGTGATAAAGCTTAATTTAAAATCTAATTATAAAATAATATGATCACGGACACGAGTTACATACCTAATTCATTAAAACAAAACATGGATTTTTTAAAGAATTCAACAATTTTTATAGTTTTTTTTTATGGCGTGCTGTGCATATTCCGACGTACTTAATGAAACTTTAATTAACAATAAAAATATGGCAAATTTTTAATATTTATGTATTTAAAATGCTGTCTAGCCAGTTAGATCAAAAGATATTTTTCTCCTATTTTAATCAACAGTGCGTAATCAAGGTTGATATGAATCAACGTTGATATCAAATGTACAGTCTAATATTTATGGACAAAAATATATGAGGAGATAAACATCGCTATAAAACATTTATTAGGTACCATTTTCTTTGTAAGGTACTATTTAGTAAATAGGTAAACGACAGTACAATGTTACAAAGATCGTTAGTACAAAATCTTATTATGGGACAGTTTTTTTAAATTATTTTAAGATAATAGTTATTTTTAAAGAAGGACTGTCTTGGCACTTGTTGATATCGAAGAAAATTCAGAAGGTCTAAAAAAACCAGTCAAATATGATGGTTGTATACACAGAACATGAAAAAAGGTTAGAAAGGCTTTCATGCGCCATTTGTATGAGAACCGATAACACCGCTCGCGCCCCAGTCCGCCCCACTACACATAAACTAGTTCAAAGAACAATCAAGCGAATTGGTCGCGCGACTTCAGAAGAAACCAATCACAGCGCTCACGTTTGGGCAGAAGTGAAAACATTTGCACATAACCACTGTGGCGCGCCTGCTCTGGCTACATCGCCTTTCTAACCTTTTACCATGTTCTGTGGTTGTATACACCTTCAAAAGTTTTACAAGAAAGTCTTGTAGTGCCGGCACGTAAAAATAATGGCACCACCCCTTCTCTTCTTATGGGTGTCGTAATAGGCGACTAGAGAAGCATTGGCAGAAGAATTAATACAGTACAGTGTACGATTGAGATCCAATTACGATTCAATTGAGCTATTTGTAAATTAGCGGAATTGGGACCCTGTTCTGTTCTGCCACAGACCTCTTAATTCACGCGTATTTTTTATATTTGATCATCTATTACTTTTTTCCAGATTGACCAATTCGACCGACCAAGATTGTCCTATTTAAATTTGAACACCCCGTGTATAGAAAAATAGAGTGAAGTAGGCCACCAAATTTGAGTCAGGACCAAACAAGAAATTACTCACAAATTATCAAGCATCGACCTAAAATGGTGGCTTCTGTCAACAGAACTGTCCAACAGAACTAGTGGGAATAAAGGGCTTATTTCACTCTTTCTGTTAGTTTTTTTTTAAGTGTTAATGTTCACTTCTATGTCAACTCAGATTATGTCACTTTATACCTAACCAAGATAATTCTTGAGCTACGATTACAGATGAGTCTAGGTTGTGTCACAGGTTAGCTAATTTTCTTGTACAATGTCTGCACAACAGACTGTATAATTTTGTTGCAAATTCGCACCTATTTCAACTGCATAAGATAGTGTTTACTGTCTGTCGTCTGCGCATTTATAGCCCGTTATCGCGTGCAGGTAAATGCTTCGATGATAGCTACGCCGATGCGAATCAGAGCCAAGGATGCGTAATTGACAAGAGACCGCGGCCATCGGATGTGATTACAATATTCAAGCTGATATCAAAGACGCAAAAGGTCAAAATCCACCAATGACCGCAATAAAACGCGAAAGAATGTATTGTTGACGACCCAAACATCGAGTAGGTATCATATCGATTCATCGTTAGGGATATGCGTTGTTTGCTTATTGCTTGAAAAAGTGGGATAATATGTCGGAACTGACAAAAGGTTAGAAAGGCGATGTAGGCGGTCAGACGCGCCACAGAGGTTATAAGCAATTGCTCATACTTCTGCCCAAACATGAATGTAAGTGAGTGCTGTGATTAGTTATTTTTGACGTCGCACAAACATATTGGTCGCGCAATGTCAAAATGATTCGCTTGATTGGCGTTCTTTGAACTTGTTTATGTGTGCGAAAGGTTGTGTTTATGTGCACGAGTAGTAGTGGAGCGCAAGCGGCGACATCTGTTCTCATACAAATGGCGCACGACAGCCTTTCTAACCTTTTTCCATGTTCTGTGGTTTGGCCAATCGTAGAGGGAAGACCTTGCTGCCCGCCTTCTTCCGGCGGTACTCCTCAGACATTTGTCTAAAAAAAGTTGTGTTTCGTCAATTAAGTAAAGAATTTTAAGGCACACAAAAAGGTAAATAACAAGATGATGAACGCACACAACAAACACATTAATTCATCCATAAAAATATTTTTCATTTCAAGTCCTGCCAATTTCTACCGATTGAGTTGTGTGCATTCTGTTTTACCATTTTAGCGAAATTTTATACGTGAACACAGTGATTTCATTTTGGTGTTTCTCTAAATGTAAAATCCTTAAAAACACAAATTGAATCTGTAAATAAATCTTGATTTCAATATTGTACAGCGGTGTTCTGTAAATAAATGTAAATCTGTAAATAAATCTTGATTTCAATATTGCACAGCGGTGTTCTGTAAATAAATGTAAATCTGTAAATAAATCTTGATTTCAATATTGCACAGCGGTGTTCTGTAAATAAATGTAAATCTGTAAATAAATCTTGATTTCAATATTGCACAGCGGTGTTCTGTAAATAAATGTAAATCTGTAAATAAATCTTGATTTCAATATTGCACAGCGGTGTTCTGTAAATAAATGTAAATCTGTAAATAAATCTTGATTTCAATATTGCACAGCGGTGTTCTGTAAATAAATGTAAATCTGTAAATAAATCTTGATTTCAATATTGTGATTGTATTGATTGATTTCATTATTTCAAGAACCCAATACATAAGTGTAAAAATTTACTACAACGATTATTAACGAAAAAATTCTTACTTGCAGAAATAAAAAATCAGTTGAGACCTTCTGTAGCAGGTTCTAAGATGGTTTTATTAAATGTTGACGATCGTGATTAACATATAAGGAAGTATATTAATCGCTCAAGCTTTACACCGTAACACCAATCAACCTACGCAATTTAGGAGAAAAAAAAACACGCCTGATTCAACAATTTTAAGTGGAATTAATAAGTAGAAAAGGTTTTTCGCGAAAACAATAACATTTGTATTGGTTATTGTTTTCGCGAATCGCTTTGATCTAAAATCTCCTCACATAGCGTGGTTTCTGGATTTGAGTGTCGGTAGGCGGTCTTTTTTTTATTTTTTATTAAAAACTAAAAAACTTTGCGTCATAAGAATTTTTGTCATACAACTCATTGGAAATAAATAAGGTACTCTACAGCATTGACTCCGTGACCCTTTATAACCGACTACCTATATATATTTTTACTTACTCCCAATCGTTGTTTAGTTGATAAAAGCTCCGAAAAAATATTTAAATTAAAAAATTACATTTACGTGGCTCGTTTTATACGAAGACCAAACGAATTAAAACAACAACAGACTGATAAAAAACGTTACTAGGCTAATTATTCTAAACTCGGGTATATATTGGATTGTCTAATTGTTTGTACTCATAATTTGTCATTGGCACACAAACTTTTAGGCAAAATTTTTTTTGCACATTTTCACTTTTCTTTAACTTTTTCGGTTTAAAAAAAGTTTTTGCTTTAAATACTTAGCATAATGCAAAAAAAAAGATGCGAATACATTTTAGTGCATTCGTTTTTAGAAATACTGAAATTAGGGTTTTAAATTTTTAGACTAATACTATAGGGAAAGACTAATACTAACTATAATAGTGCGAAAAAAACTGTTAGGCTAGACAATAATTACACGTTATAATACGGTTTAGCCAAGTGAAATTAGGGCTTAAAATTTTAGGCGAACCGAAGGGCACACTTCTAAACTCATTTTGAGATTGTGCCCTAATCCCCTGTACTCGTAAGTCACTTTGTAAATTTGAGTTTTGCATGATTAAAACCTTTTTGTTGTATAACTGCTGAAAATTTAAAAAAGCTGTGCAATACTGGCACTTTGCTACAGAAATTTTGGAAGCAGAAGACTGTTCTATTTTTAATTACTATTTGTAATGCTCCTTTCTAAAACTTCAGGCACCACGCTCTGCTCCCGGCCTGCAGGCCATCGTCCATCTTCGCGCAGACGCCGAGTCAGGAGTGGAGGGGACCCTGATATTCACACAAATTGTGCCTAATGGCCCCGTGACAATTGAAGGCAACGTGACAGGTCTGTTGACAATACAATTCCTGGAAATAAAATTTCGACTGTCTTAGATGGGACTCGAACCCACAACCTTCGCTTACCGGGCTGTTCAAACCAGTTGGCTTTTTACGCTGTAAGCCTACGGAGCTTCATTAATGTTTTTGGTAAGACAGGGTGTCCAGAATGTACCACGACAAACTTAAGAAGAAGCAAGGTGTAAGGGTCAGCAATCATACAAAAAAAGGCATACGTAAAAGTGTCATAGTTTTCAAGATGCTGCTTTTCAGAAATTATCGAAATAAACACTTTTTTGTCTGTTTTCTTCAGCTGTGTGCGGAAATAGTGATAATTCGTTTGTCCTTCTGTAAAATGTAGTCAGTAATTTTTTTTATGATAGCTGACCCTTACACCTTGCTTCTCCTTAAGTTTGTCGTGGTACTTACTGGACATCCTGTATAATACCTACCTCCAACATTCGAGAGAAATATTTTATACAAATATTTTATCGTATAAAACAGCTTTAGAAATGTTTTGGAACTGCTTTCAAATCAAATTAAATTGCTGGTTTAATTATTACAGGTCTGGCTCCAGGTCTTCACGGAGTCCATGTCCATCAGACAGGGGCCATTAAGGACAATTGCCAAGATATAGGCCCGCATTTCATTGCTTATTACGTGAGTATGCTTTAATATAAAAATATTATAAAAGTAAAGTAAAGTAACAGCCTATAATCATCCCACTGCAGGGAAAAGGTCTCCATCATTGAATTCAAGTTACCACAGCAATGATGGGAACTGGCTTAATCACCACGCTTGCCAAATGCGGGTTGATGATCACAAACCCGAGCAACGTTCGAAAATTCGAAACTTTTTTTTTGTTGCCTGACCCGGGCATCGAACCTGGGACCCCGAGATCATGGCCCGGTATTTAAACCACTAGACCAACGGGGCGTATATATATTATATAAAAATATATTCTGACTAAACTTGTCGAGAGTCTCAGTTTTGCCTGAAGATAAAGCCAGTTAGGTCATACCATCATACTTTAGTTTTCCTTTATAATTTAGCCATTTCTTTTATTGGTCAGTCATGTTAGATTTACCAAAACATAAAAAAATATGTGTAACCTTTCTTAGGCATTGATATGGTCTGTTTATTTCATAAACTACACTAAGTCTATTAGTTTATTTATAATTGTTTTTATTATATTCAATTTTTGTAAATGGCTGCTCAATTCATACCAAAAAGAAAGAAAAAAATGCAATCGCTAAGAATCGAAATCAGGTTGTATTCATAGACTTAGAATATACTTGCGTAAGTTTATGGTTGTATTATGAGGAGCTGTTAGATAGCTCCTCCTAATGCAACCATATCTATACTAATATTATAAAGCTGAAGTTTGTTTGTTTGTTTGAACGCGCTAATCTCAGGAAGTTCTGGTTCGAATTAAAAAAATATTTTTGTTCTGGGTAGTCCATTTATCGAGGAAGGCTTTAGGCTATATAACATCATGCTACGAGCAATAGGAGCGACCGAGCGAAGCATCAATGAAAAATGTTCCTAAAGTAATCGCGATCATAATAACAGAAATTGACGCGTACGAAGTCGCGGGCAACAGCTAGTTACTTACACATATAGTATTATAGATCATGCTTGTCAAAATGTTACATTTATTAGAACTTACTTAAAAAAACAATTTCTAGAGCGAACCGTCAAGCAAGTCCAATAGCGTTTACTTTGTTAGTAACGAAATAAACTTAAATATCTATTCAACAAATAGTGTAATTAAAAAAGAACAATGAAGTCTCATCATAAACAGTTTTATGTCTCCAGTTATAAAATGTAAATTGTTTTCCCATCTGCCAGGGCCGTCACGGAGGGCCACGCGACCACGTTCGTCATGTTGGCGACCTTGGCAACATAAAGGCAGAGGAAGGCGCGGCTGTTACCGTGAAAATAGTCGATCATCTAATCTCACTGGCGGGCCCCAGATCCATCGTGGGTAGGTCTCTGGCTCTATCCAAAGACGAAGACGACTACGGCAGATCAAGCACCGAGGACAGCACGCTTACAGGCACCTCTGGGCCAGCCGTGGCTTGCGGAGTAATAGGATATTTGAACTAGGTTAAGTTGTAACGTACTCGTACTGATGATTAAATGCATGAAATGTTACCGTTCTTTCTTTTTCCTGTGATTATATGGTGTAAGTTTTCCAAGATATGACTTGTTTTTAAGATTTACGTCTTAAGACAGAAAGAAGCCGGGACCAACGGCTTTACGTTCCTTCTGAACATTAAATTATTTATTTTATTTATTTACACTTTCTTTGCACAGACAATTCAAAGTACAAAATGGCGGACTTAATGCCAAAAGCGACCTCTACCAGCGGTGCAAAGAAGATAAATGTTAAAAAAAAGCAAAATACAATTAAAACAAAACAAAATTTGCCAACAGTAATATAACAAAAACAATAAAAATATAAGAACATATAAATAATAATAATTAGTTAAATAATATATACCTACCCCCCACCTATTCCAGACCCTTGCCAGTTTGGAAAGAACCCGACCGAGAACCGAATCCAGACTACGTTCTTATGGCACCACTACACTAACTGGGTCGGCAGTTGGGAATTTATTTGCATACATGATTACCTCTCTTCTCGTAGTATCGTAACCGTACTTAAATCTTAATTCTAATTAATAAATAATTGCGAAAGTCCGGATGGATATGTGTTACTTAATCCCTCAACCCCCAGGAGGCACGCGCGTACCGCGATAACAATTGATTTCAATTGTGTCTGGAATAACTCACGATCGAAGGATAAAACAGGCCAAAACGGCGTGTGATTTGACCTAGAGATTGATAATAGTCTGGATAAATATACGGTTCCCGTGGGTAGAACATTGTTTTCCATACTGGAAGGGGCCGACATCTTTCCTGCGTTTACGGCCGGTCCCAATAACCTATCTATCTTTAGTTTTGGCATATCGGAGATAGAAAACAACTTCTGTCTTTGTTTCTCTGGACGGCAAAATCAGAGACAGAAGATGTTTTCTATCTGCGATAAGCCAAAACTGAAGATAGATAGATTATTGGGACCGGCCGTTAGACAAGTGGCTTTCTAATATCGTTTACGCAAGACGAATAGATAACAAATGTATGAAAATGACATTAACAAACGATCGAACGATCGTAAGCTTATGTACTTAATTTACATACTCAATACTCAATTTACATTTGACATCTATTCGTCTAGCGTAAACAATGTAAGAAAGCCACTTGTCTAAGGCCGCTGGTAGTTTACACAAAGAAAATAACTTACGGTAAGAAACCCAGTAACAGACAGCATGTTGTACAGTCACAAGCAATAATATGTCAACACTATAGAACTTTATCACATTACAATTTCTATAACCTTTATACAGAGTGGCCCTTTGTTATAAACGATTTAATGTGATACGGTTCTACTGTGTGTACATATTATTGCTCGTGACTGTACAACGGCACAGATAAGATAATACTGAAGTAACAGCAATAACGAAAATAAACGCCTGCGAGTTTTTTAAAGCAACAATGGCGTAAAAACGATTCGTGTATGGATTAATTGAAAGGTCATTATGATCCTAATCAACTCGTCGTTCAAAGTTCGATATCGATCAGTCCGGTTTGAAATTCAATCCAGACTAAACTTTAAAACTTTCGCGTTGCATTATAACTAAAACTAATAATTGCGGGTCTGAACGCGACGTAGGTGTGGTATGTAGTAGTATTGATACTACTTACATTCCTCGACGTTTCGGCCGTGATGCTACGGCCGTGGTCACGAGGGGACTGGTGCGCGGTGTCTCCGTCTGCATCGGGCGGCCGGTTCTTCTGCTACCCTCGAACTCTCCGATATTTGTTGTACACTTGAACTGGAGTCAGTAGGTTCAGTGCGACACACAACACTCACAGTATCCAGGTTAATGTTTATTAATAACGGCGACACACGCGGTTTGCACTTATTAATCACTGGATTCCAGGCCGCTGACAACTTGAATCCGTCTTCCCGATTGAAATTATTGTACTTCTTAATTTCAATCGCTTCACGTATTACCCTCGTATGGGAATGGCGATCCGTGGGGAGGATTTTTGGGTCATGTAACTCCATCCAGTGATTAGTCCCCATATTAAGCAGATGTTCTGCTACCGCGGATTTATTCGTTTGCCGATTTTTCACTGCAGCGATGTGTTCCTTGACTCTTTCGGCTATAGTCCGTTTTGTCTGGCCAATGTACGAACTACCACAGCTGCAGTCTATTTTATAAACCCCCGGAGTTTGAAAAGGCAAGACGTCCTAAGGCGATCGTAGTAGTTGTGATATTTTACGTAACGGAGTGTATATATACAGTCCTAATGGAGTATTTACTGAGTGCTGATCAAATTTTGTCCGTTACGCCTTTTACATATGGTAAAAATGCTGCTTGACGACTAGCCTCAGGCGCCCTCCCCCTCTTCCTGCGTCTTCTTCTTTCTTTCGGCATCTTATATCCATTTCGTCTTAGTACCTCCTGAACATGTGCAAGCTCCTTATGTAGATGTTCAGGGTCACATAGGTTGTGAGCTCTATTCGTTAACGATGCTATAACCGATTGAAGATGCCGAGGATGATGATGAGAAGATGCGTGTAGGTATCGGTCTGTGTGTGTTGGCTTTCTATACACAGTGTGAGCCAATGTTCCATCCACCTTCACCTTTATTTCCATGTTGAGGAACGCGAGACATCTGTTGTTCTCCATCTCATATGTGAACTTCATTTTCGGATGGATGGATTTCAGGTGGTTAATATATTGTTCCACTTCCTGTTGGCCTCCATGGATAACGCAGAAGACGTCATCGACGTACCTTTTCCAGAGTTTCATAGTACTTGGTCCAGTAGCCAGAGCTAGGTCTTCGAAATGTTCCATCCAGATATTTGCAATTACTGGTGCGAGTGGGCTACCCATTGCAACGCCGTCGATCTGGAGGTAGTGCTGATCTCTGAAGAGTAGGTAGTGCCCGTCCAAACAATTTTCAATGAGAACAATATATTCCTTAGGCAATTCATGATCACACAGTTTATCCTTGATGACCTCGATGCAATCCTTTAAAGGTACATTAGTAAAGAGTGACTCTACGTCGAAACTCACCATTAAATCTCCAGGTTCCAACTTTATGCTCTTCACTATGTACACGCATCTTCTCATCATCATCCTCGGCATCTTCAATCGGTTATAGCAAGGGAGTCAAGGAACACATCGCTGCAGTGAAAAATCGGCAAACGAATAAATCCGCGGTAGCAGAACATCTGCTTAATATGGGGACTAATCACTGGATGGAGTTACATGACCCAAAAATCCTCTCCACGGATCGCCATTACCATACGAGGGTAATACGTGAAGCGATTGAAATTAAGAAGTACAATAATTTCAATCGGGAAGACGGATTCAAGTTGTCAGCGGCCTGGAATCCAGTGATTAATAAGTGCAAACCGCGTGTGTCGCCGTTATTAATAAACATTAACCTGGATACTGTGAGTGTTGTGTGTCGCACTGAACCTACTGACTCCAGTTCAAGTGTACAACAAATATCGGAGAGTTCGAGGGTAGCAGAAGAACCGGCCGCCCGATGCAGACGGAGACACCGCGCACCAGTCCCCTCGTGACCACGGCCGTAGCATCACGGCCGAAACGTCGAGGAATGTAAGTAGTATCAATACTACTACATACCACACCTACGTCGCGTTCAGACCCGCAATTATAAGTTTTAGTTAATCCAGGCTGATTGAAATCTTAATTGCCAACATCTGGCGATCCCAAAGAAATAAATATTAATAATATTTATACTAAAAACTTGTATAGACGGAAGGGATAAAAAAATACCGAATTACAGTGGTACGGTGCTTGCCCATTGCCAATGACTGCCTATTTGGCACCGACTCTTACTTAGTATTTTTTTTATATTTATATCAATAGTTTGGCAAAAATCAGTTTGTACCTGCCTACACTTTTTTCCTTTATTCTGGTGGGATGTAATTTCCTACATAAAATTTGTATAATTAGTCTCAGAATAAATTTGTTTATCCTGTAAAATCTTACTAACTAGGTTGCTAGGCATACGCCTAATATCACAATAATATTACCTATTGTGATATCATAATTACTAATTAATTATCGAGATAATAATAATCAATTAACTTAATCATTTCATCATAATTGCTCAGATTACGTTACCTTTTAGTAAATACCTACTTATTAGATGGATTTAGCAGATACAAAAATTAGTTAGTGTTCAATTATTGTATGTTGATAAATAAATTTAATTAATCCAACAATTTGCCCAACCCAACCTGTCAATACCTATCCCAAGTCGACGATATCCTACTAGCGTTACAAAAGCGAAAGTTCGTATGAGTAGAAAAACTATGAAATAGATTTTAATGAAAGTTAACTACTATAATCCCTAGATTCCAGTTCCCGCGGGAACAGGGCATAACAGTAATTTGTATGAAGTCACGTAACACCTTGCGATTTGCAGACGACATCGTCATTATGGCAGAAACGCTGCAGGACCTACAACAGATGCTGAATGACCTGGCTGACTCTTCTGTACGCATCGGCTTGCGGATGAACCTGGATAAAACCAAGGTTATGTTCAATGAACACGTACTACCGCAACCGATTGCGATCCACGGTGCCGTCCTCGAAGTTGTTCAGAAATATGTGTACCTTGGGCAGATACTGCAATTAGGTAAAAACAACTTTGAGGATGAGGTGAACAGAAGAACTCAGTTGGGTTGGGCAGCATTTGGGAAACTACGTCGAGTCTTCTCATCGTCGATCCCACAATCGTCGCCTCAAGACGAAAGTCTTCAATCAGTGCGTCCTACCCGTCATGACATACGGAGCCGAAACGTGGACACTGACGATACGGCTAGTCCACAAGTTCAAAGTCGCTCAGCGGGCTATGGAAAGAGCTATGCTCGGAGTTTCTCTTAGGGACAAAATCAGAAATGAGGTGATCCGGCAGAGAACTAGAGTTACCGACATAGCCCACCGGATTAGCAAGCTGAAGTGGCAGTGGGCTGGCCATATTAGCCGAAGAACCGACAACCGATGGGGTAAACGAGTTCTTGAGTGGAGACCGCGTCTCGGCAAACGTAATGTAGGACGCCCTCAGGCCAGGTGGAGTGATGATTTGCGCAAGGTGGCTGGCAGGAGCTGGATGCGAGAAGCCGAGGATCGACCTAAGTGGCGTGCATTTGGAGAGGCCTATGTCCAGCACTGCCCTGATATGAAAGAAGTCGGCTAAGTGACTTTAGCGGCTTTTTAAGTTTTCGTTTCCTCTGAAATAAGCAGACGATGCTCTATCGACCAATCTTGGAATTATATTTTTCCGTCTATTAGTTACTGAGATAGCGTAAGGGTTTAAGCGGCTAAGTAACACTTTTTCAAACAGATTTCAAACGTTTTTCGCTGTTTTCTCGAAATTCACTTTTGTGGCTTAGCCGCCTTCTTTTATATCAGGGCAGAGCAGTGGACTGCAATAGGCTGACGATGATGATAATGATGATGATGACGTAACACCTATTGTTGAAATGACGTGACGTTGTTTAAATTAATATTATGCACGCATCAATCGCTTTCTAACCCCAATCCCGAAGTCTACGCAGACAAATTCAGGAAAAATCAAGTAAATCTACTAAAGAATAAAAATATCTCATAACACATCTTAATAGGTAGTCTGATTATACAATAACTTATAGTCATCCAATCTTCCAAGCGGGCATTAATAAAAAACCAAACAACACTTTTCATAAAATAATTTATTTTAAAGAATATACAAAACTGTAACAAAAGAGTGCTATAGCACCGAAATTGTGATTTCGAAAAAAAAAGGTAACAACAAAAAAGTTTTCCTTACATAATTATTGTGATTTTCGTATAATTTACTTGTGCCTATACCGAGTTATAATAAATTACTTATTTTAATGAGACGGACGGCCAATTCTAGTACCGAAGTTATATAATACTAGGTATAGTTTATTTAGTGCATGATTTAACCACAGTATACAAATAAGGAACAATATATCGTGGCGGCAGCGTCGTTGAGATAATAAAATCAATACGATTGATTGATCTAGAAATTGATTGTTCACTCGCGACTGATGGTTCATTCGCGACTGATGGTTGCTTATGTACGCTGTGAATTCAAGGCGCGTAGGTATAGCACGTTTCAGCCGTGTGCATAAAAACATTATACTGTTCCTTTTCAGTCAACTGTGAACAACCTGCCAGTCCGTCCATTTGAAACTAACATATTTTTGCATCCGACAAGAATGCGAAACTGGTACAAACCGGTTGTTTGGGTACCGATGGCCGCATGAAAGTAGTGCGTCACAGTTGGTTCGCCTTGTCGAGTTCAAATAACGCTACGCTTACTGGAGACCGATGGAGGCGACCAGGCTCTCGACTTTCGCGACGTACGCTTTCTGCGCGTCCTCCTTGGACAGACCTTTCTTGTTGGACCACGCCTCGAACTTGGCCTTGCCCTTCAGGTCCAGGAAACCGGGCTTGTCTGGAAAGATTAAAAATATATATTAAAACGAGATCGAAGATCTGTATTCGGAGGGGTGCACAAAAACGGAGGGCAAAAACCTGATTGGTTTTAATAATAACGTTTGAGTGGATTTTTCGAACGTTGTGCAATGGACTGCAGATTTCGGAGTTTCACATTTAGAATCAACATCGTGAGTTCGTCAAATTCGACAACTTCAATTATGGCGGGCTATACTCGTAAACACAGAGGAACTTCAAAGTTTCCAATGAATATTCGATAAGAACATTCAATCATTAGACATTCGACCAACTGAAACATGTTAATAATCGTGCTAGCAAAAATCTTCGAAGTTTAAGTCCGAACGTCAGAACGGGCTTAAACTTCGAAGATTTGTTAACTACCGAAGCTCGATGAACTGTCTGTCTGTCTAATAACTAAATCATATCTTACAAAGTTTTGTTTTTCAGAAAATTATCGTCTTTAAATTATTTTACAGTGGCCTGCACATAAGGTCATACTTTTTTTTGTAAAATCACACATATTTTAACAGTTAAACACAATAGCTAGGTATGTCCCAGTGTTTATCCTACATACGCGCTGTCGTCTTGCGAAGGACTCCAAAATATCAATATTAATTTGATTTCCATGTCTCGAATGTTCACCTAGTGTTATAATTTATCGTCTAAAAGGTCATATTTTATTAGAACAGTTACTTCCTTTTAGAGGGCGATCCTACCAATGATACTAACTTTTAACATCCGATACAGGTTTTATGTTTTTTGGCCTAGTTAGGAATTGGCCTCTTAAAATATAACAAAAAAGGATTTGAAAATCTTAAACATGAATACAAATTTAAGACAGTGTGTCTTAAAAGAGACGTTTTTCACAAAAGAAAATAAACGACTAGGAAATCATGAAACACAAGTTCAAAAACCTCACAGACGAAAAGCGTGAAATTTTGAGCCGGTGCTAGGTGCAGGTGCCATAATTGTCAGACTTAAAATTGATGGCTTATTTATTTAACGCATGAGGTAAATATTTTTTCTTTTTAAATTTTTAAAGGGTTTCAACCCCATTTTTCATAGCAGGGTTTTAATTTTTAATTTTAAGGCCCAAATTTTAATCGGCCCATCTTCGAGCTATGGAGCTATTTTTGCTTGAATCAAGCAAAAATAAACAGTCTGGTAAAACATTATCTGATAATCTCTCCACACTTTTTTGCCTGTTGAAAAACTAAAGTATTTAGTTTTCACTGTTACAATCCCGCAATTGAAGCAATGGCCGCGGCAATGTTAATCCGAGCGGAAACAGATTACATTCCACGCGTGCGTGCTGCTCGCAGATGAAGATGGCTGAAGCTGTTGACTGTTTACCATTTTATATTATGGACTTTGTTGTCTCGACTTTGCCTATATGTTCTATCCTTTTTTTTTCGAAGGCATTAGAGAGAGATAGAGATTCATTTTTTAAGGCGTAAGTCGTTTTAATTTTTCTGTCGTAAAAATTGTAACAGACAGTTACGTTCATAGTGATAATATTTCTATAGAAACATTGTACAGTGGCCTGCACATTCATCCACACATCTTTTTGTTGCAAACTCGCACCTGTGTCAACATAATGGAGCCCCCATTATGTTGATCGCTAGTAAATGTTCCATTAGAGGCGCTTGTGTCGCGTGAGGTCCAATAACATTCACTTTTCACTGGTTTTAGCGGGCTTCGTTACATAAATTATAATTTCTTTAATTTACCTGCTGGAACGTGATCTCCTTCTTTAAATTATCGCAAATATGGATTATTTGGCGATTAATGTGAACGCTCTGAAAGCGGAATAAAGAAAAACTGATAAAATAGGCGGCCTAAAAGAGATACTACTTCAGAAGTTAGTTTGTTGATATGAAGATAGTTATTTATAAATAATAAACTTTAATTAGATTCAAGATTTAAAACTTTGTTTCGGCGCCGATCATATAAAGTCGCCTTTTACAGCTATACCTCCGGACCTCAGTCAACAGTGGCGCCAACTGGTGAGCAAAGAAACGGTAGTCCCCATTGCATCGGTTTAAGCCTGTTGTGCTGTACAAGAAATTTTAAAGTTGGTAACTTGAATAAAATTAGTCAAACGCCGTAAAAGTAACACGGTATAAATCATACTAAAAATACTAATACTAAATATACTTATTGACTTATGGACCTACATTTCTTTAAATCGGTTCAACAAAGTTGGAACATTCCACGCTTTAAGAGATAAGATGACCTAAAAAGCATCGATCATTTTATATCACGATACTGTTTTATTGATAAACAAAATAAATTCTATATTATCGTAATTCTAACGACAATCTGGGATTTATTAGGTATAGTAGTGTATTGGTAATTATTTTTGATAAATAATCTGCTACTATTTCGTTAGTTGGTAATTATTTAGTAGGTATAGTAACGATTACTCGGGGCCAAGTGTAATTAAAAATGTTAGTATAATTCCTTATCAAACTACCTCTGGGCATACACAATTTCGATACCAGTTGAAGATAAAATTGCAGTAGGTAATATATTTCACACTTCGTAAAGTGGGAAATTCGTTAATGGGATATTGCATTCGCACTTTCAACAAATCACCACACTGTCTATTGTTGAACTATCTAAGCTGTATATAATAGGAATAAAGTATATAATGTTAAATAAAGTAATTTTAATGATTAAAGGTTAGATTAATGTATCATAAATGATAAAAATGTATGGCATTAAGTTGTTCTAGCCCGCACTGACATAATAGATTTTTAACCGACTTCATTGTAATTAGTTGAAAAGAGGCTGAAAATTAGGGACAGAGTTTCTTGCGCTACTTCTTTTTGGCACTGCCCACACTTATATCGCAGAGTTAAAATATTTGTTCGGATTAACAGCGACTGCTGTGGCCTATTTGCAGAAATCAAAACTGATTTTACTACAAACCACCAGTACAATGTTCCTTAAAAAAGTAATAACTAGGTACTTACCTACATCAAAAATCTAATCAAATCAAAAATCATTTATTCTGCATAACAAAATACATTTTGTACTCATCGGTAATACAGTTTAACCAAACAATATGTTTCATAAAAATACGTGGGTACTAAATTATTAACAAATCCTTTACCTCCCGTGCTAGTGCTAGACTGAGTTACGGCAAGGTAATGATTGTCATCCTTATAATAAGGTACATTTTTGAGAAGCGTACAATGCGTAACACAATTTATTAAGAGAAACAAGTAAACAACTTTGCATACATGTGTATGAGTAAATGATTTTGTGGTATTTAAATTAGAAGAGATATCGGGGCCTGGGATATCGAGAACAAGGTTTCAACCCTAACGTCCGTTCGAGTTTTATAGCAATCAATATCATTTTACATTCTGTAAATATCGGAGAAGTAAAATGATGTATAATTATTACATAATCTTAATTAAACCATATTTCTTTAACTGGTTTTTTGTTAACACGCTATCGGGCCCCGATATAGGAAAAACCAGTAAAGTGATTATCGGGCAGTATTTTATGATGCACATAAAAAGTTTTTTTGGGCTTGCACACATCGTGTTATAACAAAACGGTTCGTAGGTATTTTAGGAAAGAATGACAAGTATTTATTTGATAAAAACTACACTTTGAAAATGATAAATAAAGATGAAAATGATTACACAAGTAACGTCAATAAGCTGACAGAAATGCCGTGCAAAGATGCATCTCAACCTCGACCGTGACCTTAACTGAAGGTCATGTCATATAACAATTAACAAACATTTAAACTTACAAAGTAATAATTATAAGATTAAACGAACTTACCTTAAGTGAAGTTCAATCTTAATTATACGAAGATACTTGTCCGAGATGGATTTTTACATGTAGTAACGGCGAAGCACTAGCGCAGAGCCACAATTTTTTCAAAGCTAAAAAAAAAAAAGAGAAACAGAACGTGTTCTATGGCAACCTATCAAATGTCATTACGTTTAAAGCAATGAGAACAACCCAACTAATGGGATAATACTATAGAATTTAGTATTAGTGGGTGGGTTTTTGGGACTGCCATCTCGGACAAGTATCTTCGTATAATTAAGATTGAACTTCACTTAAGGTAAGTTCGTTTAATCTTATAATTATACTTAATACTTGTCCGAGATGGATTTTTACATGTAGATGTTTGAAGATGGGTTGTGAATCATTAGTACAATTTTTAAAGAATGAAAAAAAATATGTAATTAAGTATAATAATAAACCTTAAAACTTTGTAATTTATACGATAAACAATTTGAGAGAGATTAATAGTAAGTAAAAACATTTAATTTTTTCACTCTGAAAAATACTATTACACACTGTATTATTGAATTCTGCTACAATTTGAAATATTGGCCTAGAATATAGAAGAATGTTGAGATCAACCTGCAGTTATAAAATCATTTCTAACACGTGACCTCTGCTGCACAGCAGATGTTGTTGTATATCTTGTGGTATAATCCAAGAATATATGTATCATTAATACCAGCTTTTCTCAAAATCTACTTAATCCACCAACTTATGACTGGATTTTTGATGGTTAAAATCAAAAGGTTATCATTTTTTCCTTGACAAGTTGGTCGTCTCTATATACGATTTTATTGTAGACACAATATTAATTTATTATTACTGAACAAAGGTTTCTAATTGAAAAGAAGACTGAGGATTTTCTTTTCTTGAAGTATGTGTAATATTTTGAACATCAAGAACGTTTTGCAAACGCCCACAGAGCCAAGTAATGCGTCCCGTTTTTCAATTAACTCTTTTAGTGACACATTCTGTCATCTGATCTAACTGTAGGACCAATCAGTAGAGACAGAGCTGATCATTCTCATAGATCTGTGTTTAAAAAACTAACAATGAGAGGAATGGGAACCTCCTGCATGAGTATCAATATTGTGCTTTTCTGCAAAATAGTCACCATAATTTTAAGAGTGAGTCATATCGCCTTTAGATACCCAAATGGAATACTCTTTATTGCACACCAAATAAAGGAATAACATACTATTTTATAATATTAAGATGTACAATTTTGGGGGTCTTATCGCAAAAGAATGATGTTTACCAGACTACCATAATTGTGTACAGGGAAAAAACTATGACAATATTTAGGGCATTTTAGAAAAGAGAATTGACCATTATGACAAGTGCTAAGTTTTGAAGGGCACCACCTTATAAATTCTTGTCTGTCAACAGCCCTACAGCCAGGGTAAGCTGCTGGTATAAGTGATAGTAATCTTTGAAATTAAAATAATGTTCTATTAAGCTCAAATATATTTGCATAGCATTTCTGTTTAGCCCGATGGCAGAGAATGCCTCGTGGCATTAAGTCCACCTTTTGTACAATAACTGTTCGTTTGTGCAATAAAGCTTAAATAAATAAAAATAAATTATTTTAATAAAAATACTAATAAGTGTCGATGGCTTTTTGACTAGGGGAAACCATGGTTGTAATGGCCAATAGAGGAAAACTAATATTTTTGAGTCTTATTTAACTTTTCTTGATTCCTTTTTCCCTAGAAATTTTCTTCAGTATATACTTTCACATTATTGTCACATGTTTTTAGTGATACTAAAACGGATTCTGGCCTAAGATTTTTTATATCGGCCCAATAACACACCCGCATCCGCTTTCTCAAAAAGGGCTCGTGAGAATACTAAAATAACTTAATTACAAGGTGAGGAGACTGTGTACCTGTGTATCTATTTTATTAAAATAAGCTATTGCGGTTGTGTTATCAATACTCATTAAAATTTCCTAGTTAAAGTAAAACATTGTAGGTCCAACAGTGCAGCTTTTAATTCTAAATAAGAATAATAATAATACGAATTTATTACACAATTAAGATTTACAATGGTTAATATGATTAATATGATGTGTTTGTTCTGCACGGGACCAAGACCCCGAAGCCTTATTATGGCCCACATACAGCACCCCAGGTCCTGGGGTTGAAGCCTTGGTGTGTATTTCCATGAAACGGTTAAGTTGTTTACTTAATATATAATTTTTGAATTGCTAATTTTCATATTGTTTTTCCCCAAATTAATTATATCTTTATTTCCTTAATGCTAGGCATAACTTAATCCAGTTTTCATGTGATTTTAGTAATTCTTTAAGTCTGTGTTTTTCCATTACTTTTGTATATAGTCATCTATACAACAGCTGGATAAATTGTCTTAAGTGTAGGTACCAAACAATTTCTCTGGATTCAATTTTTTCTTAAAGTAACAGCCTATAATCATCCCACTGCAGGGAAAAAAGGCCTCCATCATTGAATTCAAGTTCCCACAGCAATGATGGGTGTACTGGCATAATCACCACTCTTGCCAAATGTGGGTTGGTGATCAAAAGCCGAGAAATGTTTGAAAATTCAAAATTTTTTGTTGCCCGACCCCGGATTCTAACCTGGGACCCCGAGATCTTGGCCCCGTACCTCAACCACTAGACCAACGGGGCGTTGTTTTTTCAAATTCTTTCTTATCCAACTGTATTTACTTTTTAAGAATAGTCTTGCTCTTATGTTTTGGTATAACTTTTTAGACTATAAGTCCAAAAAAAAATACAGGGTACTCCAGTTCAGACACAAAGGTTACTTTTGAACACTCTGTATTTTTAGATTTAAGTTAACTTCTCGACTGAAGGTTTAAATAAATAAATTTCAAATCAGTCTGTGGAATTTTAAAATAACTCCTAGGTATTTGCAATTTTAATTGGGAACAATGCACTTTTCTCAAAGTTCATAACTTAAGATATGTAAGAGTTTGCATGCAACAATAATGTTGTCTTTGCAATTGTTTGTTTCCTTCAAATCGTTGAGAAGGTAAATACGATGTTATCTATAAATATATTATATTTAACATTACATTGGAAATCCCGGTTCAGTAATAAGTTTCTTTCAAATCTTTTGATGCCATATAACAGACATAAGTTTTGTAAGCAGTTATAATATTCTCAAAATCAAAATCTCTGTACCTATAATTATTTATAAAAAGTTTTTTCAAGTTCGAAATAAAACTGTAAGTACCATTGGGTTTTGCAACCAAGAATACAGCAAAGTTGTTGAGAAATTATTCTGTACATACAGTATGGGCACACAGATTATGCTCCCTGAATTTTAAGTTACTTTATCTCATAGGCAATTATATTTTTCTCTATGAAAGGCAATTGCTGTGGTTCTAGGAAATCGGAGGGTGGAATGGTGCTGAAAAGGATTTCATATTCCCCATGATTCATCATCCTTTGTAATCTCAAGCCATTTATAAATAAAATATTTAAAGCTGTAAAAAGGAAGGAGTTTGTATTTTCCTAGATATTGGAGCGTACTTCTTTACAAAGACCTTATGTCATAATTTTCGCCCGTGTAGGGAAACTTCTGGTCTGATAGTCTATCCAATTTTTTCTTTTCTCAGAGCCAAAAAATAAACTTTTTTGTAAGAGGGTTGTCATCTCAAAGGAACAATTATTATTGTTCAGTACAAGGAAGCAAATTGCCTACCCGCAATGTGGTACCACTATGTGAAGAACCGGCATAAGCCCATGTACTATAAGGGTAAGCAACTGGCTTACAGCGTTAAGATTATGTTAGAAAAATTTTGCACTGAGTCGCAGTGTCTCGGTGGCTTAACGATACAGCGCCCGCCCCGCATGCTAGGAGATGCGGGTTCAAGTCCCGCCTGAGACATGATTTTACAAGTTTATGTACTGATAACATGAAGGCGTTCTAGTCCCATCGTACTAGCCTGCGCCCTTAATGTAAGCATGTCTCATAGGCCTTCTCTCGTTATATTCGCCCCGTATAGGGAAAGAATCCGGCCTGATAGGCTTTCCCATTTCTGCTTTTCCTACACCCTCTTTTTCCCGAGCCAGCAGAAGCTCTTCTGTAAGATGATTGTCATCTAAAAGGAACAATTTTCATTGTTCTGTACAAAGAAGCAAATTGTCTACAAAAATGTGGTAGCTCTCATGCTCATATAATATGAAGGCATCTAGTTCCAGCATACTAGCTCTTGCCCTTAATGTAAGCATGTCTATCTTCGAGTGATAGCACTTGCCTAATAGAAAAACTCTCACATTTAGCATGTCTAGCCATTGTTTGTGATTATTCAGAATATCTCGCACAAAATTAGAGCTTGTGGTTCTGTTCATCATACATGAAACTACCCAGACGTTTAAAGTTGTTATAGGGAAAAGTCATATTTGTTGAAATATGTTAGCCTCACCTATTGGTGTATGTGTCATCTTCTATGATAACACATTTAAGAGGGTGTGGTCAAAGATGTTTCCTCATATTGCTCTGAGAATCTTGAAGTTTCCTTTATTAGCTTCCATTTTTCGAATCTTCCTCTTGTTTCCTCGTTTCTTTTCCTTTCTTGATCTTCTTTCTTGAATTTAATTTTCTTCAAACACTTGGATTTTAATGGTGAGATTTTTAAACAAGTGAGTAAAACGGTTACGAAATGATAAACGTGCTCTCCGAAAAGAAATTACGAAAAGCAATCTTGTTTTTACCGTAACCTAACCGAAGGTTTATGCACTAGGAATAAATATTGAATCTGCAGAATGCATAGATATATCATTGCTTTCGTTGTAACGCTTTTAGCCCCAAGCGACAACCGGTTGTTGCGATAACAATTGATATTTAATTGTGTCTGGGAATATCCGAACGTCAAAGGTACAACGAAATGAAAACAGAAAAAATGGTGGAAGGTGATATTATAGGTTATGAATTTTTTCTGAAGATTCAACTCGAAACCATCCTAACTACAACATTGCTCTATATGTGAAAGTAAGAATAAATTGAATCATACCTGTGATTAATGTTATAAATCCCTTCTATTTGCATAATAAGCCTTGAACTTGATTAGGCTTCTTCTTGTCATTTTCCCAAAAATCACAATTCGACCTAAGTAAACACTTTGCACCTTGACTACCTTAATTCTAAAGCCTGATTATAAACTTTTATGGTATATTTCTTAAGAGTAATAGATATTTTACCCATCTTTTATAAAACGACGATGTGACCGCGCTCGCACAAAAACCGTAATGACATTTGATAGGTTGCCATAGAACACGTTCTGTTTCTCTTTTTTTTTTTTAGCTTTGAAAAAATTGTGGCTCTGCGCTAGTGCTTCGCCGTTACTACATGTAAAAATCCATCTCGGACAAGTATTAAGTATAATTGACTGATAGGTATTTGTCTCATACTTTGTTTTATAAGTAAGTACCATGCAGAGATTCACTTGATACAATCAATGTCACTTTTGCTGCTATCATTGCATTTGACCCATTCAGACCCGAGTTCACCAATTCTTAAACAGCCGGTAAACATAGATTGACGATTAATTTGACACAATTCCCATACAAAATATGTCAATTAATATTTTAAACGCTGTTTAAAACTTAAACGTCTGTTGGTGAACCCTACCCTAAGATCTTTAAAGCTTACTGGCATGGTAACTGCATCAATTAGTAGGAAACAACAAGTGACAAAAATGATTCTCACTAGAATCATTTGAAACTTACAATGAGCGCAAGGAAGATTTAGATTAGTATTCTGAGTGTAAAATGTAGGTACATTGCATAATATACTTGCGTTTCGCCCATGACTCTATCTACCCTTGTGTAAAAGGTACACGTGTAGCCTTGCCAGGCGTCCGGATAAAGCCGGACATAGGTAGGCTTTTTGATATCGTGTCCGGCCAAAATAAACGGTGTCCGGCTTGTCCGGCTTTTGTTAGGCTTTTTACATTGCGCAAACGAGCTGGCCCCCAATACTGCTAATTTACAATTGGCTCAATAGAATCGCAATTGTATATTTTGACACATTTTGTATGGTAGTAATGTCAAAATATACGATTGCGATGCCATTGCGCCATTTGTAAATTAGCAGAATTGGAGCCCTGTTATAACCCTGTATATAATACGGCCTGTACCTCTAGCATAAAACTATCGACTTCGAATAGTTTGCGTATCGAAAGCAAACGACACAAAGTTGGTACTTTGTTTTGTAGTTCTCGTTTTGCCGCGCAGGCGCTGTTTAAGTTTCATACTAAATATTTTGATGGCGATACGAACACGCAAACGATTCGAATTCGATAGTTTTTTTTGCTAGAGGTACCTACTGATTGCGAGCGTCAGCGCTTTACTTAATTCATTACTTTACCATATTATTTTTGCAAGCTGTCTTTTTAATGATTATTACAATTTACTTCCAACTTAGTTAGTTAGATTTTGGAACTCGCGGATAGCGTTCATATCTCGCTCCGGGCAAATCGAGAGGTAAGTAGTGTGTTAAAATTGTATTTGTGACTTTGGTCGAATAAATTTCGTTGTGTGAAACTGCGTAGTTTTTTTTACTAAAAGACTTTCGTGGCCGGTCTCCTAATAGAGCAAGGAATATTGAACAAATTAATATTCTCAGTATATAAACTTGAAAAATGTTGTCTCAGGCGGGACTCGAACCCGCATCTCCTCGCATTTTTCAAGTTTATATACTGATATTATAAGTGCAATTAAGTTGCTAAAATATCAAATAAAGTAAATTAATATTCTTTACAAACGAGCACGTGCCGAGCCGACCGACTGTCGGTCACTCTCGCATTTTCAAAGATTTATAATAGCAATAAAAAAAGCATGATTTTACATACAATTTTTTCGTACCTATTAATACTGAGACACAAAATCCTCAATAATGTAGGGTGTTCGGCCTTTCTACCCGAATAACAGGCCAAACTGGCTGGTCTGTCCGACTATTAGGTTTGGTGACTTGGCTACCCTATACACGTGACATGGAGCGGGCAGAAACCTGTGCCCAAAAGTGGGGTGCAGATTAACTTGCGCATTTGCAGTGTTAGTAAGTATGTATGCATATTCATTTACATGAATAAGAATGAAGTAACTTTAGTACTACATGATTCAATAAGTCCACGAGAGCTATTGCCAACGTAGAGGTCTTCGGTACAAGTGCTACATGATTATTATTTTTAAATGCGACACGTCACAGTCCAAAATATCTAGACATTACGAGTCCCGCAACGAAAGCATATAATCTATTCTAATTACTTGCAAATTCTCACCTCAAACACCTTTGAAGTGACAATGCCACATATAATTTGAATGTATAATTTGAAACCATTACTAGTTGACTGACAGATTTGTAAACTTTTAGCTCAAACGAACGACTGATACTTTAGCCAAATTATTGTTTTGCATACCTACATAATAGACCAAGCACACTACAACTATAAATACTAAAAGTGTACCATTTCAAATGCACTTATAGCTGGGGAAGCTCTTTTGGCGCTGATTGTAAATGTAGTTTCTTATATTAGGGGTTAAAGTATGAAATTGCCGTTTTGTATGGATGAAATCGAGAAAATTCATTTTTCCATACTAACAATTTTTTAGTTTTTTTAAAAACGCGTAAACGGTTTTTGATGCAATTAAAGGTGAAACTTAGATGGTTATAAAGCTACACAATATAGTATTTAAATTTCTAAAAATCAAAGTATATAATATAAATATACTTAATTAAAGCAAGAAGGTCAGCTGACACATTGTAAGGGGTCTTTTCAACGACTTCCTTTGAAGTAATAGGCACTAGTATTGCATTTTTTTTTTAGTCTCAATTTACTTTATTTAGTTTTTGATACAATACAAAAAGAATTACGCAATAATATGACTATACTTAAGAGCTATAAACAAAATAAAAAGTGGGAAAATAATCGGCAATTTCATACTTTAACCCCTATTATTAAGGGGATTAGGTGAGCCCCTAATTGATTTAATTTTATTACTTCTTCTGTTTTCTTGAGTTTACGCAAACACTATACATTGAAATGAAAGATAAGTTTACGGATTTAAAACGCGTTTATTTTTGATTTAACCCGACGTTCGAACCCTTTACATCGTTCATGGTCACGGGCAGACTAAGGTGTTATTCGTCTTTTAAAGACGTCGGGTTAAATCGAAAATAAACGCGTTCTAAATCCGTAAACTTATCTTTCATTTCAATTTATTACTCATAAACAAAAGCTATTCTCAAAAAACTGGAATTATAGCAATTTAGCAAATTACCTCTAGTATTTATTGAATAACAGTAAAAAAAAATTTGGTTGTTTATACAGTCGAATTTGTCGCTAACGCCAAAAGCGGCCGTTTTTAGCAATAATGTAAAATATGAAAGAATGCCAGAATGAAAAGCAGTTAACAGTGCTTCAATAAATACTAGAGGTAATTTGCCAAATTGCTATAATTCCAGTTTTTTGAGAATAGCTTTTGTTTAGAAGTAATAAAATTAAATAAATTGTGGGCAGCACTTAGCTCACCTAATCCCCTTAAAGTAAACATATCTTTCATTTTTATGTACGGCCGGCCAAGGAAGTGGTCTGCCAGTTTGACGAGCTTTCATTTGCAAGTGAAATAGCGATAAGGTTGAACTCATGAAAGGGAGATGCACAGTCATAGTTATTACGTATTAGTGTTAGTAGCTGTCAAAATATTTATGCGTGGGAAAACAACCCTGTTGTTCTGTGACGCGTGAATGATTTCCAACCTTAGAGTGATGCACTGTTGACAGAATGGAGGGAATCCCTCCCAATTTAGGGGGTTTTTATAGTCATGAGGAAACAATTAGGGAGATAAGAAAACAGTAGACAATTTCGTTTTTTTTTCGTGTACACCACTTTATGGATTGATAAAATTATTTTGCTAATGATTTCCGCTTGTTAACACCGGCCTAGAAGATACCTTCACCACACTACCCGCACTAACACTGATTTGAGGAAGCACCTGCACCACACTACCCGCACTAACACTGATTGAGCAAGCACTATTTCATGCAGGAAAACCGCCCGCCCTCCCTCAAAAACGCATGCAGTACAGTTAATGCAATTATTAGTACCCAACACCGATACAATAAAAACCTCTAGGTTTTTGAGGGGAGGGCGTTCGGTTTTCCTGCATGAAATAGTGCTTGCTCAATCAGTGTTAGTGCGGGTAGTGTGGTGCAGGTGCTTCCTCAAATCAGTGTTAGTGCGGGTAGTGTGGTGAAGGTATCTTCTAGGCCGGTGTTAACAAGCGGAAATCATTAGCAAAATAATTTTATCAATCCATTAGTTAAGGATTTCCGCAAAGTAACGCCTGAGTCTATTAATTTTTTTGTACACCACTTTGCCGACCGCCAAGAAAGTGGTGTAAGTACCAGTTTTGACAAAATCTCATGTGTCCGTAAAATAGAGATATGGAATATGACGTTTCAGTATTAGTAGCTGCCAGAATATGTTTATTTGCGTGGGAAAATCAACCTCGTTCTGTTTAACCACTTTTTTTGCCGACCGTACGACTTTCAACCTTAGGATGATAAACGACTTTTTTTGCCGACCGTACGACTTTCGTATTTATAACATTAAGTAAGGGTCTACTTACTGGCAGGGTCAGCGTCGCCGACGGTGGCCTGTTTGAAGAGAGCGTACAGCTCCAGCAGGTCGGAGTCGCTGGGCAACGACTTCAGTTTCTTGACCTTGAGGGCGGCAGCATCGAATTGCTGGAACATACGATAAAAACTTTAATTTGGAGTTCAAATGTCTTAAATAAATTTTATTTTTAAATGATTGCGACTGGTGATAGTTATCTGGACTATATGCACTTTACTAATACCTAACCTAACCTAACAGTAAAACCAAAAACATTAGGAAAACATAAGAGTTCAAATGTCTACCTAGCAATGGATGTTGTTTTTAAATTATTGCGACTGATGATAGATATCTAGGCTTTGGACTAACCCCCGTATTTATAAAGAAGTAATTACTTATTTCTTAAGAAAGTCATAACTTAAAGTGTTCATACCTAGTGCTTAAGTAAAAGAAATTGGTCACCATTAATAGTCATATTATTTGGCTGAAAATGCTAACTTTTGGCAGTTATAACTTCTAGTAATTTCTTGATTAAGGCATACAAATTGTCTCTCAAGTAATTACTTCTAGTCAAGTAATTACTTTTACTTGTTTATAAATACGGGGGTTATTACCTGAGAAAAACATCAGGAAATCATTCAACGTACTACCTAGCAATTAATGCGGTTCTTTAAATGATTGCGACAATTGATAGATATCTGGACTGCATGCGCTTTTATTCTTATTTCCTAACAGTAAAATACCCAGTGAGTGTAAAGGTCCGGTGGTCTACCACGGAGGTTTTTAAATTGTGTCTGAAAAGGATGGGGGTACCTATATCAACCCGATTCTTAAGGCACGTAAACCTGTCTCTGTTTCTAACTTAAAATTGAAGTTGTAAAAATAAGTAGTCATGTTAGAGGCCTTGAAAGATATTCTGATGTACGACTACCTATACCACAAGAAGAAAAATAGACCATGGGGTCATCTGATTAACAAAAAATCCTTGGATTATAGGTACATAGTGCTACAAAGAAACTTAAATGTTCTTACCTACAATAATAATTTTACAGAGACAAAACAAATAAGGCACTTATTCAAGGTAGGCAAGGCACTTTCTATGGCTTTTACTAATTGACAAGTGAGTAAATATTATCTTTTGTACTGCGTATAAATAAAATAAGCAAAGCACATTCAGCCACTAGCTAGGCTAGGTATCTATGATTAAGTATAAGTAATTACATTTTACGTCATTTTAATAATTCTTAAAGAACCTTTAACAATTAGAATTCAATTAACAGTAATTATCTGGGGCCTAACTCTGAAACGTTGCCCGTGTAATTAGCTCTCTTTCTCACTCATACCTACCAATATTCCGTAGTGAGTGTGAGATAGATATTGCACTGGGCAAGTACAGTGTACAGTGGCCTGCACATCTGACTGCATTTTTGTTGCAAAATCACACCTATTTCAACAATGTAAGATGCTTTAGTGATTAGCCTGATGCGGCCTGAAGGACCTTGATGACCTTAAATGACTTAAAACAGGTACAGTCTACCAGCGACCACGAATTCTTTGCTTACAGGGTACTAAACTACGATACGATAAACCAAGATATAGGTAATGCAAAACCCTAACAAACGTGAGTCAAATATATCATTAAAATTCATGTCTAAGTACGTAGGTATTAGCAAACCAAATATACATGTTTCCTATTACCATCAGTAAAAAACCTTTAGTAAAAACCAGCTTCTCGTAGAGCTATTTTTTTTAACACTTGATTTGCGTACGTTTAACCTTCGCGGTGCCATCATATTTCATATAATGCTTATGAACAGGCATGACGCAAAAGAAGCCCCAAGCCCACTGTCTGCGTAAAAATACATAATTGCTTTAATAAGTGAGCGAAGGTCAACAGATTTTATGTTAGTCATAAAAAATGTTAGCTTCTAACGTACAAAGTCTATATTTGAGCAATTTATTATAAAAAAATCCATACTATAAATGCTAGTATGTGTGTCTGTTACCTCTTCATTCCTAAACCGCTGAACCGATTGAGATTAAATTTGGTATAAAGATAATGTGATTCCTGAGAAAGGACATAGGATATATTGTATCCAAGAAATGAGACTTTAAGGTAGAGAAGAAGAGGGTAGAAATCTGTATGGCAAACCGATAACTGCGAATCGATTTAGATTAAATATGGTGTGAGTAAACCATCTAACTACCAAATTTATTCTTAGTTGTGGGGAAGAATATTAAAGAATAGTTTTTATAAGTACCCGAAATCATAATAGTGTTAAATAGGCGATGGAAAAATTGTAAACGAAATGAATAAAAATGAACTCTAAAGCTCTTATCATTTAACTTTTCGTTTGCAAATAATATAAAGAATGATTTATGTATTCTTGAACGATAAGGCGGTGAGGAGCAGGGTAGAAGTTTGTATGGGGAATATAAATATGAAGTCATTGGTATGAAAATAACATTTACAATTCAATGATTTTATATCTTACTAATTCTATAAAATAAATGTGAAAGTTTTCATGCTTGTTTGTTATTCAATCATGTCAAAATGGCTGAACCACCCAGGATAACAGTTAACACAGAAATAGTCTGTAAAGAAATGTGTGCGGAAAAAGTACGGTTTGCGTAGGATAAGGTCAAAGACCAGGCGCAAGTTGCGGATAACAGCAAGTATTGTATGAAATCTTTAAATTACATCATTAGGAAGTCTGTGCCGGTAGTTCAAAAACGCTAATATAAAAATGCTAAACTAAATACATAATTAAGGACGTTCACAGCGATTCTGGGTAGGGTATAATGGAGTACCTAAATTTTAAAAAACTTAGTTATTGAAGTAGTGCTGGGATCTGTATTTTATTAAGTTAGACGTAGTAGGCAGGGTATGCAGTGCTTATTGACATGAGTATGGTGTGCACACCACTGACACAAAATGGTCCTCACCAAACGAGCACCCCGTGATCACTTGGCTGCTCTTATACCTCACCGCAGGGCAAAGGCATGCATCATTGAATTCAAGTTACCAAAGCAATGATGGGTACAGGCATACCTAATCACCACGCTTACCAAAAGCCAAACAATATTCACAAACCAAGCAATGTTCGAAAATTCGATACTTTTTGTTGCCAAATCTGGAGATCGAACCCCAAAACCTTGGCCCAGTATTTAAACCGCTAGACCAACGGGGTGTAATTACTAATTATATTGTTAATTCGCGATTAACTGTGATGTCAATAAGAATTGATGTTCTAAGTATCATAATTCCATGAGATAAGACGCTACAGATAAGCAGTTTAATTAATGTCCAGTATTTACGATAACTATTAGATACCTAAATACATACTATTTAAAATCACAAAAATTAAAAAGTTCTAATCTTCGAATTCTTGCAATAAACAAATTAATAAAAAAAATACAATGAATATCTTAAATTTGTCCACCCTTCTTTACAACACCATTTGTACATCAACCTAAAAAGCGGAATGATGCTAATAATTTAAATCCATAAATATTAAAGCAAACAGAGAAATATTAAATAGCATTGAATTCAGAATGATAAAACAACTTTATCAAACCATTTAAAGTTCGGTTTCCCAAAGAACTGAAGACAGAGTACAAAATAATTAAAAAAATGATCATGAGAAAAAAAGCAAAGTGATAGACCAATACAGAAATACAGTCTCCTGTTTTAACTGTTTTTCCTGTTCAAACCCCAAGCGACAACCGGTTGTCTCGATAACAATTGATTTTAATTGTGTCTGGAAGATCCGATCGTCAAAGAGTTAATAATTCATAATTAAAAAGGCATCACTCTAAAATTTATAGCCAGACTTAACAGGAATCCCGCTTTACATTGAATAGAAAAGTGATAAAACACTTGGAGATCAACAAAAAATTCAAGTAAATTGTGTTTGAGGTTACTAATTTAATTATGACTCTAAAAATGTAAAACAAACCTGCCATTTCGTGAATTTAGTGAATCATAATAATTAGCAACTTTTATTAGTCTGATGAGGATGACTCATTACGAACAGACTGAATTCATAAGTCATTTGTGTAGAATAGATATCAATTAAAATACTCAGCAGATAACTTATTTTATATTGTTGAAAATAAATATGCAATGGAGATTACCAATATGAATAGTAAGAAATGTGAAATCTGATTCATTTTTACAGTGACAACATTGGACCAATGTCAAGTAAAAGATTATTCGCGAACAACAAAAACTTTTGAGTTTCTGACTTCATGGTACAAGTTCATACCATAACAAATATTATAAGAAATGAAATACAGACTGCCTTTAATTTTGAAGTAAAAGTAACAACACAACAATTCCATTGACTTTTTAACAATTGAACAAACAAGAACAAATTATATAAAAATAAAACGACTTACCTCTTGGAGAGACATGTTTTTGGGTGCTGGTAAAGTAGGGGTACCTTAAAGTACAAAGAATAACTTTACACAATTTATTGAAAACACAAAGTACCTACTCGTTGAGTCATGGTCGGCATCCAGCAAATATTGGTGAATAATAACCTACAAATAAGTACCGACAATTTTTCTTGAACGACAAATGTAAATAAATTGTATGTATGTTTCGTTATCATACAATAAATAAGTAAAAATTAAATTTGAAAGTAAATTTATAAACACATCACAAACTTACTGAAGGAAATGTACACGACTGGCCGACCCGGTAACCCGTTAGGAACTAGTTAGTTTACTCGACTCGTTACACGTACGTACGTACAAGAGAAAAAAAAGATTATTCAGCAACGGTTTTTTATCGCTGCGTTTATACGTAATACTTAGAAAAAGATAAAACATTAAATAGTACACTACACTACATTTTTATTAATTTTAATTGTAGTTTATAAGTGACGTTGACACGTTGACAGATCAAACACATGATCGTCTAGGATCGATTAAATAAATAGATTTATGAAATTTGGTCACTATCTAAACGGAACACAGATCATTATTGATACATCACAGATGATGTGACATTAGGAGCAATTTATGAAGCATGTTCTAAAACTGTTCTGTCGTAAAATTTTATTATCACCCAGACTTTATTCCATACCTTCCTTGTCATCTAGTCTTATCATCTACCGACGAAAAAAAGAGAAGTACTAAGATCTCGGGGTCCCAGGTTCGAATCCCGGGTCGGCCAACAAAAATGTTTCGAATTTTCGAACGTTGCTCGGGTTTGTGATTATCAACCCGCATTTGGCAAGCGTGGTGATTATGCCAGTATACCATCATTGCTGTGGTAACTTGAATTCAATGATGGAGGCCTTTTCCCTGCAGTGGGATGATTACCTATAGGCTGTTACTTTTTTAAGTTTTTAAAAAGAAACGTTTATTTAGGTTTTTGCGAGCGTAGCCCTCTTCTTATCACCATCATATCACGAATTTTAATTTCAATGAAAGTACAATATAATTTTTTGTGTCTTCTTTCTCATTTTAAAACGAATTCAAGTCATCCTTAAAATTTTTGCTATAAATAATTAAAATACATAATTACAGCTTCCTAGTCTCTAAACTAAACGCAGACGGAAAAGACAAATCTTCAGGGGTTCCTTGTTTATTATGGAACCAATTAAAAAGGGTTTCTAAAATAACACAATCCTATCGACTTTTAGGGATGGCATCGCTTTTTAGGGTTCGAGGCATCAGGTGACTGACGGAGTAGCGTCGGAAGAAGACGGGCAAAAGCGTCCTCCCTCCACGCCTGCCAAGCGTGGCAAAGGCAAAAAGAGACCTAATGTCTTGCTGAGGACTAATTAAATTAAATTAAATTATATGCATTTTATTTCAACTAAATTACATCCATACTTGTTAGTAGGAACACTGCCTTAAAATAGTAATTATATTATAAGTATTACTAGCTGTTCCCTGCCACACTTCGCTGTGCTGTGGCACATTGTGATTGAATGGTTTTTGTTTTTATTGCTTTTTATGTCGCGGTCGCGGATTATAATAAGTAAGGATTATTGTAATACCGCATTTAATACCCCAGAGTGCAATCTTAGATTAAAACAAGATTTTACTATGACCTTAGTTAGATCAGATAGTAATGGTTTAATTGCACGGACTCATTATCAAGTTACTTCACCCGAGGTTGATTGGTTCCTGATTTAAATTGATCAAAGCAAGCAAATTGAGGTCCCTTAAAAGAATCAGAATTATACTGTCGTTTGCTACCCTAAAACAATGCTCATACATAGCTCTCCCTTACACCCTGTAGGTACTATGAAGGTCTTTTCTCTCTATATTTAAGTTTATTAAAACCCAGATACTTTAAGTACCCTACCCAAAAATGCTGTGCACGGCCATAAAAACAGTAGGTATGTGTCACATCAGACTACAATTTTTTCTTGCAATATCGCCCCTATTCCAACGAGATAAGATACCCCAGTGTTTACCCAGTGATGTCGTGTGTACCTACTAAAGTGACAATGGAACTCCTTGACCTCTCCGCTGGCTCAAGGGAAGTTGAGTAAGCAGACACAACACTGTCAATTGTTTTTTGCATCAATTTTAAAAAGCGATACTTCACTTTTTAGTACATTTTAAACTGAAAATTTCGAAGCATCAATCAGCCTAAATCGGTTCATACAGTCCTCACCAAAACCAGTGTGGCAATCACAATTTGCTAAGTTGAAGACGCTGTAATGGCCGTGTCTTCTGGGAGTCCTCATCAAGTCGCCTCTAACACAAGACACCCTTAAGACGAAAAGGTGGCATAATTGCCTACCCTTCATAATCTACTAGCGTTTCTTCCGCGGCTCTGCCCGCGTGAATCACACGTTATATCGCGCAGGCGAATCCTGTGCCCAGCAGTAAGATAAAAAGTATCTTATGTCCTTCCCAATAAATTTGAAAATATATTTACAAAGTGTCATGGTGATCAATTGTGTAGTTTTCTCCATAAAAGGGTAATAAACATACTCTCATTCTCATACCTATATTGGCAGCTTCGATCAACAATTGATCGAAGATTAGAGGGAATGAACTTAAACTAAAATTGAAATGATACCTACTAAATATTCAGTTAAAAAATTTATTTTAATGTGAGAGATTAATTATAAAAACACTTATTATCTATACTTTCCATTAAAAGTACCAACATCTGATTTCAAAGTCGCACCATCGATAGTTGAAGCAGAATAAAGAGGGAAGCACGTCTGTACCAAGTTAGAACAGAAGTTACTGATAATTTTGTCGTTGTCAAACAAATTAGATTAACTAGTCAACGACTTCCGCAAAAATGATCGTAAAATACAGGTGATTTACAGGACCGCTCGACTGCTTCAACAGAAAAGCGCAGCTTTGAAATCAAAGTAAGTAAATAAATAAGGTTAGGTTGGTACATTATAACTCGCAAAAAATTAGGCGTATTTGGACTGCCACTGTTTGGCCAGTTCGATGTACTGCTTCTTGGCATCATCCTGAGAGATGCCTTTGCGTCCCTTCCATGCGCTGTACTTTGCCTTCTCTACAAGACCGGAGGGCTCAGCTGTAAAAAATAAAATAAAATTTTAGTATAATAGAGCGCTGGCTGCTTCATTAATAACCAGGACCGGGAGTCATGACTTTCAAGAGTTCTAAAGCCTATGGAAAAAAATATCTAGGTAAAACGACGTTTTTCTAAATACAAGTACCTACATAATAAACGCCTCGTTCGTCTAGTGACGTAAGTATCGTACCAGATCACTGGGTCCCGCGATCGACCCCGAGTCGGGCAACAAAAGTTTCGAATTTTTTAACATGACTCAGGTTTGTGATTACAAACCCACATTTGACAAGCGTGGTGATGATGCCTGTACCCGTCTTTGCTGCGGTAACTTAAATTGTCTTCAATCATTGTTATGACCCCACTTGTTATGACTGCAGAAGGGCGGTCACGCACGACCCTCAGCACTGAGGAAAACGACGCAAGGAGGAGGTGTTATGACTGTATTTTTTTTCAAAGTACTTCAATATATTATATTTTTTTAACAAAAGGAAGTCTATTTAAAGGTACCCGAAGTATGATGAGGAATCGATTGATACCTTCACCAAAATTGGCTTGTTAGTTTAGCCGCACACTTCCATCATACTTAAATACCCACATGCGAGTACATAGACTGTTAAAATCATAACCCTTCCGATTGGCTTGGCTTTACCGATATATTTTTTAATTCTTCTACTCAGACCCATCACGTTCATTGTTTATTTTATAAGGAGACCTTACCAATGTTCACATCACCAACGGTGGCTTGCTTGTACAAGGAGTACAGAGCAAGGTTCTCGCTGTCAGAAGGCTTGGTCTTCCAGCTGGCGACGGATTTGGCGACTGCCTGGAATTCCTGTAATACAGAAATACAATTCCTTGAATAAAAGGAACTGTCTTAGGTGGGACTTGAACCCACAACTTTCCGCTTATCGGTCGACTGCTCTAACCAATTGAGCTACGCAAGGCATTGTTTGTGTCACAGAAGATGGAAAAAGGTTAAAAATGCCATGTAGTCGGGGCAGGCGCGCCATAGAGGTTATGAACTTATGAGCGAATGCTTATACTTCTGCCCAAAAGTGAGCGCTGTGATTGGTTTCTTTTGACGTCGCGCGACCCTATTGGTCGTGCAATAATAAATGTATTGAATGTGGGTTGTGTTTCTTAAAATGTTCTAGTTGAATAGAGCGTGTAAATTGATAGATCTCTCTTTAAAACCACGTTATCGGCTGCTTCTTCTGTATTCCACCATATTATTATGAGTATTTTTGTATGGCAGCACTCGAAAACAATAGGTTTCCGTTTTTAACTGTTGTAACTAAATTATAAAAGACTAGCTGTTGTCTGCGATTTCTTTCGCGTAGAGACTATCCCACTATCCTATCTCACAGTAACCATACTTTTTTAGGGCTAATAAGTAGGTGGCCTATGTGTTACTCCAGCCTGTATTCTACAAATTGATATGAATTTCATCTTGAATCATTAAACCGTTTCGGCGTGATTGAGTATCAAACATAATACATCCAAACTTTCATATTTATAATATCAGTAAGAAGTATGATTTGAGAATACAAACAATAGACTTACATCTGCCATTTTGTTTTAGTTGAATGAGATCTGTAACAAGAAAAAAAAACATATAATATGAACTAGGTAACAATACTTACGGCCGGTCCTAATAACCCATCTATCTTCAGTTTTGACATATCGGAGATAGAAAACAACTTCTGTCTTTGCTTCTCTGGACGGTGAAATCAGAGACAGAAGATGTTTTCTATCTCCGATATGCCAAAACTGAAGTAGATAGATTATTGGGACCGGCCGTTAGACAACAACCAACGGCAAGCTTAATTATCATCAGCCACATCTGTGGGACGGGGGACCATCAGCATTAAGGTTGATTCCTAGTGCATCTGTATTCCTGATTTATAGAAATTTAAATAATATAATATCATCATCATCATCATCATATGAGCCGAACGACGCCCAGCGAGGATGAGGATAGGCCTCCCAGCGGCTTCCCGCGACCTTGACCAGATCGTCGGTCCACCTTGTATCGTCGGTCCGCTGACCACGGATAATATAATATAGGTACTGAAAGTAAAATATCCTTCTCGGTTTATGTCTATTAAGTGCTATCTTCTGACACGATAAGATATGCAATGTTGTATATATAACACAGCACAAAGTTGCCAGCCATGAATCATCAAATCAACTCCGTCTGACTCCATTTCAAATTCGCTATCGGCCCCTACTCAGATGGTCCCAAATCGTAATGATCGCATCCTCTACCGCGTCGCACGCGCATTCCGCGGGGTCGGCGACCGGCGCAAGCGCAACTAAAGTAGGTAGGCAATAGCTTTCCAACGCGCGCTGCAAGCATACTATCCAATTACAGGACAGTGCCCCAAGCGGTTGCCATGATTCGGTTTATATGGAAATAAAGTAGGTTTGATTATTGAACCTGCTTTCTAAAAAGCTCAGTCAGTCAGTTGGTAGGCAAATGCAGTTTTTGCACTCTACATAATGTACATTTCTGAACACAAACCTCAACTTAAAGTACCTACTTAGCGAAAAGAACTGCTCTGTAACCTGTAACTGTTAAACTGTGTAACTGTGTAACTGTTAAACAAACAGTTGTTGACTTTACTTGATGCCTGTCCTAATACCGGCAGGACAAAAAGGGCATTATTAAGTGATTTTTCAAAAAAAAATTACGGATTTAACTTGCGTTCTTTGGGGTTTTACTTGTTAGTAGCTTCTTGCAGACAATTAATTAATTGTAATTCCCATGTAATTGTAATGTAACCTTGATTCTCAATTCAGTCCAAATTGGTAGGAGGTACCTACTTAAGTACCTAACTACCTACCTACCTGATTTTTCTTGTGTACTTTCCAACATAAGGCGGTACCTACCTACTTCTTCAATCAATAAACAAACAAAACATGTCCCTAACGATGAATCAATATTATATGTTACTCGATGTTTTGGTCGCCAACAATTCCATACATACTTTAGCGTGTAGGACATTAAGGTCAATGTGTCGGAACCTGTCGAAATCGAAATATTATCGAACAAATGGCCGTGACCTTCCGCTGTCATGACTAGCAGACTTAACCTCAGTCGCGGCATTATGTAATAGTGACTTAGACGAATAAATTATTTGAAATTCATTAGTATACGAATTGCTAGGAATAGATTAGGAATAGGGTGAAAACTTACTAACTATCGCAGAGGTTCAGATAACTTAAAGTAACAGCCTATCTATGATCATCCCACTGCAGCGCAAAGGCCTCTTAGGCCTCCATCATTTAATTTAAGTTAGGTAGGTACCTACCTCAGCAATGACTGGTACAAGCAAAATCAACACGCTTGCCAAATGCTGGCTGGTAATCACAAACCCGAGCAATGTTCGATACTTCTAATCTTCGAATAACCTGGGGATCGAACCAAAGACCCCGTGATCTTGGCTCGGTACTTAAACTATTAGACCTATGAGGCTTAGTATTACTGGTATTACCAAATTGATATCTAAATGAGTCCCTCGTAGAGTCGATCTACTGCTACTAACTTAAACTTTCATAATCACTGTTTTAAGAAGTTAGTTTTTACAGGGCCACTACCATGTTCTTTATGTGTTTTCCGAAACAACAAGTACATACTATTTCAGTTCAGTTGTACTAGTTTACAACTATGTAAGTTCATTTGAAGAAAGGGGTGGGTATAGCGTTCGGGAAGTTACGAAAAATCTTCGCGTTAAAATGACCTCAATATAAGACAAAAGTCTTTGACCAGTACGTGTTGCCAGTGATGACTTATGGAACTGAAACGTGGTCGCTTAATATGGGTCTCATAAGAAGGCTCAAGGTCGCAGTGGGGCAATGGAGAGAGCAATGCTTGCTTGGTATTTCCATGCGTGATTGAATCAACAATGAGGAAAGATGAAGAGAACTAAGATAACCGACATATCGCTTGAAGTAAATATTGCGGCAGTAGGTGGGACACATAGTTAGAAGAACTGATGGCCGTTGGGGCGGAAACATTTTGGTTTTTTTTTGGGTCGGAAGACAACCAGTTAGACCGACGATCTGGTGAAGGAAGCCTGTGGATGGGGGTGGCGTGGGACCGACCGTTGTGGAGATCCTTAGGGGAGGGACCCTAGAGATCCCATGGGTTAGGCACCAGACTAGTTAGACGGACAATCTGGTGAAGGTCGCAGGAAGCCGCTGGATGGGGGTGGCGTGGAACGGAGATCCTTAGGGGAGGGAGGCTAGAGGTCCCGTGGGTAGGCAACCGACCAGTTAGACCGACGATCTGGTGAAGGCCACAGGAAGCTACTGGATGGGGGTGGAGTGGGACCGATCGTTGTGGAGGTCCTTAGGGGTGGCCTATGCCCAGCCATGGGCGTTGTTTGGCAAAGATGACGATGACAATGCCCATTAAGGGGGCGTCCATAAATTACGTGAGGTGTTTTTTTTGAATTTTCTGTATTTTTTTTTGTTTCAATCAGAAAAAAGTTGCATGATATTTGCCGAGACCCCCCCTCTCTCCAACGTAAGATTATATGAGATTTGACTCGACTTCTTTCCCCCCTTAGGACCTCACGCATTTATGTACGCCCCCTTACGATTTAATTTTGGACGAGGCCAGTGATCGGGCAAAATCTTTTAGGTGACTCCTACCATCTTTCCCTATGCTCCTACGTTTAGGTAAATAACAGTTAAAATAATTTGTCATTGACATTGTTGGAAGTGGCAATCTTTGATGATAACAAATTAAACATGGTATTATACCTTCAAACTCGTACCTACCTACTCGGTAATCGGTACCTACGCTACGATGCAATAAATCAAACCGATATGCTTCGATAAAAAACAACACAAACTATAATTTTTGATACAAAGTTATTTTTTTCCAGAAATATTAACACCGGACTCTATTACTAAAGAGAATCTACAATTAATTACTAAGAATCTTTTGATTGTTGATCCTGTGGAGCTATCCAACTAACACTCTATAAAAAACTATCCCACACATTATGTAAACATTCATGATCATAATCACCATATTACAATTGCAATCACCATTCAATTAAAGCACGAATAAGAGAGACGGAAAAATATTATGTGACAAATCTGTGTTTCAGCAAATTAAATTTTATTGTTGTTAGTCATAATATGAACTAAAAACATAATTAATAAACACGAGTGAAAACCGTAATCATAATCTTCCATTGCAGATTAAATTTTATTACATTGACAAATGAAAGATATCCTAGCCCCAAGTAAACCTTGCTCTAAATTTCGTTAACCAGTTGGTAGATCCTCCGGTGTCAGACTGAACTATGCAAGCATAATAACTTCACATCATTGCCATAAGTAAAAGAAACACCACGAAACAGTAAAAATGGAATTAATATAACTAGAATTACTTAACCGTTACATACTCGTATTTGACAGTTGAAAAGTTCAATAGAACATTGTTACTTGACTTACTTGTCGTCATGAAGAAGTATTTATAGTTACCACATAGCCATTTGTAAGATAGACTTGGAATAATGATGTAAAAAAGCAATTACGTCGTTCCAACCGCATTCTAATCTTTACAGAAAGTTTATAGCGGCAAACATGCACTTTTGTATTACTACTTATAATATCACGTGGTAGCCATATTTGTGTTCCAGTCCGTATTCAAAATAATTGACATGTTAGAAAAATATAATTGCATGTTAGAACATATTTGGCCATAAACATATATTTAAAGAAATGCAAGCGCTCTCTGTGAGGTCTTCTAAAAACAAATGCGTAATATGAGCCTGAAACGTCCATATATGCACCAAATTAGTTATTAAATTAGTTACACTAACACAAACTTACCGGAACTGAAAGATAGAGATCGGTAGAGCACAGGTGTGATACTAAATGCTATCGAGCGCGGTCTCAAGTTAAATTTCTGAAGGCACAGAGGGATTTTCAGGTATTTCTCTAGGGTTGTCACCTTGTATGACATTTACATCAAATAGGTATTGTTGTTACACAAAATACTATTATCAAAAGTGAATTGTTTCTGTTATCAATTATTGTTGCTAAACAAGATGAACTTAAAACGTAATAAAATTATCGACATTATCCACCTATATCAGTCTATTGTGGGACATATAAACCTTTCCGCTAATTTTTAATTGAAATTATGCACTAATTGCAACGCTTGGCAGGCAGGTTGATGATCGCATTTTTGGTAATGAAGGAGAAACTGCTGACACTCTTGTTCTGGCTAGACTGCTTTAGTCAGTTAATTGTGTTTCACTTAGACATAAAGCCAAGATGTTATATTTATATGTATAATATAAAAATGATAAGGTGTGTGACATCGTATACATTATTTGTAGATAAAAGTAGTGTTTACTTACATATCCCGGTCAAATATTGATAAATGCCACCGCAACCAAATTAAATACAATATCGTCCCGTGGTGCTGGTACACACGGCGTCACATCAGACTATACATGTTGACCTTGAGACCCCCTTATGCCCTACGTAATAAAAGCTGTTATCACAGTTCAACTGTTTAACTTGATGTGCTGTCGAGTGTACATTAAATAAATAGCATCACCCCTTTTCTTCATATGGGTGTCGTAAGATGCGAGTAAAGGAGTATTGCAATGCAAGTAAAAGACGATCGGCATTGTCTTTTCTCCACCAAACCAAACTGCAATCCCGCCCGCCTAGCAAGGTGGTTATGGCTGTCTCCTTTTGGAGTGTTGATGATGGTCGTCAGTATCATTACAAAACGGCAAAAGTTTTTACGATTGTGGCGCCATCTGCAATTCATTTTGCCTTCGCTGTCCCTTTTTAGTCGTATCTACAATGTTTAAGCTATACATATTAATGTATTGCCATCCCTAATGCCAATCTTCAAGTAAATAAACATGATATGGCATGCACTAAATTGAAAAGCTTATCGTCGTTGCTAATCTTATACTTTATGATAAAGATTTATGAATAATTTACAACACCTAGGTACTTATGTGTTTTTGTAAATTATTATAGTTTAAAAATTGCAGGGCAGCTATCCTAAGCATGACATATTTGAATATAATAGGGGTTAAAGTATGAAATTTCCGATTATTTTCCCACTTTTTATTTTGTTTATATCTCTTAAGTATAGTCATATTATTGCGTAATTCTTTTTGTATTGTATAAAAAACGAAATAAAGTAACTTTTCACTAAAAAAATATGCAATACTAGTGCCTATTACTTCAAAGGAAGTCGTTGAAAAGACCCCTTACAATGTGTCAGCTGTCCTTCTTGCTTCAATTAAGTATATTTGTATTATTTACTTTGATTTTCAGAAATTTAAATACTATAATGCGTAGCTTTATAACCATTTAACTTTCACCTTAAATTGCATCGAAAACGGTTCAGGCGTTTTTAAAAAAACTAAAAAATTGTTAGTATGGAAAAATGACTTTTCTCGATTTCGTCCATACAAAACGGCAATTTCATACTTTAACCCCTAATATTATCCTTTTAGTTTGTGTCGCCAATTGTTGTTTCATGGATTTCTTTTTTTTACAGACTAAACAAGACGTTTCTGAATTTAGCGAGCATGTAGGTACTATACTATGTTTATATATGTCTAATTGGGTTTCATAACTTTTTGTTTAACTTTTCAAGGACAGGTCAATATTTTTCTTTTTTTTTTAATTGACTATATCCCAGTTTCTATGTAAAAAGATTATATCCAAAAATATATCCAAAAAATCCAAAGGGTAGGGAACTATGAATGGGTTAGTACCACAGATCTGTGGTTAGTACAGAATAGTGAATTCCTCCGTTCCTTATCATCATCATCATCCTATATCACCGTGGCGAACACACCGATTTTCAAGGTGTCGCCTGCTCCAAGGTCCCGGGTTCGGTTCCCGGACGGGTTGATCTAGAAAAAAGTGTTTTTCTACATTTTCACGGGTCTGGGTGTTTGTGGTACCTTCTTTGTTTCTTATTTCCACAAAACAAGTGCTTTAAATTGTTACTTACTTTGATCAGAATAGATAATGTCATGTGTGATACTGTCCAAGTGTCCACGTTACATAAAAATTGGTACGGAGATAGTTTGAACCATGAAAAGGATGAGTGTGTTGTTGAAATCATTACTAAAAGAGGTTTAGAAGTGTCTATGGGAATTAATAAGTACTTCCTTAATTTGGTTTACATAACAGATATAGATTCCAAAAACAAAAAATTCACGCACAAGAATGTTGGCTCAGAAGCAGCGATTACACCACCGAACCAAACTAGTCGTCAAACTAGGCCAAAAGTAGGCTATGCTAACTAACTTATATTAAAACTTAGCTTACTTTATAAGCATAATAGTGTCTTAAAAACTCACAACAATAGACAACATTTGAATCGTTGCCAAGCAAGATCCCACTGACAATAATCCATCACGCAGTTCACGCATCATATTTTGTGCTTTTTTGATGCCAGTGTTGTCAACACTACTATTATAAAGAAAGATTTGTATTTTTGTGTGTGTGTATGTTTGTAATGAATAAACTCAAAAACTACTTTGCTGATATCAAAAAAAATTCACCATTGAAAAGCTACATTCTCCATGAGTGACATAGGCTATATTTTTATTGCTAGAAAAGATTAGGGCCGCTAGTATTAGATAAAAAGCCTGTCAATGCAGATTTCATACGATTAATATGGTAAATCTTGTTTCAATCAAAAAACATATCGAACCGGTAAAAGTCATGCTTCTAGTTCATCATCATCATCACAATCAACAGCCCATATAAGTCCACAGCTGGACACAGGTATCTCAAAAAACCGGCCAAGTGCGAGTCGGACTCGCGCACGAAGGGTTCCGTACCATTGACTAGGTAAAGAACAGTAGGCACATAAATGTAGTAAATGTAGTGCCTACCTGTTACCATTCATTGATATCGAGCAAAAATAGGCAAAATATGCCGTTTTTTGTATGGTTGCCACCTTTAAATATTTACTTTATAATTATTAAAGTAAAAATACTTTATTTGTGAATATTTAAAGTGCCTACCTGTTGCCATTATTGATATCGAGCAAAAAAATCGCGTTTGTTGTATGGGATATTATTTATTTTATTTTGTTTTTAGTATGTTGTCATTGCGGCAACAGAAACTTTCAACTGTGTAGCTATCGCGGCTCTTGAGATACAGCCTAGTGACAGACAGACGGACAGGCAGCGAAGTCTTGTAGTAATAGGGTACCGTTTTCACCCTTTAGGTACGGAACCCTAAAATAAGGAATTTGCCATAACCGACACGCATAGCTGGCGCATATCGCATTAACGTTATTGATGGAGAGAAGACGCTGCCGGCCGTTTTCTTCTAGTAATCCTTTAATCTTACGACACCCATAGGAAGAGAAGAGGTGGTGCTAGTATTTTATATGTTCTCAAGCCGCCCGAAGGCCTCCAACAGGCTTAACGACTGTTATCTCATGATAAAAGCCGGGACCGACGACTTAACGTGCCCTCCGAAGCACGGAAGCGCTCAAGGTATGATGCCACAAACGGTCACCCATCCAATTATTGACCGCTCCCATCGTTGCTTAACATTCGTGACAGAAGCTGATCACGAAGAAGCATTAATGTGCTATGAGCGCTTCCTATAATTCCTTGTAGGTATGTGGGTAATTCCAGAAACAATAGAAGTCAATTGTCACGGCTCGGATCCGACACTAAGCAGCCGACCGGTTAATGTTTTTTTTTTTAATCGCATCGAGTGACACATTTTTTTCGTTTAGCTTTCATTATCTAAAAATAGACAGTGTTTTAGCTCTAAAAATTACTTCCATACAAACCTACGTCGGCTTTTATTAAAAAAACATTTTATCTACGATCCTATATGGGTCACACACGATTTCAACAGTTTGCCATTTATTATCAGCATCACACCTTCGAAGTTGCGATTAAGTTTAAAAAAACATGTATTTGTTTGATATCTATAGGGAAAATTTTCAGGCGCACCTGTACTGACTTAGTCTTATTATGATAAGAAAGGTTATCTGGACTGCTTAGTACCACCCATACCTACTTGTAATTTGTTATCATGTTTTTATATTTGCACTTAAATGCACAAGATTAAAAGGATCCTATAAAGCTGACTTTTGATATATTTTAAAATAAGGATATATCGTTTTTATTCTGTGGTAAGGATTACATACCCACTTACTTACATGCAACCAAAGTGCACTTGCACAGTAAGGGTAAATTAAGTTAATCTCGAACACGGTATGGATAATTTTTACTTTTTTGTTCTGTTTTGTACTCACCTACTGTTTGATTCACATAATTATGACATACTCCCCAGGGGCGCCCCTTGTTTAACTGAAATCAATTGGACTAACTATCGATTAATCTAATGGTTGTTTATGCTATTGGTTGTTTCAACTAACTGGATTTCCTCGTCTCCGGCGCTGCACTTCCCGCTTGTACTTTTACAATCCGATTTCAGTTCCAGCAGTTAACTGCTCACGGGCCCACGGGCCCCCGCCTAGTTTAAGACGGCCCTGCTAAGGCCTTCATAATTAATTCATGGTTGTATATCCAAATTAAAAAAAGGTTTGCATTTAGGATTTCTTAGGATGGTAGAAAAACATCAAAATGCACATTTCGCGAACGAGCACAGAGAGGAATGTTGCAGTAATTGTGGTAGGTTTGGATGGTAAGGTAAGAAGACCTTCCATATCTACAGAATTGTCATAATCTGTCCACATTAATTCACGGCTGCTGAACATATTTTCATGTGGTTCGACAACATGAAGATAATAATTGCACCACGAATTCTATTCCTACAGGTGTCATGGCATGAGGAAACTAATGGAGTACCGCAGCAGCGTCTTCTAACCAGTGGCCAATCTGAGATTGCCAACTTATTGCAGTAGCCTTCTTTAGGAGAGGCCTGAGTCCAACAGTGGAATCATATACCTACTGCTGACGATGATAATGAGCTTAGAGCTGCTACTAGACGCCGATGGCTTGCCCTAGCTCAATGCCCTAACTATGATATCTATGACTTATAGTTCAGCTTAAATACCTTTAGTTGATAAAAATGTGTTGCCCGTACTAATCTTATCGACGCCTGTTATCATATGAAGTGAATGATGTTTTTGTGAAGCTTAAAGATATTATTTATAATGAAATTAAATAATTGATAACCTGAAAATATTGAGAACCTACAGACATCAAGATTCTTAAGCCGGGTATCCACTATGTTCGCGAACCTCTTGCGCTCCGCGCTCTTGCAATGGGGACTACCGTTTCTTTGCTCACCAGTTAGCGCCACTGTAGACTCAGGTCAGTCCCCTAATTCACGTAACCAAATCGTATCACAATCGTACTTGAACGACAGGTTTTTGACAGTTGTAGTATGGGCTGAATGTCAAAATCGTCCAATTCAATCACGATCGAACTGCGATTCGGTTACGCGAATTAGGCCCCTGGAGTTATAGCTGTCAAAGGCGATTGGCGCCGAAACAAAGTGTTATGTCTCGAATCTAATTAAGGTTATATTGTTTATAAATAACTATCTTGATATCAACAAACTAACTTCTGAAATAGTTGCTCTTGAGGCCGCCTATTTTTGCGCTTTTTCTTAATTCCGCTTTTAAAGCGTTCACATTAATCGCCAAATAATCCATATTTGCGATATTTTACGAAGGAGATCACTTTCCAGCAGGTAAATTAAAGAAATTATAATTTATGCAACAAATTCCGCTAAAACCAGTACAAAGTGAATGATATTGGACCTCACGCGAGACTAGCGCCTCTAGTGGCAAATTCACTAGCGATTCCATTGCTCCAATAGTGGATACGTTCACGCTCCTGGAGCGTTGGCCGCGATCAGCGCAATCGGTTGCGGTTTTTGGGCGAACACAAAGGGGAGCTCAGTCTGCTCGTTCGCAAGGGGACTGTGGAGCGTGCGTGTTTCTATGGAGATACGCGTACCGTCTCCACCAGAGCGGTTACGGGAACGCGGAGCGCAAGAGGTTCGCGAACGTAATGAATACCCAGCTTTATGGTAATAGATATTGCCCGCGACCATTATTCGTGCCATCGAATCTACAAGACGGGGAGGTATGCAAAAAATTGCAAGTTAAAAATCCTAAATGTTCGAAAATCAAAAATCTTGTTGCGCGACCTGGGGATCAAACCCGGGACCCACGATCTTGGCCCGGTACTTACACCACTAAAGCAACGGGGCGTTGTATGGTATGATCAGCACAAAAAATATCTTAATATTATTACTGAGTAGGTACGCTTTTGATAGGTCTATTTTTGAACTTGTTTTTAAGTGTCCTGGTAAATAAATATTTATTTATGATATTACATTTGTAATTATCATTTTATAATAATAAATTAAGGTTAATTTATCGCTGTCTGTTCATTTGTTTTCTAGGAATCTGGAGGAACATTGCCTAAGCAAACCGAACACGAGCTGTCAATAGCAGAATCAAATACATGATAGTTTTCTTAGAACTTCGAGAAGCTAATGTCTTACAAGTGCTAAGAAGGTTTGCTGCAGAATAACTTCATTTTAAAAATTACTTAAGTACTGAAATGTAGCTTATGGCTGAGCATAAAACTTGACCTCGGCTGGAACAATACTCAAGTTTTTATTTTTTCAAAATTAGTTGAAAATAAAAAAGAAATCTTGCCCGTCATCAAATGAATGTTTTCCATCTATAGATGCTGCTATCCGAAGTAAGTTAATCAATCTGATTGTGATGAAAGGTTTCTTGAATCCAGCAAAAAAAAAATATTCCAAAAATTAAATGTTCATAATATCCGTACTAATAGTTGGGACGTGTAAAAGCGCCTCGAGGCCTATGTGCAGAAATAAAACTAATTTAGTATCAAAAAATATTGAATTCAATTGAAAAGTGAACTGGTTAAGATCCGAACAGTTTTGTATCTGTAACGTCCAGTTCCGAACAGACCATCCTGATTATATCAATCAAACAAATCTTAATTAACAAATTTAAGTAATAATATTTTTTTGGTAAAACCTATATAAATTTTTAGCACCCTAGCATCCAATACGACCCTTCCTTTAAAAGCCCTTTGCATCAATATATTGTGAGCACGATTCCGCTTCAATAGAAGTTTTTGACATATCTACGCGACCACAGTGGAATAATGTGATGTTTGTTTACCTAAAGATTCAATCAAGTATGCATAGGTACCTACCTAATATTTGTTATGCCATTGGCACTCGGTAAGGTCAAATAATTATTCTTGAATACGACGTAATGTAGGTAATATGATAACGCTTATCTACATAGCTAATAATAATACCTTTAGGTGTCAATAATGATGATAAATTAATAGGTAATTGAACAGATTCTATGTAATACCATTCTTTCCCTATGGTAATACTCTTTTGAAATAGTGCCTATTATTTCTTACTATTATAATATATAAATAAACCTCTTTTATTTGATTAGTTGCTCATCAAACGATTGATTTTTTTATTCGTCGCCTTATAAACAAAGTTACTACTATTGTTACACCATCTACTATTATATTATATTTTACTAACTACTTATAATCCTTACTGGATAAGTGCAAAAGATTTTATGGGGAATCAAAAAACCGAAACTAGTAAGTGTGGAAAACTGATGAACAGGTAGGTATTTGGTTGGCATTTTTGTCTCGGTAGGCATACCTACTGTGCTATGTAATTTGATCATCTGGATCCGAGTCGGAAACGTGTTCAGTTAGACCTACGAAATCTAACAACGATCTCCTTATTCCTTCTGTGGGTTGTGGTGGGATGGGAACAGAGGGTACTTAAATCACAGTAGCAGGGGCTAAGGGGTCATTTATGGGTCTAGCATGACCATGTATTTTTTGAAAAGTCTGCCAGTTGACAAAAATAAGGTGACCAGTTCGGTGGTTTGCCTAATACCCAAGGGTCCTCAGATTGATTCTCGGTCGTCTCTGTTTTGTTCAAGACGAAGTAGACATAAACCTGTTTGGGCTCCAGATTGCCAGCTTGTCTGAAATGGATCAAAGCAAGAAAGAAAAGTGTGGTGTACGTGGTGTTCATATTGTGGCGGAGCCCAACATCCACCTAAGTGACAGGCTTGCTAAGGCAGCTGAGTATGCAAATAATGTGTTGCTTGTTGCCTCCTTCAATTGGTGTGGACTGTTTTGCAAATATGAAGCCTAGGCTTGGCACAGTCGAAACTAATTATTCATATTAAAATAGTATTAGACGAAAGAGACTGGATCTCACAACACAGGGAATCCTAGCGTGGGAACTAGTGACTTGTAACCTTTTGTAAACATGTTTTTGTGAAAATAAAAGATTTATCATTATCATATAAATTACAAGGGATCATTGGAAGAAGAGAGTTTTTTTTTCTTTAGTAGGTTTAACGGCTTCGGATACTTGTCCATACAGCCAATTCTTAAGTAATATTTTCTTTATTTTTGCATTAAAACGTTGATGTTAGACGTTTTAATGCTTCGATGGAGTTTTTGGAGACAGTCGAAAGATTGAAGGAATGTAGAGAAGTCCCCAAGAAAGAGGTGAACTGTTCGCGATCCCGCGCAAAATTCACGGCCCACTTTTCTTGGTTACGACCCATACACCATGTTATTTCACCGAACTATATATTGTTCACTCGCACGACACTTTTTTTTCGCAAAATAACACCACTTTTACGACCCAAAAATCACTATAAACAATAAAAATTCGATAAAATAAACGGACTCCAAACGTATCTCACGAACTCCCGCCAAAAACCTCCAAAAGAAGAGAGTGAACGATACATAGACAATACAAGCTACGCCACAAACAGACTACATTTACAAATTATTATCATAGACAACTTGTGATGCAATATTGCTTAGAAAATTCATAAGTTTAACTGTATGTAGGTACTTGATTGTACCTAAGTACAGCTTATTACTTTAGGTACTAAACCATTACAGCGATAACACCTAGTCCGCACTATCGTGATAGCTAGTAATGATATGAAACGATTGTCGTTCGGTATATTACGGGGTTTTTATTACATTAACACTATACATTTTTAGGATGGGATGAACAATATATTTTTTTATTACTTTTGATTAATTTAATTGAAAGTATAATCCAACAAACTGTCTATTTTACACTTTATTTTTAGATAAAAAACATACATAATATGTAAACCCCAAGTATTCGTAACATTATGATACCTTATGAATAATAAATAACAACAAACCCTTTTTTTAAAGTTATCTATTTTTTTATAATTATAGGGTTTTGGACTAAGAAATTTGCCACTTCTACCAGTACTTGATCTATACATTACTGGAAAGTTTCATAAAAGTTCGTTTAGCAGTTTTTGCGTTAAAGAGTAACAAACATCCATACATACAAACATTTTCGTTAATAATATTGAGTGATATAAAAAAAGATTAAAATAAAGTAAGGCTCTTTTCTATTCGATTCAGATTGTTATTCTCTCGTAAAACTTTCTTGGACACTGAAACGATTTAGGATAGGTTATGACCACATTAATAACGGTTTGGCTATATGGACTCGTCCAAGGATGTAAAACGTTAAAAAATAACCCTATTTCAAATATTTATTCGTTCCCAAAACCAGTTGACTGCATCTTATCCACGGGTATCATCATAGGGTCCGTAGGGGGCATCATGACTGTAGCAGCCAGGGCCGGATTAGGTTTCCCCGCTTTCAGTAGCAGTATCTTCACGAGGGCCCTTTGCCCCCCTTCCCCTGTCACTGTCCGGAAAAGGACATCAGGACTGACGTTTTCGTCGAAAACCTCCTCCACTTTTGTGGGGAACTTCAGCTTCCCGTTAGGAGGAAGCAGAGGTACCTTAAAACAGATAATACTTTTGAGTATATAATATACGATACACATTTTTACGAAAATTCCCATACTATTTTGCCCAATGTCACAATAAAGACAACCCCCCCCCTCTCCCTTAATGTGTGACGTAATATGTGGACGACCCCTAACAATAGAAAACTAATTTTCAATTCATAATTTTTCATTCAAAATGATTCGCGTCTCCTCCCCACTGCGATCGCAAACCCATCTTGCGAGTGTGGCGAATCAATCACAAATGGCGAAAGGCCGGTATCCAGCAGTTATATGGGATGTGATGACGATAAGAGCGAGAAAGGGTGCTTTTTTATTTTAGGCTGACCCCATACGACACATTTAATTAGTTAGTCCAAAACGTCTGACGCAGTCCAAAAGATTTTCACAAGAGTAATTCTAATCCATACTTTATATTTTTATCTTCTTAACATATATAAATTACGTGTCACGTTGCTTGTCCGCGATGGACTCCGAAACTACTCGTACCTACTTGACCGATTTGAATCAAATTTGCACACCGTATGCAGTTTGATCCAACTTGAAAGATAGGATAGCTTACATCACAATTTATAGTCGCAATATTATTTTATTGCAAATTTTCTGTGTAACATGTTAAGGTAAACGCCATATTTGATACCAATGACATTGTGTGACGTCTTGCGTCAAAATCCAATTATATTATTCTGAGGCGATACGAAGTTCGCATGGTCAGCTAGTAATATTACAAATGGGAAAGAGTGTGTGTCTGTTTGTTTGACATGATTTTTTAAATTTTCTAAAACGGAGCGACGATTGGTATGCGGACTATGTGACTAACAAAAAATGCGTGTATATTTTTTTTTATTTTAAGGAATAGAGGGTTGAAATTTTATTGTTACCCCGAATTTAACGCGAGCGAAGCCGCGGGCAAACGCTAGTGTAAAATACATATTTGCTAAGTCTTGAGTTGCAATAAAAAGTAACTATGAATAAATGTTCATACATACCTTTATATGTGGATTGGACACTTTATAGTTTGTTGTATGGACGTGGAACAGTATTGACAGGCCCATGACGGCCTTGTCAGGCGATGTGTTCTCGACAATCAGGGTCACGCAAAACACTGGGCCTAGGCCTTCTACCTGCAAGGGACAAACACATTTTATAATAGGCTATACGCCGTGCATTTCTGACCACCTGACAAATGAAGCCCACGTTATGTTACCATTATGTAGGTATAACATCTTGGCAGTGCAATTTTTTTAAGCTATTGCATAGCTTCTATCGCGGGCCTTGAGCGTGGAGACCGAATCCAGAAATTCCGTCACTAAAATAACCTAACCTAACACTCGGGGCGAGGCACGATCTAACAATTTTGAATTTCCGAAATTTAAAAGAATTTAGAAGAAAATAAGGATTTTGACAGTATGGTTGCCTATGGTAACCATATCTGCCAAAATAACAGAAAAATTTAATTACAAAAGTCAAAATTAGAAAATACATAAAATTATAAAATTTTTAGTTTTATAATTGCATAAGTTGATGAAAAATGCTATGCAATAGCTTTACCGCGGCAGTATCCAAGTGCCACACGTCTTTTTTTTATTAATTTATTAGTGTTATAAAAATGTAAAAATTTTAAACTAAGTATTTATTTTAAATCATGCTGTGACGCGCACAGACGTATTATTTTGCTTCGGCCGGGTCCTGGATGAACGAACCTTACAACCAAGTCGAACGAACGAACGAGTCCGTGTGCGTCACAGCGTGTTTCAAAATGAATACTTAGCTAAATCAATATTTTATATTTTCCTAAGTTTTTTTATGATAACAAATATTTGAACCACGTTCCAAATTTCAATATATCAATCTATGAGACAAAAAACAAATGACGTATTTTTCCTTTTGGCCCAGTACAAAAATGTCAAGATAAAGCACTTAGAAAATGGCCGACAAAAATCTAAAATTTTTGATACGGCCGCCTAGCAACACTTTTTTTACGAGTTGCGCAATTCATTACGATACTATTAATAAGTTTTTGATTTTCCCTTTATACTTTAACAGGATCTGATCTAGGACCGTAAAAATTGAAAACTAAATCGCGAATAATATTTTCGGGTGACAACTTGATTAACATTTTTTATTTCATAAATAGGCTCTAAATACGACACTGAACGCCTATAAAAAATTTGGAAAGTGACTAAAATTTCATCCTGTATAGCGCTTTGTACTGTGGGAAGCGGGAAGGCGGTTAGGTGAGATTTAAACCGAAATCTTATTCAAGGAACTGCATTACAATAGCTACATAGTTGCTTCAAAAGAGTTTTATCGGTGCCGATGAGAAAAAGCTTCACAGTCTAGCCCATCGACGCAAAGTAGCTTGCCTGTCGGTATTTTACAGGCTGTACTTCGGTGAGTGTGCTTCTGAGCTACATGAGCTCATCTTTCCCCTTCCAACATCGTGTGGCTACTGCCAAGAAGAAGCAATTTAAGAAACTGGGTTTTATATTGTCAACCTCTTTTTAATTATTTTTAACAAAAGATACCTGTGCTATGCCAGTACGAGCTAGGACAGTTTAATGGCATACATTTCTATCATATGACGTAAATATACATAAATCAAGCAGACTTTGGTTGCTTTGCAATTAACAATAAAACCGGCCAAGTGCGAGTCGGACTCGCGCACGAAGGGTTCTGTACCAAATAGGCCAAAAAAACGGGTTTGTTTTATGGGAGCGCCCCTTAAATACTCATTTTGTTTTGTTTTTAATATTTGTTGTTATTGCTGCAACAGAAATACATAATTCGTGAAAAAGTCAACTGTCTAGCTATCAGGGCTCTTGAGATACAGCCTGGTGACAGGCAGACAGACAGACAGCGAAGTCTTAGTAATAGGGTCCCGTTTTTACCCATTGGGTACTGAATCCTAAAAAAGAACTTTAGAGGGACCCCTCCCTCTAAAGTTCTTTTTTGTTCTCCAGGCTCCCCCGAGCCCATCGTTATGTCCTATTGGCAACGACCTTACAAAGAGACATCTAATCGATTTAAGTCGATCAAATTCCATCTATCTTGCATTGTGGGTAGTGATATATTTTTAAGTACTATAGATATCATTGTCTTTGTCTCAATTGATAAGATAAAATTAGGTCGATCTTATACGCTATAATACGCTAAAGCTTAAAAATATTTTTTAATCTATATGATAAATATATTTATCTCTCAAGCCAAGAATATTGATTGCAAACGAACACTCGTAGCGCACTCTGTCGGCAATTTTATGACCTTCTTCAATGATAAATCGATGCTGATATAATATCTACCAACGGTGTAAGAATTATACTTGCCGAATAAGTTCTAGCACATCCCGCATGATGGCGCTAATGAGTTAAGTGATTGATATTATTTTTTAGGAATGTTCCTATTTATAAATTCATATTAATTAGGCAGGATTTTAGAGCGAAGTTCGTACAATTAACAATTCATTTCATTTATCGTAGATTTGCAAAATATTAAAAAGCAATTGCTGACACAGTTGTCATGTCAGTTAAAAAAAACTACCTAATATATTGCAATCACCTCACATCTCTGTAGATGTGAGGTGATTGCAATATATTAGGTAGTTTTTTTTAAATTGACATGTAATAATAGTATCACATTTGTAACTTTGCTTTGTACTTCTTATAATAAGCGTTAAGCATCGTGTTTTGGGCCCATTTATGAAATAAAAAAATATAGGTCTAATCTCACCCGAAAATATTTTCCGCAACAAAGTTTTAAATTTTTACGGCACTAAGCCTGTGATGAAGGTATGAAAGGGAAATCAACAACTTATGAATAGTATCGTAATAAATTAATGAGATTTACATTGCGTAATGTGTGTTGCGAGGAGGCCATATCCAATATTTTAAATTTTTGGACTTTTTCTAGGTAAAGTATCTTTGCATTTTTGTACTGACATATACCAAAAGAAAAAATACGTCATTAAATTTTTGTCTCGTTGATTGTGGTATTAAAATTTGATGGTGATTAAAATTTCAGCCCATATGTTCAGTTGGGTGTAGAACATTAACACAAGCTGTAGTATTCCAGTCACGAACAAACTAACCTCAGCGGAAAGACGAATGGCTTCCATTGCGCCCACGCCGATCGAGTTGTCAGACTTGACGTGAGCGTCCAGGAGGGTCTTGGCTGCCAGCAGCCGCAGTCTGTTCAGCTCATGTTGGAAGTTCTCGTGCATCGCTAACAAATATATCACAGATCAACTTTTAATTGGGACCAATTTAAAAATCGTAATTTCAATTAAAAAGTGAAAGTAACAGCCTATAATCATCCCACTGCAGGGCTTTTATCATTTAATTGAAGTAACCAGAGCAATGATGAGATGGGTATAAGCATGATTACCACGCTAGCCAAATTGCCCGAACCGAGGATCGACCCAAGATTCCGAGATTTTATCCCGGTACTTATAAACCAATGGGGCGTTTTATTATAATTAGGTACACATTAATAGGTTGGTCATTTTTATCGCACACCACATAATACTTTGCATTTAGATGAATTGCAGTTTTGGTAAATTAGTAGAAGACGTCTTCTAAATCCATTTCTTAACACTTTCCGGGACACCAACCGTCTGCATGTCGACGTGATAACAATAAAACTTCTATTGTGTCTAGCATTGTGTCCCGGAATGTGTTAAGAAAGTGTTAGTTAAGTCAATATTAAAACCCCATGCAAACTACCATCCTTTGAAGGGTGATTTAGTGAAATAGAAAACTATACTATATTCTATTTCGAGGCTCAAACCATCTCTAGCAAATTTCATCCCGACCAGTTCAGCGGGGTAAAGCGTGAAGATTTAACAGAGAGACAGAGTGTCCTAGAAAGGGTGCTATTGGCATGAATGGTGTGCACGTCAATACTCACCAACAGCATTCTCCCGCTCCCTTAGAGATAGTTCTAGAAAGAGTTTGGACTTCTTCGGTATGAGTCAGGGCATCTGTCATGCAAGGCTTATTGGCATGTATTATGACGTCATTACTCACCAACAGCATTCTCCCGCTCCCTTAGAGATTGTTCTAGAAAGAGTTTAGATATCATCGGTATGAGTCAGGGCTTCTGTCCCGCGGCGCTAGAGGCCGCGTCATGCATTGGCATGTATTGTGACGTCAATACTCACCAACAGCATTCTCCCGTTCCCTTAGAGATTGTTCTAGAAAGAGTTTGGATTTCTTCGGTATGAGCCAGGGCTTCTGTCTCGCGGCGCTAGAGGTCGCGTCATGCATTGGCATGTATTGTGACGTCAATACTCACCAACAGCATTCTCCCGCTCCCTTAGAGACTGTTCTAAAAAGAGTTTAGACTTCTTCGGTATGAGCAAGGGCTTCTGTCCGGCGCCGCTAGGGGCCACGTCATGCAGTGCTTATTGGTATGTATTGTGACGTCAATACTCACCAACAGCATAGTCCCGCTCCCTTCGAGATTGTTCTAGAAAGAGTTTGGACTTGTTCGGTATGAGCCAGGGCTTCTGTTCCGCGGTGCTAGGGGCCGCGTTATGCATTGGCATGTATTGTGACGTCAATACTCACCAACAGCATTCTCCCGTTCCCTTAGAGATTGTTCTAGAAAGAGTTTGGATTTCTTCGGTATGAGCCAGGGCTTCCGTCCCGCGGCGCTAGAGGCTGCGTCATGCGAAGCTTATTGGCATGTATTGTGACGTCATTACTCACCAACAGCATTCTCCCGCTCCCTTAGAGATTGTTCTAGAAAGAGTTTGGACTTCTTCGGTATGAGCCAGGGCTTCTGTCTCGCGGCGCTAGAGGCCGCGTCATGCATTGGCATGTATTGTGACGTCAATACTCACCAACAGCATTCTCCCGTTCCCTTAGAGATTGTTCTAGAAAGAGTTTGGATTTCTTCGGTATGAGCCAGGGCTTCTGTCTCGCGGCGCTAGAGGTCGCGTCATGCATTGGCATGTATTGTGACGTCAATACTCACCAACAGCATTCTCCCGCTCCCTTAGAGACTGTTCTAAAAAGAGTTTAGACTTCTTCGGTATGAGCAAGGGCTTCTGTCCGGCGCCGCTAGGGGCCACGTCATGCAGTGCTTATTGGTATGTATTGTGACGTCAATACTCACCAACAGCATAGTCCCGCTCCCTTCGAGATTGTTCTAGAAAGAGTTTGGACTTGTTCGGTATGAGCCAGGGCTTCTGTTCCGCGGTGCTAGGGGCCGCGTTATGCATTGGCATGTATTGTGACGTTAATACTCACCAACAGCATTCTCCCGCTCTCTTAGAGACTGTTCTAGAAAGAGGTTGGACTACTTCGGTATGAGCCAGGGCTTCTGTTCCGCGGTGCTAGGGGCCGCGTTATGCATTGGCATGTATTGTGACGTCAATACTCACCAACAGCATTCTCCCGCTCCCTTAGAGATTGTTCTAGAAAGAGTTTGGACTTCTTCGGTATGAGCCAGGGCTTCCGTCCCGCGGCGCTAGAGGCTGCGTCATGCGAAGCTTATTGGCATACATTGTGACGTCATTACTCACCAACAGCATTCTTCCGCTCTCTTATGGATTGTTCTAGAAAGAGTTTGGACTTCTTCGGTATGAGCCAGGGCTTCTGTCATACAGAGATTATTGGCAATTATTGTGACGTCAATACTCACCAACAGCATTCTCCCGCTCCCTTCGAGATTGTTCTAGAAAGAGTTTGGACTTGTTCGGTATGAGCCAGGGCTTCTGTTCCGCGGTGCTAGGGGCCGCGTTATGCATTGGCATGTATTGTGACGTTAATACTCACCAACAGCATTCTCCCGCTCTCTTAGAGACTGTTCTAGAAAGAGGTTGGACTACTTCGGTATGAGCCAGGGCTTCTGTTCCGCGGTGCTAGGGGCCGCGTTATGCATTGGCATGTATTGTGACGTCAATACTCACCAACAGCATTCTCCCGCTCCCTTAGAGATTGTTCTAGAAAGAGTTTGGACTTCTTCGGTATGAGCCAGGGCTTCCGTCCCGCGGCGCTAGAGGCTGCGTCATGCGAAGCTTATTGGCATACATTGTGACGTCATTACTCACCAACAGCATTCTTCCGCTCTCTTATGGATTGTTCTAGAAAGAGTTTTAACTTCTTCGGTATGAGCCAGGGCTTCTGTCCTGCAGTGATTATTGGCAGTTATTGTGACATCAATACTCACCAACAGCATTCTCCCGCTTCCTTAGAGACTGTTCTAGAAAGAGCTTGGACTTCTTCGGTATGAGCCAGGGCTTCTGTCCTGCAGTGATTATTGGCAGTTATTGTGACATCAATACTCACCAACAGCATTCTCCCGCTCCCTTAGAGACTGTTCTAGAAAGAGCTTGGACTTCTTCGGTATGAGCCAGGGCTTCTGTCCGGCGGCGGCGCTAGGGGCCGCGTCCACCCCGGCCGAGTGTCCAGCGAAGTCTGCCGTACGTTTCAATATCTTAAGCATTAGGTTACCACCTGCAATTAATAATAAATAAATAAGGACAACATCACATACATACACTGTTCTGATCCCAAAATGAGTAACTATTGAAAGAACTCGTGGAAATCAGAAACAACAAAGGTACCACGAACACCCAGACTTGATAAAATGTAGAAAAACACTTTTAATCGAACCCAGGCTACGGAGCAGGCGACACCTTAAAAACCGGTATGCACGCCACTCCACCACGGAGGTAGTCAAACCAACAAATACAGTAAACACTTCCAATGGGGGCTATCGCTAGTGAATTTGCCACAAGAGGCGCTTCTGTCGCGTGAGGTCCAATAACATTCACTTTTCACTGGTTTTAGCGGGTTTCGAGACATAAATTATACATATATTTTTAATTTACCTGCTGGAAAGTGATCTCCTTCGTAAAATTATCGCAAATATAGATTATTTGGCGATGAATGCGAACGCTTTGAAAGCGGAATTAAGAAAAAGCGCAAAAATAGGCGACCTCAAAGAGCAACTATTTCAGAAGTTAGTTTGTTGATATGAAGATAGTAATTTATGAATAATAAACTTAATTAAAGTCAAGATTTAAAACTTTGTTTCGGTCTTATAAAGTCGCCTTTGACAGCTATACCTCTAGACCTCAGTCAACAGTGGCGCCAACTGGTGAGCAAAGAAACGGTAGTCCCCATTAGAGGAGGAAGTGGCAGGCAAAGTGAAATACAGATGGAGCCACAGTCCTTTGTGGCTTAAAACCACAAAAGTAACAAAAGTCAGATCCTGTATTTTGGGTTTTCAAAGTAAGTATTTTAGATGTGGTTGAATATAAAAAAATATTTCTTTAATCAAGTTGTTTACTTCGAGACTAAAATAATAGACTTAATAAAATCACTGAAAAAAATTGGAGAAACGATAGACCTGAAATTTATTAATACATACATTTTTTATGGGATATTGAAACGCCATTCTCTCGTATAAATTAGCAAGCTCTTTAAATCGACCCTAAACTATGCGTTTAAGAATGGCTATCAAGGATCATATCCCCAGTTTTTCTTAATAACCTGTAAAACAATATGTTAAATTAAAACCTTATTGATATATCTTACGCGTGTATTTACTAAATATTATTCAGGCGAGAACATATCTACTTACCTCCGGTAACTATGATAAACACGTGCTCTTCTTGTCCAAGTTGACCAAATTTCATTACAGAAACAACATCTGTAAGTAAAAATTATGCTAAATTAGCAAAATTCCAAAACACACAATATGCTCATTATCTGTAAGGAAAATAATACTAAATTGGCAACATTACCAAAAACACTCGTTGCTCGCCGTTTAGAAACAAAAGTCAAGAAAAAAAAGAAAAATGGCTACGTCTATACTTAGTGAAATGAAAAACACACTGTATCGTGGGAAATGAACAGCCGTAAAGTTAACGCCTTAAATGGGCCTCGAACCCACAACAGTTTTATTTGTCAGTGAATTGGTGAATTGTTCTTTAAGTTTCCAGCAATCATCCATCACCACATCTTGAAAATGTTTGGATTCGATTAAAGATGAATTGGAATAAGAGGCAAAATGAAACAGACGAATGTTTATGGTTGTTTGATTCGATTGTTGTAAATTTTTCATGCTTATACCTCTGATAAACATATTATCCCTTCGCGCCTTCCCGTCGTACAGGTGCACGTGCCCCGACGCTAGCGCCACCGCCGCTAGTGTGACCCCGAGGTGCAGCACAGGCACTAGCGTCATCGCCACCGGCCGGTGCTCTAAGTTTATCGACCATTGCTTCTTGCCCTGGAATATTTAAAACGTTTTTTTAGCCGCACAGATTAAAATCTATTTATTTATGCTTTATTGCACAAACTAACAGTTATTGTACAAAAGGTGGACTTAATGCCTATGCCAGTCTGCTATGTAAATGAAACGCGGAATCTCGATTTTCCCACCTGCCTTCAATTCACGCTTAGGCTCACCATTCATCACTTATAACTTTATCATTTAACTAACTTTGAATACGCCCCTTATAAGTACAGTAAGAATAGCAACGACGACGACGCCACACGATGTAGCGTAGAGGTTTACGAGGTGTCGCCAGTTCTGATTTCCGATAGGGCCATTTAAAAAAAAAGTATCTTCCTATATATTCTCAGTTTTGGCACAGAATAACTAATAGTGTTTGGGGGGATAATGGCACCTGCTCCATGGTCCCGGGTTCGATTCTCGGTGTTTGTGGTACCTTCGTCGTTTCTCATTTCCACAAAACAAATGCTTTAAATAGTTAATACTTTTTGTTCAGAACAATGTGATGCTGTTTCCATTTCTTTTAATATCTCACAAATAATAAGAAAACTGTGTTTTATTAATTTATCTGTGGTTTTTCTTATTTGTAAACTTGCTAGCACAATCAGAATAAAACCAAATTATTTTTCTATTGTTTGTTTTCTATAACAGATTTTAGTTAAAATCCGTTATTTTTTTCATTTTGGTTAAAATTAGTTAAATCCAAAATAATTACTTAGGCTTAGGATTTCATGTGATTTTCTCTTATAGTGATCTGAAATAAAACGATTAAAATTGAAGAAATATTGTAATAATTATCACCTTCTTGCTGTAACTAGCGAGAGTGTTGTCTGCACACACGAGCATAATACTGAGGTCAGATGTCAGCACCTCCATTGCGATGATGTGCTCATCAGTCGTCAGCAACTGCCTGCCTTCAGTCCATTCCCGTTTTAATATGCAAACAGACTTCTCCCTGTAATAGCGTGAACAAAAAAAGTGACAGATAGGAATTTTGCTGACGAGGAATTGTGACATACAGGGCTTGCACATCAGACTATGCACAGTTTGGTTGCAAATTCGCACCTATTTCAATGAGATAAGATGCCGAGTGCTTAGCCTGATGTGGTGGCGTCTGTGCAAAAAAGGGTTGGTTACTTGATTTCGGTACGATCATCACCTATATCGGTACGAAAGAAAAAAAAATAAGTAACATAAGTAAATACCAAAATAAGCCTAAGAAACTTAATAAATATAAAAAAGAAAATCTAGTGCCACAATCAACAGCCTTCTGAACCAGCCAATTGGTTTGCCAAAATATCAGTTAAAAGTTTTCAACATTCATTTGCTCCAAAAAAATACAACACACTGTGCAATGTGCAGGAAAGCTATACAAATATGTGCTTTATGATAAAGTATTTAAGCACACCTTGTAGCAACTGTAATTCTGTAGTCAACATTGTATAGTCCAGTTGTCACCATTTGGAATGGAGTCCTTTTAACAGTGCACAGGGTGGCCTGAATAAAAAAAAAACAAATATTTTTCTGTTTGTTATTATTACAGAGCAATTATATATTTTTTTAAATCTATGACCATGATAATTATTTAAAAAAATTGTACTTAAACTAACTTACTTTATTTGATATTCTAGCAATTAAATTGCAATTATAATATCAGTATAAAAACTTGAAAAATTACGCCCGGCATGCGAGGAGATGCTGGTTCGAGTCCCGCCTGAGACATAATTTATCAAGTTTAAATACTGATATCATAATTGCAATTTAATTGCTAAAATATCAAATTAAGTATATAAATAGCTGTTTCATCTCAACTGACTGTCAAACATCTGCAAAGATGTTTCTTTCGGGTGTTAAGAGTGCAAACTCCTAACATTTGATGAAGTAACGCTGGCTTACAGCGTTAAGAATATGCTTGAAAAATTCGCGCTGAGTCGCAGTGTCTCAGTGGCTTAATGGTATAGCGCCCGCCCGGCATGCGAGGAGATGCGGGTTCGAGTCCCGCCTAAGACATATTTTTTTCAAGTTTATATTATACTGATATTAAAGTAACTTACTGATGCCATCTGCGTAAATGTCTGAGGATCCAATACAATTACTTCGCCATCTTCTGTACCAATCACAAGACAGCTCACAGAGTAACGTTCGATCGAATGCATCTTCAACGTTGTAATGCAAGCAACCTCTGGATACTTTGGTGATGTAACCTCGGTCAGCTGTTCTAAGTATTCAACCTGCTGCTCTGGTGTCAACATTAGGAAGTTACGAGACTGCAAGCTGAGACTTTTGTGAGGTATTGAGTTTAGGTTTTCAGCTAATGCTGCGACTACTTCGGTGTTGTGGTTGACAGAGTCGTTCAGCTAAAAAAAAGATATTGGGTAAAATGTAACTACAAAAATAAATTGTGAAATGAAAGTTATATACCTACTTACTGATTTAAACTTTCATGGTCGCTACCACTAGAGTTATTTGATTCAGGGTTTATACCACGATCAGATCAGTTAAAATCAGTTTTATTTCTGCAAATAGGCCCCAGGAGGCACTTTTACACCTTCCAATTTAATCCTACCATCACGAGAGAACTGCTCATGGCTCTTGCACCGGTGCAAATTAGCAAAAACTCATAATAAATAAGGTAGATAGTACAAACCCCGAATAAAACGACTCTAGTAGAATCAATGTGCAAATGTCTGTTTCAAAATTCAAATATCTACACTAATTATTAACTTTTTTATGTATATTAAAAGACTTTAATTCACATCATAACATAGTTTTTAGCTTAAGTCAGTAAATTATTTATTTCTTTTTATGTTATAATGATATATTACCTGTTTCCAAACCTCAGTTTCTCTAACACTTAGGTCAATAGAAGGCAAGTAGTATTTATAGAAAAGTTTCATGTTCTTGTAAATGTACACGCAGGAACTGAAGGCTACAGCTATCATTGGAGCAACCCGTGGCTGCACTTCGTTTGTGTAGAACCCTACTACTGCAAGAGGCAGGTCTGGGAGCACCATGTCTGAGACTTGCATAGCTCCTTTGAATACCTGCAACATAATTATCATAGCCTGTTAGTATTAAAACATTTTATTCAACGTACAAAAGCTTCTATTTTTGTTTGCTTTTCTGGCTTCTATGAAAGTTCAATTGGTCGCTTCTATTCTAAACATGTATACCATTTCACATTAAAAATTACCTTCAACTTCGGTCCTTCGTCTCCTTTACCCAAATCACCAACGACAAGTTTGATTTCATTATCATTGTGCAAATCGATCAAAGCCAAGTTCGATGGCAAAGTATTCAGTTCTATGTCATCTGTTCCCACTTCCACGTCTAACCATCGAGTCATAGTCACCATTTTATTTCAGATCAAAGAAAATTTTACTGACTAATTTTCACATTAAACTCAGATTCATCTTTCTTACTTAATTTCTACAATGCAATCTACAATGCACTTATGCACTACACAATTTATTTCACAATTCACTACAATTAAAGACTATTAAAGAATACTACAATGTTTACAAATATTGTTGTTGTTTTCTTCACCCATTCTGGGTAGGCAAAGGGAACTATGCCCATACAGCCAATTCTTTAGTAATATTTTCTTTATTTTTGCATTAAAACGTTGATGTTAGACGTTTTAATGCTTCGATGGAGTTTTTGGAGACAGTCGAAAGATTGAAGGAATGTAGAGAAGTCCCCAAGAAAGAGGTGAACTGTTCGCGATCCCGCTCAAAATTCACGGCCCACTTTTCTTGGTTACGACCCATACACCATGTTATTTCACCGAACTGTATATTGTTCACTCGCACGACACTTTGTTTCGCAAAATAACACCACTTTTACGACCCAAAAATCACTATAAACAATAAAAATTCGATAAAATAAACGGACTCCAAACGTATCTCACGAACTCCCGCCAAAAACTTTTTACAAATATTGTTGTCATGACAACCAGTCAAGTCACATTTTTGCTTTTTATTAAAAGTCTTATGGCTTTGAACGTATACAGCCAAGCCAAACCAGTTAAGTTACTCAAGTTAAGGCAAAAATTCCAAATGCAGGCAAAAGTAAAGATTTCTCAAGTTGTTGTTGTCTAGTTAATGGTTAAATCAAATAAATTTGGCAAGCGCGGTGATTATGCATTGCTATGGTAACTTGAAGTCAATGTTAAAGGCCTTTGCCCTGCTGTGTGATGATGATTACAGACAGACAGTCGTGTTATTTATTTTTACTATAACAATATGTCACTGTCTAACTCGTGATCGCGATTATTAAACGTGATAAAACTTTACGCCTTGGCGTAACTAATAAAAAACTACAGCTGTCAACTTGACAGTAGTGACACACAAACAGCCTGCGCGAAGCGCCGTCTTTCATCATTTTTGAATATTTTAAAAGTTTGTTGGTCAACTCAACTTAAAAGTTCTTAATATTTAACAAAAATCTGATTGCGGAGAGTGACTCAAAACATCATGATCATAAACTGATTAAAAGTGTTGCATAGCTAATTTGCTAAGTATGTAGATATCTAAAACCAAAACTTACTAGTACCTGGGTATCCAACATTTTACAGAAGAGCATAATGAAGAGCATCCATCTATGTTTGGTAAGTTTTAATTACTAGTTTAATTATTACTATTGATCCATTTTATTCATTACCATCCTTTAAATTGTATTCATTTGTTTTTGGTTATTTATGAAAAGAGTTGTACATACTCAGAACAGAGCCTAGGAGTTGCAACCCAGGTGTTGGTTATGGGATGATTCTTTGTCATAATAATATGTCATTGCTCACCTTCACTGCCTTAATAATAACCTTAATCCCTCAATCCCCAGGAGGCACTCGGGTGCCACGATAACAATAACTCACGATTGATGGATTAAGACGCTGTCATGAGCCAAATTGAGCTCAATGAAGATTGTTTTGCTTTAAGCCTATGGCTCGTATTGTTGCCAAATGCTATGTAGTTGTAATTGATCATATTTTCGACCAGGTGGCTGTTTCCAAAACACGATTCTAAAAACTTTGCTCGATAGAAAAAAATCTCAAAGTAGCCTCTGAAAATACATAAATTACCATTTTTCTCAGCAGTCCGTATAACAATGATAATAAAATTTTGCTATATTGTATATTACATGTTGCTTAAGCAAATGGCTGATTTAGATTTTTAATAAAATGGCAATTTTAAATTGCACAACGAATTTTGTTGTTTGGCACTTAGGCCCTTCTATTCCATGTGCTTTTTCTCTGTCACTCCTACGAGAATCGACAGTGATAGCTGTGGCGCGTTCCAAAGAAATTCAAAGACAAATAAATTTGTGGGCGTGTTCATTGCTCAAGGTCATCGGCTACAGTCAGCGTCTTAACTGCTAAAACTTATTTGTTACAATCCTAATAGTCTGTGTTATTATTTTACGTAATTAAGTCTTTTTAACTAACTTATAGTTTTACTTAATAACTTGTATAATCTTAAATTAAAAATATTGTCAATTATACGAGATTCACACTTGCAGGCAACCACGAAAGTGGTTTGTGAGGTACAAATTTTAATATGAAGTGTATGTAATGATATAATTAATAAATAAATAATAATAAATTAAATAATAAATAGTAATGCTTTACTTTGTTTATGTTGTTAATTTTTTTTTCTATTTTATTGACTTTAAGTAAGTATACATTAAAACATGTGTTTACATAGGAGACTTCTTATAATTGAAGTAACTATAATGTTGAAGATTACAAATAAACAGCCATAATATAAAAATTAACACTACATGAGATTTAATGTAATGAAAGAATTTTATTTATTTCAGACCATGGTCATACCTATACTAAACACTAGTTTAGTGACAATTTTACTTAAACAGCTTATGAACAGTATTAATCATCTAAAAGTAAAATAGTATGAAGTATTTACCTTTAATCAAACTCAATTGCAAGTGTAGAAGCGCCTCCTGGGGCCTATATGCAGAAATAAAACTGATTTTATTGCACAAATCATGCTCACCCATTAACTTTTTTACCTTTACAAATTAATACAGTGCATTAAAACCCATGGTGTGTCAAGTTTATCTGTATAAATGCAACAAAAAATATTTACAAATGATTTTTTTTTGTTAGTGTGTAGGTATTTGTAACTGCAATGTAGGTCACGAATGACGATAAGGCTGATAATGCAATACTGCCTTCGATTTCACTAACCGACCTGCTTGCCAAGTGTGGCGATAGTGGCAAGATCCTCCTTTGCGCGAGTCCTTTGTCTCGCAGTGGTCTGATAGGCTGGTGATGATGAATAATTAATTCTTCGAAGATAGTCTGGTTTTAGAGATTTTTAAGCTACCTAATATCTGTCACTAATGTTAAGTAACGCTGGGAGTGGTCACTAGTTAGATAGGTGACCATTCGTAGCATCATATCATGAGCGCTTCCGTGCTTCGGAGGGCACGTTTAGCCGTCGGTCCCGGCTGTTGTCACAAGATAACAGACGTTAAGCCCTGTTGGAGGCCTTCGGCCGGCTTGAGAAACGTCCAACGGCGGGATAATGTTACCACAGCGTCGCCATCGCCGTCAACCAACCCGCACTAGCTAGGCCAGCGTGGTGGGACTAAGGCCTTAACCCCTTCCCATAAAAAGGAGGGAGAGACCCGTTCTCCTCAGCAATGGGCGACATGGGTTGTTGCTGTGACAAGCCTCTGACGTGACGTGCTCATTACGACTTTTATCTTGCGATAAAAGACGGGATCAAACCGTTTAAGTGCCTTCCAACTCTTCCAAGGTATAACCCACTCGCCCATTCCAGATCCAAGCCAATTTAGAAGAGATCTATATTGTCTCTTATCATCTTGACGACCATTTGGATCAGCGGTAGCACAGATAATATAATACTGGGTAGTAAACGCTGCTTCTGAGCCATGGGTCGCGGGTTCAATCCCCGCACAGTACAAATATTTGTGTGCATGAATATATCTGTTTGTACTGGTCTGGGTGTTTTCTATGTATTATAAGTATGTATTTACAAAAAAAGAAAAGTATATAAGTAAGATTATCGGTTGTCTAGTACCCCATACGACAGGGTACTTAATAGTACCCCATACGACAGGGTTTATTTATTAGCAACACACCTATTTTATTATAGGGTTACTTTTTTTTTGATGTTACGTATTAAAACTTAGTTGTTCAGAGTTACGTATATAGCTGCGTGTAACTAACTGACTATCATTTCCCATCGCTAAATATTCCAATTTTGCATTGTATGTAGGGCGTAGGGGTCGCAATATCGGGCAGTTTTATCAATTTCGATATTTCCGATATGAAGAATAAAATCGATATTTCGATTTATCAATTTAGCCCAGATATTTCGATATTTTCGATATTCGATATTTCGATATTCAAACCCTAATTGTGTGCCAGGAGGCCAGCATTGTTTGAAGTGCAGTTTTCTATCTTGCATTGGAGCACTCAATTTTTAACGCGAATCGTCTTCCATCTCTCGATCCTAGTAATAATCGATAGTGAGTCAGCTACCGGGAAATTGCAGTTTGGTAACTCCAGAGTTGCTCCGCTAGTTTCAAAGCCCGCGGTCGCGACGAAATGGTGACTCACCGACTGGTTTTACTATTTTTGTTGAATTCCAAACTTGTAGGCGAGCAAAACAATATTTAAAGATGTTAAGATCGACCGTTTAGAATCCAAATGAAGACAATAGGTATTTAGTCTCGAGAACGTTGACCTTTGCAGTCCTTCAGTTCCTGTTTAGGCACGTGCTAATAAGTACCCGCAATTATTTGTACGTGATTCGCAGCATTAAGAGGAAACACTACGGGCGAGAGAATTGAAAAATAGGTATTTGTAAAATCTATTGCTGTCGCGCAGTGCCAAACGCCTTCACCGCAGAGTGTGATAAAGACAACTGCTTCTTTGACCGAAAATACCTACTAAAAACACACCAAATCAACGTTTCGTAGTCCCCCGATTACTTTTCCAAAACTAGACCGATTTAAATACTTTTTTCATTAAAAATTCAAGAAAGGCTTTGGCCGTGTTCGTGTGTTGTGTGTAATGTTTTCCTTTTTTTTCTAAAATTTAGCGTTTTTTTTCTGGATGTTTGAACACAGCGGAAAATCTAGCGATTTTTTTCGATATTTGTGGGCTCATATTTTTTTTTATTAATTTATGAAAAAACAGAAAACATAGAAACATACTAATAGTGGCCATAGATTTTTGTAATAAAAATTATTGCTCTACTGCCTTTATCCAAGGAGGAAACAGGGGACTAAATTTGTATGGAAAAACGGCCCTTGTGTTTTCTCTTAATGACTAGGTATCATCCACTTATTATATCTGTTTCCTTAAAGAAAATCGCTATTGTGTAATAAACAAATCGCAACAATATTCTTGGAAGAAACTAAAAGTTCATTTCCTTTTATTCATACGCTGATCAATGAACGTTTCCCCCACGTTTTTATAGCAATTGCATTTTTATGAGATGTCATTCGTTAGCGCATTCCTATTCAAAACTCCACGATGTTCAATGGCTATAACACTTACGGAACCATCACCGGTAACAAGTATGGTATGTCATCAATCAGAAGACAATCTAGTGAGAGTATCATACGCGTAGGGTTTTCTCTCCTAACACGCCGATCTGCATATCAGATGACATCTTTTAGCTTGACATCGATCATGCGTGTATGATAATCTAATCGCCCGGGTCGTCGGGGCCAAGAGACAATAGGAAAGCGGCCTCGGTGTCTCTCCCGCGTTGTGTAACCGACCTTGCCCGTGTTTGTTTTTGCTATTTGCATAGATATCCATTTTAATGGTTGATAATTACATGTGCGGGAGCTTGAGGTGTAGGATTGCTTTGTCGAACAATGCCTCCAAAATTAATTTTGTTACTTCTAAAGCCTACCTAATCTGATATTAAATAAATCCGATTCTTGCTTTATCGCGGTACCTTAAGAACTTAATTTCATTGTTATCACGTCTCTGATTAAGTTATATTCTTAAACTGGTTTCTCAACTACAACCGCTTCGATGCCCTTGACATAGGCCTAAGAAGTTTGATTTTGATCCACTAAGAGTCACAGGCGCCATCTAGAGACTTTTATTAGGTAAGTACCTACAAAACTTGAAATTAGGACTGACAAACAGCTTTCGTGCATGACAGTAAGTTATAATATTAAAAATGGAGTAGGTAGGTAGGTTATCATCATCATTCTCTTGGCCATTTTCGCAGTTTATCTGGGGTCGGCGCAGTATGTTTTTTCTTCCACACCATTCTATCACTCGTCACTGAATCATCCACACCTTTCACACTCATATCTTGTTTCACACAGTCCATCCATCTCTTTCTCGGTCGGCCTCTTCCCTTCCAGCCTTCCACATTCATACTCATCACTCTTTTAGTTACATGACTTGTTTTCCCTTCTCATTACATGACCATACCAAGACAGACGATGCCCCACCATCTTCTCGGTAACCGGTGCCACTTTCAGACTTCCTCGTATATACTCATTCCTTATCTTATCCATTCTTGTAACCCCACACACAGTAGGTAGGAACTGTTCTAAAAAAAAAAAAAAGCTCTCTAGTTGTGTTATTATTAGGCAGGATGGTTATGGAAGGAAGTACCAATTAAGCGAGTAAGTTTGTGCAAAACTTCCACCACTGCAGGCAGCACCGGTACGCACCGCTCGTTGTTCAGAAGCGCGGTCTAACGAGCAGGTATCCCGAAGCAGTGTGGCGTATGACGTCATAACGTGTGGTATGACATTTTAGAGTTCTGTTGAAGCTTATTCAAACAAGTAATATTTATATAAATATTATACAATTATTATTCGGTGTATTATGATCGTCAATGATTGGATTGGATTATAAGACTAAAAAAAATCACACAGAAAAACGTGAATCTGAATTGGTGGTTTTCTTCAAATTTAAGTTGCACCAAACAAGAAATGCCCCAATCGTCATGCACCGTCTTAAATTTTTTGTCTTATTTTGTGCAATTTTTTGCAAGGCAAAGTTTTTTAAGCGAATTAAATGGTACCCCATCTACTTTAGAAACTGCCTATCTGATATGCTCTGGTCTTGTAGGCATCTCGATCGCTTTGGTCACACGTCACGACTGTTTAGTCGCGGTCACGCGTTCCACCGCGTTGACAACGGTCACTCAACTGGTGCAGCCATGAGCGATCTACGCAAAAACTGACTGTCAAGTCATCGTATATCATATTATCTGTTTGAGGTTTCAAGGTTGACTAGACGATAATGTTGTATGTCATGAGGATCGAAATTCGTAATTATTATGCTCTACCTTTTTTAATTAAAGAATAGAGGTGATCCCTTTTCTTACTATTTATTTATTTATTTTATTTTTTAGGGATTACAAACAAATGCGTTACATAGATAACTTATTGCTAAACTTAAGTAATAAAATTAGTAACACATCCCACTACGTAATCCACGTGTAGGTGTATGGATTTTAATACAAACGAGGTAAAAAGCGTAAATATAAAACAGAAATAAAAACATATTTTTGTAGCTCAACTTTGATACTACAATTCTAACACAAGTACAGTTTTGATACAGCTTTGAAAATGAGAAGAAGGAAGAAACATAAAAGAAACATAAAATTTTGCAATTCTGTGTTAGTTTAGGATATCTATAATAAGTTTTTGAAATTTTGAAGGACTCTGGGAAAAATCGAGTTCATTGAGTTCATTGAAGTTCTCGTTGAAATCGGACATCAATCTATGTAGTGGGGCTCGTTTGTCCGCATTAGTTTACATAAAAGGTCTTCAGTCTGCGCGAGCTTCTTAGCATGGCACATCTAGGTACGCAATAATTGACCAGGTTACGGAGGCTTATGCAATCAAATTTGTTGTTTACTAAATCATAAAGAAACAACGGACAGAAGCGACCGTCTGGATTCAAGGCTCAGGAACTTAAATTTAGTAAGATTTAACTTAAATTTACTATGAGTGTCGTACGAAGTAACAAAGCCATACTCACAGACAATTACTACTTTTGGCGGAGTATATCATTCTGTACAGGATACAGCGAAGTGTCAGAATTGTACGTTTTGTTTGTCCTATGTAGGAACTACCGCAGCTGCAATCGATTTTATACACTCCCGGTGTCTGCAGAGGTATCACGTCCTTTGGTGAGCGTATCTCCTTCGTACATAGGACAAACAAAACGTACAATCGCAGAAAGAGTCAAAGAACATATCGCGGCTGTTAAGAATCGACAGACAAGCAAATCCGCGATAGCAGAACATTTATTGAATTCAGGCGTTAACCACTGGATGGAATTACATGATCCTAAAATCCTCTCAACCGATCGTCATTACTACTCAAGATTAATACGTGAAGCTATTGAAATTAAGAAACATAAGAATTTCAATAGAGAAGATGGATTTCATTTGTCATCATCATGGAACCCAGTGTTAACGAAGTGTAAATCGTGTGCTATGCCGTTAGTGAGAAACCCGGACACTGTTAGTGTGGTTTTTCGAACTGACTGTACGAGTGACAAAATTGTTAAAGAAGTGCGGGTAGAAGAAAACATTTCGTCTCAACCGCCCAGACGACGCCGAGCGCCTTCAGTCTGCCCGCGACCATGATTCGTGCAACCGGATCGAAACGTCGGGAAGGTAAATTACTGTTTACCTTTAAATAACGGTTCGTTGCATTAAACCCCGTAAGTGTTAAGTGTTTAGTGTAAAAATGCAACAAGAAAGTTTAAAATTTGCCTATGTGTTATTCCAGTCTATAATCTATCCGCGTCTAGATTAGAGCTTCAGATTCGTCCAGCCGCGATTGAGAAACAAGCATCTATCTAATCTTTCGCATTTAAAATAGTAGGATTGGTAACATGTAAACCTACTTCATCCAGATATCTCCGGAATCCGTTGTCCAATACCTAATGCCAAAGCATAACGGTTCTTGTCTCGTTTAATTATTAAATTATAGCGTGTTAAATATTAGCGTGACACTACCTAACTAATCACAATCATTACAGTCTACTGAACATCTGTAGAAATTTTTTAGACAAAAGTCCACGAAAAGATCACTGAAAAGCGTTAAGAAATGGATTTTGAGTCGGTGCATGCCAATCGTCGTTTTTTGGCACAGACATGAACAAAGTTTCTGCTTTTGGGTATGTCCAACCGCTGCGCTGCTGTAAAGATTCTTACGTTACGGGTGACCTATGTCTAACAATAGGCGTTGTTTGGCTGAAACACTAATGATGATTTAATGCACGCATCAACGGTTTTTCAATATAATGTGTCTTATTGTATCCGGTTTGACATTTATTTAATATCACGCCTGCTTTCCAGCAAAGCCAAATAGAGGAGACAGGAACTTCGTTAAATTAATAACAAGCTAAGGGTTCTCTGCTCTCCTCTTGTCTTCTCATTAGTGAAACCTTAAGGGGCTCAGTTATTGGGTATTATGGAACAAACAAAATCAATCCCAATTTGATTTATTTGTAAAAAAAATATGAAGTTCATAAATCAGATCTATATGTGCGGATTTGGGAACCACTCCTTTTTTCATAAAAGCGAGCACGGATCCCTAATGGTGGTTATTAGAATGTAAAGAGCAAGCTATAAAGTTCTTTAGTTTACGTGGTAATACGAAGTCACTGATCGACCTTGGTCAACATTTCCGAGTTTAAGGATAACTACATCGTTGTGACGATTCACCGTCACGCAATAATAGATTTTCGCAAAGAAGAAAGAAAGAATATATTATTCGGTGTTGTTCACACGGTAAAGAAAGTTACCTGCCTGTATAATGCACGGATTAACTAATCAGTTTTGATTCATTTTTATATCCTCACTTATTTTAAATTCTACCCTTTTTTGTTATAAAATAATCTAAGTCCGTTCTCAGCTGAGGAATTTTTGATATACACCTGCACAATAGATCCCTCGATCGTGAGTTATTCCAGACACAATTGAAATCAATTGTTATCGTGGCACCCGAGTGCCTCCTGGGGGTTGAGGGATAAATGTAAAATAAATCATGCTTGATTTTGTTACAAGTTATTTTTTTTTCTGATCTATTATCATTAAATGTGGTAGGGTAACTATTACTTTCGTTCATGAGCTATAATGAAGAGTGTTGCTATGATAATAAGTAGCAACTATTTGCCAAACCATAAGATAATTACTCTTTATGATATTTAAGCAATTTAATTGCAATTATAATATCAGTACATGAGATAATTATACGTACTCTCCGTGCAAAATCCTACACACTTTATACAGGTGGAAAGTGTAATAAAATACTACATTTTATTGGAGTCTATTGGAGAAGTAGTACGCCATAAAAAAAATATCATTATACATTTTCAAGGTGTGCAATCAAAATCTTTTTCTAATGTTGTCTGTGAGTCTAATTCCTAACTAATGAAACTCAACGACCACTTATTATTGAATGAATAATTTGTCCAAATCACTGTTCTGCAAACATAAACTTGCCGTTGTGTCATATTTTCAATGATCGGATCAGTAGAGCAGTTTTGCGGTATTTCTTGACGAAATTTTAACATGGACATGCTTATTGAGCGGGATTAAAGTTTCGACAAAAGCTGGTCACACTAAAGATTAATATCGTTTAAAATGTTATTGAACATTGTTATGCTATTTTAACGCGGCTGAATTGGCCGCCATATTTTATAATTTTAAACTCAAATAAAATTAGTATATTATAAACTTGAAAAATTATGTCTTAGGCGGGATGAAACCCACATCTCCTCGCATATGAGGCGCATGAGAGGAGATCCGATGTTATAATTGCAATTAAGTTGCTAAAATATCATATTATTATAAAGTAATTCAAATAAAATTCTTAGAAAATTTATTATTTTTGCATAATAAAAGCAACTACTGAAACACAAATGTTTTGTTATCAAAGAAATATTTCCGAAATCCCACAATCCCGCGGGCGTATCCGTACTAATATAATGTTTGAGGTCGTTCACCCTAAATTGCACTACCTAATCCGATCACTCATTAGGCAGGTCATCCCATCAATGTCACTAAACAGTTACCTTTTTGTTTGTCACTGGTCAACCACCTGCTAAACCTGCCGTTCAACATTGCATAATTGAACTTGGAATTACTAACGGACTATTTAATCGCGTTCATAGACGATTGTTTAAGTTTAATACCAAAACACAGTTACTTGCAATTCATCTAGAAGCAGGAACTGTGGTGAGGTATCAACATTGGATTCCGGCTGGCCATTGGGATGTGAAATTTCCGGTGCTGCACGATATGTTTTTCCACGTTTTCCTCTCGACGGTATTGTTATATGATTTCTAAGGTTGTTTTTGTTCTCATATTAATTAGAGGTTTGTTTGTTTAAAAGACAAAGCATGCGGTGAATCTTGGACTAATTAGCAACTTAGAGATGATGTAGCTTCCTTACGTGACGTATTCTAAATGTCTCGAAAGAAAATTGTTAAGTTGATTAGTACTATCTCCCTTGGAAACTTAGTTGTGGATGTTAGAGCAAATCCATTGTTACGGTCGGTTCATGATTTCTAATTTGACCACAACGGAACAAATTCCCGGGATGTTTTTGAAAATGAAATGAAAATGAAAAAAATGTTTATTGACAGGATAAAAATACAGACAGGTTTTACCGGTCCCCAAACTAGGCATGCCTGTCCTGTGGGGAACAGTGTACGATTTACATGTGATTTTCGCAGAACTTGTTAAAAAAAAAAAACAGAAACATTCTTGCATGTTAAAAATAATTACAAATTATAAATTCTTTACAATGGGCAAAGCTGGCGTTTGTGTGTGTGTGTGTGTGTGTGTGTGTGTGTGTGTGTGTGTGTGTGTGTGTGTGTGCGCGCGCGCGCTTTATTTGGTTGTTAATGAGCTAAGTTTAGACTATTTTACAACTTTTATGATTCCCTCTGCTTTATCATAACACCATCCCAAGAGCAGCTCAGTTACCATCGCTTTGACGTTATGTACAGGTTGGTTCCTAAAGTCTAACACAGCAGACAGTTCGTTGTAGATGTGGGGCATCAGAAACCTGCAGAAACGTTGCACGAATATAGTCTTCGTAGCGGGGACGGGTATCCTGAAAAGACGCTTAGTGAGCATTTTCTGGTATTCGTCCGACGATAGGACACTTCTATGCGTATGGAGTACAACTCTTAGAAGAAATAGTTTTCTGACGCTCAGAACCCCCGCCTCCTCGTACAAGGCAGCAGTTGGATACCTCATTGACTTGAAAAGAGCTACTTTTAGGACCCCTCTTTGGGCTCTTTCTAGGGGCATAAGAGAGGTTTTTGCAGCTCCCCCCCAGGCGAGAATACAATAGGTGATCAGAGATTGACATAGGGCCATGTAGACACTTTTGAGCGTACTGCCGTCAGCTGACTCTCGCAGGTTTCTCATGACGTGGATAATCTTTCTTACACGTCCTGATGTTACTTTTTTAGTAAGTATACTTACATATTAAGAAGAAATATTCTACTTATTTGTCTCAACATATCTCATACGATATTTAATTTAGGATTTAATACTTTTTTTTTTTCATAGAATTTCCTTGAAATTATGACTTACAGTCTTACATGATTCTTTCGACTATCGTGTGAGTCCAATTTGATTAAATAAATAATGTATGGACCATATTTGTGCTATTCTTTATTCGTGTTATTATAAAAATCCTGAAACTGCTATTCAAATGTTAACACATTAAAAAAATTATACGAGAAATATATTATGAGAAGAAAGCAATTTCCAATAGTAGCTAGGAAGCAATTTCACTCGTATGACATGACAATGTAATTAGTGTAAAAAGCGTCTCCTCAATGAGAAATGACATTCCATAGCGCTGTGTAGGCGGTTTTAAATTTATTCCACCTTTTATTTGTAATATTAAAATAAATCTTGGAGAGAGTTCTGTTTATTGTTCGCCGTGATATTTAGAAATACCTTAAGTAGGTATAATAGAAGTGATATTGATAGTAGTATGTTGTCATGTCACCAATTGTGAGCTATTAACATGTTTTGACTTATTGAAATTATACTAATCTATAGTATAATTTCTATAAGTCAAAACAAGTCTATACTGTAAGTGAAATTTTATTTATTTGTTTCTTTTTGATTTGCTTATTTTCAATTCTTAAGGGTTGAGATGAGCAGAAACGCAAAAGTGTCGCATACTTTGGTATTATGCTAAGATTACTCTAACTAGTATTCAATACTTTTGTACCTAACACTTGAAAATATAACACTTTCCTAACTAAGTTGAAAAAGTGTTCTATTGACGATCCATTTGTCATTCATTCGTGACAGTATTAATATTATCGTTTATCTCATTCCAATGGCACAAAAATCAATTCTCAAAACGTGTTTATTGCCGATAGTAAAATAGTAAATTAATAAAACAGCAAATAACATGAGTATGGTAACACCCAAAACGGATGTGGAAGTTCGAATAACTTGGATCGGATATTATTATGCGACTGGGTTACCATATCCGTTCGTACTAGTTTACATTGATTACTTAAAAACAACAAAGTCAATTACAAGTAATAAGGTTACTGTGCTCAAAGTGTTACTTTTCAACCGACCAAAAAAAGCTGTGTTTTGTTTTTTTGCTAATTATCATCCGTGCATTGAATTAGGATTATAATAATTGTATGCATTTGTGTTAGACCAGTTAGGGCAAAGCGTTCTTTTGGAGAGGTACTGGAACACACCAGCAGTTAGGTGGCAATTTAAAATCTGTTATTTATCTTTTTAATTGCTTGATAAAAATGATTTCTTTTATCTATAAGCCTTGGGGATGAAACATGTTTTGAAATTAAAACAAACGTTGGACTTTGATTTAAGCGCGGTTAAAAACAAGAACTCACTTATCTGGCGGGTTCACGTTTACAGTTTGGCCAATGTTGAAGGAAAGACTTTTCTCAGTGCTCATTTAGTCGCCTCCTAACACACCCACAGAAGAGGTGGTGCCATTTCTTTAACATGCCGGCACCATAAGATTTATAATTATCTTTGTTGTCAAAATACCTATCATCGGAATAACTCTGCCCATAAAAACATTATTTTCTGCTTGGCTGCTGCAAGTTCATTGTTTTTGCGAAGTTTTTGCGATTATCGCAGGGTGTATTGCACCTAGATCGTTGGCCTAAGACAATGCTTACTGCTTTAGGATATTAGTTACAGTCGGTAAACATAATTTTGTCGGAACGTTAGTTTTGTGTTTAAACAAAAACATTTTTAGTGACAATATTATAAAATGCCTCACAGCATTTGACATAATATCTTAGGATAATTAATCGTTCGTCTTTCGTAGGATTTATTCACACATTACATTTCTGTAATGTGAGTTGAACGTAATAATAATTCTAATCATATGATGTTTGCTTCTCAAACACTCCGGAACTGCTGAACCGATCTGGATGAATTTTGGCATAGGTAGAGACAGATAATAAAATAAATTCATAGGCTACTTATCATATCATAAAAAAATCCTGTTTTATCAATAAGTTCTCATAATATGTTCATCATGGGTTGATGTAGAAAAAATATATTTAATCATAGGTATAGTCTTGGTTCGGGGTGCTTGGGGCACTTCCGTTATATCTTATTATTTCAATAAAGTGCTGTAATAATTGCATTTACGTTGAGACCAGAACAATGTATGTAAAGTTTTCCACATTTATTTATTATTATTTATTAAGAAACACTTCTAAAACTCAACTTTAACAAAGTTGCGGGCAACAGCTAATAGGTATTTTTATAAATCTAGGAATCTTTGAATCATTGCATTGCTAAACGTAATATTTGTAAAATTTGAGTACCTACCTTAAATATGATTGCATCTTCATGGTTTTAAAATCTCTATTAAATTTATAAAAACTACAAGGCCATAGAAGCAGTGCTCCGCCATAATATTTACGCATTTGGAACACATTAGTGAAACCGAATAATCCTTGGCCTAATTTCCTCTGCTTTAATAATCATTCGATGTTTTATCATCTCTTCCGTCCTCATTCATATATGGATCTCTAATATCTAGTTCCGTACATCTAGTTAAATAAGGCAGTTTTAGATATAATATCTCAAGGAGAAGCATCAGTTTTAGAATTTTTGAACAAATTACTGTAATTATATGGTAGTACTAGAATAAACTCTATTAGTAAGATTTAGTCATGAATCTTTACGCAATAGGTTTCTTTCTAACAATTTCGGCAAACAGTCATAAGAGGCTTATTACAACATTTTGAGTTTTAGGACTATTTATTTCAGAAACAGAATCAGAATCAGAAATATTTATTTGCTTTTAACATGGTTTTACAAGATATTTAACAAGAGAAATGTCCACATGTTTGACTAATTATTAGTCATGCAAATATATAAACGTTAATATTAAATGCACACACCATAAGAAAATAACAAAAAAAAAAGATTATTATTATTGAATAGGGCACAATTATAAACCGGCAAATTTTCTGGCTATTTAAACTATAAAGAACTTTCATAGTTTTAAGTAATTTAACATTGAATTAGCTATTATTACCTTTTAGTTCTAATTTTATAGTTTTATAACTTAATTTAAGTGGGCCTAAATTTAGGATATGGCAAATTGGCAACATTTGGACGAGCGATGCCTGCGCTAAACTTCATCAGATTTTGTAGTCTCTGAGTCTCTCAGGAATATTATGAATGTGCCGTCAAAATGAAGTAATAGGCTTATTTTTTTTTCTGTTTCTAAAACATAAGTTATTGAATATAGCTAATACGTACTAAATATTATTTTCTCAAAACATATGACTACATTTTCACAAAGCAACACTTATCCAATATGTATTTCTGTCTGATGTATAGAATAAGTACTTATATTTGGCCTAACATAAAACTACTCATTGACCGCTCTTGAAAAGTCTGTGTTACTATAAAAGATAAGAATCTGTTTGCCCATAACAGTAAGTGAATTTGTAATTATGAGTATCTGCCTCTGGCTAAGATCTTCATCATCAAATCAAGTCATCGTTATAATAGATAGGTATCATAATATTCATAATCATCGCGTTAGCCTCAATGTGGCAAGCAACGCGCATCTGGCCAGGTATTCGAATGATGTAATCTTTAATATGAAATGTACTCAGTTTCCACACCTTGATTAAAAGATGCTCCGCCTTCAGGGTTGTCTTAATTTTATTAGGGTTTCGTAGTAGAAACAAGGAACTACGATAGACTATTGTTAGGCGATTAGAACTAGAATGCTGTAATTTGGTTTAAGTTTATTTTGGGGGAGGCCTATGTCCAGCAGTGGGCGTCGTTTGGCTAAGATGATGATGATGATGATGATGATGATAACAATAGGGGAAGCCTGTGGCGAGCTGTTGGGCAGTAGCGACCCCACGGACTTGATTTCTCCCGGGAGTATCCCTGTTCCTCACCTCTGGCTTGTCGTCATTGGTCGACCGAAGTGAACACTGACGAGGAACATATCTACCACCTCTTGCTTACCTTTATTGGCTGGCTTGAGTGGAGAGTCTTGGCTGGCTTGAGTGGAGAGTCGCTAGAGCAGAAATGCTCGGAGGAAGGAAGTGTTGCAGTAAGATTCTTGTAGAGATCTTGAACGGATTACCGGGATTGTGGTTAGTGATTATTAACCCGCATTTGAGGAGCGAAGTGATTATACCTGTACCCATCATAGCTGTGGTAACTTGAATTTGAAAACTGCAGGGGGATGATTATAGGCTGTTACTTTACATTATTGTTTTATTACTCTGTAAATAATGAATATACATTTTTGCTGCTTGGGTTAGTATCAATCAGCCCAATGAATAATGTTTTTGTTGCCATGTCAAGATTTTTTTTAAATCTACCCCGAAACTTGAAATGATTTACCCATGTGCGATGATGCCTAAAACTTTACCGAACCACGTTCATAACCGCATCAACCGCATGCAATCCTTATCAAAACCTAATAACTTTTTACTTTTATGAGATCTACTCTCTCTCTAATTTACATACTGAAGTGTTTTACGATCGACACACGTAATATTATTACCATGCATTCTGTGTAATCGTTTCTCAACGTTTGTTCCCTTTCAATCCATGGTGGTGCAATCAGCGCGATATGTAATTTGCCGGTCTATTTGTTATGTAAAACAATTGCAATGATAAATCTGTATCGGAAATGTATTAGCTTTAATGTGTAGGTATCCGAAATCACTGTCATTTAATAATTTGTGTGAATTTTTAACAATCAATGTTATTGTTGTCAAAGACGTTACATTTAATAACCTTTTGCTTGTGCAGGTATGATTTTTTTAGCTTTCGCTAGGCCACTGCTAAAAAAAACCTTAAAAAAATCTCTGAGCATTCCTATAAAATATCTGTGCTAACAATGCTTTCATACATAATATGTATGTAGATATACGGGCTGAAGAAGCATTTCCACATTTCAGGAACAGGAGTACTTAGCGGTATGAATTATCTATATAGAGTCTGTAGATCAAAGCGCTCTGGCTAATGCGTTCGCGCCATCGCATCGGCTGCAATCGAGCGTCAAATTGGCTGCGCTAGCGCACCCGCGCCGGATGTCTGCGCGCTCAACACCGCGCGTAGATAATAAAGCTCGCGAAACAGACACGACATATTTTACATCTTGGTGGAAAACCACAACATCGGCATCATGTTCGCAACCAAATGGATTTAGGGTATGATCAACGTCTATGGAGAATACATAGTGAGACGTACCTGTGAGAATTGGGAGGGAGGCATCGCAGTTTGCGGCGTAAAAATCACCAACCTGCGCTATGCTGATGACACTACAATTCTTGCAGCAAATGAGTTAGAAATGTTAACACTCCTAAACCGAATGGAGCGGACTTTGCCAATTCAAGAGAATGGGACTTTCCATTAACAGGTCCAAAACTAAGGTCATGGTAGTAGACAGATCTGGAAAGTTGTAACTCAGTGGCGCATTGGACCTAGTAACTGTAGGCAACTTCATCTACCTGGGTTCCAACATCAGTATAATGGTTCGTAAGAGAAAGAAGTGCGCAGGAGAATTGGAATGGCGAAAAGCGCCATGTCTTAGTATGGATGTGCCGCATGGAAACTGATGGAGAAAAACTACAAGGGAAGAAGTGATCCAGGCTGTCACGACCCTCAGCACCGAGGAAAACGATGCAAGGAGGAGGAGGAATAGCAAAGGACTCGTAGAAATTTCTCGTTTACCAGACCAGCTAGCCTCTTCCAGAAATAAAGATAAATGGATAGATCATTTGAAAATATTAACTATTCAAAAAAAGCTTCTAATTTCATAGCACCAATCACTTGCGTGATCACGTGTATCATATAACAGCAATAGATTACTACGGCGAACAGTCGGATCGCGAGAATAAAACGTAATGAAAGTTGACGTATCTGTTTGTCCTTAGTCTGTGGCTCTGTGCAGGGTGAATGTCCAACCGCATGCCACTGTCTCGTATGCAACTTAGTTCACTTAGCCAACTAAAGACGCACAATACAATCTCAATTGGTATTTACATACAACAAAACACTGTTCCATTACTTATTTGTGCACAATGTACTCGTAAGCTTAGCAATACATTTGAAACATTAGTAAGGTTAGTAGGTAACATTAACAAGATTAGACCAATTAATGAATTTGTAAGATAGTAAGAACTAGTACATGGAAATTTATTTATTTACTGGAACTATATTGTGAAAAATAAAAGAGATAAATACATAATGACATTTAGCATTCTCTGTCAGCCAATCATTTCTTGCTGTATTTTATTTCTTGTTTTTTTTTTAAAAAGCGTCCACCTGTGCCTATCTACTAACAGATGAGAAAATATAAATTTATAGTAGGAGGACAAAAACTTAGTTTGAAATAGAAAAATGAACGAATTTAGTCTTATATTATATCATAATGCAAAAGTTTGTAGATGGATATTTTTTACTCAATTAAAACTATGTTGATCTGGATGAAATTTGGCAAGAAGATATATTGTCGACTGGAATACCGCATAGACTTCTTTGTATACCGAAAAAAAACTAAATACCTTAATAAAATTTAAATAAAATATATAGAAAACTAGTGTAATATAAATAAACAGACAACAGCACGTCAACCTACCACAAAACGTCAAATTTTCTCAAGTGATATTGATCACTACTAGTTGGACTTAAAGTTGAAAATCAATTCAATGAACTTTTACTTTTTGGGTAGGTTGACCTGCCGTTGCCTGTGCATCTCAAACCTTCACGCGTATCTTCAGAGGCTCGCAGGCAACAGCTAGTAATGTATAATGCAGGTAGGCAGATCAAATCCTTGAATATCTTACCATTACCGTGTCTCTACATATTTGAAATTGCAAAATTTGTCAAACAGAACAAAAATTTTACCCCAAAAAGTACTCGCATGCATAAAAATAGCTTTTGCATGTGTATATTAATATATAATAACATCCCACAAGATATAAAAGACTTGTGCTTGGATAAATTTAAAAAGTCATTACACAAGTGGCTGGTTGAGAGAACTTTTTATTCTCCTATAGATTTTTTAAACTACAAGGACAGTCAGAAATAAGTTATTAATAAGTTATATTATTATCATGTTAAGGGGAAATATTTTATGTATTTAAGGTTAAGATTTAATGTAGCTGTATAAATTTAAAGTCAATTGAAATGTATGTAATGACAAAGTTAAAAACTATTTGCATGCTATTTGTCAATGGCTGGATAGGCGATCATATTCTTTATCTGTAATTCCTTCTGTAAACCCTATTCTTAAGCAAATAAAGATATTCTATTCTTCTATTCTTGCTATTCTAGGTATCCTTTCATGAAGTGGACTCAGCTTCGTTCTTTTTTTCCAAAGTCTTGGTACTTATGCGTATAATTGCTTATTCAAGTATCTACGAGTACCTACTCTTATAACATAGTTTATCTTTTTATTTATTTGTTTCAAGTCTTCATAAACAAGTGTGAACGATATTATTTATAACTATCCAAAGTAAGGCAAAGATTATGATTAGTCCTAGATGTCCCGTTTTACCAAAAAAACAAAATTAAAAAAGACAAGATTTGGGCGCGTTATAGATAAGAAAGAACGCACGTTTAACTTTATGCGTAAGTGAAACGAAATAGGCGCACTTATAAGTTCACTTTATGGCTTACGGGCTTACCTCTTAAAATGTTATCCAGAGTAACGGTATCGAATGTTTTCAAAGAAAATTTTGCCACAGACTATCGTTAGACCTATTTGCCAATGAAGCGTGGAACCGCACTAAATCGGTTAGATCTTAGTAGATATTTAATCGATTATATTGTGCGGTTTCCACGCTTCAGTTCAGTAGCTAAAGACCGAATTTACAAGAGGAAATTACTATATAGAAAGCAAACATACTTACGAATTTACAAAAAATATTTGTATTTAATAGGAACAGAAGACATCAAATGAGGAAATAGACTAAGGAATCATATAAGTATTGGAAGGAAAAGGTGGGATAACAAGTGTCTATTCTGATGTGCAAGCCACTGTACTTCAGGATAACGCAAATTCACCTATAAACGACCTCGACATGTTTCATTATAAATATCGGTCAGTTTTAAAGTAAGAATCATGTCATGAAATTTTTGTTTCGAAACATTCTTCTTAAAATTAAACTGAGTGCGAGCGAAACTAGGCCAGATAGTATTTTATCTGTGCTTTCCTTAATCAAAAGGAAAGGCCATAATAAATTATAAGGAGAGGCCATACCATATAATGTTATTTGACATTATTATGCCATAAACTTCGTACCTACGATCACAAAATATTGGTTCGCCTCTGCCCGTCTTCTTCTGGCAGTTCTGGTTTAGACTCTTTTTACAACCCTTAAAGGACGAAATGGATGTTTTTACCATTATGTTAACCAATAGTTGTAAATGTAATAAAAATTGCTAAGTTATTAAAATGACGATCGCTTGAACATGGCTTGAACAAAGTCGTTTGTGTGATGGCACAGATAAGATCAACACATAGTACCTTAGTAATGACTGCTAGTTTTGAAGAGAAGTACTACAGAGAAGGTATGACACTGAGGTTAGTTGTTTGTTGTGTTGTAAGTTCACTTATTACGGGAGGTTCACCTCAAAGGAGTTCATTTATACGTGGGACCTGCGACAAATATGGCGCGCTACGTGCCCGCGAAAACGTTATGAGGTTAAGAACCTTACCGCGTTTGAAAACAACAAGTAGGTAGGCACTAGCCTTCTAGAATCACGAAACATTTTTGATAGCCTATTACAAAAAATCGTGGATTCATGGATAAACAAGCCGTTGCCCGCGACTTCGTATAGGTGAAATTTTAATTTGATAATAAAGCAAAGGAACGGTAAATGCCTTTTCCTGGATAAAAAGTTAACATTTTTTATTTTTTTTATCAATATTGCAGTAGGTGTACCTACTGTCAAATAAAACAAATACAGGGTCGCCAATTTCAGACGCAAGAGGAACATTTTTGAAGGCAGTTATTTTATTTTTTTGACAAAGAGCCAAAAGTTAATAGGTAGCTCATTGATATCCGAAATGGTTAACTTATGGAATCCTGTTCATTTTAAAAATGTACTTTACATGTTTATACTGAGGAGCTGTCACTTAGACAAGTGACAGCTCCTACGATAAAGAAAAATGGTATGAGGAAACAAGCACGTACAGTTGGACAAGAAAATGGAGCACAGTATAAATTTTAACTCTTAACATTAATAAAAGTTAAGTCTCAATCAAATCACAAATTGCTATCCATTATCCAGATTGTATGATTCAAGTATGAAAATGGCACGTAATGATACTCTGTGGTTAGACTGTCAACTTGCCTACTAAAAAGATGCTACTTTACTTTGACCTTTGTATTTAAATAAAATAAACGTTTTGAGACTATTTTTTCATGTGCTTATTTAATTTATTTGGTGTAACTTGAAGGAACCATTCCTTTTTTTTCTATTAACTGTATTTATTATTTCTCACAATTGATAGTCTAATACTTGGAACGGCAGGTTATCTCTGTCTGATATAAAAACTGAATTTTCTCAAAAAAAAAGGGATTATACATCTTTAACGGTTTGAAAAATACCGGTAAAAGTACATAGAAGTGAACAGTATATTTTGAATTGAACGGACCGACTGTATAAATATTCAAAATGGAAAGGAGTAGTGTTCAATTGCCAACAACACATCAGTCTACGTCGCGTACGAATAATTATAATAATCATCAGATTCCAGTAATACCAATGACAGTATAATTTGAGGCAAATGTTTGTTTGTCTTGTTGTTACGTGTTTAAATATGTAAGAAGTGAAGGGATTTGTACAATCACATACTGTGGGAGATGCACAGCGAAGTTAGATCCAATAAAAGTAACTGTTCAACATTGTTGGCAGCCTAAGCTCAAAAGATGTTTACTAGTTGACGCTTGTAGGTATGTTTACCATTACATTACCACAAATAAGATAGGATTAATAGTGAGTCAACCTTAAAAAATAGACTTCCGCTGTCGCCGATTTTATTTTAGAACTTATGCATCACATATGTATGATTTTTTTTAACACTCAAGATCTCGAAAGGAATAATTTGTTCCGTTTTTTCAACATTTTTAATCAAGGTTAGTTTTAGGTGTCATTTTTGTATTGAACTGTACAGTGTATCTAGTTCTTGTTATAGGTATAGAGATTTTTGTATGCCTTTGCTTGCTAGTTTGAAGATTTGCTACTCTTCAATGCCTTTAGATGGTTAATTAAAACATCTCACAATGACCATCCATCATTAACACAGTACCGTTTAAAAAAAATGTGTTTCATAAAATGCGCATACGCACCTGAACCAAATACGGTATGCGCGATACATCTGGCGTTACATGTAGGGTTAACCCGTACTTATAATATACATTAAATGGAAAAAGTATAAGCCAAATCTGAAGAGTAAGGATCAAATAATTTAGATAGGTATCTAAGTATCGAAAAATAATATGGGTAATAAGAATAAGAAATCGTTTATAATATAAAAATATTGGAGCAAGCATATCCATAGTTGCTCCAATATGCTTATATTTCAGAACTAAATTCACTTGTGCAAACTTACTGTCATTGTTTTTATAATTATTTGAACAATAATATAATTTTGATGATAAAATTAAGAGTATAAATAAATATATATATGCGATGAATGCCAAAAACATAAGTTAAATGAATACCTACAATGTCTTGTTTTTTTTTTTTTGCAAATGCATTTTTAATTCATTGTTGCGACATAAACTGTTACTGGCAACCCTACTTCCAAACGAAGCATTAAAACGTATTGCAAAATAAAGCAAACATTAGCTTTCGACTCTCGCGCAAGGACATTGCCGTTCTTGCGATTAAGATTCACGGCGTATCGCTGTTGACAGTCGTTACATACCTCTAACATTATTTGAATTGGACACTATTTTAATTAACACCTTCCCAGGCACGTCAGCCGCTCGCGAGGTGGTAAAGCAGTTGAGCACTTTCGTTTTTTTTTTTAAGCCGCTGACATCTTTGAAAGGCGGTAAAAGGCGTAGAGGTTTGTACAAGGGTGCGTGGTGAAAGCGACATTGCATAATTGTTTGCTCCTTAAAACATGCTCAGCTGACCCGTTCAAATAGTGTTCTTTTTTCAAACGACAAAAATAAAAAGTTCTCAGTTTGACAACTAGGGTTTTTTTGGCCAGTACCTCACATAACGTTTTTTTATGGTGGTGACCATACCGATTTCGATTTTAACTTGTGTCAATCAAGAATATTGGTTAGGCTTGCTTTCTTTCTACATGAAACACAATTCTGCTACAGATTTTGTATATAAATGGTGAACAATGACATCACTAGTTACCGTAGGTACTCAAGTGACAATTTATTGATTAGAAAGCACTTAATAAGTATTTTTAATAAACTTTTGACAACCCATTTACGCTCATTGCACAGCACGGGCTTAGTGTGGGTTGGTGGACACTGGACACTGGTGGAATTGTATGTGAAGTAGGTTTCAAATACCCTTTAATATAAGCAGGGAAAGTCCTAAAGATATCAACAATGGTTAAATTTTGCCGATGACCTAACACACTTCACTAGTAAAATACAAGGCAAATTGGTTTTGCATCGTGACTTCATTGTATGTGCTTCGCAAACGATCTCTGAATGCTGATAAGGTGAGACAATGATAACGTTACCATTACAGTTTAACAAAAAAAAAACAGCAAAAAACGTAATAATTGCGAGTGTTAAACTGTTTGTTTACTTCATGCTTTTCGGAAGATTATTTTTGTTACAGTTTTTATGGTGACGCGTATAGAAATATCCAACACGAAGTGTAGAAAAAAAATCGCCAGCCTACAAAAATTAAAAAAGTGTGAATGGCCAGTAGTTTCTTGTTATTGCCGACTCAAACTTAGTAGTTTATTTCAAACGGTTCGTCGGTAGAAATCTGAAAAGTTAAATGAATGAATGAAAGAAGTTTCTGTTTTTAATTTTAAAGCCTGTCAACCCTATTTTTCTAATTTTAGTAGAAAGTTTTTTATTACGATTAATTACAATTATTTTAACAAAATACCTTGGTTCCGCACTGTTGACATTTTGATAAGCGGTCCGCGGCCGCATTGTTGCAGTGTGTCGACCTTGGACGTATGTAGATTAGCGATTGTTTAGCACATCTTTAATTAATGACTTGAAATCATCGCACGAAATGCTATGCTGTTGTTAATCAGAAATCAATGATTACTTTACGACCACTGGTTTCTAATTGTCATTGCATAAGTTAATGTAGATCAGTTCTTTAGGGTTCTGTGCGGGTTTCAAACGGAGGCTAGGGGATCCTATGACTGGCTTAGTCATGTTTGAAAGTGGACTGTAGATTATAGTTGCTAAGCTTTTATGATAACTGTTTTAAGACTTAATTATAGGTACTGAAAAACGATTCGTATAAAAAGATCCTTACTAATATAATACGACAGTATCTCTGTCTGTCTGTTACCTTTTGTGTGCCTAAACCACTGAACCGATTTCCATCAAATTTAGTACTAAGGTAGATTAGATCTTGAGAAGTGACATAGGATATTTCGTATCCCACTGCTGGGCACAGGTTCACGCCCGCGCGATATAACGTTCACACGGGGCAGAGCTGCGGGCAAAAAGGTAGTAAATAATAAAAAAACAATAACTTCTTGTCTGTAGTCATAAGTTACTGTAAATCAAGCGTCCGTGTTCAGTTCCCCTTAGAGCGTCTATTTACGCTATTATATTACTAAGACTGCCTTTTCTGTCTGTTCGTTTGTCTGACAGGATAATTGCTTTATAGCAAAAATACTACAATGCTGTTGATAAAGAAAAACCAATATACACCACTACTTTTTAACTATATCAAAAAAAGTAAAGGGCGTATCTCTACCCTTAACTAACTATATATTATGTGCAGTTAAAAGTTAAAAATTTACATATGCAATTAAGTTATTAAGGTTTATTTGTGTCCCATACTTTGGACAAAATTTTAGACTGTGCGTTTGAATCTCATTCGTTAGTCGCGCGTAAAATCACCGCGATAGCGTACATACATGCTCTCTCGCTCACACCCTTGCCCCGCCCACAATAGTTAAAATAATATTACTTAGGTAATAATCATAACATTTCAAAGACAATTTTAGGACATTTTTTTTTAAACTTTTAACTGCACAGATCTGTTCAGTAACGTGTTCTGATACCCCCATTTTTTTTTAGATATACTCGTACTTAAAAAGTTGTGGTGTATTCTTGTGATGTTTACTTGGATACTGCCCTAAGTAACTGAAGAGTTTTGACGTTCCCTAGGTACCCAAAGTGAAACGTATTAAATGAAAATTAGATAATGATAAACGGAACCCTTCGTGTGTAATCCCGATTCGTATGCTAGGTCGGCTTTTGTTTAATCGTTATTAATTTGTTTGTAATTTACTACCGAAGCAAAGATGTAGAGCTGTTGAAACATAACTAAATAGTCTTCTGACAGATACTTGAAAATTTATTCAGGGTCTGAGCCACTGAGATCTTTTTCGGTGGGTCTAACCCTAGAAAGAAAGTAGATAAATTTTATTTTCCAACCGATATAAATATTTAAATGTATGAGTAAGTTCTCTATATTTTTACCAGGTTGACTGGTGTACGTTCCTTAAAGTTGGTATTATTTGAATATGGAGACGAAACTGGGTTAGGCCTTGAAAACCCCTTAGGGTTTGAAAACTGGGTTGACAGGCTTTAATACTAAAATAAAAATATGTATCACAAAAATAGAAATAAAATGTGAAATGGGGCTACAATTTTGAGCCGGTGCTTGGTAATTGTCAGTAATTTTCTATTTGGCAACACATTATTGGTGGCTTAATAAAGTTAATACACGCTGTTCCATTTTTGTGAAAAATAATTTGTATATCATAAAATTTATTATTTACCTGTAGGCTTACGGCCATTTCCAATAGCCTATCTACAGAAAACAACTTCTGTCTTTGTTTCTCTGGACGGCAAAAACAGAGATAGATGAGATGTTTCCTATCTCCGATATGCCAAAACTGAAGATAGATAGGTTATTGGAACCAGCCGTTATTCGTGACACTCTATTTCGTTTGGGATTAGGATAAGAATCGATATTTTGCGTAATAGGCACTCTTGAACTCTACACTAGTACCTAATCGTCTTTATACTCGTATTTTTGCCAAATAGTATTTATTTTTACGTGGAATTTGATGAAATTAAAGAAATAAGATATTACAGTTACATAAATTGAATTTGATTCGAGTGTCAAGAGCCTCCTCTTAAGTACCTATGATAATTAATTTTCGACATTAAAGTTGCTTCCCTAAAAACAGCTGTTTATAAATCAACTATTGAAATAGATCCACGCGCGGTCTTGCCACCTCCTTCCTTCGTCAGGTCAAAATCAAAGAGCCATCTCACTCAACGATTTACAAACAACTAACCAGACTAATTAAAACATTGTAGTTAGTACATAATTATGATAATAATGCAGCGGCACCTCTCTATTGGAAAGCCAATGAAAGTGAACGCGTAAATTAATCTCGATACATTCGAGTCGAGAGGTCTAGACGGAACCAGTTCATCTGTAACATTGTATGTAACAAAGCCTACAGCTTCAAGTGTATTGCATAATATACAATTAAATTAACGAATAATTTAGAATAGAATAGAATAACATTTATTTGCAAGAATACATTTGAGATTGATGGTGTTGGGTGTATTTAACTAGACATTGTATTCAGTCTGAGAACAGACGTGCAAATTACCTAAAAAGCTAGCTACTTATATGTATACTAAACACTATGCTAAAGTATATAGTTAACAGAGGCCATGAAGGTACTCATTAACACTGTAAAAAAATTTTTAGCTAACCTTTTCGACAAAGTAACCTCAAATTTACCTCAGTAACCTTTTTGACTGCCGAGGGACTAGACACGATAGATATTTTATTATTTGGAGGTCACCGGTGACCCCCATTGCGCTTGGATCCCCAAGTCCCGGGTCCTGCATCTGATCCCGAAACTTGCTTGAAAAACATGGCTGTACCCATCATTGCTATCAGCTATGGTAATTTAAATTCAATGATGAAGGTCTTTGCCCTGCAAGACGATTTAAAGGCTTAACACTGCTTAACATTACTTTGAGCTATCAATCTAAATAACCTTATAAAAAGTATTGTGTGAACATACATAAGACTGGATAAGTGTGAGTCGAACTCGTCCACTGAAGGATCTAATATCGTCTTTACATATTAAAAATAAATAAATAAATAAATAAAAGAAATCGTGTCTCGCAGTATTTTTCGTGATTTATAAATTTTAATTTTTACTTCAGCTCGATCTACACGCATTCCCGAAACGGTCTTAACAGGTGGGCTACGTTTCTTTCTTTTGAGGTACGGAACTCTAAAATTATAGAATTGAAAACCATTTCTTCTTCGTTTGAAGCAGAATGTTCTTAAGTAGTCGCGTTTCTTTCACGTATAAATTTGCATATTGTTTTACAGTTGATCGATTTGGATGGTTTTTTTGTTGGATTAAAAACTTGAAGATGAACCCGTTTATAATTATTACTTAAAACAAAAACCGGAATTATATTTCCTGACTTCTCTTACATAAAACTATTTACTTTGCGATCAGAACATGTAATGTCAATATTTTGTTTACACTTGATAGGTTTCTAAAGATTTTATCTTCTAAAATGCCAAGGATCGCGGATCGTTTTAATTTAGTCAAATCCGAAGTTAAGACATTGAACACATTAGTCAGTGTGTCAGATTATACAACATAATTGTTACTTATATCTGTATTGTCGATCCTTCTAATCTATACCTCATTCCCAAAGTCATTACGTTAATATTGCGTAATATAACACTTTCATTGTTTTACAGAAACAGCCGAAATGAGATAACATTTAATTTGTCACGACTGTGGGAACATTTCCTTCTTCACTTTCCATCTTGTTTGTTAACAAAGTGCCTTGTAATGTGCCCCATTGTGCCGTCTTTCAAATTAATAAGAGACGCATCATCGGACACTTGGTTTAATGACGGCTTTTTAGTTTTAAGTACACTCTAAAAGATATTAGTTATATTACAGAATTACTTAATCTTCGGTTGTACTGTAGCGTGGCTTTTACTGAAATTGGAAGTGAAAGAAAATATCGACGCTTATTTGAAACGCTTTTGACTATCCAGAGGTTGTATTTTATTGTAGCTTTTTGTTAGAAAACGTTACTTTAGTATGTTTTTTTTGCATTTACTTGATTATGGCTTTAGCTTTATCTATTTTCAGAACAATATAAGAAATAAACCAGAAACTCACTGTACTACATTTGCAATTTACTATAGCTTTGATACTGTTGTTTCAATTTATTTCACTATTATAAATACTCTTAATACACATTAATCGAACAATATTTTCTGAACCGATGAAGATTTACTTATTGTAAATGGATTTTTGTCCTTACAATCATTTCTAAAAAGGGTTGAAAGTGGAGTGAATCGGGAAGTATTTTTTAATTTGATATTAAAAACAACAGATGGCGATCGCGATATCATCTCTAAAAAGCGCACTCCTTGTGCGATGTTATCGTTTCCCATGCAGACAGATTTTTTAAATCTATATACTTAACAACTGATAAATGTTTTAAAAAATATATATCGCTTCATGATTGCCGCTAAACTAATTCAAATACGATGCTCTTAGAATCAGGGTCAAAAGTTATGTATTGCCAAACAATTTTGCACCTTTCAAGTTCAGCTGCAGTGATCTCATTAAAAACAAACGTACTCGTAAAACAAAAGATAGATAGGTAAAGTTAAGAGACACCTAAAACTGTCCTCACTTGAATGATTGACGTTAATTATAAGTCAGCGTCATTCAACTTTGTAATCCAAATTGTGTTCGCAATAGTATGGATGGAAATTTTGTTGTATGTACTAAAAATGTACCCTTATGTCAAATGTTTTTAGTTTTTGATACTACACCAATGCCACAATCGACTGTCGCACTAGGGTTTTGGGGTGGTGGGATCTACCTCCTAGTGGTCCACCCTGGGCAACGGCATCTTTGGTTTTCTAACCAATGATGACAACAGATCCCTCTGCGGTGGTAGGCTTCGTAAGAGGCTGCCTGGATGCTATCACCCTCCTGCCGGAGTCCAGCGCCAAACAGTTTTTCTGTGTTCAGCTGATGTGTGGGAGAACCAGTACCTCTAGGTAAGCTCGCTCCATCTTAGGCTTCTTCTTAACCGTAGAGTTAAGTATGTAGTCAAGAGCAAGCCCATTATTTATATTAAAAAAAAGGGTCGATCGTCGACCTTGCCTTATACACAGAATACTATCTATTATATAGTTGTTGGGATTTATTGTTGAGAATAAAACAGGTAAAACGGAAATAAAAACCAATAATAAGTGAATATTTAAAAACGTGTAACTGGATATAAACGCGAACATAACTCTATTTTAATTTAATTGCCTTACGTTTCTTAAAATCATTACTGAACTTCTTTACAAACGCGTGTCTCAAGCGGATAGCACTCACGGTCGCAGTGGTCCGAACTGGTCCGAGATACTGCGCCCGTGAGCGGTGTCTATATGTGCGTTGCACGATCCCACTTTGGTTGTAGATTGACTTTTGTACGAGTACCTATCTGTGTTTTGTTGAGCTCATATTTTAAGTTACAAGTCTTAAAAGAGGTTACAGATGTTTAGACAATTTCGCTAATGATAACGCCGTACTACTAGTATTTACTTTGGGTTTGGTTGCAATGACATATTTTAATGGATGTTTCAACGGATTTTTGTAACTGAGTCACACCACAATGACTAAAAGGATCCAGATCCTTTTCTGATCTCCATGCCAAATTGTATATGCACGAAGATACTTAGATTACAGGCTGGAATAGCATCTAATTGTTCTCTATCTGTCTCAATCTTGTGAACTGTGGAGTGAGGAGTCGTGCGGATATTTGGTCGCACCAACATATTGGCCTTTTCCCATCTACTTTGCCGGTCACAATGAGCTCCTCGTGGTACGTGGTGGAATTATTCGAGAATTCGGCGTAGTAGTAGTAGAGAGTCGTGAGGGGATTTTGAGTACTCGCAATATTAATCCGAAATGCTGTCCAAGGGATACAGAGCATATCTATCCAGCACCACATATCAATAGCGTCAATGCGTTTGCGGTCTCCAAGTTTCAGTATCCCAAGTCTCAGAACCGTACAAAAAAATCGAGACGACTAGTCGAGTCCGTAGGTACTAATCTGGTCAAAAGATTTTTTTTTTTTTTAATTTGACTTCTTTTAAACTACAATTAAATATTGACATAATAGCTATGATGTATTGCCATACAAAATCTATGAGGCTATCTCGTTTTGACAGCTCATTAAACGTACGTCAACGGATTAGCAGTGTCATCATCCCTTTTAAGGTTACATGACGTTATCTGAGTGTGACACGATTAAGAGATTCGTTATAAATGCAAGCAAAGCCACGCAGGCATAGGTATACCTGCAGCTCTATTATAGCACTGTAGATTAGCAGCTAATGGAATATCTGATGGGTTACTTCTTGTCATATGATTATCCTTCAAGGGTAATCTGTTTGTCAGAGTTTAGAAAGCCGTCCATTACAGGCATCTGACTTTATTTGTTCTGTTGTACCTATTCCATATAGCGACAAAGTCATGTCGTGCCCTCCAAAGCACGCCTGTAACCCACCCGCCCCTTCCAGAACAAAGCTAATTTAGAAAATTTCGTTTCCTAAGTTGACCCTATAAAGAATTTGATCCTTGCGCACCAGAGGCCTCTCTACATCACAGTGTCCGTATGTTCGTCTCCAACTGTCTCTCCTACTCATGTCACTTACTTGACGTATGTGACAGAGACAAATAGGACCAAGGGAGTGCACAGTGAGTTAATAGAAACTTAACGAACTTTAATAGTGTTATGTATCGAAATTTTATTTATCAAGGTTACTCAGTAAGGTATGCAGTGCTTATGTGCATGTATAGTTGGCACGCCACTAGTAGGACCTCAAAACACCACTGCGCCGACTAATCAAGGCCAAGGCAAGAAAGGGCGTAAACTAAAACAAAAGAAAAGCGTTAATCGTATTCCGTTAATTCAAAAATCCGATAGGTCTTCGATCCGTTGCGCAAGTCTATCCGTCATCTCCGCGAGTTCGGTCAAAGTGGCAAGTCGTTCCTCAGTCCCCCGCCGTCGGTGCGCCCGACGCACGCGCAGCCGCGCGACCCGACGACCTGTGCAGTGCTGTGTTGTGTTTATTTATACTGTTTGGAACTAACCTCTCTTTATCCTTAACGGTAAAGGGATAGCTGTGTTTAGATCCGTTTTGGGTGATTTGGAATTTTGATATACTTCAACTGGTGAGTTGGTTTAACGTTTAGATTAGAGCGTTGAATGATTTCATTAGGTATAATATGATAACGTGTATAAATTCTAAATCGATGAGTTATGTTAAATGGACAACACTGATTTGGTTCTGCAATCGTGTCAAAATTTGGTCTTTGAAGTGTTCTGTAGTAAGGTATATTGTCAATATTTGGAATTATGAACATAACTTGCAGTCACTTCTTCGTAAGGTTAGGTCTTCGTGAGGATATGTTAATACAATATATCATACAAAGATCTAATTGAAACCTCAGTTAAAACAACAAACGTTAGTTCAAAACTAGTAATTATTAGTTATCGCTCTCGATAACGACCAGTTAATTGATTTGCATGAACGAACAACGGGGTACAGCTTGTAACTACCTAATATTACAGAAATATTATAAGTTCTTATATACCTAATCTTGTATGTTCCCACGCTGCAGAGTGCAGTGCTATTGTCGCTAATTAATAAAAACATAATTGGTTGTAATCGCATACATTAAATTAATTAAACAACACATCCCTTGTTTTGTGATTGGCAATTACAAATTATTATTGTAGTATAATGCGAAGATATCAGAATTCATTTTGTTTGGTGTATTACCTGCAGTAACGGCAGGTTTACTGTTAAAATCATGGTTTTGTCGTTTCGAGTCAAGAAGCTCTTCTGCTGATAAAGTTCTCCTCATTATTTTTAAACTATATCTAATCTATCTTAACAACTATCACATCAACGCTTCATATGCTTGTCTCATTCACTTCGTAGGCACCTTATATCGTTTCGAAAGAGTTTTTCATTTAGGTAGATACTAGGTAAGTATTTTGACTTATACATGTAAACAATTTCACTCTCCTGTGACAGACTTACTGTCGAGCTCGAAACTTTCTGTTGTACTGTCGAAGTCTGTACTTCGGTGCCTTTTCTTATTTAGATTTTCTATAGTAACATTACTCGTTAGTAGTTTGATGCTGATAGTGTTCATGAAAACTGCACGACAATTATCATGCATCGTCTTTAAATTTGTGGCAGAATCTCGGATTTTTTTGTGAATAAAAGTTAAAATTCTTGTCTTAACTCTTCTCGAGTTAAACCATCGTTATGGTTTTAATTGGTCGTTACCAAAATCAACGCCCCGTTGGTCTAGTGGTTTATATACCGGACCAAGATCTCGTGGTCCCGGGTTCAATCCCCGGGTCGGGCAACAAAACGTTGCTCGGGTTCGTGATCACCAATCCGCATTTGGCAAGGGTGGTGACAGCCAGCACCCATCATTGCTGTGGTAACTTGAATTCAATGATTGGGGCCTTTTTCCTGCAGTGGGATGATTACCAAATCAAAACTTTGTCACAAAATGCACGTTGATAACCGTTGCTCATATACCTACCTCATAATATCCAATGTACCGATGACGCATAGTAGGCAACTAAAGGTAGGTATTCCAGTTTTGTGTTATTTAACCAAGTGTTTTCTTTTCAGGTCTGCTATAATATTGCACGACATATCAATAGCACGGTAAGTCATTTCAACGTTACACATACCGTTTCTGTATGTTTTAAATTTGTAGATATGGAAAATGGATTGCCAGTTGCCACTAATAAATTTTGTATGATCCATAAATGGATAAATGCCTTAATATCTTTGGGTAGATAGATAATCATAGCTAGATCATTCTACACCATTTAAATTATTATATAAACGTATTTTGTGTTAGTTAGTTTTATTTTAACACCAAAACCAAAAGTTATCAGAAAGACCATCTTTGATGTTTTTTTATCGAGAAAAATGTTACCATGTAGGCTTTTGCAAATAAGTTTATTGATCTTTAATATAGGTACACACGGTGGCACATAAGACTATACATGTTGACCTTGAGACCGCCTTTATGCTGTACGTAATAAAAGCTGTTATCGCAGTTCAACTGTTTAACTTGATGTGCTGTCGAGCGTACATACCGTGCATTTTCAACCACCTGAAAAACGAAGCCCCCGTCATGTATCCATTATACAGGATGAGATTCAACCACCTTCCAAATTTTAAAATAGAAATCTACGAGACAAAAAACAAATGACGTATTTTTTCTTTTGGCATAGCCCAGTACAAAAATGTCAAGATAAAGCACTTAGAGAAGGTCCGTCAAAAATCTAAAATTTTTGATACGGCCTCCCAGCAACCCTTTTTTAACGCGAATCTCATTCATTCATTACGATACTATTCATAAGTTGTTGATTTTCCCTTCATACCTTAACAGGCTTAGGACTGTAAACATTGAAAACTATGTTGCGAAAAATATTTTCGGTTGAAAACTTGATTTACATTTTTCACTTCATAAATGAGTTCTAAATACGATACTGAACGCTTATAATTTTTTTTGAAGATGGTGCAAAAGTCATCCTGTATACTATAACATAGTATTATGTATGGGTGGGTGGTCCAAAAGGTGACGTCCAAAATTTTTTTTTGGATTCCTTACATCCAGAGCTATCCAAATATACCCTATATAAATATGTTATTTTTCTTAGTTTTCGAGATATACATTGTTTTCTTAAATTTTCAGAATTTTCGGTGTAATTAGTTTTAAAAAATGGTGTCTCTACTTTTTATTATGTTACGTCGGTTTTTTTTGCAGTATGATCCTTATAAATTAAACTTACTTAGATAAAATTATCAGCTAGCTAAGCCTAACCAAAGATTCCGAAAAATTTACCGAAAGTCAATAGTTTCCGTTCAAGCTAGTCAGAGCTTAATTTTAAACTGTGAATTAAAAAAAAAGTGGTTTCACAGTTCCTTAAATCATTTAAAACAATCTTTTTTTTACTTTCGGTAAATTCAAGGCAAGGCAAGGCTTTAAACCAAATTTTAGTTGATTAATGTTGAACAGCAAAACATCTTCATTATGACATTGTTTAAATAGCTAAGAAATATAATTAAAATAATACATATAAAGATAGCATCTTCATATAATTCTAATGTAGGTATAACTTGTACGTTCAATTTCGGGTGTTCATCTATATACCTACTAATATTATAAAGCTGAAGAGTTTGTTTGTTTGAACGCGCTAATCTCAGGAATTGAATAGACCATTTATCGGGGAAGCTTTTAGGCTGTATAACATCACGCTGTGAACAATATAGGAGTGAAGCAATAGTGAAATATGTTTCAAAAATAATCGCGATCATTATAACTGAAATTGACGCGTACGAAGTCGCGGGCAACAGCTAGTTCATAATAACAGTAATAGATTATTATCGTTTTGATCTGATACGATACTATTCTTGCTCGTTAATTATTACGAAGTAAAGTAACTAGGTGGGTATATAAATAATGAATGGATCCGGTTGTGTTTTATATGTGTTGAAATTTCGTTAGTCTTGAAGATGAAAAAACCATTGACACCTACACAGTTAACTTTCGTAACGGTTTTTCGTAAGTACCGATGCACCGAATTTCAAAGCATAATGGCTTTTACTACAAGTTTTGTAGTTGTTTTACAACATTATGATGTTTGACATGATGATATTCTGCGAATCTTTCTATTGTCAAAGGAAGATTTACCGTTAAGAATTCCTAAATAATATTTTGTTTCTCGGAACAAAGTCAAAACCAATTTTAAATATTTGACGCATTTAGTTAGTTACATTCTTAAATTTAAATATTTTAAGTCATTATTTTTTAACTAAATTAGCCAAACATACGTTTTTAGTATGTCAATTAGATGCTAGGAAACTAATAAAACGTATGTTACTCTGTTATTTTCGAAATAAATTACATTTATTACTGTAATGAGCCAATCATACATTTTTTAACTTCTCAACTGGATGTTAGGAACTAAAAAACGTATGTTAGGCTATTAGTTAGGAGTTAGTGGCTAGTTCAACCTACCCATAAATATCATATCTCTCCAATCGATTTTCAAGCTTAACAAAACCGTATAAAGATAAGTTTCGATTTAGAGAAAATTCTACAGTTTGTATTATGTTGATCCGCTGATGTCTTGGTTTGCATAGAACGTGCATATTCTAAGGTCCATGTATCAGCTTCAGCTATCTGAACATCTGTTGAATAAGATAACGATATTATTACAGGTTTCGAAATACGACTTAATTACGTGCTACCATCGATATTTATAACTAGCCGTTGCCCGCGACTTCGTACGCGTCAATTTCTGTTATTATGATCGCGATTATTTTTGCAACATTTTTCACTGATGCTTCGCTCGAATTGGTCGCAGCGTGATGTTATATAGCCTAAAGCCTTCCTCGACAAATGGACTATCCAACACAAGAAGAATTTTTCAATTCGAACCCTTACTTGCTGAGATAAGAACACAGTCCATTATAAAAAATATCACCTAAAACTGTGTTCGATTTAATTATTGAAGTTTATTTTATGTGAGTGTCAACTGTACTTATAACCTGGCCAAATTATGTCTACATGCAATAGTATGGATATTCGTCTCATTTTGTATCTATTTGACTGATCCTAGGTTGAAATAAAAAACAAGAGTACATGGTAGAAAATTTGAAATCTTAAAAATGTGACCATGAAAGGCTTTATGTTTATTTCTTATAGTGCGGAATAAAAGTACGTATCTATCTCTAATGTTTTTGTCTCAAATTCTTTTCTTGTTAAGTCCATTCGGCTTTGGAACTCATTGCCCGAAAGCATTAAACAAGCACCGAGTAAATTTGCTTTTAAGAAACGTGTTAGGTCTTACTTCTTAGGTAAAATGCAGTAGTCGTCATTTACTTTGCTTCCACAGCAGTAGTCGTCATCTTATTCTTATTTATTTACATATTTTCTATTTATTTAGTAATTGTATGTAGTTTATATACATATATATTGTATTGTTTAAGTAGTATATTTTGAGTATATTATTATTATTTTTGAAATTTTTTGTCTTTTAATTTGGTCGACTGGGAGAGAATGCCTTAAGGCATTAAGTCCACCTGTTGTACTTCATTTTAGTGTTTGTGCAATAAAGTTTAAATAAATAAAAATAAATAAATAAATGTTAGAAAGCGTTGTCACATGAGTAAATATTCCTATATTTTTTCATGTGGCGTTGTCTTCTCTTTTACATACTTCAATGAACGCCAGAACTCCGGATGTAAACAAATGGTCGATCATTGAAACACCCCTGTCTGTTTAAATAACTTTTCAATCGTCGGAAAAAATGCAATTTGTCACTTTATCATTGTCATAATATTTACTTAAAAATAACATTCTAATATTATGATATAATTAAGCCACAGTAATCACTGATAAACAAATATATATATACTGATTTGAACTTTCATGGTCACTATCGTAAAAAAATTATAATCAGCATCTCGACTTATTACATGATTTAATTCTTTTTGCGACAAAATATTTTATTTTTTATACTTACCTAGCAGGTTTTAACAAGAAATTACTCAATAATCAAGAACCGACTCAAAATTGATGGCTTAATTCAAGCTTTTCCTCGGTCCTATTTTGAGCAAAACGTTTTACGTTTAGTATTTCTTTCTTTGTATTTGGCTCTACACACGCTCAAGTCGTTTATAAACCTAACCCAGATAAAACTCTCCATTATTGGTTGAAAATTTCACATGTTGTAGACTAAGGACTTTGCAGACAAAACTGGCGAATCACAGAAAAAAATCTTGTTCAACTTTATTTGACCAGTTCACTCCAGAGTCGCTGGAATGTCTCTTCATGCAATTCTAGTAATCACTAATTAGTACTGCATAGTAGAGTACGCTTTCCAATCACTAGTTATGGTCCGGTATTGACAAGGACCGCTTTTTATATAAACCATCAGTTTCCTTATTAGATATCGACACATAAGAACAAGTGTTATATCATTCATCAGGACTGAATGACTTAACGTATTTTTTTCAAATTTGGAACGAGGATTGGGGACTACCGTTTCTTTGCTCACCAGTTGGCGCCACTGTAGACTGAGGTCCGGTGGTATAGCTGTCAAGCGCGATTGGCGCCGAAAAATCTTGAATCTAATTAAGGTTATATTGTTTATAAATAACTATCTCGTATCAACAAACTAACTTCTGAAATAGTTGCACTTGAGGCCGCCTATTTTTGTGCTTTTTCTTAATTCCGCTTTTAAAGCGTTCACATTAATCGCCAAATAATCCATATTTGCGATATTTTACGAAGGAGATCACTTTCCAGCAGGTAAATTAAAGAAATTATAATTTATGCAACAAATTCCGCTAAAACCAGTACAAAGTGAATGATATTGGACCTCACGCGACACCAGCGCCTCTAGTGGCAAATTCACTAGCGATAGCCCCCATTCCATGGGATTTTGATATGTTCTTCTGTTGGGTGTGTTCAAAGACATACATTTTTTTATACTGTCTTTTTTCGGTTCAAAATACGCAGATTGTCGCAGATAGAATATACAAGTAACAGATTTCCGTAAACGACAACCTAGAATTCTTTAGGAAGCCGTTTATACATACAAAATATAATGCCTGTATCAGGAGACATTGCTCTTTTGAAAATCTACGCAGTTGGTAACCAAAGTAACTGAAATATGTGTGTTTGTGTTCAAAGTAAATGCGGTGTGAAAACTGTTTCTATTGAAAGTAAACATTTTGGTTTCTTTGCTAAATGCTACCTTTTAGCTGTAAAAGTTGATTTCGAATTGAGAATTTCCGATTTCAAAAGTAGTTGAAAACCTAATATTCCTAACTAGCGTAGTTAGGAATATTATTTCACTGTGAATAGTACTCCACGTGCCAATAAATCCAATGCCATACACATAATACCTTACCGTCGATTAATAGCCAAAGCAAATCGAAATGAAGGCGAAATGTACCATTTCATACACACAACTTGATATTGATAACCGCACTGCGTACCATAACTAAGTATTTTTATGGTTTTTCAAGATTTATGAAGGACAGTAAAAAATCCATGTAGATAAATATATCTTTTGGAGAGACCTGTGTTAGCCCCTGGACGTGAATTTGTTTGACACTAAACTTATTTAGCAAAGTTTTCACTAGAAGGCGCTGCTTCAATGCCATACAAAATAAATAACGTTTATACGCGTTCCTTGAATTTGATCGAGAAAACCTCGCATTGTGTACTCTGTGCTCCTATCAAATAAAAATATTCAAATCGCTGTCTCACTTGAGATCCGACCACAAATGTGTACTCAGATGACTGATTGGTATTGAATCTATACGAATCAATATTGACTCCACCATTTTTGATTTCACTTTAGAGATAAGACTTTTCGTTTGATATCTACAAACTCTCGGAGGCTAAAAAGACTTTCCCTATAGAAATTTGCATATTTATACAATACGCGTAAGAATAATCCGCTTTATCGAAAGCCCTTTTATGATCTTCTGATAACCAGTTTATATGCAAGTTCTGTATTAGGAATATCTTGATTCTCATTGCTAGGTAATGGTTGGGTTCAATTTGAATCTCAGCATGTCATGTAGCTTACATTTTTCGGAATTTATTTATTTATTTACCACAAATAATATTTTATGGTACATACTTACTCAAAAGTCAGCAAAAAACCATAGCCATTGCTACTCGATATTTTTGGCTCTATTTATAAGGTGCAAAAAGGCTATACTTACATATTTTGGGTTTCGGAAATATGACAGAATCACTCTAGCTAGGTAAATGTAACAATATTAAATCTACTAAACCTCGTATTCGTAGTTATAGTGGAAAATCTACCTTGACTGTTGTGTATTCTATTGATATAATTTGAGTATATTTAACTTGGTAGACCGCCAAATTTTTTCATCTTCATCTTCACAATTATTGATATTATTCTTTAAACATACCGGCCTTTTTTAAAGATTTGCAACGATTTTTCGAATTTTGAAAGTCGCTGAAAGCCATTGGCTCAGGACGACTGATCGTAGTAGAGATCTTTATAGGTGACTATGTCCATATAATAAAACATATCCTATATAGAAGGCGTCATTTGGCTGAGATAATTATTTTGATATTTTTTTGTTTCCGTTTCTCCATTTTATTTTATTCGTTTAGGGCAGCCATAGATAAAAGAAAGTAGGTGTGTTATCCTTTTTTAAGTAGTCTATGATTTTGATTACACATGATATTGTCAAGTTTCTACAGAATTTCTCTTCCCCTTTTTTTACCACTGATAAAAGTGCCTTTGCCAGGGCTTGAAGAATGCAATATTTACCGTCCAATTGACTTTTGTTCGCGTATGATCTGCGATCAGAAATTCTACTACTTATAGATTTCTTGTGCGTAATGCGGTCGGTTCGGATTCGGACGGTCGCGCATGATTGACGTGGAACTTGTAAATGGGGGCTATCGCTAGTGAATTTGCCACTAGAGGCGCTAGTGTCGCGTGAGGTCCAATATCATTCACTTTGTACTGGTTTGAGCGAAATAGTAGTTAGTAGTCCCCATTGCGTTCGTGTAAGTGATTTGTGATTATTACATTGCTGTTGGCATCTTGGCATATTGCTGACTGCCGCTTCGCTCTGAAGGATTCGCTGCTACCTTTGCTTAGGGCCACACATACCATGACGAGGCAACAATCAACATGCCGACCTAGTCTAGTATAGTTAACAAACTAAAGGAAAGATACTGCAAACTTATCAACAAAAATTTAAAAATGATGGTGTATATCCATTTGCGTTAAATTTACTTTTTAAATGAAATGAATGAATTTAAGTTTTGGAACTTTACAATTCCGAACATAAAGATTACATCAAGAATAACACGTAAAAGTCCAAGCAGTACTTTTAAGATAATATTAATAGTAAATATCAATAATATTTCTGTCTCCATTCGGTTACAATTTTCTTCTTTGCATCTTTAGTCAAAAGTGCCTTAAACATAAAAACTACTTTTTAAGTGTTAGCCTCGCCATTCTCCATCTCTGTTCATTCGTTGACAAATCACTTCCGTGTTTGACCTTAGCACCCAAAGTTTCTATCAGGATATATATCTAAGATCTCTATGCATATTCGTTTTCCTGTACATGGATTTCCCAACGGGTTTGATGCTCAACCAGTCCTTCGCTCGTCTGTTCCTACTTCCATATGCATTTTATGCTAGGTTACGGCATACAAAATTATGTAGTAGTATTTAATGATATAAAAAAGGAATGGAAAAAACAAAACTCGTTTTGTTCTACTTGTAGTTCATTGATTGATACTTATTTTTCTATTCATTTTGTAAAAGCGAAAGTGCAAAAATATAAAATAAGTTTTTTTCCCTTTACAGAAACGTTGAATCATACACTTTCAACTGCACTGCCATTAACCACTGAGGTTAGTCCACAATGCAGGCATGAATCCGCCACTTAAGAGGAAACACCACGGCCGTTTTTCCATACAAACGTAGTCCCCTGTTTCCTCCCTGGATAATGCCAGTAGAGCAATAATTTTTATTACAAAAATTTATGGCCACTATTAGCATGTTTCTATGTGTTCAGTTTTTTCATAAATTAATTAATAAAAAAGATATGGGACCTCAAAAATCGAAAGAATTCGCCAGATTTTCCGCTGTGTTCAAACATCCAGAAAACAAATTTGGCTAAATTTTAGAAAAAAAGGAAAACATACGAACACGGCCAAAGCCTTTCTTTAATTTTTAATGAAAAAGTATTTAAATCGGTCTAGTTTTGGAAAAGTAATCAGGGGACTACGAAACGTTGATTTGGTGTGTTTTTAGTAGGTATTTTTCGGTCCAAGAAGCAGTTGTCTCTATTACACTCTGCGGTGAATGCGTTTGGCACTGCGCGACAGCAATAGATTTTACAAATACCTATTTTTCAATTCTCTAGCCCGTAGTGTTTCCTCTTAACATGAGATCGGAAGTAGGTACATAGAAAAATAGTTTAAAAAAAGTATAGTGAGCCAAAAAACAAAATGAGTAAAAACATCCAATGTTTATTATTCAATTTCGCTAGAACGGGTCAACAATCGTAAATAGATAGATAGATATACACATTATTGCACCAAACACAAGACGACAAAATATTACAAACCATAGAAAATTTTCAATTACACGGTCATAACTTAAAACGACATGTACGACAACCTTTGAGTATAGGAAATTATGTTTTAGTGCAGTAAATGAAATTCAGTACAGAGATAGATTATATAGAGCTACTAGCTGACCCGGCAAACGTTGTTTTGCCATAAAAATGATTAAATTACTAAAATGGCTAACAAAAAATAGGGGTTGGTGGTAAAAGGGTAAAAATTTAGGGTTGTATATATTTTATAAAATTTTAATATTTTACTACCCTACCCCTACCCTACCCCTACCCTACCCTAACCTACCCTAACCTACCCTACCCCTACCCTACCCCTACCCTACCCTACACATACCCTACCCCTACCCTACCCCACCCCTACCCTAAACCCTTCCCTACCCCTACCCTACCCTTACAAAAAAGACGATAATTGATCAGTTATCGAGCGGGATGAAAAATGATTAAATTACTAAAATGGCTATTAAAAAATAGGGGTTGGTGATAAAAGGGTAAAAATTTAGGATTGTATGTATTTTTGTATGTTGTATCATACAAAAATAGAAATTAAAAATTTTGCCTAAAAAATAAAATAAAAAAATTAGGGGTGGACTACCCCTAACATTTAGGGGGATGAAAAATAGATGTTGGCCGATTCTCATAGATACCGGATAAGCACAAAAAATTTCATCAAAATCGGTCAAGCCGTTTCGGAGGAGTTCAAGTTCGAACACCGTGACACGAGAATTTTATATATTAGATAATTAATAGCACATAGGCTACTTTTATCCCGGAAAATTGTAGGTTCCTGTAGGATAGTTCAATTTTCAATTCTACGCATACGAAATTTCGGTTATAGCCAATGATTTATATTAAAACCTTGAATGATTATTCTAAGATTTAAAACGAAGAAGATATGTTTTAACATGGTTTTAACCGCGCGCGCTGTGCAGACTCATATTCGCCCTAATTAGAGTTTTTTACAACGTCCACGTAAAGTGCAGTCACGACCGGTAATCATAAAAAAATATGGCCATCTCTTTCATTTCCGTGCTATTTCGCATCTTTTGTTCTGCTTATCAGTAACACATGAATAAATATATTTACTCATGTGTCAGTAAAACTTGTCAATGTGTGCAGTTTTGGATTGCTCGGATCAGATTTAATAAGCGAATTACTATGAAGGTACTCGTAGCATATCTATACTTTAAAAGTATCATTGGTCGTAGCGCGGTGTTTCCTTCGTCGGCCAAAAATTAATGACCTACGTGAAGTGATTATACCGTGACCAACATGTGAGGGAAATATTTGGGTACAAACTCTTAATCCAATAAAAAGCCTTAGTAAATTGAATTAGCTTTTATAGAAGGTATGTAGTTGTTCAAGGGTGTGTAATATATAGTATGACAACATATCGTATAAAGATCAAAACTTATACAATCAAATGATCTTTTAATCAATATTTAAAACGTTTTTATCTCAAATTATAGATATACGAAATGATGCGTATAACAAACAAGTTTATATCAAATGAACGATATATAAATTGAGTTTTATTCCAAAATGTTTTATTTGTTTTGAATGTTATACTAAATAGTATTAAATCAACTGTATGTTATGTAAAGTAATCGGTATGTCAAACTAAATTATATCATGTGTTGTTCTAACAAATGGTCATTATGTAAAGTGATCGTTATTAAAGTTTGATTATATGATCTGAAAGTGACATATGGATAGGCGTTTCACGATTCGTAGTAGGGCCTCAGATTGGTGATGATGTCAAAAACAAACGTAAGTGCAAATACGTCAAAAAGAGGGTACCTAAGTTGAATAAATAAATATTAATGGCTCAAAGTTTACTTACATATAAGTTTTTTCCAGTTGCAATTGTCTTCCTCGATTGCAGTATTATTGTTTGTTGACATATTTTATTTAACCATGATTTATGAATTTAGCTATTATAGTATACGTACCTAGTAGGTATTATATTTTGAATTTATGCATGTTATTTTTAGTTGCAGAGGATCGCCTTATAAGTCCAACCTTAGTACTTTTGATTTGTTTCGTGAATTGAAAGAACGTGTTGTCTGCCAGCTAGAACTGTTTGTGGTTAATAAATTGTCAATTTTGTTTTCTTTTACCGATATTTTATGGTATTTTTTAGAAACCAATACAATTTTATCATTTATGTTATCTCTCATAATGCTGTCTCATGCTTCATCGTCATCATGACTTATCACACTTATCAGCCTAAAGTCGCGCTTATTCGCAAGTATTCTCTACTAAGTAAACATCTCTCCGTTAAGGTATCATTTTCGCTCGCGTGGGCAAAGGAATCCACACAGAATGCCAGTCACGAGCGAGAAACGCGGTTGAACTTGCACATTCCGCGCCGATGCCGATGCCAACCTGCTTTAAGTGCTCAGTAGCTTAATCGAGGCAAGGGCTGCCAACGTTTCAATAGTTTTTAATCGAATAAAACACGACTATAATCGATTATATGAAAGCTGAGCTACAGTTCCGATTGTCTGATGTCGCATGTCTGATCCCTCAACCCCCAGGAGGCACTCGGGTGCCACGATAACAATTGATTTCAATTGTGTCTGGAATAACTCACGATCGAGGGATTAAGTTCGTTATGTATAGTGTTAAATTTAATTCGACTTTAATTATTTTAAGGGATATGAAATAATCTTGTATGGGTGGTCGTTCACTTTGCAACTTGTCTTACTGCTTGATCCGAATGCATTATACAGACAACGGCAGGTCAACCTACCCAAAAAGTTAAAGATCATTGAATTGATTTTCAACTTTAAGTCAAACTAGTAGAGATCAATATCAATTGAGAAATTTTGACGTTTTGTAGTAGTTAGACGTGCTGCCAGCTGTTGTCTGTACTTTCCGAGTTCCAACGAGGAAACACTACGGGCGAGAGAATTGAAAAATAGGTATTTGTAAAATCTATTGCTGTCGCGCAGTGCCAAACGCATTCACCGCAGAGTGTAATGAGACAACTGCTTTTTGGGCCTAAAATACCTACTAAAAACACACCAAATCAACGTTTCGTAGTCCCCCGATTACTTTTCCAAAACTAGACTGATTTAAATACTTTTTTCATTAAAAATTAAAGAAAGGCTTTGGCAGTGTTCGTATAAGTACTTATTTTTTTTCTAAAATTTACCCAAATTTGTTTTCTGGATGTTTGAACACAGCGGAAAAATCTGGCGATTTTTTTAGATTTATGAGGGCTCATATCTTTTTTATTAATTAAATTATGAAAAAACAGAAAACACAAACATGCTAATAGTGGCCATAGATTTTTGTAATAAAAATTATTGCTCTACTGGCTTTATCCAGGGAGAAAACAGGGGACTACGATTGTATGGAAAAACGGCCCTTGTGTTTCCTCTTACGTACTACGCCTGAAAGCCCTAGCCGATTTCCACCGAATCCAATGCGATTTCAAGTCTGATAATAAAAACTTGAAATCGATTACTAACGATATTTCTATTGAAACTTTGTATTCCATAAAAAAACACAATCTCAGATTTCTATCTCAAACAGGTATTAGTATATTAACAGCAAATAAAACATAATAATGATGCGCTAGACGACATTGTTACAATAGCTGTAAATGTTGGCAGGCTCACTATCGGCAGAGTCATCTCGGAGAATCTCATATGAACTACGAGTGATTCTGAAAACAATCGACAAACATTCATTGTACTCGTAGTTTGTATAACTGATAAACGAACATTGCGTGAAATGTTATTTCTTTCAATCAAACTTAAAATTAATAAATGAACATATTGCGACTTCAAACGAAACAAAATAAATGCCTGGTGCGGTGCTATAACCATTAAGCCACCGAGACACTGCGTCACGGCGCGAATTTTTCAAGCATATTCTTATCGCTTTAAGCGTTTTTAAAGTTTATATACTGATATTATAATTGCTAAAATATCAAAGTAAATAAAATCAAGCTTACTTCTGCTCGCGTAGGCTAGACGGCCGCTCCAGGCTGCGTACGCTTTGCTTAGCAATGTTCCATGCAGCGTACAAAGCTATCGTGAGTCTGTTCATGAACTTTTTTTTAATTCCTTTTTCTATTTACTTAAAACTTATTTTCTGGTTAATCTGTGATATGAATAGAACATTCTCTTTTTGAAATGAAATGAAATGAAAATATATTTATTCAGAAACACTTAAATATTTTACAGAGTTTGAACTGCTCTCGTATAAGGTATTCCTGTGCTACGAGAGGCAGGCTCCTCCTCAAAAACTTAAATTACATGTGTTGCATCTATAATTATTTAAAAAAAAGACAAATATGTATCCGCTTAAATCCGAAAAGGGATTACGTTTTTGACGACTGATTTCTAATTCACCCTTTAGTAAGTCATCTGTGTGTGGCAGTCTTTTTGTTTTTGTGTCATGTTCTGTGATTTACTTCGTTGTTGTGTCATGTTAACTCATGTGTCTCTTCATATTGGAATACGTTTAGCTGTGAGCTTACTGCGTGTAACTATCCATCTTAAAGATAACTTATAGATAACAACTAAAATCAAATCGCATCTCACTAAGGTGATAAGTGAGTTTTTAAATAGTAACTTCCTAGTTCTCTTTCTTCCGGCTTCATTTTTTTTTTTGAGGCGGGAGAATGCGTCTGAGCATACTCAGCGCCTGCAAGGACTTAGGGCTCTTCCATCCAAAAATTACATAAATGTTAAATAATATACGATAACCCAAAGTGTTTGATACTTCAGACTATTTACTCATGTGCTTCAGACCGTGCTTTATACGTGGGTAACACTGAAAATGTTTAGAACTGGCCAGTTAGAAACATTGCTAATGAAAACTTTTTGAATTTCAATTTTAGAACTCTTTGGTAACCTAATGTAGTAATGTAGTATATTGCATTTAATTTGTCATTTGTTTTTGTGAATTGGCGGCAAATCTAAAACTCTTGTTACACGTGAAAATGAACCTAACACGAGAAAATTTTCGGCCAATGATTTATTATAACTTTCGTTGTGGGCTTACTCAACAACAACGCTATGATAGGCTGCGATTAGCATTTCTTAATGAAGCCCCATCTCGTGCCACTATTTACAATTGGTTTAACGAGTTTAAGCGTGGACGTAGCAATCTCAATGATGATCCGCGTGAGGGACGTCCTTTAACAGCGACTACTGAAGATAACGTCAGTGCTGTGCGACGCATGATAGAGGAAGATAAGAGAGTGACCTATCGGCAGATATGGGCAAGCCTAGGCATTGGTATGAGTCAAGTTCAAAAAATATTACACGAACATTTAGGCGTTAGGAAGCTTTATACCAGATGGATTCCCCATACTTTAACCGACGACCAGAAACACCTTCGCATGGACTGGTGTCGCCAAATGTTAGATATGTTCAACGGCGGTGACTCAAATGCTGTATTTGACATCGTCACAGGTGATAAAAGCTGGATATATTGCTACGAACCCGAAACCAAAAGACAATCAGCTCAGTGGCTGTTTCCTTTCAAGGATTGGCCAACTAAGGTAAAGAAAGGAAGAAGTCAAAGAAAAAAGATGATTGCATCATTCTTTGGTAGGATAGGTCATTTCGCGACAGTTGTGCTAGAAGATGGAAGTACAGTTATTGCAGACTGGTATGTCAATCACTGTTTGTCTGTTGTCTTAAAAAAAATTCGACAGCAGCGCCCTCGAAGCAGGATCCTCCTTCACCACGACAATGCTTCAGCGCACTCCGCAAAACGGACTGTTTAATATTTGACTATGGCAGGTGACGAGATAATGAGTCATCTGCCATACAGTCCTGACTTGGCGCCCTGCAACTTTCATTTATTCCCAAGAACTAAAGATAAAATTCGAGGTATTCGCTTTACGAGCCCTGAAGATGCGATGTTAGCGACGAAAATGCCATAGAAGAGATCCTAAGGAAGTATGGGCCCACTGCTTTTCTCAGTGGTTCCATCGAATGTGACGATGTGTAGGAGGAACGGAGATTACTTCGAAAAACAATAAAAGTATTGACAACTTTCTACATTAGGCCGTTTTTCATTTTCTAAACATTTTCAGTGTTAACCTAGGTACAAGTAAAACTATTGTAAAACATATTATACAATAGGTATTTTTCATAATAATGTTGTAAAGTACAAAACCACAAAATAAACATGTTATTCAGCGAAAATAATCGAGGACAAACTATTTTCCGTCACTTATTTGCATACACCTTGGCCTAAAGGTAATAGGAAATTTGGAAGTCAAAAGTGCAAGTACAGTCGTAATACTAAAACAACTAGGTAAAATACCTATTGAAGTAGAAAAATCTTTCAATCACCAGATATTGCGATTCCTATCCAGCATGAGCGGAATTCTTACGAAAGTTACTGCTCGTACTATGAATGTTGAGCTTATATTGGATGTTATTTAATTCAATTACAACTAGTTCGGTGTTTAAATTCTTGTCTGACAAACCGCTCAAATTTAAGCTCGAACTCCTGCAGCATTTTGAACTGTCACCACATGTTTAATGATATTATATTATATTATATTATATTATATTATATTATATTATATTATATTATATCTGTGATTGACTTACGTATTTGACTTAATGTCCTAGGTCCCCAAGATGGGGCAGAGGGAATATCTGTGATTATATTCACAATATTTTTATATCTATTTTAAATAATTTCTTTAAAACTTTTTTATTCATTAATATTAGTTTTTAATATTTTATGTATACTTAAAAGAAGGAATCTAATAAACTATTAAATTTTTATATTTTCAGTTCCAACCCTTACTGCACATTTTCATGCCGTGGCAACCTATATTAAGATGGAGACTCAGACGTAATTTTTGATAATAATTTTTTCTTATAAGTGTACCGTCTTGTTGGTTGTCTTATAAATAAAAACTTACTTCTCTCTCCATACTTACATTATACAAGAAACCATTAGTACAATTTCGAATTGTAAAATCAATACAAGTCGGTGTCTTGGACGTGTCCGACACATTAAGTATAATTTATAACATGCGTAAGTCTTTGTTAGTTTATAGGTACGGTGTTTGCGCCATTGTCTTTCGTGCATTAGTTGAAGGCGTGGCGCAAGCGATGGAAAGCGCACAGCCACTTGGTTGTTGTAAGCGCGGTATCTGGACCCTACAGAATCTGTACATCTTATGAAACCCGACTACGAAATATCAATTTTGTATTCACATATTACTAGCTAACCCGGGCAAACGTTGTTTTGCCATAAAAATGATTAAATTACTAAAATGGCTATTAAAAAATAGGGCTTTGTGATAAAAGAGTAAAAATTTAGGGTTGTATGTATTTTTAATGCCACATTATAGAAAAATAAAAACAAAAAATGTTGTACAAAAATTTTAAAAAAAATGTTAGGGGGAACACCCTTATCACTTAGGGGTATGAAAAATAGATAGTAGCCGATTCTCAGACCTACTGAATATGCATATAAAATTTGGTAAAAATCAGTGAAGCCGTTTCGGAGGAGTAAGGTAACTAACATTGTGACATGAGAATTTTATACATAAGATGATTCTTTAGACAAACAATTTGTCAGATGATCTGTGTTTGGTCAATACTTAGCCGGTCAACCAATCACAGAATAGCTGACAGCTATGTGTGCAGCATATGTTGTGATTGTATTATTACACACTATTAATTGGGCGAGCTTGCTTGGCATGGCATAGGCGTAAATTATATTAAAAGAACATAGATAAAATTGGTAGACCCTGTATAACTGCCCTCTGACTGTCCTTTTATGAATGTTAACCAGTTTTGTTTGAAAAACTTTTTTTTAATAAGGAATTTACACCTACCACCTACAGCTGTCATTTTCTCAAACAGCGAAAAAATAATTTCTCAATTTGACGAGTATAATTTTTTGGTGGAATTTGATTTTGAACTGCGGATGATGGCGTGGGGACTTTAGTATTATCTTATTTGTGCCTGAGGTAATATCCATAGCAGATTAAGAGTAAAAGCTTTCCCCCGCCTCAAAAAAAATAAGAATTTGTTTAGATGTAGATTTTTTGCTTTAGACGGGACTGCCAACTAGACAGTCGAAAAAATAGTTATTCAAAAACTTATATTTTCAATTTTAAGAGCAATTTAATTGCATCAAAAACAGGTTGTTATAACATTTTTTAATACATAATATTTAAAAAAAACTAGAAAAGTAAAAATTTAAACATAATTATCCTTTAATCTTTTCTCATGTGTACACACCACAGTGCACAGCTGATGTACGTACATCCTTATTAAGATACGAAACATAAAAATATATTGGATGTTTTTGTTAATATGGAATATTGACAATACCATCCAGTATTTATGTTTCGTCATCTTTAAAGTGACATACATCAGCAAATGAATCCACCGGTTACCGACGTCCGCGTCAGAATAAAAGCGAACAGCTGCTGACTCATTTAAAAACCAATTCCAAGCCTGATCCTGTCATGTCGTTAATACTACTTTAATGGCAATAAAATTCATTATCACTTATTAGGTTTTTTTATTGGCAGTAAGACCCGAGTTCACCAATTCTTAAACAGCCGGTGAACATAGATTGACGATTAATTTGACACAAATCCCATACAAAATATGTCAAATAATATTTTAAACGCTGTTTAAAAGTTAAACGTCTGTATATCTTACAAAACTAATAATTAAATAAAATTATCACTTCATTTTATATAATTAATTTGAACTAGCTTACTCCGCGAACTTCGTATCGCCTCAGAATAATATAATTGAATTTTGACGTAAGATGTCACTCAATGTCATTGGCATCAAATATGGCGTTTACCTTACCATGTTGCACAGAAAATTTGCAATAAAATAATATTGCGACTATAAATTGAGATTTGTTTATTATTATAAATTCTCTTAAAAGCTAACAGAACATAGATCCAAAACGCTTAAAAGATTAAATTGAATTATATAAAATAAAAAGAATGTCAGTACAATGTCAGTCAAAAATAAATACACAAGGAAACAAAACAAAACAAAATAGCACTTACGATTGTCAGAGAAGTCATATTAAATTAATTAATTATAAATATAACATTATTTAGAGATGTAAGCTATCCTATCTTTCAAGTTGGATCAACTGCACACGGTGTGCAAATTTGAATAAAATCGGTTTAGTAGTTTAGGAGTCCATCGCGGACAAACAACGTAACACGTAATTTTTATATATTAAAGATAAATTAAATTTAAGTGTTTATTTGTAATTTCAAGTTAATAGCTTATTCACTAAATGTACGGTACTCAGTTTATGATAAAAAAACATGGTTTTAAATTTTCTGTCTGTTTGTTCTGGTTTGACGGGACGTTCACTAGCCGATAGCTAATGTTAGGCGTAACTCACGCTAGTGTAATTTTTTTATTGATATTTAAAAAAAAACTTTTTTTTTTATCAAATGAATTGCTAGTATAAATTGAAAGTTGCATAATTGTTTCGTATCACATCTCCGATGTGTTTACTCATCCTTCAAAAACCTTTAAAAAAGCTATCACTAGAAAACATCTAAAATCCCAATCTGTTAAAACCGATAGAAATTTCAAATGCATGCGATATATTTGTGGTATTTTATACACGTCAACTCCTTCGCCAACCAACTTATTCAATCAAATTACATCATTCCAGTATAAAATTATTTCTTGCCTAACGAAGCCACGCCCGGTATTCTAATTAAAATAATTTTGTGATTCATTGTCGTTCGCGAATTGAAATATTTTTGCGTGTTTTTTTTCTTATCTTAGATTTTTTTCGCTCGGACGGATGTCAGTCAGTACGTTCACTTTCTTCGATTGCGCGATCTTTGTTGTGATTGATGATAAGGCGCGCGGGCGCAGATAGCATCGCTTTAGCTGATTTATTACAGCATACTGTATGCCGTAATTGATTACCTCGCTGATTTTGAATGTTATCTGTCTACCCGTTTATTTGACAGAGAAAGTGCTGCATCAACAATTTTTGCCACGACTTATGACCTATGCTAATGTATAAAATGTATTAAATTTTACATCGATGTTGAAGTTAAATTCATCTTCTATTACCGTTGACCGCTGACTAAGAAAGAACAATAGATAAGATTCACATTTAGAATGAACATCGTATAGAATTATTTAAAACGGTTTACTAGTTCCTCACGCTTGTGATTGCGACGTCAATCATCTGTCTCAGATAACTGTTGGTGTTTCTAGGCCTCCATAGGATCAAGGATTGGATCAACTAAAGGTTTCTCATCTATAAGAAAAGTTTTGGACGGATCGTGAGGTCAATTCCCAGCTGCTGCCGTATTGATTTATGTCGGGAATAACATCGCTTGATAGTTGTCGACCCAGTTGACAAAACCTTATGCCAAAACCTTAGTCATGAGGAGACTTCATTCTGGAGTTCAGACTACATTGTTTAAGGAGATTCAGCTTTTCGAAGGCAATAGCTTTGATAACTAGACTTACGAGACCAAGAAAGAGCAAACCCAAATCCACCATGACAAGAAACTATTGCTTTATGTGTAATATTCTCTAAACTCAGTACGAGTAATATTTGAAATAATTGCAAGAATTCATATAGCACCTCCAAATGAGCATGTTTATGATCGATAATTCATATCGAAGTAATCTGAATCTTTCCAAAATCCAAATAAGCTAAATGCATGCTAACTGATTACAAAGCGTGGGCCAACCCTTTTACAACTGCTACGCAATCATCTTGAAAAATTACCGTTTAATTGTATTTTTAACGCTCAGCAATTTACGATAATCAATCACCGGGGAATGTAGCATACTTGTCTAAATATGAAATTGCATAACAACCATCATCAAATCATTCAAAATATACTACAGATTACGGATATTACAGATCCTCGTTTATCGTCTTACTCATAAACTAATCTTGACTTAATGTCATTACTATTATTGTTAGAGAAATTATGCAACTGATAACACTATATAAATTCAGCTGTTTCATAGTTAGTCTATTTCGGTAGTAATCGAATTTCAAAAACTCTACCTCTATTAAATACCATTATCTTTGACCCAATTTAGATACATTTAGGGGAAGATTTCCTAGAGTGCTCTTATTTCCCTCCTGATACGGTAGTATGACATTTAAAAAAAGGCAATAATTATACATAATAGATAGACAAGTACTTAAAATGCGGGAGCTGTTTATTAATTATGCACCTGCAACGTCACAACATTGACCTAGAAGTTTAAGCAGACTGATTCATGCCCAGGCGCATGTCCAAGAGAAAACTTGGGTCAGCAAAAATGACAGTGAAAGTCGACATTGTAAACTGGGACTTCGCACATTGTCTTACAGTTTATTTTTCTAGGTGCTGATTCTTTCATTCATGTGGAACTTGGGGAAATGAATGAATCATTATTGACTTAATGTTACGACGCGTGAAGTTCTGCGTCATGTTACCCCAACAATCGTGTCTTGAGATATCTCTTTACGAGATGCCTCTAATATCCTGTTACCTACATTACGCACATTAACGCGCAGAATGATCGCAGTCTTGAGACTGAGATTAAAATTTATGGTAACTGTTAATACCGATGTTTTTTTGTTCAAAAACTCAACAACTCAAAGATCAACAAAGTAAATACAATCAAAACCTAACTGAAAATCCATTTATATATTTATGGCTTGCTTACTTCGTAATATTTTGAGTACAGCAAAGATATATTTCCCAACCCTAACAGATTTTTTTATGACAAAGAAAGAACTTAGAGCTGTCCAACGATAATAAGCCTTGTTCAACTCAATATTGTACTAATGTAGGGCGTTTTTTACGTGTGACTTTATGCAACGCAACTCGGAAAATATGAGAACTATGTGGCTCCCACACCTATTGTAATCCAAGCTGTTATTATATTATGTAAAATACACTATGATTCAAAAATAAAACCGTGTGGATAAATGCGTATTAACCTATTAACCTCACATTGCTAATTAAGATGTCATAATAATCATGATGTAAAAAAATATAAAGACATTTGCCTAAATTATGGGTGATAGATGTAAGTACTACTAATAGAATACACCAAAATTGTAAGTTCCCTATAAGTTTTCAGCCGACAAAAAAAAGAGGTATCCCTAGTATTATATTACTATTTTTGTGCATATTCACGCGTATCTTTTTACGAATTTGACCGATTTCGATGTGCTCAATGTCATCATCACCAGCCTTCATCAGTTTACTGGGTGAAGGCCTCCCCAAAAGTAAGAGTTTTCCTAAATTGTCAAGCGATATGATATAAGATAGAGACGCCCGTCTTTTTTTGCAGTACCCCTAAGACGCCTCATAAGACACACATAGACTAATTGTGGTGGTTATTGTATATTCGTCACAAAGTAAATTCGTCACGGAAAATAGTATGTGTAAATTCGTCACAGTTCTAATTTTCTAAAGTGAATTCTTCATTTTATTAATTTTGATTATTGTAAGTTCGTCACGTCGTTATTTTCAGTATAGACAGCGGAAAAAATCAAACGATAAGTAGAATAAAACCGTTATTTATTTTTTATCAACATCATCAATTTTAACAATACTTCTCAAGTAGCCGATTTGCCCACATTATAATTATTTAGATATTATATTAATTAGATATAGCGATCGAGAGAGCGTGTGATAGCGCGTGCAGGAGTGCAAGAGAAAAGAGAGATGTAGACTTTTGCACTGTTGATTCTTTTATTTTTTGAAGTTTAAATTATAACCTGTACTTTCATAATTTAAGATTTTTTTCTTTCATTACAAGCGCTCAAAATCTATAAGTTTGTTTTCTATCATTACTTTATGCAAAAAGTATAAAAAATAAGAAATTATGACGAATTTACAGTAACGAACCTACCTATGACAAACTAACTAAAATATAGGGATGACCTAGCAATAAACTGTTCAAGAGTTTTAAATGAGTCATTAGAATCGACCAACTCTTCTTTTTTTGGTTAAAAAATGATTGCAACACGGAATCGATCCAATTGAATCATCGAACCTTCCAGATCGATTGGCTCACACAATCATCCCTCGTTCTCTTACAAAACGCACGACAAAATACTCATATTCTGTAGAACAATGGCGCACCTCGCTTCCTGAACCGTACAAAACATTGTTAATACGCGCCCGTACGTAAATTACGTTGTTTGCAGTTACGCGGTTTTTCTCTGTTGTTTAATCTCATGATGCTTCCTCGTTCGGCTTCCTATAATTTAAATGGTTGCCTATAATATGTGTCTTTAATTGACGGCGTACCCACATCACTTGACATAAACATTGGTACATAACTTACATTGTTGCATACATTTTTATAACTCAGATTCTCCGCCTCAGACAATTTAAATGGTCAAAGAATTTTCTAAATAAATAAATTCTTATATTACAATAATATACATTTTAATACATGTATGTTAAACGTTAAACTTTAAATTTGTCTATCTCCGTGTGATGGAGTGGTATATGGTATAAACCGGTTCCTGACAATTCCTGAGCGGATCAATGTAGGTTTTTTTTATATTGTCTACCACATTGCACATCTAACCTTACATACATGACTTAAAGTTTAAAGCAAGTTAGTTGAAAGAACACCCAAAGTTAACTGGGTGCTCATTTGGTGAGAACATTTTTCTGTCACTAATTGTATCTAGATTTTTAGTAAAAATCTATTGGACGTCGTGCACATTTATTTATTTGTTAAAATTTTTGTTTCAGATTTGGAAGTAAATCCAACTCAATCAGGTAAGCATACGCTTAAGGCTGTGATTCCTAATATTTGATTTCGTTTAAACATACATTTTGTTATCTACAAGATATACATATTTCACAAGCGTGGTGAATAATTGCTGTGGTAAATTCAATTCAATGATGGAGGCCTTTGCCCTGTAGTAGGTAGACTGTAGGCTACTCATACATTAACAATTAAAAAAATATATATATACGGACGAAAATTTAGATGTAAAGCGTCTAAATAAATTATCTTTACCAATACCATTTAAAGTTATATGTAGATGTTGGTTCGGCGCCTAGTTTGGACATAATATATCTCATTATATTTATCTTCATGTGTGTGAAAAACCGGCTGAGCCAGTTAGCCTTGCGAATCCGGCGCATACTTACCAGACTATGTTTCGTCAACAAAAACCAGAATGCCAGTCTACGGGTCTATACACCTACCTTAACGAAAAACTGCACACAACATGGGATTTGATGTACTGTATTAATTTTTAAAATGTAAAAAGATTTTACTTTTTATTTACCCTCCTGACGTTTGAGATTGCTTGTTAAGCACATTTACATGGGTAAATATTTTATTTTTTAAGTTTAACAACGACAAAAGATTCAATCCAAAACTCTCTACATTTACCCTATGTCGACACAAATCTTACCACATAATAGGGCTTAATGTAGAGCCAAATTATATGATAATTTATGATTGACACAAAAGCTGATAATTATGTCTGAAAGCAACCTCCAACAGGCGGCGCGTCTCTGTTCTCCGTCTTTCTCGGATATAATTATGACAATGACAACTTTTCCCGCACAAATTGGATATCTCTTTGCATTGCAGCGGCACTGCTTGCTCATCATAAAATTTCATGCAAATGTCAAAAATAATCACGCGATGTCACATTCCCCGCTGGGAAGAAAACCCGACTAACCTGTCGAGCAGTTACGTGATTTTTCGGGGGAAATTTTAAATCAATGTATTCTTTTGACGATGTACTGAGTGTCGATTGATTTTTTTTCTTATAAAGTGCGCTCACGACCGCTCGTGATGTAACTGTATCAGTTTCATTTTCAATTATTGGTCCGGCAGTAAATCGATCGCAAACATCGATTTCTAATTATTTACATTTGGTTTTATTGTTTTTAATATGCTAATTTAGTTCGTCTAGAAGAACCTGTATTTAAATTGTAATAATATTACGTGAGTAATGATTAGTTATTTATAAATAGATTTGTAATCATCTATACCATACAATTATAGCCACCTTTTTTTTGCTCAAGTTTTAGCTGCAAACAAAGTTAAATGAACATGAACATGAAAATGAACATTTAACTATGTTTGCAGCTAAAGCGATAATTAGGAGAAGTATTTTCCATGTCCTTCTTTCCTTCAAAGAGTTTTGCTTACTTATTTTGACGAACATTTTAATGTGGCATGTCATATCATGTCATTGTTGTTCACTGCTCTAAGTCATGTCATATACTATACATACACTGTAAACAAATAAACTACCATATTGCAATATTTCTGCAACGATACTATCGTCCCGTCCGGAACCCAGCCCATGAAAGTGCGTCATTCATATCAAGGACGTTGACACTGGATGCACTTGTAACTTTTGCTTTCGAGCGAGATCACTACTGCAGTTTTAATTTTACAATGCTAATCAATTCGCAGAACTGCGGTCGCTCTGCATAGAATACTAATAACACCTACCGAGCTGCGTATAAAGAAAGGTTTTCCCAGATATTATGTTTATCTTTACACTGCGACGCTTCGAAACTTTTGTGTAATTCAGCTGCTTTGTCCTCGTTTGTTAATTTTTTCTGGGAATTAACATTTTTATCGTTTTGAAGTGTATGCTTTAATCATTCGACGACCAGTTTGGTTCGGTGGTAGCTAAAGATGCTTCTGCTGAGCCATGGTTCGCGGGTTCGATCCACAAATCGCACAGTACAAATATTTGTTTGCACTGGTCTTGGTTTTCTAGTTATAATATATACATATATTTACAAAAAAAGTATATATAAGTAAGTTTATCGGTTACCTAATACCCATAGTATGAGTAGCTTAGTATGTCTTGAAATGTTTATTTTTTTAGATTTTTTTAGGTTTTTGTTTCTTCTGTGAGGCTATCTTTATGCTCTGAAGTGCTGTTAATTGAGTACAATTACTGCTAAAATAGCATCATAATTAAACAGTGCGCAAAGTAAGTGCCTTCAAATGAGTTTGACGTCAAATGCTGAAGTAATGCACTTTGCTTTTGTAATAACCGGCCGAGAACATCCGTCGGTCGTTAAAACATAGAACATCTTTCATGCGGTTCTAAGTAACAATTTAGACTTTACTCTTTAGATTACTCTGAGCACTGATGTTATGAGATCGCCTCAAGAAATAATTTAATGACTGAAGCAAGATGCACCATTTTTTTCTTAGGACGGATTATAAAATATTTACTACCTCTTCCAAATCAAGTAATGCTACGTAATTCTGTATTTGAAGACCTATTTCTTTTGATGTACTAAAAGTTCCTTTCAATTTATGACTAGCATGTAATGTAATCGATTAACTATCATACTCTTATGTAATTACATATGATTACCAAAACATAAACAGAATTTTAAATTTCTCGGTCTTGATCCTTCTCGATTTCATCTCGATTCCGAGTACCTAGTATTAACTTTCTCTCAATGCTCAGATTCTGCAATGTGATATCAATAAAGATTGCGAGATTGATTCCCACGTTTGGTAGCGACCTGCAAGTAACACCTGACTCGATTCTTATAAAAAATTGTATGCTGAAGATTTTAGTAGGTACACTCGATTTATTCTGGTCTTCTTCTGACGTATTTATCATGGCCCAAACTTCCGTTTTGTATATTTTTATCTAGTCTCTGTTTTGGGTTTGTCTTTTAAAGCGAACTAAAAGATTGCAGATATAATTTGATTGTATAATTGTTTTAAATGATTACATACACCCCAGACAACACACTACTCGTGCATTCCCATGACATCAAAGTAAGGGTTTACCTAACACCGTTGTAGTACCAAATATCAGACAACCCTTGTAATTTTACTTGTGTGACAAACCATTTCAGACGCAAGCCAATTTGAATAATCGTTTTCTAATATTATTTTACCCGGAAGCAGAACCAGCTTTATTCGTCGAACATCTCCATACAGTATACCTACTCCTTGATTTGGTTTTATCAAAAAGTTTTTAATGTAGTTGATCAATTACTCAATGCCACTAGTCGATATTACACATCACTAAAAAGGGTGAAACTGCTCGCTGGGTGGTATCGAACCGGCTGCCAAGTGCGATAAACCTGCCTCATTTGTCATACCAGCCTTGTCATAATCCCGGTTGGCGACTACAGCCGAATAATATTACAACTTTCCAGTGCATTATTTGCTACGACTTGCTCACATGCAGTTTCTAACCATAATCGCATTTAGACTTGACGCCTTTTAGCTAGACTAGAACGCTTTCAAATCCATATAAGACATACTGAGATGCTATTTCTTGAAGTCAAAGTTCTGAATTGTCTTTATAATTTTCCTCAATTACAGCAACAACACAATTCCTTTAATTTACTGTTTTTCCCATAACTCTATGTAAAACTCATTAACTTATAACGTCATCTACGTATATCTTGTAGAATCATAATAATTATTATAATAGATTTAAGGACTGTGACGCTCGCTTGTTGTTTTTAAGCCTACTTTGGCTTCACTTAGGACAACACAGCAACTAGGTCAAGGCGTAACTGGGTGCTAATTTTGGACCAAATATTTTGTATTATTAATGACCCTGTACTCTTAAACACATTATATTATTATGTAGAGGTTGAATTTGCCTTATAAGAATTAAAGTTATTTCAGTCTGCCCGCGACTTGTGCATTATTGCTTTAATAGGTAATTGGGTTGCAGTAAATTCCGATAAGTATTAGATTTTAATTTGGCACAATTTCACAAACGTTTAAATTTAAGATGTACCTAAGCTTTAATGTTCTGTAAATAATATAAATATCACTAAAAATCTAGTCAATCTTGTGTCACTAATAGGTCTTACTGTTGCAATTAATTTGAATACTACTTAACTGGAATCCATTTTGAAACACAAAACAGGCGCAGCGTCCATTGACCCGCCACTTTCCCCATTCCTGGTCGCAACGCAACCTGAGAGGGCAGACGACATAATGCAACCTTTTAAAGTTAATTGGCTGGGCTAGACCCGTTGGCCAGGCTATCGATCTGCGTGTAAATCAGCCTATGGCTCGTTGTCTCTTTTGAAATACCATAAGTATTATGCATTTACTTATTTTTAACGTTGTTCAACCAAGGAAGTTGATTTTCATCGTAGATAGTCCATTGTTACAACAACTTCTGGTATATCAAGATTCTAAAAGTCACTTTTGTATTACATGGTAATGTTAGCACCCTATTCCCAGTAGAGTTCGAAGTTGCTTTGCTATCCAATTAAGTTAGAAGGTGGTATTAATAACAAATTTACAGTTTCAGTCTGCAAAATTAAAGCCACTATTTAATTTACTACCTTTGACTTAGCTGGTTTTATATTAATAATATATATTTGGTTTTAATATATTCCTGAGCGTGACTAAGGATTTCTTTGTAAAACCGTGTTATCAGTTTGTGGAGACATTATAAATTTTTCTATTGTTTCCTATTTTTTACTTCAGTGAGTTGCTCAAACCATCGTTTGATTTTTGTGTTAAACAAATATATTTTTTGTAACATTATTCACAGAACGTCAATGTATTTACAGCTAGCGTTTTCATTAGCCGTCGTATTGATTTCATTTGCGTTTCGCGTGAAATATGGCTCTGTTTATTCGCTTTTGTAATAAGTGTACCTACATATTTCTTAAGTAAAATTTACAACTGTTGCTCAACTTTACGAGCAAATAATATTACACAAGATACCGATTTTCTATACTATGTGTTGAAGTTGGCGTAGTGCTGTTTCCTACAATTGTCACAAATATTGCCCAATAGTGCACATGTCACTTCTTAGAGGTGTGTAACTAAGGATTATTAACTTAGATTACGTAGAGGTAGTTTTATTGTCCAAGGATTTCCCTCGTATTAAAGCAGATACTTAGTTTAATTAATTAAAAACCGGCCAAGTGCCAGTCGGACTCGCGCACGAAGGGTTCCGTACCATTCACTAGGTAAACAACAGTAGGTACATAAATTTAGTTAATGTAGTGCCTACCTGTTACCATTTATTGATATCGAGCAAAGTAGACAAAAAATGGCGTTTTTTTTATTTTGTTTTTCAACTGTCTAGCTATCGCGGCTCTTGAGACACAGCCTGGTGACAGACAGACGGACAGACAGCTAAGTCATAGTAATAGGGTCCCGTTTTTACCCTTTGGGTACGGAACCCTAAAAATGCAAATTTCATATTAGTAGCATGCACATCATACGGGCAAATAAGCACTGCGTTTTTTAACTACACAGAAATTTTAAAAGGAGCTATCCAGCAATTATTTGTAAAACGCTGATGATTCTGCTCAAATAAGATAATTCCTTTATGAGATAACTACTTGCATTTATTTTCCCAAAAATTACTTCTAGAAAAAAAAAAATCTATATTGCCCAAATATATCACCCCATAAAAGCAAGTAGGTATTGAAGTTTATTTTTTATCATCTTTTGTGTGATGTGTAAAGGCTTTGAATACAGCTTACAGTAGAGGACAGGAAAGAAGTGGAGGACCTCATGAGCTCGGACCACAACGGCAAAACCTAAAAGTCAAAACTTAACAAATTTGCAGATAAAAATAATAACACAAAATGGACAACAGGAACATTTCATACAAAAAAAGCTGATTTCAAAGGATTTACCCAAATTTACCCAAATCATGTCTGACAAAAAATTTACAATAGAGGAATTATATAAAATCAATAGTAAACCAAAATTAGAAGAAGCAGAACAGAAAAATGTAAACACATTAGTATAAATACGAGGGCGGGTCAATAAGTCCGTGACTTTTGGAATAAAACACAGATTTTTTGATAAACAAATCATTTTATTTTTCAACGTAGTCTCCCTTGAGCTCTATACACTTTGTCCAACGCTTCTCCAATTTTTTTATCCCTTCCAAAAAATATGATTTGTCGAGGTCCTCAAAATAGGCCTTTGTTTGCGAGATGACTTCATCATTGGAGTCAAATCTTTTTCCACCAAGTCATTTCTTCAGGTTTGGGAACAAAAAGTAGTCTCTCGGAGCCAAATCTGGAGAATAGGGTGGATGAGGGAGCAATTCATAGCCCAATTCATGGATTTTTGCCATGGCAACTGCACATGTGTGCACCCTTGCATTGTCTTGGTGGAAAAGAACTTTTTTCTTGGCCAAATGAGGTCGGTTTTTTTCAAATCGTCATTGAAGCGGTCCAATAAGTTGGCATAATATTCCCCATTGATTGTTCTTCCCTTTTGAAGGTAGTCAATGTGGATTATCCCACGTGCATCCCAAAAAACAGTCGCCATAACTTTATTGGCTGACAAACCCACCTTGGCCTTCTTTGGCGCTGATTTACCCTTAGAAACCCACTGTTTTGACTGTTGTTTGGTCTCTGGTGTGTTGTGATGGATCCATGTTTCGTCCACGGTTACAAAACGGCGCAAAAACTCCTCCATATTGCGATTTAACAACGCCAAACCTTCCTGTGAAGTTGTTACACGATTGCGTTTGTGGTCGACTGTGAGCAAACGCGGCACCCATCTTGCGGAAAGCTTTCTCATGCCCAATTGATCTTTAAAAATTGAAACCACTGAGCCATGCGAGATCCCTACGGCTTCCACAATCTCTTGCACTTTCAATCTTCGGTCGGCCAACACCATATCGTGAATTTTTTCGATTGTTTCGGGTGTAGAGACCTCAACTGGGCGTCTAGGACGTTCGGCATCTTCAGTGCTTTTACGGCCACAACGAAATTCAGTAAACCACTTTTTTACCATTGAAATCGATGGTGCAGAGTCCCCATAGTATTTATCAAGCTTAGCCTTGGTCTCGGTAATGGTTTTTTTTCGCAAAAAATAATGCTTAATAAGCACACGAAATTCACCTTTTTCCATTTTTTCCTCAAATTACTGGGTAGTCTGATAAAAATAGCTGTCAAACACAAACTAACTGACGCAGCAAGTTCAAATTTTGATAGGAATCAACTGACAGATACCTGTTGACAGGAGTAGTGTTGCTTTTTCAGTAAAGAGGTCAGAAATTCAAAAAGTCACGGACTTATTGACCCGCCCTCGTACAAAGAAAGAAGAAATACTTACCATGCGGTCGTGGTCCGTAAATTTGGCGGCCATAAAGATGAGAGTTGACACCAGGAGAGGGATGTTTAGGAATGCATCTCCAGACAGACGTCAGATGGCGGTCGATCTGTACCTAGAAAAAGAAAAAAAAACATGAATTAGAAGACGGAAAAGAAATGACAAAGAAATGGATGAAACTATGTGGGAAACACTACGGAAGAGATATGTGGGAGGGGTTCGATAGGGTGTTAGAAAAGGCTTCGAAAATAACAAGAAAGGTAAAAGACATATTAATAGAACTTTGCACAAATTTAGCGATCGAAGAAATACAAAGGAATAAAAGCAAGAAATAAGTATTATGTCGTATATGTTGAAAATATAGTAGATTTACATATACATAAACATATAAAGTATAATAATAAATAAAAAAGCCTAAAATAAAGGAAAACTGAAACAAATTGATATATCTGATAGCATTTTCTCGTACTCTAAACCCTTTGGAAGTGAATAAAAATATAGACTTAAACAAGTGATGATCGATTTCTAACGACATAGACGGAAACCTTATAGACGAATTTGCTTGCCTCCTCGCTTGGCTTCTACGGAAAAGCTAACTTGTAACCAAATACCTTGGTGTAAGTTACCCTACAAGTAGAAAATATCGTAAAGAGATGAAGGCTTACATTAAAAATCTTTGTTAGTGTTAGTACCAACGTTTGATTGGATGGATACCATAAGTTTTTTTCCAAATTTTTAGTGCTTTAAAATAGGTAGCTTTAAATTAAGGTTAAGAAAAGTTACTAGGTAATGAAAGCTAAGGTTGTCAAAACATTTTATGGAGATCATCAAATAGTTCAAATAATAAAAGCTGTTTTGTAAAAACTTACAAATGAACAAAGGACTTTGGAAAATATAAAACCAATTTGGATCTCCAATTATCTTTATTATTAAACAAATACCTTTATTATTAACCTTTTTTTGTATATCATACTAGAACACAAGTAACATGAAGCGCTCGAGTATGAAAACTATTGCGCTAAATGACATAGACATTAGACATACATGAAAAGGATTTTCACACAATTGTTTCACCAGCTTCAACTCCCTGATAACTGTTGTGAAACATCATCAGATGCAACTTAACGTCCAAGTGTAAACATAGAAATCAATATTTTATAAATAACCACAGACATTTATATTATAATTGTCAAAACTAAAATGGATCTATGGAAGAAACCAATTATCGTCATCATTAGTAAAGAAACCGTGTTGAAGGTCAGCCGCACCTTTCGTGTTTCGATGATTTCAATGTTAAAGTCATTACACCAGACTTTGAGATTAGAGATCATTACCGGAGTAGGTATACCAATGTCAAGAGTCAACATAGTTGTGTTGTCATGGCGGCGCAACAAAAAGTGTTTTCCAACAAACCTACATTATTTATGTTCTTTGAATTTACTCAAGCACTCTAAATTGAAATAAAAAGTCTTTTCTACATCAATGGTAAACTGACCACTGATAAAGTAATCGTCTGGATTATTTTAATTTAAATCTCAATAATAATCTATTGAAGTTGATAAATAGAAACCTTTGTTTCGATCTTACTATGTGACAGCCTTTGCACGGACTAGAACCACCCCAACAAATTTTATTTTCATAAAGAAATGAAACTGGATCCTATAATATGTTACTTATAGGTAAATTCTTTGGGACAAGTAGCAAAGTTTTGATATTATATGATGAGTCATGATGATCTTGCAGGCTCAGCAATAATGTGCCACACATTGCACATGACTCTTGCGAAAGTGTTATAAATGCATTCATTCTTTATCTACTGCAGATCTTGGGTATTTTTATAGAAGACCTGTGTTTGAGTAAATTCAAAATAACCGTCCCCATTAGATATCCGCGTCTTGTTCGTAAAATTACTCCATTGACCAGGCCACGTCGATGGACAGTTTTCCAATTCTCCAATTTCTAGAATGAGTAAAGTTGTCAATAAATTTAGTGAACCGATAGACATATTTTTCGACCTATTATTATACATATTATTTTTTCAAACCTTATACATCGTGTGATGGCACGAAACCTCAAACATCCAATTTATTTAGAATATTCACTTTTTTCAATTTTATCTTTTGTATACGCAGTTATATATAGTATACATATAGTACCTGTCTTATATTGTTGTCATGTTGATATTGGTACACAAAGCTGATATTGTTATTTGCATGTGGTATCTGCCTGTAATTATTTGTACATTTTAGTTCTTTTTGTTATTATGGAATTACAAACATGTGATGAATGATACAAATGTTGGTGGATCATTAAATAAAAATAAAATAAATAAAAAATAGACTTCCAAAAGAAATTCACTCGCTGTACGATAGCAGATGCACTATATTGTTTGTTTTATTTTACAAGGATGCTTAGGCAAAAACCCGTCATACTGTAGATCATCTTCACTCGGCTGCGTGGTTTGATCGTCGCCTCATTACTGAGTTATGTATTGTCTTAATTTTTTTACGTTCGTTAGCATAATTTTGCAGTATCTTTATTGTATTATCTCACAGTGTAGCCATAATTTTAATGGTGAATTAACGGTCAGTAAAGAATTTTGCCTTCTGGACCAGAAAACCAAAAGTTCTGGTTCATGATGATAAGCATATATAAAATATTATTATGTTTCCTTTTTATGTTTTTACTTATAATTCACACCTCAAAATCTGCAAAATTCAACAGTCATGAAATTGAGGTGATTTGTCAGTCTACTGTTATGTTTCAATAGTACCAACATGACTTTGATTTAATGCATGAATTCAATAAAGAAGACTTATTTGAAACATTAATTTACATCTGTGTGATATAATCATTTTTAAATCCTTTCTGCCATTTACTTTGAAACAAAACCAATTTTCATGTAGACATCTTGCTTAAATCTATCTACACAAGATGTTTGGATAAACATTTTTCCTATACATGTTGCTTTAGTATTTGAATAAGTCATCTTACCGTCTCAGTTCTACGATCGTCAAAACTTTAACGCTTGATTCGTTGGTCGCGCGCCCATTGCAGGTTCTTTTACCTACTACCCACGGCGCAATGAGTGACCCACATTCCGCGGTAATTGGATGTATCGGAGTCTACCGCAGGCCGGCACGGCGTAGCCTGCCATTGTCCATTATTCAACACTAACATGCTTCTTTACAACACTGTTGGAGGCTTTGATATCGACGATTTCGGCGTTTCAGTAATAACCTATAGTAACCTTGATTAGTTAACTTTTAGGATATTTTTTACTTCTACTTTATCAGAAATAATTGGATTTTTGGCTGTAGATTATGTACCTAATGTATTCCTCTAAACATGTTGTTGTTGCAAACAATAAAAAAAACATTAAAACTCTTTACTCGGAAACTACTCCACCGCAAAATTTGTCAAATGCTTAAATTCCTTTGAAAAAACCCACGCTGTTTCATTAACTATTACAAGAGGTTAAGGTTTTATAAAGAATTTGCTCAGGTAGCCCATTCCGCTTCACCCAATTTCTACTAGGTCATGTTGGAGACCAGTGCTCGCCGTCAGAACTGCCGCGTCGCTCCCCGCGTGCGCACGCTTCGCTGGAGCTTCGCCGTGCGATCGGTGTAAACAAAAACCTCCCGCAAAGAACTCTTATAATCAGCTAATTATAACTATATTAATCATAACAAAGTGTGTTCAATGTGTGTGTCGTGATCATGTGATGTGTTGTGCTTGATCGGATGTTACCATTTCATTGAATTCCATTGAAAGTTGAAAGGTATGTAAATTACATCTAAACAATGCTCAAACACTATTAAAAAGTCATAATTATCGCGTGACGATAGAGCGATACTTGTGACTATTCTAACATCGATATTATTCTAGAGAAAGTTACATCTGTAGTGTTTTTAAATGATCCTAGTAAATCCAGCAGTACCCAAATTTCATTCAAAGCATTTACTTTCAATTTTGTACGTGGTCTTTGGTTATTTTATGAAGCTCTTAAATGGAAATCAAGAATCACCATCACGAATTCAGGACCATGTAAATTACTACTCATAACAAACAGACAAACTACGAATTGCTTCTTTGCTAATGTAGCCAAAACCATTCCTTGCTCGTTCTTTTTAGGAACAAAATGCAATGTACAAGTTTTTCTCATAAATAATTTTCATTTCATAGCAATCGATTCTCAAACGTTAAAGACTATTAATAGTAGAACCACTAGATTTTAATATCATATCGATTACCTAATCAACGAAAGTGTTTCGATTTATAGCCCCTTCAAATACAATGTGGTGAAAGTACAGCTCCTTGTGCAAACCTCCGATATAGTTTAATTCGCTGTGGATATCGAAAGGTCAAGTGGAATGCTACGCTGTTTCTGTTGTTTCTTTAGGATTTTATACACCGTTATTACGGGCAATAAAGTTTCATAAAAACTCAACACACGTGTTATTTATCCGTTTATCTTTTAACGACAGTTATTTCACGATAATTGCAAATTTTTAGCTATAAATTAGTATTTCTGTAGTTGGTATTGTTTCCCCGATCAGAGGGTTTACTATTATTATATTTACTATTATTTGCAAGTATTGTATTATTTTAGTCGGTAAAAAGGTTTATTTTATTGTGGCAATTAAAATAATTTTATTCGTGTTGCAGCAAGCAACCTACATCCTACTTTTCAGTGAGAATTGTAATGAATTTCTATTATTTAATTAAATCAAACAATGCTGTACGATTGTATGGAACAAAACTTTATACCCGCCTCCAGCTGCTTTCTGAAAATTTCTCCAGATCTTCTTGATTTATGTCCCATAGATGAGATTATCATACTAGAAGCAAGTAACGACAAATCAACTTATGATACTGACCAACCAATCAACCATTAAAATGTAAACCTTAAACAAGTAGTCAAACAAACCCTTTTCTCCGTTCTAAAATATGTTAATATTTTTGCACATCTCTTAGATCCCTATAAATGAGCACAATCTTTCCCGCCATTGCTGACCAACTAGATTGAATTGTATCTTTGGTTTGCAATGGTTATTAAGGTCAGATGCAGTCACGCGCCACTGCCTCCAATCATTACCTGTGTGAAGTAACGAGTGTGTAATCGATGCAATATCATTTGGATCTCGCATGCCTTGGCGTTGCTCGATATTTGAATATATTTCCAAATTGTGATTAACACTATCTGGTCAATGATACCATCATGTAGTCTTCATCTCCTTTAGAGTGAATTTTTTTCTCACTTCAAAAGTATCTACATCTGTGACCCAGTATTTGCAACATTCGCGTTACTAATTTACAAACGATAGGCCCTGTAGTGAATTCGTTATTGTTTAATTTAGTAACATTCACCATTTAATATTGCAGTTGTAACTTGAAGGACCATTCAACATTCATTGTCCAATTGTTGTAACGGTCATTGTTTTGTCCATTGTGTAAGTTATCAGCTGGCTGATAAACTACTATTTCATTGTGTGTGTCCTGTGTCAGTAGTATCTTGTTCAACTTTTGAGAATTACATATCAATGAAATTATAAGCAGATTTTACACCGATCGCATGATCATATACTCGTACCATATCTACGATCGATGCAACGGAAGATATATTTAGAACTATTGCTTCAACTCCAGCATTACGGTGTATCCTGTCGTAAAGATTACAAACGCAATGTTTGATCTTTTTGCTAACAACAATTATTACTAGGTAGTTTATTTGCTGTGAGTATGAAGTAACACGCTAATAAACCACCGTTTAACAAACCATACACATTCAAGACGTTATATTCTTGACCGTTAGTTCAACTACATTTACAATTACGATTGTACCTTACCATAGTCTGCAGAATACTCTTAGAATTAATTATAATACATTATGTCACAAATCAAGGAAAATTATAAATGTCTTATTTTTGAAATAATTATTCCCTTAACATTCAATAATATGACGTTGGCAACATTTTTTTCCTTTTATCGAAGTAACTTAACTATCGTAAACCTTTAAATTTTTTCAATGAACAAACTTCTTTTCCTTTTCCCCACAAATATTGTTCCTCGCCCATCTCATTGTTTTGGCTAACAATACGTATTGTACAAACTTACTACAACATTCATCCGGTCTCGGCCTGCGGTAACCTTGACTCCTAAAGTTTTGTGTTATAATCATTTTGACGTTATCGTTTTTCAATGGACCCAGTTTAAACTATGAACTGAAGTTATAAGAATGAAACAGATTTGATCGATAGAGTCTAATAAAGCCCTTTAACTAATATTTGGATCATTATTTAACTGGAAAGACTTTCGCATGTTGCCCTTTATTTTGTATTGTATACTTTATACAAATTTAAGAATTCATAGTGTGTTTACTACGACTCCAGGTATTCTGACCTTCATAGTACATTTACGTACAATAAGTAGCCTGCACATTAGACTAAATATTGTTATTTCCAACTCGCCCATGTCAGTAACGTTAGGATGCTTCAGTATATATCCTGATGTACCGTCGTCTATTACTTGTGAGATATATCTGTAGTGGTGCTAACAGCCCAACAGTGTCCGCAGCTGGACATTTGCCTCCCTCAGTGCACGCCCTCTACAATGTAGGTGGATCCTCGGATTCCTTAGCTATTCTTTTCCATCTTCTGCCAGGAGCTACCATCATCGCTCCATGTGTGCAAGAATGCATCACATAAAACCAACAAAATTTCAAATAATTTTAAAATCTGAAAAAATAATTACGCAAACGTAGCATTCATAGTCCTGCAAATATACCACGTTTTGTTTCGCCTCTACCCAAAACAATTTCAGGATTAGTACTCGATCCTTAAGTTCTTTACCTGCTTGTCTGCTTATCGCAAGAATGGAATCCATTTATTTATTCCAGTGGCACCTATTTTAAATGAATGATAGAAGTAGTGTAGTCGCTTTTGATGATTTTAACCTGTTTTTATTATTGTAGTAGGATTTAATATTGGGACGTGTAAAAACGAAACATACAAAAATAGTGATTCTATTGTTTTTACATTTAAATTATATGCTTACGGTGCAACGTTATTCATGGTAATATTAGTAGTTATTTAAAATACAATCAAAACTTTAGGATATCAAAATTATGTATCGAGCTCAATTTCAAAATTAATTAGTAGTATTACAAAAGATAACAAATTCTTAAATATCACTACATCATCAATAATTTTACACTAATTAGCGAAAAAAAGAATTTTCCCCTGGTAGGAAGATAATTTACTTAAACTAAACACAAATATCAGCCTGATAGCAGTATAAGTTTCGATTGGTATAATGGTATAGAATGACACATGCATGACATTACACATTGTATCCATTGCGTCCTTAGAGTATAAATAAAGGGACCTATATTAATACTCTAAGATTGCGTCAGTTAGTTGAGATTGTTGCACATTAAACAATAAATTTAATAGTAACCATAATATTTATTATCAGAAAATAGTCTCTCCCTTACCACTTTAGTATTATTTTATGTGTGATTTTTTTGAAATGGTTTTGTTTACAAAAAATCGGTTAGTAATAGCACAGGTAGTAAGTAGCCAACTTCGATAAAAGAGAGACGATTTTACGGTTCAACTTTATACGGAAAAGTTAACTTGTAAATTATTTTGAGTCGAGACATTTGTCTTTCATCATTGAGTTACTACTAAAGGGTAATTACTTGTCAATATTCTTTTAATAAAAAGTTATTTATTCACTTGATGATCTCAGTAAAAATAAAAAATCAACATCTTTAGAAATGTCTGTTTAAATCCGAGCTAAAAACCTATCAAATAAAAAACATTGATACGCACCAGATTCGTTAAAAATAAGCTTTGTTTTATAAATATATTTTTTTTTATCAGCGGCATAGTATTGTTATGTGACATATTATTATGTTTACATAGGCTAGTTTCGACTTCAAATACCATTAACCTAAAACCCTTAATATGTATAATTGTATATCTATGTAATTGTTATGTTGTAAGGTCGTTACAACCATTACCATCACCTGCCTTAACCCCTTGCGAGTTAATAATACTAACTTGTTCTTTGTTTTATTAACTGACAATTTTGTCAATATGTACCTACTTGCTACTTATTGTATAGAGTTTGTTTAGATGTTTGTAAGTTCATAACAAGAATGTTTAAATTCCGTGAATGGCTGGCTACATTACAATACCGACCGAGCCAAAACGTGTAGTTACAATTCGTGTTTTTTTTTATTGTGACTTCTCAAAGATCAAATATGTTGGTTGTTTCAAATTTTCTGCCATGTGCACTGTTGCAAGAGCCATGATACATAAAAAAAAAACAAGGTACCGACAACATGGCTGAAATCTAGAAACAACTTTTTAAATCCTAATAGTGTGTATAGAATTGGAATTGGAAGTGTATCATATTTTTTTAATAAGTTTAGTCCGAGGTATCATTTTATTCAAAGAAAATTGAGATTCTTTTTTATAGGATTTTAGGGCTTGTCTCCACCGATCTCGAGATCAGATTGAGTTGGCCACGGATCTCACCGAGTTGTATCCACTGATACTGGGATCCGTTTCCATCAAAAAATGATGAAATGTTTTTATCCACTGATCTCGGTATCCGTGGCTACACAAAAAAATATATAATACTTTTCGAAACGGATCCCACCGTACATAGCATCTACCAAAAAAGATTAAATTGTTTTTAATATCAATTTATTAATGTAGGTACAGTTCAAAAGAAGAAAAACGTAAATTAAAAACAAAACATTGCTTAAGTAAACTAAACAGATGGGAATACTCACAGAACAGATAAACATAAACAAACAATTATTTAAATTGGTGGATATGTACATAATATTAGGTATCAAAATGTTAGAATTAAACCAAAAATATTCATCTTCGTCATTAAAGATTTTGTATAAATCAAACATTTTTTTCCATACTAACTCAAAATTACAAACGATTTTAGAATTCGTTGCAATCGAGCCGTACATACATTTCGTTTTAAATTTTTATTTACATAAATCTGTACTTAACAATATGAAGAGGAAAGATTTGTATTTTTGTGTGTCTGTATGTTTGTAATGAATAAACTCCAAAAAAACGGTGCCGATTTCAAAAATTTTTTCACCATTAGAAAGCTACATTTACCCTGAGAGAGCTATATTTATTTCCGAAGAACTTCTACGTATTGTATTTTCTTAGCCCACGAATGTACGGGCTAAGAAAATATAGCACTTCCGTAAACACAAAACATTTTAATATCAATAATTAATTTATTGAGGCGCTCATAACTCAATGCTTCTTAGTGATCGGTCTCTATCACTAATGTCAAGCATCGCTAGGAGCGGTCACTAGTTGGATGGGTGACTGTTTGTGGCATCATACCATGAGCGCGCCCGTGCTTCGGAGGGCACGTTGAGTCGTCGGTCCTGACTGTTGTCTCGAGATAACAGTCGTTAAGCTCTGTTGGAGGCCTTCGGGCGGCTTGAGGAACGTCCAACGGCGAGGTGATGTTGCCACAGCGCGGCGTCGCCCTCGCCGACCACCAACCTGCACTAGGCCAGCGTGGTTGGACTAAGGCCTCTTAATTTTTTTAATTAAAGGAGAGAGACCCGTGCTCAACAGAGAGAGAAATGGGTTGTTACTTTCCTTTTTTTAAAATTTCATTATAATAATATAAACACGTTTAATGTATCGAAAATGAATAACCCACAAATTCTAAAGTGTTATGTATTAACATAAAAGATTTCGTTTAAAAAAAAATGGTAATTCTGTTTTATTAATACTAGTTGTTTCCCGGTAATTTGACGCGTGGAAAACCTAACCGTACTTGTTTCCGAGATAAACAGTAATCTATGTGCTATTTCAGCAATTATCTATCACTATAACGGATGTTATCTAGATCTGCTCAGCCGTTTTGATTGAGTATCAAACATTTATCCAAACGTTCACATTTATAATATTAGTAAGATTAGCTATGACGTCCTATTGTCTATTTAAACCTGGCAACTACTACTGGCTAGCTGAATAAGTGAACGTCATCATTCTCCCAACATTAACTTACTGTTATTATAATAATATGTATTATACAAACCTCGTCCTGATAAAAACAAACACAATAAAAAAACAAATTTCTTATTTGGTGCTTTTGATCTCAAGTCATAAATTCATTTCAGTGATTCATTTTTATTAATATAGATGTATATAGAAGATATATATAAAAGAATCTTCTATACATAATATATCTATTTTCTATCTATAATGACGAAGATAAATATTTTTGGTTTAATTCTAACTTTTTGATACTTAATATGTACATTTCCACCAATTTCAATAATTGTTTGTTTTGAGTATGCCCATCTGTTTAGTTTACTTAAGCTGTGTTTTTTTTTTATTTACGTTCTTCTTCTTTTGAACTGTACCTTAATAAACTGATATTAAAAATAATTTAATCTTTTTTGTAGATACTATGTACGGTGGGATCCGTTTCGAAAAGTATTATATATTTTTTTGTGTAGCCACGGATACCGAGATCAGTGGATAAAAACATTTCAGTATTTTTTGATGGAAACGGATCCCGGTATCAGTGGATACAACTCGGCGAGATCCGTGGCCAACTCGATCTGATCCCGGGATCGGTGGAGACAAGCCCGATTTTAAAGTTTCTTGATGCATTTTTACACCTAACACTTAACACCTACGGGGCTTAATGCAACGAACTACATTATATTATTTAAAGGTAAATAGTAATTTACCTTCCCGACGTTTCGATCCGGTTGCACGAATCATGGTCGCGGACAGACTCTTTTATTATTTTTTATTTGTCAATATAAAACTGTAGGCCACGCACTAGCTTGATGTTCTCTTTTTTTCATCGTTTGAAACACAAAATAGATGCATTAATACCGCTAAAAGTAATCATACAAACTATTCGTCACAATTTTGTACTTTTATATAGAAATTCAAACAATTACGACTAACCGTCACATAAAAAGAGCAATGTCCTTTATATTACATGTATTTAGTTAACTTAATAGGCAGTTATAGGAAATGTTATCGTCTCTACATGGTGCAGAGTGGTAATTAGATTACTGGAATTCCGTAGGTACACATGCATCATGCAAACTTTCGATAAGGCGTTAAATTTAACTGTAGGAACTTATGATTTTTTTAAAGTGTGCTTTAAGTACAAAAACTACTTATTTATCAATGAAACTAACCAAAAAGTATATAATGGCGTTGCGGCGTTGATTATTTCTTAATCAAATTATTTTTTTTTACTTATTTTGCAATTTTGTCGATAAGTCAAATAGGGTCCAAATTCGAATTGTGCCTATAGTATAAAACAATGATATTTATAGCATAACTTTTAAAATACCGATCACATCTTAATCTTATCTAGAATTTACGAGTACTGCTGGGAAAAGGCCTTTTTACTCTTCTACATGGTGCGGTCCCGTTAAAAGCTTTCGTAGTTAGCTTTTCCGTGTTCTGTGGACGATGTTTTTTTTTACTTAGGTAGGGCGTTAGGGCCTAGTATTAATTATACCTTGATGTTGGTTCCATTTTTATATGAATATAAAATGAAAAAAATGACCCTTCAATTTTGAATTTGTGCCAAACTGAAAATTACTTAAGAGGTTTTTTGGCGGGAGTTCGTGAGATACGTTTGGAGTCCGTTTATTTTATCGATTTTTTTATTGTTTATAGTGATTTTTGGGTCGTAAAAGTGTCGTACGAGTGAACAATATACTGTTCGGTGAAATAACATGGTGTATGGGTAACCAAGAAAAGTGGACCGCGAATTTTGCGCGGGAACGCGAACAGTTCACCTCTTTCTTTGGGACTTCTTTGCATTCCTTCAATCTTTCGATTGTCTCCAAAAACTCCATCGAAGCATTAAAACGTCTAACATCAACGTTTTAATGCAAAAATAAAGACAATATTACTAAAGTATTGGCTGTATGGACAAGTATCCGAGGCCGTTAAACTTACTAAAGAAAACAAAAATTACTTAGGATCGTGATCTATACAACTGTATGGTAAAACTATTTTTGTATTCCTAACAATAAAATACTGTTTAAGACAGTTTCAAAAAGTATCGTTTAATTATTCTCATTTTGATGTAGATAGAGTTATAGAGTCGCCAGTGAATTTTGATTTTTACTTTAACTTTCATTCACTCGTTTCGTTCAATTGTTGTTCAGTCAATTGACACTTCGTATGATATAATATAATCTATTAATATGCTTCGCTTACAGTTAATACCAATCTCATTAAAATACGTCAGATATTGCTTCTATATTATTACTTAGGTATATAAAATTAATCGGCTGGACTGATTACGCAAATTCTTTTTTTTTTTTGTTGGCTTGTATGTCATTGTCAATTCATATTTAAATTAAGAAAGCATCGCAAAACATAAGAAGATTTGATAAAATTTAACGACCTATTTTTTTTTATGTAGTCTTTTAGTCATTCTTACAATCTTAACTATTATAATGTAACTATAATAATTATGGTGTTTGACGTAACTGTCAGTTATTCAAATGTTTAATTGTCTGTCAGCGATTGACACTGTTAAACGATAATGCCATTGCATAAATCTCTATTAGATACTTTACATTAATAACCGGCCAAGTGCGAGTCGGACTCGCGCACGAAGGGTTCCGTACCAAAAAGGCCAAAAAATCGGGTTTGTTGTATGGGAGCCCCCTTTAAATATTTAATTTATTTTGTTTTTAGTATTTGTTGTTATTGCGGCAACAGAAATACATAATTTGTGAAAATTTCAACGGTCTAGCTATCGCGGCTCTTGAGATACAGCTTGGTTACAGAGCGACGGACAGACAGCGAAGTCTTAGTAATAGGGTCGCGTTTTTTACCCTTTGGGTACAGAACCCTAAAAAACTGAACAACTGATTAGTTCAACTTGTCTTACATGACTATGGCCCATTAGGACAAGTTGTATCACATCAAAATTAATAAATTTAAACGGAATAAAAAAAAACTTTTTTATCTTCTCTTACGACTTTTATCAAACGTTTTGGTAAGTAGATAAAATGTTCTATACAAAAAAAGTGGAACGAGTAGCAGAATGACAACATTATTTACTAGCCTTTGCCCGTGACTTTGTCCGCGTGGTGGACAAGTTGGTGAATTACTTTAACAACTGACCTTTATGAAAAAAGCCTTAAACAGTAAATCGCTGTTTTTTCCAGGCAGGACGTAGTTCGCCGGTCTACCTACGTCCTGCCTGCCTGACTGGCTAGACAAAAATAACACGCAACTTTTTATCAATATCCCGTAAACTGTTACTTTGTGAAATTCGCTCGCATTTTATCATTTAGCTCTGTCACGGGCTCTGTGCCTGCGCCCTTTGTATGCAAGTGCGTTAAAAATAGCGTTACGATAACAAAAACTCGATTAAACATCTGCTGACTTTATTCCGAGTACAGAGTTAATAATATAGGGCGATTTTTATGTTGGCACTATCTGCAGTTACAAGGCTACCACACTACCTACGCTAATATCAATGCAAAGGTTCAACTACAAACAAAGGACAAAGTAAAGATACATATACAAAGCCCTATTTTTATAACCGTGTATCATTGATGGATTATTTTACACTATTCTCCGTGTTTTTTTTAGACTAATTTTTAGAAAAAAAATTGTTTATGAAGTTTGTAACATTTCTTCTGTAATTTTTTTTATAATGATATTTGCATGACCTGTAGATTAAACAATATTTAACCTAACTAAGTTACTTTCGCATTTATTATATTAGTGAGGAATAATGAGCGAGTGAGATATTAATAAAGTTATTGTATTTCAAAGGTTATTGCCCAAAAACCTCTAGTTATTGTACTGACCCAAAGATTTTTATTTGACACCAAAAACACAATATAAAACACTAGCGTTGCGTAGCGATAGCGAAAAATTATTATCTATGATAAATCTTATGAACGACTTTTTTAATCATAATCGTGTGGGATTATTTTTATAGTACTCGTAGGTATTTCAAAGCCTAATGGCGGAAAGTCTAACAGAAACAATAACTTGTAAAAAACCTAACCCCAAAAGGAATGTTAATAGAAATTATCGAAAAGGTGTAAAATGTTTTTATTTCCTTTTGCTATGAAAACTACCCTGACATAAAAATTTTGGTTCAGAGTACTGAATTCGGGTAATCTCTTTTGAATCTAACCAACTTAAAAATACCGATTAGGTACTTATTGTTTTCGTTCGTTTTAGAGCTTATACCCTATCAACAACAAAACAAAAATAATCGAATACATACTCGTCGAATTAGAAGCTACCTACACTATTTCCGTCAATTAAAAATAAATATACCTACCTACTTCACATTTTATGGCGAGAGATACCCCTTAATAGTTGTGTTACGCAACAATATTCAATTGATTGATAACCGATTGGTATACGATCTTTTTCCGAGAGAAAGCCGACACCTTTCCAATACGGCTGATAATTTGCATAGCCGAAATGCTGTTTTTCCACGCATCTTTCTAGCATTATGGCCCTTTGTATAGTAAATTTCACTTTAAGTAATTATCTATTAACTTTAAGGCGATAGAAACGACGGAAGTTAATGTTTACTTAGGTTAATGCACTAGGTGTAATTTTCGAATCTCTTCGACGATGTAATGTAGGTCTGATTGTGAAGATTGGTTTGTCTGTGGCGCCGTAGGATTAATTGCTGCAATTTCCCGCGTCTGCTCCATCATTTTGTCGGCGAGTAGGGCAAGTTCTTCTAATGCTGTCTGCTTGCTGAAGGATTCGCTAACAGCTAGCATGGAACGGATGTGTGGTGGTAAATGATTGGTCCACAGGAGACGGAGTGTAGCGTCTGGGATTCGGTTTCGGGCTAGGTCACGCATTCGTCGAAGGAGTTGCGTAGGCTTCTGTTCCCCGAGTTCCATTTCTGACAGTAACTTCTGGAACTGTCGACTGTCTGATTCTTCGTATGCTTCGATGAGCCTCTCTTTGATGGCGGTGTAGTAATTAGCTTCTGGCGGGTTGTACAAGAGGTCGGTTATTTGCTCGATATCTTGTTTCTCGAGCTGGGCGATAACCATCTGGGCCAGTTGAGCTTGGCCTTTCTTGGTGTCATGGGTGGCCGCCTCGAAACTGTAGAACCAGAGCCTTGGGCGGTCGCGCCAGAATGGTGGGATGCGAAGAGACAGCGAGATATTCGCGACTTCCGGCTGGCATGGTGTAGGCTTCGGGTCCTCCGTCGTGGCTTGTAGCTGTTGAGGGTCGGTAGACATTATAGCTGAAGACGAGCAGGGATTCCTTCCAGTATAATTTATTCTTGCAGCGTTTTTTCCTTGTAGGGTTGTGTTCTTGCAGGGGTCACCAATTTGGCAGAGGTTTGCCAATGTTGAGGAAGGTAAGTAAAACTCGTCTTGATGGTTAAATATAGATCGAATGGAATAGAATGCTTTAATACAAAAACTTACGCTACTTATATACAATATTATTTACAATGAAATGACTTAACTACCAATAGGAAAATTTACATTATGACCAATGAGAGGGTGGCGCGATGTTTGGCGAAATAGGAATAGGTGTGAGCGAGAGCGGAGATGTGCTAACGTAACAAAACTAACTGCGGCATCGCCACGCGTTCATTTCGACGGCGACGATCAAGACTGCAAGACGTGCGCGCAGCTAGAAGGGCGCTCGGCTCGGCGATGCAGTGGTGCGCGACGAAGATGCGGTGCGACGAGAAGAACACGCGTTGTGTGCATATAGAAGCGGTGCGTGAAGAAGATGCAGTGCGCGGCGGTGAAGTGCCGCGCGACGAGAAGAGCACGTGCTTCGTGCACATACTAAAATAGCTCTTTTCAGAGCTGCCTTCTTGTTTCTGTGAATTGACGTTGCACAAATAGCTCTTTTCAGAGCTGGTTTCTTCCTGTTTCTGGATTGGCACGATATCACACAGTGTAGCCACAATGATATTGGCAATATGCCGCGGCGCCATCCACCCGCAATTCATAATAAATCCTCAGACTGCAAAAAAGTCTCAAATCTAAATAATAGGAGTTAAAGTATGAAATTGCCGATTATTTTCCCACTTTTTATTTTGTTTATAGCTCTTAAGTATAGTCATATTATTGCGTAATTCTTTTTGTATTGTATCAAAAACTAAATAAAGTAACTTTTGACTAAAAAAAAATGCAATACTAGTGCCTATTACTTCAAAGAAAGTCGTTGCAAAGACCCCTTACAATGTGTCAGCTGACCTTCTTTCTTCAATTAAGTATATTTGTATTATATACTTTGATTGTCAGAAATTTAATTACTATAATGCGTAGCTTTATAACCATCTAACTTTCACTTTTAATTGCATCGAAAACGGTTCAGCCGTTTTTAAAAAAACTAAAAAATTGTTAGTATGGAAAAATGACTTTTCTCGATTTCGTCCATACAAAACGGCAATTTCATACTTTAACCCCTAATATAAATCAATTGCAAATTCAAATATGATACTTAAGCTTTAATATTATGACGCACGGGATTGAAGACTTTAACAGTGTGTAATATTCTTTTAAATACTATAAATAGTTTTTTTTAATTTAAAAAGGTTGTTAATTTAAAATATGTCATTGAAGACGTGTTTGTTTTTCTTATAAAGTCTGTTAAAATAAACAATCTATATCTCTGATGAAACATATTAAACACCGGGAAATGTCTTTGATTGATTTCATTATTATTGTCACCATTATAAAAATAATAGACGAACAAATTAATCTAACAAACAAGAAATGCGTTAAATAGGACTGTGAATTACCTACGTGACTGCTACGTTGGTGAAAGTTCAATAAAACAAGTAATTAATGAAAAAATACACTTTAAACTTGATCCATTAGCTTATATTTTTATTCTAATGACATGTTTTCCAAATAAAATGACCCTACTGCTTGTTTCTGTGTTAATTCAAATTCTTTATTTGCTGTGTGTTATAAATTCGACTGTTGTATATTGCGTTTCGACTGTAAGAGTAATGCCAGAAGAAGACAGGTAGCTGAAGAAGTCTTGTTTTTATTTTATTTATTAAAGTTTTTTTATTTTATTTTAAGTAGTCATTAACAATTAAGCTGTAGTATTAAAACAATTGACGACCATTTGGATCAGCGGTAGTAAATGCTGCTTCTGAGCCATGGGTCGCGGGTTCGATTCCCGCACAGTACAAATATTTGTGTGCATGAACATGTCTGTTTGTACTGGTCTGGATGTTTTCTATGTATTATAAGTATGTATTTACAAAAAAAAAGTATACAAGTAAGTTTATTGGTTGTCTAGTACCCCATACGACAGGGTACTTAATAGTAGCTTAAATTGGGACTAGATGGCTCTGTGCGGCCCAGTGAGGCATTTCTTAAAAAAAAAAAATTCGCGTGTAACAGCCGGCTCCCAGCCCGGGCACTAATGCGTAAAGTCTATTTAGTGTTTTGCTTCAACGGCGATGTGATAGCCTCTTGTTTGCTAATGCCATTATCTATGCACATTCCTTGAGTGCTACGGCGCCCTGAGGCATGACACACTTCATGAATTCTAAAAATATTGAACTCCTTGCTAAAACCTTTTTCTTTATCTGTCGGATGTAATTTTTTTTAAGCTATTGCATAGCTTCTATCGCGGGCCTTGAGCGTGGAGACCGAATCCAGAAATTCCGTAACGAAAATAACCTAACACCCCCCCACTCCGACCGGCACAGCGGTGATACTTTTTAGTTTTATAATTGCATAAGTTGATAAAAAATGCTATGCAATAGCTTTACCGCGGCAGTCTCCGAGTGCCACACGTCTTTTTTAATTTAAAAATCTGAAGAAATAATCAACATTGGTGTTTTGTATCTTTGGCACCGAATCGAAATTTTAAAAAAACTTTTTCTTCTCGGGTCTGGGTGTTTCTGGTACCTTCGTTGTTCTATTTTCCACAAAAGAAGTGCTCTAACGGCCGGTCCTAATAATCTATCTATCCTCAGTTTTGGCATATCGGAGATAGAAAACATCTTCTGTCTCTGATTTTGCCGTCCAGAGTAACAAAGACAGAAGTTGTTTTCTATCTCCGATATGCCAAAACTGAAGATAGATAGGTTATTGGGACCGGCCGTAAATTGTTACCTACTTTAGGTTAAGACAATGTTTGTGTAATATTGTCCACATTCATTTGTGTAAGTGTCAATGTTTGTTAAATATGTTTAAGCACAAAATGTGGTCTAGATGAGCATTATTTAGCACCTAAAAGGAAGTAAATAATAAAATAGACGTATATACCACACGTAAATAAGACATTGATTTTGCTATTTCCTTTGTTATCCTTAATAAACAAACGAACGTCAGTAATGATGACTAACGCAAGTATGAGTTTGAAAGTGATGTTTCGTTGTATGAGATCATGTAAATATTCTTAATAAAAAGCGATGTTCGTATTTTGCTAACACCCTGACATACCCTTATCTTGTAGTGATGCTGGCAAATATAAATTAATATAAAAAAACACCAATTATCTAATCCCAAATCAAGCGAAGCATATCCTTCGGCGATTAGTTAAGACGCTGACTGCAGCCGATGACCTTGAGCAATGAATACGCCCACAAATTGATTCGTCTTTGAATTTCTTTGCAACGCGCCGCAGCAGTCACTGCCGATTCCCGTAGGAGTGACAGAGAAAAAGCGCATGGAATAGAAGGGCCTAAGTGCCAAACAACAAAATTCGTTGTGCAATTTAAAATTGCCATTTTATTAAAAATCTAAATCAGCCATTTGCTTAAGCAACATGTAATATACAATATAGCAAAATTTTATTATCATTGTTATACGGACTGCTGAGAAAAATGGTAATTTATGTATTTTCAGAGGCTACTTTGAGATTATTTTCTATCGAGAAAAGTTTTTAGAATCGTGTTTCGGAAACAACCACCTGGTCAAATATATGATCAATTACAACTACATAGAGTTTGGCAACAATACGAGCCATAGGCTTTAAGCAAAACAATCTTCATTGAGCTGAATTTGGCTCATGTCAGCGTCTTAAACACAAAACGTAAAGAAACTACCTATAATTATCCTACTGCAGGGCAAACGCCTCCATCATTGAATTTAAATTACCACACCAAAGATGGGTACAGGTATAATAATCACTAATAATCAGTAATCACCACTCTTGCCATAGGAGGGTAGGTGATTACACATTTGTTTTGCATCGAGCCGGGGATCTACCATTTCTGTGCTCGATTGTCTGAGTATTTTATTTTATTACTAGCTGTTTTGCCCGCGATTTCGTCCGTGTCAATTTCTGTTATTATGATCGCGATAATTTTTGCAACATTTTTCACTGATGCTTCGCTCCTATTGGTCACCAGCTTGATGTTAAAGCGGCCTAAAGCCTTCCTCGATAAATGGACTATCCAACACAAGAATTTATTAATATTTTTTCTATTCGAACCAGTACTTCCTGAGATTAGCGCGTTTAAACAAACAAAAAACTCTTCAGCTTTATAATATTATAGTATAGATTTGTCCAAAGAAGTTTATACATAGTCAGGTCATAAGTTCTGTCACACAATAAAAACTTTTGAATTTAGAATGCTGGCCACATAAAAGTTTATTGTATTCGAATTTCGAATTTTTCATGAAAATTAAAAATGTGTACTTTTTAGAATTTTCCTCATTTTTAAATATGGAGTGGACACTTAAAGAAGACCGTGTCGCGGTTATTGCGTTGCATCGTTGCGGTTACGCGCAAATTCAGATTTACGACTTACTGAAAAATTTGAATATAACCAAAAGATTCGTTTATCGTACCATAAAACGATACAATGAAGACTTTAGTGTAGATAACAGGTCAAGAAGTGGCCGTCCTCGCTTTGTTAGGACCCCAGCAGTGAAATTATTTTTTCGGATGAAAAAATTTTCACCGTGGAAGAGAGCTACAACAAACAAAATGATAAGGTGTACGCACACAGCAGTGAAGAAGCGAGCAACCGTATTCCGCGTGTCCAACGAGGTCATTTTCCATCCTCGCTCATGGTTTGGTTGGGAGTCTCTTATTGGGGCTTAACTGAGGTACATTTTTGTGAGAAAGGCATAAAAACGAATGCAATTGTGTATCAAAATACAGTCTCAAGAACCTTGTGGAACCTGTTTCTCATACCATGTTTAATAACAGGCACTGGGTATTCCAACAAGATTCTGCGCCAGCTCATAGAGCGAAAAGCACACAAGACTGGCTGGCGGCGCGTAAAATCGACTTCATCCGGCACGAAGACTGGCCCTCCTCCAGATTTGAGTCCGTTAGATTACAAGATATGGCAACACTTGGAGGAAAAGGCCTGCTTAAAGCCTCATCCTGATTTAGAGTCACTTAAGGCATCCTTGATTAAGGCAGCCCCCTATATTGACATGGACCTCGTTCGTGCTGCGATAGACGACTGGCCGCGCAGATTGAAGGCCTGTATTCAAAATCGCGGGGGTCATTTCAATAAAATTTATTATCATATGAATCTATGTTTTATTAAGTTCATTTTGCTATATAAATGGTTACTTACATAAATAATAAACATGTCTAAATTATTTCATATTACACATGTGACAGAACTTAAGACCTGACTAGGTATATAAATTAATTTATATTAACTATTTACCCGCTTTGAGAGACATTCGTCCTTATGTAGAGATTAGTAACAACGTATGAATATTAAAAAGCCGCTTCGAAGTCGTCACACGGAAGAGGAGATCATTGTACCTTCCTCTGTCCCAGTTTCCGTTCAAACAATCACTCTTGTTCCCAGCCATAGAAAATATCCGAAGCATTTCAGCTTTCCACCGCTGAAAACAGTTTCCATTTTGTAAACGATGAAAATTTACATAGTAATATGCTTTCTCTCTAATTGCTTCAAACAGATTGGAGATTATGTTACTGATGACAGTGTTGAGTTGACTACTGTTTCCCATGGTTTTGTTTGAACTTGGACGAAAAGTCTTGACAGCAGCTAGGTGACATCAGTAATCTTACTTACCTATCTTACTCCTTATCTTGCAATCTGACTAATGTTATAAATGCGTAATATTAGTACTTGCTTCGGCAGTACATGTACTATAAATGCGTAATATGAGATGCGACAGTTTGGATGTTCGTAACACAATAAAGCTACGTCGGTTGTACAGAACTGAATGTAATTTAACAGGGTGCGTATATTTTTTTACAAAATCAAATAAACTAATTGTAACCGATTAAAAGCTCATCTGACGTATTTTTAATTGAACTAAAAGTAGTTCCTCTTATTTAATTTCATATAATTATCGTTAGATATAAGATACAGGTACCATAACTGTTTGATGTAGAACAAGCATTGTACGATATGGGTTTGATGTTATTATATTTTATACTAAATGGTATATATAAATATTTGAACATTAGCTGAAATGAACGGTAGAGTTACCGGTTGTTATATCAAATGAAATTTAGATGATATATTAAATTTATATCTAACGTTTTTTATAATATATTAAATGAGCTGTTATTATCATGTAAGAATATACGAAATAAGTTTATATCACTTGAATGGTAGATCAAAAATACACATAATATCTAACATTACAACCTAATTTAGCACTCTTTCTTATATATTTCTTTTCCGAAAAAAATAACAGTTTCCAGTAGGATAGTTTTAAATTCAAAACTCAAAGTGAAGTCGCAGGTAATCTAGTTGCTTTATTAATGTTAATATCTTTTAAAATCTACGCTGAAATAAAAAGAAATCGAAATGACACAAACATTAAATGTTGTTTCATTTCTTGTTTATTTAATTCTAAATAGTTTTCTTATTAACTCGTTGGTATATCTGAGAGGAATTCTCAGACATAATTAATGAGAAAACAGTCGGTTTGTGATTGATTAAAATTTGATGTAGGTATTAGTAATTACTAATTAGCTATCACTTAATTTTTCAAATTTATTTAAGGAATATTTATTTATGGTCTATCATACTATATTAACATAAACATAAAATACTACAATATTTACAACTTATAAATAAAAATAACATTTAGTTTGAAAGCAAATTCAACATTTTATCGATCGGTAGAAAATTACTGAAGCAACATAATTAAAACCTAAAAAAAAATTTAAGATCAAACTAGAACTATGGCGCAAACTCTACATTTTAGAGTTCTCAATCTTACTTTGCTTCCTATTGTTGACCCAACGCAGTTAATTTTGTTTTCTAGTACAAAAACGCTTGTATTGTTATGTAAACTATACTTTGGTCTCCCACATTCAATTAATTCAAATAGTTAATGTTGTTAATAATAATGATGCCTGCTAATTAGCTTGACTAATTATAACTGTCTAATTATTTTTACATTTATTGTGCAATTCGATGTCGACATTTTAGTTAATGTAGGATATGCACGAATTAAATGTAAAGTGGGTTTTTACATGATATAGGTAGTGGAATCATGTCTGATGTCTAATTCGTCAAACATAGTAATGTACAACTATCGGCCTATAATAATCCCACTGCAGAGCAAAGGCCTCCATCATAGAATCCAAGTTACCACAGCAACAATGGGTATAGGCATGATCACCACGCTCGCCAAATGCGGGTTGGTGATCACAAACCCGAGCAATTATAGTCGAAAATTAGAAAATCTTGGTCCGGTATTTTAACCAATCACCAACGAGGCGTCGAACATTATATTGCAAGCCAAATTAGTAGATCTTTTTATATATCTGCTGAAAACTTACTGAGCAAGTCCTAATTTAGACGAATCTGCTTTATAAAACAACTTTAGTCATTTCCGATTCATCGAGCACATGTGCCGTTAGTCTACAGTTATACCAACTGGCCGGCGCTACTCGTGCTCTTGAGCATACGAAAAGTTCGACGTTCGCGCGTGTTCGATTTTCAAATAACGTGCTCTTTTGTTGTTCAAATAGGTTTCTATGTTGCCAGTGTTTATTTATCTCATTTCTTTTTAACTATTGTGGTTTGGGTAAGTGAAAGTAGCTGTCGTTGCTGCCTTTTAGTTAAATTATTATTCAAAATAATATTAGTTTAGTTTTTCGTCTCCGAATAGGGCCCAGGAGGCGTTTTTACACTTCTTAATATTTTATCGCTGTAAGCCAGCGTTGTTTTATCAAATGTAAGGAGTTTGCACCCTTAACACCCGAAAGAAACATCTTTGCGAGGAGATGCGGGTTCGAGTTCCGCTTGAGATACAAATTTTAAGTTAAAATACTGATACTCTAAAAAAATATGTGTCACTTAATATGTGTCACTTCTAAGTAACATATTTTTTTTTCTTTAATTGCTATCTCTTCCATCCTGTGGAGAACTAGGGGATATAACAGCTTTAAATGTTTTCACTCAAATAATTGCACATGATCAGCATTCGAAAACTGGTCAATAAGCAGTTCTACACTCACTGTCATTATAACTTAACCAGTCTCGCGTCTCATAATTAGTTATAGATTATAGAAACTGAATTTCTAGTGTAAACGCATAGCTAAGTTAGATAACCACAGTGTTTGGTATGGTGTTACTGTCGCGTCTGAATGTTATACCATCAGGGTTGGTTAGTTTTTGACCTGTCTTGTTTATCCTACTGAGGAGCTGTCAAAACATGGTCTCATGTTTGAAAATATTAAGACTAGATGGGATGCGAAGCCACAACCATCCGGCGATCAGCGACTGCAGCCCAGCTATTAACAGCGTTTTTGAGTTAACAAAGTGTTATTCGGTTTATTTAGTCGATGATGAAGGCTTAAAACAATGAATGATTCAATGACTTTAACAATTTTGCAAAATAATTATGTTTTCTATTATTTGAAAGTTAACGGAAAATATTTCGCGTTGAATTTCCCGTTAACGTTCAAATAATTATGCCTACTTATTTTATACACTACCTACTTTAAAAGCATTGACTTCTTAAATTTAAGCGAGCAGTAAACATTTAAATAAAAAGACATAAATATATATTCATGTATCCCCTTGTATGCGGTCAATTACAGACACAATAGAAATCAACTATCTTTATTGACTTAGATCGGTGCCTAAGCAGCCGACCGGTTAAGTCTAGTGTTATTTGGATTCACATTTTAAACGGACGTTTCCAAGTTTGTAGCATTTATAGACACGGATACGCGTAGTTGTTACCTACACGTCTTACAGTAGGAAGTTTCAAAATATTAGTAAAAATTAATTGTATTTAATTTATCTTCACTACTCATAAAGTTAATGATAGACTAGGTTTTTACCTTGAATCAATACTTAAAATATATCAAGATGTACAAATTTCCTTTTACCCTTTTTTGTAGTCCTTGCGTCATATGTATTGTACAACACCCAGACTGGTTCTTTTCGATAAATAAAAGAAGAAATAAATTACATATACTTTTTTTGACAGCTGGCAGCCCTAAAATCTTTGGATTTCCGTCACGTGTCCGCTGCTTTCTAGAGCTTTGCATGCGCACGCGCCGCGAAAACCGAAATACTCGTTAACACGAGGCATTGTGCAATATGGCAGTTAATAGCCGTGGACTATCAGTTAATCAGATAATGGCCACGTCTGAAAAAAACGAAGTGTTATGTATTAACGAAGATTTATTATAACGAAGAACTTACATAAACAGGATAGTGTATCTGGGCATGCGAGCTTCAATCTCTTTTATAAATGCAAGTAGTAAAACTACCTCATTTTGTAAACAAAAAAAATACTGACGAAAAGTGCAAAATGATTATCGGTAATTCCTTGTTTGGCATCAACTCAAAATTGATAGTTTAGTTCACGCTATTTTATAGGTATTTCTTTTTAGAGCGTTTTTATTTTATCTGTTTTTAAAGGGTATCAAACATATTTTTTACCCTTGTTGGTGTTGTTCAATTGATGAGTTTATGAACAAAAAAATCTTTGATATGGGTCTATTTGGTAAAAAGTAATACCTGTTCATCCATATAAAAGCGTTTACTTACAAAAACACAACTGAACAAAATGAGAAATAAGTCGCCAAAGAGTCGGTGCATGATGATTGACGGTATTTACATGTTCGGTTTTTACTAACAATATTAAATAACAACACACTTTGGTTTGCTTAATTTCAAAAAACCTTAACTTTACCCCTTATTAGTGAGCCTGAGCACGAGACATTGTGAAATCTGCGCTTGCGCCGGTAACAGCCGTAGCCCATCAGCTAATCGATATAACGCACCGTATCCGAATAGAATCGATGATATGTGCCGTTTCTCGCCAAGTAATCGAGAAGACAGTTAAAGTATGAATGTAATACTTTTACCCCTTTTACTTGCTGCATTACGTAATTGGCTGGTTATATCATCAAATTCTTTATCAGTGCCAACATAATGTAATTGTATGTTTACGATAACGAAATAGAAGAACTTAATTTTAAAAAAACTACTGTCGATGTTGGAAGTAGGTACATAACCAAAATCATTGATGATACTCTGCTGGCTTACAGCAAATTGTAAATGCAAATACAATTTTATTTGCTTATAAATCAGTCTCAAAATGTTAACTGTTTTTTAGGGTTCTCTAGTCAAACCCTTACAGTTTTGCCATGTCCGTCTGTCCGTCTGTATGTTAGCCTGAAAGTCTACCTACGGTTAATCTTGAAAGACTCTACTTACTAGAAATCTGTAATTTAGTATTGTTGTATATTAATCACAAAGTGGTAAAAAAAGGTGTGTGTGAGAAGTGTCAAGGGACACCCGGATGCAACGAAGTTCCTTTTTAGTGAAGGAATATTGTAATAATCGGAAATAAAAAGTAAAAAGAACTAGATCAAAATAAGTGCTTCCTGAAAAACGCGTTCTGGATATCCGAATAAATATTTACCATACTTTGGTTTTGGATTTAATAATATTAACAGCATTTTATTTAACAAGTGTCACAAATTGATAACTGTTTAAAAAAACGTGTTTTTAAATGGTTGTGTTTTATTTTGAGCAATTCGAACAAAGTAATAACAACTCTATAGGTAATTAGGTGAACATTAAAATTTCTATATTGTTTTAGTAGCCTTGCACATACTTGTATGATATTTTCTTTCATCTGTAACCTAATCTTAATTCGTGATAAAGACTCCACGTACTGAGTTCTCACAGTGAATGCGAGCTTCCGTGCTAGATTATCCCGATCAACGCGGAGTCGCGAACACGCCACTTAAAAGTTATTATTAAATCTGCTATCAGTGCTACTTTCATCTAAATTCAAACCTAAAATGTATGAACGTTTTGAGACTGTTTTAAATAAATTGCTTGTGTAACATAAGAATACAATTCCTTGAATAAAAATTTTAAGCCTATCAGAAAAAAAAACAAGGAAAATGTAAGATTTCAATAATAATTGATATTGAGCTTGTCACCACAAAGTAGTACTAATAATAGTTAAAAAATATCATTGTACAGCTCAAACTAGTCTACTTAATGTTTTGACAGTGTTGGGGTTGGTATCAGAAACTACAGATGCATTATTGTTGTATACTCTGACTAGTAACGTCTTATGAAGCGACTGAGCCCTTACTCAGAAGTAAATGATATCGGTGTAAAGGAGAAGAGTTTGATTGAATAAAAAGCGAACTGTATTTTATAGAGTCTATGTACCTATAATTAGGGGAAGTACAATAACAGTGACCGCGCAGTAGAATGATGTTGAAGGAAGTGTTCGGCCGAACATCGATGTTCGCTGACGAACCGAACGCTCGGTTGGTCGTAGTGTTGTAAGAAACTCGAGTCTTTGAGTCTAATTTATGAAGACTTGAGCTTTTTTTGACGACTCTAGTCTTATAAATGAAACTTACGAGCTCAAGTCTTTCAGAATTTGGAGTCTTTTGTAAAAATACTTGAGTCCTGCCAAAAAGAACTCAAGGACTGAGTCTATTAAAAGAACTCATGACTGAGTCCTCTAAATCAATGGGGGTGGTATAGTTTAGCAATAATATTGATTTATATGGCAACTTTACACACAAAATATTGTATTAGACAATAGAAGGGTATAATCAGGTTCATCATTTAGGTATAATCAGAAAGTAAATGTGGATGACGATATAAAATCACTTATAACCTATCTATTGGATAATAATAATACACCAACTTAAGTTTCAAGACTCATGACTCAGTCTAACTCAAAGTACCTAGAAGACTCGAAAGGACTCCGAAGACTCAGAAGACTCAAAGGACTCGGACTCATAGGACTAGCGAGTCCTAGTCTTGAAAAAAGACTCGAGTCTCGGAATGAAGACTAAAAGACTCGAGTTTATTACAACTCTAGTTGGTCGCGTGGTTCGCCGCTTTTCGTCGATTGTGCGTCCCGTTCGTCTCTTATGCCTCTGCAACACGAAGCTCGTATTTACGGATATATACTGATATATAAGACAGAGACAGCTCTTTTAGACACTTTAAGACATCGGTATGAGTGATAGGACAGATGGATTCGAATATACGGACATTGTGTTGTGGAGTAAGGCTGGGAACACATTATTGGACGCGGCTGACGGACGCGGCTGATAGTCGCGACTCATAGGTATCTAGGTAATGAATGTACACTAAGCTGTTCAAACTATCGGACGTAAGTCGTGGACGTAACCTTGGGCTGACCTTCACCTTTCGGACGTCCGACGGCAATCTGGCGCGCTGGATGATTTTGTCAGGGAATAGGCGTTGGAACGCGTCCGCAATCCCAAAAGACTGTGCAAACTTATCAGCTGCGGGTCAGTCAGCCGCGTCCGATAATTTGTTTCCAGCTTAAGGCCTCGGATCCGTGACACCGCCCAGTGTAAAAGTTTAATCGAAGTTTCAAAAATTGTTTGATCGAGTTTAAAAAACGTTACCATTTGAAGTGTTTTTAAAGTGTTTTATTTTCAACTAAAATTATATTAGCTGAATATTTCTGTTCTGTTTTGCTAGTTTTTCATTTAAACGAAAATGTACAACGAAACTACACTCACTTCTCAGCCATGAAGACAAAGGCGCTTTTGTCACCTAAATACCCAGTTATCGTCTGCCTTATTGTCTAGCTGCGTAAAGTCCATTGTGATTGAAATATACTAAGAATTTCTTACTTCACATCACATAGTACAGAAGAAAACATCAGGCTATTTACTGGGGCAACTTAATAACTTTGCAATAGGTGCTAGTTTGCAACAAAAATAAATGGCTCGATGTGCAGGCTACTGTGCAATACTTATGCGTATTAGAACTGGCGGCGTACACACACAGCATTGCATAGAGACACGCTATGGTTACAATTGCAATACAACTCTACATTTCATTGAGTGGCATGTAAATCGATGTAAACGCAAAAAAATATTGAGTGCCGATAAAATGTTTCAAAAGAATTATTGGAATTAGCGTTACCAACTTTTATTTTCCATATGGACATTTCGTACACCAGTATTTCTGCATACTGAACTTTCATGATCACTTTTACTAGAGTTAATTAGGGTTTATACCATATACCTTGTACGGCAAACAGTTCTTCCATGATAATGGTGCTGGCAACAAGGACGTAATATACGAAACTCATAAAAAAACAAGGTACATGGTATAAACCTTGGATCAATAACTCTAATAAAATATACTACTAAAATATAATAAAAACGCATAAAACTTACATAAAAAGAACTGTAAATAAAGTCATAAATATCGCCTGTCTTCTTTTTCTTAATACCTATGTATTAGATTTATGATTTTACCGATACAATACCGATGGGGTAAACGAGTTCTTGAGTGGAGATCGCGTCTCGGCAAACGTAATGTAGGACGCCCTCAGGCCAGGTGGAGTGATGATTTGCGCAAGGTGGCTGGCAGGAGCTGGACGCGAGAAGCCGAGGATTGACCTGAGTGGCGTGCAATTGGAGAGGCCTATGTCCAGTCCACTGCTATAGGCTGATGATGACGATAATGATGATACAATATCAGGGTCTGGGTCCAACCACCGCAGCACTGGGTCGGGCAACAGGGGTTTCGAAATTTCGTATATAGCCCGGTTTTGTGATGACTAACCCGCCTTTAGTGTAATATATGTGTTATTTTGAATGTATGTTAGTCTTTAAGGTATTTATTTTATGGGCCTGTATTTCATAATCTGTTGCCTGAATTAAATGAATAAAAGTAAAGAAAGTAACAGCCTATAATCATCCCACTGCAGGGAAAAGGCTTCCATCATTGAATTCAAGTTACCACAGCAATGATGGGTGTACTGGAATAATCACTACGCTTACCAAATGCGGGTTGGTGATCACAAACCCGAGCAACGTTCGAAAATTCGAAACTTTTTTGTTGCCCGACCCGGGATTCGAACCTGGGACCCCGAGATCTTAGCCCGGTATTTAAACCACTAGACCAACGGGGCGTTTGAATTAAATGAATAAATAAAATACAATTTGCCTAGCTTGCTGATTATAACTGTACCCGTCATTGCTAGGGTAACATGAATTCAATGATAGAGCTATTTTCCCTGCAGTGGTATGATTATAGGATGCTATTTTACTATTACTACACAATTTGGCTCAGTGTGTATCGGCCTTTAGTGAAATAGTTTGTATGCGATGCGCGTGCAACACTCTTAGGACAGAACAATCACTATCGTATACAGACGACGACGTAGGTTGAACGAAAAAGGCTGTGTTTTGGCAAGGTCTTTCTGAGCGCAATATCATAATGAAATAAAAGCTACATCCTGTTGCATTGCATGTATCATTTATTTGGAGTTCCTATACGATTTGTATCAAATTTGACAGGAGCTCGGCTACGCGTACTGTCGTGCAATCTATTCTGATCGCAATTTTAATGGTTCCAACGTGCCTCTATGGTAGGCTGCAATCTACACGATATATCGTTAGTGTAATCGCATGGGAACCTATTTAGCACAACAATAACGCTCCATTCAATCCAGTAACTCGGGAAAATAGTGGAAACACATTAGGACAATAGAAAACAAGCACACTTTCGCTACCCACGCGGTCCACTTCTCAAACTGAACCAGGTTTATGATAGAGTTGTTAGTATTTCAATGCTACATGCTGTAATTTTGTGACGCAACCTTTATAGATCAATTTCCTAACAAAAACATACATATCTCAAATCAGTTTCGAAGGCAGGTTACCTAAATAGTTGCGGACGTAATCACTTCCTACAATTACTTTAATTTTGTGTTTTTATTGTTACAGATGGCGTAGAAAAACAATCAAAGATACATATCACAAATGTTATTAAACAAGCTAATGGAAGGTGAACCGATAACCACGAACAACTTGATTTCATCCATTAAGAATTTCAACAGTGACGGGAAAGAGCCCGCTACATCAATAAAGACGTTGTTGAAAAACTTTATTCTGCCAGAAAACGACAAAATGGCAATTAAAGAAAACAAATGTGATGGTAATAACTACGTGTACACAATTCCCGTGAAACCACCAGTACCAGTACCCACACAAAATAATAGGATGAAATCAATAAATGAAGCGAAACTAGCATTTTTAAACTCGACCGTCAGTCCTGTTAAGACCACTCCAAGACAAAACGTAAAAAGACTAGAACCTGAAATACATTATGCTCAGATAGCAATTACTACAGAAAGTGAAGATATGAGAAGCACAGGTGGGGGGAAAATTCTTAAACCACCAGTCACTCCAACAAAACACAAATCAGCAATGAATAATTGTGCTGATATCAATCTGAAGAAAAAAATAGATCAACAGCAGCAAAGAAAAGTGAGCTTCAAAACAAAAAATGCGTCATCTTCGTATAGACGTCCTCCACTAGCAACCAAAACTATGACAATAACAAGCAGTAAAGTCTCAGAACTAACAAAAAAGTTCAACAATCTAGTGACCGAATCTCACAATGGATCTATAAAACAATCGAAACTTGCGAAGACCATCGAAGATTTGCATTCAGCGTCACGATGTTCCGCTAGCAATAGCTCAACTCCCTCATCAACCCTTAGTTCTAGCCCTAATATAAAAATAGTACTAAGACAGAAACGAAATTCTAAAAAACGAAATCATAGAAAAAGATGTTCAAGTATGGATTCCATAGATAAGTTAACCATACAAGACAATTCGTCAGGAAAGTTTCGTGTTATCCGATCCAAATCAGATGGTACAAAAATCCCAAAATTTCCAAAGAAACGTTTAAAGCCTCAAGACTCTTGTGGACACCAAATCGGTTCAGATTCTGTGGATGGTGGTACTCCTATAAAGCCTAAAGAGACTGAAAAACAAGAAGGTAAACCTAGTGAAAAGAATGTAGTCAAAAACGTTATTAAAAAGTTTGAATGTGAAATTATAGCCCAATCTAATTCTAATAACACGTTAAAAAAACAAACAGAAAAAATTAAAAGTACATCTCCTATTAAAGAAAAACCTAAAGTACCTGAAAAGAAATCATCATTAGTTTTAACTAAAAATGTTGTAGTAAAAGATGGTGTTCCAAAAATCAAAACAATCAAACCACCTGCTGTACAAGAGCTTTCGAAATCAGTAAAAAATACACACGTAGAAGTAAAGAGAAAAGAATCTCTGTATGATAAGAAAAAATACAAAACAAACTATATTCATTCGGAAAAATTACCTCTAAAAGTGGTGGAAATTATCCAAGAAGATGCAAATGAAGTAACAATAACGCCAATCGTTGATGAAACGACAATATCATCTACAAATGTAAGTGTTTCCAAAAGTGAAGAAAAGACATATCAAGACATTAGTTCTAACATTACTCCTAATGATTCATTTTTATGGCGAAGGAAGAGTAGTACTCAGATATACTCAGATAGTGAGAAGTCAATATCAGAAAGCCCCTATAACTTTATTAGCGTGACTATGAATGAAGTAACAATAACATGTACCGGGGACTCAACTGAAATCACAAGCATGGAAGAATCTCAAGCCCCCGAAAAAGTTGAATCTCAAACAAATAACAGTAAAGGTGACGCTGACTCTGATTTTGAAAGTAATTTAGTCGAGGCTTACAACAAAGAAGTTTTGGTAGGGTTTACGTCTAAGCCCAAGACAGAACCAGTCGTTGAAGATGATTATGAACCATTAGAACCAAGAGACGTTGATAACGTTATAATAATACCTGTAAAACCCATTGATAGATCTTCAAAAATAAATTGCCCGCTACCAGAAATTCCCAAGGAAAACCTCACCCAAACCCCAGATTCTCCAGTTGCAGATCCAAAAGAGAATATTTATCAGTGTTTAATGGAAATGAGATCTCATCCTGAAGGTGACGAAAGTAGTTTGCATAATTACGAACTTTGTGATGAACAATTAGAAGAGAGAACCCGTGGAGATGGCGATAGCGATGATGGATATGAGTACTGTAAATCCCCCATCAAACCTTACTGTCTTACATCAAGTTCGGGCATTCAAATTGCCGAAGGCTACCGACCGTACTCCTCGGATAACACTAACAAAAACTACGCCATCTCGAAATCAGTAAGTGGGGCCTCTACGGTGAGTTACGAAAAAATTGGTTCAGAACGTATCTACGAAAAGATTCCTGTTCGTCCTCCAAAATCCAAAGACAGTAGTCCTAGCTACAGTAGTAGACATTCATTTGTGTCATCTGATTACACAGGCTACAATGATACGGAAAATATTTACGATACAATCAAACACAGTGACGGGGCTTCGTTGTCGCATTGCTATGAAAGTATTCCTAACAGTCCAAGCATGGTAAAGCTTAGAAATAATATGAAGAAGCAGCTGACGTCCGCTGTCCAGAAACGCTTATCATTTGATACAGTGTCAAATATTAGCCAATCGACTATGTCGAGCGAACAAAAGACGAATAGCATATACGGCCAGAGATCAGTGCTAAGTTACAACGGGCAGGAGATAGCATTTCAAGTTCCAAGTAGTGAGACAAGTGTCAGTGATAGAAGCGACAGAAGTGACGATTGGGTCGACGTTTCTGACGAAGAAAAGACTGAGGAGCAGAAAATAATTATGTAAGTGTGATCAATGTTGTTTATTTTGACAAATGGGCGTAGTTTTTCATATGAACCTTAACTGTAGAGAAATTCAGATCAATATCATTATCTTTCATTTTGCATGACCTAATAAATTCTGTTCGCGAACATGTAACCATTAATAACAGTTTCCAAAGCGAAACGTAAACAGTGTTATCAGAACCTGATATTACTTGTTTAGTTGAAGCTCTGTTAGTACTGAAAATGTTTAGGGAAACGATATACGTGTATCCCGTCCGCTTTATAGTAGAAACATTTTTATATTTATAGTGAAGTGTTAAAATGAATCTGTTAAATTCCAGTGTCCGTGAAAGGAGTAGGGGTAGAAAAAGTCCAGTGAGCTGGTCGCAGAAAGTGAGACATCAGTGGCATAAGTCGCCAAAACAGAAGCCAGATGATAAAGGTCAGTAATTAATGGTAATGATTGAAAAAAATAAATTAAAGATATATTTACCGATTTAAACTTGCTAACTCCAACATGCCATCACCAAATCCATAAACCATGGCAACACTGCAGAAACTTCGGACAAAGTTAGCCCATATTTCGTGGACAAAAAGGTCATAACTGACGAAACAATTTTTATGTATTCATAATACCTTTTTAATATGAATAACACCATAATCTATTCTATTCGTGACCTTGAACGCTGTAAATTAATTTGAAGCGTTGGAATAAAACATTACACAATTTAAAATCATAATAAACACGGGTTAAATGCGTAAATATATCTTTCATTTAAATATTATCTACTGTTCGCATTAATTCAAAACAATCATGCGTGAATATTTAGCGCAAAAGTCTTTTCGTGGTCGATTCTAACAGCGCCATCTATTGCGATGGCATCGCAACAACTCCTGCGCTAGTTCATAAACGCGTTTTGCGCGAGTACATAGTTTGCGTAGATCTCTACAGGTGGCGCTATAGCAAATGTTTATGTTCTCTATGGTTTGTACAATTTGCGTTTGCCATTTCTTTAACTTTTTTTTGAATTATTATATTAAAATAGTTCTTCTTGTTTAATTAAGTATATCTGAATCTACTTGTGTAATAATTTAAATTAAATTTGAGTCAGTCAGAGCAGTTGCGATTTTTACTCTAACTTTACATTCATATGATAAAGGAGAACATTTTCTAAATATGTAGACAGGGAGCTAAAACCCGAAATAGTCTAATTTGTAAATATTTTTAATTTAGCACTATTAACATAATGTCGAGGTTCGTTAGTTATTCGCCAGCGCGCGGCTGTTTACTTGCGCAAGCGCCGGTGACAAGCGTCCTACCTACTACGCTAAAAACTACTAACAAACAATAAAATTCGCCTCGTTAAATTTGATTTACTCTAATTATTTATTTATTGCAAAGAAAGCTATGACATTACGTTTCAAATTCACATTTCGTTAATTGAAAATTAAATGAAATCAATCAGAACTTGGCGATTGATAACTTGTTATAATCTTCAGATTATAATTAGCTCACGTGGGGTTTGGCTGGCTCTTTACAGATCAATTGAAATATATTAAAATTGAAACAAACGCACATTAAAACAATCCCGTTTGATTCCTAAGTAGATCCTTAATGTTACATTTACATAATATCTAGAATACGTTTTTTTTTTAATGTTTCAAATGTATTTTTATCAAATAGGTACAACAATTTAGAACATGTTTTCACTCCTTTTATGAATTACCTAATATATTTCCCGTAATCATTGAGAAATTGGAAAGAAAAATAAGTTAGTGCCGATTCTCTTGATCTCTTTTAAATATATTTTTTTTATATGGTGTAATAGCCATTAACATAAAATGACCTATCCACGCCTCATAAAGAAAGCTAATGTATATTTACGAATCCTACGCAACGCAATAAAACGCGATCGAAACAACATAGTTGTGTCACAACATAGTTGGACTCAGTAATGTCTTACAACAAACGTGCAAACTGAACACATATCCCGTGATTGTAGGTATAAAATTTCTTACAAGGTCGACAGAAGGACTCAGAAGCGCCATGGTCGTAACTTATTACTTATATTTTAATAATTTGACCGTGTACAGAACAACCTGTATACACAAAAAAGCCTGGGGGAGGTGAATCCCCCTTGCGTAACTCCAAACTCCAGTCTCTACAATGTATATGTTATGGACATGTCATGTTGACGATACGATACGGCTCTCCTGCTCATTACATACAGTTTTGATGTTACATTAATTAATCTGAGATATTTAAGTACCTACTGCTGCAAGAGATGATTACAAAAAGACTTCAGGTCTTCTTTAATCACGGCTCCTGATGAAAATTCATAAGAATACCTTCAAACTATGTTTAATTTAAATTGCGTAATCTCACAGTTCTTGTGTTATCATACCTCTTGCAACAGTGGCGTAGTAATGCAAAGTCTTAGTTTATAGAATTATCCCAAAATATATAAAATTACTGGGCTTATTCATAGCGACCAAAGTTTCCTGTCACTGCTTAGACCAAGGCCGTGGGGGTTCATTCAGAATCCAAAGATTGTGACCGACTTGCATTTAGTTGCCAATTTTATATTATATCTCTGCTGAACTAAGTATATCGTTAGCCATACTGTATCTACCTCTATTGTGGTAATGTTGCAACGAGTTCACGGACCGAGCTGCGCCCGCGCTGTCAGCTCATACACTTGTAGGCGTTCGCTAATTGTTGCCGGATTCTTGGATTCTTGGACTCAACATAACCATCTCGAATTATTTATAACTCTTATCTTGTTCCGTTGGTCTAGTGGTTTAAATACCGGGCCAAGATCTCGGGGTCCCAGGTTCGATCCCCAACCCCCGATCCGGGTCGGGCAACAAACAGTTTCGAATTTTCGAACGTTGCTCGGGTTTGTGATCACCGATCGGGTGTGTGAACCCGCATTTGGCAAGCGTGGTGATTATGCCAGTTCCCATCATTGCAGTGGTAACTTGAATTCAATGATGGAGGCCTTTTCCCTGCAGTGGGATGATTATAGGCTGTTACTTTACTTTTTTTTTATCTTGTTATCAATAAATTATAGATAAATAGGTCAACATAACCATCTCGAATTATTTATAACTCTTATCTTGTTATCAATAAATTATAGATAAATAGGATTTCCTTTAATTTTTGAAACATTTAGCATCAATGTGTTCAATAACAGATTTTCCTTTATAAAATGAAAATAAATTCATTAATGTCCCGGTGCGCCAAGATTTCGGGGTCATGGGATCAATCCCCGGGTCGGGCAACAAGTTTTTGAATTTCCCGAAAACTTAGAGCGTTTTGGTCAACATGATATTCAGCAAACCACAACCTAAGTAACTAACCTAACAGTTTTCCGTAAGTAAACTATTAACGTGCTTAGCAAATGATCTAAAACAGTTTTCCTTAATGTGTTGAGCACACGTATTTGTAAGGCTGCAAAAGTTCACGGCCTGCACTGTGGTCTGCGCCCGCGCACCTTGTAGGCGGACGCTAATCGCTGCCGGATTCCACGATTATACTTTAGTAATTAATCTCGAGTATAAAGGCACATCTAGTGCTCCTATAAAAAAGGTAAACAAGGTTTATGTCTTTCTAATTCAAAGACGACTTATTTAAATAAAACCGGCCAAGTGCGAGTCGGACTCGCGCACGAAGGGTTCCGTACCAAAAAGGCCAAAAAAACGGGTTTGTTGGTTGGGTGGCCCCTTAAATATTTATTTTATTTTGTTTTTAGTATTTGTTGTTATTGCGGCAATAGAAATACATAATTTGTGAAAATTTCAACTGTCTAGCTATCGCGGCTCATGAGATACAGCCTGGTGACAGGCAGACGGACAGACGGAGAGACAGCGAAGTCTTAGTAATAGGGTCCCGTTTTTACCCTTTGGGTACGGAACCCTAAAAAAAATGTGTCCATTATGTACTGTCAGCCATGTCACACATTTGTAATTGGCAGTCTTATAATTAGACTCAGCTTTATCCTTGATATTTTTAGTAGTACCTATATCTGATTGTTATTAAGTAATGTTTAACTAATTATACTAATTTATATTGATTTAAAATAAATTATTAAATTATTGAATTGAAATTATTAAGTTTGAAGTCTTTACACATGCAACAAAGAAAGATATAGCTCAAAGTTGGTCCTAGAAATGAAAATCCCACCTCGATGGGTAAAAAATGGTTTGACGGCTACAAAATAGAAAATCTCTTTTTTCCACTGGAAGTTTGAAAAAAGCCAACTTTCGTTGACTTTATTGTTAGGGTATTCAACATTTTCCTTTGAACAATTTTCAGGGGATTTTTAATTTATTTTATTAAACTTAAACTCTTAATATTAAGTAGGTATATCCCTAATATCACAGCTACGTGTTTCTTGTCCTAGGCCTTTACACTTAACTAAAATCATTTTTTTATGGGCTAAGGCCTATCTTATGTAGCTCAAATTGATTAAAAGCTACGGTGTTTTACGAACTGTTATCTATTATTTGTTCCAACGGCAGTCGACCCTTAATCTACCCTTCACCATACGGCTTCGTATCGATTAAATGCCAGCTATATGTTAGATCGATGTGATAACATGACCTAGATAGATATCACATTTACTGAAATAGAAAGAGACGTGCGTTTATTTTCAGTGCTTGCTATATAATATACGATAAACTACACATGTTACTTAACAACGTACGGTCAAATAGTTTAATTGTTCATTCCAATACGATTATTTATGCAACTAATGACAAGCATGTGTCACGAATGACTCGTGCTTAGGACGCGGACGTCACGGCAAGCCTTTGGTTCAGATGCCGGCTGATTTTAGAGTCACGCTGATCTTCGGCGCTGACCGTCAAAATGTAAAGATTTCAAAGATTTATTATCAAATTGTATAAAACACGGTACATGATATAGATGTTATAGAAATTAAAGAACATTCATGTTTTGCCAAATTATAAATAGCATGCAATAATTAAGGAATTTATATAAGAACCATATTTTAACATTATTCTTTTAAGTCATAAAACTCCTTTACACTGTAGAAATTGTGCGTGCTAATCCATTTAAATAATTTATTCTTAAATTTTTCCATTGTCAGCATTTTAATGTCATTCGGTATTTTATTAAATATGTTGATAGTCATAATCAAGCAACTTTTGCCGTATTTAGGCAGTCTGGGAGCACCTTCCAATACAAGTCTATTTGGGTTTTCGTGTATTACGGCAGAGTTTATTTAATTTAATAATAATTTTTATTATAAAAATCTATGGCCACTATTAGCATGTTTTTATGTTTTCTGTTTTTTCATAAATTTATTATTAAAAAAGATTGAGCCCTCAAAAATAAGAAAAATTTGCCAGATTTTCCGCTGTGTTCAAACATCCAGAAAACAGATTTGGCAAAATTTTAGAAAAAAAGGAAAAAATACGAACACGGCCAAAGCCTTTCTTTAATTTTTAATGAAAAAAGTATTTAAATCGGTCTAGTTTTGGAAAAGTAATCAGGGGACTACGAAACGTTGATTTGGTGTGTTTTTAGTAGGTATTTTCGGTCCAAGAAGCAGTTGTCTCTATCACACTCTGCGGTGAATGCGTTTGGCACTGCGCGACAGCAATACATTTTACAAATACCTATGTTTCAATTCACTCGCCCGTAGTGTTTCATCTTAAGGAACACTAGTTGTTCACATAAGTGATAACTTTCAGTCAAGTAATTACTTTTACTTGTTTATAAATACGGGTGCTCGTTTGTGGCCTTGAAGTGGCCCGTGCCCATTCACTTGATAAAAACGAGTTGATAGACGTGGAAAAATTAAGCGCACTTAATTTTGGAAAATTAAATTCTTTGACTGCACATTGTTGCCCAAATTCATTGTTATTAAAATTTAGAAACCTGGGCAGCATTAGAGAAACCTCAAAAAGTTTATAATAGGCCCAAATGATGAGTGTTGGTGGAGTGGAAAAATACTAATCTACGGTTAGACGTGTGGTCTAGACTGTATTATCTGCAAGGAAATGTGAATCCAGTAAAAGTGAAAAATTACAAAAGTGGTTAGTGAACTGTGAAGATTTTGTGACAATCATTTGATCATTATTATCGTAAGTACCCAAAGAATGGAGTAAAATGCACTTTCGATCAACGTTCACCGTAATGACAGTCTAGGCTTTTCCTTTTTGGTCTTTCTTTTTCTTTTTGGCTGTTTGATAGATTTCTGATTCTTTTTCGTTAATTTTGGTGACCGATTTCTTTTTACATTAAAACAAAACACTTTTCAGTTTATACTGTTTGCTGTACTCCAGACAAATCATCGTAAGTAACGAGTTCATGATCATTATATCCCTCTCTCTCTCTCTCTCTCTCTCTCTCTCTCTCTTTTACGATCTGTGGGACCTTCTGAAACCAAAACCTGACGAACGAATGTAACACTAAAACCAACTTTATTTAATAAACATTAATTCGGTACTAAGGAATCGTATAAGTGTTTGAATTTTAGCTCAACGATATAATATTGTGTTCAAATGTAGTGCAATTGTTGTCAAAAATAGGTGCAAACATTATCATGTTTTTCAGGCATGTTAATTTGAGTTCTCGTTCAGCTATCAACCATATATTTTTAGTCAAAATTGTTCCTGGTAATTTGTCAAGCACATAATGGGCGGCATTATGTTATAATAAGGCATTGTGTTCGGCTAGCGGAGTGGACTTCCTCGTTGGGCGCGCGCGCAGGCTAGTTGACGCCCAAGATTGGGCAGCCAGCGTAACCAGGCTTTGTGACGTCGCCAATCGCCAGATGACTACAAACATACCCTGTTGCAAGATGTTTGCTGTCATCTGGCGAGATCCGTGGTCATTAGCGTACATCGGTTTCCTAGGTGTCGACAGCTCCGACGACCCTGTTTTTATTACCGGCCGGGTCAAAGCAGAAAAAACACTTGTCTAGCTGGCTGATAATGATTCTTGGAACTGCCACGATATCAAACACTTTGTAATTTATTTTTATTGTATTTGTGCTTTTAAATTTTAATTATTTACTATAGACCTACTTGACCAATAGTTCTATTTGTGACTTAAAAATACTCTAACGGAAATTTTGGAGTTGAATGATGATAATGATAATGACAATGATATTGATGATAGATAGTGGATAATATGTAATCAGTGATCAAGATATCACCAAAAATGTTAAACATCGTCCTCTCCCGCCTTGACAAGTTATGGAAAATCTAAAAACTTGTTTTCGAAAACTACAAATAAAATAGCTAGGTGTGCTGCATATATCATCGTAATCGTGACTAGCAATGGGACGAGGCTATGAACTAAGAATTCATTTAATTAGTGTCTCCTTCAAAGCCTGCATAGTTTCATTGTTTGTAAAGGTATTAAGATATTATACATGATAATATTTGGAAAGTTATTTAAAACCAAAGTCGTTTGGTGACATTAATTTGTGTTGTTTATAAAAAAGTAGTACATTTTCAGGATTTTCGATTACGTCATCGATGTCTAGATCGCGTGCTTCATTAAAAGGTGATCTTACAATCGCTGTCTTAGTATTTTATGTATTCGCACTCCAACTAACTTGTAACTGGTTAACATACCTTCAAGGCTATGGCTTGTCTGAACAATTTAGATTACTTCACCAACCGCGCAATCACATTTGTAGTTTTGTCTTCTAACGATGTATTATTGGTCAAACTTCATCTTGTTATTATTAAGATGAGGAAACGTTTTTAATTGTGGAACATTATTTTCGACCATAATTATTTTTGAGAAATGTTTGATAATTACATTTGCTATATTGCTCTATCTAATTAGTAACAATACACGGCCCAGATTTGCACTAACGTTGATTATGCAGTACTCTTTGCGCGGCATTGCGTTATTGATTTATTGCAAATGGAAAAACATTTCAACGTTTTTTCTCGTTTCCTATCATGCATAAAATGTGCTCATAAGTTTATATGATGCTTCCTGTGATTAAAGAATAAGTATTATTTGAATAAAATCTTTTATACTACTAATTGTAACTAAGTTTATATGCGGGTACAATTAATAGTAAAATAAATGAATTTCTTCTGAAACTACACGATATATCTACTAGCCTCATATAAACTACCAGAAAATGGATAAGGTTGGTGTGTTCGTAAGTGTAAACTTTAACTTGGCAAACGCTACATATGTATAGGTTATAGGGTGAAGAAATAACTGACGCAATACAGCTAACAACATATGAAAAGGTATAGCCAAGCACCATGAATTGGCAGTGGCTTATGTCTAGCAGATATATGACGAGTATTATGCTGTTGATGACAATGATCAAACTAAGTTGGGTTTGTAGGATAGCGATTAGATCACTGATAGAAATACTGCATGGAATGAATTAGAATCACATGTGAATAGTAGATTTCATGATTTTCCAGACAACTGCGTGGCATGGCATGGCATTGCTAGGCCGCGAGTGAGCTATTAGAAAGAGACGATCACAAAAAAACATAACGATACAAAAAATCTCTAAGAACTTCAGAATAATCGTGCAATGAAATCTTTGACGAATTATTCGTAGCCTGAAGGTCACTGCTTCTGTGAGAACCATTTGAAGCGTTGCTAATCGTATGGAACAGCCTATCTAGTACCTATTATAATGTATTTCAATTAATTGTTTTATTTCAATATCTTCTGCATTAATATCAACTTTCAAACAAGTTTCACCACAATCAAGTATGTCTATAAATGTACTGTTTTAATTACTTTGCAACTCATTCTGCCCACTTTCAATTTTCAGTATGTCTTATCTCTCAGACTTGTCGATGAAATTGCCCTGAATGTAATGGCTATGGATTTATTTATAACTGGTAATAATGATTGGTAACAAGGTACTCTGTATAATGAATGTAAATATTTCTCTTGAAGAGGCTATTTATTTAAAGAAACCTTACTTACAAACATTTTTACCGGGGAAAATTCTAAAGTCAGTTACAAATTTAAGTCGGTACAAACAAGATGATCGGTGGTTTTTTATTAAATTATTTAAAGCCGTCAAGCGTATTTATCACTAAGTGCGCTTATTCAACTCGAAGTCTTTAATACAATCGTTGCTGAGAAAACTGTTCCATTTCGTCACTTCATTAAGCAATGTTAAAAATATTTCGACTGAGTCACAACAATCGAATGAATCAAATCGCTCTGGTATAATTATTGACAAGTGCACCGATTCCGGTTCGCCTTCGTGCGTTAATGCGATTTTTAACTTCCTGCTCCGTAGCCGCAGACATTTCATTTGCATCAAGTAACGCGATTTGCTTGTCGGCTTTTCATTTCTTTGCGGAAACTGAGATCATTAGTGTATGTTTCCCCAATTTTCATTCCTGAATGCTTTTTTTAATATTTCGTTAAGTAATATTAGATACTACAGCACTGTGAATCTTTATTAAGAATTGGTTTCTTTTACGAGCATGTTGCATAAAAATAACAACATACATCCACTGCAGGGCAAAGGCTTCCATCATTGAATTCAAGTTACCACAGCAATGATAGGTACATGCATGATTAAAACTCTTGTTGCATAACCAGGGCTTGGTCCCCAAGTCCCCGAGATCTTCCCGGTAATGAAACCCCTCGACCGAAGGGGCGTCATGTTGCATAGTATAATTGAAAGAAAACCTGAAACCTTAAAATCGTTCAAGGTTTCTTACAAATCTGATATTTGAAACGTTTTAATAATTTAATTAACGATTGTAACCAGTCTTAAAATATAGGCATAAAATTATAGAGAGACGTGTGTATTTTTGTGTGATCTCCAACGACTCTATACAATCTCGTAACGTATCACAATGTTTATAAGCCGTTGAAAACAAAGGAAATCGAATCGAAAATACCCCAACAATAGAATTCTTCGTACATATCTTCGACGCGTAGCAAAACATGTCTTCTCACGGCGCTCCGCGCTGTAACATTGGTTGGTACGAGTATTACTCATCCTTGACCGTAAAAGAGTATGGGCATGGGCATTACAAATATGAACTGTAGGCCATTTAAAATGAGCTCTTGCGTCAAGTTTTACCGCCTGTATTGGCTTAACAAGCCCGGGACTAAATGGTGCAATACAACCACTCGGATCATTAGTGGTATTATGGCGCATTTGTTAAAATGATCTACTGATTTTATCTTTCTCCTCTAATGTCCGAGGAGTTGATGCATTTGAAAACGTAACGAAATATTCGACCTGTTTTAAATATACATAACTAAAATATTATGTGCCTAACACCACTTGCTTATAAAGATAAGATTATAGAAAATACAGAATTGAACATGTTTCTAAAACATGAGACTCCGCGAACAATGTGGAGGCAAAAACCATAAATGGCAGACAGAAGGCGGGAAATCCATCTCTCCGAGGAAAGCCAGTGCTAATTACCTTCATGCGATAGATATCACAGCTACACAATATTGTCATGTTTTATGGAACATATTACAAAATATAATATACAGTGGTTGCGAGAGTAATTAGAAGAAAAATAAACAAAATGCGGATTTGACTTTCGCCAAGCAATTTTTATAAATGGCGGATAAATACATAATTATGAGAAACCTTTGTAAGGTCCAGCAACAATAGCCAGATTACGTCGACACTCTAGGGAGGCTGTCCGTGTCATTGTTTGCTCATAATAATCGTAGGTCTCTTTTTGATTTCAGTGCAAATAACTTACACGTAAAATGTTACGTCAACCTAAATCAGATATCTAATCAGTATAATTCGAATACGTTTTTGTAACAAAATCGTGTTAAAAGTGTTGTTTCTACTTTATTTTTAAACCAGGAAGACGATCATTCGCTCAGTATTCAGCGAACTTCGTTGAATCAACTCACGAAAAGCTTGTCACTGAAGCAGATACAGCCTGAATATAAATACACTCTTGCCAGGAGCAGATTGCTCTACATCTCTATAGCTTGTACGTTGTTAGCGCAACCAACGTAGTCAAATTCTGGTCGAAGTCGAACGTGGGATCAATGATTTGTTTGTGATCGTGCCACTTGTGGCGATACTGCCGATATTATGTCACTTTAGCACAGATTAACTGTTACACTTTAGTGTTTATCGAGAACATCGATCCAGATCTATGGTGGATTACAATTACAAAACATTTACCTAGCGTCGTTAACTTTGGAATTCGGCTTACTCCAACATCTTTATAGGTACTTCTACAATTCTATTGTCTGTAATTTATAGCTTAATTGATTGCAAATCGGCCTAGATTCCCTGTAGTCTGGCTGGACCAGTTTTGCAAAATGTGGAACTGGTCGAATTGGTTTGTTTCAGACTATCGACGCTTTCGACATTTTCTGTGATAAGTAAAATCAAAACCGACTGCATTTGTTAGCCACCTAATTAGTTTTGGCGAATTGCTTGAGTAAGCTTTTTTTAAGCTATCAATTATTAAGTTTTGCGATGAATGACGTCTGCTATGGCGCATGGTTGTCTCATACTCTCAAACATACTAAAATTGACATAAGGGGTGATACGTAAATGGTAATTCCAGTGCGCCCACGCGTTCGGAACAGTTGTCGCAAAAGGCTCGCCAGTCGTAGAGGGAGGCGCGGGGCTGAGCGCGCGCGCAAGTTTGCCCTGCGCCCGCGCACACGAGCGGACGCGCCTCGCCGCTATCGCGCAGTGAAAGTGGCCTTCGTGCTTACACACTATTAACAATACACAATCGTGAAAAAGTTAACTACATGAGTTCAGTGGTAATTTAAATTTCAGTTTGTTCCGAAATGAAATCATCGGCAGCTTTTACGAATCGGATATCTGTCGTATTGTTGAATTTCGCAAGTGTCTGACGTTCTTTGTGGTTTGGCCGGCCGGTTACCTTGTTGTTTCTTGAAATATCATCTCTACTAAACTTTACGTCTTTCACCCATGAAGTTATTTGTTGACAGTTACATAAACTGTTGCAGTTTACTTTCTAAGTAGGAGTTTTTATTCACATTATCTTTCGTCACGCATCGCTTCGGCTCATCAAAGTTGGTGATATTCATGTCTTGCTCTTGATACATACATTTTCATTTATTACTGCTTAAAAGTGTTAATTTGTTTTACAAAATCCAATTGTGTTCTGAGATGTGTTTCAAATTAAAAAGATAAATACCTCTACCTATCTTGTGCTTTCCTTTCACAGACTCTGTCAGGCTAACTGTAGAGCAAATTATACCCCAAATTCTTTCAGAATTATCAGCCTACGCTAAACCTATGTTTACGTTAGTGATTGTAGTGGTATGTTTGAATACCTTGTTAATGTTGATTAATGTGACTGCGGCTCGCCGGGCTAGCCGCATCTTCACAATACATCTAATAAACCGGCATATAATCAAACTAGTTTGGCGAATAAGCATGCAGTACCTACACACATTGCTCTTATGCACAGGCTAGTAGGTACTACGAGATTTGTGCTACAACCAGTTTTGTCTTGCTCGTTTTGTCCAAATTCTGTTCGTCATCTAACCTGTCCGGGCCTCTTAAACGAATTGTTATTTACTTTAGTAGCTTCTCTGTTGGTTCAATTTTATACAAGTGCCTGTCTGTTGTAAGACTTCAATCTATTAGAAGTTACCAGTTGTTACCCGCGATTACAATCGCGTTAAAATCCTCTAATCAAATTATTATTATTATTATATCCCACAGAACCGTTTTTATGGATGAAAGGTGGACCATGTTATTTTTTTACCCCTAGACGACCACTGCACAAAAATCATGACGGTCTTTTAACTATGAGACCCAAACATAAAGTAAAGTAAAGGAACAGCCTACAATCATCTCACTGCAGGGTCTCCATCATTGAATTCAAGTTACCACAGCAATGATGGGTACTGGCATAATCACCACGTCCCCGGAATCGAACCTGGGACCCCGAGATCTTGGTCCGGTATTTAAACCCGAACATTTTAAAATAGCCTGTATGCTATTCCTGGTCATATACTACCTCCCTGCAAATTTAATTCAGACCTGTTCAGTTGTTTTGGTGTGAATGATCAACAAACATTTATGATATTAGTAAGATTTGTTAGATTTGTAGGGACACATTGTATTTCACAATTGCTTACAATTCAATTATGGCACAGTAAGGTGATTTTTGAAAAATTTTGTTACGAAAAGATTATATCCATGGAGAGATTGTCAATTTCAACAAGGCTAAATTAATCACATCGTGACAAATATTGTTTTCTGAATTCTTTATTTCATATTATTCACCGCAAAGTTTAACAAACAACCATTTTCTATGGCCATTGTTTAAAATTATTGTAGTAACTATTGTCGTAAATATATTTTCAAATGGAAGGATTAATCAGCTAATAATGAATGAATTTCCAAATTGGAGTGAATACTAGTTGCTTTGCTACTACACAATGGGAAAGCCATCTATTGTCGTTTTCAATCGAAATAGCATCTAGTTTATGTTAAAAACAGTTTATATTATTGTCGATGAAACTATTGGTATGTAATGTAATATTGTGGTAACAGATAGTGGTACATAACGGGATCCAATTGCTAAACTCTGATCGCTACCATTCAGATCAGTATCTTGTTCAATATTTCCAATGATTTTATGACTAGCGTATCTAACTATACAGTTATTGCTTTGTAAATTTAAACGGTGCTTAAAAATTGAAGTTCCATTATCTCATCTTTTCGTAATTTATCGGTAAATTGTTATTTATTGTCGGTTTCTAAAATAGGTATAAATGATACAAAACTTTCGCTAGAAGATAATTTAGTGCTGATTAGATTTCTTGATGAAAACCGGTATAAATCTTAAACATCACTACGCATTGGTTAATTTGTGTGTGTTTTATTTCAATCCAAGTTATGATAAAGCAAGTAAATAGATAGTGCAAGCCTCCTTCCGCGGAACAAATTATTCGCTACGCGTTCATTGTTTCGCAAGGCGCATGCTCTGATTGCAGCCATACACGACGCGCGTATCTTGCGTTTTGCAATTCCACCACTGCACCATAAACGATTCCATGTAAACCGTTCCGTAGCACCAAACTATATGACACTTCATAATCCATATTAATTCACAGAACAACATTCATAAAACACAAGCTATTAACAAATCAAAATGTTTGCACAAGAACCACAAATGGAAGCAATATCCAAGTCGCACCGAATTACACAATCCCTCTTAATTGTTTAATACTGTAATTATTTAATAGTATTATTATTGTTTCACGTGTAAATACAATATTGCTAAAGTTGTAAACATCAAATCTATTTAGTTACTTAATTTGAACACGTCAATAATAGTACAAGTTACTGTTCCATAGATTGCAAAACGACAGTACGTTTGAACTGCATTTGCTGAAGCATAACTATCTGAAACTTGAACCGGAGTGCATTAACCACAGGGCACAGCCAATGTCAACATAGTTCTTTGAAATGTGATTATTCGGTACGCCTGCAATAGCTTTGCGTTTAGCATTGAAACTGTGAAAATATGCGCGCACCCGTCGACCCTGAGCCGGCCAGTCGCAGCTGCCGGCGACTTTGTTCGTTTTTTCTGTAACTTAACCGCGTAACCGGCCAAGATTTAATGAGGAAACAGATATCAGAAACGCCAACGCACCTTTTGATTTTCAACAATACGAAATAATTACTTGTGTTAACAGATGAGGATGACGGATCTTTGTGTGAAGTGAAGTGTCAGAGTGAAAATAAGTGATAATGAAAAATGGTATCGGAAAGTCCTCCGGTGAATGGAGGAGTCGGTCCGCCGACGAGGCCGCGGACTATTCGGAGGAACTGCGGCGATCAAGGTAGAGCGTGCTCTAGATTCATCTTTATTGAACATGTCTCCAAAACTGAGCCAATGTCAAACGCATAATTTTAATAAATTAATGTGACAAGGATTGTGTATGCTTTATAAATGTAGATTTATCCAACTAGGTTAAAGCTCTCAACGAAGTTGCATGCTGGTTTTGTGTTGCACAACTTCGTGATTTAATTTGACAATTTTCTTTAGCAGAGACGGTTACTTGTCACGCATGGCTCAGAATTGTGAGATATTTGCGCGACCTATTAGGTCGTGACAGCCATAAAGATGTTTATAGCCTGCACTACCTTGATCGTTTGTTCTAGTTTTCATAACGTCACCATCGACTGTGTATATCGACACGAGTGTCAAGTCCTCGTACTACAGCCAGAACGACGAGGATGCACAGGGATTCGATCTGAAGAGAAGGAGCATAGAAGATAAAGTAAGACTGATAGAGGTTCTGGAGCACAAGTGCTGGCTCAGCTTCAGAACCGTGCTGCGTGATGGAGAAATCGAAATACAAGATCTCATTGCATTTATTGGTAATTGTTTTGCTTATCGTCATTATTCTCTTCATCCATCTGAGCCATTTCTCTCTCTTTTTTATCAATCGCATAGACGTATATTCTTCCGTCAACTTATTTATGTATATGTAGTTAATTGATTTTGCAGCCTTCCTAAATCTGTCAGATCTCTTGATCGAGAACTGGTTTACGTTTTAAAAATTAAGTTTAATTGACGTCTCAAAATTTGATATGATTACTTGCTTTACTTTTCTCCTAGAGATAAAATGAATTTAGTAATTAGTTGGTGTTTGTCATCCGTATGTCCGGTACACATGGTTTGGACACAAATGTCGCGTAGGCGCACATCGAGACGGTCATCATGCGTGTTATTCAGGCATTCCTACCGGTGCAGTTTTATAGTCAACGAGATAAATATACTTTTACTTACTCGTACTTTCTAGTTCGCTGTTTGTCGACAAACGGACAGTGGTTTAGCTATAACAAATATATTGAGACCTTAACTAAAGACTATGTTGTTGGGTAGAATTAATCTATTACAAAAGAAAGTTCGATGAATGACTTGCAACAGAACAAAGAATTCTTAATTGAATCTCTGATTATTGATCTACCTGATAATAGATTTAGATAACCTACTTTAATGACCGTAAATACGGATTTATCTGTCTTTGTCACGTACTTGTAGTATGGGCATGAGTAAAAGGGGCAGGTGTAGTCAAATATACGGACGGCCATTTAGTTGCGGACTGAGGTCTCAGACTAACGACCGATAATAATAACCTAACCTCAGTTAGAGGCGTATCATAGCATAGTTGCCTAGATATTTTCGTTAATTTGTTCACCATAACAACGATTACTAAGCAAACGAACATGATGTGTCTATCTCTTTCTAAGGATAGGTTCATTTTACCCATAGATTTAATATACGTTTATGATTTTACCAAGCATCATAAACGGGATATGTATATATCTTTCTAAGGATAGGTTAGTAATATCGGCCGTCATTAATAATATACTAACTTAGACTTAGGCATTGTTTGGTAATGATAGCAAAAAGTTCAGAAACAACGAAATCTAGACAGACTTATTCCCACAAGCCTTTCACGTGCATTTATGAAACCTTAACCTTTTTTGTCATGTAGTGTAGATAGGATTTAATAGTTTGTCTATTAGCTTAGCAATTTAACGATTGTTGGTTATGAATGATATTTGGCCAGTCATCACGTATATTTATGACGAATCATTGACCATTCAGACATGATTGCTCTTTAATGTGGCCAATATAATGATCTAACCACACCTTAAGCGAATCTTGAGGCATTGAAAAATAATTACTTGATGTTTGTAAAGCGTTTTGCTAATTTGAAACAAACGATGGTTTTCCCATTAAGTAAAACTGGTTTCATGTTACTTTACGTTCCTTGGGAATCAGGAGTTAAATGCAAGCAAGCAGGAGTTTTACCGTCCCGTACCCACAGAACATGGAAAAAGGTTTCCATGTTCTGTGGGTTAACCATAAAATTTTTTAATACATTATGTTGTTATTGCTAATGGTATACTTACCTACCTTATTGCTAAGAGTTGTCATCGGTTATTAAATTTGCTTAGTCACAAAATACTAGCTGTTGCCCGTACCTACGCGTGCGAATGCCGTGTTTTTATATCGGGATAAAAAGTAACCTATGTGCTATTTCTGCATTTTATCTATCTTTGTCCGTGTCAAATTACAAACATTCTGTCACCAAATCTGTTTCGACGTTCTAGCGTGGTTATGTAACAAACAGCTATCCAAATTAAGATTAGTCTTATATCCTAACGGCCATTTCCAATAACCGATCTATCTTCACTTTTGGCATATCGGAGATAGAAAACAACTTCTGTCTTTGTTTCTCTGGACGGCAAAAACAGAGATAGAAACTGTTTCCTATCTCCGATATGCCAAAACTGAAGATAGATAGGTTATTGGAACCGGCCGTAAATCGCATACTATTCTCTGAGCAATATTATTTTAATGTTTTATTAAACTCCATTAAGTAGCTTTTGCAAGGAAAAGTAATAAAAATAAACATACACCCATCCATACAAACTCGCGTTTATTATATGTATTACTATCAACACTTGCATAACATTGCAATATCTTCGGCAAATTTGAGGTTATAGGCTGTAACGCACACGGCATATTACCGCGTTCTGGTTATACCAGGACGGGTTACAGTCTGGTATAACCAGCCGTGGTAAAAGTGCGCCATCCGTCATGGTGTTGGCGATATGGGCATTGGGCTTAATGAGCTTAACCTACTGGGCCCAGCCGTTTGTTTGTTGTGATCACAGAACATAGAAAAAGGTTAGAATGGCTATGTAGGCGGGGCAGGCGCGCCACAGAGGTTATGAGCAAATGCATTTACTTCTGCCCAAACGTGAGCGCTGTGATTCGTTTCTTTTGACGTTGCGCGACCCTATTGGTCGCACGAAGTCAAAAGAGTTCGCTTGATTGGCGTTCTTTAAACTCGTTTATGTGTAGTGGGGCGCAAGCGGCGACAACGGTTCCCATACAAATGGCGCATGACAGCTTTCTAACCTTTTCCATGTTCTGTGGTTGTGATATTGTACTGTGAACTAAAACCAAGAAGGTTCGGAACTTTTGAAACAAGATTGTTTGCGCTCGTTTAAATTTCGAGGAGCGTTTTGACTGTAAATAGCAACTAACACTCCGATGCGACAAAATATGTTATGGACGGTATAAAAAAATAATTTCCCCTGGGATATGAAGTCCTTACCGGTGTTTTGACGATTGCTACCAAGAAAAATAAAATTAAACCACAACGGTTTTACAATATTTTTGTTTAACCTCATCCAACGTCCGAAACAAGAAATATTTTAACAAAAAAATACTAATTTTAAAATCAAGAAGAAACACCTTCGTTGAAACTGTTATTAGTTTTGTGATAAATGCTATTGTTCATCACAGATAATAATAAAGTAGGTATCCTTGAAATCTTGACTTTAAATCCCTCTAGCGGCAGCTTAAAAAAATATAGTCAAGGGCTCGTAACTTTAGTAACATTAATGTTAATTTTTTTTTCAAAATTCGAACTTACCCGGCCAGACTTTTGATTGTAAATGCTCTAAGGGCTAGAAACAAAACAACTCTAAACTGTAGAAAAGTATTGAACGTTTTGGTAGTCATGTACAGACGACAGCACATCATATACACTGGGGTATCTTAACATAGTTGACATAGGTGCGAGTTTGCAACAAAAATGTGTAACCTATGCAGGTCACTGTACTTATGTTTCTGACCCAATGTTGTAAAACCCCAGCGCCGATCGAAGTGCACGGCGTCTTCGACTCTTGCCACAGCGTCGGCTGACTCGTAGACGCAGGTGCCTTATGTAACAGACCTTGACATTATATTATAAGTTTCATTGCGGATCTCGCAGACATAAATAATAGTTGAGGATATGTCAACTAATAATTGACCTTATGATACGGATATTTATTTACTTATTTAAACTTTATTGGACAAATTAAAAGAAATATTTACAATTGACTATGGGCTAAACTAATTACCTATGTACTATTAATTTGGGCAGAGAAATTAAAAGTCTCAAATATCTTATTAAATATTAGTACTTAATACATGCAATATATGTTTTTAATGTATATAAACCGGTATTCATAGTAAAAGTTATAATTTTACGACCAATATAGTGACACTGTCATCATTACAAAGCCGAGTTCCATCTTGCATTGTATTTTATTCTTAGCTAATATTCTGTAAACCTATATGTATGTGTATTTTAATTATATGCTGCACTTTCATTACCTTTTTTGTACACTCCTATATCTATGATGGTGTAAGTGCTTAAGTACTAAGTGAAATGATTTGCCTCAGACTTCTATAGATTTGATTGTCAATATAACTACTGCGCCTTGTAATTTGCTTATTTGAATTAAGCAGCGTAGACGTGTATCTAGAGTAATAAATAATAACGCAAATGACTTTGCCAATCTCCTACCTGATATTATCATTTAAAACAGCAAATCAACAGTTATAACAACTTGACGTTCATATTACTATAAAAAATAGAATATAAGTTAGTCTAAAAATAAAGGTAGAAGCTCAACAAAGCAGACTGACTACTTTCACTTCCTCCTTACAACCGGAATGTATTCTAAAACCATTGTCAAGGAGACCACAGACCACACCTTTGACCCTGCAACGATCAAGACGCTCTAAAGCTCGTAATTTATCAATTGATTTGTATAGAGAATCCATTAGGCTTAGATAACTATTACAATTTATAATTCATTCAATTTTATAATATACATAATACGAGGTGTGATAACGTTATTAAAATATTGTTACTTTACAATATTTTTATAATAAAATTTTACTAGCCGTATAAATCACACCGGGGTGAGGTGACTCGGAAGCGCTACTAGTAAAGAAAATATAACGTTAAACATATCCGTGGTATTTAGCGACATATAACGTTATATACCTAATGCGATGTTTAATTATTGCTGAAATCTGTATAAATACCTGCCCCGACAGACTTCGTTCTGTTAAAAATTATTGCCCTACCGAAATTTAGGTATTTTTACCTCGCCTTTTTTTTCTATCATCTATCATTTTTGGAATCATGTGTTGGTGTTCACGAAAATATGAAAAAAATACCATACTGAGATCAGTATGGTATTTTTTTATGTAGTAAGTAGTAGTGTATGGTAGTCTTGTCGATCAATAATAATGATCCTAAATTAAGTGTCATGCCATGTTCTATCAACAACGATATTGCCTCACCTATAATCAGTAATTACGATACCATTATTTTACCGGTATTTTAGATACATACATACACAATACTAGCGCTACTTCGACTTCGATTACGGCTATTTTATTTACGGCCTTAAACCCCGCGATTCGCTAAAAGAGCTATTCCAAGAAATCAACATATAGTTGCTTCTTAAAACATACGAATTCATTATTCATGTCTATTAAAATCTTCATTTAATTGTTGAAAAAAATGACTGGCAAAAGTTAGGTTTCAGACTACACAAGGTGGAAAATTCTTTGGGAAATAATAATTGTATTCGCATTTTCAAGTAAAGCGCCGTCTGATTTTGTCAACTGGCCACCAAAAATGGGGGATGGGGCTTGTCTAGAATAAGCTATTTTATTGTCAACTAGCTGTTGCCCGCGACATCGCACGAGTCAATATCTGTTATTATGCTAGCCATTATTATTGCCACATTTTTCACTGATGCTTTGCTCCTATTGGTCGCAGCGTGATGTTATATCGTCTAAAACCTTCCTCGATGAATGGACTATACAACACAAAAACAATTATTCAAATCGAACCAGTACATCCTGAGATTAGCGCGTTCAAACAAACAAACAAACAAACTTTTCAGCTTTATAATTTTAGTATAGATAGATTTCTTTTCAGCCAGTCCTACCATTAAGCAAATAAGTAGTACTTAATATACCTTGCGTAATATCTTGCATAGTCCGCTTAAGGCGAGAAAATTATTAGGTATTGTGTGTGACTCAAGTGTAAAGTAGCCAAAACATGATTCATTGTAACTGTTTTGGAAACAGACCAAAAGAAATGTTGGACCAAACCTACACCTTGTTCGCGACTGACGACGATGTTGTTAAGTCTATTTACATGACCACGTTTTATTGCTTCGTTGATCATTACATGGTCCAGAAACTGTTTTTAAAAACAAACAACTTAACTTAACCCCGAGCTACAATCATTACAATTTATCAATGATATCTTTCAATTCATCCCCAGAGTGCGACAGCAGCGACTCTGGGCACCTGTACGAGTCGCTGGAGCCTGCGCCGGCGCACACTACGCCGGCGCCCGCGCTCGCCTCGCCCATTGATGACGACTTCGACTCGTTCGATAGCGACAGCGACTTCGATGAACATGACAAGGTCGGTTTTGACAATAATATTCTAATTGAACCTATTATTTGCAATTGTTTTTGCGATTAAAAAGTTCGTTTTCTTCTTTTCCAAGCTGCCAATAGGCAGCTTAGAAAGGCTTCCATCTTAACGACATAGAACGGCTTAAAGTGTTTTCCAGATCCAAGCTAAATTATAAAATATCGTTTTCTATGTTGATCCGATGGGAAATTGAACCCGACATTCTTGTAGTAGACAGACCACCGCACCACTACACCACAGTTTAAACATTCTAACACTGACATGAATGTGGTTCTTACACAGGAATTGAATGCAAGAAAAACTGATCATGCATATTGTTTATTTTTACTAACTAGGAATATTTTGAGTGTCATTAAGGGATCTTTTATTGTCACGCACATGTGATCTATCAAATAAAGCTAGCAATGTACTTGAAATGCCCGGCACCTGCATGCGTTATAATAAAAGAGCCCATGAAGAGCCCTCAGATAAATGAAAATAAAACTCAACCCAATTATAAAAAGGATTCGACGATAGGCTACAGATTTTTCTTTTAGTAGAAATAGATGACAATTCATTTTGTTCTGAAATATATTAAACAGTAATATCCCTAAGATAAAAGTTCGTATAAATTTATACTTTCAGTTCATATCATATAATTGTAAAAATGCCTCTTCGTAACAAAGTAAGTAAATAACAAAGCATAATATGTACAGAGCAATAAAGTCTTATTTAAAACATTTCTTCATTTTTTTCCAGTCGTCGACGCAGGCGCCGCCCCTGCCCGCCTCGCGACTACCGTCGCCACCTAGCGGCGGGCAGTACACACTCACCAAAATAGCTAGTGCCGCCCAGCGGAAGATGCGACAAATCAAACGCAATCTCACCAAGAGATACAGTGGTGGGTACTGGGTACATTTGAAATTAATAATAGGGGTTAAAGTATGAAATTGCCGATTATTTTTCCACTTTTTATTTTGTTTATAGCTCTTAAGTATAGTCATATTATTGCGTAATTCTTTTTGTATTGTATCAAAAACTAAATAAAGTAACTTTTGACTAAAAAAAAGATGCAATACTAGTGCCTATTACTTCAAAGGAAGTCGTTGAAAAGACCCCATACAATGTGTCAGCTGACCTTCTTGCTTCAATTAAGTATATTTGTATTATATACTTTGATTTTCAGAAATTTAAATACAATGCGTAGCTTTATAACCATCTAACTTTCACCTTTAATTGCATCCAAAACGGTTCTGGCGTTTTTAAAAAAACTAAAAAATTGTTAGTATGGAAAAATGACTTTTCTCGATTTCGTCTTAGGCGTTACCTTTGTCGTCTGAGTACTATACAAAATTAATTTAGCCATACCCATACCAATGTAAATAGAGTTTATCAAAATCTGTGCCTAAAAGAAATACATTTTATGTTCCATGTGCTTTAAAAAAAGTAACAAAAAGAGAATTCCGATACCGGGAATCGAACCCGAGCCTCCTGGGTGAGAGCCAGGTATCCTAGCCACTAGACCATATCGGATGATGTTTGGTTCACTGAAATTTGACTTTGTTTGTAGCAACTTCAACTATCTTCATATTTTAGGGTTCCGTACCCTAATGGTAAAAACGTGACCCTTTAACTAAGACTTCGCTGTCTGTCCGTCTGCCTGTCACCAGGCTGTATCTCAAGAGCCGCGATAGCTAGACAGATAAAATTTTGACAAATTATGTATTTCTGTTGCCGCAATAACAAAAAATTCTAAAAACAGAATAAAATAAATGTTTAAGGGGGCTCCCGTACAAAAATGCCACTTTTTGCCTATTTTTAGGCACTACATTAACTAAATTTATGTACCTACCTACTGTTATTTACCTAGTCAATAGTACGGAACCCTTCGAGCGCGAGTCCGACTCGCACTTGGCCGGTTTTTTAATCTAAAAAACTATATTCATATTCTTTACAGATATGACAAAATCCTGCAATAAAGCGTGATGAATGTCGATTAGTCGGATTTGTTATTTGGCTCCAAAATTACTTTTATTTTTAATTTGTTTATATTTATTTCAATGTATAGAAAAAATGATTCTGAAAAAATGAGTTTTTTTTATTCATAAACCTTTGTGCTACTTATACGGGTTATCGAACATTAAATTATACCCAAAAAATGGAAAATCGATCCACCTAGTCGTACTTACAAAAAGTTACCAAAATCCAGCCAAACTTTCGCATTTAGGTAGATATCGTATTAGTAAGATTTACTAATATTTATTCCTCTCCTTCACCCAACAGTAGCTATGGAAAAGCCCTTCACCAAGCCGACGTCCCCCCAAAATGGCCTCTACGACACGCCCAAAACGAAGAGCAAGTCTCCAATATACGCGAACTACGAGCGGCCGGAGATCCAGCATCCGTACAGCAATGTCCAGTTTAACGACACCCGTCCGGTACTCAAGACTGACAAGAACGGCTTCAAGGAGGAACTCAAGACTGTCATCACGGAGAAGAGGCTGAGCAATGGAGACGTACCCCCGCCGTTGCCGGAGAAAACGCCACTGGAGAAACCTACTACGCCTACGACGGAGAATGCTGGGTAAGTTTTTTTTAAATTATCAACTGACAACTCGAGCTTATTAGGGTTTTAGGTAATTTCCCCCGCCGCTACCGGAGAAAACGCCACTGGCGAAACCTACTACGCCTACGACGGAGAATGCTAAGTAAGTTTTTTTTTAAAGTTTTAACAGACAACTCGTGCTTATTAGAGTTTTAAGTAATTTCCCCCGCCGCTACCGGAGAAAACGCCACTGGAGAAACCTACTACGCCTACGACGGAGAATGCTGGGTAAGTTTTTTGAAATGTCAACAAACAACTCGAGCTTACTAGGGTTTTAGGTTATATTTCGTTCACGGTCACGGGAGTCTACCCGTGACTACAAACACGCCCCGTTAGTATAGTGGATAAACGCCCCGTTAGCACACTATACCGGTTTCGGAACAGCACGGCTGCAGCACGCCGTCGCCTCGAATATTACAAAATATATTGTACGACTCACAACTTAATGCTCTAATTTGAATGGCAAGTTAATTGCTAGGTTGAGGCGGTGCCGGTATAGTGGTGCCATTACCATAAAGTGTCGGGCCAAGATCTCTGGGCCCTGGGTTCGATCCCCGGATCGGGCAGAGTTTCGAATTTTCGAACATTGCTCGGGTTTGTGATCACCAACCCGCTTTAAGCAAGCATGGTGATCATGCCTGTTCCCATTATTTGATGTGGTAGTTGACAATGATGGAGACCTTTGTCTAGCAGTGGGATGATAAGAGACTTAATCATCGATATACAATAAGTACTAAATACAAAGTCCGTTACAAAAATGGCACTTAAAAATCTCATCGTTTGAATGATTGACGTTGATTTTATGTCAGTGTCAACTTTATTATCCGGCCAAATGGGTTCTATCGCTAGTGCATTTGCCACTAGAGGCGCTAGTGTCGCGTGAGGTCCAATATCATTCACTTTGTACTGGTTTTAGCGGAATTTGTTGCATAAATTATAATTTCTTTAATTTACCTGCTGGAAAGTGATCTCCTTCGTAAAATATCGCAAATATGGATTATTTGGCGATTAACGTGAACGCTTTAAAAGCGGAATTAAGAAAAAGCGCAAAAATAGGCGGCCTCAAGAGCAACTATTTCAGAAGTTAGTTTGTTGATATCAAGATAGTTACTTATAAACAATATAACCTTAATTAGATTCAAGATATAACACTTTGTTTCGGCGCCAATCGCCTTTGACTGCTATAACTCCGGACCTCAGTCTACAGTGGCGCCAACTGGTGAGCAAAGAAACGGTAGTCCCCATTGTGTCGACATGCTATAATATAGATATTTTATGATAAGATAAGATATTTATTTGTATAAACATGGTACATTTTTGGTTCTTATTTTTAGGTATCGTGCATACATGTTTAATCGGTCTATCGATATACAAATGTTATGATATCGTCATGCGTAACTAGTTGACTAAAAAGTTAATAAAAACATTAAACACTTAATATGCGATTGAAGTATGTACATTTAGAATAATTTCAATTCAATTACAATTCAATTCCAAGCCTATTATACAAAAACAGAATGTCAGTTCATTAAACAAAAAATTAATAAATAAATGTTTATTTATTCGATTTATATAGGTTGTATTAACAATGCAACCTATGTCAAATGTTGCAATGATTTAGTTAGGACACTCTTTTTAGTATGATCGTTTATCTGGTTTTTTATATTACTTACTTCAATGATAAATAATATAAATAAATAAAAAATATTTAAGTTTGGCTCGCATTCAATAAACGTGTTTTTTATCCTTTTTTTTTTGCTCGATATTATTAAAAAGGCAATAGTTAAATTCTTGAAATATTCACAGAATATTTAGCTGTAGGTATCTTTACTTCAAAAATAAATGATGCAATTAAACTAAGATACTTACGTACTTAAGGAGCCCTTCGTGCGCTAGTCCGAGACTTGGCTGGATTTTACTATTTTATTATGTCATTGTTGCAGTAAGAAAGACAGTGGCACTCTATCCCGCAAGGCGTACTTCTCGTTCAAGTCCCGGTTCAGGCGCGCCACCTCGATGGCGGTAGACATCGACGCGGAGGTGCCCAGCGCGCTCAAGATCACCAACTCGACCTTCTACCTGACCGACTCGATGGACGGTGATTCAGGTTTTAGTAACTGGTGAGTTTTCTCTCTTTGTAAATTCAAATGAACGGCTTTCCCTTAAATGCAAATGACATACGGTACTTTCATTAGGAGTTAATTTTCAAAATCTGCGTGTGAAAGTCCCGTACTTCCGTCAAATACGTTTTAGAGATTTAGGAATTAACAGAGAAACAGTCTTTAAATTTCTTAAATGTATTTCTGATATAAATATAAATACAAATACCGTATATGCCTTATAATGTACGCTAGCGTAAGTGGTAAGAGAAACTGAACCATATTCATACTGTTTCAAAAGGGTTTTGCCATATTCTCCTAGCTTGGTAGGCGGGTTAGCGATCGCAATCAGGTTAGTTGTGGAATAAAACGCTGCTACCCGTCTTTTCCTAGCTGTATTCTCCTCGCCTCTTTAGTCGACTCGTACATAACTATAACGGGGGTGCTGTTCTAGCTTAAGTCCAAGAGGCGCTGTTACACGTGCCAATATATTCTCCTACATCTGATTCATGTACCTTGTCTACGTTACCAATTACGAATCGAAATTCTAAACCCTATATCCCGTTCAGCAGCGACAACGGGCAAGCGGGTAGCACGGAGACCCTCTCACCATGCAGCGCGACTCGTCGCCGAGACGGTACGCGTCCGAGACAATGGGTCGAGTCCACCCCGCCCGACGGGCTTAGAAAACCACGGCAGTGGGCCGATTCCACCCAGGACACACTATCGACCCGCCGCCCCCGGCAGTGGGCCGAGTCGACCCCCTGCCTGGCCCTAGAGCGGCCTCCGTGCCCCCCTCCGCCGCCGCCCGCGCCCGCCACCGACCTTAGCGCTGTCAACGAAGGTAACGCGCAGGCGTCAACTGGACACACTAACATTTGATTTAAACACAGACACACAGTTGTTTTTTTATTTAAAATCGTGAACAAACCTAGTACCAACTTTCGAGAATCGCTGCCAATTTGTGCTGCGACGGTTCGCATAAAATAACAAGGCTAAGGTCTTGAAAGTTAAAGTTGAATAGACGTTAATAAAGTATTGTCACTGAAAAGTAAAAAAAGTGAGTATTATCCGACCAAAGACAAAAATAAAATATTAGATTAAAAGTAACTTGGCCACTTACATAGGAGCCCTAACCTAATATTTCCTTGTTAATTTAATTGTTTTGCAATTTTTCTAGGTTATGTATGTGTCATTGCTTGTCATTAGATGTGTTATCTTTTACAACCCGGAAAATTAAAATTTCTGTTAATCTGCTAAACCATTCGATTCTTTGACTGTACACAAATATTTACGATTGTAAACATTTTTTTAAATAAAATTTTTCATACATTTAATAAATTGTCTTTAGTATTCCAATAAATTAGAAAAACTTAAACAATATGCATTACATAAGTACCTGAGCTATTTATTTATTGTTAAACATTGTTAGAATTTTGTTTACTTAATTAAGATTTCGAATAAAAAATCCCTAATTTTGATAATATCGAAATAGGATATAGAAGGAACAGTGGCTGTAATGCAAATAACTATTTAGTGAAACCTGCGGCCGAGTGCCCCTTACATCCTTTGGTCAATACGGCCCTGGATTTAGTAATCTGTGGTGATATGTCCACTGTTACTGTTTGTCTATTTATATAAAATATTTTTTATCTTTCAAGCGATCTTAGCCACTGAAACCCAATCAAAACAATACATTACTGTTTAACACGAATAAAACTTATTTTGACACCAAACGCACTGAATCAAAAAACAGAAAATTCAGCTACTCTAAAGCTAAAAGCTAACAAGTTACTAATTGGTGTTTTAGCAATTGATGAATTATAGGAACCAGATACACAGTCCTTTACAAAAATGTCACTTCGACTTTATACAGGGTGTAACAAAAAGCTTAACGAAGCCTTCAACCTCGCATTCGGTTCGTCAAACCAAATCGTATATAACAAAAATAATCGCTGGCAAATGACTTTTTTTTTAGGCATTAAAGTAAATTAAGTATTTATTGCCCGCAATGTATACAGACGAGGATTGGGACCTAACTTCATACAATTATTATTAGGTGTAGTGTAGGTACGTGCGCGCGGTTTATTACGGGTTGCGGGGTTGGGCTAAAGCGTTTTTTTATGAAAAAGATTGAAAAAATTTTCAACATGTTTCTAAAGAAAAAAGTTTAGTAACAACAAACAGAAGATTTTCATGCAAGGATCTTTTTAAAAATAAATGATCGTACAAATGGGTAGAATAAGTGGTATTCGGCTTCGTTAAGCCTTTTGTTACACTCTGTATTAAGCAGCCAACTCTTGAATCATACCTAACGCAATGCAAATTATTAATAGTAAAAGATCACCCAAATGTTCAGTAGTGCTTGTTTGGTAAGGACGTCTTTCTGTCACTGACTGTGTATCTAAGTAGTTATTAAAGGTTTTAGCTTGCATAAGTGGAGATATTAAAGGCTAATTTAAACTACAAGTAGTAACGCTTCTACTAATCTTTAGTAAAGTATTATTAGTTGGATGCTTATTCGCGCTAGAAATAATATTATAGAAGAGGATACATGCATTTTACATTTACTTTGGAAGGTTGGAAGGCCTTGGCCTGACAAAAACTAGGTTTCAACAGATGATTTCCTTTTTTTGTTATCCAAAACTATGGCTAAAGTAAAACCCTACTAGCTATTTATAGAGACTATACCATAAAAATAAAAAAACAATCATGCTTATCCCAAGGGATAAGAGTATTTATTCGGGATAAAAAGTAACATTTGTGCTATTCCAGACATTCGACCGCTGACTCGTTAGTATCCATTCAGCCGTTATGCGCAAACAAGGTCTCTGCAGAATAGCAGAAGATCATTTTGAAAATGTAATTTTAAAAAAATCAGCCATTATGGTGTTGATAACACTATATTGAGGTTAATCTAACATTCCATCTTTAAATCTCTTCTTCTCTAGGCTGTAACACAGCCTATTATACATGAAGCGGGCAGCCTTGCAAATCTATGGCGTGACCATAATGCAACGATTACTCCGCTCGCGGGTAACGGCCTTGCATTGTAACATTATAATTAAGAAAATCACGTTTATTTTATCCAGAAAAAACAATTACCTATTGAGGTTTTTATGAAGAATATGTTGTAGTAAAATTTTTTTTCGATCTGTTCATATGTTATTGCGTAGCACCTAACGCCGAATCAAGTTAACAAAACTTACATCTGATTACAGGACGTGATTATTTTCCTAATCATATCTTATTAAAGTGTGATTTTTAAGTACTTGGTACTCGTCGAACAGGCCTCCAATTCTGCTAATTTACAAATGGTTAAATAGAATCACAATTGCATCTCATTTGACACATTTATTAAGGTAGTAATGTCAAAATATACGATTGCGATGCAATAACGATTCTATTGAACCATTTGTAAATTAGCGGAATTGGGGCCCAGTTGATCAGCATTAATATTAAAATTTATATTTGATGCACTTCTATTGTCCTTTTGGTAAAACAGCAGAACCTAGGAAATTAGCCAAAATAATAAGACCTTAAATCACCAAAAGCTGGCTTAGAATCAATAGTGAATTGGTAACTTTATTTTTAAATGGAATGCACAATAATTATTTCAGTTGACGTCTGTACGTAACGTGGCGATGTAATGTTTTTAAGTTTAAAGTTGAAACACTATAGAGCCTGGCAGAAGACAGCGCTAGAGGTTAGTGGAACTCCGCTTGGATGTATACTTCTATTCCTTTGCTTAGAGAGTAAAAAGCAAAGATTAAAGAAACCAGATGGAATACGCAAAATAGGTATCAATTGACGCTTGTAAACAACTCATTTTAAAAAATAATCTTCTGAATTTAAACCTCCAGATTGTGCGTTTTGTTTATTGACGTGATAACGTCTTTAAAATCGTTTTAGTCGGGTGACATGTTCAGAAACTTGTGTCACACCAAAACCTCACGAGCGCGATCGCAGGTATAACGAGAGAGAGAGACGGACCGATCTCCCGTCTCATCTCGAGCGCTGCCAGTCATTCCGTGAAACTTGTCACGCGGAATCCTCACGAGCGGAGGCTGGCATAGCGTTCGAGTGAGTGGACCGATCTTCCGTCTCTCTCACTCTAGCGGCATACAAACGAATGGAGATTTTCTCGTGCGGTTAAGTTTTCGTTGAATGTTTAAGCTGTAATTTAAAATTTGAAAATATTGTTATCTTCATTAATTCCTTACTTCCCAAAAACTTATATCACCAATAAGACGTTATCACGTAAACATCTCGATCGTAAACCTACTTTACAAACAACCAATTTTTTTTAGTTAATCACTAAAACCACTGCACTTATGTAACCGCAAGTTTATTCAAATATTATTTATTAACTGCACATTTTTTCTGTGTTTTGATATCTACTATAACGGTAGCGGTTAAAATTATAAGTATTATATCGGTCTAACGTATCACATCGTTTCTATAAATAAGCAGTCTGTATTATCAATAAATAATTGTTTAGCTCTGTGTAAAATACAAGAATAATTCACTTGTGATATCCAAGAATAGGTCTTGCGATATCACATACATACGTAATTTATTGCAATAGTTACACGAGGCATACTGAGCCGATGTAAAACTTGATTGGTTTGTAATAATAAACATGGTCTTATACCTACATTTGCCGTGTAGGTTTATGTTATGCACGCTCATACAACCATAGTACAAAAGACTCGAAATAAGCATCTAAATACTTCAAGTTAGGTAGAAGGTACTTACATATCTCATGAAGCAGATTTTCTTTAATAATACAACTTCTGACGAGAGGTCGTTGTGCCTAACTGCTGCATGTCCTAGTAGACAGTTTTATTTGTTCTTTGGGATCAACATCAAAACGATGTAATAACGCTGTCAAATATAATTTAACGATAACCTCGAATGTTAGGTTGTGTACGGTGATCTCTTCTTTTTCACTATTAAGATTTAACTCTAAAAGTCCTCTTTGGATTAAACTTTGAGTATTAAAAGTTATTGAAATCAGCTACTAATAAAGTGGTTTTAAGAATCATTGCATTATATTGTACGTTCCGTTTATAAGATTTTAAAAGTGAAATTCACCAGCTTCGTACCTCGATATCGCTCGCATTTGAATAAAATTAATATGGCCCATGCCTTGTGATATTTTTCCTAAATTATAAAGGCACAGATAATATAATACTAGAAAGGTGACCTCTGCCAGCTTTTCGGGTCAAAGGATTTCTGGGCATTGATTACTCACTGAATCAATTGTATATTTGGATACCGCCTTTTTAAAACTTCTACTTTGGTCTAAAATTGTAGACCTTACTTCTAGAATTTCATGTGCGTATTATTATTTTCCTGCTAAATTTTTTAACACAGACAATGTCCTGATTATTAACCACATAATACCAGCTTAAACTAATTTCTTTTGTACTGTCATCGCTTAGTTAGTAATCCGCTTACGTCTGTCCCTATTTACTGAGTGAGACAGTCGTCAAGTTTAACGGAAACAAGGAAATTAACAGCAAATTTATTAATTATCTTTAAATTTGAATAAATAGTCTGTTCGAAAATTCGAAACGTCGTAAATAGTCTGTCTCTTTTCATTTAATAAGAAGTGTTAGAGATACTCACTACTAAATTGTAGTGATTACTCGTAGTCAATTTCAAACTAAATATACTCGTACCAAATGTTTATTTTTGTTTTATCCCATTACTCTCGGTAAAGTTATTGTTCGAAGAAAAATCATTTTATTATTTTATAGTGACCCCATAGGCCTAGTAAAGTTAATTCCTTGCTGAATCCCTAAAGTGCTGGGGCGAAACATGTAGGTGAATGACTCCGCCCTATCCCTAGGTATAACTTATATCTATGCGTGTAACTTACGGAATTAAAGTAACAAAAAGCAAATCGGACTCCATTGATGCTCTAACCATTCCAAACGTAATAAATTTGACATGCGAATTTTCTGTGCATAAAACTTGCAAAAAAAGTACCTAAGTCTGACATTTTTAGCATAGGTATCTGTAATCTAGGTGTGAGAGAACTCCCAAGCGAAATTAGTCGAAACCCTGACAGTGGAAGTGTCATCATCATCTCAGCCACAACGCGTACCTACTGCTGGAGATAGGCCTCCCCCGGTTGTAGTCTAGTTAAGCGTGTTTTAATGTATCGTTATATAAAAATAAAATATCTTCAAATTTGGTAACAATGAGTTGTTTACAAGTGGTGTGATTTAATTTCTCGTTCCATCTATCCAGAAGTTTGCACCAAGCGGGGACTGGTGGTTGTGGTCCGTCTCTCTAAATAATACTTCACGTGAATGTCTAGTTTGCACTGTCTATATGTGACGTTATTTAATTTGCTTCCTTGGTTATGGCTTTTAATTAAATGTATTATCTTTGTAAATAATATTATGATAGGCATTTTATCGCCATTGAATATTTATGAATGGTACATTTGTATTAATGGAATGCAATTTAATGTGACTGCAAGGCTTAGTTTATACAGACTCGCTATGCCTAGCGTTCACTCGTACGCGTTTATTTAAACTCTATGCAACTCTATTACTTTGCTAAATAATTGCACGGTACCTACTATAGTACACTTTTTGTAAATTTTTCTCTAAATTCGTGAACTAAATTTAAAATAAATAAATTTTGTATCGGTCTGGTGGTCCTGCTAAAAACTTTTTTTGGTTAAAAAGAAATTAGTAACATGGTAAGAACTGACTAGTAAGATTAATGAGCAGTAAAAAATAAGTAATATTGCTGTCTAGTGCTTACAATAAAGCGCTATTGTTTGACGACGTACACGTCACATTAAATACGCTAGTTTGAACCAAGCCTAACAGAAGACTGGTTTGCGCTCGCGTCATTTATGTGCAATAGTTTTGTTAGTAATCCCACAGCGCAGTTACGCTCCGCGCGTATCGGCCTCGAGCGCGATTCCTCTCGTTAATTCGCTTCGTTCTACAATCTTTGTTGTTATGTACCGTCTGTTCTATGCGTCGTGAGTTTTCTTATCTAAAAAGTCACTGTGCATGAAGTCAATTAGCTTTTGCAATAATTTAAAACGAGCATTACATATCACACTCTTTGTAACAGAAATTACTTGTATCAACAGAATAATATCCTAAGTTATCATCGTTTATTGAGCGTAAATCTCGCCTTAACACTCGTTTGCGTTGAGAATGAGTAATCGTTTTAATTCCACACGAATTGAGAGACATGATTAGTCTATTTAAGTTTTTGCTTCGAGTGTTTCCTCATACACTTACGTAATAATAATATTTCAAGACATGCCACAAAGAGTCATCTAGTCCCAAAATGAGCTACTGTTAAGCTTATACTACAGTATCAAATTTACTACTTGTATAAAGTGGCACCGGCCTGAAATACCTATAATAAGTAGCACCCTTTTTCGTCCTGTGGGTTGAATAAGATGGCTTAAGTGTAGTGTAGTTTGTAGTGGCAAATTCAAATACGATTGTCAAAATCCCTTTTTTAGAGATATGAATGTCAATTCGCTACCATGAAAAGTACAACATAATGTCATTAATATTACCCATACAAAAGTTTTTTTTCACATGTGTGTCAATCTACCACAAAACGTATTTTTTGCAGTGTATATAATGATCTATAAGTGTTACGTTTTAGAGTTAAAATCGATTGGGGAAAACTCATAATTAACTGCTGACTGTACCTACAGGCAACAATGGAGATTTACGCTCACCAACCACACTGCTAACACAAAGCCACTGATTTTCTATTCGACTTTGTTTTTCAAACAAACACTGCACAATGCATGCATATACGTGTTCTTTGTTTTTTTTGTGTAATAGTACTTTAGGAGTCATCCATAAATTACGTTACACGATTTTTGAGATTTTCAGAAATTTCATAAACGCCATAATGGAAATTCAAACCTATGTGCTTGTCATGTTGAATGTTACCATGTTGAAAAGAGCACTGATATGTTCTAATGGCGCACATTTGGAGAGAACATTTTTGGTTACTGATTGTGTAAATAGTTTTTCATTTTCTATCTATGAGTGCGAAAGATTACTCAAGACTAACTTCCAGTAGGCAAGACTTTTTCTTTGTCAGCCTCAAATGGAATTTGAACTCACGATATTTTGCCATTGCCATATGGCAACGAGCAACGCAAGGATCGGGCTCGATTACCGGACGACTCAACTTAGAAAACTAACCTTTCCGAAATGTCTAGGAAAATTACACTAGATAACTCTGGAAGGATAACAATGGTCGCCGAGAAGTCGTTTTATTCGACACAAATAATTTCTTTAGATCTTAGTTGAGGGAACAATCGTACAGACAACAGCAACCAACCTACTACAAAACATCAAAATTTCTCAATTGATATTGATCTCTACTTGTTGGACTTAAAGTTGAAAATCAATTCAATTACCTTTAACTTTTTGGGTAGGTTGACCTGCCGTTGTCTGTACATCTCAGTTGAAAGGTCAATCGTCTAGTTAGCGAATTGTTGTGAGCTCAAATCCCGCCTAAGGCGAATCCTTCTTTGTCATGTCCACTTTAATTCAACACTCACATCACCTCTCAACAGTTTTCACACCTTCTTCACACACTCAAATTGCACAGAGTACTAGTACTTGTTAATACTTAAAGTCGTCAAAATATTTATTAGACGTTATAATTTAAATGTTTTGTGTGCAGAACTAAAGCGCCTCCTGCCGACTTTGTCGCGCAAAGACAAGAGCCCGCGCACGCGCACCTCGTGGTACGCCGAGTGCGGATCGAGCGACACAGCCTCAGTCAGCACTTCTAACACATGCTGGTAAGTTGAATTGATTTAACTCAAACTTGAAATCCCATGCTCTGGTTAAGAACCGGTACCTACATATTAAATCATAAAAGGCGTCAATCATGATTATAAAAAATAAAACACGATAAAGTGCTCTGATACAGACAGAGCTTAGCCACGGAGATATTAAAATGCCAGGCCCCAGTTAAGTTTGATCCGAGACAATAAAGATAAAAAAGGATAAACTCTATACAACCAAACTCTACATGGGCTAATTGACGTGTAATTGTACTTATATGACAATTATGTAGCAATATTTACCTTTACTAATCATGATCTATCCATATTGTCTCAAAGTGCGTTTCGGGTTTAAGACATTATTTTCTCAAAAAAAATTTACAATTCACTTACATGAGAAATTAATACTAATTACTAAGTTTATAAGACTACATACACAGAACAGGCCCCTAATTCGCGTAACCGAATCGTATCACAATCGTAATTGAACGACAGGTTTTTGACAGTTCTAGTATGGGCTAAATGTCAAAATCGTCCTATTCAATCACGATCGAACTGCGATTCGGTTACGTGAATTAGGCCCCTGAACGATTCAAAAGATCAAAGGTAAAATCTTAAAACGTTAGCTAGAACATAAGGTCTTTTTATGACTCTTATTGACCTTAAAATAATGTAAAAAAATATACCTATCAATAAATAAAAAAAAACATTATCGTTAAAAATCAAACATTAAGTCCAAATAATTAAAAATCAATACCTACACCTACATTACTATGTCATATTTCAAGTCTTGTTTTAAAACAACAGTAGCAACAAGTGGGTTAAGGGATGTCGACATACCCCGTAAAGTGTGTAGTAAAGTAACATTCGAAGCACTCCCAAACGGTGCATCATTTTAACCCGCGCAGGCGCAGGCCGCGCAGGTTAGTTAGTCAGAGAGTTGCCTGCGCAGGCGCATGTCGTCGCGTGGTGAGTGAGGGTGACTCATCGTTAAGCCAGTTCGCCGTTGACCGTTAGGCTAGCCACAAGTTTGAGACGCGAGCGGGTGACCACCACGTGCGTATTTCAGTGCAAAATTACCTCTTCTTTTTTTAAGCCCTGCCAATAAGTATGCATTCGTTTGTGAAATAATAAGTCATTATCAGCAATTTTATTCAGAAAAATACACAGTGTTGTATTATTTCATCTAGTCTGTCTGTTAGTCTGTGTATCACCTATTCATTCAGTGAAGCCTTGAAATCTTAAACATACTATTGTTCCTCGTTAATTTTTTTATAGTGCTTTTGATGTCATTTTAATAACAAAACATTATTGCACAATCTCTAGTGAAATGAACTCCGAATTTTCATAAGGATTTAATTAATAATTTACCACTCTTACTCTTTTCACTTAAACGTTACCAAGAATTCGTATTTCTCGTCGGCGCATATCTTCGTAATTTCTGACACACTTAACTTTAATGCAAGTATTCGTAGCTGTTTCAACATCTGCATGGGCGATCGGAAGAGTCGTGTGGTCCAATCATAAATTTTTTCTCGCTCTGCTTCTCGGCACTAGCCCAGACTTGTCCCGAAGCAGTGGTAGGCTTCAATATTGGGACGTGTAAAGGCGCCTCCTGGGGCCTATTTGCAGAAATAAAACTGATTTTACTGATACATCACTGAAAATTTCTTATACCTTAGCTTTATAACAGTAATAATAATAAAGCCCCATTGGTCGAGTGGTTCAAGTATCGGACCCGATCTCGGGGTTCTGGCTTCATTCCCGAGTCGGGCCACAAGTGTATCAGTTTTCGAACCTTCCTCAGGTTTGTGATCATCATCAACCCGTATTTGGCAAGAGTAGTGATTAGACTTGTAGGTACCTATCATCATTGCTATGGAGGCATTTTCCCTACGGGAGGATGATGATGGGCCATTACTTAACTACTTGATGCTTAGCATTTTAATGTAGAAGCCAGTAATTTTGTGATTGGGCTTCTACGACACTCAAAACTTTGGATTGCGAAGCGTTTCTCTGTTATAATTCGATAGCGATTTCCTGTTATTCCACTCGTTTGACAGATTTAATATGGACAATGACAATATTGGCTTTAATATTTCAATTAAATTTAATGATGGAGGCCTTTGCCCTGCAGTGGGATGATTATAGACCTACTTTTCACTTTAAGTCATTATAGTGCTCCTAAAGCCCTTTAGGTTTTGCTTAAAATATAAATATTGCTTGAACTATACCATTATTGCTATTGTAACTTGAATTCAATGATTGCACCGCAGTGGGATGATCGTAGGTCGTTACTTTGTTTAACTTTTTTGACGCTTTATATTATGTTTGCCGCCAATGTTGGGTGTTCTTTGTCGCTGTAATTTTCAAGACCCGTTATGACGCGTTAAGTCGTTAGTGCGCCGAGATTGCATATGACCTTGTGGCGTGAGTACGTAACAATATTAATTTGCATCGTCACCTATCAAGGCTGCCGGGCTGTGCTTCCCATAGTTATGAATTTGCTATGGGATTTTGTAATACCATCAGCGTGGAACAAATCTCCTAAACGGCTTTCGAAACTTCTAACGTTATACGTTTATGGGGACATAATAGAACTTCTCACTGCGGTTAAAACGAAACATGTTTTTATAGTATAATCACAACTTAGTTAAAACAACGATTAAGGGTAAGGGCTCACGTAAGTAATGTCATCTAATCATTTTAAAAGGACTATGAAATTTATAGGCTTCCAGCCCTCTTACGGCCGGTCCCAATAATCTATCTATCTTCAGTTTTGGCATATCGGATCTTCTGTCTCTGATTTTGCCGTCCAGAGAAACAAAGACAGAAGTTGCTTTCTATCTCCGATATGCCAAAACTGAAGATAGATAGGTTATTAGGACCGGCCGTTAACGCTCTACTCGAATCGTATCTATCTATCTATATATATTTTGTTCACGTGAAAATTACAGCTTTACTATTTCTTCAGGGTCCTTTTCAGAATGTAGTGTCCTTACTCTACATTAATTGGTCATCAGAAGACGCTGTGCAAGAAACGTAGTCACGTAGGAATTCCCGTGTCAAGGAATTCCCTTAACATTAACTATGAGTAATTACAGTCACAGTGCCCCATCTAGAATACTAATTTATCATTACACAACATTGTTCAAAGTGTGTAGAGCCGAATCAAATGCATCCATCGTTCATTGAGTTCAGGTCGCAATTTTAACATTGAAATAGGTTGTCATAGACAAAATTAATGTGTTTAATGCCACATATTAACTAGTACAAATATTGTTATAAAGTACATGGTCCAGTAACATGGTCGCGTAAGGCTATTGCAACCGTAAAAACAATATAAGTATTACAAATAAAAACTTATAAATACCTAAGTGGTAAGTTAATTAATATAAAATAATTAATAGCCAGGTTTTATAAATATAGTAAAACTATCATAGTTTAGTAAAAATTAACAATATTTATGGTACTCATACACATAGCTAAAGTACAATACAACTAGTAAAGCGTTTTTGATGCTCATCGTATGAAACTTGACAACAGCAATAAAACAACATTAAGTTGAATGCTACTAGTTCAAAAGGCAAATAAACGTTCTAGGTTCACTAATAGTGGGTAGTTTTTCATTTTATATCTACGGATGGAACAGATTGTAATAAAAAGTAATAAAACATCGTTGTTTCAGGTACGCGGAAGCAGGGCTGTATCAAGTGGGAAACGTCTCTTCGTCGTCGGGCGCGTCTTCGGGCTCGCACCCCGCGTCGCCGCTGCCGCACTCGCTGTTCACGCACGAGCCTCTCTACCAGTTCTACAACGCTGCCAAAGTTGAGGTAAACCTTTTAAGATATTGCATAGCTTCTATCGCGGGCCTTGAGCGTGGAGACCGAATCCAGAAATTCCGTAACGAAAATAACCTAACACCCCCCCACTCCGACCGGCACAGCGGTGATACTATTTAGTTTTTCCATCTATCGATGAATAGCAGAACTTTTAATGACTTTTTGAAATATCACGCTTGTCTCTTTAGTTCAGCAGCCCGCCTTTAGGTGGCATTTGTTGTTTTTAATGTTTTTAAACTGTTAAGGTGTTAGGTAAATGGTATAACAAGATGACCAGCTTATGTAACATATGCATATAAATATATTAGGGGTTGATATCAACATATTTGAAAAAAAAAGTAATTAATTAATTAATTAAATTTTATACAGTATATACATTGTGCTTTTTGAACCACCTGAAAAACGAAGCCAACGTTAGTGGACCATTATGTATAACATCATGGCAGTGTTCTTTATTTTTTTATTAAAAATATTTTTTGCAAAAATTTAAATTTTTGATTCAGGCTTTTAATTTTGTAACACGCTGTGAGTCACAGTCACAGCCTGTGACGCGCCCAGACGTATTATTTTGCTGCGACGGGGTCTCGGTTGAATGGACCTTACACAGCTACATCTGTGCGCGTCACAGCGTGTTTCAAAATAATTAGCTGAACCAATATTTAATATTTATATTTAAAAAAATATATTGTAAAAAAAATTAAAACAACACTGCCAAGATGTTATACATAATGGTTGCATAATGTGGGCTTGTTTGACAGGTGGTTGAAAATGCACCGTGTAAAACATATGCATATAAATAAATACTATGGTAAAGTCAGAAATTTGATATCAACATTTTTGAAACAAAAAAGTATTGAATGAATTAATTACATTTTATACAGTATACTGAAATCAGAAATTTTATATCATATTTTTTTTCTGCCTTAACCTTACTATTTATATGCGTATGTTACATAGACTAGTTTTAGCTTAATTACACCATTTACCTAACACCCTGTATAAGCAAATAAATTGCCAATATGTTATAGTTAAGTAAGTAGTAAAGTAAAGTAACAGCCTATAATCATCCCACTGCAGGTAAAGGCCTCCATCATTGAATTCAAGTTACCACTGCAATGATGGGAACTGGCATAATCACCACGCTTGCCAAATGCGGGTTGGTGATCACAAACCCGAGCAACGTTCGAAAATTCGAAACTTTTTGTTGCCCGACCCGGGGATCGAACCTGGAACCCCGAGATCTTGGCCCGGTATTTAAACCACTAGACCAACGGGGCGTTATAGTTATTATACTTAAAACACGTTGAGATATCCGTATAGTAACAACCGACGAGTATATAAAATATCAACATATGCTCATAATCAAAAACTTCCATATTTACGGACTGTGTAAATTAGTAGGAGGAAGTAAACAATACCGCGCTAATCTGTACAATGGTAACACCAAAACAGAATATTCGTGTCCGCTCTTAATTTCGTAGTAATTACATTCTAAAATCGAATAACACATGTAGGTGTTAATGACTGTACAACATTGTTTGGATGATCGCTAATTAGAACAATTTGACGACCTTCAACCTGGTATAATTGTTATTTAAACGTCATTGACATTGGACTAGTACTGAACGCACCGAATTAAGCGGTAGTGATAACGGGCTAGTTAGATAAAAATATGTACATAAACAAGGAAGTAAGTATTTTTAGAGTAGTGTAATTATAAGTATTAGGTAAGTACCTATTACACCCTGCGTTTTTCATCATTATTTACATCTTGACAGTATTTTTAGGGTTCCGTTGCCAAATGGCAAAAAACGGAACCCTTATAGATTCGTCAAGTCTGTCTGTCTGTCTGTCCGTCCGTATGACACGGCCACTTTATTCTGAAAGTATTAGCATGACATAGAGGTTCCTAATACCATTTTTTTCCATAAGTCTAACATTTGGAAGATAGACGCTTCCAAAGTGGTAAAATGAGTGTCCCCCCTCTAACTTTTAAAATAAGCAAGTGAAAATTTTGAAAAAAAATATGTAATGTAGATTTTAACAAATACTTTCAACGAAAATTGATTCGAACGAGATCGAACTGGTAGTTTTGAAAATCTAGCACATTTTCAACAACAGCAAACATAACTTTGTCCTCCATACAAACACTATGAAAAACAAAGTTATTATTGCAGTCATCAAAATATTGTGGTATTTTGGTTAAACTTGGTACGGAACCCTCAGTGCGCGAGTCCGACTCGCACATGGCCGGTTTTTTAAATTTATATTAAAAAAATATCTTAGAAAAAGATAAAATATTAGTTCACCTATTTTACATTTTTCTGAGACTATTTTAATTTAAAAAAAACAATGCTATGATTTTATATTATACTCACATAATGGTTACATAACGTGGGCTTTGTTTGTCTGGTGGTTGAGAACTCGCCACGCTTGACAGGCGGGTTGGTAATCGCAGTATGGCCGATGCCCGATGTAGGTAAAAAAAGTTTTTTTTTTATAAATTATGGGCTTGCTCTTGACAACATACGTAACTATATGGTTAAGAAGAAGCCTAAGATGGAGCGAGCTTACCCAGAGGAACTGGTTCTCCCACACACCAGCGGAACACAGGAAAACTGTTTGGCGCTGGACTCCGGCAGGAGGGTGGTAGCATCCAGGCGGCCTCTTACGAATCTGTTATCCGGGATTAGGCGGGATCTGTTAGCCGTCATCATTGGTTAGAAAACCAAAGATGCCGTTGCCCAGGATGGACCACTTGGAGGTAGATCCCACCACCCCAATAGATGCAGAAGCCCATCTTCTTCTGGCATTTCTCCTTTACTTGCCTCGTACGTTTATGTTTACGTTTTAATGTGGCATATCCACAATACTATAATATTAGTGTTTAAATTGTTTTTACAGCTGAAATCCTTATGAAATAAAAAAAATAAAAAAAATAGAAATAGAAACATTTATTGCTAATGGACTTCACAACGACACAATAATACAACACAATTAACGTTTAAGTAAAAAAATTACAAAATAAGTTAAAAAAAAAACACAGTTTATAATTAGAACACAAACAAAAGCAAATGCAGATACAAAAAAATGCTCTAACAGTGTCGTTATGTGCGTCGCGAGCGAAAGTGGTTAAAATTTCACCCTGTATTGTTATTTTTATTAACACAACATTGTATGAATCGTGACGGTCTGAAATAAACGTTTCATTAATTTATTTAAGTACATATTATTGTTTTACTGCTAGTTATTCATTGTGTCAACTTACTTTAAAACTTTGAAGTAAATATAATAACCTAGTTCGCCATTAAATGCATGGACGTTTTACCTTCGGAGATATCGCCACAAATTACCGTGTAACAATAGCCGATTGTTAAGATTGTACGGGCAATTGATTGTCAAAGGTAACAAAGTCAGGCCTCCTCACAATGCGACATCTTTCTGTATATGTGGATGACTTCATGATTGGCATGATGGTTTGTGGGCTTGACACTAATGTCACCTTAATCGTTTTCTATATGATAATTTAAATCAAGAAAAACCTATTTCTCTTAAAAACTATAGCTTTCTATTTTTTCAGTATGTCTAAATCATAATCTTGGAATAGTTGTAACTACATAAGTCTATGGTCAAAATGTCGCAAGTTTTTTTTATATTAGCAAGCCCTGAATGCAAGCAAGCGTAAATAACGATACAACCTTATTTTTCATCTATCCTCAAAGTACAGAGGCCCTACTACAATCAACGTGAATGTGATGCCTGTATGTTTCTTTCACATACTTTAACACGTTGTCATGAGTAAGAGAGACAAATAGAGTTATAAATACGGACATTATGTTGAGGAACAATCGCTTTTCGTCTATTATACAGAGTACAGAGGCCATCGAATTTCATCTGTCTCTTTTACTCATGACAACGTCTTAAAGCATGTGACAGAGAAAAATATATCCGTATGTTTAATTAAACGAATATACAGGGTGTAACAAAAAGCTTAACGAAGCCGAATACCAAGTATTCTACCCATTTGTACGATAATTTTCCAAGACACCATACCTGGGAAATGAATTGTTACTGAGATATTAAGATTTTTTCATGAGAATCTTCTGTTTGTTGTTATTTAACTTTTTTCTTTAGAAACATGATGAAAATTTTTAAAACTTTTTCATAAAAATCGCTTTAAAGAGAGCAACCCGCAATGAACCGCGCACGCTCATCTAATGGGGACTACCGTTTTTTTGCTCACCAGTTGGCGCCACTGTAGACTGAGGTCCGGAGGTATAGCTATCAAAGGCGATTGGCGCCGAAACAAAGTGTTATATCTTGAATCTAATTAAGGTTATATTGTTTATAAATAACTATCTTGATATCAACAAACTAACTTCTGAAATAGTTGCTCTTGAGGCCGCCTATTTTTGCGCTTTTTCTTATTTCCACTTTTAAAGCGTTCACATTAATCGCCAAATAATCCATATTTGCGATATTTTACGAAGGAGATCACTTTCCAGCAGGTAATTTAAAGAAATTATAATTTATGCAACAAATTCCGCTAAAACCAGTACAAAGTGAATGATATTGGACCTCACGCGACACTAGCGCCTATAGTGGCAAATTCACTAGCGATAGCCCCCATTGTATGAAGTTAGGTCACAATCCTCGTCTCGTGCGCGGTATTCATTGCGGGCAATAAAAATACTTAATATATAGATATAGATTTATTTTATTGCCTAAAAAAAGTCGTTTGCCAGCGATTATTTTTGTTGCATACGATTTGGTTTGATGAACCGAATGTGAGGTTTAAGGCTTCGTTAAGCCTTTTGTTACACTCTGTATATTCGTTTAAACATACGGATATATTTTTCTCTGTCACATGCTTTAAGACGTTGTCATGAGTAAAAGAGACAGATGAAATTCGATGGCCTCGGTACTCTGTAGAATAGACGAAAAGCGATTATATCAATTGTATTAATATCTTCGCTTGGTTGCATCCAATGTTAGCTACAATAGAATTTGCATTTTATTTGAGTGTACCGTTGTTGTAACGATGTACTTACATGCGTTGTTTTTAATTAAAATACTTCATACAGCGCTATAAAATTACATCATGTTTAGTACATATTATTATATACTTTACATAATAGAACACACAACTAACGACCAATTATATTGCAGATAATACTTTGTTATGTTATGTGTTTTTGAATTCCGGATTTTAATTAGCCAATGTAAATTTGTCAGCGTGTTGCCTGTTTCTGTAATTACTGTTTTACCTAACTTTGCTTCAGTTGTGTGTATTACATCGGCTATGGTAAATTACTTATTTACGCTTGGTACACACGGCGGCACATCAGACTATACACGTTGACCTTGAGACCGCCTTTATGCCCTACGTAATAAAAGCTGTTATCGCAGTTCAACTGTTTAACTTGATGTGCTGTCGAGTGTACATAAATCTTAGATTAACGATTGTATTTGACATAACTTTGACGATCTAGTTTCTTTTTCATGATTACTGTTTTTTAAGCAAATAAATTGATAAGATAACGCCCCGTTGGTCAAGTAGTTTAAATACCGGACCAAGATCTCGGGGTCCCGGGTTCGATCCCCGGGTAGGGCAACAAAAAGTTTCGAATTTTCGAACATTGCTCGGGTTGTGATCACCAACCCGCATTTGGCAAGCGCGGTGATTATGCCTGTACCCATCATTGCTGTGGTAACTTGAATTCAATGATGGAGGCCCTTTCCCCGCAGTGGGATGATTATAGGCAGTTACTTTACTTTTTTTTACTTTAAATTGATAAGATAAGAATTTGTTAGTGTAATTTATAAATACAACGTACTTGCTTACAGCTTATAGCTTTGAATAAAATCGTCGACTCACCAAATGCCTGGGTAGCTCAATGGTTAGAGCAGTCGCCCGGTAAACGGAAGCTTTTGTGTTCGAATTCCACCTCAGGCAGTAGATTTTTTTTTTCAAGAAACTGTATTTTTAATTAGTGTAGAAATTAATTTGTTTGAAAACAGTTTAAAAAAGGAAAGCTTTTAAAGTTTTTTTTTAATTACTTATACATAGATTATTGTCATCTCATTGAATAAGCGACTTAAATTAAATTGAATTCTTTTGTATTACATGAATGATATATTTTAACGGATTTCAATTCGCGTTTATATTTGGTTTGGTCACGGGCAGACTGACTACAGTCTGCCCGTGGCCATGTACGCTGTAAAGTATTCGAAAACAACAATAAATAATATATTATTACTAGCAGACCCCGCGAACTTCGTATCGCCTCAGAATAATTCGATTTTGACGTAAGATGTAACACAATGGCATTGGCATCAAATATGGCGTTTACCTTACCATGTTACACAGAAAATTTGCAATAAAATAATATTGCGACTATAAATTGAGATGTAAGCTATCCTACCTTTTAAAGTGGGATCAAACTGCACACGGTGTGCAAATTTGATTAAAATCGGTTAAGTAGTTTAGGAGTCCATCGCGGACAAACACGTGACACGTAATTTTTATATATTAAGATGTATTTGTTCAATAGTCCGTATGCCGCGAGACGGGTGACTCGGACTCGGACGCGTACGAGGCGAGCGGCGCTGGTGCATGCCCCCCGGCCCCCGACCTGTCGCCGCACGCGCCGCCCCCCGTGCCCCCCGCGAGGCCGTCTGCCATGGCGCTGGTGGCCCCCAGGGGCCCCGCCCGCACGCTCTGGTGCGAGGTGCCAGAGGTTGTCAACTCTGCTGTGTTGAGTAAGTATTGTTTATGTTCAGTCAAAATCTAAGTATTCGGGGGTTTATGATGCAGAAATCACTTTCTGCATCATAAACCCCCGAATACTTAGACTTGTGTGACGACCATTTGGATCAGCGGTAGTAAACGCTGCTTCTGAGCCATGGGTCGCGGGTTCGATCCCCGCACAATACAAATATTTGTGTGCATGAACATGTCTGTTTGTACGGTCTGGGTGTTTTCTATGTATTATAAGTAAGTATTTACAAAAAAAAAAGTATTTATGTAAGTTTATCGGTTGTCTAGTACACCATACGACAGGGTACTTAATACGAGTAGTAGCTTAATTTGGGACTAGATGGCTCTGTGTGACCCGGTGAGGCATGTCCTAAATATTTATTTATTTATTTATGTGTTCAAAAAGTGGCTAGTGGTTTGATGTTGTATGTACAATACGTACCTACATACATAAATTAAATAAAATTAAATTTCTTTCTTTAATTTTCTTTCTGACATACATATCCTTAAAGCAAAAATGGCAATATTCAATACAGTAATACTTACTTTCACAACAAATGTATTATTTTTTGGTTTCACTTTAATCTAATTTTAACATTTCAAAAGCACTTCTACTTCTTACTAATATAAATAGGGAGATCTAGACGAAGTTTGGCAAGGAGGCTAGATTAACGTATAGTATTGTTAAGTATTCTTTTTGGCATAAAGGCAATTTTTTTTCAAAAAAAATTTTGTTTCCCGAAGGGTAGTAACAACATTGAAATTCAAGCCTTATATTTTAATTTTCGCTGTGTCCAAAACCATGATGAATTCGCTTTAAACCTAATGTACGTGAACCCTCTACTCTGTGAATCATTAATTTTATTAAAATATGCAAATAAATAAAATTTTAAATAGTAAAGCCCGTATTGTCACTGGCTCTACTGCACCCGCCGACATAGAATACAAAATCAACAGTGAAAGATGTTGATAACTCATAAAAAAGACGATAGTTTCAATTGTCTATGCTCACTGAACTTCTACATTAAAGTACTAAGCTTAATACATAACGGGTGTAAAAAAATCAAACGCAGATCCGAAAACCACGTAATGTCCCCATCACAAGGATCATTTTTTTCTTTAGGACCATACCAGGGAAACAGCCGGTTCCGGAGATATTGAGGGTCAAAGTCACAATTTTGTTTTCCATTTTATTACAGAAACTTGCCAAAGGTTTTTTTAAGGCTTTTTAATTTTAATACGAAATGTACAGCTCAGCGCGGACGATCTCCAGCGCAGCGGTCCACGCTCCGGCTGCTATACATTGCGCGCTATGTATTTTAATATTTTATGAGTCCCAAAAATAAAAATAATTTCCCAGCTATAATACAGGGTGAAATTTTAACCACTTTCCAAATTTTAATATATCAATCTACGAGACAAAAAACAAAAGACGTATTTTTTCTTTTGGTATAGCCCAGTACAAAAATGACAAAATAAAGCACTTAGAAAATGACCGCAAAAAACCTAAAATTTTTGATACGGATGCCTAGCAACACTTTTGTTACGCGATTCGCATCTTATTCATTTATTGGGATACTATTTATAAGTTTTTGATTTTCCCTTTATACCTTATCAGGCCTAGGACCGTAAAAATTGAAAACTATATTGCGAAAATGATTTTCGGGTGAAAGCTAAATTTTCACATTTTTACTTCATTATGGTCTCTAAATACGATTCTAAACGTCTATAAAAATTTTGGAAAGTGGTTAAAATTTCATCCTGTATTTTGTAATATGACTTGGTTTGATTTACAGATTGCGTAGCTTCAAGATCTGCGTTTAGTTTTTTTACAACCTGTATGTTTCAGGTTCCCTAGCGCCTGCGCAGAAACGTCTCCAAGAGGCGAAGTTCGAGCTCCTGACTTCAGAGGCTTCGTACCTCAACTCGCTCAACGTGCTAGAGGCGCACTTCATAGCCCACCCCGCCTTCAGGGAGACGCACATACTGCCTAGAGAAGACTGGGAGACGCTGTTCTCTACCATACTACCTGGTAAGTGACGTACGAAACTATAGATAGGATATTTTGTTTTAAAGAAAGTAGATTATTACTGTTGTAATTTGCAAATACAATAATATAATATAAAAATTGTTTTGAAATGAAAGATTACTATTTTTACGAATTTTAAATTCGCCCGTACTTTGGTTTATCCCGATACGTTTCGAACACTTTACAGCGTTCATGGTCTGGGGCAGACTGAGGTGTTTTCTCAACCTTTTTGGCCCGCCTAAGGAAGTCGAAAATAAATTAATTCAAGGAATAATTATATCTTAAGCTAGATATAAAGAAACTCTTTATTACACACGCAACCAATTAACAATAATACAAATGATATATATAGAGCTGTGCAATTTAGGTGGTCTTATCGCTGGAAGCGATCTCTTCCAGAAAAACTTCAGGTGGAGTACAGTTGAATTAGAGTTAAAGGAAAGGTATATACTTTAAAGTTATTTATTACTTATTTAATCATTTCGGGCTAATTAAATCAAATTACGAATTATATAAATATATTAGTTACATTTTAGTTGCCTGTTTTATGTAGTCGTTTTTTTTTTGTTAAACAATTTTATTGATGTTTTATTTCAACCTATATTAAGCCGTTGTATGCAGCGCGGTGCACATTATCGAGGATATCCTTAGAGGAACCTATGATGATGTTGGTACCTTCGTTGTTTGTGATTTCCATAAAACAAGCAGTATAAATAGTTACTTTGGAATCAGAAAAAAATATGTGATGTTGCCCAGTTATTACTTACAATTCCACCTGTTCCAGTGCGCAAATGTTCCCAACTGCTAATGAACGAGCTGGAGAAGTGCTGGCAGGAGAACATCCTGCTGCAGGGCATCTGCGACATCGTGCGCCGCCACGCGGAGAAGCACTTCGGCGTTTACGTCAAGTACTGCGAGAACCAGGCGCTGATGGTGCGAGCGCTGCAGCGGCTACGGGAGAGGTCGACCTTCGCTACAGCGCTGAAAAGGTAAGATCTTTGTTTTCTGTATTTTGAATGCGGAACGGTTCGAGCGCTGCAGCGGCTGCGGGAGAGGCCGACCTTCGCTACAGCGCTGAAAAGGTAATTGACCGTTATTTGGTTCATTGTTTGCTTTTAAAAATAAGTATTTTAAATGCGTGACGGTCCGAGTGCTGCAGCGGCTGAGCGGCTGAGGAGAGCTTCGCTACAGCGCTGAAAAGGTAATTTGGTTAATTGTATTCCAGGGTTTTTGACGTGACAACGTCTTAAATTAGGTTGCGGCTGGGAGTCACTTATGAAAAAGTGTAACGCTCGGTAACGTTACGATGAGTCACCGAACGAGAGAGAGGCCCGCCGAATGCCTTGCGTCTCTCTCCCACTCAACTATGATCGGTCTGCCGCGCGCGCAGCACTAGAGAATTAGGCGCATTTTAAAATTTGTGCAATTCCTATTTTCATTCAATTCCTTGTTCCTATTGTGCAATTTAATTATATTCATATCAATAAATATTCTACCGAGAAAAATACGTTGTCACGTAAAATCTTCGCCCGTAAAACCGACTTTACAGGCAACCATTTTTTTTTTTAAGTATTTAGAATGCATCAATTGAGATTTCAAACAAAATACCTTAATATTTTTAGGGATCCGGGACCTCAAATGAACAAACGGATGTCGTATAGGATCATTTTGTAGTCAATCCGTCTGTTGTGACCGTTTTGATCTCGGGAACGCGTAGAGTTATTGAGTTAAAAGTAAAACTATATAGGTACTCAAATCTGCAGCTCCTTGAAACTATGAAAAAAAGTTAACTTAAAAAAAGGGTACGGCCATTTAAGCCGCAAAAAAACGTAAATTTTGACACAAGGAAATCAAAACGTATGGGTGTTTCCTATTGACCTTAAACTATAAAATTTGGCAAGTAATACCGTCGTAATAATACAATTACAGAAAAATTTCTAGAAACTATGCATTTATAATGAAATTATAAGATTTCCGGAGCATCGATTCCTGAACTATTCATAATATGTACTGAGCCCTCGGTGGGTGAGTCCGACTCGCATTTGACCGGTTTTTAATCCTTTCGGTGCTACTTATAATTCTATAAAATTCTTTTTCTCGCAGACTAGAGAGCCACCCGGCCTGCCAATCCCTATCGCTGCATTCGTTCCTGATGCTGCCCATGCAGCGCGTTACGCGGCTGCCTCTCCTACTGGACGCCGTGCTCAAGAACCTGGATTCGAGTGACCTGGAGTACCAGAGCTGTATGGTGGCTCTGGCCACGCTTAATGGCGTGAGTACTTAATAAATCACACTTATTTAATTATTAAATTACTTACTCAATCCCTCACCCACTTACTTACTAACACACTGTATTCTGGATGCCTTAGTCAAAAACCTAAATTATTTAAGCTATATGGTAGCTCTGGTTAAGCTTAATAATGTTTGCTTGCTAAATTCTACCTGCTAAATATTTACACACTCAGTCTCTTACGCACTTACTTGCTAACTTGCACACTATCTTTTGGGTGCCGTGGTCAAGAACCTTAATGGCGTGTATGTCTTATAAAGGCTGTGGCCACGTTTAACATCGTGTGTACCTACCAAATGAAATGAAATGAAATGAAATGAAATGAAATGAAATTTATTTGCGTATGAAAAAGGGTACAATATAGATCTTATTTTATAATAAAGTTCAGCTTTTTCAACTATATAGAGATAGCATGCAAAATAGCAAAATATTTAAACAAAGCAATCATATACTTTATTTGATATTTTAGCAACTCAATTGCACTTTTAACATCAGTATATAAACATTACAACAAAATACAATCAAATGTCGAATAAATCGAAATAAATTAAATTATAGTAAATTAAATGTCCAGCACGATACATATAAAAATTAAACAAAAAACAAGTCAGGTTTTATTTTAGGATTAATAATACAGTTGTCATAAAAAATAAAATTAAAAATTATAATAGATAAATTTTTCTTTCATTCATAATGTCATAAAATCATTACTATTACTAACAGACAATTGGGCTGCATTAAACACACAACACTATCGAAGAGCCTGAGCTAAGATAGTCCTGTATTCCAGGACTCCGATTATTATCATAATGTCATTAAATTAAATTAAATCATCAATTAAAATTAAGGAATTCATTTACAGAATAAAAACAATGCCTATTTAGCCAAACCCAATTTTACTATCTAGAAAGAAAGAAAGAAAGAAAGAAACATTTAATTGGCCACAAACACATTACAATAGACATAGGTAGACAATAGAACAAAAGACAAGAACCCAAAAAAAAAGAAAAACAAAAAATAAATTGACACGTTATATGGCCAATTGGGTCCCACCTCAGCATGTGCTGCAACGAGCCAAGGGCCGCTGAAGCGCTGGTATTCTGGTGGGGACCCATATGAGTGACACGACAGACGCATATTGTGTCAAAAAAAGAGAGAGAATAAATAAATAAGAGAGCATTGCTAATGCATTAATAACGTTAGCATGTACACTTAAAAATAAAAAAATAAAATAACGTTATTACATAAATACCTACCGTTATTAAGTGAGGCAAAATTTAAAAGAACAGAAAAAAAATATAGACTGATGTAAGACTAACAAAAAGTAAATAAATAAAAACTATTAGTATGTATGTGTATCTAAATAAGTTATGTTAAAATAGGTGATATAATATAAAATACATACTATAAAAAATAATATCAATTTATCAAAATAATTGTCGCTATCGGCTTTATCGGTATCCGAAGTATCCGAATGCAAACGATAACGACAGATAGTCTATGGTTGGAACCACACCCAAACAATTAACACGTCACTGCCACGCTGTGTCTTGCTGGCAAATTCCCTAGGGCGTTTAATTACGAGTATATAACCAAAAATGATAAGGCAAATTAATTCTTGTTCATATCCATTTAAATAACCATTAGGTCCTATTATGATAATATATTATTTTCGAACAAACCAACGCCGATTGAGAGAAGAAAGCCAGGAAACGTTTGCACGCCCCCTATGTTACTTGTACCACACAGTGTCCAGGATCACGAAGGCCAACCATCTACTTACTCCCTTACTCTTTCGATCACTCTCTTATCCGCTCACTTACCTACTTCCACGCTCACGTACACACTAACTACTGGATGCCGTGGTAAAGAACTTTTCAACTCTAGCTTAACATTACTTGGATCAGTGGTAGTAAACGCTGCTTCTGAGCCATGGGTCGCGAGTTCGATCCCCGCACAGTACAAATATTTGTGTGCATGAACATGTCTGTTTGCACTGGTCTGAGTGTTTTCTATGTATTACAAGTATATATTTACAAAAAAAAAACATGTACCTATATATAATAAAATAAAAAATAAAAAAATATTTAAGACATGCCTCACTGGGCCACACAGAGCCATCTAGTCCCAAATTAAGCTACTATTAAGTACCCTGTCGTATGGGGTACTAGACAACCGATAAACTTACATAAATACTTTTTATTTTGTAAATACATGCTTATAATACATAGAAAACACCCAGACCAGTAAAAACAGACATGTTCATGCACACAAATATTTGTACTGTGCGGGGATCGAACCCGCGACCCGTGGCTCAGAAGCAGCGTTTACTACCGTTGATCCAAATGGTCGTCAAAATATATATAAGTAAGTTTATCGGTTGTCTAGTAGCCAACACGACAATCTCCGTAGTACTAGCTTAGTTTGAGACTAGATGGCTCTGTGTTGCCCAGTGTGGCGTGTCTGAAAATATTTATTTATACATACATAACGTGCGATTCTCGTTCGTTTCTCAGTTCGTGTCGCAGTGCAACGAGGGAGCGCGCAACACCGAGCGCATCGAGGAGATGTTCCGTCTCGCTCGCGCGCTGGAGTTCCCCCCCCACGTGCGCGACCCCCCGCAGCTGGGCCCCGCCTGCTCGCGCCGCGACCGACGGTACGACTAGTATACACTTACCCCCGTATTTATAAAGAAGTAATTACTTATTGCTTAAGAAAGTCATAACTTAAAGTGTTCATACCTAGTGCTTAAGTGAAAGAAATTGGTCACCATTAATAGTCATATGATTTGGCTGAAAATGCTAACTTTTGGTAGTTATAACTTCTAGTAATTTCTTGATTAAGGCATACAAATTGTCTCTCAAGTAATTACTTGTAGTCAATTAATTACTTTTACTTGTTTATAAATACGGCGGTAATACACAGTAGGTACATATTTAAACACTATTTGGATCAGCGGTAGTAAACGCTGCTTCTGAGCCATGGGTAGCGGGTTCGATCCCCGCACAGTACAAATATTTGTGTGCATGAACATGTCTGTTTGTACTGGTCTGGGTGTTTTCTATGTATTATAAGTATGTATTCACAAAAAAAAGTATATGAGTAAGTTTATCGGTTGTCCAGTACCCCATACGACAGGGTACTTAATAGTAGCTTAATTTGAGACTAGATGGCTCTGTGTGACTCAGTGTAGAATGTCTTAAAATATTTTTAAATGTCTTACTACACGAATACTTAGCACATACAGCACATGAAGCGCTCATTGCCCAATGCTTCGTCATAAATGTTAAGCAACGCTGGGTGCGGTCACTAATTGGATGGGTGATCGTTTCTGGCATCATATCTTGAGCGCTTCCGTGCTTCGGAGGGCACGTTAAGCTTAAGCCATCGGTCCCGGCTATTGTCACGAGATAACAGTCGTTAAGCCCTGCGGAGGCTTTCGGGCGGCTTAAGAAACGTACAACGGCGGGGTGATATTGCCACAGCGTCGCTAATGAAAGAGTAAAACCTTCACTAGCCTCGCTATCATAGTTGCCGAGGAAATGAAGCAAACTTTTCTTCGAATTTCGATTATTCTAAATTTATACAGTTTTTTAACTAATTGTGTCTTTAGTTAGAAAGTTGTTTTATTTTAACCGCTTGTCGGAGGTAGTTACTAACTGAAAACGTAAATGAAACTCCGCTGGATTACCTACAGCATAGAGCCTTGAATAAATCCGTCGACACACCAATTGTATGGGTAGCTCAATGGTTAGAGCAGTCGCCCGGTACGCGGAAGGTTCTAGGTTCATGTCCCACCTCAGGCAGTTCCAATTTTTATTCAAGGAATTGTATTTTTAATATACATACACACAAATATAGGTTCAACAAGTTAAAATTATGTAAATTAAGTTCTTGTGGTGAATACCATCTTAGTCTCTGTTTTTTTTTAAACAACTTAGTTAAGATCAGAGCAATGTACGTTTATAATTAAATATTTATAAAAGTATAAACGAAATCATAAATATAATTCATTTAGTAAAATTACCAACTGCTTTAGGAGGGACTAGAACTCAAAACCTTTCATCGCCAGGCGAATTAGTTGAACATTAAATTACGCTACCAAGACATTATTTGTATGACTAAATATATTCAAAGAATGATATTTTCAATTTACTTGCACTTATTTGCTTCAAAGCATAATTTGGAATGTCGGATCCGGCTAAGGTCTCAGACCACGCTGCCATGCCATTAGTGCGAAATAAACATTCTTAATAAATACATAAAATATCTTAGATACTTAACTTACACACAATAACTTAACCTAACCTACCTTGTACTTACCTGTGCTTTATGTTAATTGTGTTTACTGTGGCAAAATAAACGATTTCTTATTCTTATACCTAACCGTAAAGTAACCTAAATTCAAAATTCAAATTCAAAATATTTGTTCATCGAGATAAGGTTGAAACAAAGTAATGTTACAGCTATATGAAGTACAAGCTTATCTCACCAGCGCAGCTGGTATATGAATACCAGGAAATGTCCGTACAAATATAATTAATCAATTAAGTAACATTGAAATGTATGGGTGGTTTATACAATTCAATGATCACAGGCCCCTAATTCACGTAACCGAATCGTATCACAATCGTAATTCAACGACAGGTTTTTGACAGTTCTAGTATGGGCTAAATGTCAAAATCGTCCAATTCAATCACGATCGAACTGCGATTAGGTTACGCGAATTAGGCCCCAGGAGTTATACGCGAGAACGTGGATCCGAGTCAAATAGGAACGCCTTTCCTTGTTTCTCACTTTTATTTGATTTATCCTACTTGCTGATACATTATTACACGCTTGGGATAATTTCACAAAATTACGAAACAGAATCCACCTTTCTCTTTTCGTTTCTCGTGCAAAAAAACCTTCATAATTAGGACATAATTTTTTGTGTCCACAGACCGATCCGTTGGCTGGTGCGGTCGGGCGAGATGACGCAGCTGGTGTGGAAGACTGATGAGCTGAAGCTGACCTTCGGGAAGAAGTTCCACAAGATACCGCTGCACCTGTTCCTATTCAATGACCTCCTCGTCATCACAAAGAAGAAGAGGTAATTGTAGCTTTATGACTTAGTTGATAAAAAGATTTTTAAAACGACATAGTACTTTACATTAAAACTATTTTTTGCGGCATTGGACGAATGCGTATAGACAAATACATACTTAGCTTCGTCGTTACATATAATTGATATATTTGATCTATCATGTGCCAGCTTAAAAGGGAAATCAATGTGGCAGTAGGTAATAACTAAAGTTAGGGCTATTAAAGGTATTTTGTTTAACTAATCTTTTTTATACACACAAAAGTATTTCTTGCTGTGTTTGTTTTTGTTGAGTTATTTATCTGCGGAAACTTTATTGGTATATGTACTTTCAATATGTGTTAGATATTATAATGAAATCGTGATTGTTTCTCTTGAAAAAAAAATATGTCGCAGTGAAAAGTATAACCATAATAAAAACCACTTTACCCCAGCTTACCATTACTTAAGGTTTTTAGGTTAAAAAGTTTCCCACCTAAATTCCCCATTTCCCACCAATTTGACACGAGGGGGCAGTTTTAGTACCTATATTAATCGAATAGTAAATCATGATATAAATATCCATTTTATTGTATGCCGACATAATTTGGCCGGGTTGTAAAGTTGACTCTGATATACGAGTATCATCAACGTCAATCATTCAATCGAGGACAGTTTTAGTTGTAATTTTTTTATCTAACTGTGTATATGTACTCGTAGTTCTTATTATATTATATCGATGGTTACGACACATTTAGGCAGATAAAGAGTGGTGCTTTTATACCGGCCTATTATAATATATCGATGCTTAATTACGACACGTATACAGGGTGGTGCTTTTGTGCCGGCCTACATCTTATCTTATATCTTAGCTATCTTATCTATATATAAAAAAAAGAAAGTCATGTTAGTTACACCACTTAAGTCGAGAAGGGCTGGACCGATTTTGTCTTCGTTGGGAATAGGATAAATTAAATAGGCGCTACAAAGATCGCGGGGTCCGCTAGTTTAAAAAAAAAACTCTCTCTCTCTCTCTCTCTCTCTCTAAGAGAGACAGAGACACACGCGCACGCCGCACGGCTTATAACTATAGCAAAAAGTGTCTTTCAAAAAGTGTCGTTACAATTTTATTCCGTCCAGCCCCCTTTCGCAACGCGCGATAAGGAACTTCGTTCCAATAATAAACATCTGTCATAATCTGTGTTAATCCAGCGACGATTCGTACGTGGTGGTGGACCACTGCGCTCGCTCGCTGCTGGAGGTGTGCGGCAGCGACGGCGGCGCGGCCGGCGCGCGCCACGCGCTGCTCGTCACGCTGCTCGAGAACCACGAGGGCCGCACCGTCGAGATGGTGAGATACATGACACACTCACACTACACCACACTTGGTAGCTTGTCAGCCATAGAACACTGTACCACACTCGGTAGTTTGTTAGACATAGCACAGGGGCCTAATTCGCGTAACCGAATCGCATTTCGATCGTGGTTGAATTGGACGATTTTGACATTTAGCCCATACTAGAACTGTCAAAAACCTGTCGTTCAATTACGATTGTGATACGATTTGGTTACGCGAATAAGGGGACAGTACACGAGGCCACGACACAACACACTACAATCGGTAGCGTGTAAGGCATAGCACAGGTCAGTGCGCTCGATAGCTCCTCGAACAGTACCCTACACTCGATAGGTTCACGCTACTTGAGAACCACGAGGGCCGCACCGTAGAGATGGTGAGACACATGACACACTATACCACACTTGGTAGCTTGTCAGCCATAGAACACTGTACCACACTCGGTACTTTGTTAGACGTAGCACAGTACACGAGGCCACGACACAACACACTACAATCGGTAGCGTGTAAGGCATAGCACAGGTCAGTGCGCTCGATAGCTCCTCGAACAGTACCCTACACTCGATAGGTTCACGCTGCTGGAGAACCACAAGGGGCGCACCGTAGAGATAGTAAGCCACCACCATGACGTACCCACACCACACTGACGTACACAATCCCAACACCAGAGAACTTCAGAAACGTCTCTCTGAAGCAGGCCATCGCATAGCTCTATTACTGAACCTTGTACCTCACTACTTATCAATGCTCATCACACTACTTGAGAACCACGAGGGCCGCACCGTAGAGATGGTGAGATGCATGACACACTACACCACACTTGGTAGCTTGTCAGCCATAGAACACTGTACCACAATCGTTAGTTTGTTAGACATAGCACAGTACGCTCGATAGCTTCTCAAACAGTTTACACTCAGTAGCTTTATGCTGCTAGAGAACCACGAGGGGGGGACACACCACACGTGAGTGTCAAACATACACAATCACAGTACTAGAAAACTTCAGAAACATCTGCCTTATACCTCAAGTAGCAATGTTACATACATGCATACATACACTCACGCCTTTTTCCCGGAGGGGTAGGCAGAGACCACATCTTTCCACTTGCTACGATCCTTACAGACTACTTTCGCTTCATCCACATTCATTAATCTTTTCATACACGCTCGCCGGTTTAGGGTACTCTTGACCTGACCTTTCTTTAGAACTTCCCCGATTTGATCAAGATAAGTTCGTCGAGGCCTTCCCCTTCCAACATTTCCATTCATACTCGCCATATATCTTTTTAGTCAACCTGCTTTCACTCATCCTCTCAACATGTCCAAACCATTTAAGCATTCCTTTTTCAATACTGGTACTATATCCTCTTTTACAGCAATGTTCATAAATCTATATCTGGATGCACTATACTCATCAATGCTCGTCACTCTTGCTTGAACACCACAAGGGGCGCACCGTCGAAATTGTGAGATACGTGACACATCACACCACACTCGGTAACTTATCAGCCATAGAGCACTACACCACACTCGGTGGCTTGACCGGCATAGCACAGTACGTGAGCCCACGACATACCACACTATAGTTGACCACTGCCGGGCTCGCTAATCGCTGCTGGAGAACAACGAGGGGCGCACCCTAGCGATGGTGAGATACATGACAGACACTTTTCAAACAGTACACAACACACTGTAGCTTTTCAGACATAATACAGTTGCGCTCGAGGGCTGGTCAGACATAGCACGATGCGCTCTAGGGCTTGTCAGACATAAGCCAGTGCCCTCGAGGGCTTGCCTGTCACAGTGCACTACATTCGACATCATAGTCCGGGTAATAAAGGCTACCTTTTGCTAAAAAAACTACATTGTGAATGCTAATTAACATTAAAATTTACTAAATTTAATTTAAAATTTACTACTTCGTAAAAAAAAGTTTACAGTCAACGAGTGAAAGGAGACAAAATTCTGAATTACTATACAGGGTGACTGAGAGCAAATATACAGGGTTATTTTTTTAAATATTTATATTTTGACACATGTGTGCAGCTGATGTCGTGCCCGAGCGAGACGGACGCGTCGCGCTGGAGCGAGGCGCTGAGCCCCGTGCAGGAGGGCGCGGAGGGCGAGGCCGTGTACGCGGGCTGGGACTGCCCGCAGGTGGCCGCCCTCTACGCGTACCGGCCCGCCCAGCCCGACGAGCTGCAGCTCACTGAGGGAGACATAGTCAACGTGACGAGGAAGACTAGCGAGGGTATGTTGACTTGTGAATGACTATTCTGTTCCATTTTAGAGATAAATGGAACCCGGGTTTAATACCTGGTTCTGGTCCAAAATCTGTTTTTTAGTAGCCCGATTAGGATGTGCTCGATGACGTCCCTGGCATGATCAATTGTATTTTTTAAAATTTAATTAATTTAAAATACAGTATGTGCTAACTACTCGTATTAATTTTTCCCCCAGGCTGGTACTACGGCGAGCGTACGCGCGACGGCGAGGCGGGCTGGTTCCCAGGAGCTTACACGGCAGAGATCGCGTCGGCTCACGTGCGCGCGCGCAACCTTCGCCAGCGGTATCGCCTTCTCGCTCTCTCCGCTACTTACCTCGCGCACAAGCGACGCCCACTATAACGGCTTAATACACCAATAAGTACTAATAAAGAATACTTCATCATCATCAATATATTAGTCTGTATCAGAGGATTCAAAGGCCTTACTACGCAGCGCGAAGTCCGTTTATACGGATATATCTGTCTCTTCCAGATATGCTCAGTTCAGTTATGAGTGAGAGAAACAGATATTGTGTTTGCAGAGTAAAGCCTCAAACACGGGCCTTCGGACCACGGGTTGGCAATCGTTTGACTTACGAAATAGAGAATGCTATTAGTGACTGGGGATTTACTACCTGATAATAATTTGATATATACAAAAGTGTTGCGTAATTAAACTGTTCCTTATCTCTAAATTACTGGAGAAAGCGGCCCCTAATTGAATGTGGCACTTTAGATATAGTTAAAGTTTTGTACTGCTAGAACTAGCAGTACAACCGAATATCCCCGGTATCCACTAATATAGTACTACTATTGTCGGCAACGTACTTAGAACCGAAATGGGTGCTTTTACTGGACCCAGATATTTCAATTAAAACCTTCCAACACATACTAAGGATCACCTAAAATGGCTCCTGCTCTTAGTATCTTTACAGCCTATTTTAATGGGAAAAATACGTCTGATTTTCAAACAATTTTCATTATTTATTTATCACCGTTTTTTTTCCTGTCTCGCTAGTTAATGACAAATCATCACAATATCTCAATCTTAAGTATGGTTTTTATGCTTACTTGAAAAATGTATATGCCATGAACAAATTAATGTAAAAAATATGATCTAAGGTACAGTCTTTTGCAAAAATGACACTTAATAATGAAAAGATATTTAGACACCATTCTAAATATCTTTTCATCTTTTGTCATGTTTCATATCAACCTTAATGGAAAATGAACCTTCCGGGCCTGACACAAAGTTGAATGCTGCTAAGTTCATTTTTTTTTGTTCTCGCTCATTAAGTGAGGCCCCCTTTTTGGTCGCTAAATCTAGTTTTTTATTTTATATCTTTAACCATAAACGTATATTTTACCGACCGACGGAATACGACTACATCACATGGTGCTCATTGTTGCATCTAGCGGTCCTCGTGAAGATGTTACTATTTTTTAATTTAGGAAGTTTGTATTCTGCACTACTATAGTGTGACACACTAGAAACGAGACGCTTGTCCGTCCAGACACTGCCTTTACTTATTAAGATTGTGTAGTATTTTTGGACAGATTTACTAATACGGTGCACAGAGGCCTCACTTGGCAAGTCAACGACCGCATATTGGACTCTGTCTGTCTCTCTTACTCATACCGATATCTTAGAGTATGTGAAAGAGACAAATAGATCCGTATATACGGACATAGCGATACGTAGTAGGGCCTCTGGCAACACGGTGCTGACGTCACTTGTTATCTACTCGGGTGCAACTTACCCATCAAAGAGTATCTTATATGTATAACGCTATGTTTAATTATTACTTAATAGGTGTGAAATGTACAGTTACGCATGAGATTCACGGATTTTTTTGTACAGAATATATATTTAGGGACTTTGCTGATTAGTTGTTAAGTTTAGGTGTATCGCCCACGTAATGTTTAATTTTAAATTTATCTGTTTCGCTTGACCGCAATTTTTCTAAAATTACCTAGTCACGTAAGCGAACAAGTCAATGTAATTACCACATATCTTTGAAGATTACTGATAATTTTATTATGAAATTATATTAACATTCCGATTAATGACATTAGTAGACAATGAAATTGTATATGAACCGTCACCAATGTGTATTGTACTTACTCTAGTAAATTATTGTTTTGTATAAAGATTTAATGACATGTATTAGTTGGTGAGATATATTTATAGTTATGTAATAATGATTATTATTATCAAATATAATAAATTTGTATTTAAAGGTGTTTTTTTTACTTACAATTACAAAAACAATGGTATAGTAAAAAAGAGGGCTGCTTGTCAATGCTTTTATTATTATGTACTTATTATTTTACAAGTTTTTAAGTACACACTTTTTGATTCATGTTTGTGATAGAAATTAGCATTAAAAGGCCAATTCATTGAATAAATTGATAACACTTATAAGTAGAAATGTAGACTATCTATAAAAAATGTCAAGCTATTAAATTCATTTATTACCTCAAATTTATAAATAAATAAATAAAACATAGACTTTTTGATAGAGTAAACAAATATTTTTAAAAAAAACTTAAAATAGGTCATAAAAAATCGATAAAAAAATTCTTAAAACTATTCAGATCTTAGAAATGTTAATCTCGGATATTAGGGATATGAATTTGAACACAATAATTTGTTTCTACACAGTATTAGAGCTATTGAAAACCATTGTGTACCTTATAGGCAAAATTAATATTAGTTAAACGCTATTGTACTTTGCATTATTATTACAATTTAAAACCATGTTATAGCAAAAGAGGAACGGGCGCCACAGCATTACAAACTATAGGATGACTTACATTAAAATATCTCTGCTAGACGGCTTTTTATCGTGCGAAGACCGGGCGGATCTTAGCGTCGTGTAATTAGAGTCTAATTTCGTGTACGTAAAAACCATCACCAATTCCTCAAACTAGAAATCTCCTCGCATGCCGGGCGCGGTGCTAAATGGTTAAAGCGCCGCACCCGGCATGCGAGGAGGTGCGGGTTCGAGTCCCACCTGAGACATAATTTTTCAAGTTTAAATACTGATATTATAATTGAAATTTATTTGCTTAAAATATCATAAACTTTATATGATATTTTCAAATAGCTGTTTCATCTTAACTGACTGTCAAACATCTGCAAAGATGTTTCTTTCGGGTGTTAAGGGTGCCAACTCCTAACATTTGATGAAACAACGCTGGCTTACAGCGATAAAAATATGCTTGAAGAATGGACGCCTAGAAAGACTTATCCTTTCAATTAATGTGTTCCATATGAGACGTCAGAGAATTAAGATTTTTAGAAATTTTAAAATACGGGATTTCGAAAGTCGGAATGACATTTGAATATTTGGCACTAAGTGACCATTCTTGGGGATTTATGTTATTTTTATTTTGTATACCCACATTTACTGTATTATGCTAGAAGAGGGCACATTTCTTTTAGACATAAAAAAAACACAACACAATGGAACAAGGCAGAGATCTAAAATCAAATAAAATAATTTCAAGTATGGTATGGAATGCAGTTCAGTCAAGTGTGCGTTGAGATAACATATCGTAGATCACCCTCTGTGCAGTGCTCCAATACAATCAGATTCTCGTCTTAGAAGAGTTATCTTTGACTTCAAATAGTTTCCTAACAAAGTAAACTTGCAGTGTGGCCGTAGCTGCTATCGCCATGATTTGGATGAATGACCACCTACAAAGAAAAAATTAGTTTGTTTTAACATATCAAAATAATAATATAAAATTTATGGCTATACTTGCCACTTTGGGTATAAAGCTGTTACATTGAATATTTGTGATGAATAAATTAAGCTGTTTTCTTTCATAAGGTTCATGCTAATTTGATGAAATTCATAGAGAATATACCAGATTTAGAGTCATTTGATTTGGGATTTATACCAGGTACAGACAACAGCACCTACCCACAGTCAATCTAAAGATAAAGATAAATTTATTTACAGAAACATGTGTGAGATACCTACCACAAATCGTCAAATTTTCTCAATTGATATTGATCTGTACTTGTTGGACTTAAAGTTGAAAATCAAATCAATGACCTTTAACTTTTTGGGCAGGTTGACCTGCCGTTGTCTGTACCTTATTTATTATCAGTTTATACCAGATATAATCAAAATCAACTAAGTCATGCATTTATATAAAAATATCAGTATAAATAATACAAATGTTAACCAACTAAATATTTGGTAGCATAAATGATAATAAATTAATACATTCAATAATCACACCAAATCTAGACCTCAAACTAAGCAAAGCAGATGTTTTGCTGATGAGACTTCTGAAACCTTATTTATTTATGGATCATTGAGATTATATGATTATTTATACACCAGCATTGGCTATTATAAAGATAATTATTTTCTCTGATAATTATCCGATAGTTGGATAACTATCAAATCAAATAACGTATATATAAATGAAAGTTTTTTTTCTATATTTAGATATTACTTTTAGTTCTAGGCAAGATTCCCTGCATTTTTTTTTTTTACATTTCTTGCATCTAGCCCATAAACCACTATTTTTAGTTTTAATGCAGTCAAACTTTGACCATATTGGATAAGTTTTCTAGGCATAATGTTTTTCTTTATTTAATTTCGCAGCGCACAAACTACAGTTCACAAAAAGGAAAAAAAAAACAGTGACAGTGAGGGGAATTCCCCTGTAGATGAATGACATTTGGCGTTCCTTTGGATACATGCTTGATATTGTGACGAAAAAACATGCGTTTGGATACACATATATATTATTTCGTTTTGTTTTGTACAATAACAGTTACTTATTATTATCAACGATAATTATCAACACGTAAAGATAATTATCACAATAATTATCCAGGCCAACCCTGTTATACACATCCAAGATAAGGTAAGGATAAACTAATTGATATTGATAGCTGAATGGGAATTTACCTCAAAACATAAGTGTTGTTGTCCATCAACAAATTGTAATCTCGGGATTCCCTCGCCCTAGAGTGATACTGGTATTGCAGGATGTCATTGATGTTACGTTCCACAAACTGGATGGAGCTCTGAAATACAAAGAGGTGCTTTACTTAATGTTCAATAGCTAAACAATGAATTAATTATGTATTTGTGAAACTACAAAACTATGTATTTTACAGTTTGTTCATAACCATTTTTCTTTTACTACTTTCATACTGGTTAGTAATAAGCAGACTTTAAAAAACTAATGAATGCCCTATCCATTAAAATTACATTAAGAGGTTTTCTGCCATTTTCGGATGCACCACTCCACCTGTTGCTGCCAGCTTGCAAAGATTTTATTGTGTAAAAGATATAGCACTATTTAGGAACATGTTAAACTCAATTTGACAAAATTGTCTCTATACTGCTTCTTGCGTAAAATTCTTACTTAGGACAGGGTAGTTTTCCACTGAAAGCTAACTAATTTTTAAATTATATTCACTATCTTTACTCAAGTTACAACAGAAAGATAAGAACTCACGGTAAAGTTCTTTATGTTCATGTCCAGCTCTTCTACCTCCTTGGCGTACTTCTCCCACATGTCATAGCGGATGACCGACAAGTATAGGTTCACCAACTTGCCCGCGAAACGCGAGAACTGGTTGTCAATGCACACCGCGTAGTAGCCGCCCGACGACGTCTGGTCCGCGTACTCAGCGCTCTGCCGCCACTCGTACGGGTGCACGATCTGCCCGTTCGGGTGCCGCACCGCGAACCCACACATACCATCTCCACCTTTCAATACCTACAAAACAATTAGAAAGTACTCAAACGTCACTTTCAATTACGATTTATAGCGAAACAATAATAACGCAACCGTACAACTAAATTACTAATCGACCGTAACAATATGTTAAAGCGGAACATATGGATAACATACGGAAAACAAGCTAATTACCTGATAACTCGCATAAAACGTAGCACCCGGTTGGACGTACTGAAAGTAACAGTCTTCTTTGCCAGCGTCTATGTGAACCTTATAGTCCATAGTCACAGCTGGTAAATTTTCGTACCATGGTGCCGCTGATGTCGATGAAACGTCGCCGACAAGTGATAAAATTGTAAATATTACTGTTAGCACTGTAAACATATGCCACGTCCGTTGAGCCATTTTCGACACAATTACAAATGAATGAATGAATGAATGAATGAAAGATTTTAGTGGTCTAAATGTCAAAATTAAATGTGAAACGTTCCATTTCATACATTTCGACCTCGAGATCTTGGCCCGGCGTGTGCATAACTGTTAGATTTTTAAAAGCTGTTGTATATCTTAACAAAATTCATTAATTTTAATAATAATAGCTACTTGTAATTGTCAGTCATTTTTATTTTTATTGCTGAGACCGTTATATTCCATTTAATTGTAGTTTAATTTGCTAATTTACTTACGATTAAGTTTTAATCACGACAATGGGGGCTATCGCTACTGAATTTGCCATTAGAAGCGCTTGTGTCGCGTGAGGTCCAATAATAGGCGCAAAAATAGGCGGCCTCAAAGAGCAACTATTTCAGAAGTTAGTTTGTTGACATCAAGATAGTTATTTATAAATAATAAACTTTAACCCTTTGACGATCGGATATTCCAGACCGACCGCTTGTCTCTTGGGATTGAAAGCGTTAATTAGATTCAAGAACTAACACTTTGTTTCGGCGCCGATCGCCTTTGGCAGCTATACCTCCGGACCTCAGTCTACAGTGGCTCCAACTGGTGAGCAAAGAAACAGTAGTCCCCATTGAGTAAGGCTCTTGCCAGAACTCCGCTACAATTTAAAAGAAAAAAAAGCAGCTGATTGTCAATTTGACTTATGTGTTATCTAACCTCAAAATATTGTAAAAAATCAAATAAAGTTTAAATTTATTTTTATGTAGACACTTACACTTAATTTAATTATATGTAGATAATTATGAAAGCTAGATACTTAACATTTTTCTCGTATATAGGAACCAGATTCAGGTAAAAAATATATCAAATTGAGTGATGTCCCCTATAACCTGTTTATTTATTAATTATTATTGTTAACACTAGATCTTCGGAAAAATTATGGATAAACGAACAGAAAAATTATCCTGATCCTGAAAGTGTCCAAGGAATGATAGAGATTGGACTGTTAAAATTGAAATCTATGAATTACCCTCGTATAACTTTATCAAGCCGGTAAGCTCACCTCCTGTAAGTTTATTATGTTATACCTCTTTACGTTGTATTTTTAATTATACTGCCGAAATAAGTAATTCATTAGCTCTTCTCTTATGAATTTATACCAAATAGTTTTAAGTTTTAAGTATTTTAAGTGGTACAAGTAAATAGGAATTAATTGTAGCACTTAAAATGTTATCTTTCCTCATACAGTAATAATTTCATGTGTTTACTCGCAGTCACAGGCACAAGTCAGTTTAGAGCTAGTCTGAAATCCTAGAAGGGTAATGTTGGGATCAGGGAGTTCAAATAAAATATGTAACTATCTATACTAAAATTATAAAGAGGAAAGATTTGTTTGTTTGTTTGTTTGTTTATTTGCATCAAATAGGTTCCGAAATTACTGGACCGATTTGAAAAATTCTTTCACCATAAGAATCCTGCTTTATCTGCGATAGACATAGGCTATATTACATTATCAAAAAAGTAAGGGATCCGTATGAAAACTTCGATTATGTAACCAAAGGTGTGAAAGGAAAATCATTAAATTGCGAACACTGCGAAAACTATTGACAATAGAGCAAAATAATGTACTACAGTTTTGTAGAGGACATCATTATCTACAATAAAGTCCGCCATCGTTGCGCATACTATATGTCTAACTTTAACAGATACGCCACTATAACTCTTTTTTTATGTAAGATTAAGGACGGTACAAAGTATGTTACATTATTCGTACCTTGGTATTAATCCTTATCCAAATAAACAACTTCATATTCAAGGTTATATCAATACATGTAAATAACTTTTTGAATTATTCAAATCGGACAGACTATTCAAAAGATATCATGAGTTTAATATTTATTAAAATCATCAGTTGATTCTACTGCTCTTAGTGACTCTGGTTCGGTTTTTGGCCATAGATGGCGCTGTACCTTTTTTACTCGCGGTAAAACTCAATTTTTCCCATATAGCTAAATTGGTAAACCTGATTTGATCTCAATAGCCCGCCACGTACACCCCCCAGAGGGATGTCGCCTTCCGACGCCGTCGACCCAGGCACGACCCCGACGATCTGCAACGACGACGACTGCACAACACAGTAGTTCTCCACACCGCACCCGTCGGAGGCGGGTGCGTGGTCCCGCCTTTCATTTCGGCCGACACAATCATGTGCCTGGCCGCTTTTCACCTCTCGGACGGCGACCCAAGCCGAGGTCCGAGCCTACAGAGGCGCCCTTGAGGTCGCTGTACGATCCCCCCTCCCAGATCGGGCCCGCCAGAATGGAGCCCGACCGTGATCCGGCATGCCACGGCATCTCCGGTTCCGGCGGCGCCACCACTGGTGGGTTCGCCATTTGGTAGGGTGCCCTTAGCACCCCACACTGGCCCGATCACGCCCGCTATTATGGGCCCCGGTGCGAGCGAGCCTGAGGCTTCGCTTCGCAAAGCCTACCGCGTACCGCTAGCATGGCGGACCTAGGCTGAGCGCCTTCAGCGCTCGCCACACTCTGCCCGGTTTAACTGATTAAAGCCTTCCATATGAGGTTTCAGTGATATGTCCGGCAAAAAAAATAAAAAAATATCAATAGCTATCTTAAAAGAGATATGAGTTTTAATAAACACTCCGCACCAAAATAATGCTCGCAGGAAATCCAATATTTATTTACGCGGACGAAGTTGCGGGGGACCGCTAGTGACCTAATAAGTTGATTGATACTAGTGTATTAATAAGGTTTATCAAAAACCTTAAAAAGAAAATTTAGAATTTGGTTAGAAACCGGAGTCTCATAAAACTAATGGTACGACAAGTTGATTTTAATTTTGAATAGGTACTTATTTACTTAAAATAATTTATATATTTCTGTTTACTTGTCATACTGCTTTTTACAGAACAGACGGAGGAGTGCACGCTTTGCGTTCTAGTGCTCACTTTGACTTGGAGAGATATGGTTCTAAAATATATGAACCATATAACATTGCATATACATTAAATAGGTTCTTTTATACAACAAATACAAGTATATTCATTAAAAATTGCCTGCGTGTTCCTGATGACTTTAATGCCAGATTCAATGCATTATCTAGAACATATTTGTACAGGTAAGAGTAGCTAATATTTTTCTTTGATTGAATAACTTCTCATTTGAACAAACACCATTTAAAATATTTTGATTATAGATTTGCCGTACTAAAAAATGGAGTCGAATTACCAGAAAATTCTTGTATAGGATCATACATTCCTGTTGAAGAATGGAGAAGATGCCATTATATGAGGTAAAACAATTTTTCTTAATATTGGCAATATTTCGTAAAGCATTGTCTATTAATTCCAACTACAATTGTAGGATCTGTGATTACGAGAAAACACACTTGATTAATTTCTTAACTACATAACATCGCTCCGCACTACGCTATATCGCCTTTATCCGGCATCTGACCACTACTTACCACAGGCCTCTCAAGAGGAGTATTTACGGATCGGATGGGTTTGCAATAACAGATAGAACAATGGTGAAGAGAGAAGAGAAGAGCTGTTGCCTTCTAGCGGTACTCTTTTAGCCGCCTCTTGCGACACCCTTAGGAAGATTTTTGCCTCACAATACCGCTAAATAAGTCATTACTCATTAAATATTCTATAACTTTTCAAAAATTCTTTAAGGAAATAAAATATATTAAAATAAAATCACTTATATAGAAATTTCAACTGCCAGAGATCTGACTTGATCCCAACCTGCAGCTTACCAGGTGACTGCTCTCGGATGCAACTGCGCTGGCTCACAACGTTAAGCTTTGAATAAATGCAACGACACACCAAATATCTGGGTAGCTTTATTCCTTAACTTTTTTAGAATTCGCGATTTCGACATTGAAAAGGTGAAAGAAGCGGCAAACTACTTAGTAGGCTACCACGACTTCACGACGTTCAAGAAGTTCGACAAATTGAAGGAGAACAAACAGAACCGTCGCGAGCTGAAGTCGGTGACGGTGCGGGCGGGCGCGCCGCTCGTCACGTCGTACTCGCGGGCGCAGGAGCACGTCTTCGATCACTGGGAGGTGGAGTTCAAAGGTCGGGCGTTTGTTCACAACCAGGTCAGTTAATGATGCCAGTGGCCAATCCAGGGGGAAGGGCTAAGAATTTATTCAAGGGTCATTTTAACCTTCTCCTCTCCCCTTGCTACTCCTATATTACGGGATAAGTTGCCTGGAAATGATGAGTCTACTATTCAAAAGGTATAACGGGATTTAAACGCGAACATACCTTATTTAATTTGCCTGACGTAGTTAGTGATGAGTCTTTTTGGTTTAGAAACCGGACATTCGATGAAGACTAATATCAGTAAAAACAGTTTTAATAAATCAAAGGAGATGTCCCAAATTGTATGGAGGCCAGGCCCAGAACCTGTACACCCCACCAAAAGATAGACCAATACACCTACAAGATTTTGTTATTATCCAATTCTTTTAAAATGGCTTCGTTAAGTGGTTCAAATAAAGAGTTAAGTAAGAAAATAGCAATACAAAACAAAACCATCATGGCGGAAGATGACATTTTGATGACGTCTGTCAGTTTTAGTTTCATAATCGCGCATCTAGGAGTCGAGTGCCATCGCTTGCTGTAGTAACAACAAACATTAAGAAAGTAATGTGTCAATCAATACCAAATCCAGAAATCGAAAATTAGGTCGTTATAATGAACTACATTTAAAACGCGACAAGCAGAACAAAAACTTGAAGTGAATGATTATGCCAAAGTGGTGACAAGGGGTATCTGACAGCTACTGACACTTAAAGTTTTTTTTAGATTGACGCCATCTTGGAATGCCTATGAAGTTTGATAAATTATTCGATCTTGTTTATTTTTGAACCACTAAATTATATGTTATATAAATTTATATGTATTTTTCCCAGAATCAATAAATTTTTCTTGATTTTTGTAAATGGTGTACTATATCTGGGCCTATTATGGGACATCTCCTTTTACACATCCCAACATTAACTTACCACTGCTTTGGGACAAGTGTAGGCTTGTTTTGGGAAGAAGTTACGCAAGAAACTCGGTTACTATTATCAGCTTCATTCAAAATAATTCCGAAATATCAGACTCCCGAATAGCGAACGGACTACATAAAACATTAACTTTTCAGATCCGTCGTATGATGGGAACACTAATTAGTTGCGGAATAGGAAAACTGCCTCCCGAAGAGATCAAAGTTATGCTACAAGTGCCTTCTAAGCACTCCTGGTACACCTTCATTCAGTCCTGCCCTCCTGACGGACTCTACTTGTGCAATGTTGAGTACGAACCACAAGACCTGGTATACAACGCTGACGTCGAATCAACTACAGAAAAAATGGACAGTGGTTACAGTGACAGTGAATAATAAATAATTCGCTACGCCTGCTTCGAGATCTCAGGTTCGATTTCCAGACGGAGACAAGGGTTTCTGGTTCGATCCAGGGACGTCAATGTAGAAAAAAATATTTTCCATTGTCCCGGGTCTGCGTTTTTGTGGTACCCTCGCTGTTACCGGTTTCTACACAAAAAGTGCTTTGAATAGTTACTTAATTAGGGATCAAAGCAAGGTGTGTGAAGAAATTCACATTTATTTATTGAAAATAGACAAAATCAATAATGTATATATAATAACAAATGAGTTTCCTCAGTGAACTCATGAAACAGAAGAACAAACTTAAAGTGACAGATACAGTGGTGACAAAAGTGGACGGACAGCGGTTCGTAGAGAGAGAAGGACATGTCGAAAAACTCGATTCGACTTACGGATTTGTAGTGGACACGAAACCCGACAATATTCCGGCTAAGATAATCAATCACTTGTACATAGGTTCACAGGACTGCACTGCGAACAGTGTTATAGAAAAATATGACATTAAATGTGTGCTCAGTCTAGGAATAGACATAGATGTTGATGTAGATCATAAGTATGTTAATTGCTTGGACTTACCAGAGACCGATATAAAAAGTGTACTCAACGAAAGTTTGCCGTTTATTCACAAGGCTATAGAATCGCGTGTCAATGTATTGGTACATTGCAACGCAGGCGTCTCCCGCACGTCAATGGTGACCATAGCATATTTAATGCATTACAACAATATGCAATACATAGAAGCATATAATTTGGTTAAAGAGAAGAGGCCAGCAGTGCAACCAAATACAGGCTTCAAACAGCAGTTGATGAAAATGGAACCAGGAAAAATAATTTTATAAGGTGTGACTAAACTTAACATGAGTTAAGAACTTGAGATAAGATCCACAGTGGCGTTCATACCATACATGCAAATAAGCACGGCATACCCTCATATCTAACCCTAGATAAATAAAATCCATACATGTTAGTAAATAATGATTAAAAAAACGAGTAAATAAAAATAGCAAAGATTTTTGGATCTATATAATTGAGTTAGCCACTTAAATTGTACCAAAACTATGCTAAGGTACCTACTGACTGAAAAGGTTTCTTTTATAAACATATTGCATACCCAAGTCAAACTCACTGCACGCCCCTGATAACTTTAATCTTTCATATGCGACAGGGGGCGTTAATCAGGCTACGTCGTCAGCGGCAATATGGCGCACTTCGAGAGTGCGTGGAGTAGGAAATGAAATTTATTAAATATTTTAAACGGGGATGAATTCCGGTGCATATTTACCGAAACTTATTTTAATGTTGGCTAATATGAAAATCGTAATGTTGCTCTATACTCGTATATCTATACTATCATGAAATCAAAAATCTGATATCGAAGTTTATTTTTAAAATAAATATAAGATACCTGATTTGAATGTTTACGGGAAATTAAACGCGATCATACCTAGTCTAGTCAGCCTGTGACCATGGTCGATGCAATACAACCCGATCGAAACGTTAGGCAAAATAATAAGGTATGATCGCGTTTAATTTCCTGTAAACATTTAATATTATGCAACGCGAAAGTTTAAAAGTAAATATACCTTTAGAATCAACTTAAGTATGGAATTAAAAAAAATGGAAATGCTGGTATTTATATGAACAGCCTGTAAAAGTAAGAATCAATGTTAAGTACGCACCACATCATAATGGCTGCACCTATTCTGCTACTTCTCTTTCTTTGTATGTACGGAACAGAAAAAACCAGTGGAAGTGCGATATGGCAAATTTAATACTAGAACCGCTGTCGCCAAACTCACAAATACAAACTGTAAATAATACGTTGCACTACTAGTGAACAATGGTTTTGATTTGTCGTTTAGCTCCTATTCCAAATTGGCCTAAATTGTACAAAGTGCAAAAACAAAACACTACAGCGTTCTGCATAATACAGTTCATTTTGCTATAGATAAAATAAAGCATTTACGACGTTTCACGAAAAGGTTCAGCTATTCCACAACAGATGGCAGGCAAAAGTAGGAAAATAACTTTGCACTGTAAAGTCCTCGAAATAAGGTTGACATTTCCTTAAAACATTATTTATAACGCTTCTCTAGCCAGTTCGGTGACACATAATATTGTCATTATCGACAGATTGGACCCGATTTTGGTTTGTTTTAAATGTTAAAGGATACAAAGGGTATTGTTATCTATTATATAAGGATAATCCAGTTCAATAATTGACCAAAACTTACTAAGATCATTATTCTTTACCTACAGAAATTGTTTTCCTTTTTTTTTTTGCGAAGTTCATGATATTGTATTTAATAATGCGCGTGAATAAATGTACGCGTCTTATTAAAATTAGAAAATTACAATAATATGTATGTAATTCATCCTACCAAAGCAAAAGGAAGTAAAAAAAAATAACAAAATGTTTTATGAAACTGGATTTAAATACACCCCGATGACACAAAGATAAACTCATAAATACACAGTATAAGTTACAATTTTAGCAACCCTTTATTTTGGTAAGGGGTAAAAATCATTAACGTTTATTTATTTTTGTGAGAATTTTAACACATCAGCAGATATCGATAAACCTGCTATCGCATTAGACTACAGCACTAAATGAGTAGCTAAAAGTATTTTAGAATGCGAAGAGAATATGTGTAATCCAAAGCAAGCTTTATTGATTTTAGTTTGAAATTTATTTCATTTTTTATTTAATTGAAATTCAACAAGATTTTTTTGAAAAACTACTATTTTGTTGCTTTCCTGTAGTATGAAATACCTCCATTTTTAAGAGTTTTTCTCCTACTATCATTTTTGTACTGCAAAATGGCAAAATAATGCATTTTCGCTGTAAAATTACGCAAACAAAGAATTCCGCAGGACTACTGACTATATGTACAACTTAGTCTGGCTGCTTTTAAAAAAAATAAAGGCGCACCCATAATGACATCGCCAAAGATTGACTAGCTCCGATCTCTAGTAATAAGTACAGAAGTTGATATTCAAATGAAACAAATTAATACAAACAGAACTATTTATTGAGTATAATAAATAAGACAATATTTAAGTACAAAAGCCAAAAATCGTGTATAATTAAAGCGGGTTGGAAGTCTTCGCTAAATACCCAATAATATGGAAGCACTAATTAATTAATTAGGTACAATATATTTTATTTATCATGTAGCACCAAGTTCATAAGTTCGCAAAAGCTAAAGCTAGACTTAAACTTAATCAACATTGTATAAAATTTCATAAATATCTGCCTGTACAGTCACGAGCAATAATATGTACCTACACACAGTAGAACCGTATTACGTCCGTACACACAGTAGAAACGTATCGTGTCTAATAACAAAGGGCCACTCTGTGTAAAAGTTATAGAAATTGTAATGCGACAATCTCTATAGTGTTGACATATTATTGCTTGTGACTGTACATACTGTAGATAATTCAATTTTAAAAAACTTTAACTTAAAAAAAACATGTCTAATTACATTTTTATTGTTATGTTTGTAATGAAATAAACTGTTTCTTATGGCATTAATTTATTATAATTATTTAAGTACTTGATGAAAATTTGATAATTTGTTTAAAAGAAAACAGTTTTAGTATAAATAAAATTAAGTTCGATTTAATACAGTATTTTCCATTATTCAATTTTAAACATGATAATATTTAAATTGTCTTAAACATAACACTATGATTACTTGCTGATATAATGAAATTGCGTATTTTGTCTCAAACATTAATTGTATATTTTAATTGACACTACGCAAATGGCTTTTGTTAAAGCCCCTATACACAACGGGTGCGTACGCGCACGTATAGGTGCAAGTTCCATTACGTTGAATGACTGCGAAGGTACAAACGTGCAGGATACACAAGATATTGAACAAACAGCAGCACCAAAAAAGCATAAGTAAGTATAAAAGGTACTAAGTTGCACCGTTGTAATTAAGAATATGCTATAGTAAGTACTAATCGACCAAAACAATTAGGCAATAGACAGGAATGCGGTATCGGCGCCCGCACCGCGCCTCTTTCCCATATCTCACCATAGTGATGGACAATAATGTAGGTACTAGCTCTCTCGTACTTAACTAACTATACTACGTATTAACCGTATCATCTCTACTAGTAGAGAAGATACGGGTAACATCCTGTTGTAGTTTACCTTGCCAGTACGTATTTTAAAGTGAAAAGGTACTCAGGAATACTTTTTTGTAAGTCAAATCATTCCTTACCAATATAGTACTAAATATAAGTCGCTAGTATTTATTAAGTAATAGGTCACCCATACAATTAATATTATTTAGACCCCTGCGGCCTATCTTACCTGTCATGCGCCTATCGTTCTGGTCCCTAAATAGTGTGATTTTACTGTGCATACAATCTAAGGATAAAAATTACTCAATGAACACTCATTATTTGGTGATGATGACAGTCATGTTTGAACACTGATAAAGTTAACTTAACCCGTCCTGGCGCACTGTACATATATTTACACGCACGTACATACATTCTAAAAGTCTGGATTAAAATCAGAATTCTGACAGTCTGGCCTTTAAATGTAAAATATAAATATCTTCAAAAACTTATTCGTCTTAATTAATGAGCCACGAGGCGTCTACCAGTATTTGAGGTTGTAAGTTAATTGAATTTATCAAAGAAAATTTTAGTATACCGCGTAAAAACTTTTGTTATACATACATTGAATATGTAAGCATGTCACTAGAACTACAAATTGTAATATGAAAATGGCAAGTGACCTAACCAGTTAACGACTTACACGCCACCTCCTACTGACTCTTAACACTAAAATTAACCGAACAGAATTCAACACACTAACTCTAATGTCATTATTGTTTGTTACAACCATTAAATGTAATTTGAGACCATAATAATTTCATTATTATCGAGAGAACTGTCTAACAGGATGGGAATGTCAATTTTGAATCACAAAATGGTCTCGCGCACACGCAAGGTATATGACCAGCGTTCAGTCTTGGTCAACATCTCATTAAATCTCATTTCATATATTATTTATGATTTAATATGTATAAGGCATGTCAATACATGCTTCTTATTCAGCAAATTTATTGTTATTTACATCAAATTCAATCTAAACGAACAAAGGATAAACTTAACGTAAAAAATCATACATTAAACTTCTACTGAACGCAATAAAATTAAATTCTTAGTTGTACTTTAAGTAATCATTTCTATCAGACACTATATAAGGCACTTTCAACTAAATAACTGTTTATTTAGTAAACTATTAATAAATATCTAAAAACGTTAAAAGTATTAGATAAAAGTAACTCTAAACACGAATAAAGACTACTTTGTAAAAAACCTAAATAACTATAAAACATTATTCAGCGTTACAAACGATGTTAATTCGTAGTTATAGGTAATTAGACACCAGAACCCTATAGTCGGTCGTCAAACGTATGCTCAGCGAAGACGCCACCAATCATAACATTTGTACATGGCCAAGGCATAGCTGTATACCTATTTTTAAATTAAAGGGTACGCCAATACTATGGGAACTCTACGATTAGGACGCAAATTTTCGACGGACTTCACGATATTACGAACGTTGGGGAATGTAATTAAGTTTAATATTTACATAGATTAAGTGTAAATGAGCATTTTCAATAATGTAAATATTATAAAGCCGGCTTAACTCAATTGCTTTACAATCACTTGGGCTTGTAATATCGCGTCTTTGGGAGAATCAAGAGAAGTATAATATATCTAATAACCTAGTTATCTTATCAAAAGAGTATCAATGTAGTGCCCCTTCACAGTAGCGTTAGGCTTTAGTTTGTTTGTACACTGGCCGAGTAAGACGTTAAACAAATACCGGAAAAACACTAATGTTTAAGGACTATTTAAAAATGAAGTTTCAGATAGGGATGTCATTATCTGACAGTAGGTGAGAAATGTAACAGCATTTATTTCTCCAATCAGTAAGACTACATAAATTAGGATCAATTAAGTACGTAGTTCAATAGAGAAGATGACACCAAAAATTACAAGACAAATTAATTTATAGTTTTCTTAAAAAAATAATCAAATGAGATATCTAAAACGTACGTAGACCTTGTTGTACAAAAACTCAATTGAAAAAATTTCGAGTCGTGTTAGGTATGACGTGACGATACCGCTTGCATTATTTTATAGCTATGAACCTTTCTTTCACCGCAGTGGGTACACTGTTTAGCCAATACCACGTGAGCAGCGTTCACACAAAACTATTGTGTTTTGGCAGCTAAGAAAAAGTACGCCCATAAACTAATGGTGTCAACTACTCTAATATAAGTCCAACCGTGAGATCGCGTTTAGTTTGGCAGTCTTCTCAACATATACACAAATTATAAACTGTATTAAATAATGTAGAAATTATAAAATTAAGTACATTATAAAAAAAATGTGATAAATTATCACTAAAGTAAATCTAAATAACCTTAGATTTAGATGTAATTAATTCTCGTTTTATTAATAGGCCTTCATTATTTTAATCCCCTTGATTGTTTTTATTTATAACGAAAAACGTCAAACTTGCGGAATACCATAAGATCCACATGTTATCTTTTCAAACCGATCTTGGCGCAAATACATGAGTATATCGACAATAGAAGCATAAACTTGCTGGCCTGGTAGCCCTAGAAGCTCTTTAGGCCTTTCGCGGGGAGGCTATTACCCTCGCGTTACTAGAATTTTTTTAAACGTGAGGTCTCTCGCGGGGTCTCTATTGCCTTCGCAGCCCTAGATAGAAGCTTTTCAACGTGAGGCCTTTCGCGGGGTATCTATTACCTTCGCGGCCCTAGAAACTTTTAAACGTGCGACCTCTCGCGGGATGTCTATTTCCCCTCGCGGCCCTAGAAGCTTTTTTTTTCAAAGTCAGGCCTCTAGCAGGCAGGCAAGGCCAACGCCTTGGCCACGGCGATACTAAGGCCACTCACAGGCGTCCTTACCGTCTTTAGACTTGAGGATCAGTGTCTGATCGCCTGTGAAACTATTTAACTTGAGGCCTTTCGCGGGGAGGCTGTTGGCCCGGTAACCAAAGAACGTGTGACATTGAGCGTAAGACATTTTGCAGGGGAGGCTAGTACCCTCGCGGCTCTAGAAGCTTTTCAACGTCAGGCCTCTAGCAGGCAGGCTGTTGGCCTTGGCGGGCGCGTCTCTTGCCTGCGAGTGGGCCACGGCGATGCTTAGGCACTGCACCCACTCACAGGCGTCCTTACTGTCTTTAGGCTTCAGGATTAGAGTCTGATCTCCGGTGAAGATTTCGAAGGCTTTGGGTATGTTACGAGCGCCTCGGGATACCTTCACAGATCTGATCTGATTGATGTCTATGCTCTCGCCGCCGCTCTGGAATGATAAAAGTGTTTATGGTCAAATAATAATATAGGATAGGCTCCAGAATAAATGAATTTTCGTGGTCACCTCTTTATGTGGCGATATAATACGGGGAAATAAGAAATCCATAGGATTTAATATTATAAATTTCAAAAGTAACTTCGCTTTTTGTCCACGTTTTCACTGAAGGACATATTATCGTTTTTATCCAGGAAATATCTCAGAAGGTGAATAAGGCAGTAGAAGATTGTAATGGGGAATTAGTCTTTTGCAACCGATTTAAATGAAATTTTGTATGCATACAGGGTGAAATTTTAACCCCTTTCCAAATTTTAATATATCAATCTACGAGACAAAAAACAAATGACGTATTTTTTCTTTTGGTATAGCCCAGTACAAAAATGTCAAGAAAAAGCACCTAGAAAAAGTCCGCGAAAAATCTAAAATGTTGGTTATGGCCTCCTCGCAACACACTTTTTACACCGTGCGCATCTCATTCATTCATTCATTCATGCATTCATTAATTCATTACGAAACTATTCTTGTTGTTGACTTTTGAGAGGCTTAGGATCGTAAAAAGCAAAAGGCTCCAATCAGCTAATGAATGTTCATTGAACAAACTAAAACTAACTTAACTTTATTAGAAACCACAACAAAAACAATTACAAATACAGTATGGAACAGTATGAAAAACAAAAACATTACCATAACCTACAAGTGTTCATTTTAAAACGAAGACTTGAGTTACTTATTTCTCTTACATCTTTTAATCCTCTCCTAGCTCCATAGGCAATACATTCCTATGTAGTAAACCTTTTACCGAATTCACAATACATTGAACAACACAATACATCGAAAACACGCACATTTGGGTTCACAACATGAAGAAATCACCAAAATTGAATTTAACGAGTTACCCTGTTGGCTTGGTATTTGCACATAAGCTATCTAAAACTCACATTAAATGTTTTTCACATTCACGATACCATAATAATTAAAACTATGAATAAACTAAAATAATTATGCACTTGCAATAAATTAGACTGACAGCTGCGTTTTTTGTTTGTTTATTGCTCCTTTCAGAACCAGGCAGCTAAGGTCTGAGACCGCATGCTGCCATGGCATTAGTGCGAATTCGATCATTCTTATAGTCTAAGAGCCCGTGAACCCCAGACTTTCGTTATTTTATAAAAGCTGAAAGTTTGTCAGCGCATGCTCCCAACTCAGGTAAGAACGATGGACTATTATGAAGTTTGGGTTACCGTGGCTTTGGCAGGTAAACGGTACTAAAGGTGTGTAAAATACCGATCTAAATTCATCAAATAATAAAGTGTGATTTTTTGGTATTACCTTCAGAATATTATAAAAAATCACGTTATTGATTGCCAGACACTTAACATCGTGGCAACCCCTTGCCAGACACCCCTAATGTTCATGAAATTATAATTCTACTTATGTTATAGTATAAAAGCTGATTTTTATATATAATACTTAGGTAATAATTAGATGATGTTTCCTCATCAGCCAGACATTTTTGATAGTTCCAACCCCTTGCCAGACAATGAGGTAGGGTCGCTGTAGGAGCGAGCGTGAGACAGTATATGTATGGTGGGTGCGAGTGAGATGGCGAGATAGGTCTATCGCGATCTCTCAATAACAGATTATAAAAAAAAACCAAATAAATAATACTCAAAAATTTAATTAAAAATATATTAATAACATTACAAGTTATTATAAAGCATAAAAAAATAGATTGATGACATTACAGATTATTATTAAAGTGTACTAAAGAAAATATTATTTTATTCATTATCATCATTATAATCAATGTTATCATTTTCTTCGTCACTGTTACTCCATTCCATATCGTCGTCTTCTTCTTCTTCGTCAGTTATTCTTCGTTATTATCTGAAGTTTTGCATACGTGATTACGTCAGAATATTTGGTCATATTTTTGAATATTGCAATGATTTGAAAAGTTTCTAAAACTCAGAAAACGTGTAAAACTATTTCTCAGATACCCATAAATATACATAAATAGTTACTATATTTATTCTTGCCAGGGCAACCGTTGGATACTGTATTTAGCCATCTCCTTTATAATAACTATTCAATTAATAATACTTGAAGATAGCATATAAGATTATTTTAGCTGATGTAAACATGTACTAAGTACTAAACAATACATGCGCAGTAGAAATAACAACTGCGCAGTGAGGGATCGCGATAGACCTATCTCGCCATCTCACTCGCACCCACCACACATATACTTTCTCACGCTCGCTCCTACAGCGACCCTACATCATTGTCTGGCAGGGGGTTGGAACTATCAAAAATGTCTGGCTGATGAGGAAACATCATCTAATTATTACCTAAGTATTATACGAGGGCGGGTCAATAAGTCCGTGACTTTTGGAATAAAACACAGATTTTTTGATAAACAAATCATTTTATTTTTCAACGTAGTCTCCCTTGAGCTCTATACACTTTGTCCAACGCTTCAAAAATAATGCTTAATAAGCACACGAAATTCACCTTTTTCCATTTTTTCCTCAAATTACTGGGTAGTCTGATAAAAATAGCTGTCAAACACAAACTAACTGACGCAGCAAGTTCAAATTTTGATAGGAATCAACTGACAGATACCTGTTGACAGGAGTAGTGTTGCTTTTTCAGTAAAGAGGTCAGAAATTCAAAAAGTCACGGACTTATTGACCCGCCCTCGTATATAAAAATCAGCTTTTATACTATAACATAAGTAGAATTATAATTTCATGAACATTAGGGGTGTCTGGCAAGGGGTTGCCACGATGTTAAGTGTCTGGCAATCAATAACGTGATTTTTTATAATATTCTGAAGGTAATACCAAAAAATCACACTTTATTATTTGATGAATTTAGATCGGTATTTTACACACCTTTAGTACCGTTTACCTGCCAAAGCCACGGTAACCCAAACTTCATAATAGTCCATCGTTCTTACCTGTTTTGGGAGTATGCGCTGATAAACTTTCAGCTTTTATAAAATAACGAAGGTCTGGGGTTCACGGGCTCTTGCTCTATTAACAAATACATAAAATATCATAAACACTTACTTACACTTAATAACTTAACCTAACCTAACCCTAAACTAACCTAACTTATCGAAATTTATGGGTGATTTATACGATACTTTGACTCAGTGAGTACTTTTTGAAAGGTATTGTATCGAATAAATTAAAAAAACACACTTTAAATTTAGCACATTGCTCTTTTTTATGGCATTGCAAATTGACATTGAATTCCTGCGTGCTAAATGTATCAAAACATTATAAACAGTGCAAAATCGTACATTCACTTTAACCGTCTTATTCTTTCCTTCTTCACTAGTAATCAATCACTAGCTTGTTCATTATTTTGTTACTAGACTGACCGGTGGTACCTATCTGGATATGTTGCCTAATGTTGTGGCGAACTTTATGGACGATGTGCCTTTATTGAACTATCGTGATTTTTATTACCAACATGATGGTGCACCCCCGCATTACGCCGCCTCCGTACGAGACTATTTAAGTTCTGAATACGGTGACCGCTGGATCGGTCGCGGGGGTCCCGTCGCGTGGCCGCTGCGATCACCTGATCTGACACCCTGCGACTTCTTTTTGTGGGGTGAGATAAAGCGACGCGTGTATGTAGAAGAAGCCCAAAGCCTCGAGGCATTAAAAGCTCAGATAGTGTTAGCTTTTAATGAAATGAAAAATGAAAATGTAGTTCTCAACAAACTTAAAGAAAATATTCAAAAACGTGCAAGATTATGTTTGGAGAGAAACGGTCTGCATTTCAAACAGTTTTTAAAATACTGTTAATGTTTCTTTTCTTTTAATTAATTAATAGTTTCAACCAGTAACCAACCAAACCAGTTTAAGTAAGTGTTTATGATATTTTATAATTAAGAATGATTAAATTCACACTAATGACATGGCAGCATAGTCTCAGACCTTAGCCGGTTCCGAAAGGATCGAAAAACAACAAGGACTGTAAAGAATTGACAGGTCAGATGGCTGCATTTTGTGATATTAAGTTCTTGCATCATTGTTGTTCTGAATACAAAATAATTAATGTTGGTTTTTAATCATAGTTTTAATAGTGAATACGTGAAAAACATTTAATGAGAGTTTGAGAAAGCTTATGGGCAAATACCAAGCCAAGAGTGTAACTCGAAAGACAAGTTTGGTGATTCCTACATGTTGTTAACCTAAAATGTGCGTGTTTCAATTTTATTATGAATTCGGCAAAAGTTTTACTACATAAGTAGGAATGGATTACTTAAGGGAGCTAGGAGAGGATTAAAAGAGGTAAGATAAATAAAGTACTCAAGTGTTTAAAACGAATTCGTTTTACAATGCAATGTTTACGTTCAAGGTTGTAGGACGACCACTTTTAATTAGAAATTTTTTTGCGAAAAATATTTCAAGGTCAAAACTTGACCTACATTTTTTATTTCGGAAATGGGCTCTAAACACGATATTTAACTCCTATAAAAAATTCCGAAAGTACATAAAATTTCATCCTGTATATGTATGCATTTTTGTATGTATTTTGGCATCCTAACAAGGGCATAGAATAGTTTATAGAAATCGATCCTTTAAATGGGTGAGAAGACGCGTGGAAAACTATATGGATAAAAAGACTTAATTGGTATAAAATAATTCACAAGTTCCACCGGAACACGGTAACACGCGATAAACTGCTACCGATAATGCTGTCCGTGTGGCGACTGGAGGAATACTGGTCACATAATATAAACAGGAAGCCCCCGGACGCTCGGCAGACATCCCGCGGGGCACTGACCTCGCCGCGGCGGGAGAGGTGCGCCCCGGACAGCGTGAAGTAGCGCGTGCGCCAGCGGCGGAACAGCCTCCAGCGGCCCTTCTTCTCCCGCAGCTGGCCCTCGATGACGGGCTGCGCGCCGGCCAGGAAGCCCCCGGCGCGCTCGGGCTGCGCGCACAGCACGCAGGCCCACGTGCCGCCGCCCGTCACCTCGAACACGTCGAAGAAGCCGGCGGCGCGGAGCTCGTTCGCGACCAGCTCTTGTTCCTGGAGTACACGTCAGATTAATATCTAGGTTAGCTACTTTCAAAGTAGAATATCGTATGGAATCTTGGTGGTGGTGGTATGTATATAAATGGTCGTATGGTACAAATGGTCGCGGGTTCGATCCCCGCACAGTACAAATATTTGTGTGCATGAACCTGTTTGTACTGGTCTGGGTGTTTTCTATGTATTTACAAAAAATAAGTATATAAGTAAGTTTATCGGTTGTCTAGAACCCCATACGACAGGGTACTTAATAGTAGCTTAATTTGGGACTAGATGGCTCTGTGTGGCTTAGTAAGGCATGTCATATAAAAAAACTTGTTACTAAAGTGGGTCAGGTTTGATTTCAAGTCAATTTAAAGGATCTACTCTATTAACTCAGATCTAAAATGAAGGGGAAAGGGTTTTATCCATTCCCCGGCTTTTGTCGTAAGATGGAAGTCAAAAAAACGTCAGCGGCCTGTAAATGTAATAGAAATAAGCAGATTGGCAATTTGGGAAACTCTGTCATCTCTGATAGTCATAAAATAAGCAGAAAAGGCAACAAAAACTTACCCACGGAACACCAAATTACCCTTTATAGTCACACGAAAAGAAAAACAGGCGGCAGTGGTCATTTTTATTCATTTACATCAAAGTATTTTGTGGTGGTTTTTCACAGTGTTCAATAAAGCACAATATTAATGCCTGATCTCATAAGGACAACAGGTTCCCACCACTAGGATGAACATACAAGCATGATTCAAATACACAATACATAAGTAATAATTTGTGATTGCGAATGTGTGCGTGTGTGTAAGAACAGGCGGCAGTAGTTACCTTGAGCCCGGGGAAGGCGCTCGTGACCAGCGTGAGGAACGTCTTGTTCTCGCACTTGAGGGTATCCCAGCAGTGCTTGAGCGAGGCCACGGTGGGGTCCCGCGACGATAGAGCGGCGGCGTGGCGCGCTTGTAACGCGAGGAACATGAGGTGCACCCACACTCGGGGGGCTCTGGTACAGACTGAGAATAGCGCCCGTGCGTAGAGGCAGTGGGGCCCGCGGCGCCCGCAAGCGAACTGGAGGCGGGCCTGCTTCTTCGAACGACGCTCTGATACAAATAGGTACGATCGGTCAAGGAACTGTTAAAGTACGAATTTTGACAAAATTTCACGTGTATCCAAAATAGCGATAAGGTTGAACTTATACTACTACCTATTAAATATAAATAAAAGATAGGAAGGCACATTTAGAGCTGTACAATTCGGGCGGTCTTATCGCTGGAAACGATTTTTTCATCACATCAAAATATCGATATTATGTATATCAATCATTTTTATAAGCTGTAGTTTTTTAATGTTTCATCATGACAAAACAGATTGATATTTTGCTTGTTTTTTATGTTATTTGGGTATAAATGTAAATTAAAATAACTAAATACAAAAAAAAAGTAAGCTAAGTAAGTACTAAGTTACAAAAGGTTATTATTAAACATACAGGGTCTTTGGTACATCGTGTGCCATATTAAAATGGCTTACAATGAGGGTCTTTTGCTATCGTTTCCTGCCCTAATTTTTTTTAAATTTTTATAATTTCGTTTTTTTGTATCTAATTACTTGTTTAAATAAATTAATATAGTTATTTAAAAATTGTAATTATAATATCAGTATTTAAATTCGAAAAATTATGTTTCAGGCGGATCTCGAACCCGCATCTCCTCGCGCCCGGCATGCGAGTACGGCACTAACAAGTGTCGATATTTTTGTTATGATTATCGTAACTATCCCACCCCTAGTTACCAATGGTTTTTAGGTAGCATCTATCGTCGCGTAGCGGAACTATTTGATAGTGAATAAGAGGCATCTAGTGTCGGGTAGCGGAACTATCTGACAGTGAAAAATAACCAATCGCTACAAGGTATTCTTGGTGTGCGTGATAATATGATATAATCACAAATGTGTTAAAGAAAAAAAGAAAGAAAAAACATTTATTTGACACACATTTGATAAACAATAACACAGAAACATTACAAATAAAAAGGTGTCAAAAAGGACTCCCGCTCATCTATATTATGGCAGCTTAAGACGCTGACTGCAGCCGATGACCTTGAGCAATGAACACGCCCACAAATTTATTCGTCTTTGAATTTCTTTGGAACGCGCCACAGCTATCACTGTCGATTCTCGTAGGAGTGACAGAGAAAAAGCGCATGGAATAGAAGGGCCTAAGTGCCAAACAACAAAATTCGTTGTGCAATTTAAAATTGCCATTTTATTAAAAATCTAAATCAGCCATTTGCTTAAGCAACATGTAATATACAATATAGCAAAATTTTATTATCATTGTTATACGGACTGCTGAGAAAAATGGTAATTTATGTATTTTCAGAGGCTACTTTGAGATTTTTTTCTATCGAGAAAAGTTTTTAGAATCGAGTTTTGGAAACAGCCACCTGGTCGAAAATATGATCAATTACAACTACATAGAATTTGGCAACAGTACGAGCCATAGGCTTAAAGCAAAACAATCTTCTTTGAGCTCAATTTGGCTCATGTCAGCGTCTTAAGGCGTGCCACGACGCTTATATTATGCGGGAGCCTGGTAGAGTGTAGACGTGAGTACCCCACCCCACCACAGGTTATCCCACAAATATTTTGGTCTCTGAGAATCAATGATGCCAAATATCATGCTAAGTGTAGCCTCCTGCACGCTTCCATTTTTATCAATTTTTTCTATTAGGATACGGTGTTACGTGTGTTCGCGGCGGAATGTGGAAACAGAATCGTGCGCACGCATTTTGCACCCTTTGTACAAGTCTGGCTGATCTAGCCAGAAGGCATGGCCCATACACAGTATCACAGTAATTAAACTTAGATAGAACAAGGGTCTCGCAGAGATTGATTCTAAGCTTTTCAGATATGTATGGTCTTATTTTGTACAGTTGTTTAAGTCGGTAAAAGCAACTTTTTGTGCAATGTGGCTTTCGAATCTGAGGTTACTATCAAAAACTAGCACTTGTTTTGTTCACTCTTTCAATTGATACTCCGTTAGCAGTAATGTCAATTTCTTCATCAAGTTTCGCAATGACAGAGGGAGTCCCAATCAACATAAGCTTTGCCTTAGTTTGGTTACACTGGTTTTCATACAAATAGGAGTGGATGCTACTTCTATCGTTTTTTAGGGTTCCGTACCCAAAGGGTAAAAACGGGTCCCTATTACTAAGACTTCGCTGTCTGTCCGTCTGTCCGTTGCTCTGTCACCAGGCTGTATCTCAAGAGCCGCGATAGCTAGACAGTTGAAATTTTCACAATTTATGTATTTCTGTTACCGCAATAACAACAAATACTAAAAACAAAATAAAATAAATATTTAAGGGGGGCTCCTATACAACAAACTCGCTCTTTTGGCCTTTTTGGTACGGAACCCTTCGTGCGCGAGTCCGACTCGCACTTTGCCGGTTTTATTTATGTTCTGTGGCCACAACCATAAGTGTTTTTTGGATAAGGCAAATTTGACGACCCTAGCGCGACCGCCGAGCGTAGGTATCAAAAGTAAGGTGCATACATGAGTTTGACTTCTGTTTGTCTTTTGTGGCTCTGGGCGGCGAGTGTTTCACTTTTGCATTGAGTTAAAACTGTTTAACATTATTAAAAAGTGCAATTTTTTTTGTCAGTAGGAAAGACAAGACTACACCTATCGGAATACATTGCTGCTTTCCTCTTCTACCCCTTATGGCCTGCACAGACGACGGACTTTTCTCCGCGGCAGAGAAAAAAGTACGCTCCGCGAATAAAAAGTCCGCCGCGGATTTACCGCGAACTCAACGCACACGGTGTGCGATCATTTGTTCGTTTATCGTCGTGCATACGTACGTTACTCTCGAGCGCACAACGCGGACTAAAGTCCGCCTTGTGCGTTGCTTCGCCTATAGTCACCCGAGTTCTATTATTTTCGGGGACTCCCCCGTACTTTTGTCCGGTCCGCTCTCTGCATGTCCTCGCTAATTCGGGGGACTTTTTGTACGCGGTACATTTAATCCCTCGTTTGCGTTACTCGATACAGTTGTAATTGATCTATTTTAGCGGACAAAAAGTCCGCGGACTAAAATCCCTCGTCTGCGCAGGCCATTAATTTTATTATTTTCTCACATTGAATGGCTGACACCACTGAACACGTAAAAAAGGTTACAAAGGCCTTGTAGGCGGGGCAGGCGCACTACAGAGGTTATGAGCAAACAGTCATACTTCTGCCCAAACATGAATGTAAGCGAGCACTAAGATTGGTTTCGTTTAACGTCACTGGCGTTCTTTGAACTCGTTTGTGTGTGCGAAAGCTTGTGTTTATTATGTGCACGAGTAGTAGAGAGGCGCAAGCGGCGACATCTGTTCTCATACAAATGGCGCACGACAGCCTTTCTAACCTTTTTCCATGTTCTGTGGCTGACACGAAGACAATCATTCTTTCTACATATTTAATTTTATTTTAATGATTTTCTCGCATTAATTGGCTGACACTCACCCTCGATGGTGCACTTGGCGGGGGGCGGCAGACGCAGCGACACGTTGTCCATGTACGCTTTGATCTTGTCCAAATGCTTCTCGCAGAAGTGCTGGAAATATTGCGATAATATACAGTCAGGCTAAACAGTGTCTCTGTAGCTTATAGGAAAGTGCATTCGCATTTTTAAAAAGTTTTCACTATCTTTTGTTGAATTACTTGTAACAATGTAAACTTAAATCGCTTACTGTTTATTAAAAATGTATAGAATTATAATGTTCTAGCTCGCATCGGTATAGACTTTCTTGTACGTGTTAAAGCGCCTCTTGCTCTATTTGCAGAAATATAGCTGTTAATTTTAACTAAATGGTTAGACCACACGGCTGATTTGTACGACGGTAGGTTGAGCGTACAGGTCCCAACTAGGGCAGTCTCTGCCAAGGCGATCATGTAAAATTCTCCTTTTTAAATAGGCTGGCAATGATGAAAATTGATTGACTGACTTAGTAACACAATGTCCGTGACGTTTCCAACTGTCTCCCGCACTCGTGCTAACGTTTTAAGGTGTGTAAGAGAGACAGATATATCCGTATTTACTGACATCGCTTGCCTAGGTACCTGCACAGTATCTCATGGGGTAGGGCTCGAAGACGCTGATGTGGTTCGAGTTTGAGTTAATCATAGTGACACTGGTGTTGTTGCGGCTAATGCCAATGTTTTAAGGCGTCTGACAGAGACAAATATTATATTTTTTTATATAATTTTTTACAGATATGCCACACTGGGCCACACAGAACCATCTAGTCCCAAACTTATTAAATAATCCCAAATGGATCCGTATTAAATGTTTTAAGGTGTGTGACAGAGACAAATAGCCCCATATTTACTGACACCGCTCGTCTAGGTACCTCTACAGTATCCCTCATGGGGTAGGGTTCAAAGACGCTGATGCAGTTCGAGTTGGAGTTGATCATGATGACGCTGGTGTTGTTGCGGCGTATGCCAATGTTTTAAGGTGTGTGACAGAGACAGGTAGCACCGTATTTACTGACATCGCTCGCCTAGGTACCTGCACAGTATCCCGCATGGGGTAGGGCTCGAAGACGCTGATGCGGTTCGAGTTGGAGTTGATCATGGTGACGCTGGTGTTGTTGCGGCGTATGCCAATGTTTTAAGGTGTGTGACAGAGACAGGTAGCACCGTATTTACTGTCATCGCTCGCCTAGGTACCTGCACAGTATCCCGCATGGGGTAGGGCTCGAAGACGCTGATGCGGTTCGAGTTGGAGTTGATCATGGTGACGCTGGTGTTGTTGCGGCGCGACGTCACCGTCACGGGACCCGATATCGAGATGGGATTCGAACTAGCGCCTACCGATATTGGTCCGGAACCTGAAATAACATTTACAGTCTTTACCAGTGTTTTCCAAACATTGTTCTGCCATGGCCCAGTAATTTTTACACTGCCCCTTTGTGACCCACTTAATCCTTTTAAACCGAAAGGTTCATTGGATAAAATAATACACATTTATTAAAAGTAAAAATGTTTTATGTAGACACAAAATTTTTGCGCGAAGTATCGAAGCTGCTGGTTATTTTTTAATAAAGAATCCAAGTTCGTGGAAAATTACTAAAGTTATTTACGATGCGTCGATCGATAGTAGGTATTATTTTTAAAACAAGGCGGAAATATTACGACCCGGTAAATAGTGTGTTGCCCGTGATTGCATCCATGGAATTTTAATCTATTATACTACAGGAACTTTTTTTTAAGTGTTTCCGATATTTCCAATACAACAGTGGCGAAATACTGGATACTCATAATCATAATTCAATCGGTGCTTAAACAAGGCATATATCATACCTTACTACCAGGACAACAGGTTTTCTAGCATGAACATACAAGTATGATTCAAAATTCCAAATACACTAATACAAAACACAATAAGTAATAATTTGTGATTGCGTGTGTGCGCGCGCACTCGGTGTGTGCGTTTAAATGACGTACAGAAGTACTTTGACGTACCTTGTGATATGATGGCGGGCGTGTTGGACGTGATGACGGAGACGTGCCCTAAGGCGGTGCTAGAGTGCTGCCCTGCGGCGGCGGCGGCGGCCAGCGCGTCCGTGGACTTGCCCGCCGCGCCCGCCACCAACTGAACATACACACAAAGGAGATCTTTTTTCAGGGTTCCGTACCCGAACGCCCCGTTGATCTAGTGGTTTAAATACCGGCCCAAGATCTCGGGTTCCCAGGTTCAATCCCCGGGTCGGGCAACAAAAAGAGTTTCGAATTTGCGAACGTTGCTCGGGTTTGTGATCACCAACCCGCATTTGGCAAGCGTGGTGATTAAGCCAGTACACCCATCATTGCTGTGGTAACTTCAATTCAATGATGCCTTTGCCCTGCAGTGGGATTATTATAGGCTGTTACTACTACTTACTTACTTACTACCCAAAGGGTAAAAACGGGATCCTATTACTAAGACTTCGCTGTCTGTCCGTCTGTCCGTCTGCCTGTCACCAGGCTGTATCTCTTGAGATAAAAATCAGTTGAGTGATTACATTATCACTCGCGTTTATCGCGTTTGTTGTATGTTAACCCTTAAAGATTTATTTTATTTAGTTACTTTATTTGATATTTTAGCAACTTAATTGCACTTATAATATCAGTATATAAACTTGAAAAATTTTGTCTCAGGCGGGACTCGAACCTGCATCTCCTCGCATGCCGGGCGGACGCCATACCATTAGGCCACCGAGACTATGGCGCCCGCCCGGCAAAATATCAAAAAAAGTAACTAAATAAAATAAATCTTTAAGGGTTAACATACAACAAATGCGATATTTTTTTGCCCTTTTTTGCTCGATATTAATAATGGCAACAGGTAGGCACTACATTAACTAAATTAATGTAGGTACCTACTGTTGTTTACTTAGTCATGATACGGAACACTTCATGCGCGAGTCCGACTCGCACTTGGCCGATTTTTTTTGGCCTTTTTTCAAACAACAAATTAAAAAACGTATGTAAAGAACTATAGTTCGTTCACGTTAAGAATGCAGTGAAACATCAATGCAATTGCCGGGTATCGATCACAGTGGTGTTAAAATTCAAAGTCAAAAAAATAAGATTAAGTGTAATAAGTTTATAAATATACACTTAAAAGTTTTAAATCAAAGAAAAATTATAAGTCACTTATCATCCTCGTTAGTAGGTTGATTTATTGATTGATTAACTGATTGATTATACTTTATTGCACCAAACAAAGGTTACATAAATTACATTGAGACATATCTGTACAATAGGTCTTATATATATCTTATAATAGCGGTCTTATTGCTAAAAGTAATCTCTACCAGAAAACCTTTAGGTAGAAAAGGAAAACTTATTTTTAGTGGAGTAGGGGTGGCGTGGTGCAAATTAACAATTGTGTATCAAACAAATGGTAGGTATTTATAATAAAAGAATTTTCTGCAGCAAGTCACATGACGTCATCTCAAAATCCCACACGGTGTTTTTTTCTTGTATAACGTGGTCGCAGAATTTCTTCCATCGATCGAAGTTAAGTTTTTTTTTAAAAACTACCTTTTAAATAATTTAAATCTATTAACACATTTGTGTGACATTGATTTGTCATTTGTCTTCAACTGGTCACTATGAACTTGACTTTGTAATTTGTAATGATTTGATTGGTTAGGAGGCGGGGCTAGGCCGGCGGACAGAGACGACTCACTGCAATCTTGATGCTAACGAACATTAGTAATTAAGCACAATACTTAATTAAAACTGTGAGCCAAGTCATTAAAGCTAGAAGATTCGTCATTTTATACACTAATTCTTTCTTGAAAGTCCTGTTAATTTTACGATTGGCTGTTAAACATGCAGGCAATTTAAACATGTAAATGGTGATGAAGGGAACTCTTGAATTTTAATGACTATTGAGTTCAAAAGTTTATAGGCCTCATAAGGATAGATACAACCTTACTATCTTGCCTGAAGTACGATAACATTTTTGTTTTAAGTTTTAGTTTGAGAACAATGACATAGTTTCAAATGCATTGTACATATACATATACATGGACTGTGAGAGAGAGAGAGGAGAGGGAGAGGGAGCGAATTTTAGTACTCACCGCGTTGTTCCCGTTGGAGCCGATGATTATGTTGTGGTGCGCACGCGCGGCTGGGCGCGGGGCGCGCGGGGGCGACGCGCTGGTGACCGTCACGCCCCCGCCCCCGCCCCCACCCCCGCTCAAGTTCGGGGGCTTGCTGCCTGTACAACAAGTATAAATAGTTTAAAAAAATATTACCTTACTACGAAAATACGAGGGCGGGTCAATAAGTCCGTGACTTTTGGAATAAAACACAGATTTTTTTGATAAATAAATCATTTTATTTTTCAACGTAGTCTCCCTTGAGCTCTATACATTTTGTCCAACGCTTCTCCAATTTTTTTATCCCTTCCAAAAAATATGATTTTTCGAGGTCCTCAAAATAGACCTTTGTTTGCGAGATGACTTTATCATTGGAGTCAAATCTTTTTCCACCAAGCCATTTCTTCAGGTTTGGGAACAAGAAGTAGTCACTCGGAGCCAGATCTAGAGAATAGGGTGGATGAGGGATCAATTCATAGCCCAATTCATGGATTTTTGCCATGGCAACTGCACATGTGTGCACCTTTGCATTGTCTTGGTGGAAAAGAACTTTTTTCTTGGCCAAATGAGGTCGGTTTTTTTTTTCAAATCGTCATTGAAACGGTCCAAAAAGTTGGCATAATATTCCCCATTGATTGTTCTTCCCTTTTGAAGGTAGTCAATGTAGATTATCCCACGTGCATCCCAAAAAACAGTCGCCATAACTTTATTGGCTGACAAACCCACCTTGGCCTTCTTTGGCGCTGATTCACCCTTAGAAACCTACTGTTTTGACTGTTGTTTGGTCTCTGGTGTGTTGTGATGGATCCATGTTTCGTCCACGGTTACGAAACGGCGCAAAAACTCCTCCATATTGCGACTAAACAACGCCAAACCTTCCTGTGAAGTTGTTACACGATTGCGTTTGTGGTCGACTGTGAGCAAACGCGGCACCCATCTTGCGGAAAGCTTTCTCATACCCAAGTGATCTTTCAAAATTGAAACCACTGAGCCATGCGAGATCCCTACGGCTTCCACAATCCTTTGCACTTTCAATCTTCGGTCGGCCAACACCATATCGTGAATTTTTTCGATTGTTTCGGGTGTAGAGACCTCAACTGGGCGTCCAGGACGTTCGGCATCTTCAGTGCTTGTACGGCCACAATGAAATTCAGTAAACCACTTTTTTACTATTGAAATCGATGGTGCAGAGTCCCCATAGTATTTATCAAGCTTAGCCTTGGTCTCGGTAATGGTTTTTTTTCGCAAAAAATAATGCTTAATAAGCACACGAAATTCACTTTTTTCCATTTATTCCTCATATTACTGGGTAGTCTGATAAAGATAGCTGTCAGACACAAACTAACTGACGCAGCAAGTTCAAATTTTGGTAGGAGTCAACTGACAGATACCTGTTGCCAGGAGTAGTGTTGCTTTTTCGGTAAAGAGGTCAGAAATTCAAAAAGTCACGGACTTATTGACCCACCCTCGTACAATGATTTCAAATTCACCCTGTATTGCACTCAGGATTTTGTCTTCTTTCATTTGATACCACACTCGTTATGACTGCAAACTTTTTTTTATAAGAACTTACCTCAATATACTGTCGTAGCATTCACCATATAGCTTTTTTTTTAAACAAAAGATAGCCTATGTTACCCGGAAGGAATTGATTGATACCTTATTGAAACCCACATAAATACATAAATCCATAAATACATAGACTGCTAAAATCATTACATTCCTGTTGGCTTTGCCGGGTCGCTGTAAAACTTACTTTAATCAAGTGATACACTTCTGTCTGTCATCTGTCAAAACTTAATTCTACTAAATAATTTGTATGGCAATAACGAACTATGACGTCACAAGTTACCAATACTCAAATTACTTCTTTTATGGCCTGCGCAGACGACGGACTTTTCTCCGCGGCGGAGAAAAAAGTCCGCCGCAGATTTAACGCGAACGCAACGCACACGTGCGTACGTACGTCACTTCGCCTAGTCACACGAGTTCTATTTTTTAAGGGCACTTCCCCGTACTTTTGTCTAGTCCGCTCTCTGCATGTCCTCGGTGATTCGGGGGACTTTTTGTACGCAGTACTTTTAATCCCTCGTTTGCGTCACTCGATACAGTTGTAAGCGATCTATTTTAGCGGACAAAAAAGTCCGCGTACTAAAATCCCTCGTCTGCGCAAGCCATTATTGATTTCGAGGCAACTTAAAAGTTATCTAAAAATACTTACATTAAATTAGTTTGAATTTTCAGTCATCAATAATATCAAATATCTAATTACTTTTAATGTTTGTGGTTGCTTATTACAAAAAACATAATTTCATTATTTAAACGTTATCTTCGTATTAGTTGTTAATTCAATAAATAAGGTTTCTAACTGGGACAACGCCTATAGCTTGGCTAGATGTAAAGTGCAAAATAAGGAACTTCTTTCTTCATAAATACGTAACTAATAACATACCAAAACCACAATCGGGATAGTAGCCGAAAACTATGTATTCTTTATAAACCCTTCGCTTGGCAGTATGAAATAATTGCATCATAACATTATTTACCTGTGGTCGGAGGGCCGTTGACATTCTGCTGCGAGTTGATCTGCTGAGAAGACGACAGACGCGTCATGCTTTTGTGAAGACCGCCCACTGAACCACCTGGTATCGTGTACAAATAAAACAATTAATAAAGTAAAACGGTTCCGGGATTACACTTTATACACAAAAAATAAGGAAGGATTTAGATTAATTTATGCGACTTTTTATATGAAAATCAATAACAATTGGCATCATAAAGTGTTTTACTAAGTGTGAAGTTTGATTTATTACGATTATTTTAACAAATACGTACTGAAACGAACTTAATTCAAATCTTTCATATTGAAATCGTATGTCGTGTAGTGCCAACCACAGAACATAAAAAACGATAGAAGTAGTAAGTAGGCGGGCCCCGCGTACAACACATCGGCTACGGATGGCGCATATCATGTTTCCGCCCCCTTTTACGCGCTTCAGACGATCACAGTTGCTAGAACGTATTGACGTTGTGCTAGTCTGACAAAAATCTTTAAATATGCCAACCTGCACAGTATTAAGAGTGCAAAAACACAAGCAATAAAAAGAGTTTATCCAAAGGAGGCGTGACATACCATTTGTAAGTAATATTATATCGTTATTTTAATAGAAAATATAAATTTTGCGGATAATAACAATCTTTAAAAAGTACAACCTAAAACTATTCCACTGTCCATAGAGATAAGGTCGAAACTATATTTTGGTAATTACTTATTTTTGTAATGTTTCAAAACGCTATTCATTTAGGGATGTGGTAAAATATCGATAAGTTAGTTATCGATACTTATATTTATGTATGACACATTAAAAAAGTCTAGCTTATAAAAAGATTTATAAATTGCTTGTTTTTTGTTATTTATAAATGTAAATAAAAAAATAAAAAAGTAATATATGAAAGTACTAAGTTACAAAAGGTCATTACATATACCGGGTATTTTGGTACATTGTGTGCCCAATTTAAATGGCTTGCAGCGAGAGCCTTTGCTATCGTTTCCTGCCTTAAATGTTTTTATCTTATTTTGTAGTCGTTTGTTTTTTTGTATATAAGTAATAACTTGTTTAAATAAATCAATACTCGTATTTAATTAATTTAATCCAAACATATACGGAAAATGGATTGAAGCAATCGGTAGGTAAAATTGGTATCCTGGAAAAACATGCACCATTTGCTCTAAACATTTCTGGGAAAACGATTTTGAAACAAAGAAAGTATTTTTTTTAAATTAGAATGAAGAAGTCATTAATAATTCATAATTTTTTGGAAAAGATGTTAAGTTGTAATAATTAAGAAGGTGAGAGAGACAATGTTAAACATAACGCTGGCTCTCTTATGTTGTTATAACATAAATATGATTATCGTAACTGTCCCACCCCTATTTATCAATAGTTTTTAGGTAGCATCTATCGTCGCGTAGCGGAACTATTTGATAGTGAATAAGAGGCATCTAGTGTCGGGTAGCGGAACTATCTGACAGTTAAAGTTAACCGATTGCTACAAGACATTTTTAGTGTGCGTGATAATGAGATTTAATCACAAATGTGTTAGTTTGGTTACACTGGTTTTCATACAAATAGGAGTGGATGCTACTTCTACTCGTTTTTTATGTTCTGTGGTGCCAACATATTAAAATAATAACACCCACTTCTTCGATCTATGGATGTCGTATAAAGTGCCCAAAGGCGTACTGCTAGAAGACGATGATTAGCAGCTTCTCTACTATCGTTAACCCGTTTGCCAAGAGTGGCAGTTAAAAAAATATCCGCGTTTCGGAGAGGCCTGTGCCATCGAGGCGACATTGAGGAGCCCTTAAAGTATCACATATGTGCCAAAACAGACTGAAGTAATACAATTTTTGCGTTACAATGATTTTTTCTAGATTCACAGTCGTAAAAGTATTTTTAAACATGCAATAAGTATACATATTTCTATTTACTGCTGGCTGGACTAAAATAAAATATATGTTATTTTCTTAAACATGGTATACAGAGGTGTTATGAAATAAAAGTTCAAAGCATGTCTAGCCAACAAAATGGCATGCAAATGTTAACATATTAAATTGTTTTCATGTCTATGTACTCGTATAATAATTATACTCGTAGTTTGATGATGGATGGAATGTTAAACTCACCGGCCACATTAAGTCGAGTCATGCTGCGGTGCGAGTTAGGTCCGGGATGTAGGCGGCCCGTACTGCGGGAGTCGCCCAGCTTAGCCCGGCGAGTGTACCCCGTAGGTGGGGCGGGGGGCGCAGGTCCCACGGGGGCCACGGGCTGCCCCCCGCCCAGCTTGACGATGGTCACCCCGCCTGACGTCCGGTTCACCTCGCCGTGAGGCGGCTCCGTTTTAGGACGGCTGCTGTGATGATGTAAACATGATTTTTGAGGTGTTATTACTTTGGAAATACTAATGCCCTAGGAGGGGTTTCATACTTGATATCGAACGTCGATGTCACTATTGTCTAGATATCGACAACAATGCATCAACGGGTCGCTACATCTACGGTTCTTCATATTAACAGACATGGAATCAATCGGTCGTTTTATCAGTATCATAAATCGAAAGTCGTGGTGGGTAACAACGAACTTCTCAGGGTGGATCAATAGTAATTATTTTCCTACTAAATTTTGTAGATAAAGGTAAATAATTAAGAAAAACAAACATTTTATATTTAAGTAACCAGATAAAGTAATTATTGCCAGAATTGAAAGTGGGGTACCAGCTACTCCACCAAGAAAAAACAAGTTAGTCCGCAAAGAATAAAAATATCATATCCAATCTTTCTAATAAAGGAGATGGCTAAATACAGTATGGACGATTGCCCTGGCAAGAATAAATATAGTATCTATTTATTTATATTTATGGGTATCTGAGAAATAGTTTTACACGTTTTCTGAGTTTTAGAAACTTTTCAAATCATTGCATTATTCAAAAATATGACCAAATATTCTGACGTTATCACGTATGCAAAACTTCAGATAATGATTTTGCTATGAATTTCAAACAAGGCGTTCTAAATATTTTCTAGGAAAATGAGAATTGCAAAAAAAAATTACAAAGGTTTGATAAGCTGCAATGAAACGACTAATAGCTTTAAAACATAACACCACATTAAATGCGCTTAAAAACTCGTATAGTTGCTCGAAATTGCGATAATGGGGCGCCCTTGGTTTTTGTTACGATTTTCCGATAGCGCCCGTATAGCGTTATATAATTTGATACGCCAAACCCGCCAAAACAGTAGCTCGTAAGGGCTTGTTACAAGAATTTTGCTAATTACTTATAAAATGTACGCTAATCATACACGACTGTGCACAAAGCCTACATGCGTCTGCATAAACAAGGTATAAATGTATGTTTTATGTAGCACCTATGATTAATTAGTAACGGTACCAGTATATATTATTAATACTTAAATGAAAAACAGCATTCTGATTTATTTATATTTATTCCGTGAATCTTACAAGAGCGTACATAGGCATTACGTTCTTTGACTGATATGCCTCGTTTTGATTTAATTGGTGAGGTAGGTCTCGATCCTTCTAAATGATAGATTAAATCAAGGTCAGGGCACACTTCATTGCATAGGTAGGCAAGAACATTCATTTTGTCAATAATTATTATTACGAAGAGCAGGTTCAGAAGTTTAACAAAAACATGGAAACACAACAAAAATCAAACTGTCTGTCAGACAGGCAGAGAATTGAGAAAATATTCGAAAGACGTCTGACGTTTGTTTTTTTTCCATTGAGATGGATTCAACTCTATGACAAATAATCGATTTGTAATCGAAACGGTCGATTTATGAATTACCGCTTGTTTGTCACTAACTTAGTGATTGTTTTTGTCGATTAACAGTCATACTAGTAGATAATTTACTTTAAACGAATGATTATTGCATTATTTGAATAGGCTCTAACATATCTTATTGCCAAAGTCTATTGATCGATTTAATTCTGACCAAATGAAAGAATCGATAATCCTTTTAATGGCAGCACTATTCATGTTTAAATGAAGTGTGGTCAAGCAGAATACTTATAATTTTAGAATAGTTTCGTGAAAGTTCTTTTAGAATAATAAGCACGTAATAATTAATAACAGAATATATTAGTGTTTTGTGTTAGTAATATATATTTATTCTTGCAAGGTTAGGTTCAGGGCAGTCGTTTAGCCAACTCCTTTATTCTTTTATTGAGTAAGTTAACTTAAGCATTAAGTAAACGGATTAGAGCCTAAATTTGAATGCATTTTTTAGTACATGAGTGGCGCGTGATTGAGACGAGGTGTAATAATGCGATAAAATTTGCGAGTCACACAAGTAGTTACAGTTGCAATAAAATAGAACTCTATTCCATTAGCATAAGGAAGAATGATGTTACTCGGCGTATTGAACTTTAGGCTCCTACGCATTGTTCAAGTTCATCATCATCATCATCATCATCACAATGTTCATCATCATCATCACAATTATCATCATCATCATGCTCATCATCATCATGATGATTACTATCATCGTCATCACAATGATCATCATCATCATCACAATGTTCATCATGATCAATATCATCATTTTCATGATGATAATAGTGAGCCTAAATTTGAATGCATTTTTTAGTACATGAGTGGCGCGTGATTGAGACGAGGTGTAATAATGCGATAAAATTTGCGAGTCACACAAGTAGTTACAGGTGCAATAAAATAGAACTCTATTCCATTAGCATAAGGAAGAATGATGTTACTCGGCGTATTGAACTTTAGGCTCCTACGCATTGTTCAAGTTCATCATCATCATCATCATCATCACAATGTTCATCATCATCATCACAATTATCATCATCATCATCATGATGATTACTATCATCATCGTCACAATGATCATCATCATCATCACAATGTTCATCATGATCACTATCATTTTCATGATGATAATAGTGATGATGATGAACATTGTGATGATGATGAACATTGTGATGAGGATGATAGTGATCATGATGATGATGATGAACATTGTGATGATGATAATGAACATTGTGATGATGATGATGATGATCATTGTGATGATGATAATGGTGACGATGATGATGATCATGATGATGATGACGATGATTGATGATGATAATTGATGTTCAAGTTCATTAAGTAAACCTATAAAAATAAACGCGTAATACTATATTTAACTACTGTGAAAAATATCAAAAAAATTTATCAGCATAAACATAACAAATATTTTCAACCATATTCAACTACGTATAAAAATATCAACTGATATTTTCAACTATAGGTAAAAATATCAAAATAATATATCTGAATAAAAGTATCAACTGATATTTTCAACCATATTCAAGTACAGGTAAAAATATCAACTGATATTTTTAACCATAAAAAATATCGATATTTTTATTCAACCATTAACTTTTAACGAATAATTTTTTTCAACCATTAACACCACCACTAGTTCAAAGATTATTTATTTCCCACATGAATTAATATAAAACTCACTTATGTGAGATACTTACAAATTGCTTCAAACAATGGGGACTACCGTTTTTTTGCTCACCAGTTGGCGCCACTGTAGACTGAGGTCCGGAGTTTAGCAGTCAAAGGCGATTAGCGCCGAAACAAAGTGTTATAATAATATCTTGAATCTAATTAAGGTTATATTGTTTATAAGTAACTATCTTGATATCAACAAACTAACTTCTGAAATAGTTGCTCTCGAGGCCGTCTATTTTTGCGCTTTTTCTTAATTCCGCTTTTAAAGCGTTCTCGTTAATCGCCAAATAATCCATATTTGCGATATTTTACGAAGGAGATCACTTTCCAGCAGGTAAATTAAAGAAATTATAGTTTATGCAACAAATTCCTCTAAAACCAGTAAAAAGTGAATGATATTGGACCTCACGCGACACTAGCGCCTCTAGTGGCAAATTCACTAGCGATAGCCCCCATTGTATGAGCGTACATTAAAACATTGAATATGGAGGGTATCATTAAAACACTTGCTTAAAAAACAGTCACACATATTACTTTTCAACATCCTTTCGCAACTTACTTATTATGAGCTCGCACGGCAGACAACACCCGGTCGGTGAAGAGGGCGGGGAAGGCGCTGCAGAGGGCCGTGGCCTCCCGCATGAGGGCGGCGTGAGTCGCGCTGTCCACTGTGGACAGGTGGTCCAGGACAAAGTTCAGCGCTTCCTGTGCTCGCTCCTGGAATTTGATTGATATTTTAAATATACACCACGCTTTTTCAACCGCCTAACAAACGAACACCAATTTATCTACGCCATATTTTAAACCTCTTGGCAGTGACTACTTTTAAACTATCGCGTTGCATAATTATTTAAGGTGTAACGGGGTATTAATAACATTTGGGGGTATTATTAGACTAATTACCCCCACAGGATAAATATTCTGATCTCTTAAAGAGATAAGCTCACCTTTGTAAACTGTTTTACTGTAAAACCTTAATGTTTTTTTTTTTTGCGCAATAAAGAATATATATTCTGTGGTAGTTTAATACGAATCTACCTTCCACACGGAAAGAGTGCATCGCTGTTCCAGCCAGCCTGTGACCTCGGCCGATGCAACTCGGTCGAAAAGTAAGGCAATAAAATAAGGTATGTTCGCGATTAAATCTCTATTGGCAGTGGTTTTTTTATCACTTATAATACTACGGTAAAATAAAATAACTTATGCATGATAATTGTGAGTCTTGTACATGCGCCGTTGAAACACAAGACGCAGTCCCCTGTTTCCTCCCTGGATAATGCCAGTAGAGCAATAATTTTTATTACAAAAATCTATGGCTACTATTGGCATGTTTCTATGTTTTCCTTTTTTTCATAAATTAATAAAAGAGATATAGCCTTAAAAAATCTAAAAAATTCCACTGTCCTCAAACATCCAGAAAACAAATTTGACCAAATTTTATAAAAAAAAAGCAAAATATACAAACACGGCCAAAGCCTTTCTTTAATTTTTAATGAAAAGAGTATTTAAATCGGTTTAGTTTTTTTTGTGTGCTTTTAGTAGAAATGCGGGAGATCTCTCGTCCTTAGTGTTTCATCTTAACGTCTCACACCAATCGATATTAGTCCACGTGAACTATCGTCCAATCACGCGCTCAACTCTCGCGCCCAGATCTCGGGTCAATGAACCGTATGCAGTTACGTGCTTGCGCGTTACGGCGTTATTCAAAACGAATGGTCTGCTGAATCAAAACACTACCAAGAGTTTTATAATATAGCATAAATAAATTAGTGTTGATTTGTAAGACGGTTAAAAAAACACGTCGTATACCTACTCAAAATAAAAAAGACGTGTGGACTGTGGCACTCGGAGACTGCCGCGGTAAAGCTATTGCATAGCATTTTTTATCAACTTATGCAATTATAAAACTAAAAAGTATCACCGCTGTGCCGGTCGGAGTGGGGGTGTTAGGTTATTTTCGTTACGGAATTTCTGGATTCGGTCTCCACGCTCAAGGCCCGCGATAGAAGCTATGCAATAGCTTAATTTTATAATTTTATGTATTTTCTAATTTTGACTTTTGTAATTACATAAATTTTTCTGTTCTTTTGGCAGATATGGTTACCATAGGCAACCATACTGACAAAATCCTTATTTTCTTCTAAATTCTTTTAAATTTCGGAAATTCAAAATTGTTCGATCGTGCCTCGTTAGGTTATTTTCGTTACGGAATTTCTGGATTCGGTCTCCACGCTCAAGGCCCGCGATAGAACCTATGAAATAGCTTAAAAATTATTAGATAGCCCGTTTTAGGTTTTTAGTCGACAATAAAAATGTCTTAGCTATTGAGAAACGAAATAGCTAATGGAAGATTAAGGGTAAGAGTCCCACATAAAGCAGTCAACATTTTTATTCAATTTCAGCTATTAATAGGTAACGCTTTTTTAAAAATTCAAATAATTAGAAAGGAACACAGATAAGATAATATGATAACACTAAGAATATTAACGGATTTTAAATACATTTGGTACAGCGATAGTTTGAAGGCTTTGGAATCGAAGGTGTTTTTATTTCGGATAATTTCATTCTTTAAAGTGAATAAATATTATTTTATATACTGATTTAAACTTCTATTATCTTATAATTCTTAAAGTAGAACCATTTTTCTTTAGTGTTGAAGTAAATATCAACCGAGTAACTTTTTGTGTGATTGTACCTAAATTCAAATTTGTGTTAGTGAGAGAGCGTCGGATAATAGCACGTGTGCCTGCGGATGCACGGGTGTGTGTTTATGTTTATGTGTACACCCGTCGGTATTTGTGGATGTGCGCAGGGTGTACGCGGTGTGCGTGGAAGTGCACTGGGTCTGTGGGTGTGCCAAGTGCGCACAGGGTGTGTGGGTGTGTCAGAGCGAGCGGGATGTGTGTGATGTGCCCGGAGTGTATGGATGTGTGCGGGATGTGATGGTCTGCACGGAGTGTGTGGATGTTTGCAAAGTCTATGGGTGTGCGAGCGGTGTGTCGGAGTGCGTGGGAGATGTGGATTAGCGTAGGGTGTGTCATAGACACACTATGTGTAGGGGGAGTGAGCCCATGTACGTGCCGGTAATGTCGGTAATCGGTAATGTCCGCAATGTCGGTGCCAGGTTGTGAGGGGTACCCAGGGTGCACGAGGGGTGCGGGGCGCGTGTGTGCGTGCGGGCGGGTGCGTGTGTGCGTGCGCACCCTGTCGGTGTACCCGGGGTGCGCGAGCGCGGCGGCGACGAGGGCGAGGGCGCGGGGGGCGGCGTGCGGGGCGCGTGTGTGCGTGCGGGCGGGTGCGTGTGTGCGTGCGCACCCTGTCGGTGTACCCGGGGTGCGCGAGCGCGGCGGCGACGAGGGCGAGGGCGCGGGGGGCGGCGTGCGGGGCGCGTGTGTGCGTGCGGGCGGGTGCGTGTGTGCGTGCGCACCCTGTCGGTGTACCCGGGGTGCGCGAGCGCGGCGGCGACGAGGGCGAGGGCGCGGGGGGCGGCGTGCGGGGCGCGGGCGGCGCGCTGGATGGCCGCAGAGTGTTCCGCCACTAGCGCCGCCCGACGGCGGCTCACGCAAACTATCACCTGCGAAAAAAAAGCATTACTTACTACATAAGCTAACTATAGCTTTTAATAAAAAATAAAAAAATACACAACCAGCAACCGAAAAGCATCCTAACTAAATAAATGCCCACTTGTTAGTGGGCTTGCATTTAGTTACACTACTGCTACTAAGCTGAAAGATCACCTAAATTTATTCATATTAAGCTAAAAGATCATCCAACTGTACAGTTATAATACTGGTGGGTGATCCTCCAGCTCAGTAATATTTAAGTCTAGTAAGTACTGTTAAATTTCCATTATGGCAGGGTATGAAACATGACAACAGTAGATCCAATCACATTCAATTTTAAATAGTAATTCTTATATAAGACTGTGTTTCTGGTTTTAATTTTTAATCTATTGGGCTAACTTAATGTTTAATTTGACTCTGTGTTGGGATTGGGACTGAAACAATAAAGATAAACTGTCTTCTACTGTCTAGAGTATTACATTATTTGTACTTAAAGAGTTTTTGACATGCCAAGATTGAACTTAAAAATAAATTCAAAATACACAGCCTATCCTAAACTACAGAGTTTCCATTATAATTTGCTAACAAAGAATGCTTGCTAGTATATCAAATAAGCATTTTTACAATCAATGCTGATGACATCCATCCAATTATGAATAGAATAGTTCTTTTTTTACCACGCTTTTATTAGCTTGGGTTGTATCTATCTATGTATGTATGTAATGGAATCTTTGAGCATAATTTTCACCGATTTCCAGAAGTTTGATTAATTTGAAACTTTGCACACGTATCAAGGACCGATGACAATGCAATAATTTATTAACAGTTGCCCTAATAGTTGTCATAATTTTGACGACACAGAAAAACTGTTACCTAGCAGAATCTGACATTATTATTACCCACTATTTGCTTTCATACAAAGAAATACACTTCATCTAATACTTGCACTAACACACTCACTAATTTACCCATTCACTCATACACTGCTTCACCCACACACTCTTTCAGACACACTCTTTTACTCATGCACTTTCTCACTCACACACACACTCTTTCACTCACATAAATCATATGTTTGTACTTGCCTTTTGTTATTATATCTACCTAATATTTGTTTGATTTGTCAATCTTTGATCTTTGTCTAACTAGCCACTAACTCGGCTTTTCACTTAATCTCCACTAAAGTCTATCACTCTTGTTCCTTCTTTACAAATACAGTCGAACACTGAATTTCGAAACACAGGCTTAGCCTAGTTTGGAAATCAGGGTCTTATATTTTTGTGCTATGTATTTATAATTTCACTTGATACCTACTTAATCTACTATGTTAATTAAGTGCTAGCGCTGTACAAGTCTATTATGTGAATAAAGAATTTTTATTATTATTATTATTATTAGTTTTCCTCTATAAGAGGGATTAAAAGAGATAGAGCTAGCGCTCGATCTGTATCCTGCATTCCTGCATAGCTTTGGACTTACAGTCGATAAAGATGGAATCAAATCTTATAAACTAAACTAAAAAGTAAAAAATAAATTATAGTTTAAAAAACTATATAGTAAATTATTGATAAAATATTTACAACAATCTAAATCAAGCCCCCCACGCTTTTTGTACAATGATATGAATTTTTCAATTGATCACTACAGTTTTATTTCAATCTGTTTTAAAAGCGTGGTTTTTTAGTTTCTTAAATTTTTTCAAGAATACACTTGAGAATGATACATGGTCTTTGGTGTATTTAACTAGATATTGTACTCAGTGCGAATTTCCTTAACAACTAATAATAATTAATAATTGAATGAATCACTCACTTGCAAAATATCAACACACATGCACCCAGGGTCCGATTGGCTGGCCGTATTCGGGCACAGATAAGACAGCAGCTGAGGAACGCATGTCTTCAACGCTTCCGGTCTGCGCGTCGCGATTTGCTCGAACAGCGCGAACAACGAATTCTTCTCGACCTGCTCCGCGTGAGGGAGAAGGGAGACTAGCGCCGTCGCGTGCCCTTCCAGAGGTTCCGGGCAAACCTCGTAGAGGTTCGTCAGAATGCGGCATAATGGGTAGTTGCCTGTGACAATGTTGGAATTTTAAGAAATAAAACGAAAAGAGGGCATAAAGCCAAAAGCATTCTCTATCAGTCAACCAAGGAACAAGCAGAAATGACACAAGCTAATTATGTTATTTTAGCAAACTAATTGCAATTATAATATCTGTACTTAAACTTGAACAATTATACCGGGCGCAGCGCTTTAACATTTAAGCCACCGAGACACTACAACATAGCGGGACTTTTTAAATACTTTATATGATATAGCGATGCGGGTTTGAGTCTCGCCAGCGACATGCATTTTTAAAATTTAAGTACTGTTATGTTTAAACTAGCTGTTGCCCGCGACTTCGTCCGCGTCAATATCTGTTAATAGGATCGCGATTATTTTTGCAACCCTTTTCACTGATGCTTCGCTCCTTTTGGTCGCAGCGTGATGTAATATAGCCTAAAGCCTTCCTCGATAAATGGACTATCCAACACAAAAAGATTTTTTTAATTCGAACAAGATGTTGCATGTTCAAACAAACATACAAACAAACTCTTCAGCTTTATAATATTAGTATAGATAAAATACGGTTTTATTGAAACATGTGTATTGAGCTAAGGAGCACAATAGAAAAGTGAATCACCAACCAAATGTACAACTACCTTCACTTAGCTTATCTTATTCTGACAACAAGAAATACAAGTGCCTTATTAACTACCCACATTCATACATAACAAGTACCTACTGAGTTTTGCACTCAAACTGGGTGTTAACAATGCAATACTCTTAACATTTGATGAAACTGCACTGGCTTACAGCGATAAGAATATGTTTGAATAATTTGTGCTCTGATGTAGATTATAAGTCTCATTCGTAAGTCTCATTGGCTTAATTGGTAAAGCGGCGCGCCCGGTATGCATGAAGATGCAGGTTAGAGTCCTGCCTGAGACATAATTTGTCAAGTTTAAGTACTAATTAAAATAAAAATCAAAAAATAAAATAAACTTTATTTTCTCATCACAAACACATGTAAGTATACAATTTTATGATAACTAATAGACAAACTATAATTTAAAGATCTTAAACCACATTGTTTCCCAACTCACCAGACATAATAGAGTCCATAATGGTCTGCACATGAGGCTTGAGCAAACCCGCATGGTGCCCAGCGGCCAGAGATAGGTATCGAGCCATGTGCCTCGATATCTCACGGTTGCCTTTGTGCAGGAACTGAACAGCCACCGGCAGGAATAATTCCATAACATTTTTAATGCCATAGTTTTCTTTCTCACCTTGTACAGGAAATGAAACCTGTGGAAATTAATGAAACAATTAATGTTTAATGGAAAGCAAAATCTTTTGTTTCATTTATTGACTCAACTCTCTGATTAACTGTTCAAATTTACACCAGAAACATTTTTCTTTGACTAAAAGTATATTTATTTCAAGAGATAAATCTAAATATTAATGTTGATAATCCCTATAAACAAGAGTTATATATTGTAATACAAAATAAAACAGGGTAAAATTTCAAATCAATCAATTTAAAAAATATGTTTTTTTTTCTACTTTCTTCTTGAATTTCTAATTTCAACTTTGATTTAAATTAGGAAAAAATAATTTAACTTAAAGATTAAACATATAATTCTTACCAGAACAATACAAGCTATAATGTCAGATGCAATCTTAGCATGTGGAGGGTCATCGTCTCTCAAATGCCCGACGGGCATCAGGTTGTGGTGCAAGCATGACTCCAGCAACAACACCAAAGCACCACAGTACTTATCTAATGTGCCTGTTTCTTTTATACACGATGTCACTCTTGTCACACATATCTCTATCAGGGCTTGATCTCGATCATTGCGGCAGTAGTCGGGCCTTGATGAAATTTCAGTTATTTGCTTTAGCTAAATAAAAAAAACACGTTATATTCGATTGAAAATGTTACACTTTGGACTTAAGACATTTAACGCAGAATTTTCCAAAGATTGACATGCAACCAACAGGAGTTTTTTTTTATTGTTTTGTTTGTTATCATTCTAATATCTTATTTTATTTGTGGTGGTAAAATGCAAATTATTAGTATTTAAAGTTTGCAAATTGATGTGAAAATATCAAAGCATAATTTTTAACATTACTCTTTCTATATTGCATTGCCTCAGAATAGCATTTGATTTTGACATCATGTCATTCATATTTTTGATCGAATAAATTTTGGAATATAATTGATAAATGACCAAGATTTCAGCCATTTAAAATATTTAGTGTTTTAGAAATATAATACTATGAAGAGTATAGGTAAGACATCAAGTAAAAAGAATGTTTGCAAATATCATGTGCCACGCATCTTTAATGACAAATAGTAAACAAACAGGTTATGCAAGTCACTATCACTGTGTAAGTATGTTGTATCATCAATATATTCACACTGGTTTTCCTTTCATAATTTCTGCAAATATGATTCAATCTAGGCATGGGTCGTACTTGATAAAATCAGTACCAGGGCGCCCTGGTACGCAAGCCAACAAATACTAGGGCCAAAAACCAGGTTTCTAAATACTTGCAAGTATTTTCTTAGTACCTAGGAAAATTAGACCTTAATATGTTACAATAAGGTACATAATAAATGTGTCTGCCTGCGCGACAAACCGATCGTACACGAGACGCCGCGACATGGTTTCCGAGCGTGTCCGAAGACGCGAGACGGCCACCGAGTAAAATACTTTCAAAGTATTTTACTTAAAATTAAGTCCTACCTTTATCCACTTAAGGATTACAATTGGTTTGGCAAAAAAAAATACTTTTTCGGTTAGCAAGTTTTTAACTTAGTTTATACGATTATGTTCCTTATTCCAATGTGAATAATTTTGAATTTCCTACTTCATATTTAAAGGGCTCCAAATACTAGAAGTTTTCGAACGAACCCGGAGACGCGAGACGGCCATCGGGTAAAAAACTTTTAAAGTATTTTATTTGAATTTAATCTCTACTGTAATACACATACGGATGACCATAGTTTTGGCAAAAAAAAAACTTTTATGGTTTGCAAGTTTTAACTTAGATTATACGATTATGTTCCTTATTCTAACAACGGTAAAATTTTATTTTCTATTTCATGTTTGAAGGGCTCCAAAGACGCGCTGGCTTGACAAACGTTCGAGTGCGCCCCGCGTACAAATACCTTAAAAGTATTGCAAGTATTTGAGGTTGAAACCTGGTTTACGTACTTCGAAGCAGAAACCTGGTTTTAAAACCTGGTCGCGTAAATACGCCCCACCTCTAATTCAATCATTTCTATCTGAAACATTTTATTGCTATAATTTGATATTTTTTTTGTGAAATTCAAAGTTGAGTAGGTAGTCTTGAAAGATAGCAATCATTCTCAGATAAGTTCACATTCCTCATACCTATTTATAATCAAGATTAAGTTGACATAGCGTAGTTTTGAACCGAAAAATACGCGTATCGGCAAAGTGTTTACATGAACAACTTACCACTTCATTCAGGTCATCAACTATTTCAGAGTCCGGGATGGAGAAAATATCGCCCGCCCGAGTCAGGTCTCTTTCATTCAGCACGTGTTTTAATAGTTCGTGCATTTTAATATTGTATTTTTAAGTAATCGACATCACGCAGTCATCAACTCTTCGAAGCCAATGAACACTCGACGAGAGAACACATCAACACAGAATCGAAAGGTCTAACTTCGCCTTCGGTCACTAACATCCAATTAATGTATTCAGCGGAGAACATTTACACATAATTATAACGGTAGTCGGTATCCCAAAATGTTTGTTATCGCAAAATAAAACTATTTGAATAATTTGAGCAGAATGAGATAGGTACGCTAGCATGTAGCGATTTCGTAAACTGAACTGTCAAAAAAGTGCTCGTGTCTCTAATAATAATTCTCATACTAAAGTTAATAGGTTACTAGCCAATCAGCGCAATTCGGTTTTCCTATGATTTGTTACCTTTTGATGGATTAGCCAACAGCGAGCTTTAATATTTTACCGTAACACATTACAAGGATTTGCATTGGTTCTTTGATTATATAGCCAAATAAATTGCATTTACATTGTAAATGCTCTAAGCATTGGTTAAAGTTAGAGTAACTTGGTTAACTCTTTGCGATTATCGATATGTTACAATGTACTCTGTGGCGATTATTTTGGGCAAATAACTACTACAGACTTGTACTTTGTTTTGTAAGATTTATATTTTGTAATATTTCTAATGCGAAAGTATTATGGCATAAAAAGTATGTAATGTTACAATATCACGACTAAACTGCTAAATTGATTTTAAAGATTTTGGTAGGTATAGAATAAAATAAAGAATATATACACCTATAATGAATGTAAGGTAAAAGTTTGTAAGGAAAATACATGGTCCTAAAAAGCTGTATAAAATATTTTTATGATAAACCTACGCAAAATACTAAACAACTTTCCCAAAAATAAGTCGAAAATTCAATAGATAAAAAAATAGTTTTTTTTTTTCAGATTTCCAAAAGACCGAAACTTGATGAACAAGCGGATTATCGCTCTGAAACAAACAAATTTCGAGCCAAACATATGGAATAAAGTTGTTTCAGTACACTTTGATTTTTGATTTATGATTAAAAAAAATTACACTAAACCCGATTGTTTAATTTATTTACCTTAAATGGACTTATTAGTCCACGCGACTTTCTGACATTTCTATTAAAAATATTTTTTGATGTAAAACATTACCTACACTAATACAAGAAATATTATAATATAATAGCCACACTTTATTCATTTGGCAAACAAATAAATAATTACATATTAATACATACAAATTTTTCCTTTAATAGTTTAGAAAATAACATGTTTAATTAACAATCATAATTATCTATTTAAATAACTCATCGATAGCTCGTTGCCTATCGGCACGTTATTGACACCCCATCTCTATCTGTCTAACACACATCAATATAGTATCTATAGCTCATTTGCCTACGATGCGTACTATGCAATTTGTGGAATACGCGCTCTCTATACTACTGTAATATATACTTTAATGTTCTACCGTTTATAAGCTATTCCATAGCTTCTATCGCGGGCCTTGAGCGTGGAGACCGAATCCAGAAATTCCGTAACGAAAATAACCTATCAGTATATAAACTTGAAAAGTTTTGTCTCAGGCGGGACTCGAACCCGCATCTCTTCGCATGCCGGGTGGGCGCCATACCATTGCCTAATGGGGGTTCGAGTCCCGCCTGAGACAAAATTTTTCAAGTTTATATACTGATTATAAGTGCAATTAAGTTGCTAAAATATCAAATAAAGAAAATAACCTAACCTAACACTCGGGGCGAGGCACGATCGAACAATTTTGAATTTCCGAAATTTAAAAGAATTTAGAAGAAAATAAGGATTTTTACAGTATGGTTGCCTATGGTAACCATATCTGCCAAAATAACAGAAAAATTTAATTACAAAAGTCAAAATTAGAAAATAAATACATAAAATTATAAAATTAAGCTATTGCATAGCTTCAATCGCGGGCCTGGAGCGTGGAGACCGAACCCAGAAATTCCGTAACGAAAATAACCTAACACCCCCCCACTCCGACCGGCACAGTGGTGATACTTTTTAGTTTTATAATTGCATAAGTTGATAAAAAAATGCTATGCAATAGCTTTACCGCGGCAGTCTCCGAGTGCCACACGTCTTTTTTTTTATTAAAAGATTTGCTACAGAGTTTTACGTCAGGGTTTGGTGTAAAATCGCGTCGTCTCAAAGACCACGTTCCACGCCAATCGGGATTGCCCTTGGTAGTATTATTTTTAGTTTAAGTGGCTAGCTTATTGGAATTGTTCAAATAAATTATTTTTAGACTGATTTTCTTGTTTTAGTAATGACTACGGAGAATATTGTCAATTTAGCTTGATGACCACTTTTTCGACGGCCGCAAGCCTGTTAACTGGCTGTCACATTCAGCTGTCAATATATATGACATTGATTGATTGACAAATGACAATTTGACTTTTGAGTTTTGCGCGGGAAACGAGCAGAGAAAGTTGGACTTTGTTTCGTAATTTTGTGAAATTATCCTAAAACGACTGTAGTGTCTCTATTAAACAAGATTATTCCCAGAGTTGCCCGCGGCACGGAACGGCTCGGCAAGCGGCGCAGTGCTTTGGAAATCAAATCTTGTACCTCTCATAGTAAAGTAATTAGAAAGCAATTATTGTTCTAAGGAGCTGAATAAACGAAGAATTCGTTTAATACTAAGCCAGGGTCACTTAATAAGTATGAAGTTTATAAAAAGTGGTTAAACTTTTTGGTAAGGAAAAATAAAGTCCTTTTTTTTACAAATAAAAAACAAGTTATCGCTCTTTTTGTGTTTTATTTATAGAGTACATATACTTACTCCTCTACATAAAAGTTTCAACACATACACGTGAAAAAAAAAGTAACAGATTTTTAAAATAAGAAGAAATTTAGTATGGAGCGGGAACTTTAAGTCCATTTTATTTATGATTAATTCGGATCATCCGATCAAAAATAATAATGCAGTTATGAAGATAAATGTCTATTCGATATAAATTAATAAGATAGGTCGTCTAGAATTCAAAATTTAGACCATAACAATTGTTCAAAAGTCAAGTGGTAAAATTTATCCCGTGAAAAAAGTGTTTTCTTTACGATAAATAATATTGGATACTTACATGAATGTATGCTGGTTTATTTATGAAATAAATTAGACATATAACTGTAGTTTAGCCTAGACTAATTAAAATTATTTTATTTAAGTCGAAATCATCGGAAATTCGTAAATCCTTCAAGCTCGCATGAATATTTTCTTACTAACAATGGCAACAATACATTTTTTTTTTAATTATTTTTTTCATTTGATGATACTATGTTTGTGTTGCTACATTATTCTAAACTATCATTTCATTCTACACGTTTGACAAGTTATTTCTACCAAAAAACTGTCCAAAGTGACAAAGAAACGTTAAAATAGTCGAGAAAAAAAATAATAAAAAGTCTGCAACTATAGTTGCATGCGCTGAGCAAGTAATCACTAATGGAGCACTTGGGCCTTGTGAATACATGAAACTGGAGTTGCACGGGGCACTACAGTGGTTGCGGCATTTATTGTGATGAAGTGGTGGCATTGTTATAATAATGTTTCAGTGAGTAGAATAAATCAAATAAAAGTGAGAAGACAAGGAAAGGAGCTCCTATTTGACTCTGATCCACGTTCTCGCGTAAAACTCCCGTAATCATTGAAATGTACCTATAAACCACCCATACATTTCAATGACTTAGGTTAGGTTTCATTTCAATTCATCTCATTAAATTTCATTTTCATTTCATATCAATAAAAAAATTCTACTGAAGACTTGGCTGTATGGGCATAGTTTCCTTTGCCTACCCAGAATGGGTGAAGGAAACAAGAACAGTGACATTGATTGATTGACAAATGACAATTTATTGACAATATGACATTTTGAAACGTGTTCGTTCGTTGTAGTTGGTTGTAGTGTTTTTGTACAGAGAAATATGTTTTTATTAAATAATCTGATAAATGTATCATATTAAATGTCTAGTTAAATCAGAAAAATAAATTCTCTTAAGATGCCTGTATCGTGTAGGACTGGTTGTGGGAGAAACGCAGTTTTGAAGGTTAACTTTTGCCGTTCAGTCACTTTACATTTTAGAATTAATGTAATTTTACCGATTTTTATTTTAATTCGATGTGTTTCAGAGGCCTAAAACAGGCGACGCTCTATGTAAAGATTGTTTTTACTGGGCTTTCGAAACAGAAATTCATCATACCATCACAAAGGGTGAATTGTTCAATAGAGGGGATTCTGTCGCAATCGCTGCCTCTGGTGGGAAAGACTCTACGGTCCTCGCTCACGTTCTAAAAACTCTAAACCAGCGACACGACTATGGCTTAAACCTGATGCTTCTGTCCATTGACGAAGGCATTACAGGTTATAGAGATGACAGCCTTGAAACAGTAAAGCAAAACAGAGATGACTATGAAATGTCTCTTAAAATACTCTCGTACAAAGACTTGTACGGATGGACAATGGACGAAATCGTCGCTCAGATTGGTCGAAAGAACAACTGCACTTTTTGTGGTGTGTTTAGAAGGCAAGCTTTGGACAGGGGGGCAGCTTTGCTCAACGTTAAGTGTATAGCCACTGGGCATAATGCTGATGATGTTGCTGAAACAGTGCTTATGAATGTGCTGAGGGGAGATATAGCCAGGTTGAAAAGGTGTACAGCTATTTCTACGGTATTCATTTTAGCTACTTCTCAACAGATACCTTTTTATTTATAAATAAAAGCAGCTCAAAAGTTTTTCTAATATTTGTATTTATTAAATTACTAACTGTTTTTAACGCTCCCACACCCAAGCAACAGTTGGCCGTCGCGATAATAATTGATTTTAATTGTGTCTGGAATAACTAAGCGTCAAAGGGTTAAATTAAATTGTAATTTAAACTTTTGTAGAATTTTAACAAAAGAAAGAGATAATTTATTATTCTTTAGAACGTTAATCATATTTACGTGGGAACATATCTTTATATTTAACCTGCCTTTTTTTGTTTTTAGGGCAGTGAAGGCACTATACCGAGAGTAAAGCCACTAAAGTACACATATGAGAAAGAAATTGTAATGTATGCACATTACAAGAAGTTGGTGTACTTCTCTACAGAGTGTGTGTTTGCCCCCAATGCCTACCGAGGGCATGCTAGGGCACTGCTAAAGGACATGGAAAAGATTAGACCCTCTTGCATTATGGATATTATTTACTCTGGTAAATTAATTATTTTATCAAACGTCTTTATATTTAATTTCGGAATGGGAATGAAATGTTGTCCATTTTTGATTGCCTGATAGAATCAGTCAGAGAATGTATAATTTGAATTAATCTTCAAACTGAGAAAAATAAGTACATAGTTGTATTTCTAAATGATCTTCTGAAATTTTTACAGGGGAAACAATGGCAGTAAAAGAAGAAGTTACACTGCCAAAACAAGGGCATTGTGTGAGATGCAAATTCGTCTCATCGCAAGAAGTTTGCAAGGCATGCGTATTGCTGGAAGGTCTGAACAAAGGCTTACCAAGACTTGGTGTAGGCAAGAGTTCAAAGGCAAAAAAAATGCTGGCAGAGTACAATGCCAAACAAATACAGGAGAATGGATCTTTGGAACAAGCTGTTATAGACTTAAATGATAGTACCAACATTATTGAACATAGAAATAAGGTAACAAAAGGGTCCTGCAGGTCAGGATCATGTACAGATAGCAAAACAGGAAGCAATGGTATTGTAAATAAGGATAAATGTTGTTCAGGAAAATGTAGGAGTAATCAAAGAAATGATATCGAAAGCAACTCAAAAATAAATTCATTACTAGAAGAATATGGCATTAGTGAAACACAAAATACTATACCAAATGGCCAAAACAACAACGATGAGAGATGTGAGAAAACTAATGATGACATAAACAGTTCAGATGATGATGTAGAAGTTTTATTTAATAACCAAGATGAAGAAAATTCATGCGGTGGTGCATGTGGAAAATTGGGTTCAATGCAGATTGGTTTTTGATGAATAATTAAATTATTTATATCAAATTTAATGTACTTTATTTCATTTGTTACTATCACTAGTTAAAATTACTAACACTAATGTTCATGTACAGATTTTATCAAGATTTCAGACACATTTCATGGCTGAATTTATATAGGTTTGTTACATATTGTATTCCAGACGAATTGTTTTAAACACTTCTCTTTGTGTCTTTAGCAAAAGACACATAAAAAAAATATAATTAGGTAATACTTCAGTACATTAACATCTGCATAGGCACCCCAATTGCACACTATGTGAGCAAAAGCAGCATATAAAATGCATTGACCAAACTCCCACACAATGCATGCAATATTTATCAAATACCAACATAAAAAAACTCCTAATTCTATAGACTCGGCTCAATTTTACACGACTCAGTGAATTAACTAAACTCGGAGTCTTGAGTCGCACCGAGCTTCAGTCTTTTCACAAAGACTTGAGCGCTACAATAGGACTCGAGCTCGAAAAAAGAGCTCCAGTCTTACATAGAACTCGAGTCTCAAAAGAGCTTGAGTCTTATGCCTTGAGCGTATTAAAGTTTAATAATGTAGTTGCAAATTATTCTGGCCTTTATACATACTTATATCAGATCAATTTTGATTGCTTGTGATTGTATTTAACTTATGTATTTTCTTCTGCGGTTTACCTATTATTGGAATAAAAATAATAGAAACAACAAATAATAATATAAATATGACTAATGTGTGTATTAATGATTAAAATAATTTTTGAAGATGATTCACATGATTTTTCCTATTAATTAAGGCTTTTATTTTTTCAATATAGACTTCTTATTACGAATATATCCCACAAAAGTAATATTTTATTACTTGATTTATAAAGGAACTCCAAACGGAAAACGACTTAAGCGCTAAAAATTATAGTTAAATTATAGCACGACCGGGAATCATTAAAAAAAAAACTGTAGTAATCAATTGTAAAATTCATATCTTGTACAAAAAGCGTGGGGTGCTTGTTATGATATCCACAGATATAGTAAATTATTGATAAAATATTTACAACAATCTAAATCAAGCCCCCCACGCTTTTTGTACAATAATATGAATTTTTCAATTGATTACTACAGTTTTATTTTTAATTTTTTAGTTCAATCTGTTTTAAAAGCGTGGTTTTTTAGTTTTTTAAACTATAATTTACTTTTTACTTTTTAGTTTAGTTTATAAGATTTGATTCCTTCTTTACCGACTGTAAGTCCAAACCTATGCAGGAAACATAATTGATACAGATCGCGCGCTAGCTCTATCTCTTTTACTCCCTCTTACAGAGGAAAACTGGGAAAACTGTTATTAAATTATTGCATTGTCATCGGCCCTTGATACGTGTGCAAAGTTTCAAATTAATCAAACTTCTGGAATTCGGTGAAAATTAAGCTCAAAGATTCCATTACATACATACATACATAGATACAACCCAAGCTAATAAAAGCGTGGTAAAAAAGACTCGGGTTCCATGTTGCGCTCAAGAGCTCATTAGACTTAAGTTCTCTAGTCTTAGGAGTCTTACCCCCGTATTTATAATGAAGTAATTACTTATTGATTAAGAAAGTCATAACTTAAAGTGTTCATACCTAGTGCTTAAGTGAAAGAAATTGGTCACCATTAATAGTCATATGATTTGGCTGATAATGCTAACTTTTGGTAATTATAACTTCTAGTAATTTCTTCATTAAGGCATACAAATTGTCTCTCAAGTAATTACTTGTAGTCAAGTAATTACTTTTACTTGTTTATAAATACGGGGGTTATTGTAACGAGTCAAGTCTTGCAATTTGTTAGTCGAGCTCAAGGACTCAGACTCGAGACTCTTCTTTACATCTCTACTTTGTAAACACAAGCATTCAAATACTAATGTAAAGCGTGTCGCGGTGGCTTAAAATAGACCATCCCTTCTCTTCCTATGGGTGTCGTAAGAGGCGACTAAACGAGTACTGCCAGAAGGTGACGGGCAGTAACGTCTTTTCTCTACCAATGGCCAAACTTCGATTGCAAACCCGCCCGCCAAGCGTGGCGATTATGGCAAATTCCTCTTTTTGGAGAGGCCCGTGTCCAGGACTAATATAGGCTAGTTGAAATTTCCATACTGAACTTATATAGATAGGTACTCAAACTATTTTGTATGAAAATGTGTATAGGTATTCAAAATGATAACATAATTTTTGTTACTTTGCCATAGTATTTATGTGCAATGTTAATAAGCTGGTTTCCGGTTGTGATATCATTTACAAAACATCCTGAATAAATAGCTTTATCATAAATTAAAACACATTAAGGATAATAATTATTATTAATATTGTATTAAGTTCTAACAGCAGTAGTAACTATATAAATTCAGTTATCTATAGAAATAGTTATTTGTTTCGTAAATAAATACATTTTTGGCTTCGCGCGAGTGATAGTCGCGCCTGAAATGTGTGGATGTCTAGTATAGCGTCAATTTTATACAAATCTAGTAAAATGCCCCTTAATAGGCTGCGCAGACGCAACAACCACCAATCAACTGATTCTGTATAGAATTTGTCTCAAGCACAATAAAATTAACAATAAAGAACTAAACACTGATAATTTTAGGCAGAAATTGATGAAATTATTGAGAAAAAACGTAAAAACTAGTATTTTTTGCGGTTCAATGAAAATTTGAATTTAATTGTTAGTAGATTTTTGTTGAAATATAACCAATGCTGCCATATTTAAGCAATTGCTTAAACAATATATGAACACGTAACAAAACCACTTAACTTGTTGTGTCTGTGTAGCCTCCAAAGAAGTATACCCACCGGGAGCATTCATATAATGTAGCATTTTAAAATATATTACAATTGTGCTAAGAATTGATGAATTTAACTACATAAGGTACTGACATTACAGATCTAGGAAATTTATTAACTAGGTCCTTTTACAAGACCAGTTCAGCAAAATTTATTTACCTGGATGGTGTTCACTCTGAACATTAACAGGGTGACATCAATTTAAAAAGGATACTATCGCTATATTATCTGTGCTATCGCGTATCGCATCATGTTACAATTGACGCCTATTTACAACTATACGTATCTATATCTCAATGTACTAAATATTATGCTTGTTTGTGCGTATTAACCATCCATATACAGGTGAAATTTTAACCACTTTCCAAAAATTTTATAGGCGTTCAGTATAGTATTTAGAGCCTATTTATGAAGTAAAGAATGTAAATTAAGTTGTCACCCGAAAACATTTTTCGCTTTATAGTTTTCAATTTTTACGGTTTTAGACCTGTTAAGGTATAAAGGGAAAATCAAAAACTTATGAATAGTATCGTAATGAATGAATGAGATGCGCAACGCGAAAAAAAAGTGTTGCCAGGCGGCCGTATCAGGAATTTTTCTAAATGCTTTATCTTGACATTTTTGTACTGGGCTATACCTAAAGAAAAAATACGTCATTTGTTTTTTGACTCGTAGATTGATATATTAAAATTTGGAAGGTGGTTAAAATTTCATCCTGTATAATAAGAACTAGACACACAGTCCGACACAAAAAGACACCTGAAACTGTCCTCATTATAATGATTAACGTTGATTTTATGTCAGTGTCAACTTTATAACCCGGCAAAATTGTGTTAGCATGCAATAGTATGGCTATTTATGTCATGTTGTAACTATTCCATTGATAAAGGTTGCAGTAACGGCCATTTCCAATAACCTATCTATCGCTAGTTTTGACATATTGGAGATAGGAAACAGTTTCTATTTCTGATTTTTCCGTCCAGGGAAACAAATACAGAAGTTGTTTTCTATCTCGGATATGCCAAAACTGAAGATAGATAGGATATTGAAAACGGCCGTAAATGTGCACCCTTATATCAAACTAGCTGTTGCTCGCGACTTCGTCCGCGTCAATTTCTGTTATGATCGCGACTATCTTTGCAACATTTTTCACTGATGCTTCGCTCCTATTGGTCGCAGCGTGATGTTATATAGCCTAAAGCCTTCCTCGATAAATGATTATCCAACACAAAAAGAATTTTTCAATTTTAACCAGTACTTCCAGAAATTAGCATGTTTAAACAAACAAACAAAACTCTTCAGTTTTATAATATTATATAGTATAGATGGGTGATAGTTTTTTGACGCTGGTTCTGTATTTAGTTCTTAATATTACATAAATTGTATTAACAGACTAGCTGTTGTTCGCGACTACGTCCGCGTCAATTTCTGTTACCTATTATGATCGCAACTATTTTTGCAACATTTTTCACTGATGTTTCGCTCCTATTGGTTGCAGCGTGATGCGTTGGATGGTCCTCGATAAATGGACTATCCAACACAAAAATATTTATTCAATTCGAACCAGTACTTCCTGAGATTAGCGCGTTCAAACAAACAAACAAACAAACTCTTTAGCTTTATAATATTAGTATAGATAAATGCCAGAATCTATTGTTACACTTGAATGCTCCCGGGGAACTGATCTTGATGCTTTTATTAGTTCTATGTTCAGGTTATGAACGCGGGCGCCCGCGATTCTATCCGCTCGCGGCAGATGGGGCAGTGGTCGCTGATATGGTCTGAGCAGTCCTCGCACAGGCAGACGTGGCCGCAAGGTAGTAAAATTATCTGAAACATAAATATATAAAGTCGATCGAGTTATAATTTTACATAAAAATGTGACCGTGTACGCATAGATGTTTGGGGATTGGACAGGTGTCAGGATGCACCGTAAAGCTGCTTTTTCATAGAAACGGAGCTAGACAGAGCGTAGAGCTACGAACTGCGAATTGACCTATCACGGTGCTCGAAACCTACACAGATCAGACTTCGAGCACTGTGATTGGTCAATTTATAGTTCGCTTTCTCCATTCCGCCTCAGTGGAAACGCAGTCTTACATTAGCGTGCCTTTAGCGTAGGTAACGTATATGTATATGTAGTGTACACACATACCGCGGCAACTCGACTATAGTCAACCAGTCGACGTATAAAGTAGACACAGTATAGTCAATAAAATATAGCTTGATTATAATGACACCTGTCAAACTGAGGTGACTAGTGATGGGACTGACTCAACTGATCAAACGAAAAAAAAACAGATAAGGCATATAAAATAAAATGAATTAAGATTTAACAGTAAGTCAGTGTCGTGATCATTATGAGAATAATTGTAACAATCATGAAAATCAATTAGAATTTTTTTAACGCATATAGAATTTAATAAATTTGAAAATTTTTCGTCAACTATTAATAATCGCAATTTGATGTTCTAAGCATCAACCAATGCTCATTAATCATTTGTAACATTTATGTTACATTACTTCGATTTTGAAATACTGTTTGTCTGTCGATTTCGATTTGTCGATTTTACCTCATCACTAGCGATTATGAAAAATGACGTAACCTTGTAAAGACGTATATAAACTTGAAAAATTTTGTCTCAGACGGGACTCGAACCCGCATCTCCTCGCAAGCCGGGCGGTTCGAGTCCAGTCTGAGACAAAATTTTTCAAGTTTATATACTGATATTATAAGTGCAATTAAGTTGCTAAAATATCAAATATTGTAAAGACGTCTTTTCAAGTTAGGTGTAATTTTTGTGACTGGATTATTTTAATGATTTTAACTTTAAATATCTATTTTATATTAGTAAATTGATTAATATGTACAGCAATGTATAAAAAAAATTTCTTAACATGCCAGTTACCAATATTTTTTCGTGTGCAAATGTGTTTCACTTTTGTGACGCTGGTACAAAGTTACGTCGTCTCTTTCAGTAAGAACTGTCATTCTAATCAAGCTATATTTTAAGGACTATAAAATGCCTTTAAGGCATTTTACCAACTTGACGAAATCACGGCAAGTTGGTGTTCACACGTATTTTTTAATTTACACAAGGCTTCCTAGAAAGCAAGACATCAGAGACCTGCCAAGTGAGCGAGCGAGGTATTGCGGGGAAGTGGGTACTTAATAAGTTAATAAGTAATAAGAAATGTGGACGACATCACATGCATGGTTCATCCCGATTTGAGTAGCTATTTAAAGCAATCGTATTTTGGAAATCAGAAACAACAAAGATTCACAAAAACCCAGACCCGAAAAAATGTAGAAAAACACTTTTTAGTTTTCTACATTGACCCGTCCGGTAGATAATCGAACACGGGATCTCGGAGCAGGCGACACCTTGAAAACCGGTATTTATGCCAATCCGCCACTGAAGTCGTCATGTACAGACAACAGCTCGTCAACCTACCACAAAACGTCAAATTTCTCAATTGATATTGATCTCTACTTGTTGGACTTAAAGTTGAAAAACCATTCAGTGACCTTTAACTTTTTGGGTAGGTTGACCTGCCGTTGTATGTACTTGGTCTAGTAAATACAAAGCGGTCCGAACTTCTTGCTCGGCTGAGCATTCGTTAATAACGTAAAAAGTGTAAAACGCCTCACCTCCTTAGGGTTCTCAGCGCACACGACGCACAGCTGAACCTCGGTTAGATCGCTATCACGTGCTCGAGCGCGTCTCTCCCTTCGGCCCACGGCCAGCTGCTTCTTGACGTTGTCCTCGGCCAAGCGCCGCCGCCGCCGCCGAAGGTACTTGTACGCGATGCGGCACGATGCAATAGCGGCCACTGAACCGAACACCACCAGCAGGACTCTGCGAGGAGATGGGGTTTTAACTGACGATTAGGTCAAGTCTCATTCGCAAATTTGCCTACTGCCCTTACGCGGCCATGTTGCTGCACTAAGCATTTTAATAAGGGGCTGTCCATTAATCCAAGATGTTTTAGACTTTTAGAAACCCTGGTAAAACTTAGGGAGCTAAGTTCGCGTGTTGCTCTTTAATTAAGAACTGGCACTGTGTAGCGCGATGGCGGGAAAATTAAAACCACACTGCGAATATCCAACTGATAAGAATTTCTTGATGTATTCATAGACAATTTTCCAATACAAATGTAGAGGAAAAGAACACTTATATTATACTAGCTGTTGCCCGTGACTCCGTCCGCATCAATTTCGGTTATTATGATCGCAACTATTTTTGCAACATTTTTCACTGATGCTTTGCTCATATTAGTCGCAGCGTGATTTTATATAGCCTAAAGCCTTCCTCGATTAATGGACTATCCAACACAAAAAGAATTTTACAAATCGAACCAGTACTTCCTGAGATTAGCGCGTTCAAAAAAACAAACAAACTTTTCAGCTTTATAATATTAGTATAGATGAAAATAAAAGCCAAATTAACATTAAACAAGTATTTCCTTTTAAAAATGCAAAAATTAAATTATTTTACTGTTACTTAAATTGTTTGATCTTGACTATTTCTATCAATTTGTTGATATGAGTTACCTACAGCTCAGTTGAAATAAACTTTACCCAGAAATCAAAAATTAGGCTGTGGAATATTTAATTAACATTTTGTGGTATTACAAGTGGAGTTGACTCATACCTCAGAAAATCTCGAGAGCTTGCCAATCTCTTGAGTAAGCTGGATTTGGTAGCTGTAGTCAGGTACAGTGGCAGGCCATCTCTCGGTGGCTGTATCTTCAAAGCCCCAGTTTTACTTCTGCTCAGCTCTCCAATAGCAGTAATGTATGAGCCGTCACGGAGCATTTCCTCCATGGTCTGCAAGCCCCGTTGTCTGACTCCAGAGAAGAAGCCCCACACATGGTCAATGACACCAGGAGACATGGGCTCAAACTTGTCAGATATTACATCCATATCTGAGTGCAAAAAAGCATACCAAACATATAATTTATAATGAATGTATACCACCAATCGAAAAACAGGATTTTTTTTGCTGGAATACAATAGAAGAGCTGTTGGGAGCTTTGATTTGTATGTTTTCATTCTGCGGACAGACATGCAAATGTTATTATAACATATTTAATTAAATACATTATGTAACAAATCTAATCAACTTGTTATTATCTGAAATTCAGATTGGATAAATACTTGCATGCTACTACATCTACAATATGGTTTTTATTTTATTTGGTAACATTACAATTCAATGAGAGGTACAATTTTGATGAAATAGATTAACTAGAATAAGATTAAATACTTTGGCAATCATACCAAGTAACTCTGCAGCGAGTGCATCAACCACCTCAATGCTGTACTTCCCGCTGTTCAGGACAAATGGTGTGGAATTGCACACCTCATGGATTGTACGTGTCTGGTCCGACCAGAAGCCGGCTGAGGTTCGAGCTATCACATGTTCTTTGATTGTCAACCTGAAATGTTAAAAGAACATTACTAGAAGAAAAAATTTGGTACATTTATTTCATATAACTAATCCAAGCTACCATTAATTTGATCACATGAAAAAAATTTGATAATTCAACTAAACCGATAAATCCAAATTGTAAACTTTGAAGGTCATTATGTAAAGTTAAACTTTTTAGAATAACTGAAATTGATACCTAGCTCTAAATGAATTTACAATGCCTACTTTTGAAAGGTGTACCATTAATACCAACCTTTGAACTACGCCTGTAACTGAATTGTTATAATTGCTGGTGATGGGATTGCCCAGCGGTTTAACAAGCCCTCTGATAACCACATAGGGGATTGTATTGTTAGGGTACTTATTTATCTCTTTATTTAGAGTGTGGTCTATATCCAGCACAGGAGCAGTCTAATTGGAACATAAAAATTTTAATTACTCAAAGTTGGAATACAAATCATACCCAATGTAATTCTAACCTTTAAAAAGAAAGAAACTGTAACACACTGTGCAGCAAATATAACATATCGCTTACCTGTAGCGTGTTCAGTATGTGTTTACATTTGCTCAGCTGTCTCACACAGAAGCCAAGTATGAGGGAATCTATACCCAGTATCACCGTTTCTCCGATTATCTCCGAAAAGAAATCCATTGTCCTATAACCTATCAAACTAACAACAATTTTTCAGTGCATCACTCGCTATTTCTATAATCTCTTACACAGTTTTGGTAATTTTCTCACACAAATTGTGTAATTTTTTGCCAAAACAAGCTAACCAAGAAGACTAAAGAAAGAGGCTGTCAGTGTCAAGTGTCAGCAAGCAAGCTGTCAAGTAAAGTAACATTAGGGTTGTGTCGTAGGTATCCCAAGGGAAATGGAACGCTTTTTGTATCATTGCATGAATATTTATGAATCTAAATCCTTTTTTTAGTAAAATTCCCTGAAAAAGATTTCAAATTTTCAATTGCCTTAGGTGGAGACTGAAACCCACAACCTCCCGCTTACTATAACCATTGAGCTATCAAGACATTGACCACCAGTTAATTCACGCACGACGCCTTTCTGTTACTTATGTTTCAAGTGGTAAACGTTTTGTGTAGTTATGGAATATATTATGCATTAAGGCTCTAAGTACTCCCTTCTAATGTGCAGTTAGGTCTGCATCGCCATCACTATCCTAAATACCTACTTCTTCTTTACAAATTCCTTTCCTATATTCCTTAACTTTTGTGCTCTGTTTCTCATTCTGTTGAGAATTGAAAACCAAGCTGTCGTGCAAGGAAAAACTGACTTAGTTATTCATATCGTCTGTCGTGAGCACCGCGCTCACAAGTTATACCACAGAGTTAGGCCCCATTAGGCCCTGAGTCTATCAGAGAGCGGCACAGACTGTCTTTTAAAAATGTCAACCGAAGTGCTTTTGAGTTGCCAAGTCTCGAGAGTTGAGGTAGTAAACAAAACACAAGCATTGTATTTGATAAAACGATTTATTTGACGGTAATGGTTTAATTCCTTCTCCTGCGCACCCTGGATATCCTCCAGGCGTTGGGTTCCTCGTACTTGTTGTAGAGCGGCTCCAAGCGTTGGTTCTTCTTGAACTTGGACAGCTTCGTGGGGTCGGAGAACTTGAAGAAGGCGGGGGCGAACTCTACCAGCCATTTGGGGTCGATTGTGGTCACCTCCCGCATGTACTCTTTCGTTGTCTGGACTAGCTCGTGGTAAATAACCCTGTAATAATAATGATAGTTAGATATTTCGAACTAGCAGGCGTGTTGAAAGACCTAGCTTCTGTCGATACGGTTTAGGCCATGTTATTTAGTCTTGACTAGTGGAGTACAGACTAGTGTGTATTCCCCTTAGTTATAAATTATCGTCATTTACCGTTGGCTTTGTAATTCAGAGCCTTAACTTGTAGGCTTCAAGGTGAGTGAATAAAGAATTGACCGAAAGTATTAGTTCTAGAGCTGTCAAATGATTACAAAACAATCCGAGCGTCACAGCAAAGTATGCCTTCTGCTGGGAGATTTGCGCTAGAAACGAAAGAAGGATAGATTTTGTCTCTCAGATTCATAAATTAATAGTACGCGGCAATTACTGTAATAATGTAGAGGTAAACTAAAATATTATCACTGTACACCAGGGGGCACAGTAAGGCTTGATTAGATGAAAGTGAGCGATAAAGTAGGGCTCGGCTATCCTTTTTGGTTCGGAACAACGTGCCCGCGTAAAACTTCATTGGTCATTGTAATGTGTGAACGGGTGGTTCACACATTACAATGAGTGAGGTTAGTTTAGGTTATTATGTTTATTCTAATAACTACATCTTTCCTTAAGATCAGGCTGTATGGACTCGTCCAATGCTGTTAAACTATTAAGAAAAAAAAATGTCTTCTGCTACTTACCATTCGGGTTGTCTGTTGAACAGCGCGCTAGAAGGGTGTATGTAGACGACTTGGCTGTCGACGAGCGTGCGGTATCCCTCCTGCGGGTCCTTCTTGGCTGCGTTCCTGAAGAAGCCGGAGCATATCGTCTTCTGTATTCGCACCGTGTTCTTACCCGCTGACACTACGTCCAGTTTATGCCTGTAGGAGAAACAATTGAAAGTTACGCGTTACTGTCAACACATAAGAATTTATACTGAATCCAAGTAAAAAAGTTGTAAATAACCATTGGTGTGAAATAAAATAAAAATTAAATACAAAATCAGTGAAAACGTCCTCAAAAACTGAAAATTTGCATGCTCTTTAAACTTAGTCGTATTCATCTTTGAAGCCATTTACTTAAGGTTGAGTTTGCATCACGGTTAGAATGACAAATGACATTAGCTGCTTATGTTGAAAAGAAAATGTCCGCCCTTAACCTCTCACATGTGCAATATCCAGAGACAATATAAATTTAATTGTGCCTGGGACGGATCCTAAACATACACATACGAGAGCTAAATTGATGACCCCGTTGGTGTTTCGCGAACTACACACAAACTAAACTCTTCTCATTTAATTCCTTGCATGCTTACAACAATACGATGTAACGCATTAGTAATTTAACAACCTAGATATACAGTCCCATACAAAAATGATCCAAGAAAACTGTCCTATGAATTTGATTGAAGAAATGATTTTATGTTAGTGTCAACTTTATAACCCGGCCAAATGGGGACTACCGTTTCTTTGCTCACCAGTTGGTGCCACTGTAGACTGAGCTCCGGAGGTATAGCTGTAAAAGGCGACTTTATAAGATCGGCGCCGATACAAAATTTTAAATCTTAAAAATTAAAGTTTATTATTCATAAATAACTATCTTCATATCAACAAACTAACTTCTGAAATAGTTGCTCTTTGAGGCCGCCTATTTTATCGCTTTTTCTTAATTCCGCTTTCAAAGCGTTCACATTAATCGCCAAATAATCCATATTTGGAATAATTTTACGAAGGAGATCACTTTCCAGCAGGTAAATTAAAGAAATTATAATTTATGTCACGAAGCCCGCTAAAACCAGTGAAAATTGTTATTGGACCTCACGCGACACAAGCGCCTCTAGTGGCAAATTCACTAGCGATAGCCCCCATTATGTCGACATGCCCTTGTATGTATATTTTTATTACTTGTATCTATTCTATTGATACAGGTTGTACTAAAAGTGCATCCTTGTGTCAAACTAGCTGTTGCCTGCGACTTCGTCCGCGTCAATTCCTGTTATTATGATCGCGATTATTTTTGCCACAATTTTCAGTGAAGCTTCGCTCCTTTTGGCCGCAGCCTGATGTTATATAGACTAAAGCCATCCTGCATAAATGGACTATCCAACACAAAAATATTTTTTCAATTCGAAACAGAACTTTCCGAGATTAGCGCGTTCAAACAAACAAACAAACTCTTCAGCTTTATAATATTAAAGTAAGATGGGTGCACTTTTAGTTGGGACACTTTTTTACGCTGATTGTTTACCTAGTTTTTTATATTATATCAATAATCTATTTGCATTATTACGATTGAAACTATACGTATTATCTACATATCCATAATGCCCAGAAGCTGCTTGCCCCCCCCCCACCCTTCACCCAAGCCAACTAAGCAATGATCGTTTCCTGAATTGACCCGACTGGGAATCGAGTAGGCGGAATACCGAACAACTACGCCAACTGGGTCATCTTTGGCTTTTATTTATTAATTTTCATTGTTGCGAATAGTTATTTCTACCACTTTCCTACAACCTATCTTTTTGCATTGTTGCGAATGAAAGAAGATGGATAGCTACCTGTCCATAATGCCTAGTAGCTGTTTGCGGACGTCCTGCGCTCGTTTCAGCGTGCGGATCTGCACGAAGTTCTCGTAGCACCACGCGTTGGAGAACTTATTGTTCCGCCAGCTGTTGTACACCGCCAGCAGCGTCAGGTGGTCGCCCTCGGGCTGGTTGAACTTAGCCTGGAACAGGTGAAACACGGCAATGTAACAAATCTTACTAATGTTATAAATGTGAAGCCGCGGGAAACAGCTATAGTTCATAAAATATAGCTTGATTAGAATGACACCTGTCAAACTAAAATGACTAGTGATGGGACTGACTCGACTGATCAAACGAAAAAAAAACAGTTATGGCGAATAAAATACAACGAAAATCAGATATATTAAGATTTAACAGTAAGTCAGTATCGTGATCATTATCAGAATAATTGGAACAATCATGAAAAATTTTATCGCATGTAGAATCTAATAAATTTTAAAATTTTTCGTAAACCATAAATAATTGCAATTTGATGTTCTTAGCATCAACCAATTCTCATTATATCATTTGTAAAATTTATATTACATTACTTCGATTTTGAACTATTGTTAATCTGTCGATTTCGATTTGTCGATTTTACGTCATCACTAGCGATTATGAAAAATGACGTAACCTTGTAAAGACGTCTTTTAAAGTTAAGTGCAATTTTTGTGACTGGATTATATTAATGTTTTTAACTTTAAATATAATTTTTATATAATTAAATTAATTAATATGTACAGCAAAGTATAAAAAAATATTCTTAACATGCCAGATACCAATATTTTTTCGTCTGCAAATGTGTTTCACTTGTGTGACACTGGTACAAAGTTACGTCGTCTGTTTCAGTGAGAACTGTAATTCTAATCAAGCTATATTTTAAGGACTATAGTATTATACACCGTGCAATTTGAACGGCCTGAAAAACGAAGCCCACGTTATGTAACCATTATGTATAACATCTTGGCAGTTTAATTTTTTTTTTTATTAATACAAATAGTCTTAAAATCAATTAAATATTATTGAAAAATTATTTCTATTGATAAAATAAATAGCACCGCCATGATGTTATACATAATGGTTACATAACGTGGGCTTCGTTTTTCAGGCGGTTCAAAGAGCACTATATGCGAATGTTTTGATGGATAATTCTTACTCAATCGAGATGAAATTTGGCTTAGGAATAGATTATAGGTTGGAATAGCACATAAGACAATTTTATCCCGGAATAAAGTACAAACCGTGGGACAGTATCAAACTCTACACGTACGAAGTAACAAGTGACAGCTAGTATTTGTATGCGAATGTTTTGATGGATGTTTGTTACTCAATCACACTAGAACGGCTTAACAGGATGAGATTTGGCACAGAGATATGATACGATGGAACAGCACATTTTGGAATACTTTTGATTGCGGAAAAATTAGCTACGTTGTGATTTCAAATGGGAAAACACACACGCACAAAGTCGCGGGCAACTGCTAGCAGATATTAATTGATGATTGAGAAATATTTTGGGCTTGATTCTATGGACTAGGATTGCGTATTGAATACCGTCAATTCGACGTCATATTAATAGCATCGATACTATCGATTTATCAATACAACATTATTGCTAGCGATAATGTTGTATTGATAAATCGATAGTATCGATGCTACTAATATGACGCCACTAGCCCGTTTTATTCGACACCTCACAGACCTATCCCCTCCAAAGGTTCTAGAACAAGGATTTTACCGGGAAATTAACGCGTTTGTACCTTGTTATTTTGCCTGTTTAATTTACCGTTAACGTTCATATAAATATGTAGTATTTTGCCAGAATCCTCACGCTTAGCAGGCGGGTCGGCGATCACAGTTTAGTCAGTGATTAATGGAAGACGCTGCCGCCCATCTTCTACTGGCAGTATTCCTTTAATTGCCTCCTACGACACTTCACTATACACCCTGAAAACCTAAAGTAGTCTTCGGGCACTTAGTCTTACTGTTAAAACAACTTTATATTTGATAGCTTATTATCGCAACGTGTGTCACTCAACGTTAAAACAATGACGTTATGGCTTACCTTCTTCTGGTCAGCGAGCGCCTGCTTATCTTTGGGCCGGTAGAACACGTTCTGGACGCTGAGCATGGACACGATAGTCAGGATCTCGTCCGAGCACTGCAGCGCCACAGACATTATGAGGATCTTTGAGAGATTCGGTTCCAGGGGGAACTCGGCCATCTGGAACAAAGTTTATATGAGTGCAGATAAAATAATAATGTGTATCAAACAAAGAAAGACTAGTAACGAAGATAATTTATGAGGGGGATTCATAGGAATTTTCTCTGCTAACAAGATATAAATCGAGATACCTCATCTAAATGGCTTATTGTATTTACTTATATTGCCAAGTTACAGAAATAATCATTTAAAAAAGTATGTAACTGAAATGTTTTCCAGCAAGATACTTTTAGTTTGTTGTGAGAGAGAATAAATTAATCTATGACTTAAGTTGAACTTCTCCGAATCGCAAGACTATGGATTCCAAGATATTTGAAAAGCGTACGAGAAGCCGAAATAAGAAAATAATATTTCTCTAATTTATTAATTTAAAAAAAAAACAAGTGTGAGCCCTGAGGTACTCCACGGAAATCATAAGAGAACAATGTGTATTGTATGATTGCAACAATTGTTGGTAGACCAATAAAATAAAATAAAAATTCTTATCGGATAGTGACATACCCTGCGTCCAAGACGAGTGAGCAGCCCCTCGGAATCGAGGGCCGACAGGGAGTGCAGCTGTTCCAACGCCATGATAAGCGACTCGACCGGCGGCGCGTCCATGAAGTCGAAGTGAAGGAGATCGTTGATGCCCATGGTCTTCAGCTGAAGGACCTGTTGAATACATAATGTGATTCAGTCAGTTTTACAATTTATTATCAAAATTTTTCGGTTTTGATTCGATATCCTGACAATGGGGGCTATCGCTAGTGAATTTGCCACTAGAGGCGCTAGTGTCGCGTGAGGTCCAATATCATTCACTTTGTACTGGTTTAAGCGGAATTTGTTGCATAAATTATAATTTCTTTACCTGCTGGAAAGTGATCTCCTTCGTAAAATATCGCAAATATGGATTATTTGGCGATTAATGTAAACGTTTTAAAAGCGGAATTAAGAAAAACCGCAAAAATAGGCGGCCTCAAGAGCAACTATTTCAGAAGTTAGTTTGTTGATATCAAGATTCAAGATATAACACTTTGTTTCGGCGCCAATCGCCTTTGACAGCTATACCTCCGGACCTCAGTCTACAGTGGCGCCAACTGGTGAGCAAAGAAACGGTAGTCCCCATTGTATGCACTTTAAAGCTACTAAATAAAGCTTCGTTGAAACAAAGCATCATTAAATTGAGCATTGTTTTAGTTGAAATGAAATATTTTTTGATGATTGAAGATCTAGCTACCCGCGTACCCGCAGTTTTTAAATTTCAGCTATGTGTTTTTGACGTGACAACGTCTTAAATTAGGTTGCGGCTGGGAGTCACTTATGAAAAAGTGTTACGCTCGGTAACGTTACGATGAGTCACCGAACGAGAGAGAGGCCCGCCGAATGCCTTGCGTCTCTCTCCCACTCAACTATGATCGGTCTGCCGCGCGCGCAGCACTAGAGAATTAGGCGCATTGAATCGGCGCATGCTTGTGTCTCTGTCTTTGTCTTTCTCGAACGTTCTTGGCGTTGGAAAAACAAGAAAGCGTCATAATACAAGTTCACACGTGTGGTTAAAGTATCGTCAGCTGTGTCTGTAGTGAAAAGACGTTGTCACGTAAAATCTTCGCCCGTAAAACCGACTTTGCAGGCAACCATTTTTTTTACCAGATTTCCTATGGGTCGGTTCATTAATCACGCGAGGCCTCAAGGGCTCCCCGTTTGGACAGTCCAGGAAAAAATATCCAAATAACACAAAGGGGAGAGGGGTTTATTACGATATCACGTATATTTTGGACACCGAAACAATTTTTTTTAATTTTGCTGTATATTGCGAAACTGCGTACAACTGATAACTTATTAATTTTAATCTAAGAGGTAGTACTAAACCTCACCACGCTTTATACTGCGTTTGGTGTGTCTTATGTATGTATAAACGCGAGTTAAATCCGTTAAAATTCCTTCAATTTAAATACTGTGTTCGCGTAAACTAGACAAACCAATAGATATGACATCCACTTACTGTGGTAGCGAGATTGGTGCGCTGTATCTCGGGCACGGGCGTGGGCAGCATCTCGTCGCGGTAGGCGCGCTCCGTGTAGAGGCGGTACGTCTTGCCGGGGCCCGTGCGGCCCGCGCGGCCCGCCCGCTGTTTAGCCGCTGCCTGATAAAAATAAATAAAATATGTATAAATAAATAAATGTGGACAACATCGCATACATTGTTCTGACCCCAATTTGAATAACTATTTAAAGCATTCGTATTTTGGAAACCAGAGACAACGAAGGTACCACAAACATCCAGACCCGAGAAAATGTAGAAAAACACATTTTTTCTACATTGACCCGTCCGGGAATCGAACCCGGGACCTCGGAGCAGGCGACACCTTGAAAACCGGTGTGTACGCCACTCCGCTACGGAGGTCGTCGAATTATTTATTTATTTCAACACAAAGGTTAATTACATGCATTGCTATATTATAACATTATTATCAACAAAATTCGTCATTCATAATTCATATCATTAAATAACATACAAAATAAGAATAACATAACACAGTTAGGAATGGATAAATAAAATTATAGGTTATTTAGGAGGTTATTAATTCGACACGAACAACTTATCAACAGGTGTGCGGATTTCGATTCTTTTTGTTCGATTACTAGCTCAAAGGTGGCCACTTTTAAATTTTAAAGAAAACACCTTAAAGGATAGCCTTCAAGAAACTAAAAAAACACTACTGACAAAAATCGTGAAATAAGCTAGCAACGAGCCAGTTTTTAACAAAACAAAACACGACAATCAACCAACACACTAATAAACACAAAATTGATGGTTCATTTCACGATTCGGCAATTTTAAAAATTATATTTAATATGGTTTTCTAATACTTCCCAATGCAGTGGAGAATAAGTTAGACAATCGCCCTATTCATCAAAATAGCAGTTTGCGGTTTAGCCTTTGCAGTTCCTGAAGCAATCTTTGTGCAGTCCAAGAAAAAACTGGTCAAAACTCACTATCTCAGACTGATTTATTGACTAGTGGCCAAAATAGCAATGTATCAAGATAAACATATCCTAAACGCTCGGCTCAGTCATATTCTTTCTTATTATCTTAACTCATAGAATAGAATGTACTATTGACCAACCTGCGATATCGGAGTCACAACAAGCGAGTCCATTCCAGTCTTCGAGTTGTACACTTTCTGCTTCACAAAACCCGGGTCCACCACGTAGTAAATGCCGTCTATCGTCAGCGACGTTTCTGCTATATTTGTCGCTATGACCACCTTCCTTGAGCCGGGCGGCGCCGGTTCGAAGATCCTAGTCTGCATCTCCGACGGCAGAGCCGAGTATACCGGCAATATGATCAGTTCAGGCACATCAGGCCCCAAAGACTTCATCCTTTCGTAAAGGATTTCGCAGGCCGTATCGATCTCCTCCTGACCCGTCAGGAACAACAGTATGTCTCCAGGCGGTTCCCGCAGATGTATCTGCATGACCGTGATAAGAGACGCGTCAAGGTAATCCGTCTCTGGTTCTTTTGTGTATAGCACTTCGACGGGGAACGTTCTGCCGGGTATGGTGAAGATGGGGGCTTCGAAGAAGTACTGGGAGAACTTGACGGCGTCCAATGTGGCTGAGGTGACGATTAGTTTTAGTTCGGGCCGCTTCTGGACGGCTTGCTTGAGGAGACCGAATAACACGTCAGTGTGGATGGTCCGCTCGTGGGCTTCGTCCAACATGATCACGGAGTACGACTTCAGGTCCAAGTCCATGAGGCACTCGCGGAGCAACATACCGTCTGTCATGTACCTGGAAAGGGATAAATAATGTATGGTGAGATATTCAGATGTACAAATGTGTAGTATGCTCGGAGTTTTACTGAAGAATATTATTTAAGCTCTCGTATGTGTATGTTTAGGATCCGTCCCAGACACAACTAAATTTCTATTGTCTCTGGATATGGCACATGTGAGAGGTAATAGGAGGATTCGTAACAAAGTTTTGGGTTCGATTCCTAGTTAAAGCAGGCGAAATTAGGAAGGAATTGTATTTTCAATATGTTACCTATATATTTTAAAAAAATTCACTGAAAATGTTTTTTTAGTAGTTTAATAAAATACCAAATACAAAAATGTGTATGAATTTGACCACACAGAAACCTAAACAGTGAGCCGTTAATTTCTTGGATATTAAGTACCAATGTTTTTTTTTCAACTCTAATAATCATCCTCTGTATAGATTTAAATAACTCTATTTGCTTTGAAACTGTTTTAGCTAATATACTTGCTGGTGTTAATTGAACTTGGTTAGTGCTGTCGCCCAGTAAGCAAAAGGTTTTTAGTTCAAGTCGAACCTAAGGCAATCAAAACTTTTATTCAATGAATTGTATTTTCATTACATTTTATATTTTTAAACTAGCAAATAAGCATAAACAAACATACTTGTATTTAAACTTGAAAAATTATGTCTCAGGCGGGACTTGACCGCATGCCCGCGCCCGGCATAATTTTTTAAATTAAAATACTGATATTATAAATGCAATTAAATTGCCTAAAGATCATATAAAGTATATAAACTTACTTGATAACAGTCTCAGGGCTGGTGCAGTCCTCGAAGCGTACGGTGTACCCTAGTTCCCTGTCTGTACTGTCCCAGCCGGCCACCGGTCTCCTCGGCGACCCGTTTGGCGACCTACGTGGCAGCCACAAGACGGGGCTGCGTACAAGCGATCTTCCCGCGGGCGGTGAGCCAACACTCGGCCAGGTACTGAGTTTTTTAATCCCTCGATCGTGAGTTATTCCAGACACAATTGAAATCAATTGTTATCGCGGCACGCGCGTGCCTCCTGGGGGTTGAGGGATTAAACTAACAAATAAACATAAACGTACTTGATAACAGTCTCTGGGCTGGTGCAGTCCTCAAAACGTATGGTGTACCCTACTTCCTTTCCCAGCCGGCAACCGAACTCCTCGGCGACCCGTTTGGCGACCGACGTGGCAGCCACAAGACGGGGCTGCGTACAAGCGATCTTCCCGCGGGCGGTGAGCCCACACTCGGCCAGGTACTGAGTTTTTTAAACTAGCAAATAAACATAAACGTACTTGATAACAGTCTCTGGGCTGGTGCAGTCCTCGAAACGTATGGTGTACCCTACTTCCTGTCCCAGCCGGCAACCGAACTCCTCGGCGACCCGTTTGGCGACCGACATGGCGGCCACACGGCGGGGCTGCGTACAAGCGATCTTCCCGCGCGCGGTGAGTCCACACTCGGCCAGGTACTGAGTGATCTGAGTCGTCTTGCCTGAACCCGTCTCACCGATCACTATGAGGATCTGGTTGTCCGCTACGGCCTGTAAACAAAAATAAAAATTGGTTTCTATTTCTTGTCCCCACCTTGTGACAGAGTCTACTTGAACACCAATTGCAGGTTTAAAAAATAATAATCTTGTCCAGTTTTTAATCTTTTAAACGTCTTTCAATGATAACCAGATGTCCGAATTTTTATGACCACTTATTGCAGGTCTCTGACGTTACTTGTTTTACGACTTAACTCGTAAAAGACGGGACCAATTTACAATCTATATGTATATATATAAAAGAAAGTGTCATTTACACCACTTATAAGTCGAGAACAGCTGGACCGATTTTTATAATTTTGGTTTTATTCGATTTGTCTTGGTCAGGAATAGGATGATAAGTGTTAAAAACAAAAGTTAACGTAAAATAATTAACTTAGAAACTGTATTTCTTCATACAAATTTCCAACCGCGCCATATTTGAATTTAATGACATTTAAGATGTCAAAGTTAAATACTTTGTGTTAAGTTCGCTAAGTATCGTAAGATTACCATTATCTCCATAATATCTCTCATAATATCCGTGTAACAGCTGCACACGTGATACTGGCCGAACAGTGTACCCACTGCGGAAAACACAAGTTCGTCGCCATAAAAAGGAAGAAGAAGAAGAAATACGAGATGAAAATCAATTCTGAGGCGATACGCAGTACGCGGGGTCCGCTGGTAGCTTATAAATGGGCGGGAGATAAATGGTACGGTACGACATATTAGAAACCACTCGACACATACCAAGAATAACTATTTAAAAAAAAGTGAATTAAACGAAATCTAACCAGTTCAACTACTTTTTAAAACGGGAATTAACTTAACAAAAAGCAATCACATTTGTTAGCTTGCCAGACGTTTGGATTATTATAGAGATATAAGCCATCTCGACTGTGGTCGTATGCTTACGAAACCTGTTATCCATTTGATTAATTATGCACAACAAGAATAGACGTAGTTACAGCTTTCATAATTTCAACACGCAATATTCTCAACGCAATTTTACTGTACTAATAAGTTTACCTACTTAAGAACCATTGAAGTAAAATCATCGACAAAAACAAGTATCGAGGCAACTGGTTGTGGCTTAAAATCCGACGGCTAACAGATCTTTCTGCAGTGGTAGGCTTCGTAAGAGGCCGCCTGAATGGTGGTAGCCACCCTCCTGCCGGAGTCCAGCGCCAAACAGTCTGTGTTCCGCTGGCTTGTGGGAGAACCAGTGCCACTTACTGGGTAAGCTCGCTCCATCTTAGGCATCTTCTTAACCGTTAAGTTAAGTACGTAGTCAAGACAAAGCCCATTGTTTATAAAAAAAAACAGTCAATAAAAATTGTTTTCGATTACATTATTGACTTGTTTAACACTTACCTTAGTCAGTTCATCTCTCAGCTTGTAAATGGGCAGCGATTGCCTCTGCTCCAACAGCGACAGGTTCGTCTTTTTGCCAAACGATGACTTCTTGCCTCCGATCACGTGCTTCTTCCACTCCGGAAGGTCTTGGGGGGTGATGCCAGTGCCTCTCATGTTCGCAGCGAGAGCCCTCCCATCCACTTCAGGAAGCGGATCTATCCAGTTCTTATTTAAACCAGTCGGTAAACTCTCCATCTCTTGCTCCCTCTGTATCATCTTCTGTTCCCTTCTCTCCTTAGCCAACGCTGACTGCATCATAGCCGCTTGCGCTAGGGACCCATCAGGGTTCTTCACTATCCTGACGGGAGACAGTTCGTGTAGCGCGCGCCCGTGACCTTGAAGGAAGGGCGGCTCCTCTTCAACTAGCTCTATTTCTATGTCAGCCTCGCCGTCCTCGTCTTTCGGGAGTAGACCGGTCTCCTCGTCGAAGTCTGGTAATTCGCTCTTGTCTATGACCCCTGATGATATCATCTGTGAAGTGAAAGTTATCGATTTAAAGATTGACATAATATGATTTTTCTTTCAGTTAATGTGACTAAAATCAAATCCAAATTCACATGATGTAATAAAATGCTGTACATATTAACACTATCTACTATCTATAATGTCACAGTAAGAAATTCGCACCATTTTTTGTTATAATTATTAAGTTTTATTTTTAAATATCACCATGGTTTTTAAATGCTCATAAACTACGTGAACTCATAGACGTCATAAATATGTATGTCTATCTATCCCTTATCTAGGTCATATAATACAAACCCATATTTTTTATCCTCAATTATAATCAAAGCTAAAATTACTTATTTCCAATAAACTTTATAGAACAAACATTGGTCTTCTACTAGCCTGTATGCTAGGTAGGCATTTACATCTTGAGTTACAATGAATGTCAGTACTGTGTTACTGTACAGTGTTACAATAAAACACATACATACGTAAGTTATTTTCAATTTCATATTTTTAAGTAACGCAAAAAGTTAAAAAACAACAAATGCAAATCACGTATGAGTGGTTCTATGTGTAATTACAATGAGGGTATACCTGTTTGATTTCCCAGCGCTCAGGGCTGGAGATCCTGGTGACACGTTTGCGACTGGAATCCTCTTCGGGCTCCAGCGCACCCTGCAGCCCCGCCAGCACCGTCGCCGCGGGCGCTGGCCGATCCGGGTTACGACCTTCGCGCTCTGCCTGAGAATAAAAACAACGCTTTTTATCTTTGCTAAAGTCTTATGTATGGTGTCAGCCTAAAGCAGAATGCTATGGTCACTTGTTGTCTTTCCGGTGACAAACGGGTCGTTCAAAACAGTATTAGATAAGAAAAGAGGACAAACAGCATAGTTTCGTCTCTGCTGATGAAAGTTTACTAAGGTAACATGTTAATAGACTGTGAGATTCTCAACTGTATGATTTCATTATTCTCTAAATCTCCAATTTCGGAATAAAAACATTGCTAAACAGTAGTTATTTTCCATAAATCCAATCTAAAAGTTCTGTGTAATTAAAGTAAACACTACAACTGTAAATATAATCTTACCTCTAAGTGAGCATGTGATGTCGGGTTGAGATCTTTTCCAGTTTCTTGACAAACATCTTTCATAGTCAGGGACACTTTTTGTCCAGTTAAGGACAATACCTTGACCTGAAATATTAATGAATTAAGTAAAAAAAGGTAATGTTTAGCAACTTACAATAATAGACTGGTAACTAAATTTAGACTAGTAGATATCTGATATCTAGTGCTGGTATAAAAGCAATCAAACCCCAGGGCAAAATGATACCTTGTGTGCCCATCTGTTATTTATTTACTAAAGATAAAAAGCTGCATTTGCCATTACATAGTTTTGTAAACAGAATGCTGTTGTCTATGAAATTTTTAGTGACAGCTCACTGCTTCAGAACTTGGATAAGCAGGCAGAATTTTCTAGGGCCGGTCTCTCAACCATGCCCCACCCTAACTCTATTATGATATAGCTTAATTAAAAAATATTGTATTGCATTATTAGTTATAAAATACTAGTTTTATTAAATAGAGTTACATTAGTGAATCACAGTTTAATTACCTTGACTTTGTCTCCCCTAGATACAACATCCGAGACATTAGTGACCCGGCCCTCCGAGCGCAGCTGGGAGATGTGCACCAGCCCTTCCCACCTCTTCTTCACACCCTCTATTTGGACGAAACATCCAAATGGAACTATGTTGGCCACACGCCCATTGTAAATCTGAAAATTATAACAGATTTCACACATAGTTATTTAATTTGAAGCAAGTTGGCCTAAGTTAGCAATTAGGTTAGTATTATGCTTAATTTTTAGTCAGATTATTAATGTGTTATAACCTACATTGATAGTTTATTTAATGTCTGACTATACTTCCTATGTGTAGACTGTAAACAATGTCTGAAAAACTTGTTAGATGTTTAATGCACATCACGTACATTGTCATTGTTCTGAACCCAATTTGATTAACTAATTAAACACTCGTATTTTCGAAACCAGAAGCAACGAAGGCACCACAAACACCCAGACCCGAGAAAATGTAGAAAAACCCTTTTATCTACATTGACCTGTCCAGGAAACGAACCCGGGACCTTAGAGCAGGTGACACCTTGAAAACCGGTGTGTACGACGCTCCGCCACAAAGGTCGTCGAATTATGATACTTTATAATTTCATTAAGTAGCAAAAAAAACTCATGTCCTACCAAGAATTCTGTATAGTACTAATATTTTGTTAGGTTAAATTTAAAAGTAAAAGCTTTTTAGACTTACCTTTCCAGGTTCTGGATCATCGCTTATTTCAACTTCTGGACTTCTTTTTCTTGGTTTCTTCCCTTGATCTCCATATCTCCCTCTATCTTGTCTCTCTCGAGAATGAGACCTTTTAGTTCTAGATCTCGACCGTCTACCTCTAGACCTTGACCTTCGGTGCCTATCTTTAGACCTTGATCTGTGTCTGTCATTAGATCTTGATCTGTGCCTGTTTCTTGATCTGGACCTCTGTCTATCTCTGGATCTGGATCTTTGTCTGTCTCTAGATTGTGACTGGAGACGATGCCGGCTCCTAGATCTCCGTTTTCTGTCTCTATCTCTACTTCGACTTCTGTAGTCTCTGCTACGGCTTCTCTTATCTCTGCTTCTACTACGCCTACTTCTATCTCTAGACTTGTCTCTTTTCCTTGTTGTCCTTTCTTTTGTGCTACTTGGCTCAATCTTTTTCCTGTCCTCTTCTTTAGCCTCAACTTTTTGGCCAGAATGAGAAGGAGCTAGAGCTTCCAACTCTGCCATTGCCTGGTCAACAATGACATCACACTTAGAATTTTTTTGATCCTTAAATATGTCTTTAGATGTTATTCGCTTGTTTTTCTTGTCATCATCGACATCATCTTCATCTGACGAGAATACTGGTTTTTCGTTGCGTATAGCAAGCCCAGGAAATTTTGCAGCTAGGGGATTTTTACTACTAGGCACAGTTTCATCTTTTTGTGTATCAGTCTTAGAAGGTTTCATGTGTTGTATGATTCGAAGTAAATTTGTCATGAAGGAATCGGAAAACTCAGCACCATTTTCTATTAAGACTTGTTTAAATCCATCAAATGTGGGGTTTTTATCCGCCAAATCAATAATAAATTCAGCTGTAACAAAAATGGCATAGCTATTTATTTTGATAATAATATTTATTTTACAGAATATTTTAACCGATTCAGTGTGGCCGTGGTTTTCTTAGACTTTAGCGACTGGCGGCGAACAAATGTTTCGTGGATCCTCTGAGACGCCATTTGCCATGAACTTTCATGGCTCCTCACGAGCGCCACCCACCATGTAGTATAACTAATCGCTGTTTCGTCGGTTTCCGCTTGTTTATATTATAGTTTCAATTCAACAGTGAACGTCAGCGGTCTAATAAATCATTTAAAGTGTTTATAAGTGACTAAATAAAAATAAAGTGTTTATACGGAAATGGAAGGTAAGTGATTTATTTTTATCAGTTTTTGTAAACCTTTTGCTATATGTTTGGCACGATTGATTTATCAATTTGTCTCTTTTTATTATTGTTTAATGCGACGCAGACGAAGATAGTTTAGACATAAAAACACTCTATATCTTTAACAATAATTGTGAGTAAAATATTTCTAGATTATTTTTAAGTAGCTAACATAAAAAATTATTCAGTATCCGTATTAATCATATTGATCTTTGTATTAAATAGGTTTACAACTTCTGAAGTATGTTTTTTCATGAAATATCTCGAAACAAACACTGAAATCGTAATCTGTGGGACAAATAAAGACACTTTAATAAACGGGGCAATCTTCAGAAATGCTATTTTATCAGTGTTTTACATGTAAATATTTTGGCTCCTCTCGGGCGCCACTCGCCATTCTCAAAAAATGGCGCCACTAAGGAGCCATCCGCACGGAATCGGTTGAATAAAAACTAAGCTTTCAAAATTACTAACTTTAAATAAAATAAAAATATTGAGCAATATAGGTAGCATGGTTTGATAGCAATAGACTTAAATGTATTCTGTGCAATAAACTCTTACCTAAATCTTTGTCATTTAGCCCCAAGTGGTTGTCTAACTCCGTGCATATTTTAGACACTAACGACAGATGTTCTAGTTTAGCGACCTCATCCATTTTTACTAATGTTAATTAATATAATTTATCAAAATCCTTAAAGCTGTACATAATACACCCACCACCATAGAATACAATCCCACCACCATTTATTTGACATTTCGACCGACAGAATTTCTTTCTTAGTTCCTTTTGAAATTGGCTAAAGTCTGAGACAATGCTGCCATGTCATTAGTTCAAATACGACCATCCTAAAAAATCACTGGGTACAATCACATATCACAGTTTCTTCATTTAATAATATCATTCATGTGGAACTATATTTTGCTATACTGCTAGTATACTTTGTGAGATGAAGCAGTACCGGCTGTAGGTCAGAGCAAAAGAAGGTAAAGGTAAAAAATTTGTAGTGACAGCTGATCAAAGATGAATTTTTGTAATCCCTTTGATTGTATGTTATTCCAGACACAATTAAATAAATACATAAAATAACATAACATTGTCTAAACTAACCATTAAATATCCTAACTTATTGAAATGTATGGGTGGTTTACTCATGTCTTGGCAGCATGGTTTCAGACCTTAGCTGGTTCCGGAAAGAACAAATAATAATGAAAAGTTGTTCAATGGTTCATTCAGTACGGACTTTTGCGCTGGAAACAAAAAGAGAAAGATGGATTTTGTTTCTCAGTTTCGTGAAATTATTTTACGTGGAATTTATTGTGATAAATTAAATGGTGTCATTGTTACTATAATGTCAGCAAGTAGGATAAATCAAATAAAAGTGAGAAACAAGGAAACAATCGCTACAATTTAAATCTTTTATTTAAACGTTATTGGGAAATTAAACGCGATCATACCATTATTTTGTTTGGCGTTTCGATCGGGTTGCAGTTTGCACCAACCATTATATTACATTACAAGTAATTATGATATTTTATGTAGGTATATTTTATATTATATTAAGCATGATTGAATTCGAACTGGTATGATATGGCAGGATAAACCCAGACCTTTGCCTAACAAAAAAACCTTTTTTTTTATTACTCAAGTTTTACGGCAAAAAAAAAAACTTTCGCCAATCAAACCATAGATTAATACATCAAACAAGATGTCATTTTATGTCATCATGTCAGTAGGACAGTAGTAGTAGTTTTTTTGGCTCGTTTACGTTTTTGGTTGACGAATTCGATTTTAGGCAAGTGAATTGTATAATATTTTGTGTATTATTCATCTCTCAAATCATAAGATGGAGAATAACACAGACCATCCAGATCAAAACAATTTTAGTCCTCTATCAGTGCAAGAAGTAGATGTAGATTTTTTGCCCATTGTATACGAAATTATTCGAAGGTATTCCATTCATCTATTTATAGACTATCGCCTTTGTTGTGTGCTACACATCGCCGGCCAAGATATAAAATGCTTACAAGTGTATTGTTTATAGTGTAGAACGCGACTTTCACGACAATTCTGCCAAGGCCCGCGAGTCCCAGGATTGCAGTCAAAAGGTCCTAGAATTGCAAAAGAAGTTTGATGTGGCACGCTCACAGGTAAAATATAGCCTACATGTACACAATCCCAAATCCTACCGAAGTAACTTAAGTGGGTACAATTAAAATTGTGGTTTGTCATACTATGTGTTTGTGCCCAAATAATTACTATTCTCGTAGTCCACCGTAACCACCCCATTAACTTTTTTCTTTCTACTCCTAATTGATTAAACAGCTGTACAAGATGTTATGAAATTGTTAAGAAGTTATCTTGCAGAAAACCTCTGTATAGTTTCAGTATTTGTAATAATTTTGCTTCTTAGTCTCATAAGTAAATATTACAAATTAATCAGTCTTGTCTTCAATTAATCAATGATCACTTAATAAGAGGTGCAGAGAAATGAAACTGGTTACCCTTTGGTATCCGAGAGTAGATTTGGTATAAGAAAATTGGACTAGGCTAGCCAGACAAAGAAACTCTTTGAAAGAACTGGAGGAGGCCTTTGCCAAAGGGCACACAAAAACAAAAAAATAACTGCATGACTTAGTTTGTATTAAATTTGAATTTTTCTTATTTATAAGGTTGTAAAAAAAGGCTAAAAAATAACTATTACTTCACTATAAACTTTTCAGATTAAAAGATTGCCTGGTATAGAATTCAATAAACAGGACCAATTGAAACAATTTGAGATTCTCCGAACCCAGCTAAGGCTGAAGCGTGAGTTGTTGCAGAAATATCGTAATATGTGCTCATTTGAAACTTCTTTCAAGTGATATCTGTGAAAATGCCGCTCCGTGCTTTGCTTAAATACCTGGCAAACAATGAGCATCTCGTCCAGAGGCTTGCCGAGTCATATCCTGTAAGACGAGCAGCCCAAATGGCAGTGTCCATATTTTATAGAGGCAAAGAGAAATTATCAGATTTGGATCCACAGCAAGTCAACAGATTTATGTCTTTTTTGAGAAAATTTAGTGAAAACATGAAAGAAGGAATTGCTGACGCTAAGAAACAACTAAAAAAATAAGTCTGTTCTAATATTTAGTCGTAGTCCAGTTAGCAACAAATTGTATGATTTATTAATTATGGGATAATAAATAAGAAGTCATTAATTCGAGCTAGTTTAATTTATCCACTTTTGAACAAATCAATAAAAATATCCTTTTACTTAAACTAGAAAAATCACATCCGATCTGTATTTGTAAATACTGAAAAATATATGATATGAATAGCCGCTAGCCTCACTAACAATGTGCTTCTAAATATTGCTTGAGTCATACATTAATTATTTCTAAATGGTAATGGTATTATGGTTTGCTTTAACACAAAGATTAAAATTTTTTCTCAACATTAAAACTTTTATGTTTTATAATCACAAAAATAAAACCATCACTGACAATATAAATTTTGTATTTCTAAAGAAACATATCCATAGCAATCAAACAAATATGAATAAAAAATATTTGACTTGCAAATTTGACCAAATTGCAAGTCCATATTCAAAGTATCTGACTTAATTTTTAGCCTACTTTCGTAATTTTTTGTTGGTGTGCACTCACAAAAATAAAATTATATTTTCCCTGCCCATATTTTGTAATGCTACAAAGGAATCAATGTAGCTGTTTTTCACACTTTTCATAATGAAAACTATGTACAGTCACCATCACATATAAAGTGACCAAATACTTCTGAACAGTTGAAAATGTCAATAAGTTCCATACACTATAAGTTACCATTAATATCTGAACATTCATTACTTCATTAATGTCTGAGCAGGCGCTAGTCAATAACTTTTATACACACAACTAACCAATAATATCTGAACACTCATAACGTCAAGTGAAGAGTGACTTTTCAAAAGGGCTTATTTCTTCAATAACCTAATTTTCAGAAAATGAAAAAGCTTCGAACAATGGTTTAGATTCAATGGACGAAAACTATATCGATATAAGTACTTTTGACGCAGAGTGCTCTTTTTCTAGTCGATTTTAGAGAGGAAAAAAGCCGTTTTGGACCAAACTATAACTGAAAAATATTAAGAATATTGTATTGGAATTGAATTGCATAAAAAAAAAAATTTTTCAAAATGAGAAATAAGTCCTTTTGAAAAGTCACTCCTCAAGTGTATTTAGTAAAATAGTATTCAAAATAGTATTTATAGTAAAGTTGGAAGCACTTCCTTCTGCAATTTTTCTTAATTAAGACCATCTGCGTAGATACACTTGACGTTATGAGTGTTCAGATATTATTGGTTAGTTATGTGTATAGAAGTTATTGACTAGCGTCTGCTCAGACATTAATGAAGTAATGAATGTTCAGATATTAATGGTAACTTGTAGTGTATGGAACTTATTGATATTTTCAACTGATCAGAAGTATTTGGTCACTTTGACAACCAATAAGTACATGACAAATTGAATGCTACAAGTTGAAAGAGCACCCAAATGTTCTAGTAGCGGTGCTGGGCAAGGAAGTTTTCAGCTAGTTATGTATCTTTTTTTTTTTCATTTTATATCTATAGCAAATAAAAAAAAAACTTTAACTACTACACTTTAGGTAGGTCATAACCTAATATAAAAAAAGTATGATTGATATTTGAATGAGCAATTCTCGAATAGTATTAAGATTATCTTTATATATTGTCATTAGAACTCACACCAATATTATCAAAAGCAGGTAGATTGACTGACTCCAGAGCTTACTGAAACTATTATTTCTTAAATATTAGCTTATTCGATTACAGATTCAGATTTCAGACATTAACATTACAATGTGCACAATAAGAAAGTCAGAATTATATCAAGAGTTGTATACAAATGTAGCTTCTGAATCAATAGGTCTATTAAAAATATGAAGTTCTCTTATACCTATGCATATCTTGAATCAAAAATGATTGTATAATATATACCAGATATATCCAGTTGAATCTTGGCTCCAGGAAGGATCTAGCTTTTGCTACGGACCGTTCTAGTCAACATACTAGTAAAGATTTGTACATTTTATAGAATATCTACTTCAATATTGAGAAACATTTTAAATTAGTTGTACGTGAGGAGTCCACACACGACGCCACACGACGCCGCACGACGCGAGAGCACGCAATGTATATTTTTAGGTATTATAACACTAGAAAACCACAAAATTAAAATGCTGCTTTAGTCAAACATGAATGTTATTTTGGAACTAGTAGGCATAAATAAAAAAAGACTATGTATTAGTTCCGGTAACTTCCGAGAATCATTTATACCAGCTGTATCTAATTTTAGTGTGACTATCCACTGTTATCAATGTGTTTTTTGGATGCTTTGTTAAAATTAGACAAGTCTGATCTAGAAAAACCAGTGCAAAAAACATATTACAAGACATAATTCTAAAAGTGTTCTGTGTCTTCCGATGCTGACCTTATTGAGTACTCCTGCTTCTAAGCTTCTTTGAGGCAGGAGTCCTCAAAAAACTAAACTTTTATCTTCTTTTTTTTATATTTTTTTTTGTTGATTGTATATTTTAGTCATACGACATATTTTTTGAACATCTATTGGGTATGTATTTGTGGAATAATGTAGCTACAGGGTGTGTTATGTTTAACTCTTTTTTGTACATCTATTGGGTATGTATTTGTGGAATAATGTTCTGTAATCGCATATTACATCTGCGCAAGATGGCTGCAGGAGCTGGATGCGAGAAGCCGAGGGTCGATCTAAAAGGCCTATGTCCAGCAGTGGACTGCGATGGGCTGATGATGATGATAATGATTCGCATTTTTGGGCTTCTCGTGTTTTCCCATTCTTTTCAACTGTCCTGTACTGTAGCTTGTCTTAGTTCCCAGTTCTTACTGTGTGTCGAGGGGCGGCGTGGATGTGCTCAGTTCCCAGTTCTTGCTGTGTGTCGAGAGGCGGCGTGGCTGTTCTTAGTTCCCAGTTGTTGTCGTGTGTCGAGGGGTGGCGTGGCTGTTCTTAGTTCCCAGTTGTTGCCGTGTTTCAAGGGGTGGCGTGACTGTGCTCAGTTCCCAGTTCCCCTGAGGTGGGGCGGCTAGGGCTGGGCGGCGAGGGCGGGCGCGGCGGCGTGGTCGTGGCGCTTGCGCGGGCGCCGGGCGCGCTTGTCGGCCGACACCTCGAACGGGGAGTCGGCCGCCGTCACGTCGCTCTCCTGCTGTAAAGTACAACATTATGAACGATTAATTAAGAGGTTCTTAATTCGTATATGTATAGTCATTTTAGCTTATCGAACAAAAACCTAACATCGAAATTAGTCAGCCTTGTAGACAGATAGATAGATAGATAACTCATTTATTTGCATCTCATACAACTACAACACACACAAACAGTTAACGGTGCATATAAATAAAAAGTACATCAATTTAAAATACATAAAAAAACAAAAGGGACACAGAAAGAAAAAAAAAACGATGTGTGTCGCAGCGATGTAGATGGGCAGCAGCTCAGCGATTCGTTTGCTTAGGGTAAACCACTGATTTTCAGCTACCACAATTTATTTATTTATGCTAATTAAATTTAAAACAATATATGGTTTCATCAAATTTGTTACAACTGGAATAACCCATAAGGTTGTTAAATATCCCAAAAAAAAAATACAATACTCATGGTACTTAAAATTCCACGTCGCTAGCAGTCACTGCTATAGTAATAGGTAAAGCTCGATAGTTACCGCATCGTGGGCGGGTCGAGCGGGCCCCTGGCTGGCTGCGTCGGATAATAAATAAATATTTTCTATAACATATTGTCGCGGTCATGCTAGAAGGTTCGAGATATCGCTAGAGGAATGTACATAACTACCTAAGTTCGGCCACAAAGTAATAACAAGACCTTAGTGCAAGCGACATTGAACTTTAAGTTTACAGATTAAGGCACAAAATGGCATAACTTACTAGAGTTGTTTACGTTTAACGTCCTTGTAATTCTTCTAGAAAACAAACATTCTAGTATGTACGACCGGCGTCGATGTTGAGATATATAAATAACAGTACTTGAAACGCCGAGTCAGTTCATTCTGAGCTTTCGGTGCGATACCTGCGAAAAGCGATCTAGTGCGAATTAACGACGACTTTAGCGATACCAACGGATTTAAGGACTACTCTACGGATTGGCTAATAGTGATTTGGAACCAACAACCTCAGCGACCCACCGGACTAAGATTCTTGTGATTTGGCTTTTGTGATAGTGTCTGCGACCAGTTCATCGCCTAATAAAATCTTCTAATAAGTCAACGGTGTTTTATCCAAATCCCGAACTCCACGTTCGTAACAATATAATAGGCAATAGTCGATAGTCACCGCATCGTGCGCGTGCGCAGGTTGCGCGGGCGGCGGCGGGGCGGCGTGCGGCGCGTGCTGGGCGCGGCGCTGCGGCGGCCTGCCGGCGTGAGGTTCGGGCCGCAGGACGTTACCCACCGCTTTCGTGCGACCCTCGCGGAACACCTGCAGTATAAGAATAAGAATATGAAACATTTATTGACCACGAGCACATTACAGAGACATAGACGATATTCTTTATTTGATATTTTAGCAACTTAATTGCACTTATAATATCAAAATTTTTTCAAGTTTATATACTGATATTATAGACGATATTACAGAACAATACAAAATGACAAAAGACCCATTAAAAAAAATTGAGAGGTGTCAAGGGACACCCGGACAGAACGAAGTTAATTTTTAGTGAAGGAATTGTCTCCCTCACGAGGGAAACACGCGCACGCTACACGGCTTACAACTAATAATATAGCAAAGAGTGTCGTTATAATGTTTTCCGTCCAGCCCCCTTTCGCAACGCGAGATAAGGAACTTCGTTCCAAAAGATAAGTAACGGCCATCAATATAAAAAGAACTAGATCAGTTCGATACAAAAATAAAACCTAAAACTGTCCTCGATTGAATGGTTGTCGTTGATTTTAGGGCAGCGTCAACATTCTCTATCTGCAAGCCTTTGATGGTTCAGTTTGTGGACAGAGTCTTCATCATCATTACATCTAGGTAAAGTCAGACTCTCACACGGAATGGGACATATTTACCAGAGATACTGGTTTAGCTGAGTGTCTACTCAAACATCAGGAGTTTCCGTTTGTTATTCGGCAAGCTTGCGGATCTCTTTGATCGCTCGTGGGGTGTCTTAAAACCAATACTACGGAGCATTTTATGTAAATTGGTTGTATAACGCAGGAAGCGTTACAACTTCGTTGATCGCAGATTTACCTTTCCTCTCCCCCCCTATTGGTTGAAGTTTAGCCATTGCGATCTTAGATTTCGTCTACCAAAACCGATACACAGTTTAGTAAGAAGCTGTTAATTTGAAATTAAAAACAGCCACTTCAATTGTAGGTATTTATTTGTGTAGATAAATAACGCCCCGTTGGTCCAATGGTTTCCGAATTTCCGAACATTGGTCGGGTTCATATCACCTACCCGGATTTGGCAAGCGTGGTGATTATGCCTGTACCCATCATTGCTCTGGCAACTTGAATTCATTTTGAGGAGGCCTTTGTCCTACAATCGGATAATTACTCTACTTTTATAGATAACTAGCTCTTCGCCCGCGGCTCTGCCCGCGTGAACTCCACGTCATATCGCGTGGTTGGAAACCTGTGCCTAGCGGTGGCATATAGAAAGATAGACTAAGTAGGCTTAATACATTCGTGTCTGAAACTACAGAAATACACATACAAAATTTCAACCCAATCGGTCAAGCCGTTTAGTAGTTGACATAGCGATAGAAGCGCCACCTACCGGGTCCCGCGGTAAAAAGTAGCCTATGTTCATCAGGGATAAAATCGCCTTTGATATGTCTGTTTGCCTTCTCTTTACCAAATGATGTATCACCATGGTGATGTACATATTGTTAGAAAATAGAATGTCATTGTATAAATAAATATTATGATGAATCCAAGTCTATTTTAATTACATAACAGCCTTCTAATAGTAAAAGATTTTTTCAAATCGTTCCAGTAGTTTCAGAGCCAAATCAATACAAACAAAAAATCAAATCGTTCCTCTTAATAATATTCGTATAGATAGTGTTGATAAGAAGTAATCGGTCTCACCATCCGCTGCCCTCGCTTGAGGTACTCGGGGTGCTTGATGAAGCGGAAGCGCACGAGCGCCTTGTCGCCGGTGCGCAGGCAGTCGCGCGACATCGACAGAATCGACGCCGTCTGCCGGATGCTGCCGCAGTGGACTGACAACAAATTCGTTATCTTATATATAAAATTCTCGTGTCACAATGTTACTTACCTTACTCCTCCGAAACGGCTTTACTGATTTTTACCAAATTTTATATGCATATTCAGAAGGTCTGAGAATCGGCTACTGTCTATTTTTCATACCCCTAAGTGATAAGGGTTGTTCACCCTTAACATTTTTTTTTAATTATTGGACAAAAGTTTTTGTTTTTATTTTTCTATAATGTGGCATAAAAAAATACATAAAACCCAAAATTTTTACCCTTTTATCACCAACCCCTATTTTTTAATAGCTATTTTAGTAATTTAATCATTTTTATGGCAAAACAACGTTTGCCGGGTCAGCTAGTTAATACATAAAATTAACTATGGACTGTCTTTCATTATACTGACCACCTTTTTTTTACAACATAACCTACTGAATTAATAGACAGTAGACGAGCCACATCTAAAGAGTAACTTATTCCGATGACGCAATCAGGAATAGGCCACTTTAAGATCCGCCATGAAGTTTGCTTAGTCCTATGACGTCATAACATGAGCGAAAACGTTTTCAGAGTCAATAAAATTAGTTTCGTAAGTGAAATACTACTAAAACTATTCATTTATTGTGTCCAATTTTGACGACCATTTGGATCAGCGGTAGTTAACGCTGCTTCTGAGCCATGGGTCGCGGGTTCGATCCCCGCACAGTACAAATATTTGTGTGCATGAACATGTCTGTTTGTACTGGTCTGGGTGTTTTCTATGTATTATAAGTATGTATTTACAAAAAAAAAAAAAAAAAGTATATAAGTAAGTTTATCGGTGGTCTAGTACCCCATACGACAGGGTACTTAATAGTAGCTTAATTTGGGACTAGATGGCTCAGTGTGGCCCGGTGAGGCATGTCTTAAATATTTATTTATTTATTTACAATTTGATGTAAGTCAAGTAGGCTATTGAAAAAATTCTAATGATTTGAAATTCTGAAAAGCAGAAATCCAATTAATCATCAGTCATGTTTAATAGAAACGTACATTTAAAAACGTCTCGTATTATGAGTATCATGATGCCGTATTAAAAAAATAACCGAATTCTCAAAATCCGAATGTTACAATTGTTAAACGAAAATTCAAAAACACAACATCAATTTACCGGAAGTCCCAAATTAATCATTTTAATGACCCGATATTCTTTTGTATTTTTAGCATCCATCAGAATAAATCGTCATTTTTAAACATGATGTATCAGTTAGAAAAGGCCACAAAGAACTCCGATAGTGTCCTCGTAGTAAAGTATCAAGGTTTATTTGTACGTCTAGTTACTGAGTGCTTACGACGTAATATACCTAACTAGAAATCGACTCTCTATCTGATTAGATGCCAATGTCATTATTTCACGGCCCTATTCAATTGGCAGTGTGCCTAACATCGAATACCAATAAATGTCTCTTTTCAAATCTAGACGCAAAAGACATAAACAAATACTTCTTCAAACGTACGGGGGCTTTTTATTCTGACACTGGTAAATACTAGACAAAAAAATGCTACCTATCCTTATTCACACCACTAAGCCCTACAGAGTTGTACGAAAGTTATTTAATTTTTAAACAGGAAAAGCTACTGTTGTGATACAAAAACATTCATAAACTTGGGTTGGCAGGATGTTAGATTCTGATCGCTGTCGCACATCAGGGTCAAGGCCTTCCCTAAAACCTCACCTGGGTCGCATGTCGCAACTATGTGCTACCCCCAATTGATTTAATTTTATTATTTCTAAACAAATTCAATTCTCAAAAAACTAGAACAGTATTATTTTAGCAAATTACCTCTAGTATTTATTGAATCACAGTAAACTTTTCATTTAGTTGTTTATAAAGTCGAATTTGTCGCTAACGCCAAAAGAATTCCAGAATGTAAAGCAGTTAACGGTGATTTAATAAATACCAGTGGTAAATTGCTAAAATGATAAGTACTGTTCTAGTTTCTTGAGAATTGATTTTGTTTAGAAGTTATAAAATTAAATCAATTGGGGGAAGCACAGAGCTCTAGTAGTCCCCTAAACACTGTTTCAAGTATCTTTCTGGAAGAGGACGCTGAATTGTCAATCATGTTAGAAGTTGCGTTTCGTTACAACATTGTAAAGTACAGAATAGGTTAGAGCATAGTTACCCATGGCCTGGTAGCGCGAAGAGATGGTGGTGGGGTGGTGGAGCACGAGGATCTCGCCCTCGAACTGCCAGCACGCCTGCGGGCTCAGCGCCGGCGACACCATCACCATGCCCTTGCGGATCTGAGACCTTTTTATCTGTAGCAAAACATTTCAATTTAATAAAAGGCAAATTGAATGGACGAAAGATTGCGAAGCTGGCCTATGGATAGTCCTAAAAGCGTTGGGTTGGGCCACTTTAGTCCTTAAAATATAGCTTGATTAGAATGACAGTTCTCACTGAAAGAAACAACGTAACTTTGTACCAAAGTCATACAAGCAGGGACCGGAACCGCTAACCTTTAAACGGGTATTTGTTCGGGTTTTTAATAGGCTTGTTTTTCAAAACCCTATCCGAAAGGTAAGCTTATCATCGGGCTTACCCCGACGATATGCTAAACCAAACAATACGATTAATCCAGGTAAGCGCTAACCGATACTGAAAACCCTTTAATAGGCTTACCCTATATAGTGTTTCGGAATGTTGTTAGGCTATTTTAATTTCTATGCGCAACCCATAATTTGTGGTAAGCGGTTGAACCTTATTTAAACTTAAGTTACCGAACTAATAAGCTAACACAAGTAAATGTAACTCTATCACATGGTAACCTTTTCAATAGGCTTTCCTTTTTAATAGGGTTACTCTTAAAAAAGGGGTTTTCCGGTCCCTGCATACAAGTGGTTCACATTTACACAATTATATACAGTAATTATTAAAAATAAAATACTTCCTACTAATCCAGTTACAAAAATTAAACTTAACTTTAAAAGATGTCTTTACAAGGTTATGTAAATTTTCATAATCGCTAGAGATGTGGTAAATCAAATTTAAAATCGAAGTAACGTTACAATAATTGATTTATTAAGAATAAACGATACGCGATGAAGTATTAATAAATTGATCTTTTGTTCCAGTCAATATGATGATCACGATACTGATGCACACTATAAAATCAATAATGATTTTCTTTATTTTTATTAAACTGTTTTTATCCGTTTGATCAGTTGAGTCAGTCCCAGCACTAGCCTCCTCAGTTTAACAGGTGTCATTCTAATCAAGCTATATTTTAAACACTATAGTAGAGAACTCACTCACTTCCCTTGGTGGATACACTTCACCGTGATGGGTTAGAAGAAGCGGCCCATTGGCCCAGGGGCTAGGGCTGTAATAGGGAAAACACACAACCTTGCCTTCTTAAGTGTTCGTTTGATGATTCATCACTAGTAGGGAACACTCGATACGTAGGCCACGGGCTGCTAGGGCCTAAACCCATAAGCTCTGGGCCACTAATAAACATAAGTGCGAAGCTGGCCGTCTGCCCGTCGCGAACCTCGGGTACTGCCATTCGCTTGCGGTGGATACTCTTCACTGTTATGGGTTAGAAGCAGCCCATTGGCACAGGGGATGGGGCCTTAGTAAGTGGGCTGGGCCACTAAAGAACACACACACTTGCCTTCTTGAAGACTGGGTCAGGGCCAGTGATCTGCAAGAGTTTGGAGATTGCTTCGGCCAGCCCGGACCAAGGAAATGTTGGCGGTGGGAGAGTCCCACATAACCCGTCGCTTCCTCCGAAGCCAGCGGTATGCATAATGCATTACCCCCCGGAAGACCAAAGAAAAAGTGCCAGTAGTCTAGGGGCTATGGCCATAGTAATCACTAATAGGTAACACTTGATACTTGCCTTCTTAAGTGCGAAGCTGGCCGTCTGCCCGCCGCGAACCTCGGGTACTGCCATTCGTTTGCGATGGATACTCTTCACCGTGATCGGCTGGAAACGACCCAGGGGGTCGGGACCCAGTAGCAGCGTATCGTTCAGTCGGATCACGCCCGCTAGCGTCGTGCCCGATACTACGGTGCCCACACCCTGGGAACACGGATAAAAGTAAATATATTATAGTAGGTATAGACGTATTAGTATTTTTATTCGAAATGTATGACCCAAATACGGAAAACCAGAGACACCCAGAGTGAATATTTATCTAAAAAAACAATTTATCAAAAAATTACTAGTGTTTTCATTTTTTATACAGGGCATTATCATTTTCAATCAGCCTATAATCATCTCACTGCAAGGCAAAGGCCTCCATCATTGAATTCAAGGGCAAGGGCAAGGACGTCATGCAAGCTTTAATTATAAGTTATAGTCCTTAAAATATAGCTTGATTAGAATGTCAAACTGAGGAAGACCAGTGATGGGACTGACTCGACTGATCAAACGAAAAAAACCAGATAATGCGAATGAAATAAGACAAAAATTAGGTAAATAAAGATTTAACAGTGATTAAGTATCGTGATTATCATCAGAATCACACGAACAATCATGAACCTCAACTGTAAATTCTTCATCGCATGTGGAATCGAATAAATTATGTAAACTTTTTTCGTAAACAAATATTTATTGAAATTTGATGTTCTTGGCATTTATCAATGCTTATTAATATATTTGTAACATGTGTATTACATTACTTCGATTCTGAATTATCATAATAGTCGATTGATTTAGATTTCTCCATTTTACCTCATCACTAGTAATTGTGAATAATCACGTAACCTTGTAAAGACGTCTTTTATAGATAAGTTTAAAATTTGTGACTATTTTAAGGTTTTGACTTTTAATTTTAATTTTATATAATAACTAGCTGACCCTGCGAACGTCGTATCGCTTCAGAATAATATTGTCGCGGACATGCTAGAAGGTTCGAGATATCGCTAGAGGAATGTACATAACTGGTTCAACCACAAAATAATAACAAGACCTTAGTGCACGCGACATTGAACTTTAAGTTCACAGATTAAAGCGCAAAATGGCATAACTCACTAGAGTTGTTTACGTTTAACGTTCTTGTTATTTCTTCTGGAAAACCAACGTTCTAGTATTTGCGACCGGCGTCGATGTCGAGAGATATAAATAAAAGAGTTAAAACGCCACAGTTCAGTTCATTCTGAGCTTTCGGTGCGATACCTGCGAAAAGTGATCTAGTGCGAACTAACGACGACTTTAGCGATACCAAAGGATATAAATTCTCTCAAGAAGTCGACGGTGTTTTTAACCCAATCCCGAACCCCACGTTCGTAACAATATAATTTAATTATGACGTCTTTAATGTCATTGTCATCAAACATGGCGTTTTTCTTTACCAAATTACCTTGCCATAAACAAATAATGTGCAATAAAAAATTATGCGGCAGTAAATTGAGTTAATAACTATCCTATCTTTCAAGTTGGATCAAACTCCACACAGTGTACAAAATTTGATTAAAATCAGTTGAATAGTTTAGGATTCCATCGCGGACAAACAACGTGACACGAAATTTTTATATATTAAGATTTTGATTAAAATGTCCAGCAGTGTATAAAAAAATATTTTTAACAATGCAGATCCCAATAATTTTTCGTGTGCAAAAGTGTATACAAGTGTGTACAAAGTTACGTCGTCTCTTTCAGTGACACCTGACATTCTAATCAAGCTATATTTTATGGACTTAAGTATAAGTTTTTAGTTAAAAAAGCTTATAGTCCATAAAATATAGTTTGATTAGAATGACACCTGTCAAACTGAGGTGACTAGTGTTGCGACTGACTCGACTGATCAAACGAAAAAAAACAGTTACTACGAATAAAATAAAACGAAAATCAAATATATTAAGATGTAGCGCTTCAAGCCCCAAGAGACAACCGGTTGTCTCGATAACAATTGATTTTAATTGTGTCTGGAATATCCGATCGTCAAAGTAAGTCAGTATCGTGATCATTATCAGAATTATTGCAACAATCATGAAAATCAATTAGAAAATTTTTATTGCATGCATAAAGAATCTAATCAATTTGAAAATTTTTCGTAAACTATTAATAATTGCAATTTGATGTTCTTGGCATCAACCAATTCTCATTAAATCATTTTTGTAACATTTATGTTACATTACTTCGATTTTGAAATATTGTTAATCTGTCGATATCGATTTGTCGATTTTACGTCATCACTAGCGATTATGAAAAATGACGTAACCTTGTAAAGACGTCTTTTAAAGTTAGATTTAATTTTTGTGACTGGATTATTTTGATGTGTTTAACTTTAAATATCTATTTTATATAATTAAATTGATTAATAAGTACAGCAAAGTATAAAAAAATATTCTTTACATGCCAGTTACCAAAATTTTTCGTGTGCAAATGTGTGTGACGTACAAAGTTACGTTGTCTCTTTCAGTGAGAACTGTCATTCTAATCAAGCTATATTTTAAGGACTATAGTTCATGTGCATAAGTGGAATTAAACTTGAATCTATCATTCGTGGAGAGACATTTTCCTAAAGAATTTGTAGTCTAACACACTTGTGAACAAAAAAAATTACAGAATTTTATAAATATTCAGGCAAAATATACCTTTCTGAACTGTAAATTTAAATTTTAGCTAAGGCCTTTCTGTATTCAATAAACGTTAATTTCTATTACCGGCACAGAATAAGTGTCGTCAATCTGGAACTCCGCGGGCTTGTCGTCCTGCGACGGCATCCGCGTCTTCAGAAGGTTCAGGAACATCGTCAACAGATCTAGGTTCTCCCCGTTCACGTTTGACACTTGGAAGATTGGACATAACCTAGGAACATTATATTCAATTTAATAAATCATGTACCTATTAAAACGTAATTTTTACAAAGACATATTGCATTTTGCATGTGTGAATAGAACACACCTAGGACAAAAATGTCGACTGCCTTTTATTAAATCAATTATAGTTAAAGATTGCATCAACAAATTTTTATATATACTAGGCAACACGACGACCACTGTGGCGGAGTGGCTTACACAACGGTTTTCAAGGTGTCGCCTGCTCCGAGGTCCCGGGTTCGATTCCCGGACGGGTCGATGTAGAAAAAAAGTGTTTTTCTACATTTTCTCGCATCTGGGTGTTTGTGGTATCTTCGTTGTTTCTGGGTTCCAAAATACGAGTGCTTTAAATAGTTATTCAAATTGGGAACAGTACAATGTATGTGATGTTGTCCACTTTTATTTTCATTTTCATTCGTGGTCGCAAAGAGAGAGGTATTGACATCCTTATTTAATTATTTTTTTCTGGCAGCCAGAGCCATCTTGGCTGATTAGGCGGATTATAGTCCTTAAAATATAGCTTGATTAGAATGACAGGTGTCACTGAAAGAAACGACGTAACTTTGTATCATCGTCATACAAGTGAAACACATTTGCACACGGAAAATTATTGGTATCTGGTATGTTATTAATATTTTTTTATACACTGCTAGAAATTTTTATCAAAATTATTATGTATATAAAATAATAATTAAAAGTCAAAAACTTTATAATAATCCAGTCACAAATTTTAAACTTATATTTAAAAGACGTCTTTACAAGGTTACGTGATTATTCACAATTACTAGTGATGAGGCAAAATGGAGAAATCTAAATAAACCGACTATTATAATAATTTAGAATTGAAGTAATGTAATACATGCTACAAATATATTAATAAGCATTGGTCAAAAACATTGGCAATTTCAATAAATATTTGTTTACGATAAAAGTTCAGATTTATTCGAATCCATATGCGATAAAGAACTTACAGTTGAGTTTCATGATTGTTCCAGTGATCCTGATGATAATCACGATATTATTATGTACTCACTGTTCAATCTTTATTTACCTAATTTTTGTTTTATTTCATACGCCTGGTTTTTTTTTCCTTTTGATCTGTCGAGTCAGTCCCAGCATTAGTATCCTCAGATTGACAGGTGTCATTCTAATCAAGCCATATTGCAAGGCTAACTTCCTAACTTCCAACCTGTAACTTACCTCTGCGACACGAAGTTTGTGGCGCTAACGATAACATCGTCCTTGTTCTTCACCATGACCGGCACCTTCCTGCAGCCGGACGACTTAAGCACCCGCACTAGGAGCTTCAGGTTGTCTTGAAGCACGTTGGGCGGGCACATGTCTATCTTGGTGACCACCACGAACACGGGCACGGACAAAGCTAGAGCCAGGCCTAGGTGCTCTTTGGTCATACCCACTATACCCGCGTTCGCCCCTATCTGTTCAACAATGTTAAAAATGTTTTTGAGACTGTTTTTTAAGCAAATAAAATGTTTGCGTAACTTAAAGGTAGAATTTCTTGAATAACATTTTTTCGAATGTCTTAGGCCGGACCCACAACCTCTAACTAATCGACCTACTAAGATATTGTAAGACAGTCGAAAAAATTGTATTCAAGGAATTGATGAAACAGATTAATTTATTTGTATTTATAAATGTTTTAGACTGCTTTTTCCCAAAGTCCTACCAATGAAGACTGGAATTGGATGAAAGAATGAAGTTAATAATAGGGGTTAAAGTATGAAATTGCCGATTATTTTCCCACTTTTTATTTTGTTTATAGCTCTTAAGTATAGTCATATTATTGCGTAATTCTTTTTGTATTGTATCAAAAACTAAATAAAGTAACTTTTGACTAAAAAAAAAAAATGCAATACTAGTGCCTATTACTTCAAAGGAAGTCGTTGAAAAGACCCCTTACAATGTGTCAGCTGACCTTCTTGCTTCAATTAAGTATTATTGTATTATATACTTTGATTTTCAGAAATTTAAATACTATAATGCGTAGCTTTATAACCGTCTAACTTTCACCTTTAATTGCATCGAAAACGGTTCCGGCGTTTTTAAAAAAACTAAATAATTGTTAGTATGGAAAAATGACTTTTCTCGATTTCGTCCATACAAAACGGCAATTTCATACTTTAACCCCTAATACAAGGAATGGTATTTTCAATTTCCCCAGAATTTTCTTTCCAAAGATGAAAAAAAATTAATACCTACCTGTATGAGGTATTCCAATTTTTTTTTATAAAATTAAATATTTCAAAGATTGTTTTATTATCTATTCACACTTAGTCGAAAAACATTTCGCAAACTTATATCAAAGTAAATGTAACTCAAAAATGTAATCAATCAAATTGAAAGTCATTTCCATGTTTCACGCAGATGTTGAAAATGTTCCTAAATAATACCAATAACCATAAAATACAGCAGTTTTTTTTTAGATTGTTCATTCTATTGAGCAGGTAGTTGTAAAAATATTATAACTTTTGAAAGGTCCAAAAATTAATTTACGGATTGCATATTTTTTCACCTAGATGAGGAGTGCGATATCACTGACCATAAGCATCCCAAAGTCCGGCGCGTGCCCCGTCATACCGAAGACGGTGGTCTTGAGGTACCGCTCGTGGCCCGCAAGGTCGATGAACGTGATCACCTTCGAAGACTTCTCGCAGATCTTTACCCAGTCCAACGTTCCGTGGTCGGGCTTGTTCACCACATTACCTGAACAATATGAGAGAGCACGATATTAACAGATCTAAGAAGTATAACGGAAATAATATAAATAAAAGCCACAGTAAACGTTGATACGAGTACATTAACTAAGAAAAGTGTCATACAAAATTCAAATATCAATTACATACATAAAGATAAACTTGCCGTGCTTCCTGGCTATGTAAAGTAGCAAATTTAATCCTCATTCAGTAAATAATTCAGTAAACCCAATTCTTTGGAAATCTTTCATTTCGGATTAATATCAACGTTTATTTAAATAATATTATTTGGGTGTTATTTAAATGGTTAACATAGTATTAGTATTTTTGAAAGCAGAAAAATATTATCTGTCAGCAGAAATAGCTAATTGGTCAGCAACTCATGGCCAGCAAACAATTCAAAATCAATCAGAAATTAATGTCATTCTGGATGGCTGTAATTATTTTTGTACTGCATATTAATTATATAAGCAGCAATAAGCTGTTTCTGATTTATAAAATTTTGGTAAGCACTCAGAGAGTAAGCATTATAATTAATTTTGTGCTGCTTATAAACGTAGCACAAATACTTTATTTGTCATGCGCTAAATGGACGCAATCCTTACAAAGATTATATAATTTAATTACTCTCTGAGTGGATGTGTTTGTAATAGAAATGTAAACTAATAAAATATTTTATTATTCTTATTTTTTAATTGAGATGAATCAAAAATATGAAATAATCAAGAAGATACCTAAGTACTTAAGCTATAATTATTATTATTTATTAAATTTATACATACAATGAGTCACACATGAGTTTTAAAATTAAATATACTTAAAATTTGACTGCTAATAATCGCCGCTTACTCATCGAATGACAATACTCGCACGCGATTGGCTCCTCGTGCCACGCGCCTACTCTTGCTCCGCCCACTTCTAACGAGAATTGCCGATTTTTCAACAACAACGCAATCCAATTAGTTATTTTGCTTACCATGTTTAAAATATGCATACCAATCAAATATAATGCATATAGACATGTTTTCTTTGCTGATCAATCATAAAATCTTGCTGACGAAGTAGTTATTTTGCGGACCGAATGTTTATTATGCAAACGCATGGTATTGGTATGCTGCCTATTAATGATTTAATTTTTGACTATTATCAAAATTATTTGCGAAACAAAGATTGCCGCCTGATTTTTATTATTGCAGACAAAATCTTTGTATGCTGTTTTGGGTTGGCTCACCAAATTTTATAATTGCGTATCATTTAATTACTTCTAATATTATTTGTACTTCTGATATCAATAGTTTATCATTTGAGTATTGTAACTTGTGACGTCATAGTTCACTATTACGTGGGGTACACTGAAAATGTTTAGAACTGGCCAGTTAGAAACATTGTAAATGAAAACTTTTTTTTAATTTCAATTTTAGAACAACAAAGCTATGATAGGTTGCGATTAGCATTTCTTAATGAAGCCCCATCTCGTGCCACTATTTACAATTGGTTTAACGAGTTTAAGCGTGGACGTAGCAATCTCAATGTTGATCTGCGTGAGGGACGTCCTTTAACAGCGACTACTGAAGATAACATCAGTGCTGTGCGACGCATGATAGAGGAAGATAAGAGAGTGGCATATCAGCAGATACGGGCAAGCCTAGGCATTGGTATGAGTCAAGTTCAAAAAATATTACACGAACATTTAGGCGTCAGGAAGCTTTATACCAGATAGATTCCCCATACTTTAACAGACGACCAGAAACACCTTCGCATGGACTGGTGTCGCCAAATGTTAGATAGGTTCAACGGCGGTGACTCAAATGCTGTATTTGACATCGTCACAGGTGATAAAAGGTGGATTTGCTACGAACACGAAACCAAAAGACAATCTGCTCAGTGGGTGTTTCCTTTCGAGGATCGGCCAACTAAGGTAAAGAAAGGAAGAAGTCAAGGAAAAAAGATGATTGCCTCATTCTTTGGTCAAAAAGGTAATTTCGCGACAGTTGTGCTAGAAGATGGAAGGACAGTTACTGCAGTCTGGTATGTTAATCGCTGTTTGCCTGTTGTCTTGGAAAAAATTCGAAAGCAGCGCCCTCGAAGCAGGATACTCCTTCACCACGACAATGCTTCAGCGCACTCCGCAAAACGGACTGTTGAATATTTGACTATGGCAGGTGTCGAGATAATGAGTCATCCGCCATACAGTCCTGATCTGGCGCGCTGCGACTTTCATTTATTCCCAAGAACTAAAGATAAAATTCGAGGTATTCGCTTTACGAGCCCTGAAGATGCGGTGAAAGCGTACGAAAATGCCAAAGAAGAGACCCCTAAGGAAGAATGGGCCCACTGCTTTTCTGTGGTTCCATCAAATGCGACGATGTGTAGAGAGGAACGGAGATTACTTCGAAAAACAATAACAGTATTGGCAACGTTCTACATTAAGCCGTTTTTAATTTTCTAAACATTTTCAGTGTTACCTAGGTATTGTACAAAATCTATGGTACTAATTTGGAACACAAGTCACGCTACATCCTGTGTATCATCGCTGTGTATCTACATCCATGAATGTGACCTTAAATCTCGTGAGGCGACTCACCCATGCTGTCGAAGCCCAGGATGTCGTTCCCCACGGAGCTGGTGCGGCCGCTCTCCAGCTCGTGCTTGTGGCGGAACAGGCGCTGGCGAGCGTACCCGCGCCCGTTGTCCAGCTCGCCGTGCGTCAGTACGCCCAGCAGAGTGGATTTTCCCGCGTCCACGTTGCCCACCACCGCAACTCTGGGTTTTAGTGTTTTTGTTTTAAGGATGTACATCTTTATCAGAAAGACAGTTGCTAATAGTTTGCCCGGTGGAAGCCACATGGCATGTACATATTAAGATTATTATGTTAAATAAATGCTATTGCCGACCCAAGGCTGTGTTGCGGTCACTAGTCAAATATTGGGTTAAAAATAAATATTTTAGGGGCAGTGTGATAAAAAATTAAAATGAAATAAGAAAATATTAAGTCATAATTATTCAAAAACACTCGGAAACCGTTGTGATTAATTGACTTGTTTTTGAATTTGGTTGAATTTCTTGTCGTGAATCTGACATGCAATTGTCCGGTTTTTTTTTATATATAAATTTGACCACAAATAACAAAAGATTAAATGTATTAAATTGCCAAAAACTGGGGATTTTTTCTGTGGACCAACTGAATTCGGAATCAAAGTCACCTACCTAATCAACTGTTATAAAAATATAGGTACTTTACTTACATCCATCTGTTATGTATAGTAAAACCTTTGAAGTATTTCAGTCAAATCAAATCCTATCCCTAAAAGAAAGTCCCTCATATAAGGGATGACCATTACATCATCTTTAAAAAAATTATAGGCATTCAGTATCGTATTTAGAGCCCATTTAAGAAGTAAAAAATGTAAATCAAGCTTTCAGCCGAAAATATTTTTCGCAACATAGTTTTCAATGTTTACAGTCCTATTAGGCCCTTAAGTTTTGAAGGGAAAATCAAAAACTTATGAATAGTATCGTAATGAAGAATGAGATGCTTATCGCGTAAAAAAAGTGTTGCTAGGAGGCCGTATCAATTATTCCTTAAGTAGAAGTACACCCTCACCTGATCTCCATGAAGTCAGTGTGCTCGAGCTCCGTCCGCAGTAGGTACTGCCCCGTGAGCCCGCTGCCGCAGTCCCACCGCCGCAGCTCCACGCACGACACTCGCTCGCCGCTCACAAGCGACTGGAGCGTCGCCACTGACGCACTGTATTCATCTTCTGTCAGGCCTCGCCCGTCTACACACAGGAGAAAAATAAACTTGCATATATCATGATACTGTAACAATCTATCACACTGGCACGTCAGACAAATACTAAATCTTTTTAAAGGAGATGTCCCAAATTGTATGGAGGCCAGGCCCAGAACCTGTACACCCCACCAAAAGATAGACCAATACACCTACAAGATTTTGTTATTATCCAATTCTTTTAAAATGGCTTCGTTAAGTGGTTCAAATAAAGAGATAAGTAAGAAAATAGCAATACAAAACAACAAAACCATCATGGCGGAAGATGACATTATGATGACGTCTGTCAGTTTCAAAATCGCGCAGCTAGGAGTCGAGTGCCATCGCTTACTGTAGTAACAACAAACATTATGAAAGTAATGTGTCGATCAATACTAAATACAGAAAACGAAAAAGAGGTCGTTATAATGAACTACAATAAAAGCGCGACAAGCAGAACAAAAACTTGAAGTGAATGATTATGCCAAAGTGACAAGGGGTATCTGAAAGCTACTGATATTTAAAGTTTTTTTAGATTGACGCCATCTTGGAATGCCTAATGGAGTTTGATAAATTATTCGATCTTATTTATTTTTGAACCACTAAATTATACGTTAAATAAATTTATATGTATTTTTCCCAGAAACAGTATTTTTTTCTTGATTTTTGAAAATGGTGTACAATGTCTGGGCCTATTATGGGACATCTCCTTTATTGGGGACTTGGCTCAGGGGCCGCTTTTGAAATACCAGCTTATGGCCGTCACAAACATCTTTGACTCCCACGAGGGGAGTTCAATGTATTCTCGGTATAGGCATGAAAGAATAAGCAGAAAATTCTGAATAAAATGTATTTTTCACTGTAGTCCCCTAGGATCTGAACACACTTATTTGTCCTGGAAAATAACTTTGAAAAATGATGCCGTTAACTCTTCATCGCCGGAAAATTGCTTGCCTCGAAGTAAGTTCTTTTTTGAGATTTGGGAACAGAAAGTAATCACTAGGGGCTAGGTCCGGGCTGTAGGGTGCATGATTGATTTCTTCAAATCCACAATCCCGCACATTGGCAATGCGCGCCTTATTGGCGCGTTGTCGTTCAGAAGCTATACACTTGCGGTAAATTTTCCCGGTCTTTTTTATTTATTGCATCCTTTAAATTGAGCAGTGTGTTAGCGTAAGATGGGTCAGTAATACTCTCACCTTTTTTTGTGTACTCAATTAATAAGATTCCCTTGGAATCTCAAAACACTGTGGACATGAGCTTTCCGGCGGATGGCGTGACTTTGAACTTCTTCGGTGGGGCTGTTCCTTTTTTAAGCCACTGCATAGACTCCTGCTTGCTCTCAGGATCATAGTGATAAACCCACGTTTCATCACCAGTAACAATTCGATCATAAATGCTTTGCGGACTTTTACCACAGAGCTCCAAAAACTCCTTGCAACAATCAACTCGCACTTGTTTCTGAAGCGCTGTGAGCATTCGCGGCACCCATCTTGCACTGACCTTTGGCAAATTCAGGTGGTCATGAAGGATAGTGTTAATGGTACCCACGGATAGCTTGGTTCTTTCTGCTAATATTTCAATTTAACACGGGCATCTTTGAGTACAAGTTTCTCAACAATTTTCACGTTTTCTTTAGTAGCGGCACTAACCGGCCCACCGGCACTAGGGTCGTCTTCAATACTCTCTCTACCCTGTTTAAATTCACTTGACCACTTTTGAATTGCAGACAATGAAGGGGTAAAATCTTGGTAAACAGCCGTCATTTCTTCTTGAATTACTTTTTGAGTCTTTCCTTGTTTTGTGAGGAGTTTTATCATGGCGCGATGCTCGATTTTTTTCAACATTGTCGTATCAGTCATCGTAGTTGCCTTTCCGAAATGATATTTTGAATACTAATGGCGACAGTGAAATAATTTAATTACTCTCATCATTAGTATATTACCCCGATACCGAGAATACATTGAACGCCCCTCGGCCTCGTACACTAAAAGCTCTAACTTACTCAAACCTTAAATATTTCTATAAAAACTTTCTACCTTCATTCCCTTTATTTACCCCCTTAGTAGGGGATTATTGGGCATTCTAAAACAGTTTTTTCACATCATCGATCTCACTATCGTTCGATCAATAATGTTAAAAAAACTTTTTTAGAATCCCCAATAATCCCTACGCATAAGCGTATTATGGCGATAAATACGTAAATCTCACTGCCGATCAAGACCTCACTCTGTGCGATAGATTGCTCAATAAAACAAATGAAAGTAGATCGCGCTTGCAGTAGGTAAATGCATTTGATCATGTTTTGAGCTACACTTTTTAATCATCGACGCGAGAATACTGTAATCAGTTCGTTAAAACCCACTATTCACGACGGTCAAGTTAAAAAATCTGTTATGAAATTTCTAAAACAAAAAGATTCACTTAAATTAGAATGCATCTGTCCTACGACATTGAACGAGGCTAAGCGTCATGGGAATTTATTGCCAAACACTATACGCAGTATTGTGTGTGGTCCATCAAACTGTGGAAAGACCAATTTGGTTATCAGTCTTTTGTTACATAAGGATGGACCACGTTTTCGTAACCTTTATGTTTACTCTAAGTCTTTATACCAACCTAAGTACGTATTCTTAGAAAAAGTATTGGAGAAGGTTGCAGGCACATCTTATAACAAGTATAATCATAATACTGAAATTTTATCTCCACATGAAGCGTTGCCTGACTCAATTATCATATTTGACGATGTTGCTTGTGAAAACCAAAACAATATACGTAGTTATTTCGCCATGGGTCGACATAAAAATATTGATTGTTTTTATATGAATCAAACTTATACTAAAATACCCAAGCAACTAGTAAGAGATAATGCTAATCTTATTATATTGTTTAAGCAAGACGATATAAATCTAAGACGTGCTTACGATGAACATGTTGGGTCTGATATGACATGGCCACAGTTTCGTGAAATGTGTTCAACTGTATGGAGTAAACCTTACAGTTATGTGGTTATCAATAAGGATTGTGAACGTAACAAAGGCTGTTATCGAATGAACTTTGATACATTCATAGTAATGGACTAACTAAACCCTTTATAAAGCTGATAAGTTACTAACCATTCAGTTTTATTAGACAAGTCAAACAGAGTGGAATTCTCAACAATGGAACGGAACCTCAAAGAACAAATTGTAAAATCTGCTGCAGCTGTAAAAAGAAAGGTAGAAATGATTAAAGACGTAAAAAATACAAATGAAATGACTTTGGATACAATATTTAAACCTATCGTTAACCCACTGACATTGTTGACAAACCAAACTGATAATAAACGTGTTACAAATAAAGAATCGGAACAAAACCCTAAAACTGAACCTAAAAGAACTAAATACGACGAAAGCGAAGCATTAAGTACTTCTACTGAAGATTTTGAAGAATCTGGTGATGATGAAATCAACTCGGATACTAATGTTTACAAAACATCTAACAAAACCCTGACCACGTCGCCCTCGGTGGATCACGATGTCCATGAAAACTCATTTAAATCTCTTCAATCTTCACCAAGTATAAACAACGACTCTTTAACATGGTCGGTCTCATCTGAAGTGATGAAAGATGTACCTTATGGTGTTAGAAATGAACGAGGGAAACTTTGGCTCGGCAAAACCCGTGTTCATGATGATGACCACATCCTGAAAATTGGAAATCGTAGTTTGAAAAAAACTCTAGGCTTAAAAGAATTATTGTATAAAAAGGTACCTAATTTAGATATTATTACAGAAGAAGACTTACAAAATTTTAAATTGTTACTTACGGATACTAATGCACATAAACGTAGTTATGATCCATCCAAACCAATAAACAGTAACAAAGGATTTAAATATATGAATATTATTAAACCTTTGTTTAAGTTTACAAGACATCATACAAGTAGCTTAGAAAGTCTTCCAAGAGGAGAAGGTATCGATGTTTTAAAAGAAGTTAAGAAAGACACTGATTTAGTCTACTGGAACGATCCAAACGAGTTAGTGGAACGATTAAAACTACTACTTGGATCCTGGGCAGCTGGTAACACCGGGGTACACAATGAAATTTATGCAATAATCGAAGAAATGCAAGAAGCTGGTATTATAAAAGACAAAAAATATATAAAGCTTCCATCAGGAGGATTAGGCAGTATCATTTCACTACAGAAACAGAGAAGACGGCAATGAATATAGATAAATTTGGGCATCACGTTCATAAGCGTTTACGATTGTCTGAATTCACAGATATTCTTACAAATACATTAGTAAGAACAGATGCAGGCGATTTTGATTTAAAATCATCAAGATTAAAAGGATTACAATCTCCAGAGAAAGACGATGAGGCTGTGAATAAAGAATACGTAGATAAATGTGTTCAAGAACTAAAGAATGAAATGAAAACAATTCAAAGTAATATCAAAAAATACCTCAACAATTTAGAAAAATTAACTACTATCAATCTGAGTACATTGTATTACACTAAAAAGGACATCGATCTCATGATTGCAGCGAAACCTTTCAAAAATGAGTAAACAAGACATCGTAAACGAGCTTCACAAAGCAGCGAGAAGAAATTTCTCTCGTAGGCATACTATTATAAAAGGAATAGATGATTTATGGCAAGCGGACCTAATGGATTTTCAAAAATACTCATCATTTAATAAAGGATATAAATATGTTTTAGTTGTAATTGATGCTTTATCAAAATACTTATGGGTTAGACCATTGAAGTCAAAATCCAAACAGAGTGTCACAAATGCAATGCACAATATATTAATAGAATCAGCACGAAAGCCTAAACATTTGCAAACTGATTTGGGTACAGAGTTTTATAACGATTCTTTTAAACAGTTAACAAACAATTATAACATAAATCATTATTCAACGTACTCGGTTAAAAAAGCAGCTATTGTGGAACGAGTAATAAGAACGATAAAATCTCTGCTCTACAAATTATTTAGTTTATGCGGTCGATATCAATGGTTTAGAAATAATTTAGATACCGTTGTACAGCAGTATAACAACACTTTGCATCGTATTACAAAATTCAAACCAATAAATGTTAATAGTTCTAATGAGACTGTTGTCAAATCTAATATTATTAAAAGCCAAAAGCAAAAAACGCGTCAACGAACAACATTTCAAGTTGACGATTTTGTTCGTATAAGTAAATACAAAGGAGATTTTTATAAGGGTTATACACCCAATTGGTCTACCGAAATTTTCCGTATCATAAAAGTCAATCAAACAATTCCTGAAACGTACCAAATTGAAGATAAACACAATCAAATTATTCTTGGTTCTTTTTACGGATATGAATTACAAAAAACTAAATTGCCAGACCTTTATCTTATTGAGAAAGTTATAAAGAGAAAAGGAAACAAACTTTTTGTAAAATGGTTGGGTTTAAGTGATAAGGAAAATAGTTGGGTTGACAAAAGCAAATTAGTGGTGTAGGTATATAAGTAGCACATTATTAACCTCTAAAACTCACTTTATGATTATCGATGAAGGAAGGCAGTGGTATAATTAATAGCTTGATAGATCATTTACCGTTTGAGTTACATTTACCTGGGTACCAATTTTGTGGTCCTGGTACAAAACTTCAGAAACGATTACTTCAAGGTGAACGAGGGATAAACAAATTGGATGAAGCTTGTATGCATCACGATATTGCTTACTTGAATAAAGATTCTGGTGCTCGACATAAGGCTGACTTAGAACTGTTAAATATGGCTAAGAGAAGGCTTAAATCAAAAGATGTTGGGAAAGGGGAAAAAATTGCTTCATGGATAGTTAAAAATGCGATGAAAGCGAAAATCAGAGCAGGTCATGGCATAACAACATTTAAGAAAGCAATAAAGAAAATAAAATCAGGACTAAAAAAAATTAAATCCAAAGATAACCACTCTGCTATAAAATATGCCTATGCAGCTGCAAAGAAACTTTTTGGTGATAAAAAGGGAATACGTATACCTCGATTTATTCCTCTTCCAAAATGTGGAGGACTTTTACCACTTATTCCCATTTTTGCGGGGTTATCAGCTTTAGGTTCTCTTGCTGGAGGAGCGGCAGGTATAGCAAAAGCTGTTAATGATTCTAAAGCCGCACAAAAGAGTCTTCAGGAATCTGAAAGACACAACAGAATGATGGAAGCGGTGGCTCTTGGAAAAGGGTTATATATTAAACCTCATAAAAAAGGGACAGGTTTATATCTGAATCCCTCAAAAAACTAATTCAGCGGCTACCTAGACGTGCGCTCACTAATTTGGATATATTAGAACATGCCAGTAACATTCCATTCTTTCGTGGTGTATTCATGAGAGATACATTACCTTCGAAACCTAAAAAGATGGAATGTGCAATCATGAATTTGGACAGTAACAAAAATCCTGGTACGCATTGGGTAGCCTTTGTAAAGCAAAATAATTACGTGGAATATTATGACAGTTTCGGTAATTTAAAACCACCGCTGGAATTAGTCAAGTATTTGCGTAAAATACCTATATACTATAATTATGTACGACATCAAGCCTTTGGTACTGTAAACTGTGGTCATTTGTGTCTAAAATTTTTAAGGAATTATTGGAAAAAGCATTTATAAAATGAAAATAATTAATAAAATTGTCAGTATAATGATGTCTTTCACTGTGTCTATAACCGGGAGAGGAGCCTCCCTAACAACAAATTATTCACCAACGTTAGAACTTCGAGGAGACTATGAATGTGGTCTTCTATATTTTTCAACCTTTAATTCCATTCCTAACATTGATGAAAGAAACAACAAGTTCTATTATGGTGAAAATGAAATCATCGAAATTCCTGAAGGGTCTTATGAGCTTCAGGATATTTGTGACTTTTTAAAAAATAGCATCAAGAACACTGTATTGAAATTAAACTGCAATAATAACACATTGAAAACAAATATTTATTGTTCCAAAGACATTCATTTCGAAAAAAGTGACTCACTTGGTAAAATTTTAGGTTTTGGAATGGAAACAATAAATGCAAATATAAGTACCGAATCGCAGTATCCTGTAAGCATTCTATCTACAACCATAGTGCGGATCGAATGCGATGTAATTAGTGGTTCATTTGTAAACGGGAAGGCAAGCCATATAATTTATGAATTCGTGCCTAATGTACCACCTGGTTATCGAATAATTGAAATACCTAAAAATTTAATTTATTTTCCTGTTAACCAAAGTTCTATAAGCGCTATTAATATAAGGCTGTTGGACGCTGAAAACAAAGAGATAAACTTACGAGGAGAAGAAGTACAACTGTATTTACATTTCAGAAAAATATGATTAATTTCAATAAAAGCCCTTCTTCATCATGTACTCTGCTCAGTTCTAACAGAACATTGAACAAAGACAGATCGCTTCAGCTTAAAAAGAAGCTAACTAAGACCAATAAAGAATTTCTTAAGATAATTGGTTTAATAAAATGAATATTTTAAATATTTCTCAACAAACATCACATGATAACAGCATTGAAAGTTTCGAGTATCATTCATACAAACCATACGTAACAAGTTTTAACAAGAATGATGAAATACGAATACCTATCAACCAACAAGACCTGTACGTGCTACCTTCACTTAGTAGTTTATATATCGAAGGCAAAGTAAATGTGTTTAACAGCACCACTAAAGAAAAAATATCCAATGTACATTTCGTTAATAATCCAGCACTATTTCTTTTTCAAGATATTAGATATGAACTGAATGGAGTAGAAATAGATAAAACTAAGAATGCAGGTATTACTACAACAATGAAATCTTACCTATCCTTAAATGAAAATGAATCCAAATGTGCTCGAGTTTGGGGTTGGTCAACCGCAGGAACAAAGAATGTTAGTGGTGGAACATTTTCCGCGTCCATTCCGTTAAACAAGATATTGGGATTTGCAGAAGATTATGAAAAAATAATTATCAACTGTAAACACGAGCTAGTGTTATTAAGAAGTAATACAAATCTTAATGCAATCAAGTTAAATGCAGGCGAAATCGTAGAGGATATTATAATCAATAAAATCATTTGGCGAGTCCCACACATTAAAGTATCAGATAGAGAAAGAATTAACCTATTAAAACATTTAGAGAAAGATCGAGCTATTCCATTAGCGTTTCGTAATTGGGATCTGTACGAATACCCTTTATTACCTAAAACACGTAAACATACTTGGTCTATAAAAACGTCATCACAAATAGAAAAACCACGATTTGTTGTCATTGGCTTACAAACCAACCGCAAGCATAACGCTGCATTGTCAATGGCAGAGTTTGATCATTGTCACGTACGAGATATAAGAGTCTTTTTAAATTCATCATACTATCCGTATGAAGGACTAAATGTCAGTTTTTCAGAAGACAAATTTACTTTATTATACGAACAGTATGCAAGATTTCAACAGTCGTATCACGGACGTCGACCAGAGCCATTGATGAGTTTAAAAGAATTCAAAGACGTTGCTCCTTTATTTGTTATCGACTGTTCACGACAGCACGAAACTTTAAAGGGATCGATCGATGTTAGAGTTGAAATCGAAACAGATCAAGCAATTCCAGATCAGACAGCTGCTTATTGCTTGATTTTAAACGATTGTATATTTGAGTACAAGCCTTTGAGTAATATTGTAAGGAAACTATCATGAATAAAAATTCAATAATCGTAGATCTGCAAGGATTTAAAAATAGTCTGAATGAATTTATAGTGAAAGAATTTGCTATAGCTACTCAAGAGCATACTCACATATTTTTAATAAAGCCTCCATACCCTTTTACTTCATTGAGTGCTGAAGAAAAGAAACAGGTTTGCTGGATCGAAAAGAACAGAGGCTATCGGTGGAGCGAAGGATACGTCGACTATAGAGAATTTCAAAGAATTATTAAATCCTATTTAAAAGGTAGAAAGATTTTTGTAAAAGGAGATGAAAAAATTAAATGGGTGCATGATCTATGTGATAACGAAAATGATATTTCAGACATAACTTCTTTAGGCGCTCCCAATTTAAATACTCTTTGTAAACTTTATTGTTTAAGCAACCCTATATTATATAACTGTTTTAATCATAAGAAAATATGTGCATTAAAAAATGTAATATGTATAAAGAAATGGTGTGCTGAAAATAAAGTAACTGTTTGATTTTTAAGAAAACTATTATGTTATAAATAATGATACCTAATAAATACATGCCAAATAAAAACTCTTTTATTATGAGGATTCCTTTTAGAAGTAAAACAAAGTGTTCATATAAAGTTTACATTTATTTAGAAAACAAACTTATCTAATACATAAATACAAAAAGCAGATTTCTTACTTAATAAAAAATTATGCATAATATTATTTATTTAAATTAAAAAAAAAGACTTCTCTGTAGGTTATGCGTGACTAAATACCTGAGAAAAATTATTTAATTTATAAAATATGACATTTTATTAAAATCCGTAACTGTAACCACATAATTTTTTTGAAATGTTATTTACCACATTTTCTGTTTGATCCAATATTGGATCGATGTCATCGGTCACTATGTACTGTGCACGAAGCCGGTCTCCATCTTCCTCCTGCACACCAGTTGACTCTAAATTAATTATTTCTATTCGAATCAATCGTCGTCCAGTAGCCGGTTTGCTCTTAGCCACAAACGATGTGTTTTTGTTGATTCGATGATGGATGTACGTCTTTTTCTCACTCGTTTTCTTCTTATTGATTGCTCGCCGCACTTTGTGCTGCAACGAGTACATTTGGTCAAACCCTTCCAGAGGGTCTTGCGCATCTTGCAAATACCTTAAAGGTACCTCTTCACTGGAAATGCCGTAGTAAGGAGGGTTGACTTGCTGTGTATTCTAAAAGAAAAAACACATTCCTAATTTAGAAAACACATAAATGGATTTAAAGCACTTGTGATAACAACAACAAAAAGACAACGAAAGTATTACAAAACTTGTCTCAGCAACAATCATTTTGCTACACTTTGCCGGAAAAGTGAAGTTGTTGTCATCATAAAAAAATCATACTTTTACTTACCATTTTGCTAGTTGCAGGAAGTTGACAGTTGTCTATAGATCGCTGACTCAAATTGAAACTAGTATAAAATAAACAAATTTTAATAGCTATATATACGTGTTCTAAATGCTGATACAGCAACAAATATTTGGATTTCATCATGTCACAGGTTTCTACAAGTTTTTAAATAAAAATGCTTATTAGTCAGTAAAGTAATTTATTTTCATAAGTATAAATATCTGTCGAGTACATGAAATCTGAGGCTCTTAACCTAATTAAACTAGTACATTATTACTTTAGCCACTCATACAATATTGCTGCCTAATAATATATTTATTTTCACAATCACAAATATGATGAAATATCTGTTATGTACAGGAAATTAGTTATTAGAACCACTGATTAAATAATTTCGTATTTACAAAAAGTGATCAGGTATCTACTGAGTATAGACAATTTAAAATTGGATTCCTACATGTTAGTTATACAAAAGTTGTCTATTAATTCAACCACTATACATCATATTACTACCCATGTTTTATTTTATTAATAGCATCACCATTAGTATATAGTATCACAATGACCCCATGACATAGTGGAAATTTTGTTTTTTAAAATAATACGTTTATCATCATTCGCTGACAAAGCTATCTTGTTCTGTTCTTGTGTAAATATTTCATGTTTTAGAGATTTAAATATAACATTTTTCTTTCTTAAGTAAACATTTTCATTTAATATCCTGTAATAATCTTTAAAGTGTACATTTCTTAAAACTTGTTTCTGTATACCTTTTGCTTTTTTATACTCATCCTGAGTTGTTTTGATACAGTACAATTTCGACCTTAATCCGACAAATTCAGAAATTATATTCCCACCTAGCTCATCTTTGAATAGTCCTGGTACCTTTTTATTTAGACTTGGAATATTAAAGATGTTGTTATCAGGATAATTACTAGTGTCAAAATAGGGAAGGAAATGTGACTTTAAATCTTTGTAAAAGTCATTACATTCTATTGAATAAAGAAAACTGTCAGTATCCGTATAACAAAGTTTTAACTTTTCCTCATAAAAAGGTTTCATAATAGAATAGTGAAAATCAAACATATGACTTTTAGATATTTCTAAAACGGTAAAACCAATGTATATAGGTTTATCTAGAGTAATAGTTTCAGGTTTCATTTGAATAGCTACAAAATTTTCTGAAAAAATTGAAGCACTATGGAAATTTGGTCGAGCAATTAATTGCTCAGCACAGTAACTTTTTTTCGTTTTATTTTTATCATCACTCCATTTATTTACCAATTTAATACTAACTCTTTTTTCAACGTCTTCAAGAGTTTTACCAAATATACTATTATTTAAAAGTTTGAAGAAGTCTTGTTCAAATGTAGATTTTGCCTTTTTACGTAATTCAGTATTCATGTCAATGTATTGTTTTAAATAAGGACTTTGTTTGAATTGAATCACTCTATGTATTTTCTTTAACAATAATCCATGTTTAAGACATGTTTGCAGGTGAGCAATATGAATGACATAAAAAAATTTATCGTACAAATTTGGAATTAATTTTGAGGTTTTAGAACCTGGTGGAGTAAATTTTTGCACACAAAATGGAAAATCGTTATGAACATTATGCAGATGTTCGGGATACTCTAAGTCTACTTCTAGTATGTAACCAGTATCCCCGTCTATCGAGATATTTTTGAAATCAATTCTAGCGATTTCTAAATTGTTTAATAACTTAAAATTTGAATGAGGTAAATAAGCGCACATTGCATAACCATATAGATTATTACAATCAATATAAATTAAAAAGTTATTAATTTTTTTAGAGTCATGATTCTTTAAGTATTTGTTATTAGCTTTTGAATACCTTGTGGAACACAAACATATACCACCACGTATTCCTTTTTGAATCATTCTTATTATTTCCAAGTCATTTATTAACTCTAAATTAACACCCGTCTTTAATAACATCGCGTCAAAGCTGAGACTTGGAGCAGTAACGTAAAAAGTTGGATCTAATTTATAATTTGCCTTACAAGTTCGACGGAAACTTTCAAAAACGTCTGCTAGTAAAAGTACGTCAGATTTAAGATACAAATCAGTGTATTCGCCAAGGTTCGATAGTTTAAAAGTTTGCCAAACTTTTCTCGCATGTTCATAATCCATGTCTGATATTTGGCAATTGTGTAATTTACTAAAAAAACTATCTTGGGAAGGAAGTTTATCTTCTTCATATGAACTCCAAGCAGTCATGTATTCATAAGGATACACTCCTTTGCGTTTTAATAAATTCAAATGCTCATTAGAAGGAAAAAAATATGGTAGATGTTTGAAATCATCGTTAATAAGGTTTGCTACCAGTTTTTCTAAACTGGTACCTAAAAATTTATAAGAATCGACAAATCGAACAGGTATTATGTCCTTTACATTAACTTGAAAAAATTTTGTAAACGATATATAATTTTCCTTATTTTTCGCGATCACTTGTATTCTACCAGGTAATTCTCCTAACTGACGTATAAAAAGATGACTGTCATAACCAGCTAAATTATGAAAAAAAATCGGTACGAATTTAGGCAAACGGTATTTTATATTGCAATAAGAATGAGCTGCACCGCGATACCGCCCAGTGAGATGGCAATGATCTTTTACTTTATCATCAAATAATATTTTATCACACAGAAAACAATTTTTAGCTTGAGAAAAATTGACAATATCTTCGTCTGTTAAAGATATTGGCACTGTTGACTGCAAAATGTTATGAATATCAGTTAAATCAACTAACAAACTTTCGAAAAACTTATCTACACAGTTAGGACCTCGATAGGATACGTATTTATTCCGCGAGTTATCATAGGAACATACAATATAATAAGCAAATGCAGCGGGTATGTGTTTTTGCAACGATACTGTGCAAGTTGTTCCAGTATTGGATTCAGTTGGCTGTAACAATGACTCAAAGTCTGCGTACAAGACAAAAGGCATATCTTGCATTCGTTCGTAGTGATTAAAACGTATATAAGCCCCTTCATTGGGTAAAATGGTTGCGACACCACTGCAAACATGAGCTTCTAATTTTTTATTGTTATCGAAAAATATCATACAATCCTCGCAAAAATATATTTTTGAGTGATGCCTAGTTAATTGCTTGCGTATTAATTTAGATAAATCTTTAATAAGGCAGTAATGAGTACGATTTCCATGTTCAAGATAAAGCATGTTTATGTGATGTTTTTTTCGCGATTCACTTCGGTATAAAGGGCCAACAACTTTGTTTTTTTTAAGACCGTAAACGTTGATACTTAGACGAGGGTTATTTTTCTCAAAAATTTTAATGTCCGCGAAACCCACTGGGAAGCGCATGTTTTTTACGTTAAGCACACTTTCAAAATGTGGATAAGCTGATGTTCGATGAGCGTTTTTCTTTGCGGGAAAAAGGGCTGCCACTACACACCACAAAAAGCAATAATTATCAGAATTTTGTATGTTTATACACGCGCGTTTATATTTAATAGTGTCAGGTAAATCTACGTAGCCCGAGGCTCTCAAGGGATTGTATTTATTTATATTTACTTCTAGATATAAGCTTCGCAAATAAGCCCAACCGCTATCTCGCTCTTCAAATTCTTCAATTTTTTTACAAAGCAAACGTATAACGTTTGAAAACATATCTTCAAAATTAAAATTTTGATACAAAATAATGTTTTCAGTTGCAAAAGATTTAATTGAAATCATATTATTCTTATGCTGAAAAAATTCAGAAAATAGCTCAAAGTTAACTTTAACATTAGTATAAGTTTCTATTCGTGCTGAAACTAATAGACGTACGCGTGTGCGCAAGTGCGATAAAAATTGAAAGGGTAGGTTCGCGACAGAGTTGTTGTCCTGGCCGACGTCCACGCCTCGAAAACGATAAGATGCGATACGACTGCGAAAAGCGCTATGAATCTTTTCAATGCCTTCGCTCTCAACAACCGAACTATTATTCTTGTGTAAAATACTTTTTAAGTGGGCAGAGAAAACTTTGTTATTTACGGATATATCGCAAACTGAACAGAAAGTAGACTTAACCATGATAATAATGTAGATAGTAAAGCGGCTTAAAATTATTAAGTAAGATCTACCTTATTAAAAGATATTTATTAAACTAGCTAAAGCATATTTTAACGAAAAAAAAGGAAATCATTAAAAAATGATTTATTTTTTCTTTTTGTGAGCTAAATAAACCCCGTCTTCGTTAAATTTTGTTTTAGCTAATTTAACAAACTTTTTTAGCGTATTAAATTCTGGTGAGTCCTCTTCGCCCTGCAAGCGGACCCAAACAATCGCCTTCTCACACCTGTCCAGACCTGTTAAGGCTCGTACCTCGTCCGCGTTGTAAAGACGGAGTTCCGCCAACAAACCTCCGTCTAGCTGTGCAGTCCGACGTGTCACTCCACCAGGAACTCTACGAGTCAGGCAACTGGTTGTTGTGATGTTAGCCGTCGTGTGTTGTGGCGGTAACTCGTCGTCAGATTCCGAGTCAAATAACCAATCTGAGCCGTTACTCGTTGATGGTTGATTTTTGACTGTCTTTTGGCGCTTGCTTGATTTTGCAGGCTTACTCGTTTTCTTGGAACTGAAAAGATAAAAACTTACCTAATTAACCTATCTTTAACAGACATATTAAGAATAAGTAATAACTTAACATAAGTTAATTTGTAATAATAATCAATGTGAATTGTAAATTACCTTATAATTTCCTCATCTGAATCAAAGTAAAGATTTTCACTGCTGCTCTTTGCAGACCTTTTAATTTGCTTGCTCTCAGCCCTGCAATAGATAGACACACCAGTACTGTTAGAGTACCAAAAGATAATTTTCACAAGAATATATACATAAATATGTAAAACATACTATAAAATGCAAATAATAAAGACAAAATAAGGTAAGAGTATGTTAGTAAAATAATTAATATGATAAAAAACTTACGAACATTATTTGGGCAGCGTTGAAGTTCCTGGTGATTTACTTGTGAAGATTTACGAGCAGTACCTTACTGCGGAGAACTGATACAATGCCAAGCATTTTTCACGTTTTTATTATAGAAAAACGCAAAACAAGCAATAATTTTTCAGAAGTAGTCAACCTAAAATTATGTTATTATCATCTACAGGAAAGTAATTGAAAAAAAATTCTAAGTAGAATGTGTAAAATTTCAATCAGCCGTTCAATAATGGTGTTAATTTAACTTATAGTTAAATGTATATAATAAATAGGTATTCACCACATAATGTATATAGAATAAATAAAATTTCGTTTTAGTTTCTTTTACTTATCGTTTTTCAGAATAGTATGTGTAAACTTATTTCAAAAAACATTATTTTGTAGAAGAATCAAATGCTATTATTATATAAAACCTCTCAAATATAACTATCATGTTTAAATCATATTAATTGCTAAGGCATTGTAAGTATTTGAATAGCACTTATGTACATTAATAATTAGGTAAGTTTAGGATTCAGTTCGTATCTATAATATTAATAGAATATTTCAGAATTTCATAAAGTTGACTACTTCTGAATTTTACAAAATTCAGCATAATTATTTGTTTAGTTGTTCATACTTGTGAAACTAACCCCATTTGTAATAATTGTAAGCATTATTTGTATCCGCTGACTTACGCAACGCGAAAAAAACTCGGTTTACACTGAACATGAAAATTATTCCATAAATATTTTAAAATATCAACCGAATAAAAATATATAAGTATTGCATTAAACATACATTTATATTTACAACTACTAGGTATTAGTCACATAGAATCTTTTTTAAATAAACGTAAACTGACTTCAAGACTACATCTACGCACAACTGTTTTGTACTTAAACTATACTAAAATGCGAACTATGTGTTCAAAGATTTTAGATTTTCTCGAAAAGTATTGAATCGATTTCAACAAAGTTCATATGGGGCCGCTTCTAAAGTAGTATGTCTTATCCAACGAAAAAAAATCATCAAAATAGTCAGAACAATCGCAGGATACACATTTAAAAAACACACTCACGAATGGAAAACCCTCATTTTTGAAGTCGGTTTAAAATATAAATATGAAAAGACAACAATTAACATGGTTAAAATATTTACATTACCCCATGGCTAACGGGTAGAGAATTTGTTAAGGCATTAAGTCTGTCATTATGTAGTTTAAAGGCGTAATAAAAATTTAATTCATTTATTTATCCAATAACGATAGGTAATACCGATAACATTTTGTAACTTCTTTCATAACCATATGAACCAACCTTCATGTATTAATGCCTAGTCAGACAACTCGTAACCTAATTAAGATGTATTGCGAATAATATATTGTGCAAACCAAATACAAAATTCAGCAGTATTTATTTAATTTTGACTTGATTTAATTTGATATTATTGATTTGGGGTACATTTAGCTTATATAAAACCTTTAGTAGAATGAGGAAACTATTTTATGATTCAATTAAACATAATGATCTGCTATAACGTCAGTTGTTTTTTAAGTATAAAAAAAATAACTTTCATAATTCACGTTTGATACTAAGTAATACTTAACTATAACTTTCCTATTGTTGCTTCCTAAATTTGCTTAAAATGTATTCGGTTTGTTATTTTATTGTTATACAAACGAGATTAATGATAGGTACTTAGAATATTATATAAAGTTAGATTGATAGTTTCATAAGTAACCAATAAATAAAATTATTACTAACTTCTAATAAAAAGAATAAATTTTTTGTAGAAACTTATAAGTAGATACCTATTTGAACGTTTGAGACATATGGTCTATGTACCTCATTACGTAAGGTAAATATATTTTACAATATAGGTATTTTGCAGGCATTTTTTGTACAGGCGTATTTTTTTATTATTATAATAGTTAGAACAACACACTTACAACACACACAACACACAAGCTTTATTTCCGTGTGTAAATTAACTATGACAAATTTTAGTTGCGTTAAAACATATGGAACTTTAATAAATATTTTTACTTACGAACTTGATGTGTGGCGCGTGACGTAGCTGTCGCATAGCGACAACGGGTATATAATGTTTGAACATTCACAATTAAAATCGGAGAACAATGTGTACCTCTGTATGATGTGCAACTTATTCGGGGATCCAGTCCTGGGAGGCCAGGAAGCCCCATCCAGCTTAAGTTGTATTATCTATAGGCGTATTCTGTTTCCCTACTTTGAAACGAAGTGTTAGCGCAAGTTGTACAGATTTTATTCGGGGATCCAGTCCTGGGAGGCCAGGAAGCCCCAACCAGTTTAAAATCTATATTCATATTTGTGCTGCACAACGTCGAAAAGTTAAAAACGTTTTATGAGTTTCAGTGAAACCGATTTACATCTTTTTGATGTGCAACTTATTCGGGGATCCAGTCCTGGGAGGCCAGGAAGCCCCATCCAGTTTAAGTTGTATTATCTTTTGGGTGTATTCTGTTTTCTTACTTTGAAACGAAGTGTTAGAACAAGTTGTACAGATTTTATTCGGGGATCCAGTCCTGGGAGGCCAGGAAGCCCCAACCAGTTTAAAATTTGTATTCATATTTGTACTGCACAACGTCGAAAAGTCAAATATGTTTTTATGAGTTTTACTGATACGGATTTACATCTTTTTGATGTGTAACTTATTCGGGGATCCAGTCTTGGCAGGCCAAGAAGCCCCATCCAGCTTAAGTTATATCATCTTTTGGGTGTCCTATTCTATTTTCTTACTTTGAAACGAAGTGTAAGAACAAGTTGTACAGATTTTATTCGGGGATCCAGTCCTGGGAGGCCAGGAAGCCCCAACCAGTTTAAAATCTATATTCATATTTGTGCTGCACAACGTCGAAAAGTTAAAAACGTTTTATGAGTTTCAGTGAAACCGATTTACATCTTTTTGATGTGTAACTTATTCGGGGATCCAGTCTTGGCAGGCCAAGAAGCCCCATCCAGCTTAAGTTATATCATCTTTTGGGTGTCCTATTCTATTTTCTTACTTTGAAACGAAGTGTAAGAACAAGTTGTACAGATTTTATTCGGGGATCCAGTCCTGGGAGGCCAGGAAGCCCCAACCAGTTTAAAATTTGTATTCACATTTGTACTGCACAACGTTAAAAAGTTAAAAATGTTTTTATGAATTTCAGTGAAACCGATTTACATGTTTTTGATGTGCAACTTATTCGGGGATCCAGTCCTGGGAGGCCAGGAAGCCCCAACCAGCTTAAGTTGTATTATCATAAGAGTGAATTAGGTTTCCTTACTTTGAAACGAAGTGTTAGCGCAAGTTGTAGATACAGATTTTATTCGGGGATACAGTCTTGGAAGGCCAGGAAGCCCCAACCAGTTTCAAATTTGTATTCACATTTGTACTTCACTACGCTGAAAAGTCAAATATGTTTTTATGAGTTTTACTGATACGGATTTTCATCTTTTTGATGTGTAACTTATTCGGGGATCCAGTCTTGGCAGGCCAAGAAGCCCCATCTAGCTTAAGTTATATTATCTTTTGGGTGTATTCTATTCCCCAACCCAACCAGTTTCAAATTTGTATAAATTTTTATGTACTAAACTACGTTAAAAAGTTTAAAACGTTGATTGATCGGCAGTGAGATTTCAACTTTGCGAAGGGATTATTGGGGATTCTAAAAAAGTTTTTTGCATTATTGATCGAACGATAGTGAGATCGATGATGTGAAAAACTGTTTTAGAATGCCCAATAATCCCCTACTCCCCTTGAGGGTAAAATTTGTACAAACTTTTAATTATATTTTTATTTATACCTATTAATCAACAGCCTGTAAAAAATATTCCAAGCTTTTAGCTTTAAAAATGACGATAGTTTCATACAACTTTTCAAACTCTATTTCAACCCTCGCAACCCTTTTTTTCACATTGAAAGTAGTTATTTTAATCGGTTCACTAGTTTTGGCGTGACAGATGGAAAGACAGACCAGAATTACTTTAGCTTTTATAATATTAGTAAGGATAGTAAGGGTTACATAGTAAATTTTTAATTTTAGCTTGGTGTCTATTAGCTTAGGAGTTAAGGTTTGATTCCCACACAAAGCTAAGCTTATCTGTAAGTGATGATATTTATGTAAGAATATTTTTTGGTGTCCCAGTATGTACGCATTTAAATTTAGTTGACCTTTTTATATAACACCAATTAATACAAGCTGGTATTTCAAAGAAATTATTACTTTATCAAAATAGATAAAATATATCACATATTATTGAGTCATGTTAGATAAGGTACTGAAAGAGTGCATGTCTTGCAATTGTTATTACATTCACAGGGAAAATATAACAATGCTTATTCTTTATTTATAAACACATTATTATTAGATGTCAACTTAGCTTAGTGTATGTATATTGTCAACACAACTTAGTAGATAAAATTATGACTATATTAGTCAGTTGTTCATGCATATTCTTTTTATTTATGACTAACATCACATTTTAAATTTTATTTTTCATTCCAGTTTTCCGCATTTAATAGGGGTTAAAGTATGAAATTGCCGATTATTTTCCCACTTTTTATTTTGTTTAAAGCTCCTAAGTATAGTCGTATTATTGCGTAATTCTTTTTGTATTGTATCAAAAACTAAATAAAGTAACGTTTGACTAAAAAAAAAATGCAATACTAGTGCCTATTACTTCAAAGGAAGTCGTTGAAAAGACCCCTTACAATGTGTCAGCTGACCCTCTTGCTTCAATTAAGTTTTCAGAAATTTAAATACTATAATGCGTAGCTTTATAACCATCTAACTTTCACCTTTAATTGCATCGAAAACGGTTCAGGCGTTTTTAAAAAAACTAAAAAATTGTTAGTATGGAAAAATGACTTTTCTCGATTTCGTCCATACAAAACGGCAATTTCATACTTTAACCCCTAATACTATCACATACAGTAAAACAAATATTTTTTCAAATAGCAAAGACTTAGGCTGCCCGCCCACGTCCGATAATCGGTGACCGATTTTTTGTAGGAGAAAAATAGAACGTACTGATAGCAATGGAGCAACGCACACGTCCTACAAAAAATCGGTCATGATTGTGTATGCTGCTGCCTACTATAGTAAAATGGGCCGATTATCGGTTCTACAAAAAGTCGGACTTGGGCGGGCAGCCAAAAAGTTGATGATTAATAATTATTTGCGAAACAAAGATTGCCGCCTGATTTTTAGATAGACGACCATTTGGATCAGCGGTAGTTAACGCTGCTTCTGAGCCATGGGTCGCGGGTTCGATCCCCGCACAGTACAAATATTTGTGTGCATGAACATGTCTGTTTGTACTGGTCTGGGTGTTTTCTATGTTATCTAAGTATGTATTTACAAAAAAAAAAAAAAGTATATAAGTAAGTTTATCGGTGGTCTAGTACCCCATACGACAGGGTACTAAATAGTACCTTAATTTGGGACTAGATGGCTATGTGTGGCCCAGTGTGGCATGTCTTAAATATTTATTTTATTTATTTAATAAGGTGCAGCACAGACGACAGACTATCTGTGACGCACTTTTTAGTCTGTGAAAATAAAACCTTTGCAATTGTATGCATTAACGCACACGACGCGCAAAAAGTCCGGCGCACAAAAAATCCGTAGTATTCGGGCAGGGGCCTTACCATTAGCTCTTAAAGCAGGACTGCTATTGGACTGCATTGCTCTTTTGTACTATGACATCGTTTATAGCTTACTTAACCAAATGCTCGACTGGTAGAGAATACCTAATATGTAATATAAGTTTCTGTTTCCTCTACCTCTCCCTGAATCATTAATTATTTTATGTTTTAGTTTTTGCATTTAGTCTACCCAGTCAGTACTAAAATAGAATAGATTATTATAATACCTATGTAAAAGTAGTAGTAGTCTTACTACACAGTGTAACTGAATCAGGAACTTCATTCAAACCCTAATTTTATGACTACATCGCCTGCAGAATTTAAATTTCTGCCACCCTTGCCATTCGCTTGGAGTGGTCTCCAGCTGTTAAAGATTTGTTAACTGATATTCCCAAAGGTTATACAGTTGGGTGTGAGAAACTAGGCGTTTTTTTTTGTTGGTTTTTACTGAAAGTCAATGGATGATCACTTTTTTATACTAATATTTTAATAAAATTACTTACAATTCCACTTTACTTTATTCAATAATTAAACACAAGTATGACATTGTGAAAATATGGTTTAACTCAATATTTAACTGTAAATTATTATTTTTTTAAATATAAAATAGTCTTCGTACTACTCTGGGAAAATGGAATATTTCTTCAATTTTTGAATGTTACCGCCAAAAATGCGGGCAGAACCGTTCCAATCATGATCACGTTAAAATGATTATCCACATTTTCAAAAACCCAACACTGTACATTAATTACTATCGCCAAGAAGGTAATTTTACTAGAATTGAGTATTTTAACTAATCTCCTGCAAAATAGCAACATTTAGATCGACTTTTTCTCTTTAAAATCCAATAAGTAGAAAGTTTTACAAAAACCGGTAATTTGGAGTAAATCACGTATTTGTGTATTTGAACGTTTTCAACTAAAAAGAGACAGATTTATCTGAACCAGTATAGCTCTATCTCGTTCATGCAATCTGCAGACAAACAGACCATAGACAAGCTTAGCTGTTCACCTTTTGGTTGAGCGATGCTAAAGTCGTTCAGCTTTTTAGCGGTTATGGTATGATTTTTAACAGGGCAAAAGCAGCCCTACTGTTGAACTGCCTGGAAATTGAGTGGCTTGCTATAAGCTGATGGTAAGCCCCCAGACCGCGCCGCGCCGCGCAGCTCCGCACAAAAAGTGTTTACAGTGATAACAATTGGACGTTTGCTTCAACGCGCGCTAACGCAGACGGCGCAACTTTAGTCTTCAATCTGCATTCGTTAGGGGTGGACGGAACGTACGTGATCTATAATGGCGCCAGACATCGATGTAACGATGTTAATTCAAGAAATACAAAATAGACCAACAATTTATGATACTTCAAAGGCAGAATAATAATCTATATATATATATAAAAATGAATCCCTATTTCCCTTGGTCATCGCATCACGCGTGAACGGCTAGACAGATATAGCTAATTCTTTTTATGTTTTGTTTGTTATTGTCAGGAGAATGTTCTTATGAAATAAAAAATTAAGAAAGTTGCTCGAAAAATTAGAAAATTTAAGAAAACTTAAGCACCATACTAAATTATTTGATATGTAACCTTATCGCTTTTGACAATTTAAACTTTTTTTATTGTATGGCGTTTTTATAACATTGACAGAATGCGTGCTGCTACTATCGTCAAATAGGGGGTAAAAAAAAAACGGAATTTTGCACATGGACAGTAATATGTCGCCTGTTACCATGTCGGAATACCAAAAAAACTATTTATATACCCGCTAGAAAAAAAAACTTCGCGATCTCTGTACGATTTCTATAGTGACTACGGCTCTACAGTTCTGCCGAAGTAATGTTCGAAGATATGCATCGTGTACGTTGAGTCTGTGAAAAATCTGCGACCGACTATTTACGCGCCTTGCCGACTTTTTGTGCGCCGCAGATTCGATCACACAAAAAATGTGCCGTCTGCGCTGCACCTAATTGAAACGGAAATACAAACTAATTTTACCTTCACCATGTCCAATGTCATATATTATTTCACCATTCCCAGATTCTAGCCTTTCCATAAGCTGTTTTCTCAGTAGTTCATACTCATCAGCATTGGGGCTTACCAGAATCATCTGAAAATTATAAATGTTGCACAATATTGTAACATTTTGATATGATACAGTTGCAAATAGTAAATCATTACAAAGTGTATTGTTATGCTGAATAAAACCCACCTAGATTTTACAAACTTTTAAACATTTTTAAGTAGGATTTTTAAGGACACTTTTTAAATTAAAAAAAAATTGGTTGTTTGTAAAGTAGGTTTACGATCGAGATGTTTACGTGATAACGTCTTATTGGTGATATAAGTTTTTGGGAAGTAAGGAATTAATGAAGATAACAATTTTTTCAAATTTTAAATTACATCTTAAACATTCAACGAAAACTTAACCGCACGAGAAAATCTCCATTCGTTTGTATGCCGCTAGAGTGAGAGAGACGGAAGATCAGTCCACTCACTCGAACGCTATGCCAGCCTCCGCTCGTGAGGATTCCGCGTGACAAGTTTCACGGAATGACTGGCAGTGCTCGAGATGAGACGGGAGATCGGTCCGTCTCTCTCTCTCGTTATACCTGCGATCGCGCTCGTGAGGTTTTGGTGTGACACAAGTTTCTGAACATGTCACCCGACTAAAACGATTTTAAAGACGTTATCACGTCAACAAGGTACTACAAATTTGAATAAATAAGGCATTTGGCCTTTCATAAGAAAGTTTTGCCAGATGTAATTTAAAACATAAAGGTAATTTGCATAAATAAATTTAAAAGTATTAAAATATTGCATAACTTTCATTAAGTTTTTTTAATCGACTAACAGCATAACTAAACAACATTTAAAAATACTTTGACAAACAAGTATTCTTATATCTTGTTAGTGTATTATATTAATGCAATAGAAAGAACAAATAAATATGTAGAGAAAATAGACATTATTAAAATGGAAAAATCATTTCACAATTTAAATAATTTACAGTCATACCTTGCCTCTAATACTTGAGTAATCTGTTTCACTTCCCATATAGCCCTCAGCCTCCCCCAAAGGGCTCGTCTTTACAGGAGAATCTAGCATTGTATCCATTTTTATTAATTTGTTTATATTCAATGCACAATCAAACAATTACACATTATGTCATCACACTGATCACATCATTAGTGCAACTTCTGTTTTAAAGTGGGCAGTTCCTAGAATAATAAGTACCAGATATTAGTACAGCATAAAAACGTATTATCATGGGACTGTAGTAAAAGCATAACATTTCCAAGATACATTATATCCTAGTAGCAAACATATTGTATTCAATTCAACGATACAAATAAAATGCGAATAATACAAAAATTAATTTTAAAAAAAACACGCACTATAATCAAAAATATAAATCTTTCAAGTAACACATAAAACAAATACTTTTACTCACTGGCTATCACTTTTATACGAATTTTATGTTATGAAAATAGATTTCCGCAAAATAAAACAGATGGAACCTATGCCAACATTTTGACAACTCACTCGACACTCACTGACTCACCGTCCTTTAATAAGTTTAACGGCCTCGGATACTTGTCCATACAGCCAATTCTTTAGTAATATTGTCTTTATTTCTGCATTAAAACGTTGATGTTAGACGTTTTAATACTTCGATGGAGTTTTTGGAGACAGTCGAGAGATTGAAGGAATGAAGAGAAGTCCCCAAGAAAGAGGTGAACTGTTCGCGTTCCCGCGCAAAATTTACGGTCCACTTTTCTTGGTTACGACCCATACACCATGTTATTTCACCGAACTGTATATTGTTCACTAGCACGACACTTTGTTTCGCAAAATAACACCACTTTTACGACCCAAAAATCACTATAAACAATAAAAATTCGATAAAATAAACAGACTCCAAACGTATCTCACGAACTCCCGCCAAAAACTCCACACACACACTCACCGTCGTCCGTCACCATAGAGTATAGTAACTATACCAAATGTCACTCAGCGAACCAATGAGGCTTGTGAAAATATATCGATAGTAATTTATTAATATATCGACATTTTTAGCGATATTTGATATTTCAATATATTGATATTAAATTCCACGTATCGATAAGGAATAAAAATTGATATCTTTTTCAGATCTTCAAACGACATACTCCGTCGTTCCCTTGCCACCATCAACGTGCCGGCTATACTTGAGCCGAATGGTATCGTGCGTGATGATGGCAAGAGACCATGGTATGTCGCTTATTCCCGGCGGATGGGTCGGAATCTAGTGTGGGACGCTACCTGTTTCGACACACTGGCGGCCTCCCATATGCCCGGAATGAGCCAATGTGCAGGTGCGGCGTCGATTAAAGCCGAAAACATTAAGATAACTAAGTATAGCCAAATAGGCAACCAGCACTGTTTCGTACCTTTTGGTGACGAAACCCTAGGTCCGTGGGGTCCTAATGCACTCTTTAATCAAAGAGATTGCTAAACGATTGGTGACCCAAGAGCTGGCAGCTACCTCGCACAGCGACTGAGCATCGCAATCCAGCGAGGTAATGCTGCCAGTATTTTGGGCACCTAACCACGAGGACCATTTTTATAGTTTTTTCCCTTTTTATCTAGTCTATCTAAGTATTTGTTTCTTTTTCATGTAATTTTTTATTTATGGTGACTGTGGCGTAAATGTAACTTTATGTTCATACTAGCTCCTAAAATCTTGAAGTTTTTCAACATCTGTTATACAATCTCTATATAATTTAGTGCTTTATAGTGAGTAACTTAAGAAATATCCTGGTACAAATCCCTATATGTTTCACCTTGGGAATCAATCATAATATTAATAACGTGCGAATTTGAGGACTGTCAAATATTCCAGCGTTTAAACTTTTCCATGCTGAGCTTAGGAAATGTTTTACAAATATATTATATCATTCTCCTGCCTTTTCCAACGCTTTGACGAACTGTTTTATCATACCTAACTTTATTTGTATATATGATTTTTCTCTACTTAAAAACTTTCTCAAATGCATGGCACGCGTTCTTTAATGTTGATCAACAGTCAAAAATTTTCTCAAAATAATGACTGATTTCTTGGGCGGCACGGTGAGGGATACGTGGGGTCACGTGAAGTACGTGTATGTAAGAAATATTTTAGTTAAAAGCAAATTTCGCCAAAAATTTAAGCACTTGTGTTATGAGAAGCCGACCTCAACTGTTTTTTAGTTAAAACTTATGATAAGCCAAATTATAAAAAAACTAGAGCCAATTAAATATTTTGGTTATAATATTATGATTCACATATTTTGGTTATTGAAATATGTAAATCTGTAGAGATATCCAGGGCAACAAACAAAAAATTTTTTTTTGTTGACCTTTGTAATTAATAAATATTTTTTATCGTTGTTCACGTTTATTGAACATAAAATAATTTGATTTTTAAAACATGAATAGTCTATGTTAAAGCATACCGATATTTCGATATTTCATAATAAAAATATCAATACCGATATTGTTACTTCAAAATGTATCGATACTTTATTACTTTTCCGAAATACCTAGCCAACCATAGTGAAAATTATGTGTTGTCAACAAGGGTTGTCAATTTCAAGTTTTCAACTTCAAGTAAAGGTTAGTTTCCACTCGCATGGCACAATGTCCCCAAAAAGTATCATAAAGACGGGTGTGAAACGCAATTTAATAGATTTCATTATATTTTAAAACCCTATAGCTTGTGTAAAGAGCTACGACGTCTGCCACGACGTAAGAAATAAATCATTGGACTTTGCGGATAATAAATAATAATAATAAATAAAAAATGACTGAATGTCCTGCTGTCTTAAAATATTACTAGTTAAACGAGACCGAGCAAGGAGGTGCTCTGACTTCTTCACAATAGCGAGTTTTTCGTAGGTACACAGAATAGGCAAGTGATATTAATGTTTTGATATAGTATAAGTACTGAACAATTTACAATGTTTTGGTCAAGGTGTGTATTGGCTATTGTACTCTTTTATTCTTCTAACAGAAGCTCACGCGGGCAGAATCGCGGGAGAAAGCTCCCGCGATTCTGCCCGCGTGAACTCCACGTCATATCGCGCGGTCGGAAACCTGTGCCTAGTAGTTAGGGCATATAGAAAGATAGATTAGGTAGGCTCTATTAGAGATTTAAATCCTTAGCATACTTAGCGCAGTTAGACAAGCCCTTACCATACATAAGGCGCACGAAAATGTGTCACCTTTGAAAAGAGTGAGCTCACTCTTTCCGTTCTAGTCGCTTGCATAACAAAGTGCAAGTTTTTGACATTTCGTTGTTTTCGATAATTAAGTCAGTATGCTTTCCTGTGCCTTTAGAAAATGATGTAACAAATTCAAAAATTTTTCGTAAACTATTAATAATTGCAATTTGATGATCTTAGCATCAACCAATGCTCATTAAATCATTTGTAACATTTATGTTACATTACTGCGATTTTGAAATATTGTTAGTCGGTCGATTTCGATTTGTTCATTTTACGACGTAACGTAAAGTCGTCTAATATCAGTATATAAACTTGAAAAATTTTGTCTCAGGCGGGACTCGAACCCGCATCTCCTCGCAGGAGGAGATGCGGGTTCGAGTCCCGCCTGAGACAAATTTTTCAAGTTTATATACTGATATTATAAGTGCAATTAAGTTGCTAAAATATCAAATAAAGTATGTAAAGTCGTCTTTTAAAGTTAGGTGTAATTTTTGTGAGTGGGTTATTTTAATGTTTTTTACTTTAAATGTCTATTTTATATAATTAAATTGATTATTATGTACAGCAATATATAAAATTTTTTTCTTAATATGCCAGTTACCAATATTTTTTGGTGTACAAATGTGTTTAACTTGTGCACAGAGTACTTTTATACTTGTGTTGTCACGTTGTGTGACGCTGCACTGGTACAAAGTTACGTCGACTCTTTCAGTGAGAATGACATTTTAAAGAACGAACGAATTGAATGAAATAGTTTGTTCATCATTCATTCATGAACATCAAACTATAATTTGTGGTGCATTCAATCACTCATTTTCATAGATTATGCATGTTGCATTGACATTTGTGCATTTTGTGATAATAAAGCTCCTGCTCGATAATTTGCTAAACATAGAAACAATGAAAACTACTTCAGCACTAACAAAGTACATAATTCGTGATATTATAACGTAATATGGTTTTATGGATATCTCAATCAATGAACAATCAATATGGATGATATAAATTCATCTGATTGTTCTTGGAAAAAGATTGTTTTAGCCAAAACAAATAACGAATGGGTATCTTCCGTCAAACAAGAGCTTTTCGATACTGAGGATTCGGTAAACATTTCAAATAACAGTTCTGAGGGTGAGCATATTGGAATCTTCGAAGGCGTCAAAACAGAACATGGCAATCATAGCCAAGCAGCAGCAGATGGAGAGATGGAGTCCATGATGCAGGAGTTAGACCCTTTACTAATAATGTGTGAGCCCCGTAGGCGTCGTAAAGGATCAGGACCTAAGGTTGAAACTCCTGAAGAGAGAAAGAACAGATTGACTAAGATGTCTGCATATGCCGCTAAAAAGCTTGCTAAAGAGTCTCCTGAACAACGTGCAGCTAGGCTGAAACGAATGTCTGAATATTCAGCTCGAAAACTTGCACAAGAGACTTCTGAGCAGCGAGCTATGCGTCTAGCAAAGATGTCTGCATATGCAGCACGGCGGTTAGCCCAGGAGACACCTGAGCAAAGGCAGGTACGTCTCGCACGTATGCAGGCCTATTCAGCAAAGAGAAACAAAATGTTGCAAGCCCAGAAGAATGATTTATCAGTACCTTACGATAAATCCAATGCTGACAAAGTTCCAGCAACAAAGTCTAGCCAAAGTTGAGAATTGTTAGTCATCCTATTTACAATTGAACCTACTAAAGTTCAATCCTTTAATTACCAGACAGCACTAGACAATGGAAAACTATTGTTATGGTGGCTCAATATTGAGCAAGCACTTCTTTTAGGAGCAACAATGTATCAATAGTGTGTATTTATTATGATTTACAAATTGTAAAATCTTTGTAACTTGTATTTATAAAGATAATTGAATTAATCCCTCAACCCCTAGGAGGCACTAGGGTGCCACAATAACAATTCTGTCTGGAATAAGTCACGATCGAGGGATTAATTTCTTGTAGGAAAGTTAAGAATACACTAAAATTCTGAAATAACTACTAAACAGTTTATCAATGACATTAATAAAATTTGGCTTTCTATATTAGTATAGAAATTAAATGAATATTATTTGTAGTTTTGACTATTTTTTTCTTATTTGTGTCAGGTAGGGAAAGTTAAAGCATTTTAAATATGTACTTAATTTTACCTAAAAAAATTGCATAATGTCTATATTACCTAGTTGATAACTTTTTTTTTTAAATTTTATTAGTTTTTCCTAGTAACAGTTAATAAGGTAATCATTTGTTACTAAAACCTTTATTTCTCTGGACTTCAACATATATATATATAGCATATAATATTCAAAGTTTATATTTTGCAACACATATTTTAAGAAAACAAGAAATATTGTAGCTTAGTAAGTATATTTTAAACATTGAGATTCTATATACATGATGTTCAAAACTCATCAGTCAAAATATACATTATTTGTCATGTTTTGAGTAAATAAACATCACAAATTATTCAACTTATTTTAATTGTGATTTATTTAAATATACTTTAGAACAGTGCACCTCCCCATATTTACACAGTAAAATACTTTGCTTTTAACACAAACTACCTTTGTCTGGCCACATTATATTAGGTAATGTAATATACAGGCTGAAATTTTAACCACTTTTCAAATTTTAATATAGCAATCTACGAGGCAAAAAACAAATGACGTATTTTTTCTTTTGGTATAGTCAGTACAAAAATGTGAAGATAAAGCACTGTGAAAATGTCCGCCAAAAAAAACAAAAATTGATAATGCAAAAAAAGTGCTACTAGGTAGCACTTTTTTTACGCGATGAGCATCTCATTTATTCATTACAATACTATTCATAAGTTTTTGTGTTTCCCTTTATACCTTAACAGGTCTGGGACCGTAAAAATTGAAAACTATATCGCGAAAAATATTTTCGGGTGACAACTTAATTATCATTTTTTACCTCATAAATAGGCTCTAAATACGATACTGAACGCCTATAAAAATTTTGGAAAGTGGTCAAAATTTCACCCTGTATATAAATCTTGATTTTAAAAAAACCACAGTAAGTTGTCTGGCTTGGTTATATTCAGGTGTCCCTCAAGAGACTACATGACAGTAGAAACGAGAGAAATACATTACTTAGGTACAAATGTTATGCTGATCACCCAAAAATTTTCCCTTTGTGGGATCCAAACCTGCAATGGCTGATTACATAATCCACATTGCACACCACTTGACCAGGCAACCATTTATTGTATGGTATAAAATGATATTTTTGTAATATCATTAATGGTATTAATTTTTGTTATGTGACAGATTGTCATTTATAATATGGAATGTTTTTTCTTTGTGAAACTAATGGATATTTCCACATTTATTTTTATAGTTAAGAGTTTTTATAAACAAATATTATTTCTTTTAGTGCATTTTCCCAATTAGTGGCACAAAGATCGAAAAGTTTTGCTCACGTGGCATTGAAATGGCAATGTGCTTATTTTTTGCATATAATTTATTTTTTCTTTGTCATTTATTCCATAAAACATTTACACAATTTAAGATTTTTATTACACAATTTAAGAGGTCAGACAAAAGATTTATTTGTGTAGAACCTCTTTTTCGTTCTCTGAAAAGTAAGTGATCTTATTAAATATGGCAATGTATACAATAGCCAGTAATTGTGATGGTTACAAAGCTAATAAGTGATAATACTTAGACCTTTCATCTGACACCTACATGTATTTATAGCTACGTAAATATTAAACCTAAACCCATTTTAAATCAATTTAGTATCTTTTACATGATAAAGTACAGCACAGCCACTATACTTAGCTACATAGCTTATAATAGTTATTCTAGTGAGCAAGTAATGGGTTAGTTTTCTAAAATACTTAAACTTTTAAATGCTCATTTAATAACAATGATAAACACAGATTAAATACTATTTATTGCACTATTATGATATTAAAACTTATGATACATAATAAAGTCAGTACAATTTTGACAATATTCAGATCTCCAGATCAAACTGCTTTCATGTAGAGAATACAATTTGTTGCTGCTGAATAGCTTAGCTTGTATCAATAAAGATTTTTATTTGTGATTCAAAAACAGTTATTTACAATCCGTAAATCTTGACGTCATAATTTCCTATTGCCATACAAACTATGGCAGAATGGGGACTATCGTTTCTTTGCTCACCAGTTGGCGCCACTGTTGACTAAGGTACCACTGAACAAATAATCACTACGTTTTAAGGTACAGAGGTATAGCTGTCAAAAAGCAAAAACATAGCTAAAAACAAGTTTATAAACAGTAAACAAACAAACTTCTAATATAGCTGCTCTTTAAGGCTGTCTATTTCTGCGCCTCTTTTTTCTTAATTTCGCTTTCAAAGCTTTAACATTCATCGCTAAATAACTTAAATTTTGCGATAATTTCACGAAGGAGATCACTTTTCAGCAGGTAAATTAAAGAAATTATAATTTATGTCACGAACCCCGCCAAAATCAGTACAAATTGAATGTTTTTTGACCTCACGCGACACAAGCGCCTCTAGTGGCAAATCCACACGCTATAGCCCGCCCCCGTTGCGTTTTGACAGATCATATAAAGTATGTATATTGATTGAGGTGTCTACCCAATTTATTAATAAGTTGGTTGTGTCGACATTCTGCTGGCGTCGCACCCGGCAAGCAGGGGCGTGCACAGCAATTCTGGGTAGGGTATGCAGTACCTAAGTTTTAAAAAACTTAACTAATAGAGTAATAAATAAAGGCATCGGTATTTTACTTAGACGCAGTAGGCAGGGAAGGCAGTGCTTATTGGCATGTATGGTGTGCACGCTACTGCCGGCAAGCCGTTACGCGGGCGCAACACGGGCGCGGGACGGTTGCGGGGCGAGGACGGGGCGGGCGCTAGCAGGCCGTGTCGGCGGCGAGCGGGGCGCCCACGGCCAGCAGCTGGCGGGTCGACGACGTCGAGCTGTACGAGTCGCCAGATGACCGAACGCTCGACTGGCTCAGCGGGGTGCCTGCATCAACATCGTTTGGTTTTTTCATCACTTTTATTTTTTTGTGTTACGGCCTCGGAAGAGTTCTTACAGCCAAACCTTTTAGCATTGTCATTTGTTATTACGGTAGGTTATTAGTGCTAATATGATTAGTGTGAAGTGGCAATAACCTACCGTAATTCATTGTAATGCGAGGTGGCTCATACCTATATTTGAATGCCCAAGGGAGTTTTAAGGAGAAATATTGAACCGAATCAGTTAAGACAATCACACTGCGTAAAATGATTCATTTATAAAATTACAAGCAAAAAAAAAAAAAAAAAAAAAAACAGGAACTTGTCAAATACTGTCAGATTGACTATTGGTTATCCAGGTGACTGTTTTATTAACGAAGCTACTAAAAACATTACCTACTTAACACGGTGACCAATATGAAGAAAAGTTTATAAGGAACTTAGGTTAGTTCATTAATTTATATAAAAAAATAGTCATTAAAAACAATAGCATTACAAAGCAAAACAACATTCATACCTGGAAGAGATGTGACGTGGTGTGGCAGAGCCCACCGCTGGGGGGTGCACTCCCCTGGCCCGCTGTGAGCCGTCTCCTGCAACAGAACATTCCACTCAGTGCTCTTTTAAATCGCGTTATTTAAAATCGAATGAATGATTTGTACTACACACAACAATGACACCCAAAACACAACACAAACACAAAATGAATTAATTACATGAGATGGATGCGCAAATTAAACACAACGAAAGCTACAAACCCTTCAAACTGAAATCTGAGAACGGACGAAAACTGTTTTAATTAGCTAACAGTTATCAATTAAGAATTGAAATTATGTTTTCATAATTTTATTAATAATATAATAAAATTATGAAAACATATTAATAACAAATAACCCACGCATTTAAGGACTGTGATTTGATATTCTTTATTTAAATACATATTTATTTTAGAAATTGAAGAGTTCTTTATAATGTGCAACTAAACTTAACTTAAGAAGACATCGAGAGGCATTTAACCAAAATCTATGAGTACTTCATAATCTACTCTGTGACTGATAAGTAATAATCAAATACTCAAGCAATTGCGAGACCTCAAAATCACCTAGCCTTTACTACGAGATACCTTTGCTGATAACCTCACGATGCCTTCGCAAAAAAAAAACACGCAACTGAAAGAAAACAAAAAAACATGTCGCAAGCCCATGACGTCACACAGATGAGATGGCGGGCGACTTACGGCGATCTTGGGCGCTTTAGCGCTGGGCACCGTCAGTATTGTCGTTGTGGTGTCCTCGGGTGTGAAATAGTCAGAGTCCTCGCCGACCGCGGGCGACCCCGCCTCGTCGCGGGACTGACTCCCGCTCGCTGTGCGGAGGTTTCATTACAAACTACATGTTACCATTAACTTTATATTGCTACCTTTGTTTCTGTGCGTTTTATTATTTCGTTGGTCAGTTTTGTGAGAGCGCTTACAAGGCCAATGCTATGATAATGAGATTTGATTAGCTCATTTTTGTATGGCATCAGCATTACAAACAGATGAAACTGTTGGTTCTCTTTTTTGCAATGGAAATGTTGTTAGCCTGTAATTGCGTTGGATGCAAATGTAAGTTAAATAAAAACTTGTTTTTATTTACTTATCCTAAAAGCAGTAAGTGCAGTAACATGGCACACATTGTTCCGATTCCTTAGTAAATATCAATCAGTTGTTTTGTGGAAATCAAAAACAACTAAGGAACGTAATTTTTTCTACATTGACCCTTTCGGGATTTGAATCCGGGATCTAGAGCTCGCCAGCTCTTTGAAAACCTGTTATTTTTAGTTTATTTGCTTATTTTATTGTTCGTTATTATATCGTAAAAACCCGTATACCTATGATTATTTGATGAGAATGGATAATGTAATAGCCGCAAATAACTGCTTCATATAAATTACGAAAATAAATAGCCTATGACAGCATTCTACGTAAAAGCTTGAATTAATTTGCCAATGTACCTAATGTATGACTGTTGAAGTGTTGATAGAAAAATATGGGTACTAGGTATATGAATAAACATATCAATGTATCATGTAAGCGGCAACCTCTGCCACTGTTGCTTCTATTTGTAAAATTTTATCATCAAATTAACTTATTAATATTGTTTTATTATATGTATAACATTACGTATAGACCACCATAAAGTTTACAGCACGGTTTTATATAATAATTAGCTAAAAAAATAGTTCAAGACCTATTCTCAACCCTATTAAGAAAAAAATATTAAAATCGGTCGAGCCGTTTCGGAGGACTTTGACCACAAACACCTTGACACAACAGTTTTTATATATTAGATATTTTAGTACTTAATGATTTTTGACATATTTATACATACCCAGATTCTAAAAAAATTCACAAAAATCTCTAGATTAACTAAAACCAAAAAGCCCGTTTCGTTCCTATTCGCGACATAAACCCCTTATGCCAAACACCACACTGCAGCGTCCCATAACAGAATTTAGGCATATATTAAATGTCCAGGCATTGATTGATAGGCCAGCTGTTAAACTGACTGGCCTATTAAACCAGTTCGCTGTGGCACATTCAGTAATCACTGATCTGGAAGTCCGGCTAGGAATTAACACTTTTACCTATACGCGATGTAAAATTTGATATTATCATCAAAATGGTTTCTGAGTAGTAAAGTTTAGTACTGAAATTGGTATTTTCAAAATGCTCTAATATTATACATTGTCATTGTATTAACATTATCTAATCCCCTGCAAATAAAATACTTTTGTGACATTATAAAATTTGAAGGAAAAAATTATGGGCTCAGATTTTCAACGAAAGAGATGAAAGTTTTGTTTTTCATTTACTCATGTAACGACATGGCTGGTCTTCATCACTTACACTCTAATTTTTCGTTGTAAAGTTCGAAATTCAAAACAGGTGTAGATATAAAATAGCTACGTACAGTGGTGCGGGTCCGGCTCGTCTGTATCCGTGTCGTCGATGTGCGCCAGCGCAGGCGCCGCCAGCAGCGCGCCCCCGCCCGCCCCCGCCGCCCCGCCGCCCGCCCCCGCGCTCGCCGCGCAACCCACGCACGACACCTGACGGATAATAGTTAGTAATTGAAATAACTATTACTTGAATTGGAATGACTAATACTTTGTATGATATTTTAGCAACTTAATTGCAATTATAATATCAGTATATAAACTTGATAAATTTTGTCTCAGGCGGGACTCGAACCCGCATCTCGAGTTCGAGAGAATTCATCAATGTCATAACAGTTATCAATTAGTTATCAACTAACGGTCGGTCCTAATAACCCATCTATCTTCAGTTTTGGCATATCGGAGATAGAAAACAACTTCTGTCTTTGTTTCTCTAGACGGCAAAATCAGAGATAAGTACCTGTTTTCTATCTCCAAAATGTCAAAACTGGCGATAGATAGATTATTGGGACCGGCCGTAAATATGTATCAATGTCGGTTATCTAATGCAGTGGACAGGGACGGTCTAAATGTGTCTTCGAGGACTCACCCCGTTGACTGGCGGCTGCGTCAATAGAGGCGACAGTCGCTCGGCGTCGCTGTCGGGCTCCGCGTCGGGCTCGGGCCCCGGCTCGTCGCGGCGCTCGGCGAGCGTGGACCCGCAGCCGGAGCCCTCGTCCTCGGAGTTGGACGCGGATACCCTTTCCCGGGGATAATCCAGGCTCAGAGATGACTGAAATGAAAATTGAGAATATAATCCCGTTAAACTACTTCTCCGTCGAACCTGCGTATTTGCAGAATGCGGGACGCAATCGTGAGGCCATCTCCGTTTATCTCCGGACCTCGTCCGTTTTTCATAACACCGCCAGGTTATACACATAACGATAGTATATTTCAGTCGGCGTCAAAGTTATTAAAATATAAAATATGTGAATTTGTGGTGTTGGATCTTCTTTTACATCCTAAAATACGTTTTCCTGTCACCACGATGACGATTCACAGATTGTTGATAATCTTTGACGTAAGTAATATTTATACACAAGCGGAGTATTTCTTCTTATATCTAGACAGAGAGGAATTATCTTCCAATGCCAGTCCAGTTAAAAATAATACGTCAATGGGCTGTATGGCCTCGACCGAGGCCGTTAAACTTTGGAATAAATAACAAATTAGTCCTACCTTAGAGAGCTTTTCACCGATGCCGTTGTGGTTGTAGAGCAGCGGGCTGTGCGCCTTCTCCTCCGCCGCCTTAGCCTGCTCCTCGCGGGCCAGCAGAACAGACATGCGGAACTGCATCATACAAACACACTTGAAACCATAAACTCCTTAAAATGTTATCATATACGAAACAAAAACTGATGACGACATAAATAAACATAAAACTGTCAAAATTTTGTAACTGATCTATTTCACAGATAATTTTTTACAATCATAAATTCTCTTTTTAGTTTCATAAGGTATTCATAGATGGCGCTGCCTGTACCTTGCCTCGCGCTAGGTTATAGTTTTAACAAAATTAAATGTATGAGATCTCCACTTTAAGTTTACATAAAATTTTAATAGATGGCGCTGTATATCCGTTACAACGCTAGACGTAAGTATATTTATACTACTATAAGTAATCCTGACTTATATTTTGTTAGTAAAGAATTCCTTAGGGTGTGTCAACTGCTCATAGAACAGTTGGCTTTCAAGCTATAAGACCTCTTTAGGCATTGAGATACTCCTATCCAAAGAAGTACATACATACATATATTTTTTGGAACTTGCGTAAACTGTACTTTTACTGTATTATACGTTAAGTTAATAAACTACCTCAGCCTGTCTATGTGTTTCTTTGACGGTGGCGTCGACGTCGTGACCGACCATAGGACCTTCATGGACTACGTCAATTACAGAACTAGAAATATATTTTGTAACAATATTCTGACGTCATATAATCAAATAAATGATTTGAATTTAATTTAAAGTAGTTGCATCAAATAGTTAAATCATATGACGGAAGAACGTAGACACAGAACGCTGAATAAACGAAGCCCATGAGACACAATACCTCAGGAGTAACAGTCTGCGCCATGGCCCTATCTCGAACGGTCTTGACGTCATCTTTAGAGCCGCTCTTGGCTTTCCTGCTACCGCTGCTGCCGAGGCTGGTCGACGAACTGCGTTCCAGGTTACAGCGGTTGAGGATCTCGGCTGCCTAACGGATGAAGTCATGCGGTTATTGCTTGTATGCCGTTAGATTTTGTTATGTCTTGTTATTTGTTATGTGATAGTGGAATAATTACTCTCTAAAAATGATCCGCTGTGATCGAAACACAAACTTCAAGCAATCAAAATACGAGTAAGTTTAATAATCAAAATTGGCACCTAAATAACGCATAAACTCATGCTTAAGTTGCAACAACAATGAAATAAAAGATTAATTTACAGACTTACAAGTAATTCGCGTTTATAAGAATTTTACATTATATTTTGGTTTTTAACATTTTACAGTGTTTGTTGTCACGGCAGGTTGTCTACTTGTGACTACAGTACAGCATTCGAAACGTCGTTATAAATCAAAATATAATGTCGACGACCATTTGGATTAGCGGTAGTAAACGCTGCTTTTGAGCCATGGGTCGCGGGTTCGATCCCCACACAGTACAAATATTTGTGTGCATGAACATGTCTGTTTGTACTGGTTTGGGTGTTTTCTATGTATTATAAGTATGTATTTACAAAAAAAAAAGTATATATAAGTAAGTTTATCGGTTGTCTAGTACCCCATACGACAGGGTACTTAATAGTAGCTTAATTTGGGACTAGATGGCTCAGTGTGGCCAAGTGGGGCATGTCTTAAAATATTATATTATATTATATAATATAATGTGAAACCCTAATAAACGTGTGTTCGCGTATATTCAAGAAACTAATATTGCAAAGACAACACATCCTATACTCACTATGATGTTCACTGTCGCTCTCGAAAAAGCTTACACTTTATTAGTTGCGTCATATTCACGTTTAACTGCGCGCCACTACGTAGTTACCTATTTAAAGCTCAACCAAGGACTTTATTTTGTGGAACCATTTTTTCTATTATTTAAGTTTGTAGAGAATTCATTTTACAAAGCTGATGTTTTTATTTATAGTGTAACTTACGAAAATTATTTTGTTATATTTTACTCGTTAGATATAGTGGCTGGAGAGATAAAAACTATCTATATGTATGCTGTTTTATTAGGTGTAAAATTATTTCTCGTATTAGTTTACTAATAATAATTGTTACTGATTTTTACCGTCAAACAATCCTTTTTCCATTAACTGCTTAAATATGCCGGGGATATTATAATATTCTAGGGATATCTATTTTTAAACTGTTTAATCAGATTTAGATTTAAACCAATCACTTTCTGAAGGTTTATACACAAAATACAGTTACACACACCAATTACATATTAAAACTGTTAGAATACTCGAGTGCTTGCAACAATCAACACAACAAAATTACGATGAATGCTGGGGTAGTTTTCGTATCTGTGTGTGTAGCGGTTTCAGTGTAACAACACTTTTAGTACGTAAACTCAGTGCTAGCAACAATCACGAAAAAATGTATGTGCGAGAGTAGTTTTCATACCTGTTAAGCGGTGTCAGTGTGACAGTTCAACACTTTTAGTACACTTAAGTCTCAAGTGCTAGCAACAATCACGAAAAAATGTATGTGCGAGGGTAGTTTTCATACCTGTGAAGCGGTGTCAGTGTGACAGTTCAACACTTTTAGTACACTCAAGTCTCAAGTGCTAGCAACAACTAAGACAAAATGTATGTGCGAGGGTAGTTTTTATACCTGTGAAGCGGTATCAGTGTGACAGTTTGACACTTTTAGTACACTCAAGTCTCAAGTGCTAGCAACAATCACGACAAAATGTATGTGCGAGGGTTGTTTTCATACCTGTGAAGCGGTGTCAGTGTGACAACTCTTTTAGTACACTCAAGTCTCAATGTATTTTAATATATAATTTAATTAAAATAATAAAAAAATCATAATAATTCCAATTCGATGTCGTATCATAAAAACATAGTGTACTTATTAGTTGTAAACTTGGTAAATATTATAAGTAACAAAACTAACTATTTGCTTGCTAATTGTAATGGCTGAATAGGTGTTCTAAAATATGTTATTATTGTCCATCTTCTGTGTACCCTACTCAAATGCAAATAAATTATTCTTCTTCTCTTCTTCTCAAGTGCTAGCAACAACCAAGACAAAATGTATGTGTGAGTTTTCATAATTGTGAAGCGGTGTCAGTGTGACAACACTTTTAGTACACTCAATTCTCAAATGCTAGCAACAATCATGAAAAAATAAACTACCTCTATAGTAAATAGGGCAGATCCTTTTGACACTATTTCCCCTTAATTACTGTTTGAACTAATGAATCAAATAAAATAATTGTAGTGGTCCCCCACATACATTTTGTCAAACACCACAAAATCACGATGATGAATGCTGGGGCAGGGACCGGAAAACCCCTTTTTAAGAGTAACCCTATTAAAAAGGAAAGCCTATTGAAAAGGTTACCCATGCGATAGGGTTACCTTTGATTGTGTTAGCTTATTAGTTCGGTATTAGTTTAACAGCTTACCACAAATTATGGGTTGCGCATAGAAATTAAAATAGCCTAACAGCATTCCAAAACACTTTATAGGGTAAGCCTATTAAGGGGTTTTCAGTGTTGGTAAGCGCTTACCTGGATTGATCGTATTGTTTGGCTTAGCATATCGTTGGTGTAAGCCCGTGAATAAGCTTGCCTTTTATTCTATTTGCAACGTTTAGGGGTTTGGGTGTGTAGGGGGTGATGTAGATGATCAGGATGAGGTGGTAAATAAAGAGACGAGCATGAATTGACAAAATATATTTATTTGCTCCGGCTAAGCTTACCACCTCTTAAAAGCTACACAGAAATCTCAGGCGTGAGTCCTTTGTAAGGCTCTGAATTACCCCTACTTCTGAGCGAGTTGTACCACCAAACTTATCATGTAAATTATACTAAACGGAATAATCTGAATTTAATTATGAACGGAATACTAATAAACGGCAACCGGAATGTAGACTGCTAACTGGATTAAGAAGATGTTACCACTTACTTCAACAAAGATAGGGTAGGGTAACCTTATGCATCCACGTGGCGTGGTACCAACCCGAATCTCATCGAGACAAGCTTCTTGCGTCGTTCATTAGATCAGCGGAAAGTCAGCGTAAAACGGAAGGTAATGTGCTAAGCCTGGTAGCCAAACCAAGCGGCCATCAAAAGATCTGAAAGAAACCACTTATGTTATAGAACTGCAATAAGCGACTCAATGAACAAAATCCTTCGAAATCAGCAAATATACTTACGGCACTTAACCGGAACAAAATTTAAAATATTATATACGGCGACTATAAGCCGGTATCAAAAAGGCGAGGTAACGGCCACCGTCTTCTCCTTCGGCTTCCTGGCCGACCTCTTCAACAGCAAGACAAAGTCTTCCTCGACATTCTTGCAAATCAACCGAAACTCGAATCCAATGTAATCGAATTTGCAAATCATTGTCAAGAAGGAATTTCCGAGTGCTCAGTTCACTAACTCAAATCTCCCCAAAACAATCGAAACAACACAAAGAACTATTTCCCCGCAAAACAGATATCAAACTAACAAGAAAACATTTAAACTTTTTAGGTTATTAATTTACATTATTTTAATATTCTAACTATAATTATAAACTACAGACTGGTCGTTGAATTAATTTGTTTTCTTTACCAGCCAGTCCGTAAGACAAGTATTTTTCCCAAATAAATTCCCAATGTTTGTAAACCTGCAACACTACTATTGTTTATTACCTTTTTTAAACATCTGTCTAAGGTCATAAACGTCATTCTGCCAGGCTCATGAAAATTACTTCGGCTGCGTGAAGTTTCATAAAATAATTTAATGTCAACACACAATCTTAAAAATATAGAAAACAAGTATTGTTATATTTATTCAAATAAATCATTCACGACATTTGTGAAATGAGTAAGTGTTCCGTGCGTTTCCTAAACGTAGACAAACGAACGTAACGTTATTTTAGTCATTCGGAGCATACGGACAGTCGCATGCGCATCTGACAGCTCCTTGTCATTGACAGATCAATAACCAAAACAACAAAACTCGATTATTATTGAAGTGAAATTAAATGTGTTTTAATAATGAAACAATGAATGTATTAACTAAACGTGAGTATTTAGAGATTAGTGCGCAGCTTAGAAATCACAACGTGACATATTCTAATAGGGTTTTTAAAAATAACCCTATAAAAATCCCGAACAAATACCCCTTTAAGGGTAAGCGGTTCCTGTCCCTGGGTAGTTTCCTTACCTGTGAAGCGGTGTCAGTGTCGGGGCTGGCTATAGCGGGGGCGGGGCGAGGCGCGGGGATGTGCCTCGCTGGATGCGGCCCGTTCAACGCCTCCAGCAGGGAAACGGGTTCGTAGCCGGCGGGGATGTTCTCCATACTACCCTGGAGATATTGTGGTGGCAGTCATTAATGAGTATAGCTAGCGCGAAGAACTAAAATGTTATTGTTACGCTATGATTGATTGGATTGACATAGACATAACTAAGACGACGTTAACAAAAAGATGAACTATATTGGCGGTTTTTTAGCTAAAGGAAAGGGAGAATTATCAAAACTGTAAATAATACACTACTTACATTAATCAAATATATACACTAAAGATTAGATTCGCTGCAATAGAAGTCGTAATTATAAAAACGGGACTGAACACTACATTTAGTAGTAATGAATATCGAATCCAATCTCGTTTTCATAATTAACAGTTATAAACGACATTAGTGATATACATTCTTGACCAACCTACTTGCTAGATTCACGCTCCTTCGAAGTGAAGCTTCGTTTAAAAGCCTATAGTGACCCACACTCACCTGGGGCGGGCGGCTAGTGTCCCGCACTCACCTCGGGCGGGGGCGGCGGTGGGCGCGGGCGAGGCGGCCAGGCGCTGCAGGGCGCGGAAGGGCGCTCGGCAGATGGGGCAGTTGTTGGCCTGGGCCGCCTAGTGACCCACACTCACCTGGGGCGGGCGGCTAGTGACCCGCACTCACCTCGGGCGGGGGCGGCGGTGGGCGCGGGCGAGGCGGCCAGGCGCTGCAGGGCGCGGAAGGGCGCTCGGCAGATGGGGCAGTTGTTGGCCTGGGCCGCCTAGTGACCCACACTCACCTGGGGCGGGCGGCTAGTGACCCGCACTCACCTCGGGCGGGGGCGGCGGTGGGCGCGGGCGAGGCGGCCAGGCGCTGCAGGGCGCGGAAGGGCGCTCGGCAGATGGGGCAGTTGTTGGCCTGGGCCGCCTAGTGACCCACACTCACCTGGGGCGGGCGGCTAGTGACCCGCACTCACCTCGGGCGGGGGCGGCGGTGGGCGCGGGCGAGGCGGCCAGGCGCTGCAGGGCGCGGAAGGGCGCTCGGCAGATGGGGCAGTTGTTGGCCTGGGCCGCCTAGTGACCCGCACTCACCTGGGGCGGGCAGCTAGTGACCCACACTCACCTCGGGCGGGGCGGCGGCGGGCGCGGGCGAAGCGGCCAGGCGCTGCAGGGCGCGGATCTGCAGGAGGGCGCGGAAGGGCGCGCGGCAGATGGGGCAGTTGTTGGCCTGGGCCGCCTAGTGACCCGCACTAACCTGGGGCGGGCGGCTAGTGACCCACACTCACCTCGGGCGGGGCGGCGGCGGGCGCGGGCGAAGCGGCCAGGCGCTGCAGGGCGCGGATCTGCAGGAGGGCGCGGAAGGGCGCGCGGCAGATGGGGCAGTTGTTGGCCTGGTAGCGCAGCGAGTCGGCGCACGAGTTGCACAGGCACAGGTGGCGGCACGGCAGGATCAGTGTGTCGCGCACGTCGCACATGCATATTACGCACTCTGACCCACCGTCTTCGGTCTCCTCGTCTGACGTCGGCTAAGGAACATGCGATTGGACATTATTAATGCCAGACTGACGTCAAGAGCCGGCCATAAATAGAGTTAAAGGAGTACTGCTAGAAAAAGACATCAACATCCTCTCTGTACTATTAGCCAAACTACGATCGCTGAGCATTTCGTCACATCGTTGACCCACCCACAGACTACAAAGCAAGCAGTCACAGTTCTAATTATGCAAAGGATGAATACTTTTGCATGATGACATGAGTTACCAGAGCTATTCTGATAAATATCTCTTGATAATAGTAAACATAATTGAAATCTAGTCTAGTTTAAACAATGATTTATTTGAATTATTGTAAAATCAAATTATGCATATTACCTTAGTATCAAGATTCTTGTTCTCTATGCCATAGATTTCCTGTAGAAGATAACACAGACCATCCACAAATAGCTTCTGTTTCAATGCTTTCAGGACATATGTTCCATCCGAGTGCTTTTCTACCACTGCTATGGTTGTGTGAGATTGACGAATTTCTGAAAACAAATTTCAAGGTTATTTTCTAAGATCTGTCTAGTCTTTTCAGTGTTTTTAAGATTACAATTAAAGGTGCGTGTCAAAACGCGATAGAGAAAACACACTAGATATCATGTACAATGGCATAAACCAAATGAAAGCGTCTATTTGTGTTTTTTAATCGACGTGTCAGGATGGCCACATTTGTCCAGTAAGGTTTAAGGCCTCTTGAAAGGGTCCAAATGGTCCTCTCAATGTTTTGGGGGTGCATAGTGGAGTGCGTCACACGCACTTGACGGCTTTTACTTTATCACAATTAACTCATGAAAAGACTTGATAGGGTATCAAGTCTTTTTATGAGTTAATTTGTGTTTTAATGAAATTTTCTGAAGACTTATTTAGTAACAGAAAGTAAATATATTTCAAAACTTATAAATACCGTCCTGTCCTTCATCAACGACACAGTAGATAGCAATAGGAATGATTTCCCTGTCTGAATTGTATGAGAGATCTTCTTCTGGGTGTTTTGAGGGATCAAATACGTGTGAGATCTGGCAGAACTGCTGGTTGGCTCCCTTCTTGTAGTGGTATGTCTGTGACGTCATAGAGGGGTCACGAGGGTAGTACCTATAAAGAAACATTAATCATTCTTTATAATATTAGACCCTTTTATGTAGCTGCTGATGTACAGACGACAGCCTGACATATTTGAAATAGGTCTGAGTTAGCAAGAAAAATGCCTAGCTTGATGTGCAGGCTGCAACTACAATTTCCTATAGTAGTAATGAATCAAATTATAACAATCATTAATTTTTAATACCAGTTAAATACAACTTGCTACGTTTATATAAATAATTATCTTTCAGGTGTTACTATTACTCACACTACTCCAGCTGGTGTCACCTCTTCAGTACAGAAATAAAACACTGTAATGGCACATCTTGCGTCACAGTCAAAAGTGAACTCGATGTTGTAATATGTCCCTTTTCCATTGCTATCCACAGACTTCAAAACTCCATCTCCAATTTTGTTTGACTCAACTATCTTGCCCACTGGTTCTGGGCAACGGACAAATCTTAGGGATTCTTTACGGATGTTTATTAAGCTCTTTAAGGTTTTGGTTGGTTCGTTTGACTGGGGGGGTGGGTATGGAAACTAAAAAAAAAATTATTTTATTAAAAAAATGAATAAATTATCAATAGTTAGTCAATTACAGTACCTACACAAAATTCCAATTATCTCAATTTTTAATAATTTTTAATATCAATAGAGAAAATTTTACATCTTTTTGTAAGTTGACCTGTTGACTGTACTCAATTATAGTAACAACTTACTGGTGTAGGGCGACTTCCAAGAAAGTTTAGATCAGCATTTTCTCCAAACAAGTAAGCCTCTGGTTGAGGAGTGTCAAATCTTTCACCACCCATAATGAAGTGACTGCCAAAGTAATTACCTACAAAGGAACAATCATACATGAAGCCTTGGAAATCTATATATGACACAAACACTTTACCAATCAATAACGTTGGGGACAGTCGCTAATAAATAGATTGCTTCGCATAGATGTTAAAGGAAATGACTTTTAAGTAAAACTAGTACAATGCATAGTTCAAACCTGATCTTGGTGGATACTTGTAAGCATGATTTGAAACCACATCTGCTTCTTCCACTCCAGCATTTTGTCTGCTGGTTAAAGCACCCATCCCGGATAATCGTTTTTAAAAAACAATCTAGAATAAATAAACACATCAAACAGATAAATATTTACGTACCTACGTGTAGGTAGGTAGTTAGGTAGTAGGTACAATTTGTGAGTATGTACAACAAAGAACCAAATTAATATTCAACTTGACAGTGTTGACAACTTAACATTGACACTTGACAAACAGCCCCACTTGTTTTTTTTTTGTATATTTTACGTTTATGTACGGCATTCGTTAATAACACATATGCCCCTCATGACATTAGTAAGACTTTTTTACCTGTTTCCTTTTTTGTTGTTTCCTCTTTAACCGGCTAAAGTCTGAAATGATGCTGCCATGTCGTAATTACTTACACATAATCATTTAACCTAACCTAACTCTAAACTAACATAACTCATTTGCAATGAATGGGAAAAGATCATAGGAGTATACGCGAGATCAAACGTCGATCAAAGTCAACTAAAGAATATCTACATACTATGGTCAAAGCTAGTTTTAAGATGAATAATTGTGAACGTTTATGTATGTAATATTGTTGGTGTACCTTTTTAAATAAAATAAAATAAAATAAACTAAACTCTGGTAAAGAAGTAAAACGTCAGTAAAACACTTGTCTCTGGTTGTCACTTTGTCAGGCTCATGTCAGGCTAGAGTTTTTGGCGGGAGTTCGTGAGATACGTTTGGAGTCCGATTATTATATCGAATTTTTATTGTTTATAGTGATTTTTGGGTCGTAAAAGTGGTGTTATTTTGCGAAACAAAGGGTCGTGCGAGTGAACAATATACAGTTCGGTGAAATAACATGGTGTATGGGTCGTAACCAAGAAAAGTGGGCCGTGAATTTTGCGCGGGATCGCGAACAGTTCACCTCCTTCTTGGGGACTTCTCTACATTCCTTCAATCTTTCGACTGTCTCCAAAAACTCCATCGAAGCATTAAAACGTCTAACATCAACGTTTTAATGCAAAAATAAAGAAAATATTACTAAAGAATTGGCTGTATGGGCATAGTTCCCTTTGCCTACCCAGAATGGGTGAAGAAAACAACAACAACAGAGAAGTTTGCTGTCTCTTTCTTCATCCTAGAGGTGTCACTTTGTGAAGGTGCGCGATAATTTTAGAATAAAATCCAATCCAATCCGTTCAATTAATTCATATTTGTATGTGATTTAGTGCATAAACAACGTGTGTTAGTTACTAAGTTTGTATTTTTATTTATTTCAGATCACAATGGGGCGCCGGCCAGCAAGATGGTAAGTTTACAACCTCATCACTTTTATTTACATCTCGTTCATGATTTTTTCTTAAGAATTGATCGTTTTATTACAGTTACCGGTACTGTAAAAACAAACCCTACCCGAAGTCACGGTTTTGCCGTGGTGTACCGGACCCCAAGATCCGTATTTTTGACTTGGGTAAGAAGAAGGCTGCGGTGGACGACTTCCCGTTATGTGTCCACTTGGTGTCCGATGAGTATGAGCAGCTGAGCTCGGAGGCCCTGGAGGCCGGCCGTATTTGCTGCAACAAGTACCTCGTGAAGAACTGCGGCAAGGATCAGTTCCACATCCGCATTAGATTGCATCCTTTCCATGTGATCCGCATTAATAAAATGTTATCGTGCGCTGGAGCTGACAGGTATGTGCATTTCTTATTTGGTGTCTTGATGTTGTGTATGATGTGCTACCAATCTAGAATATTTTACCAATTTCACTTGGGGTCAATGTCTTTTGTATGTTTTATTGTTTTTCGCTCTTTTATATTTGGTTATGTGAATATATTTTTATGTCAAATCTGCCAAATGATAACCACTGCTGGACATAGGCCTCCTCTAAGAATCAACATAAGTTTCATATTTCAAAAGTTATTAATGTTGATAGCATAAAAAGTACAATGTTGTGCAATCCTGAGTCATTGAAAAGAATTGCAATGTCATTATTATTACTCCAAAGGTATTACTGATTACCAGCACATATTGAATAATATGTATGCTATGATAATAAGGACATTTAACGCTTAAAACCCCACAAGGCGCCCGGGTACCACGATAACAATTGATTTTAATTGTGTCTGGAATAACACAATCGAGGGATGTGTTCATTATCAAACTTATTTTAAAGATTGTGGTCATTAAGACGTTATGAATATTTAGATAAAACCTTACATTTTTTGCAATAAAGTGGTTTATTGTTATGCACAGACATCTTTGCCATAAGACAATAAATATCTGTTGTCTGTAATTATCTGCTTATGTAGCTTAATTAGCTTACATTTTGTTATAATTTTTTCTAGATATACTAGGTTATGATAGCCTTAACCTCATAAGACCGGGAGCATAATTGGAGTTATAAGTAAGACCGAATGTGCATTCTGAGAAACTAACTGTATATAGTCAGTCACGCCGAGCACTTCAATTAACAATTTCACCAAGTTAGAGATATTGCATCAAAGTCATATTAACAGGAGCATTAAATAACTTACTATAGAAGCTATTCTTATTATAAAAAAATAATTTTTTTGTTCTTTCAAAAGGCAATCGGCGTTACTGACTATATTTAGTGAAAAGTTAAAATACTGATAAAGCACGACAAATTGAAATACTGCCGTTAATACTATCATAATTCAGTAAAACTGGTTTGTGTATTTGTACAGAAGTATAATAATTAATTTCAGTGTAGCAGTTCCTTTTTAATTTGATATTGAAATTTGGTGCATTGAGAGGAACAGTCGGCTTTTATTATTGAAATGATCTACTATGATGTAGAAGTTGTACTTTTAAAAATTGGATAAATTATTAAAATAATAATATTAAAAAATCGAGAAATCTTTATTTTTTTTAAAAACAAACGAAACTAATGTATTTCTTCGTAATCTTTACTCATGATTGGCAAATATGCGGGTTGAAGAAATAAAATAATATTAATTTTAAAAATATTAAATTAATTAAATCCGAATGTTCTTTGTAAGGAACGGTAATTTTTTTACCGATTAAAATTATAACAAAGTTGAATCTGTGAAATCAACATTTCATTATATTCTCCAATATTTTAACTAACACTATTGTAACTGGTTTCGCAATTGTGCAAATGTTTACTAATTGAAATTAAATAATTAATTTACCCGTCATCTCGTGCGCACCATCCTACCGCCGGAAATGTAAATTTTTCATGTGACATTCTTTTTTTTACTAGCTAAACATTCAACAACACAAAACTTGAACATCCGTCGCCAGAAAAAATTACAATACTTTTTCAATATGCGCGAATTTTCGAATTTAAATTTGACCATGATTTTTTTGTTCCTTTACATCCACGTCCGGCGTTACTTGTAATTTGCTATTTTATAATCCCCGGTTTTTGTTCCTACATATGACCATTAGGTCTTACGAGGCTATATTCTAGGCTATATTAATAATCTCATATGGCTCAGATCTGAGCTTATGTAAACAACTGCTTAGTTAAAAATACAATCAATTATTAGATGTAATTCTGCGAACCAGATCCAAACCACACCTCAGTCATGCTTACAAATGTGTCAAAAAGTAGGTAAATGATGTATAGATTATTTGCTAACTTGCTGTTTTTTAACACAACTTTTCTAACAAAAATTTTGTAGCTTGGATCTGGTTTGTTGCAGAGCTACTTCCAATTTACATAAGTATTATTAAGTATCATACATGAAATATTTGCTCCTGCACACACACAACATTTATGAGAATGATTTTAAAAATTATATTATAATAGCATCTTACCAAATATACTTCACAAGACAATAAAATTTTTTGTTTTCCAAAAACATGGTACTGTAATTGAATTGTAGTCTGAGATGGATAAAATAATTTTCAAGTTCATTTGATTGGATTGGGAATAATTATAACTAAATGAAAATTAATTCGAAGTGACAATATGAATTTTTGAAACTACTAAGATCATTGCAAATTGTCAAGTCAAAAAGAAATGTTCTCAATTCAATTATATTTTATGTTTCACTATTGAAAACTTATGACTTCCAGTAAACTAACCAGGCTTATGGGCAAAAGATTTGTGTTCAAATTTTTACATTCAAAATATCAAACCTATTTAATATGCATAAGTCAGTAAAATAAAACTTTAAATGTTGGTCTGTTGAAACCCAAAAATAAATAAATTATACTGATTTAAAGTTTCATGGTCACTATCACTAGTTATTAGATTTGGGATTTATCCCGATCCCGAATCAAATAACTCTAATAAATAAATTAGTTAGTTCAATGGTTGTTGAATGTGTTCTTAGCTACTTACTAGAAAGTAGGTACGATTTATTTAGCTAATTTGCTATTAAAGTGACAACATTTTCTAGGCTCCAGACTGGGATGCGTGGTGCCTTCGGCAAGCCACAAGGCACAGTAGCGCGAGTGCGCATCGGCCAGCCCATCATGTCCGTGCGCTCTAGCGACCGTTGGAAGTCCGCTGTCATCGAGGCTCTGCGTCGTGCGAAGTTCAAGTTCCCCGGTCGCCAGAAGGTACATACAGATAATTATGACTTACTTATATCAACTCTTAAACATATTCAACTCTGTCATTATTATAGACTAACTATTTCTTTCGACAAAGCATACAGTGTTTTAAAAATCCCTGCCCCTAAGATTTCTTATCCTAAGTTAATTACAAAAAGGTATTGATTTGCCAATTTTACAAGTAACATTAGTCATGAATTCAGATGTATCAATATTAACAATAATTAATGTGTTGAATACACACTATTTCAACCTGAGATTTTGTTAATATGGCTATGCAATATAAGCATTTGAAAAGTTATGATAATGGTGTTTCTCAAATCGAATTTAATTTCAAAGTTTGCCCATTTTTTGGACCACTGTGAAGTTAGCACTCACATTCAATACTTCTTTCAACTCGATAATCAAAGAATATTTATTTATTACAGATTTATGTTTCCAAGAAGTGGGGCTTCACCAAGTACGACCGCGAGGAGTACGAGAACCTGCGCGAAGACAACCGCCTGGCGTACGACGGCTGCAACGTCAAGTACCGCCCCGAGCACGGCCCGCTCGACGCCTGGCGCAAGGTGCAGACTGAGCTCTACAGCTTGTAATCATGAATAAAACCTAAACTTTTACAAACTCTTTTCTTTTCATTATATTCCTCTATCTGGATCTGTTCTAGTAATTTCGGAAAGATCTATTTTGTACCTGAAAAGGCTGCTAGGCCACATAAGATACAACCTGAAATATGTGATCTCGTATCGCAACCTCTGCATCTTGGAAAGTATGAAATTAAAACGATCTTTGCAAAAGGATATTTAGAACTATTCTGCCGTCGTACGAGAGAAGGGCGCATCTGCTCAATTTTTTGTAGAATTTTATCTTCAAGGAATTCGGAGATACAGTAGGCTTGAAAGGCACAAATGACACTAAATGTTAATGTTTATAGAATGAAAAGACACATTTATTTACCATTACATTGAAAAGGCACAAATACGTAGATGTGCCTTTGACTTTATACAGATTTTTACTAAAAACTGCTTTGAAAAGGCACATCTACAGCATAATATAAAGAAAAGGCTCAATTGCCAGATGTGCCCTGCCTACTTAATCAAGGATTCATTGATATCTCATTTAATTTACGTATCAAAGGCACAAATAACCAGTTGTGCCTTTTCTTTCAATTATTTACTATTAGGTGTGAGGTAAGGAGGGCAGGGTTTGATTGAAACGCGGCAGTTGTGCCTGCGACGTCGAAGCGACTCCATGCTTGTCAGCAGCCTGTGTCCGCGCTAGGTAAGTTTAATTACGTTTTATCCACGTTTACATGTCGATGGTTATAATGTGAAAGGGCTTTAATGACAAATCGCCACTTTTCAGGAGAGCCGCAAAATGCTGAAAAATCATTTCAATCAATTTTGTTTTTAAAGCTATCGGTCTCAATTAAAGGACATTTATTCTATTTTTCCAAGCCGAACCGTATGCGTCGTTTAATGTATTCTAGATAGCGTACTTTTCGAGAAAGATGTCCTTTAAGAATCGTATTTTGAACATTTTGACCTTTAAGCTAAAGGTTTTTTTGAGATAGTTTGTCAACTATGGCTTATAAGACTACTTTAAAGTAGTGGTGGTATTAAAGGAAGGTATTTTTTTAAAATTTGTCTTTTAAGCAAAAATAATATCCTTAATAAATGAAAATTGGTTCTTTAAGATGGAATTTCGATTTAAAATATTTTCAAACTAACATACATTTTGTTCTTTAAACTGTTTTTGCTTTGAAATAGTATTGATTATTGAGAAGTTTCGTTATGCTGAATAGAATAGAAAAGCATCACCAACGTGCACTGTACTTTATTTTCTTCGGTTCGAGTATCAGTTAAATAAAATATCCTAGGTTAAAGAAGATTTTTATGTGATGTGTTAGAATGTGAATAAATAAAATAATCTGTGTTTTAGAAATTTTGTTTTATTGATTAAAAAAGATCAAAAAAGTGAATTTTTTTATAATCAATTTTGACATGCACGTATGCATCGAAACAATCAAATCTAACAAACTTAAAAATAACAACTGTAGATACCTACTACAAACGTAAATTTTAACAGTTTTGTTTTAATAACCATTAATTTTGTTCTTAAAACAATAATGTAACACTGCTTATTTATATCATTAACTGATGACAATAATAAAAATCGCTTTGATTCAACAAAATCCACTTAAATCAACAACTCGCATTTGACATGGAATGTATTGTATGTAAGTAAACATATTTTTTTCAGTTCTTGTGTACCTACTACATGATAATACTCATAACAAATGCACTATAAAAATAATCAAGTTTTCTTTTGCTCATAGCCACAAATATAGTTAAATTATCTTAGAAATCAACTAAATAGGAACATTTCTGCAAAATCGTCTGATTAAAAAAACACCAACAAATCAATTACAATCTATACTAATATTATAAAGCTGAAGAGTTTGTTTGTTTGAACGCGCTAATCTCAGGAAGAACTGGTTAGATTAAAAAAAATCTTTGTGTTGGATAGTCCATTTATCGAGGAAATTTTAAGGCTATATAACGTCACGCTGCGACTAATAGGATCGAATTATGAGTGAAAAATGTTGCAAAAATAATCGCGATCATTATAACAGAAATTGACGCGGACGAAGTCGTGGGCAACATCTAGTACAATATAAGGTAGATCAATCGATCGTCAGTAACTTAACTATACCAATTAAGCTTCTCGCCACTCATCCTATTGACTCGATCTTTTTTATTATTAGAAAACGAAAATAGCAACATAGAATCTTATAATAATTTGAGAAATATCGACACTAAAGATGGTTTAGTAATGTCACAGATATCAGAATGTAGCTGAATGTAAACTTAATTAGCCTCGTTATTAATATCATCCTTTTCTTCCTCTTCATCTGTTTCAGGAAGTTGGTCTCGTGTGTAAACTCAGATATTCTTCATTGTATCGTTTGGGAATCGTTCCATTGTTGCAAAGTTTACGTAAATCATTGTATTTTGCTTCTGATATATCAATTTGCTTTGTGTACAGAGGTAGCAACTCGATATTTTCGTACCTATTATTTTTTTCGGTTTTAGACTTTGTTTTATTCTTTCCTTTTCCTTTACCCTTCTTCGATGATAGACTCTTAAAATTTCTGTTTTATATGTTTCATCACTACCTTTCATAGAGTATTTTATTTCAATGTTCTTCAAATCTTTCGTCTTCAACGTAATTACTCTTACTTTTCTCAAATCTTTTATAGGATCACCTCGAAAGGCTTTTGCTGCTAAATCATTTCAATTAATTATGTCACAATATTCAATAGTTTCAACTTCACGAGAAAAATTTGTTAAGTTTTGTTTTAATTATTTGGATAAGCTACCAGAAATGGCATAATAATAAATATGTTTTATAGTTTATTAAACTTTCTTCACATGATCCATTGTTTTTTTTTTGTACAGAACATTAAGTCAATTTACATTAAAAAGGCACAATTAGACAAATGTGCCCTTTCTTAGACTCAATGACCATGAAATATTAACTAGAAAGGTCATATCTGGTTAACTATGCCTTTTCTTTGTAATGAGTGGTATTTTTATATTTTTTTTTTTATTTAAGATGAAATGGTTTTTTTAAATTTATTTAATAGTTATTTATATATAAAAACTAAAAAGTAAAAAATATAATAGTATTAACCTTCCCGCATATACCATCAGTATTGTTTTTTCTTTTAAGCAATAGGTTTCCACACTATGGAGCAGAATATGGTAAAAACTTTAATCCCAATTATCTCAGTTTGACCAAAATGATAGATGTGCCCTTTTCTCATACGGCGGCAGTATTTATAATACTTACTTGAAATACAATTTTATTTGACGCTCCAAAATTTAGTAAAATTAGCAAAAAAAAGGGCAAAATGAGTGTATCCATTAAAAAACATGATAAGACAGCGTCGTGTGTAATAAGGATGGCGCTTTGGGTTTATTTAATAAATATGATGTCCATTTCACATTTATGTAGAAACTATAGGAAATTTTGTAAAATCAAAAGGTCGTCACGAATATCCATACAATCGATATTTAATCGCGATGTCTCATTCACCCGTTTCAAATTATCTTATCAGTTTATTAAGCATTAAAAATAATGCCGTGTCATCCAATATTTTGATAAGTTGTACAAAACAATTCTGTTTATCACGTTTTTTTTTTAGGTACTTAGTTATCCTTTGTAAAAAAGTTATACTAAATATTAGGCTCGACTAGTTTGCTTTTAACGTCTTAATGTCATTATTATCAAATATTGCATTTGCAGCATCAAAGAAAATAAAGATAAACAAGAATGCTAATGTCATACAAATGAAAAAACTCGCGTAAAACTTATTATCTTCGCTCGTACCTCCAGGTTCGACTTAATATAATAGATGGAGTTTGTGTTCACGCTGAAGTGTGAAATATCCGGTGCCATCTAACGATAAGTTGATACAGCTCCAACACCTAACAAGATAATATGAAATTCGAGTCACGAGATGGCGTTAAACAGCACTACGACGAATTTTCATGAAATGACATCCAAATTAATTGTGTCACAAGTACCAATAGACACTAAAATTCGTCGACATCGTATGAGGCCGTTTGGCGTAATGGTTCGAACGTCCTAAATTCCTGATAAATATGTGAATTCAAATCGGACTGAAACAATGCTAATTAAATACATTATTTTACACTTTTTTCAGTTTATTTAACCCCACCAAGGGGGGTTATTAGCTTGACGGGTATATGTTTACATTACCAGTATGTGATAACGTAGCTCCTAAACGAGTGTTTTTTTTTTATTGTAGTTTAGTTATTATGATGATGATACAACGACATTAATACTTTAAAAATTGATACACCGCGTGCCAGAAGAAGCAGGGCTTAAGCACCCCTTCGCTAGTAGTCCTCTGAAAAATAACTACTTACAAAACTCTGTTCCACTCTGATTGCATTCTAGAATAGCGCGACCTTTTATGAGTACATGCTAGTGACACTCCGTGCATCTTTAGGTTTTATTGGGTGCTTTCTCTCGATGAGAAGCAAAAGCTAGCCCCGCGTCCGGACTCCGCAGCTCCAGGCCCCACGGCCAAGACGCAAGCGCACCAATCAAGAGGCCCCGCTGCGCCGCGGGCGGACTCGAGTCAACGCGAGACGCGCGCATATTTTATTCCGGGTTCCGCCTCTTTTTTTTCGACCGCCCGTATGCCTTCCAAAGGTCCGGGACTCCATAGTCCCGTGATTGGAAAATGACCAACATAATAATAATAATAACATAATTTTTGGTTTTTGTATTTTTCCAAAATGTTGAAGGTACTTTTACAATTTATCAAAAAAACTATTTATTTTAAATTAGTTTGTTAAATTATTTTGACAAGATATACCTACTTAGAGATGTTTTTTATGTGAAACAAATTATTTTGTGAAATAATTGAATTCCTAAAATTAATACCATGTATTTTGAGATTTTTAAATATTTAAGCCAAGCTAACGAAAAAACTAGTCAGGGAGTATATTGAAATAGCATTCCGACTATAGAAAGGAAGAAAGAAAGTAACAGAAGTTATTTTAACAATTAATTGTCAACTTGATTTCATTTAGGTTATTTTGTGTTTGGTACTGAGTATAAAGGATATATACACAAACAGTATAGGTACATAATATTTAATCATATATTGGGTGACTTTTCTTACCGAGTGGAAAAATTTACTGTGTATTTTGTACCTAAAACAATTGCTATAAGTGTGTGTATTAGTGAACTACTCCCGATATTATAAATTTTGGAATTTCCATTAAAAATCATAAATTTTGAAAACATTAGTGCGCATGCGTATTATTCTTGGTAAGTGTAGTAAAACGGTAGCGGGATGCGGCGCGGGAGACGCGCGGCCGAGCTGCGTCGCCCGCCCCTCGTGTGACTGAATATGCAAAAAGCGATCCTAATTCCTATGGTAAAAGTTCGAAGGGCCGGGTGTGGGGCGCGGGTCGGGATGTTAAAAGGCAAGACACGTGACTAAAGAATAGTAAGTAATAGAATAAGTTTCCACTGCGCAGGTGAATTACTCGGCGAATTCAATGATGTTTAGCGCGCTCGAAGTAGAGTGAATGCGTTTGAGTTTTGGTCGGTTTCGTATTTTTCTAATTATTTTTTAATATTTTATGTGATGTTAGTCTAAATCAACATAGAATAGCAGCGTTTTACCCTGAAATAAAACGCATATTAAAATACTTACCTCACTGGAAGCTTTATATTGAGATAGCATTTCCGTTTCCCGTCATTTGCCTACCCTTTTTAGTACGTAGTTTCCGGCTAAGTGGCGCCACCTGGCGGTCGTGTGCTTTTGAAGTTTCTTAAAATTTGCGGCACACCATTTTGCTCATTGGCTCAATTGCACCAGGCAGAAATAAAGTGAAAGCTTCCAGTGAGGTAAGTATTTTAATATGCGTTTTATTTCAGGGTAAAACGCTGCTATTAAAACACTGTACCGTAACTGGAAGCTTTATATTGAGATCTGTTTGTTATCGCCTGGTGACGCCACTTAATATTATAACGCCTTAGCGTAACGCCAATGTGACAGATTTAAAAATAAAAAAGTATTTATGATATTGAATACTTTTTATTTTAAGTAAGACAATATTCTTTTCCGTGTGTTACACAGGAGTAACAATAAAAATTAACATGTAATATAACTATGAAAAGGTAAAAATTCAAACTAAAAAGCTTTCTAGGAAATTCTTCTAGCAATCGCATTAGTTGTGTAAAAGTTTATCAATACTTGATTTAATTTCACACATATAGGATTGTTGTGATTTTTTAGCTGAATACCAATTCCCATGAGCTAGAACTTCGTCGATGGGGTGATTTTCTAACCAGTTCTTGGAAGCTACACAGATCTTACGCTATCTGGGGTAGCTGTGTAATCAAGAAACGTTTTTACAGTTCCTGCTATAACAGTAAGGTACCTACGTGACGTAGGTACTGCACCTCAACTGATGAAAATATTGAATAATTTAAAATCATTTTTTATCTATCACTCAGCGATGTTTTAACTAATAGTAAATATTATAATTTTAATCACCGAGACAGGAGGCTTACATTTTTATTATTTATATTCAAAATTTATCTGTAGACAGTCTGTCAGTACCTATGTATTGCTATCGGTTGTAGAACCAAATTCAGGCCATACGGTAAAGTTTTTGTATTATGGTTAGGTAGGTACTTTAGGTAGGGTATATTCTAAGGTAAGGTCATGAATGCATCTGCCTGAACAAATAAGTATTAAAATTGCTATTTGATGTAATGATTGAAACATTCTTGTGTCGGTTATAAATTCATAAGTACACTGACATCCCATACGGTTTGGGGTTTTTTATTTTTTGTAAAAGCAATTAATTTAAGAATATGTTTTACTAGAACGTGAGTACTTCACTGTTCATGGTTCAGAATCGCATTATTTTCAGACAGCTAATTTATGTGTAAAAGTATTGTATTATGTGATAATGCACATATTAAATGTAAGCCTGATGAGAATTGCGCCAATTGCGGAAAAGTAAGGCTTTTAATCTTTATTGTAATTGAAATAGTCCTTGAACAACAACAATTCTAAGTTACTTGACAAATTTATAAAATAGACTCACCAAGAACTTTTAAGTAAAAGCTTTTCTTTAGAGGTCTAGCCTTCCACCGCCTCACCAACCCCCAGATTTCCTTTTTTATATCGAGGAAATGTATCTGGAGGTTACTAAGGTAAGTGGTGCTGCAAGTGCTCAGTCTCTGACACGCCAGAACACTTTCTCCCATCATGGCAAAAACAACCATGTTAAAAGAATTAGTTGAATGAGAGCACCCTGGATATTAGAAATGTTTGTAGGAAGACCCAAGTAATGGGTTCGCACCATGAAGAACCGAACGCATCGCCAACGTATCCTGAAATGCATTCGATGCCGATCTAACGTATGATATTTTCATTAGAAATAAAGATTTCGTACTTTCCCTTTGCGAAGATATAGGTACACCTGTTATTATTTTGTCACACTAAGAATCAAACTGTGATGTAGTAGTGAATGTGGCTCTGAAGAGCATTTAGTATTGGTAGCACATCTTTACGGATGCAATGTCAACCTTTTCTTAAATAATTTAACTTCCCGCTATCGCAATACCTTTTAAGTTAAACAGTTTAACTCTTGACCCTCGATTTCTAAACCTTACGTATTTGGCATGCTTAAATGCTACAATTGCGTCAAACTGTATTCCTAGTTACGGCCTATAATCATCCTACTGCATGGAAAAGGCCTCAATCATTGAATTCAAGGTACCTAAGTAATGGGTAAAATGAATTGGAAAAGAGCTTGATCCAGGTCCAAGTCAAATCCAGGGTCAAGTGATTGCTGACAATGTGAGCAGCTTTGGAGGCAAATAGGTCTATTATTGGACATTCCCGTTTTATAATCACGAGATCTGTACAGTGTACTAGTCGGTTCGGACTTTGCAGTCGGCAGTGCCTATTTGCCGAATATGTGGAATTTAATGGAACTAGTAAGTTCAAAATTCGAAATATAATTATTGAAATCAAGTCTAGGTTTAAGCGCAAACCTGCTTAGTCTAAAGCATTCGTAGTCAAAAAACACCCCTGGAAAGGGCAATGCAACTGTCGATCTACTACTTCAGTTGTTCGATAACCACCACCAGGGGCTGGAATCGTATCAACTATCTATGATTTATGTGACAATGCGGCACGACAAAAATGACGAAATTCGTTCATATCATTAATTCAATTCATCTTTGTAATTATTATTTTACTTGATTGATTTCTTTGTTGCAGTTTTTCTATTCGTTCATGATTTCACATTATTCCATTTTTCATTATATAGTTAATAATACTTTTTTGGGGACAAAAAACCGATATTTCTAAATTCACTTGCCATCCCAACTTCTGCAATGTTTGAACCATAACTTTTATATGCTCGCGAGCATTTAGATGTAACAGTAAGTGTCAAGTACACTAAGAAGGGTTCTGACATGAAATATTCGATTTGGTCTTATACAGGGATAAAAACCAACTGCATGACTACATTCGAGTTCACAAGTTGAGACTTTTGACACAAAGGAATGCGATACTATAATTCTTTCAAGTCAACTTTTTTAATACCTCTTGGAGTATTAAAACGACCTCGGGTACTTTAATCGATTTGCGAGCCCTTTTTTATGAAATGAACATCTGGCCATATTGCAAAAGCAGGTCCATTCCTTTTTGAGGGTAGCTGGTTCAAAGCAGGCGAGGTAGCCCCGCAAGGGTGGATAATTTTAGGCGTATCGCTTGCATGAAAAAGCCTAATTTTAAGTCATTGCTTGAATCTCTTTGATCTAGCCGCAAGCCCTGATTATGAAATGAACCTCTAGCAATGTTGCTATAGCAGGTTTATCACTTTTCGAGGGTAGTTCGTGCAAAGTAGGCACCCGCGAGGGTGGATAATTAAAAGGCATAGGCTTACATGGCAGAGCCCGATTTTAAGTCATTGCTTGAACCTCTTTGATCGGGCCGCTAGGGCCCTAGTTATAGAATTAACTTCTAGCAATTTTGCTTTGACATAACTTACCTTAGGAGAATAGTTGATAAATAATAAGGCACCCCGCGAGGGTGGATAATTAGAGGCTTGCATGGCAGAGCCCGATTTCAAGTCATTGCTTGAACCTCCTCGAGCCCTGGCTATAGAATTAACCTTCATTTTTGCTTTGGCAGTACTTACCTTAGGAGGGTAGTTGATAAGTAAGTAGGCACCCCGCGAGGGTGGATAATTAAAGGTATAGGCTTGCATGGCAGAGCCCGATTTGTATACCAACTACCCTTAGGAGGGTAGTTAATAAATAAGTAGGCACCCCGCGAGGGTGGATAATTAGAGGCATATGCTTGCATGGCAGAGCCCGATTTGTATATCAACTACCCTTTGGAGGGTAGTTAATAAATAAGTAGGCACCCCGCGAGGGTGGATAATTAGAGGCATATGCTTGCATGGCAGAGCCCGATTTGTATATCAACTACCCTTTGGAGGGTAGTTGTTAATAGGTAGGCACCCCGCGAGGGTGAATAATTAGAGGCATAGGCTTGCATGGCAGAGCACGATATGTATATTGTAAGTAGGCACCCCGCAAGGTTGAATAATTGATAGCATAGGCTATGAGACTTCTAAATTTTTTATGCCTCGTCCACACGAGAGACAGCGCTTTGATTGATTGTTCTTAGCTGTGTGGATTTTTTGCCCTTTGGAGGTCAAAAAGCTTTACGAATGCCATCTGTTTTCTCCAGAATGCATTTGAGTGGAATGTGGGTCTACACTAAATAAGACGGGTTTGTAAAGTTATGCAGGCTTTAATAAGTGGATCTCTAACTTAAACTGAAATCTCGTCGAATCTCTGTAAATGCTGCCCGGTGGCCACAAACTAATTGCACTTTATTAGAATCCGATTTTATTTGTGAATAATTCTTTTACCTTCGTGTACAAATTGTTAAAATTAACGTCTGTTTAATTGAAATAAATTTACGACTGAAACTCGCGTTTATCAATACGGATTTACGTAATATTTTGGTAAATTTCTTCCATTTTAATAAATAGGTTGCGTGAATTCAAAAAATCTGTATACTTAGTAATCTGTTGATCAAAAAAGGGGCTCCACTGACCTCAGAGATCTTATATCAATACTGATCATTAGCGGTGTGTAGGTATGCTATTTTGAGGCACTTGTTTGCCAATTTTACCCATTTCATAAAATTTAACACTAACACGGGATTCTAAAGGCACTGTTTTATAATTAAATGTAAAGAAAGGCAATTCGCCCATTTCGTCAAGCAATTTAGCATTAATTTGATTAGAATAAAGATACATTTATTAAGCGTATTTATTTTATGATGGCACCCGAGGTGCCGTTCGCCTCGTTAACCGGCTAAAGAGGAGCTCGAGGAGCTGCCAGCCGAGCCAAACAAACCACTCAATGCTAAACGGAAAAGACACCATACACTTTTACGTATTACATCATGACTTTAATCCGAACGGCAAAACCGTTAAATTCATTATTTAAGTCACACGAATATTTAAGCAAGATATTTCATGTTTTATTAAAAACATGTTTTAAGCAATAAAATTGCTATTGGAAACTGAAAATAAAATTCCTTGAAATAAAATACATAACATTTTAAAATAATGAGGGTAGGACTTACCAGATTTGTGTACTAGTTTGTATAAAAACTCACTTGGTTATAATAAAATTCTGCTCTGAGAATTATAATATCACTGAATTTTAACGATCACCGAGACAGGGCTTGCAGTGAAGGTGTTGTTACGACGGTAAACTAAACGCCAATGAGCAAAATGGTGTGCCGCAAATTTTAAGAAACTTCAAAAGCACACGACCGCCAGGTGGCGCCACTTAGCCGGAAACTACGTACTAAAAAGGGTAGGCAAATGACGGGAAACGGAAATGCTATCTCAATATAAAGCTTCCAGTTACGGTACAGTGTTTTAATTAGATGGTTATTAACAGAGGTAATTTATTGAATAAAGAAATTAAAACCTTTTTTGTTAAAGTGTTCATGCTATCGTCATCTATATCATTTACCTGTCTCACACTTTTATTTTCCTTTCTTTCTTTTATATAACTTGCTGAAAGGATTTCTGCACGCAAGAGCCACATTGTCATCACATACTGCCAATGTTCTCACCATTTCGGTGTCTGTGTGTGTCAATCTGCAGTAGATTTGAATACCGAAAAGCCATCGCGAACTAATTATTTTATACACTGATAGTTGGGCATTTTTAATTTCAGTTGCTGTGTTACGCAGCGGAAGTGACGAAATACAATAACCTTAATTTAGTCTACAATTAACTTACATATGAAAAGAGATAAACGTAGAATACATAAATATATTATGCATGTTATAGGAAATATTTAATAAAATTAAATAAATTAAATAAATATAAATATAAATAATAAATAAATAATATGTATTATTAAATAATATGTGTATGCTATTGTTGTGTTATGTGTATCATTCAAAGTTCCGCAACGTCACGAAATGTTTTGGGCTGTTAAATAATAAAGGTGATCGTAAGATTTGAATAAACAAGTGAAAACTAAAGTTATCATTCTAAAATCACTAACACATAAAATAACACCATTTAAACTACAACGATATTTTGTTAAATTGATCCAATTCGTCACTTTTCGGTACAAACCATTCCTTATTTTTCATTTTACAATGTATGCGGCATTCCTTAAGATATATTAAGACTATACTCACAAAATATTGAGACTATAGATAGAGAGAATAAGTAAAGTAAGGTAGGTTGTACATGGCAGATAAATATTATGAAATACTCTCACGTATTCATTTTAATTTTATTTTGAAGAAAAATTTAGAGAGTAATCATTTATAACATAACGTTACATTTATCGCGGGATATACATATACTATATTATCGTCTATTTCTGCGCTTTATATTTTTTCGGCTTTTGTTTCACCTTGTCTCTGTATCGTTAAGCGCGTTCTACTGCTTTAAACCATAGTTTTCTGCAAAAAAATGTTATTTATTCATGTGCATTCAAGCTCAAGCAATAAGCACATCTATGAAACAAACTTTATAATATTCATATTCACAGGAAAGCACAAAGCAAACCAAATTATATTCATGCTATATGTTTTTGACAGTTTTGTTTGATACCTAAAGATACAAGAGGGTTATATCAAAATCACTAATAACCTCTTATAATGGAAATCAGAATCTCTAACACACTACAATTCCACCAGAAAAAAAGCAAAAATCAAAGAAAAAATATTAAACCTCCCATAGAAACTCGGTCAGCTGATCTGTGGAATGTGTGGGAGGTTCATTTTTTCTTCGATGTTTTTTCGCGGATCTGTTATGCTCTGTTAAAGATTCGGAACTCCATATTTTTAAAATAATTCGGTACATAAACTAAAATAAACAACTTACGTTTTTACGTCTAAAACACAAGTTATTTATTTTAGTTTAATTCAATAATACATCCTGGAAATTTGTTCTTAAAATTCATTTACTAGCCTGTGCTGCCATTGTCATTGTTTCAACTTAAAAACCGTAGGTGTGAATTATGCGTGTAACAACTGCTGTCACTTTTTGCGATCCGCATATACGTAACGTGACGATATGGATGTGACGAATGAATGCATAAAAATTTTAGAAATACTTTTCATCGTTAAGGAATGCAATTAGATGATCAGTCCAAACCTTTTCGCATTCTATAGATATTACAGTATTAGAAAAAATATTTTAGTAATAAAAAAGTAATTACTATTTACTTGAAAAATTTGTGTCACGAATGCGGAATGATGGTTTTGGTGCCAGCGTATTTTTTTACACTGATGACGCTCACACTAGCTTTAGTGGATTTGGGAATGTAGCCGTTAATAAAAATAAAAAAAACATTATTTTGTAAAATTCGTAGAGGAAGTTGAAAAATTAGCCCGTCACGTTATAGTGGAATTCCACTACATGCAAATTCGTGGGACAGTGTTTTTATGTTGTTTATTTTATTTTATAGCATGTTTTATGTAGATTTATGACATAAAATTAATTTTTAAGCATATCGACTTTCAAATAGTGCTGCCAATTTAACCGCTAAAATAAAGGAACGGCTGGACCGATTTCGCTAACTCTTTTTTGTTTGTTTGTTATTGTAAGGAGAATGTTCTTATAAAAGAAAAAATAAGAAAATTGCGCAGATAATTAGAAAATTTAAGAATACGTAACCACCATATTAAATTATTTTTTATGTAACCTTAGCCCTTTTGACAATTTAAACTTTTTAAATGTATCATTATGGCGTTTGACACAACATTGACAGGAAGCGTGCTGCAAACGGTTACAATTTCCAGTGCCGTTAGCATAAATTTGCATGTCGATAAAATAAAGTTGTAAACTAAGTATCTGATTTTTTTTGAATTATTAACCGATACCAATTCGAAATCAATATTCATAGTTAAGACAGGACAACGTCTGTCGGGTCCGCTAGTAATAAATAATGTTATGTCTGAGATCCCGCGCGAAATGCAGGCTAGTTTTTGTATGTTAGCTGTCATATTTGTAGTTGCAATTCGAAGAATGGCACTCAAGTTCTCATCATGGTTCGTTCATGCAATTAATTTGGAATTTAGAACTCATTTGTAAGAAAATTATAGGCCGCAAGTAAGACATCCGCGTGCTGCGGTTTGCCGCCCCTTGTATTAGAGAATTAAATAAATCATAAATTTATATCAGATAATTTAAGCTAATGATTCAATTTTTTGTTGTTCAAAGTCACATTTTCGTTCAAGCAACTGAAATTAAAAACGCCCAAGTTACAACCGGCGCATGACGAGAGATAGTTTGTTTACGCCGCAAGCGCTTAGGGGTACTACTACGCAAATAGTTTCTGTCTTCGATGTAAGCGGTGAACTGAAAGAGATAGACGGCGCCGACCGAGGTCAAAGTCGATTCGAATTCACTTAATAACCCCCTTGTTGACCATGTCTGGGCACTGCCGAGATCGGATGACACGCTAGTTTTATCTCGCTCTTTCTCACCGTTCTGAGTATGCGAAAAAGAGATAGCGTAAGGATGAAGGAACTATGATTGTATTTTGGCACGTGCCTATTGTTGTGTGCTATTGTGTATGCCGCTGTTTTCGTCAGTCTTAATACACTTGAAATAAAGCTTACTTTATTTTACTGTTTTCTTGAGTTTACGCGAACACATACATTGAAATGAAAGATAAATTTACGGATTTAGAACGCGTTACTTTCTTTTGTTTAACAAATTTTCAATTGACATTTTAAAGTCTTATTACCTTGACTTAGGTTTTATTTTCGTTTGTTTATTAACTTTTTCTTTTCTATGTGCATAAAGAGGTGACCGTATTTTAATTAATTTTAGATATTTTTGAGAAAAAAACATATTTAAAATATGATTCGATTTAGTACTGACTTTGAACTACTTTCTCAGTGTGCGTTTATTCTGTTACACGTTGTAGGATAATTAAAGTACTTATAGGTATAATGGCACCAGTAGGAGAATGCAATGCGCATTGTAACTTTGCCGAATTGGCAACGTCATATTGTATAATTTCATCTGAATCCGTCGTCGTGTCAATAGTTATTAAGTCTAAAATCGCGCAGCACTTAAGTCATAAGCCGCAACATTGTTTTAATTTAGTACTTATTTTAACTTTTTAATACTAACTGTTCCCAACCTCAACACTAATAGTATTCCTGGTATAAATCTTTCTCCTTGATACCTAAATGACGAGTCACTTTAATAATGCAACATAACAATGTAGGTACCTGTTAAAGTACCTAAATAAAACATGTTTTTGAAATCTTAAACTAGGTAAAAGTTGGTAAGTACCTACTGATTTAGTTCTTTATATCTTTTGACGACCTCTGTGGCGGAATGGCGTACACACCGGTTTTCAAGGTTTCGCCTGCGCCGAGGTCCCGGGTTCGATTCCCGGACGGGGTCAATGTAGAAAAAATTTGTTTTTCTACATTTTCACGTGTCTGGGTGTTAATGGTTCCTTCGTTGGTCCTGGTTTCCAAAATACGAATGCTTTAAATAGTTATTCAAATTGGGATCAGACCAATGTAAGTATGTGATGTTGTCCACATTTATTTATTTATTATCTTTTATATCTGCAGGTTAATTCAATATGTTTGTTTGTGCCCAAATCAAATCGTCAATTTATTAAATCTGTGTATGGCTTATGGTAATGCAATGATTGGTTTTTAAAAATAATGCTTACAGTATTTTAAAACGTCTGCGTTTTATAATTAGAATCACTTCATTTAATATTTTTAATTTCATAAAACTTAAAACAAATTGAAAACGTATTTTAAGTTTTCAGAAAATACTGAAACCTAAATAAAAATGTCCAAAAAAACCCTGACCCGAAAGTTAATTGAACTCTGGGCAACGAACGAGCATAATTTTATCGAAAACGTCATAACACTGCGTCCTTTCTAAATAACAAGTTTGCGCCATCTAGCGTATGTTAGTATAAATGTTTGCAATTAAAACTGATGTTCAAACGTGCTATTTATCAAGATGTTCAAACCATCTTTAAATTAAACGAGCTAAAATCTAAATTGTATTTTAGACTTCTTATAATCACAGGTAGTTCTATTTTGAACTAAAATATTAGTAAGCATGACAAACTAAAATATAATAAGGCGATATTTTGCATATTTCAAACATTTTTTTACATGCGAGCTATATGCGAAACTTGTAACGCCATCTAACGTAATTTATGGTAATGACTCTCGCGTTTCTTAGACATCAGCATTCTTGTTTATCTTTATTTTCTTTGGCAGCATTGAATCACCTAAAATCGTATGGAACTCACAGTTTCTTACATTAGAGACAAATAATTTACAATAAAAAAGTAATTCCCCTATTAATTGAGTACTAAACTATCCTGTCTTTTAAGTTTAGTCAAACCGCACACAGTGTGCAAAATTTGATTACAATCGGTTCAGTAGTTAAGGATTCTATCGTGGACAAACAACGTGACACGAATTTTTTATATATTAAAAAGAAGAATATAACGCTGAAGAGTTAGTTTGTTTGAACGCGTTAATCTCAGGAAGTACTGGGTCAAATTGAAAAATTATTTTTGTGTTGGATAGTCTATTTATCGAGAAAGGCTTTAGGCTATAATTATTATAACATCACGCGACCAATAGGAGCGCAGCATCAGTGAAAAATGTTGCAAAAATAATCGCGATCATAATAAAAGAAATTTACGCGAACGAAGTCATTATAAATAAAAAAAGTTGTGCGTGTACTAGTGTACACACGTAAGAAGTGAAACTTCTTTATGGCCTTATTTTTCGAAAAATGATCTACATGCAACTTTCCAGAAATTGGTTAAATTAGTTAAATTGGTTAAATTGGTTAAGTTGGTTAAATTGGTTAAATATTATTTCACTTTACCTTTTTGCTATCGTCTGAACCAACCGTGGTAGGGGCAAGAAAAAGATGGCGCGTAACCGAAAAAAGTGACGAAAATTTGACGCAAAACGTGACGGTAAATTTTTTCCAACGCCGATAAAGAAGTTTCACTTCAAAAATAATAGAAAACAGCACACTCAGGCACGGTAGAAAGAGTGGGAGATACTAGTTCCTCTCCCTTCCCCTCGATCTTACGCTTTTTCGATCAGCATCACGTGACCCTGACGCGAGTTTGGAAGTTTTTACCCATCCAACAAAAAGTGCTCAGCGCCGCTAAAGAAGTTTTCACTTCAAAAAAAACTTCTATTTGTGACAACAGGAAGTAAAATTAAATAAATTCTACTACACTATAGCTAACGAAGAATTAAAATAATAATCAAATAAAAGAAGGCACTTATCATCAAAAATGCCACAGTGTGATTAGAGCATGTTACTCTAATTATTATAACCGAAAAAGCCACAACCGGCTAGGCCGACTAGTCGGCCATTTTGTAGCCGAATTGTCGGCTAGTCGCCAGTCTGCCCATCTCTACTAAATATCAATAAGTAATATTAAAAATGCCCGTGACCCAAGCGGGATGAACCCCCAGATCTGCTTCAAATTTCGCTATGGTTTAGTTGGTACCACTGCCTAAAAAAATTATTTTTAAACATGTACGCAATAAACACTACTCGTACGGCAGTTTTTAACCATAAACAGTAGCATTTATCTTTCCTGAGTACATATTCTTCGCTCTGCTAGAGAGTATGCTCCGCAGCAGAGCCACAATTAATGTCTATTTTATTTTAACCTAAGGCACGTGTACAGCCGAAATCTGCATACGTACGTTATGTTCGTTTGACGAACATCCTTATAAGATTAGACTACAAGCCCTTGGAAAAAATTACCCTGTTAGTGAATAACGCTTAGAAGGCTGTTACTATATCAGAAAATATTTCATATTTCCAGCGCAGGGGTCGAAAGCCAAGAGTCCAAGTCCAACCCTTTTAAAATTAGCATATTGGTGATGATGTACTGCTCAGAAATGACGGCATAGTGCTTAGAGTTATTTTCTGATATAGTAACAGCCTTCTTAGCGTTATTCACGTTGGTTCATTTCACGGGTAAATTTTTCCAAGGGCTTGTAGTCTAGATATAATTGATAGATTTTTAGGTGGTGGCTCTGCGGCAGAGCACCACACCGATTCCGATGAAAGAAGTCCAGGGCATAATTTAACAAGAACAATCTAAGATAGCAATTATAAAATTGTTCTACTACTTTACTTCTACTAAAACCCTACAATATTAAACTTACGAATTTACAAACTGATCAATATTCTTATCAACCATCTATTACTTTATTAATTAGATTATAGTTTATGTGTTAGAAATAGGAAGATAATAAATAATGATTATTAAATAGTTACTAGCGTTTGTATTTTTGATGATCATGATATAAGTTAACAATAAATAATACGTTCGTAATTTTACACTTTATGTTATCTAAAGAAAGAGGCTATAGATTTACAAGGTACTTTAGGCTTTTTTACTGGAGATGCTGATTTCCGTTTTCTTTTTACACTATTGCCGGTTATTTCAATAGGTTGGGGTCTTTTATTGATTTCTCTACTTAGTCTTTGGGCTTCATGGAAATCCGAATGTTCGGTAAATTTATCTAAAGACACTCTTTTACCGCATTCTGAACACTTCTCTGTTGGAGTCGTACCATCAATCTTTACAAGAAAGCTTGCCATAGACGATGATTCATTTTTTTCATTCGATTGATCCATGATAACCTTTTTGTTTTTAATTTCCACTTTGTGAGGGGGGACTGCTTTTAGGGTACTATTAACTTTTCGCTCTAAACGTACTTGTTGCCTTTCTTCGTCTCTGAGCCTAAGGGCGAGATGGTAGTCTGCATGCATATCGACTTTGTCAATATCAATACTTTTACCACATTCAGAACATTCAATTGTTTCAATTTTGCTTGTCAACTCTTTTTCATTTTGATTCATCTCATCAACCTGACAATTTTCAGTGTTGTCAGATAAATCATCTGTTTCAATAACATCTGCTATCATTGTTGAATTCAATAGTTTTCTCATATTACTAACGCGATCGATATCTCTTGGATCTTCTTCAAACAAGGCAACGCTTTTATTAATTTCTTCATTAATAGTTGACCCTGAATATTCCGTATCATTGCTATTTTCTCCACAATTTATTACATCGCAAACAGGAGTAGGAGAATGAATTACATTATCAGGTACAGTTCTTGAAATTCCAGGTTCCTCTGTGAATTGGGCTGTATTTTTATTTAGAAATTTGGCAAAAAATGATTCCTGCTTGTCCAGCGGTGATTCAACAACAGGGTCTTTGATATTGTTATCTTCAGTCGAATCCTTAATTAGTTTGTTTTCTGGAGCTTTATTTGTAGTTTGGAAGAATTTACGTAAAATGTACTCTTTGCCTTGACTTTTATTTTCCTTTTCATCATAAGGAAAACTTTTGTTATCTAGATTTCCAGTTTCTTTTGGTTTAGCAGAGACTGCTTTAGATGAGCCAGCACAAAAGTAGTCAACTATCCTCTTAGTTTTCTTGCTCTCAGTGTTATCTTCAAATTTTCCCACACTGATACCTAAAAATTTTATGGGCGCTTTTAAACGTCTATTCGCTTCGTCATCTGTAACACAAAAATAATAAGATAAAGTATGTCATTGCGAATGGGATATAAGATCCTCATGAAATATCCCTAAACTAATACCTTTTAATTTCAATCCCTCGGTACTATCCATAACTAATTCCAAAGCTTTATTAGAGAATAACTCTCCACATAAGTCATCATCGCCTGTAAAGTTGTAGGATCTAGAACTGCTAACATCTCTCCCATCAGGTAGGGACGTAGAGAAGCTGACAACCATCTGCTTCGGCGTCCTGTTGTTTTCCAAGGCATCCTTTTCCAGTCGGTCTTCAATTTCGTCGCCTAGATCGGTCAGCCACTTCTTTAGACTCTCCAAATCTAGAAGGGCACTTTTCCCTCTCAGTTGTTTGCAACACCCAATACTTTTTGGATTAAATCTTGCTTGTACTGGTTCTAAATCAATACCTCGCGCTATGTTGTACAGCCATGTTCTGTGAACACATACGACAGATCAAACGATATACTTCTTTTTTTATTAAAACGTTTTTTAGCTATTTCAATGCTAATTATACTATGATTTTAGTTCAAAAATACGTGAATTTAATCAGGGGCTTCTACTTTCCCAATGATATCGTAATGAGGACATTATTTAAGTACCTACACTAGTATTTTTTAACGATTTCTGCTGCTGCAACTGCCTTCGATGTGTCATATTACCGACAAAAATACATACCCGTTTTTTTCGTCAAACTTATTTTGAAGTTGCTTTTCTGTATAACCTTGTAGTTCACTCATGTTTTTTATTCTTAATACTTCACAGACTGTATCCCCAAACTTTCCTCCAAGGTGTTTTACCTTCTTTAAAGACAGGGTACTGCAAAAAAAAAACCTAAATAAATAAATAACTAATATAGACACCATCACATTGCTTTGATCAATAAGTGAGCAACTAAGAAATAACTTGTTTTGTGGGAATCGGAAACAACAAAGAAGACATACCACAAACACACAGACCAGAGACAATATAAGAAAGTTTTTGTTTTCCTACAATTGGGGATCAAACCCGGGACTTCCGAGGGCCAAACCTTAATATTTAGTATGTGCACAATTACTTATATTTAATTTAGTTTCAAAAACTTTTTTATAAAATAATGTTTAAATATTGTATATACCTGTATAGCATGTTTACAGAATGTTTTGGCAAAATGGTTTGTTTGTTAGGTTTGTTCATTCCACAAACAAGTTTCGCCAATATTTTATTATGTGCTATCCCTGCTGAACATCTGTAACCTGCAAATACAAATATATCGCTTTTTAATGCAGTCCTTTAAAACTGCGAATTTGGGAGAAGTGGCCAAGAGCAGTCTAGGTCTGGTGCTCAAGAACTTACAATATTTTTAAAAGATCTTTTGAACAACACTCCACTTTATGGAATAGATGAGAAAAGAACATGATATCCATGAAGTGTAAACTTTTTATTTTTTTTAAATTAATTCTTGACTCTTTTTGAATGATAAATAGAATATATGTTCATATGTTTATTTGGCACTTCGAAAAAAGATTAAATTTACAAAAAAATAATAACAATAAATGTGCCAAAAAGGCCCCCCCCACTCAGCATTAGTTGCAACAGTCAAAGGCATACTGCGACGCTGATTTCTGGTACTAACAGTTTTTATAAGATTTACTGCAGACATGGAGACTGACATTCAGAAGTATATGGCGAAACTATAAGAGCTTTCATGACTTTGGAACCTAAAAAGGTCTACACTGCTAATGGTTTTCCATTGAGGAGTATTTTGTGGCTTTCCAGAAACAATAGAAAACATTAATGGCTTAAACATTAGAATTTAAAAAATATAAAATAATACATACCAGTTTCTTCATACACAGCAGCTCTTATTTCACTCACTATTATTGCTCCAATTAGCAATTGTTTTGCATGTTCATAATCAAACTCCATGGAATCAGATCCATAGCTGTGGACATCAGAAATAAAACCTTCCACATTGTCATATCCCAGTGCAAATGTGTTTGGGAGTAGGTCCGTTGTTACTGTATTTACATTGAGAGTTTTTAGCTTTTCTTGTACCTAGAATATACAAATAATAAGATTATTTAATCACACTAATAAATTGATTACTGTAAATGTTGCAACAATGGTACATTATGCTGGAACATAGGTAAACTTAAGATTTTAAGTACAAGGTTTGTAGAAAATAACATAAAAATAACACACATCATCATCATCATCAGCCTATTGCAGTCCTATGCTGGACATAGGCCTCTCCAGTTGGACAATAACACACATGCACAGTCGAAACTTTTGTTGATTGGGGGATTACTAGCAATTTTGAAAAACATTATCAGAAATAGGTACCTACTTCTGTTGGTATTATTTGCATATGACTAAATACTTACAGGGGCAGTGATGTCTAAATATGCTTCATCTATTGAAGCTCTCTCAAGTAAAGTAGTAAACTTTTGCAATACTTTAGCTACATCTTTTCCAGCATCTCTGTATCTGTTAAAGACAAAAAGCAATGTAACACTTTTTCAAAGGATTGTTTATTACTTGCTAATTTACATGACACTTCAAAAATCTCATTGAATTTTATTTTATATTATGCTCCGAAGTCGCATAAAATGCAGTTGACTTACTTTGTGATATCAGCTTTTCCTCGCTGGCATGGTACTGAGGGCAGTTGAATTTCTGGACACTTTTCCTTGGCTTCGTTCCCCCTCATATGCCGCGTCACGCCCATTGCTCGTGCGACATAATTTACTGCTATAATCCTAGAAACCTTTACATTAGTAATCTATCACTATGTTTAGGTTATGTATTCTAAATGCAGATTAAGCTTATTTGGAAAGACTTACCCACCACCCTTCCACGGATTATATTGCACGACAGCTATAGGTTTTCCGGCCAGCTCTGGGTTCAGTTTCTCTTCCACTTGGCAATAAAAACAATCCATATCAATCAGCACCACTACTCGGTTCTCTTGCGCCATAATTACTTAAGTTTGGACTTGTAATATTTGTGAAAAAATAACAGTTAACGCAAATTCACATTCATTGGGTACTTTTTACCACTATATCATCTTTGTTTTTCATTGAACCGCAGAATTTACGGATTTTTTATTGAAAAAAATAATTTACGCGTTGATTTGCTGGCTATGGTAAACTTGCTTGACATTGACAATGAGCTGAGCGAGTGACATTGACATCGAAAAATTTTTTTATGGTCCTTTTTGAACCAGCTAAGGCCAGAGACGTTGCTGCCAAGTCATTAGTATAAATTCAGTAATTTACACACATATTAACTTAACTCATAGAAATGTATCTATACATTTCAATGGTCTCAGGAGTTTTACGCGAAAACTTGGATCCGTGTCAGATAGGAGCGCTTTTCTTTATTTCTTACTTTTAATTAGTTTATCCTACTTGCACATTATACTGCTTATATCTCGAACCTAAACATCGTGTAACGCGCCACTCAAGACATGATTTAAAAATATATGCGTAGGATAGAGTAAGTACCTCCTCTTGGGTTGAACATTTTTTGGTTAACTCAGAGTTCAATATCAATCTTATCAACATTAAAACACTATTTATATAGCAGCAGGTGCATCATCCAAAACATTTTCAAGTTTGTCCACAAGAAATAAAAAGCACGTTACTTATTACATTAACTTTGATCATTTAATAGTTGACTTTAATCATTAAAATCCTTGCCCGTATGTATTATTCCATTTAACATATTGCCCTAAATCATCTTGAGACACACTCGGTCTGACTCTCTGCAATCCATTTTTGAAGTCTTGCACATTCACTGGTCGTACCTAGAAAAGTAAAATATACATATTAAACCTAAGCAATGAAGTTATAATGGGCCTTACTTAAAGGAGACTAGAGCAAAATAAACCAAAACCACAGTCTATGAACCATAGTCGTTCGACGCCTTTGATCTCATGGAAAATGCCGACAACGTCTAGACAGTATCGTGACGGCCAGGGTTGTCAAAAGTAAACAATATATAAAAATAATTATTTATTGCAGATAAACACTCGTAAAAGTGACACACGTATCAAATTATAAAAAAATACGTCGTCCATCTTAGATTTTAAAAAGGATGGCATAATGGTAATCAGCACCCCAATGAACCTCAAACTTGACACCCATATCAAATTATAAAAAAATACGTCCGCCATCTTGGATTTTAAAAAGGATGGCATTTTCGTGATCGGTACCCCTATGAACCTCAAAATTGACACCCATATCAAATTATAGAAAAATACGTCCGCCATCTTGGATTTTAAAAAGGATGGCATTTTCGTGATCGGCACCCTTATGAACCTCAAAATTGACACCCATATCAAATTATAAAAAAATACGTCCGCCATCTTGGATTTTAAAAAGGATGGCATATCCGAAGCACCCCACTGAACCTCAAAATTGACACTCATATCAAATTAAAAAAAATTACGTCCGCCATCTTGAATTTAAAAAAGGATAGCATTTTCGTAATCAGCAGCCCAATTAACCTCGAAATTGACAACTATTTATCTTATTAAAAAAAATATATGTTCACCATCTCGAATCATTCGATATCAGCATTCCAATAAATTCCAACAAACAAATATAAAATAATTTAAAACACAAACATTTGTTAGCCCTGAATGCTGTGTCCCGAACTGCTAACATCGTTTTGTTCGCAGTTCGGGCTCGGCCTTCCCGCATCTCGCCCCTCACACCCCGCACAATGGGGACTACCGTTTCTTTGCTCACCAGTTGGCGCCACTGTAGACTGAGGTCCGGAGGTATAGCTATCAAAGGCGATTGGCGCCGAAACAAAGTGTTATATCTTGAATCTAATTAAGGTTATATTGTTTATAAATAACTATCTTGATATCAACAAACTAACTTCTGAAATAGTTGCTCTTGAGGCCGCCTATTTTTGCACTTTTTCTTAATTCCGCTTTTAAAGCGTTCACATTAATCGCCAAATAATCCATAATTGCGATATTTTACGAAGGAGATCACTTTCCAGCAGTTAATTAAAGAAATTATAATTTATGCAACAAATTCCGCTAAAACCCGTACAAAGTGAATGATATTGGACCTCACGCGACACTAGCGCCTCTAGTAGCAAATTCACTAGCGATAGCCCCCATTGCCCTGTCTAGACGTCTTCGTCGAACGACTGTATGGTTCATAGACTGTGCCAAAACAATATTTCAACGATTTTACTGCCTTTAGTAGGATTTAGGACCCCACAACTTTCGCTTACCACCTTAAAAGCCTTGAATAAATAAAATAACGCCCCGTTGGTCTAGTGGTTTAAATACCGGGCCAAGATCTCGGGGTCCCAGGTTCGAATTCCGGGTCGGGCAACAAAAAAGTTTCGAATTTTTGAACGTTGCTCGGGTTTGTGATCACCAACCCGCATTTGGCAAGCGTGGTGATTATGCCAGTACACCCATCATTGCTGTGGTAACTTGAATTCAATGATGGAGGCCTTTTCCCTGCAGTGGGATTATAGGCTGTTACTTTACTTTTTTTCTAAATAAAATAAATTCATCACATACATTATTCTGATCCAGAAGTGAGTAAATAATTAAAACACTCGTATCGTATCTGAATTAGTTGATTTAAGAAATGTATTGATAGGTCAACGGTTAAAGCACTCACCCAGTAAGCGGATGGTCATGGGTTTGAGTCCAACCTAAGGCAGTCTTAATTTTTTATTCAAATTGTATTTTAACTTACAACAGCAATTGCATTAAATAACTGTTTCAAAACTTGATTGATAACATTAAGTTAGTCGGACACACAAAAAACACATTTATGACCGTACTGCACTATCAATCACCAGCTTGCTGAAACTTAGGGAATAATATGCTCAAGTCTCATGCCTCTCAAGTCACCCGTCCCGACTCGTAGTAACACTAGATTGTCGGTGACTTCACCAGGGTTGGCTGGAGTAGAAGACAGGGATCAAGTACAATGGCCCAATAGAGAGGCTAAGTGCGGACAAAACCGAACCAAACCGGGAACCTACTGCGAAATTGCTTAGCGCTTCTCTGACTGAGTAGTACCTTGTCACTCTGTATACTGTTAATGAAGATGTTAGCTATCTGGAGTCACCTGGGATTGTTGGGGTAGAAGACGAGAGTCTCGTTCAAATAGAGAGGCTAAGTGCGGAAAAAACCAAACCAAACTAAGACCCTACTGTAAAGCTGTAGTAATTGTCCCTCCATATATTGATGATCTGCGAGAGCGGCACTGCTCGCACCGGCCTCGGCACACAGCGAAAACGCATATCCGTGCCCGAGTATCGCCCTGAGCCGTCCTTATTCGGCTCACTCATCAGGAGGGATCACGTACAATAACCAAGAGAGGGGCTTAATGCGGACAAAACCAAACTAAGACCCTAGTACTAATTGGCCTCCTTTAACAAATTCAAAAAATTCAAAATTCAAAATTATTTTTTGCTTTACAAAAGTTATAATATGACACATCGTTTCGGGTGCCTCTTTTTAAGCACGGAATTGCCTGTTTCAAGAGAACTCCGCTCTTCTTAACCATACATTTTATGTCTTTGTAAAGCGCTAACTAAATTAATTAGAACCTTGTCCCTCTGTATACTGACGATCTGCGAGAGTGGCACGGCCCGCACCGGCCCCATGGCGGCTTCAGCACACAGCGAACGCAGATCCACACCCATTCATCCGTAAGCACGGCCATATCACGCAGTTGCTGAGCCGACAGCTTGTTCGGCTCACTCTTTATGAGGGATCACGTACGATGACGCAGTAGAGGGGCTGAGTGCGGACAAAACCAAACCAAACCAAGACCCTACTGCAAAGCTATAGTAATTTGTGTAAGTAATAGTACCTTGTAAGTAATTAGTACCTTGTCCCTCTGTATACTGACGATCTGCGAGAGCGGCACGGCCCGCACCGGCCCCATGGCGGCCTCGGCACACAGCGAACGCATATCCGCGCCCGAGTATCCGTCCGTAAGCGCGGCCACCTCACGCACGTGCTGGGACGAAAGCTCGTTCGGCTCGCTTTTCAGGAGGTTCCTTATCATCTGCTCGCGAGCCTAAAAATAAATTTAGTTATTAGAAGGAGAGACAGGAGAAGTCGTTGGCGGAGCGCTAGTCTATAAATGAAGTAGCGTCTTCATTCAGGGACTGACGCGTGTCATATTACAAGAAAAGTGACTATCGCTCCAGTCAGTAAATTAACATGAAGTCGAGCAAAAGCGTCTTCATTCCACCATTCGGAAAATTGCGATCGCGGGCTAGCAAGCGCGGCGATTAGGTATTGTAATATACTCCTATGGTGAGGAATCCAGCTGGGGACTGACGCATGCCATATCACAAGAGAAGACACGGGCTGGGCTTTATTCGATAAATTAACAAGAATTCGAGCAGAAGGATCTCTCCACAAATAGATAAACGGCGATCGCTAAATGGCAAGCGTGGTGATTATAGGCATATTTTTATGGCAAAATTCCAGCAGGGGACGAATATCCTCCATTTGAAAGGGAGTAAGTAGGACCAGCAGGGGACTGATGGGGGTTGAGGGCTGATGTTGAAGTATCGGGCGGCCAACTGTGATTTCCAACTTCCAGGCGTGGCTATTATACAGACTTTTTTAACACCGTCATAATTTTATATTGGCGTTAAGTTTCGTATTTAGAGCGAATTTATGAAATAAAAAACATAGGTCAAGTTTTCACCCGAAAATACTTTCCGAAACAGTTTTAAATTTTTACGTTCCTAAACCTGTGGAAGTATGAAGGGAGAATCAACAACTTGTGAATAGTATCGTAATGAATGAATGAGATGCGCATCGCGTAAAAAGTGTGTTGCGAGTAGGCTGTATCCAAAATTTTAGACTTTTTCGGACATTTTAGAAATTTTTTCACTTATACCAAAAGAAAAAATACGTAATTTATTTTTTGTACGGTGATTAAAATTTCATTCTGTATTTACATCCTCCTTTTTAGCACATTTCCAGCATGGGGGCTAATACCCATCAGGCTTAAGTCTATGTAGTACTGGGCGGTCACCGGCTCGTCGGGCAGCGGCACGTAGAGGCGCTTGACGAGGCGGCGGCGCGCGGCCTCGTCCAGCTCCTGCGGCCGGTTCGTCGCACCCACTACTAGCAGGCGGTCCTCGTCGCCTGCAAGTATACATAACACTATATGATATTTTAGCGAATTAATTGCAATTATAATATTCGCACGAATATTATAATTGCAATTAAGTGTATATATGAGTGCGATATTTGAGTGTGTAAAAGTGCAAGATAGCTACATATTTTCAATTTAAAAATTGTCTTTTCTTCTTTTTTATTTTGAACTCTGAAAACGCTGTCGTACATGTTATGACGTCATAGGACTCTAAGCAAACTTCATGGCGGATCTTACGAGTAAATTTCCTTAAGTTGCCCATACTTTGACATTGACATTTTTGAAATAAGTTACTGAGAAAGTGCAGTAATTGAGGTTTAATATTTGTAACAACCGCTAATCCGAGTGTAATTAATACTTTTTCATCTTTTTTTTTTATACGAGCAAACATGGATGTTAGATTCGAAAACCCAAATAATACAAATCTGAATGTTGGTTAAATGTCAAATGTTTGTTTTGACGTGCATGTCGTCACCCTGGTCGTCCGTCACAGACCAGTCAATCTATAGACCAAAATGGCCGATAACGTTTTCGTCGGTGTACGAAATTTGTACCTTTAAATCAAAGTTTTGCGGTTTTCTGGGTACAAAAATTATAGGATTTTTTTAGAAATTTTTTCGCCTAATCATGCAATAATTCATCATTTAAGATTTATTCAAAGAAGGCTTAAGTATATAGGAATCTAATAAAAATATGAGACTAGCTGATATAAATTAATAACTATCACAAATTTAATCGATATCTATAAATTGAATATAAAGTCAATAGGCTATTTGACAATGCGAAAAATAAAGTGCGAATTACTATTATCAGCTTATAATATGCGTTTAAAAATGGTTATTTAGTATCAGAAGTTGAAAATAATAAACGACTTATTTATAAATCCAGAAATAAAAATGCATTTATTTAAACGTTTGTCACGTGACAGGAAACGCTCCTGATTGGTCGGGTTTATGATGACGTCACCTGCTTGATAACTTCGTTTGCCTACTTGTGTTTTAATAGCTTTTCAAAATGTTTTGATAATAATTTCCTATAATAAAAGTATCCATTGTTTTTGTGTGATTTATTTCCAATATTTTACAAATTCTCTCAACAACTTTTACTATGGACAACGATTTTGTAAAGCAGAAAGCAGTAACCTGCCCATTCATTTAAAATCTGTAACAAACAAACTAGTTGACGACCATTTGGATCAGCGGTAGTTAACGCTGCTTCTGAGCCATGGGTCGCGGGTTCGATCCCCGCACAGTATAAATATTTGTGTGCATGAACATGTCTGTTTGTACTGGTCTGGGTGTTTTCTACGTATTATAAGTATGTATTTAGAAAAAAAAAAAAAGTATATAAGTAAGTTTATCGGTTGTCTAATACCCCATACGACAGGGTACTTAATAGTACCTTAATTTGGGACTAGATGGCTCAGTGTGGCCCAGTGAGGCATGTCTTAAAATATTTATATTTATTTATTTATTTATTAGTTATTCGGGATCTGTAAAAATGGTTTATTGAAATATTATGAAAACATCGGAAACAGTCGAAGTGAGTTGCAAGAGGCATTCTGTTAAAAACATTAGAAGTATTATAACCTCAAACCAATAACAAAATATTTACATTCCTGATAATTATTAAAAGTTATAAATATTATGCTTACTTACGTCGAAATGATCCTCACAGAAGAAAATATTTGTACTATTCGCTATGTTATTAGGATCCCTCCGAGATAGTTACATGCAACCACTTTCGGCACACTTAGACTTTCTTTTGAACACTTACAAATAGTTTTCCGAAGTTTTTGTAGAAGTATTATACACATTTTGGTACTGCATACCATTTGAAACTCATTTTATTACATAAGTCACTGTTAAAATATAGATCCAATTGCACTATCGTTATTTGTTTGCAACAAATGTATGTAGATGATTATGTGCACAAGACAGGCAGGTGATGTCACCGACCGCATTGCAGCGCCATATTGACAAAATAGCGTTTTGGCGCGCTATTTCAATTTTCATTTAGATATTTTTCAGCAGATATGTACCAGATTTAAAAAAAAAACCACTTTTACTGGGTTCTTTAACCTCTACTTAATAATATAAAATGGATTTCAAAAACCAGTCAAATAGCCTATTTTAGACAGTATACATAGGTACCTACACTTATTATTTAATCTTTTGTACTGAAATATTATGTAAGTAATTATGGCGTCATCCCCTCTGTCTACTACTAATTGTATTGTTGTGCCCGAACAGGGTCTATAATGAACTGTTTATATCATATTTTATAACATCCTTGTAACATTATAGAACGCAATAAAAAAAATATAAAAAAAAACACGTCGTCAAATCAGTGTAATCGACCGCCACGTATACAATCAATAAATCAGTTTAAATCATCAAGTCGAAATCTTATCACTTCTATTAATTCGACCTCCGTGGCGGAGTGGCGTACATACCGGTTTTCAAGGTGTCGCCTGCTCCGAGGTCCCAGTTCGATGCCCGAACGGGTCAATGTAGAAAAAGTGTTTTTCTACATTTTCTCGGGTCTAGGTGTTTGTGGTACCTTCGTTGTTTCTGATTTCCAAAATACGAGTGCTTTAAATAGATCTTCAAATTGGTATCAGAACAATGTATGTGATGTTGTCCACATTTATATTTATACAATTTCTAAAGGTGTGTAGCAAGCAACTACAGATACTCTCTCAATTTCTGAATTAGATAAATACCTGTAGCAGCACCATCGAACTGCACTAGGAACTCGGTCTTGATTCGCCTCGTGGCTTCGTGTTCGGTGTCATTCCTCTGGGTCAGCAAGGAGTCTATTTCGTCTATGAATATCACCTGAAACATACATAATACCAGACAGTAGATGCAGTGTAGTTGATTTTCCACTGTATTTTTAACAAAATATACCTACGAGACGAAAATAAATATTATTCTTTTTAACAAACAAAACCGGTCACCTCGAAAGAAAGTTATCTGTGTAAGCCCAACACCGATATAAGAAAAACCTCTATTTGACCTATAATATTTAAAAAAAAGTGTTCTTTCGTTCTTTATTTTCTTGGGTATGGGTTTTTTTTATTTGACTACTAGGTTACGGAATAGAGAGGCACGGCATAAACACACCATCTTGAGTAGTTCTTTTAAAACAAAAGTCGAGTACTAGTCGAAATTCCCTTTTTAAATCCAACGCCATTTAGTAAACCACGTTGTTACCACAATAAAGCACAATTTACTCATGTCATTGTGTTGAAAGTATGTTATTTATAAGTGTTTATGACCAGTAATTTGGTCTAAGAGCAAATGAGCGTTAATTCAAACGATGAGAGATAGATGTCACTACCAATTAGTATATATAAAAAGGTCTAGATGGCGCTGCTGTGTTAACAGGTGTTTATGATTAGCTTCGCTGTTTCTGATTTCCAAAATACGAGTGCTTTATAGTTACTCAAATTGGGATCGAAACATTGTATGCGACGTTGTTTACATTTACTATTTATTATTATTCCTTTTCTTTTGTGCTAGTACTGCAGAGCACTACCTTACTTATGGGGACTACTAGAGCTATGTGATGCCCCCAATGGGGACTACCGTTTCTTTGCTCACCAGTTGGCGCCACTGTTGACTGAGGTCCGGAGGTACAGCTGTCAAAGGCGACTTTATGAGATCGGCGCCGAAACAAAGTTTTAAATCTTCAATCTAATTAAGTTTATTATTTATAAATAACTATTTTCATATCAACAAACTAACTTCTGAAATAGTTGCTCATTGTGGCCGCCTATTTTATCGCTTTTTCTTAATTCCGCTTTCAAAGCGTTCACATTAATCGCCAAATAATCCATATTTGCGATAATTTTATGAAGGAAATCACTTTCCAGCAGGTAAATTAAAAAATATATTATTTAATGTCGCGAAGCTCTCTAAAACCAGTGGAAAGTGAATGTTATTGGACCTCACGCGACAGAAGCGCCTCTAGTGGCAAATTTACTAGCGGTAGCCCCCATTGATTTAATTTAATTACTTCTAAACAAAATTAATTTAAAAAAAACTAGAACAATATCATTTAAGCAAATTACCTCTAGTATTTATTGAATCACAGTAAACTTTTCATTTAGTTGTTTATAAAGTCAAAAACGCCAAAAGAGGCCGCTTTTAGCAATAATGTACAATACGAATGAATGCCAGAATAAAAAGCAGTCAACATTGATTCAATAAATACTAGAGGTAATTTGCTAAAATGATACTGTTCTAGTTTTTTGAAAATAGATTTTGTTTAGAAGTAATAAAATTACATCAATTGGGGGCAGCACACATAGCCCTAGTAGTCCCCTTAAGATAGAATAAATGTTAGTAATCTATATTAATATTATAAAGCTGAAGAGTTTGTTTGTTTGTTTGTTTGAACATGCTAATATCAGGTAGTAGTGGTTCGATTTGAAAAATTATGTGTTGGATAGTCCTTTATCGAGGAAGGCTTTAGGCTATATAACATCACGCTGCGACCAATAGCAGCGAAGCATCAGTGAAAAATGTTGCAAAAATAATCGAGATCATAATAATAGACTAGAAGCTCTTGGAAAAAAATTACCTGTGAAATGAACCAACGTGAATAACGCTTAGAAGGCTGTTACTATATCAGAAAATAATGACGCGAATTAACGCGTTCATAATAACAGAAATTGACGCGGATGAAGTCGAGGGCAACAGCTAGTTTTGAATATTTATGATTGATTGATACTAACAGCGGGTTGGTGGCAGCGGGCCACTGCGAACAGGGCGCGCACCATCTTCTCGCCGTCGCCGATCCACTTGGAGGTCAGCGACGACGCGCTGATGCTGAAGAACGTCGCGTTACACTGAGCCGCCACGCACTTGCCTGGGAATATATTAATAAACTATACGAAATCTAAAAACTGTTGGTTCAGAATCAGTAGAATCGATTGCAATATTCATTCGTTCACTAGCTCTGTTCCTAGGTCATCTGGGGTCGGCGCAGTTTGTTTTCCTCTTCCATACAATCCTGTCAGTCGTCGTTGAGTCGTCTACTCCCTTGTCAATCATATCCTTTCTGACACAATCAATCCATCTCTTTTTAGCCGTTTCTACCAATCCATACAATTTTGAAAGTGATTTCAGAGAAAAATGTTTTGGGACCTGACCTAGACTTATAACTCTGACCTAGAACAATAACCACCAACCAATTAATGTTTTTCCTGTTCCCGGTGGGCCAAAGAGCAGGATGCCTTTCGGAGGTCTCCTCAAGCCGGTAAATATGTCGGGCCTCAGTAAAGGCCAGACAACAGCTTCTTGGATAACTGACTTTGCCAACTGCAGACCAGCAATGTCATCCCAACCTGCAATCATAATAATGTTAATAAATGTATGTTTGTTATTCAAAATATTTTATGTGAATTTTATGATCTGTGCCAATATTGGCAGAAGGACTGTCAAAATAAAAAGCATATTACCATGGCCCAACACAAACTTTCCAGGACCTCACTATAAACCTTTGACGGTTTGTGCAAACATCTTTTTTTATTGTTTCGTTTATAATACAAGGTACAATACACAGGAGTTTTCAAAGAAGCAAATATCAATAGACATATTGTTTTAGCATTTATGATATTACCAAAAATTTGGATTACCTATTGGTGTCCCTTTGTCTATTATTTCACTTTCAATCAGTTCAATCATTTTAGGATCAATGTGTTTGAGTCGCTCATCAGTGACCTCAGGTTCAACCGTTTCCTGTTTATCCCTATAAAAACCAAATTTAATGTGACTTCATATGACAGTAAGTAAAGTATCGCAAAAAAATTCATCTTCCTATAAAACATTCTCCTAGAAAACTATTTTTTACCTGAGGGCAGTAAAAAAGATTTGTATGTTTGAGAAAAATATTGATAAGATCTGTGTACTCTACTGTAAGTAAACAATTGCTTTACAAAAGTTGATTTCTATCAAATTAATTTTATGAACCTCTCATATCAGCGGTCCCTGGTGACGGCTTCGTAGTTGAGGTGTCAATAGCCTTTATTGAGAACATCAACCAATAATACTTTGCTGTATAGTTGATCGAAGATTGAGACAGTGTATGAGTACAATATGATTATCTACAGTAAATTTCAATATATCTTCCTTACAAAGACATGCATTTATTTAATGAATGCATTGACTCTGCCTGTCTGCTAAACTTAAAAAGGCTTTGTCAAACCATGTAAATAAACTTACTGAGCACTCATCATTGGTGAAATAAATTTGGCCTGAGCTTTCCTTGAAGCTCCAAGAGTTCTTTTAGCAGCTGGGTTGGATGCCAGCAACTGCTCCTTAGCTGTTTTAAATGTCACTTTCGCCACATTACTCTTATGGGCCTTCATTTCGTCTTCCTTCTCTAAATCCACATCTTGATATACTGGAGTACATTTAGATGTTGATGGCAGATTAGTTTTGGGCAAAAGTCTTGAGCGACCAAATTTTGGTTTAAACAGCTGCCTTTGATCCTCACCAGACTTTGATTCATCATTTGAACTGTCTGATTGCAATGTTATAACATTATTTGATAACCTGTTATTATCTTGTTTCATTCTTCTTTGAGCAAAGTTTGAAGATTCTACAACGTCTAAGTAGCAAGTACATTTGCCACTTAACTGATCTAATCCAATGTGAGGAGCCATGATAGGACTACACTCAGAACATGTAGCAAGGGACCTTTCGAGCAGATGAATGGGGTCTGCAAATTTACTGAAAAACAAGTTTATATAATTTTGTAAAATAAAATAAGATTTAAAGCTTAAGTAGTTGTTGATGTTTGAACACTTACTTCAGTGAACTTTGCATTGATGTTAAATGGCTTCGTTCAGCATTATATGATATTGATTTTACCGACATCAAAATTGTATCCAAATGATCATTCAATGAGTGTTTGTTATTTTGGATAACTTCCTTTAGGAAAGTAAGTGATGTCAGATTTGTTTCACTGCAAAAAAAACAATAAATATTAGCAAATTCACATATTTAATATGTCCAATGTTCAATGATAGCATTACATACAATCTTAACTAATCGTAATCTATTTTTTCGTACCTTTTCAACGAATTTTTGTATTGAATCAGCAAAGTTTTATTTACGATAGAATAATGCTCGTTGTAAGTATCCTCCGGCAGATCAGCAACATTTTGACTGATTTTATCCATTATTGTTTATACCACGAGACGAATTCTTCAAAAAATATTGATAAAAATCACTTTAATAACCGGGCCTGCTACCTACTTTTTTTCAACTTGGCGGTAACAACAACTAGTGTTGCCGATCGATATTCTATCGGAAGTCTATCGATAGTTGACGTCATATCACGACGACCATTTGGATCAGCGGTAGTTAACGCTGCTTCTGAGCCATGGGTCGCGGGTTCGATCCCCGCACAGTACAAATATTTGTGTGCATGAACATGTCTGTTTGTACTGGTCTGGGTGTTTTCTATGTATTATAAGTATGTATTTACAAAAAAAAAAAGTATATAAGTAAGTTTATCGGTTGTCTAGTACCCCATACGACAGGGTACTTAATAGTACCTTAATTTGGGACTAGATGGCTCAGTGTGGCCCGGTGAGGCATGTCTTAAATATTTATTTATTTATTATTTATTATATCAATAGTATCGATACTATCGATAGCACAGGACAAGGCTATACTATCGAACGAGTTCAATACTATCAATACTATCGATAGTATTGAATTTCGTTATTAACAAACTATTGATAGTATCGATACTATCGGTTTTATTTGCAACGATACTTTGGACTACCGATAGTTTAATAATTAACAATAGTATTGTTTAAAATTTTTGGGTATAATAGTCAAACACAATCAACTATGTAGATATAGGAATAAATAATATCACATAGATAGTTTCCTTGCGGTAATATTATTTGACATTGCCTTAATATTATCGGCTTTAATGGTCCACCACTACCATTACTGTTGAATCATACCTAATATTATTGCAAATTGTTAAACTATCCATAGTCCAAAACAATCGATATAGTATCATTGCAAATAAAACCGATAGTATCGATAGTATCGATAATATCGATAGTTTGTTAATAACGAAATTCGATAGTATTGCCTTGTCCTGTGCTATCGATAGTACCGAAACTATCGATTGTATTGTTACTATCGATAGGCCTATCGATAGGGTACATGATTTTCGATTAAAACTATCGATTTTCCTATCGATAGTTTGGCAACACTAGCAACAACTGGAACTGACAGAAAGGAAAGATTTTTTAATTTTTTTGTTACTTTGGAACCAGCTAAGGTCTGAGATCGTGCTGTCATGTCAAATTATATAAATACATAAACATAAACCTATCCTAACCCAAAGCTAACCTAACTCATTGAAATGTATGGGTGGTTTATACATTTTAATGATCACGGGAGTTTTACGCGAGAACGTGGATCCGAGTCAAATAGGAGCACCTTTCATTGTTTCTCACTTTTAATTATTGATTTATCCCACTCACTGACACATTATAATAACAATACCACCACTTTTTCACAATAAATGCCGCTTAGAATAATTTCACAAAATTACGAAACAAAGTCCATCTTTCTCTTTTCGTGAGATACATTTGGAGTCCGTTTATTTTATCGAATTTTTCTTAGAATAATAAAGCTTAGAACGATAGTTTCACACTTATAATAATAACGCTTAGAACCCTAGTAGGCCCTAGCGTATTGATGCATTTTCAAGTCGGCCTTTTGAGGCTTAGTACGTTTGACGTCGCGTCAGTCGTCATTATAAATAAAGTCTCACTATCAACAGCTAAAGTAATTTAATTTAAAAAGTGCATACTGCACAGTGAAAGGATGTCACAACGCCTCTCACAATAACTATAAGGATACGAAGATCACATTTCACCTGAATAAACCCTAGGTAGCCTAGGAGGTCAGTCAAGGGAATGCTAGGTCGCTTTGCTCAAAATAAAAGCCAACTTCGCAATCAACGGTTTATTGCATTGACGGATAGTCATTTTAGCTAACACCAATCCTTACTACTAGTACAATTACAAAATCGACTCGCTACCGCGATCTATCTTTGCACAGCGACATCTATTGGTGAACTTTCAAACTAATATTTTGTATAACACTGACATTACAATAATACTATTAAGTAAGTAGATTGTACATCACCCGTAAATACTGTTTTGCAACTTTTAATTCTGAGTTAAACATTCATCAAAACTAGAAAGTAAAATGTAAACAAAACAGCCGCCGTTGCAATGAAAATGTGCCAGGTATAGGAAAAAGTTCCCAGATTTTTCATTTTTGTTTTCTTTACATTTTTGTGTGGCATTAATTATGTACGATTTAATAAGTGAGTAGGTAATATAACGTTCTGATAGTTTCAGTTCTGTTATTAAATATTTCTAATTTAATTTGTACTTATTTCTACTTACGTATACTCGTACCATCCATGAAAACCTCTACCTATTGGCAGGTGATATAGTGTAGTGAAATATTATAAGAAAAGGAGCTGTCCCGTCGTGGCTACGCCCACTGCACTGCAAAATTTCATGAAAACCGTCCAGCCGTTTCCAGGAGTAGTTTGGTAACAAACACAGTGACACGAGAATTTTATTTATTAGATTTTGAATCTGTCGATCGTATTTTTTTTATTAACTAAAATGAATATTGATAATTAATGTACAATGCTATTTTCTGACGATTTATTTCACGACACATTTTGAAAACAATTTGCATAAACTAGAGTTATTTAATTCGGGGTTTATACCATGTACCTTGCAAGCGCCATGATCACGGGAGAACCCTTGATCATGGCGCTTGCAACAGTGCCGAAATATCGGAAACTCATAATAAATAAGGTACATGGTATAAACCCCGAATCAAATAACTCTAGTGATAGTGACCATGAAAGTTTAAATCAGTATAATTTGCATAAAGCTGAGGCCAAACGACCGTCATTTTATCGATTTGACCGTATTTTGAGTTGTGATTTTTGGTCAAAAGATATTCTGAGCCGCAGAAAACTCGTTTTGCGTCGCCGTGTAGCACAAACATGACTTTTGTATGAAATCAAATGCAGCGTGAAGTAAGCGACTCATTTTAGGCCAGTGGGACAAAATTGGAACACTGCAACAATTTCCCCGCTTTTAAGGAAATGTCATTTTACTTGCAACATTATATCAATGCTTGTGTTTGTGCCAACTGACGTAATACGTGATGTTTGCGCACACAAAGATAAGTAATTGGCTTCAATGTTTAGCGAAATTATGTGTGAAACTATCGTTGTAAGCGTTATTATTCTAAGGTTTTCACTGTCTCCAAAAACTCCATCGAAGCATTAAAACGTCTAATATCAACGTTTTAATGCAAAAATAAAGATAATATTACTAAAGAATTGGCTGTATGGACAAGTATCCGAGGCCGTTAAACTTACTAAAGAAAAAAAAATCGCTTGTCAAAATTTCTAAGTACATAAACGGTGGATTATTTCTGATATTTTTCTAAAATGCGGTAAAAATATTAAAAATTTGTGCAGCATTTTAAAAATTCATTTATTTTGAATGTTCATGTGTCAAACCTCTAATAGAATGATAGTTTTTCAATAGATTCCAATAAATGAAATTCAAACGAAATGAATTCAAAACCAACAATATATCACGAAAAACAAATTAAAGAACTCTGTGCTCTGCACGCACTTAACAATTTATTTCAGGTGAGATTTGCACGCTGTTAAAATGCTATGATCTATTAACTAATTTTCATTCATATACTACAAATAAAAACCTTGTTTACCTAAACTATTTAGGTATTGTTGATTTATTTAGTCCATGTGACCTGTGAATTCCAGACGCGCGGAACCTTTTCTAAGTCAGAACTAGACGCGATATGCAGCCGGTTGTCGCCCAATGTGTGGATTAATCCTCACCGCTCAATGCTAGGGCTCGGCAACTATGACATTAATGTAATAATGGCAGCTCTTCAAAAGAAAGGTTGTGAGGCTGTGTGGTTTGATAAAAGGAAGTAAGTGACTACATCCCGTTTACTATGAAATTATTCCAAAATCTTATTGTCAAAAAAATCAAAACTTATCCAGTAAAGATCATTTACTAAAGTATTCTTTGAAACTTATCTCTTTTTCATTACCTTTTACATTTTCCCAGAGACCCGGGCTGCTTAGACTTATCAAATATTTGTGGATTCATATTGAATGTGCCATCAGACTACAAATTAGGGTTTGTTATGCTGCCATTGCGGCGGAGGCATTGGATCACTATCAGACAGATCCAAGGCAACTTCTACAACCTTGACTCAAAACTAGACGCCCCTCAGCTTATTGGACGGGTAAATAAATAAAAAATATATACGAAGACTAGTTAGTGGCTTTTGCTTGTTGCTTCTGAAATAGATAACTTATTATCACAATAAAAACTAAATTCCTACGTATCAATTTATTATTGTTATTTTGTAGATGATTGAATAGATTCCAGAGACCAAATAATCAGTAATGTTCTTTCCAAATAAAATCTATTAATCCTTATCTTATATAAATTCCAGAGTACTGACCTAATAGCATATCTGAAGGAGCAACTACACAGCAAGGAGAAGGAACTTTTTGTGGTGGTGAGCAGGGAGGTAGAGGAGAAGCAGCTGTGGATGCAGCAGTATGCGCCGGCGGGCGTGCGCCCCGACGCTGCCGCTCACAACCACCGAGACAGCCCGTCCGATAGCAACTCCTCAATAACGCCCTATGACTACAGAAATCGTGATGCAGAGTGCCTCCACTTGACTGAAGTCAGAAACTGTGTCGTCAGTAGAGAAAATAATCTTTAAGTGTAAAAGTTTAAATCAAAAATCCTTCTCACGGACTGTTTGTGATCACAAGGCAATTTTTATGTGTTCACTCTACTTTGGTAAGTGCGTGTGTTGTGTGTTTACAACTATTTTGTAAGCTGTATAATATTTTTCAAAGAATTGTGTAGGTGTTGGTCTACCGATTGCACTGTTTGCCATTCAGATATTTTGTGAATTAGGTACTTAATGAACAGCAATAACTTTAAATGTATTACTTTAACAGATGGTTCCTTTGTGGCAATTTATTTTCGTTGTTTTTTATTGATTTGTATAGTTTGTTGATTTTATAAAGTTTTTGGTGTGTCTAATAAGATAGAAACTAAGATTATGGCCTATTGTTATGATTTAGTGAGTAATGTTTTACAATATTGTATATTCATGGTTATTTTAATAATAATGGTATCACTAAATGTGATTTTTGCCAAATGTTCGAATCTACCTTATAAATTTTAAGTTTATTTTAATCTTGTCTTGACCACTGTTTAAATATACTGTATATTATATTAATATATTAGCTATAGCCTGAAATAATTTTAAACAGTATTGTCTTGTACATAATCTATGTAGACATGAGAGCACATGGTAGCGCCTGATGTTTTACTATAGTGCAATTACAGCAATAATTTTGGTAATAACTAAAATAGTGCAAACTACTTGGGCACATAATATGAATAATTTTTAATTGAGCATCCTTAGCACAAAAAATCTGTTTAATTTTTTTAAGTATTCCATTGTTGTTTTTATTTATGTTGTTATAGCACAATATTATTTAATTTTCGTTCACTTTCTCACCTTTATTGAATATCATACGATGCATTCCTAAGGCGAACAAAGTTTTTCAACGAGACTTCCCTGTTTTTAACTTTAATTCTATATTAACTTTTATAGAAAATATTTTTTCAAAAAATAGAAAGTGTGATTAACATTTTTGTTTTATTCTTTTTTGCATGATTGATGATGTTGTCCTCACAACATCACATACATTGTTCTGATCCCAAAGAAAGTAACTATGTAGAAATCAGAAAAAAAGGTACCACATAACTGCCACAAACAGCTAGACCGAAAAAAAAACCTAAGCCTTTTCCTTACCTCTTATTTTTACCAAGTGCCTGGACGGTATTTTTTTTTAACTGGACTGCCTTAAATACTTAGCTGTCATGGTCGATGTATTTTCACACAGAGTTTTCAATGTTTTACCGACGTCTCAGGGTTTTGTGCACTCGACATAGGTCGATGCTGTGGCAGCGACTCAAGGTTGTACATTTTCTCCACTATTACTTGCGAACGTGGCGATTATTCCAAAATTCTCATGTTGGAGAGGCCAACTAATTTGGGTTAATTTGACTTCAAGGACAAATATTCTACACGATGAAATAATAAATAAATAAATAAATAAATGTGGACAACATCACATACATTGTTCTGATCCCAATTTGAATAACTATTTAAAGCATTCGTATTTTGGAAACCAGAAACAACGAAGGTACCACAAACACCCAGACCCGAGAAAATGTAGAAAAACGCATTTTTCCTACATTGACCCGTCCGGGAATCGAACCCGGGACCTCGGAGCAGGCGACACCTTGAAAACCGGTGTGTACGCCACTCCGCCACGGAGGTCGTTTTTTAACCACCTTCCAAATTATATCAATCTACGAGACAAAAAACAAATTACGTATTTTTTTCTTTTGGTATAGCCCAGTACAAAAATGTCAAGATAAAGCACTTAGAAAATGTCCGCAAAAAATCTAAAAATTTTTGATACGGCCGCCTAGCAACACTTTTTTTACGCGATTTGTATCTCATTTATTCATTACGATACTATTCAAACGTTTTTGATATTCCCTTTACACCTTATCAGGCTTAGGACTGTAAAAACTGAAAACTATATTGCGAAAAATATTTTCGGGTGAAAGCTTGATTTACATTTTTTACTTCATAAATGGGCTCTACATACGATACTGGACGCATATAAAAATTTTGGAAAGTGGTTAAAATTTCACCCTGTATATCCTATCCGTTTTAATTTATAGGAATCGGTGAGAATGAAAAGCTAGCTACTGTTTCGTCATGTATTGTCAGTAAGGTTTGTATGTGCAGTTGTTGTTCTTGGAGACGAGGAGGCGGTCGGGGTCGAGGCGCAGGTCCTGCATGATTGCGTAGATCTGCGCGCGTAGATTTGCCCCAATCTCGCGCTGTCTTCCGAGAATCCACATGCGATCTACAACGGAAATTTAACAATATAAAACCGATTTGTTGTGACATACTAACAATCAATGTTTAATAAAGGTGTAGGTAGGTACTATTTAGGCGATCTTATCGCTAAGAGCGAGCCAGAAAAACTTTGTAATTGCTATTGGCTAAAGTAAGACATCAATGTTCACTCGAATCACGTCCGTACTTACCTCATATAGGTAGGTTGGTTAAATTCCGAATGGACTGGGTCAAGTAGAATGTAGGAATAGAAAACTATTAACAGCAATCCCTGATATGCAATAACATAAGTATGCTAAATATTTAGCTGTCTCACTCACCCGAGTGTGCGACGCTGACGCTGGAGCAGGACCACACGAGGGCGAAGCGCTCGTAATCCGTGAACAGCACACTGTAGAGGCCGGCGCCGGGCAGTAGGCGCCCAATGATATACGGCATGCGGTTGTTCACTTTGTACCGGAACGTGGACGAGCCCGCGTGGCTCGGGATGCCGATCGCGTACGTTAAGCTGGGCGTCCCAGTCCTACGTACATAGACGGGTTAGATGAGTATTGCATATTAACGCGAAATGTGATCCGCGCCCGCGGTGATGTTGCGTGTATCTTCGCACGACACTGCTTTAGATCAGGGTGAGAAGTGTAGTGTAACCGTTAAGTTTTAGTAAGGATTCCTAATCTTTTCTAGCAATAAATATAGCCTATGTCACTCAAGGTGAATGTAGCTTTCCAATGGTGAAAGAATTTTTGAACTGGGCACAGTAGTTTTCAGTTTATTCATACACACATACTCACACACAAAAATACAAATCGTAATATTAGTGTAAGTAGATGTAGATACCTATTAGGTAGCAATAATGTAGAGAAAGTATACTTATATTGATATATTGATTTTTGAATATTGATTCGTATGTCTAGTGTCGCGAGTGTCTAAAAATTAGTTCTAAGTCCCTACCAAGCATGCAAAGAAATTAAAATAAAACAGACACTTAAACGGTGTTTCCTAATTTGTGGATTGTCTCAATCAAATACCCAATTATTTTAAAGTAAATTTAATTACCATCTGTTGACAGTGCCAATGCTGATGTAGAAGTAGCCCCTCTCGTTGAGCGTCACGTTGAGCTCGGTGCAGCTCGCGGAAAGCTCCATGAGGTAGAAAGAGCGCTCCACCTCGTACCACGTGCCCGTCATCTGTAAAAGATTTATTGAAACGCAGGTAATTTAGGCAAGTCTTTGGTTATTAATGCGGCTGCGTTTGCACAAGTGATTCTTCTAATGGTGGTGATTGGGTCTAGATCATCTGGTTGGTATACTTATTACTTGATGTAGCTCTAGCTCTTCTATTGGTCATTTGCCCCACCCTGGATCTGGCCTGTAAGGTACCCAAATAAACAAAAAAATAAAATTATTATTATCTAGGTAAGTACTAACTACGAGTATCTGTAAAAAATTTCACACTCGACAGTCGACACAAAAAAACAATCAAAACATAAAGTTTTCCTCTTTCAAAGTGTTTGAGTTGAGAGGGAAAGCGACCCGCGCCGGCCACCCGCCGCGCCCCCGTCCGCATCCGCGCAGCGCAGAGCTTCTTACTTCTTCTATCGCAGCGCGATTCGCATTGTTTACTATTTTATTTTAAAAACATTGTGAAAATGTGGACGATCACAGCGGCAGTTTCATAGCTGAAGCTCAAGTAGTAGCTGACGCTCTAAAAGTTGATTTGACAATGCCACGAAGCCCACGAATCGCGAAAAGACTGACGCACATTGCAAATTCTCCGGTAGAGAGTTTTGGAAACGATCGTTGATTCCCCTACGCAGACAGACTCGCTCATTGGAAAAGCATTTTTCGGATAACAACTGACTAACAAACACGACCTCGACCTGATCCCGAAAATGAGGACCCTAGAGCTGCGTTGACACGCCACTACACTCCAGACCTGCCAGAAGTCAGCACTGACGAAATCGAGATGGCTCTTAAACAGCTGAAAAATGGAAAATCCCCTGGAGAGGACGGCGTTCAGAGTTGCTGAAGGCTGGAGGTGAACCCGTACGTAGCGACGGGAACAAGTCAACAAAAATTAGTAATACAAGGTAGCGTTATGTAGGTAGGTAGAACATAGTTCTAGCTGCGTGATCTATCGATTAGCAAGACGTGCATGCAATAATTCAATCAGTTAGATAGATTTTGATTTAGTTAAAAATAAAAAATAGGTCGATTTGGAAGTGTTCATAATGTGATACAAGTAAGGGTGAGGAAGGTCACCGCGAACTGCGCAAACGCATACCTACATGAGTCGGCAGCGCCGCCGCGGCTGCGCAGTGTCTGCCGTGACCCCGCCCACACGCACACGGAACTGAAATACTACAGTTCTTAATGATCTACTACACACAACTAACTGAATATTTCGGTGCCAAAGCAAATAAATAGGTAACGCCCCATTGGTAGAGTGGTTAATGTACCGGACAAAGGTCTCGTGGTCCTGGGTTTGATCCCTGGATCGGGCAATAAGTTTCGAACTTTCGAACATTGCGCGGGTTTGCTATCATCAACCCGCATTTGGCAAGCTTGATGAGTATACCCATCATTGATGTGGTATCTCGATTTTAATGATGGAGGCCTTTGCTCTGCAATGGGATGATTAAAGGCCGTTATACTATACTATACTATGTAGGTAGTACCTACATAGTATACCTAGTACTATGTAGGTACTACCTACATAGAGTACGTTATAGAGTACAGTATAGAGTACGGTAGACGGAAAGGTGTTCCAGTAACAGATTATATATGTCTCTCAAGTACTCTCAACCATTGTAATAGTTCTGTGGTAATTTCACGCGCGCTAGTAGAGGCTTGAGCTGCGCTTTCCGGGTTTAGCAGCGGGCTGTTGTAACGGGCTCAGTGCTGGTTGTGATAGTACACTACTAAGTAGTACTACTACTAGATACTCGTAAGTAGTTAGTGGTAAGAAAGAGCTGTTAAACAGATACAACATTGCTTTTTTTTTTTTTTTTTTGACGGACCTATCACTGAAACCCCATATGGGAGGCTTTAATCAGTTAAACCGGGCAGAGTGTGGCGAGCGCTGAAGGCGCTCAGCCTAGGTCCGCCACGCTAGCGGTACTCCGGTGCGGCCGAGGGTGATCGCACCGGGGCCCATACTAGCGGGCGTGATCGGGCCAGTGTGGGGTGCTAAGGGCACCCTACCAAATGGCGAACCCACCAGTGGTGGCGCCGCCGGAACCGGAGATGCCGTGGCATGCCGGATCACGGTCGGGCTCCATTCTGGCGGGCCCGATCTGGGAGGGGGGATCGGACAGCGACCTCAAGGGCGCCTCTGTAGGCTCGGACCTCGGCTTGGGTCGCCGTCCGAGGGGGGGGCAGGTGTACAACATTGCTCATGTATGGAGCCTGTACTTATAGGTACAAACGAAACATGTAGATATGAAATTAGGACATGTATCCACTATAACTAGGTACATTTGCCACATGCCTTTTACGAAATAGTAACTACCTATTACCTGTTCCCCTTGAGCCATCAAGGATAGCGTTGCCTTGCCAGTTTTTTCTTACTTACCTACTGTATAAGTAAAAAAAGAACTGTTACCTAAGTATTTTAAAGGAGATTGTCTATGAATTTTTCGCTTCCGCAAGCTAATATGGCAATATCCTTGGTGGCTCAGGGAACAGTTAATTTGGTAAAGGCATGTGGCAAAAGTACCTACCTAGGTGGAGTGGTACATGTGCCCGCCCTAACGTTATACATATATGTACATATTATGTATATGTACATGTACTTTTTATGATATTTTAGCAATTTAATTGCAATTATAATATCAGTATACAGCTTGAAACATAATTTTTCAAGTTTATGTACTGATATATCTACATGTTTTGTTTAAACATAGATACCGTTACCTACAAATCAGTATGTTGGTGGTAAAATGGTGTCTATTTAACATAAAATAAAATAAATAAATATTTTCAGGCATGCCACACTGGGCCACACATAGCCAGCTAAAATAGTTCCAAACTAAGCTACTACCACAGATAAGATAATACTTACTAAGAAGCTTTTCGTATAAATTGGCTACTAGACAACGGATAAACTTACTACATATATATTTTTTTGTAAATAGATACTTATAATACATAGAAAACACCCAGACCAGTACAAACAGACATGTTAATGAACACAAATATTTGTACTGTGCGGGAAACGAACCCGCGGCCCGCGACTCATGGCTCAGAAGCAGCGTTTACTACCACAGATCCAAATGGTCGTCAAATTACAAACATATTACCATTATGCATTGGAATGCGAGCTAACACTTAATCCGCATATGTAATATCGATGTTGATTGTAATTTATAATTGATGGAAATGTCGAACGACCGAGGCCTTCAATTTTTAAAAACAACCAAATCATTAAATTTCACTCAGGTAATCCAGGAAAATTTATTTATTTATTTGTTTATCTTTATTTGGAAAACAAACAGCTATAAATAACACATATGGCTTAATAGTAATACATTGTTCTTAAGCAATAGAGTTTTCACCATTATTTATTGCAACGATTATGTTGACGAGATTGAAGAAGAAAATTATTACAAAATATTTGTAAAACTGCCAAATAATCAACACAAACTATTAAATTCCAGATGATTTTTATTTTATACTGATTTAAACTTCCATGGTCACCACTATCATTCTCTGATTAAAGCTATCACTAGAGTTAATTAAGAGTACTCTAAACCGACGAGCATGCATGAAGAGATTGATGAATGTGGAAGAAGCGAAAGATGTATGCCAGGATCGTAGTAAGTGGAAGGCCTTGGTCTCTGCCTACCCCGTTGGGAAGGAGGCGTGATAATATGTATGTATGTATGTAGAGTTAATTGATACGGGTTTTATACCATGTACCTTAGTTTTTATGAGTTTCCGATATTTCGGCACTGTTGCAAGCTCCATCGGTAATGATGAGCACAGTTCTCCCGTATCAATTAACTCTAGTGATTTTTAGTCTTTGAGTTTTATTCATTTAATATTATTAAAAAGCAGGTAAGTATAAAATAAAAACAAGGAGCGAAATGGACCTACATCATTTATTTATTGTTTTGCTCGACATGCTGTCGTTTATGTAAATAAAAAATTCGAATTTAAATTTTGTTACTAAGGCATATATTGAAAACCTCCTCATTTAACAGTAATATCTCTCTCTACACTCTGGAAAATCAAAGATGAATTCACTAATACCTCACACGACTGAATTCAGCAAGCCATTCCTCACTAGGTAGTAGCTACAGTTTTAAAATATACATTGGACAAAATTATCATAATTAAACAGATTGGACTGCACTATACACACTTCATTCTGAATTTTATACTTATCACAAAAGGACACTTGCAAACTTAAGATCTGGTTCACATAAGTAGTATTATTATACATAAGTAGTACTTAATCAGCGGATGCGGTACTCACTCTGTTGATGTCATAATTCGGTAGCTGAGGGTAAACAGGACATTCTCCTAGGCCGGTCGCAAGCACCCCAGTTGCCGTCAGCAGCAGGAGAGCCGCCCTAGCGGTGGCGACACGGAAGTCTCCCATCACACTGCACCAGTCACTCAGTCAGCGTTGTTTTGTAAACACAGCACATATTTGGTCAACAGCGAGTTACCGCTGTAGTGCGGCTACGGTTTGGGTCCGACTGAGGCGACTGCGACTGCGGTGCGGCGGCATGACACGTCACGTCACGTGTGCGCTGCGTATGAGTTGCGGGGCTCGGCGTTTTATTGCTCTTTTTTTGAAAATAGGTCGCTGCGCGCCACTCATACGCCTTTACTGTGTTTTGGTGAAACCAGTAGTGAGTTGCGCGCGAGTTTATTTATCTTTTTTTGAAAATAAAAACTGTATTGTGTTTTCAACTAGTACTACTCGATTCGAAACAAATCTATTCCCTGGCGTTGTATCTACAATATTGTGCGCTTAATTTTGATGCATTTTAATTATTCAAGTTTATTACAGAATTTTGTAAAAGCGTAAACAGAAATGTTTTGTAAGTGGTACGAAACAGTAAAGTCACAAAATATAAAGACTTACATATACGCGAAATAAAGGGCGGCGCAAGCAGCACCTTGCTTAAAAAAAATCTAATCAATAAACATGCAATTCACTTTAGTTATAGGTAGGTTTGGTAGACACAAGACGTCGCGTCTGGTGAAATTCGGGAATACGGAGTAAGAATGATTTTTTGTATAATATGCATTAATTAATTTAAAATATGCAAATCTTACAGAACTAAAAGCTGGATTTTAATACATAAAATACGCTCAACTAAAAAAAATAATGAAAATAAATAATAAACAAATGTAGACATTGGACATAGGTACCTAATATGTTCTGATCTCAAAATAAGTGACTCTTTAAAGCAGTTTATGGAAATCAGAAACAACGCAGGTATCACAACACCCAGACCCAAAAATTTTAAAAACACTTCTACATTGACCCGTCCAGGAATCGAACCCGGAACCAAGTACAAGGCGATATCTTAAAAACCATGTACGCCACTCCGGCACGGAGGTCGTCAATAAACATGAACCCAATAACATTGAAATTATATTCCGTGCACTAAAATGACAGTATATGCAAAGCCGTGATGTTTTTATGGTTTATCTTTACGGCGACTACTAGAGCTAAGTGCTGCCCCCAATTGATTTAATTTTATTACTTCTAAACAAAATCAATTCTCAAAAAACTACAACAGTATCATTTTAGCAAATTACCTCTAGTATTTATTGAATCACAGTAAACTTTTCATTTAGTTGTTAATAAAGTCGAATTTTTCGCTAACGTTTCGTCGTTTTTAGCAATAATGTACAATACGAATGAATGCCAGAATGAAAAGCAGTTAACACTGATTCAATAAATACTAGAGGTAGTTTGTTAAAATGATACTGTTCTAGTTTTTTGAGAATTGATTTTGTTTCGAAGTAATAAAATTAAATCAATTGGTGGCAGCACAGAGCTCTAGTAGTCCCCTTAAAAGTGCTCATTCACAAACTAATTCGTCAATTTAGATCGCCATCGTATCGGTCACGTAACGTAAGGCCTAAAGTGTCTTCAAACATTCTAGATAGGTACCGTCGAATCTACATACCGCGGTCCCGGTGACAGTGCACAAGCTACCTATAGAACTCGACGTCACTGTTTATCCATTCATTTCTATGTATAAATACACGAACACCCACTAATGAGTTTGTTGCTATACAAAAAAAAACGGGCAATGTTTCAATAATTTTATTATTTCTCAATATCCTTATACCAATACTAAAAGTACTTACATATTTACATTTGTGCAAAATATAAACAATCAAAACTTAACAATATTAACAAAGGTGCATGTGGATTAAGATGTTAAAGATGTGCCGCGTAAACTTTAGGACAAATCTGGTAATTAAATTTAATAACTTTTTATATGGAAACAACATTAAAATAGACACGCTTAAATGGTCTATCTTTTGTTACTTTGCACAAGTAATAATTACGATTACTTTTTATTGTTGTTAAATAATGGTCTCATACAAAAAGTTCTTATATTTGGATACTAGAATCAGCTCAAGTTAAGTTCTGAATTATTTCTGTAACATCTAGCATAAATTTACTATTTATTGACATTGAATACTTGCAGTAAGTAGGTACTGAATAACACTTTGACTTAAATAAACTAAAGTAAGTCAATAAAACATCGATTGAATTTCAAATAGTAGTTGAATCATTTAGCATTTATTTAACAGTTGACTCCTTGCTGTCGTTTTTATTTTATTTTCTTTACACATAACATTTTATCAATGTATACCTTACAAATGCTACAAATTGTAGCGAGAGATTTCTAATCACATATCTAAAGAGTTTTAACAAATTATTAAGATAGGACAACACATTAATTGTCTCGTCACATTAAAGAAATCAATAACCCAGGCGTTTCCCAGCACACCCAGACCTTCGCCGATTAAAATATAATCAATATTGTCTAAATTTTATAATTATTTATGTCTATGGATCACTGGTTTTGAACCACTCTTGTCTTCCCGAAACTATAGACTCATCAATTGAGTTTCTTTGTTTTAAAGTTTTGCAGAAAGTTTGTCGCTCTGGAAACGGCTCCATTTAATAATTATTGAATTGAGATAGTTCTAAAAGTCTTCTTACTATACAGTATTTAAACATAATTCGTGGATTAAACACGATAACTCAAAGTGAGGCTCTTTTAAACCTTCATCCGTACAGAGTACCTCTTTCGACAGCGCGACAGACCCGGCATCCATAGTGAATGCTAAGGTCCATAGACACTAAAGGTCATGGCACACTATACCGGCACCGCACCGGCACGCCTCAACCCAGCAATTAACTTGCCATTCAAATTAGAGCATTAAGTTGTGAGTCGTACAATATTTTTTTAAAAATTAATATGAAAAGCCAACGGCGAGCAGTCAGCGCGCTAACGGCGTGCTTACAGCGAGCCGGCTAGGACGCCGCGCCGTGCTGTTGCGGAACCGGTATAGTGTGCCATGACCTTAAGGGTCCCTTGATTAGCTGACCTTATACCACAAGATCTATTCATATTTGATACTAAATTTTGAATTCGATTATTCACTTTTAATACACCTTCCAAACCGAGTGAACACTTATCATTAGGAATAGCACATAGCTGTTATAATCAGCTTGTTAGCCCAGCCCCAGTCAATATTTTTATTTAATTTTTAAATGTGCGACCACTTCAAATTGTATATTTATCGCCTTCGTAAATGTTATAGCAAAGACTCATCTTGTCATTTAATGACTGTTCAAGTCTTTGTTCTTTATCTACTAATATTTGTGTAGTGTGAAAAGTGTAAAAAACTATTATACGAAATCAAAAAATCCGTAACCGTAAGCGAATCCGGAACAAATACGTTAGAACAGTTATTGTAATTACTTGCCAATAAGACTGATTGTTGTACTTCTAGTACCAAAAGGTAAAAAGATATAGGTACATAGAGCCAAATGACTACATATATTTAAAAAACATAGTATAACCGAATCCGAAACAACTCCATTCTTACTTTCGTACCCGTATCCAGATGATCTAACATTTTATTATATATCCATAACAAAGTTCCAGCTTTGGTCTATTAGTTGGAATGATCACTTGATGTATAACGCTCTATACAATATGACTTTCAAGTAACCTACTACTTGACCAAAATAACTAGGAGCATTAAAGGAATTAGTTCCGGCGCCCGTACCGCGGCTCTCTTCCCGATCACATAATAGCGATGCAATCTTGTACTAGCGACCCACCCTGTTGTACACACAGCGGCACATCAGACTATACATGTTAACCTTGAGACCGCCTTTATGCCCTACGTAATTAAAGCTGTTATCGCAGTTCAACTGTTTAACTTGATGTGCTGTCGAGTGTACTTTTCCTTGTCGGTTTGTTATTATACATAATATGATAAAAAAAAATGAATAACTATGCACAAGATTTGTTTTGTTATAAATCCAATCTTTCTACAAACCAATAGTTTTATACACATATGAGTCACTTGTATAATCTAAATAATACATCACCGTATCCATAACCCAAACAATAATCGGTAGTATCCTTTCCTTCCTCTCTATTTCCAAAGACAATGAGCTGTCTTGCGCCTAATAGCTTTGGTCAAGTAGTAGTTTGAAAATATTTTTTAAGCTATTTAACCGCTGGTATAAATTAAATACAACTCCTTTAATATTAATTTTCAATCGTTAAGAGCCACGTCTTACCAGAGGCAGTGCTTGTTTTTGTATTCAAGTAGTACTTTTTTATATGAAAGCATAACAAAAGGCAATAGTCTGTCGGTCGAAACGGTTACTAAATCACCATTTAATATTCAACGCTATATCTGACTTCTCGACCGCGTGGTAGGCTGTGTGGAGTACCGCCTTTGTTTATCCGGGTCTCGGCCATGCAGCCAGTCGGCGTAGAGGCGCCTCGCAAGGCGGGAATCGGGCGAGGCACGCGGTGGTCACGTCCGACGAGGTGGGCACCGAAAACACATTTCTGTCATCTGCCTAGTTGTTTTGGTCAAGTTCGAAACTGTTTTTTAAGCAAATAATATACACTTCCTTTCATTTTTATTTTTCTATCGTGTAGAGCACGTTCTACCTGAGGCAGTGTTTGTTTTTGTATTCAAGTAGTACTTTTTTATAGCGGAGCATACCTACCTGAAGGCGAGAGTCTGTCGGTCAGAACAATTACTAATTCACCATTTGATATTCAACGCTATATCTGACTTCTCGACCGCGTGGTAGGCCGTATGGAGGACCGCCTTTGCCTTATCCGAGTCTCTGCCATGCAGCCAATCGGCGTAGAGGCGCCTCGCTAGGCGGGAGTCGGGCGAGGCGCGCGGTAGCGACTCGTACGCGGCGGTCAGCTGGTGAACGAGCTCGCGCCCGCTTTCGCCCGACACTGGCCGCACCTGCGCTCCGCCGTTTAGGCAACCTGGACAACAGAAAACTTTGTCAATAGGGTAGTTGCCGCAGTCCATTGATGTAAAATAAAATAAAAAAACTAGAAACACGATCATTGACAGAAATTTTATATGTTCTCAACAAACGAGCACAAACGGAGCTTGGATATTTTTTTTACCAAGTCCTCATGTCCCTATTCCTGTATTACCGATGGTTTGACACATGACATTAGTGGCTTTATTTAAATTTGGGCAGATAAAATTGACTTTTTTCAGTTCCTATATTTTATCGATGTCTGAAAATAATTCTGAAAAAAGTAAAAATATCGTTCAAACTCACTCTGGAATATATCTTTTTGTAAAGATAGTTATTTAAAAAGAGGCGAACAATAGTGACAAGAGTTTTTTGCGCAACTTGTTCTTAACACTAAAAATATTGGGACGTGTAAAAACGCCACCAAGCTGCAGTGAATTTTCAAAACGTGTTTTCATCTTCAAAGAGATTTAAGTTAACTTAGGACTTTACTTACCTGTACTTTAATTGTAGTATTTTACTCTTAATTATTACAGCATAATAAAGAAATATTCTTTTTTGTCTTACCAGACGGACACGCCATGACTTCCACGTAGTGGTACGGCGACTTCCCTCTCTTTAGCTTCTGCACCAAGTTCTGTATATTTCTGAATCCGTTCGCGATCGCAAACCGGAGTACTTCTTTTCCATCTTTCTCTAACGTTACTTCTCTGAAGTCAGGATTCCTGTAATTTCACAGTAAAAATTATGTCTTACGCTTAAAAAACCCTAAAAAGTGGTTCAATGTGTTATTTTGGTATCAAAATGTTTTTAAGCATAATATAAAGAATGGTGAAAATATAGGCATCAACTTTTTGATCGAGTTCTGTTATATGTATGTTTGAAATCGAGTGAGAAATAGCAATGCTTTAAAACCTGTAAAATCAAAAATAACATAGATCATCTTATGTTTTGATCTTTAGGTTGACAATCGATTGGGATAATTTGACATTTCTGTTTAAGTGAACGCACTGTCGATGGTACACAATAAAAGTACCTATTCAAATAAATTGTAATGCTAATGTTGCAATCGTAAACAATTAAGGGTTAAACGCATACATCTTCGGTGTCATTTAGTTTCACAACACATGAATATTAATGATTTATTCCGTGTTTCGTGTACTGCCTTATTTTGTAACATCTTCATTACTCGACAGTTATCTACTACAATGTATGAAGAGTGCACGCTGACGGTCCTGCTATGCCGACCAGTATACAGGGTTACCGATATTCGATACATTCCTTTGGAGGGGTGAAGGTAGTGCTAATTTGCAATAGATTTTGACATATAAAATCAATTGAAATAATAATAATTTTACTCTAGCGAGTTCACGTGCATAATATAAAATTTAAGAGTATTTTTAACCGACTTCCAAAAAGGGGGCGTATCTCAATTCGACTGTATTTTTTTTAATGTTTTTTACCTCAGAACTTTGGGCTGGTTGAACGGATTTTAAAAATTTTTTTTTTTTTTGAAAGCTGGTGCTTCTCATGTGGTCCCATTTTAACGAAGTCATGATCTGATGGTGGAATCCGGGAAAATCGAGGGAAACCCTCAAATTTTAAAAGCATGTATTACGTTTTTGCGTATCTTTCTTAAGGTTTTTCAGTATTTGCGTCTGGTACTCATTTTATGTTGATGAGCTGATGATGGAGAGTTGAGAGGATGATTCTTAAGATTTTATAGAGATGCAATGAGGAGTTTCTTAAATAATTCATACATTTTCATCGAGAAGTCGTCATTACTATTTTTATGTAGGTAATGTTTCCGGTCAATAGAGGATTAATAATTGTGTAATTTATTTAACACTAAAAAGAGAAACCATCAAAATGAGATATTCATTTAGGAGCAATTCAAAAATAAAGTCACAAAACCTTGAATAACTTGAAAAGTAATAACTATCAGCTAGGGTACATGATGGACAAATCAATTGCAAATGAGTTCTACTTTTACGCCTTCAAGGGCATGTATCGAATTACCGGTAACCCTGTATAGGTAGGTTGCCTCTTTAGTAAGCATATAGCATATTTCTTTTAAAGTACAATTTTATATTAAATCAAAATAGTAAGTACTTACAAAAAGAGTAAAATAAATTCAAATTGTTTGTAGACATATATTTTTGTAATACCTATGATACGATGTGTAGTCATATTTAACTGGTAGAGTCATCTAAGGGTCAGCGCATTTTAGATGCAACCGGTGCACGGTGCTGTTTTGCGTCGACTCTTTCCAGTTCATCACATCTGCGATGTTTCATACCACATCTGTTTTCATTTCCCAAATCAGTAAAATCAGGCAACGAGACCTACTAGCAACCTGGCAACTACACCTTGGTCGAGTACTAGTCATTCAGTGCCGTCTGTCAGTGCTTTAGATCCGATTCACTTCATAGCAAAAAAATATTTATGACTACCGGTAAAGATAGATTGATGAGACGTAATCACTGTAACCAGCGTTGTCGTCGATAACGAATTCTGATAGTCACAATGTGCGCCAGCTCGATAAAGTTAAATAGAAGAATTATCGGTAATGGAGATATACATCAGATGCATAAGAACACCCATAAATTCCATTGCAGGTAGTGTGTTTTAAGTAGGTACCTAGGCGTTTACGAGCGGAAGTTTTTGGAGGACAAATATCATTTCATTGTTGCATAGCTAATTACAACCAATCCTACAGGTCATGTAATTTTAAACTAAACAAAGCATTAGAAGGAAGAGTTACCTAAGGTTCCTATAGACTAGCGGCGCGTCGGTCTCCCCAAACAGGTGTTCTGCCGCATGCAAGAAGATGTGGTCGGCGTATCCGCCCGAGCCCGAGCCCGCACGGCCCCGGAGCCCGGGCTCCCCCGCGCCCGAGCCCCACACCGCGTCCAGGGCGCCGGATGGGGCGTCCGCTAGCGATATACTGCTGTTGTCAAGCATCTGTTCCACTTCGACTGCAATTATAAGTTAGTTATAATACCCCACTTATAGCAACCTAAATTCTATTTGGATAAATCGCATTTTTCAATAAGAACAGTCTTTTAGTAAGCGTCAGTAGTTTTAATTAAAATACCCAATATTAAGACCTGAAATCATATTTTAGTAAGTTTTAATTTTATTTACTAACTAAAGAATGTTTCAGCATAGAAATGGTTTTTGGTAGAAAAATCAAATTTGGTTAAGAAATAAGTATTCATTAATTCAAGTAATTTAACTGCAATCCAAAATTGAATTATTTCGGTGCTGAAATATTTTTTTGCTAGGTTAACGTTTAAATCATCATAATCTTTTAAGGATATTTCACCATGTTACACAATGCAGTTCAAGGAAAAGAAAAATATGCTTTCATACATCACAGACTAAACCCTCAAGACAAGCCAATAAAAAGTACAGAACAAGAAAAAGTAAATTCAACAGAACAACTTTTTATTTTTTTGTTGCATCAAACATTATTGATTCAATACTTACTTGCAGTTATAACACAGTCAACATCATGGCAATTTAACATTTCACTGTAAAAGTCCTCTCTTGAAGCCTCCAGTTTCTTGTCATAGCATGGCATGAAGGTGACATGGTATATCTCCGCCGGGGACACTTCCTTCTTTTTTGATAAGTACTGCTTGACTAGTGAGCCCATTATCTGTTGGGGAGACTTTGCAGTGGATATGTATGGCAGTATAAAGTTCCCATGTGTTTTCTCTGCATAGCATACCCAACCTAAAATATAAATTGAAATGTAATCAAAGCGGGCTTAAAAAAAAACGAAAAAAAAAAAAACAAATAAAGTTTTTTTTAAATCACCTAATTTTTATTTATTGTTGAAAACATTTTTACAATTTCATTTTAAAGATTATTTTGAACATACCTGGGCAAGAACTTGCTAGCATTGGTAGATTTTTAGATGTTGGATCATTTTGTTGGTCCTGGTACCGCTGCAGGAACTCTTGCTGCGCTTCCAATAGAGACAAGTCTTCAGCTATAGTCATGTCTAACACTAGATCAGCTCCTAAACTTTTGAAGTAACCTATAATAAATAAATTGATATGTAAGCCTCATTGCTCTAATGATAAAAGTAATTTTATTAAGGCAAGCAAAAGTCATGAATAAAAAAAATTATAGTTTAAAAAACTAAAAAACCACGCTTTTAAAACAGATTGAACTAAAAAATTAAAAATAAAACTGTAGTAATCAATTGAAAAATTCATATTATTGTACAAAAAGCATGGGGTGCTTGTTATGATATCCACAGATATAGTAAATTATTGATAAAATATTTACAACAATCTAAATCAAGCCCCCCACGCTTTTTGTACAATAATATGAATTTTTCAATTGATTACTACAGTTTTATTTTTAATTTTTTAGTTCAATCTGTTTTAAAAGCGTGGTTTTTTAGTTTTTTAAACTATAATTTATTTTTTACTTTTTAGTTTAGTTTATAAGATTTGATTCCTTCTTTACCGACTGTAAGTCCAAACCTATGCAGGAAACATAATTGATACAGATCGCGCGCTAGCTCTATCTCTTTTACTCCCTCTTACAGAGGAAAACTGGGAAAACTGTTATTAAATTATTGCATTGTCATCGGTCCTTGATACGTGTGCAAAGTTTCAAATTAATCAAACTTCTGGAAATCGGTAAAATTTATGCTCAAAGATTCCATTACATACATTGATACATAGATAGATACAACCCAAGCTAATAAAAGCGTGGTAAAAACCTGCTAGTTTAGAGGTGGCTTCATCAGGAGTTAGTTTAAATCTAGCTGCCAGTGACAATAACGGTTGTGGGGACAGTGAAATGACCACTAAGCTTACATTCTTCACTGCACCTTTGTTATCTGTGTACTTCCTTTCTGAGAAAACTCTGGAAAATATAAAATGTTTAATCAAGTTTCAGTTGTATTTCAAAAGTGTTGATTACAAAGCGAAATTTTTTTGGAAAGACAGTTGCATATTGTTATCTTGTACTAAAACAATTTAAATTGAAAACTTGTTGTTGCAATTAATGTGTACTTAATTTTATGTAATTACCGAAACTGGAAGACACTACTGCTAATATGATCAAGTAAGTACCAATGGATTAGAGTTGACCTCTTTTCTTACCGTAAAAGCTCCTCTTGACTCTGCTTTGTGACTAATACGCTTTCAGCTGAGGTAATACAGCCACTGCACGCAAGACAGTCGGCTAGCGTGATCTCTACTTTCTGTAGCTTCTGCTCTCTGCCACCAGATATATCAAAGTAACCATCCTCGCCAATCTTGATTTTGGCGCCTGTTTTAGTTTTTGTCTTTTCGATTTTAACTGGTTTGATACATTCCTGTAAATAAAATAAGTAGCGATTTGAAAACAAAATACGAGTATCCTTGTAATTCTTTTATAGAGATAATGCCGTGTTTGGGCTGTGTGTTGTCTACAACGTATACAGATAACTTTTAAAGCTAAAATACAAAGGATCTTGTTGAAAATTTAGCACTTAGATGCGTTATTACGGCTTAGAGGTTATTTACCTGTGAAGGGGTAATAAAGTCGTCAAGGTCCGTCAACTGTAGTGCACCACTAAATCTGGAAGCCATACTTTAATATAATTCGATCCCCACTTTATATAAATGTTGATAATAATAGTTATTATTTTATTATAATTAACAACAACAACAACGACGAACGGACATATGCATAATGCATAAAAACACCCAAGCACCCAACACATAACAGCTGATTTTGACATATTGCTTGACGTTGACAGATTTTTTTTGTTTATTTTGTTCCTTTTGGAATCAGCTAAGGTCTGAGACTATACTGCCATTTCTTTAGTGCGAAATTCAACATTTCGTATACATAAAATATCATAAAAATAACTCCTGCCTGTGATCATTGAGAATGAGTTTATTTTAGGGTAAGATTGGGTTAAGCCATCTCAAAGATCACTGGCAGGAGTTTTACGCGAGAACCTTGATCCGAGTCAGTTATGAGCACTTTTCTTTCTTTCTCACTTTTATTTGATTTATCCTATACACTGACACATTATTATCAATGACACCACTTTATCATAATAAATGCCACGGCCGCGACTGATAATTTCACAAAACTAACTAAGTAACGAAGTCCATCTTTCTCTTTTCGTTTTCCGCTCAAAACTATTTTTGAGTCGGTCCGTGGAAAATTCTGGAGGGTGTACAATCATGAAGCCAGTGTGTCGTAAACACTATACACCCAATATGATTTTGGCTGCCATTTTAATGTTGTACACCATGGTAATAATGGTTTCCTTTTCCGTAAAGAAAAACTGTAACTTCTTCCTTTTTTGAGTCAGAAGAAGAGTTTTTTTTACTTAAGTGGGTATTACTTTGACCTGTCGCATTCTAGCCACCGATTAGATCGTTAATCTTAACGATTCCATGGAAAAAGTATACCTACATGCACCTGCTTATCCTTGCTTCACATCAAGTTTTTACTTTTAACTTATTTTGAACATCATAATAACTTTAAATCCCTCGATCGTGAGTTATTCCAGACACAATTGAAATCAATTGTTATCGTGGCACCCGAGTGCCTCCTGGGGGTTTAGGGGTTTAATCCCTCAACCCCCAGGAGGCGATCGAGGGATTAAATGAAATGCTAGCTCCTAAACTACTTACTTAATATGGCATAAAAGCATAGTAGTAATCCGGAGATATTGTCATTTGTCGCCTTATTCAGAAGCAGGCTTGTTCCATAATCTGATGAAATGCTTCTATCTTGGATAAATCGTTCATAATTACTCAGAAACTGGCTCAACCTCAACCCCCCAGGAGGCACTCGGGTGCCGCGATAACAATTGATTTCAATTGTGTCTGGAATAACTCACGATCGAGGGATTAAACTATGTACAATGAAAAAAAAACTGAAATCTTTGATAACGCAATTGTAATACAAATCCAATCCTGCCGCCTACACACATTTAGTCATAGACGCATTTTCGAGATTTTAGTGGGCAAATTGCACTGGCCGTACGTGACCCGTGCCCGTCGATGCTGGCCGCTCACCTACACCTACACGATGAGAAAAATCAATCACATCTTCCCGCCTCCGTCGGTATCCAAGGCAACGCGTAAACAGCGGGGAGACGTCGCGCTGTACGCTACGCTTGCGATCGCTCTCCGTTTATAATATTTTACAAAATTATTAACGTGTGCCCAGTGAGTTTGTAAAGTAAATGAAGGATGGCTGAAGAAGGTGCAGGCGGTGCGGGTGGCGAGAAAGTGATCCACACTTATCCTCTAATTAGGGTAAGTTAAGTACTACAAGTGCACAGTTATCTACATTTTATTTTAGTTACATAACGTGGGTTTGTGATTGTTTGCATTAGATGCGTTAAACAATAAAGTTAACATGCATTTGTTTGAGCGCAACTAATTGCAATACGAAACTTAGATAAATTACGTACCTAGCATACTCTAGTGACTTTGTGTGGACTTGACTGTTTCTAATTGTTATTATCTACCTACACGAATGTCCGACGAAATTCATTCGTCTTATTAGCTGTTAGTTCATGCAAGAAAAATAATAAGGTCTCGGTAAAACTTAACTTGACGACGACACGTTCGAATATTAGAAAGTAAGACATATTCTTTAAAATAAAAAGCTTTACCCTGTAATGTGATCCTGAGATTGGTGTTACATTTCGGACATGTCAAGGTCCGCTGCTGGTCTCCGCGCGCAATGTTGCGCGACCATGGTGCCGGCGTATCACTCATAAAGTGGCTAGATGAGATGACAGGGGATATCAGGTTTCCTCCAGTGCCGTTGGATATAAAGAAATTTAGCACTTCATTAACACCGCATTTTACGAACGATGCCTTTTGGTTACGTTAATGAAGCTACGTCACGTGATTTGACAACGTTGGGGGGCTTACGCTCTAAGTTGGTGGGCGTAATGTAATATTATGTAGTAATTAAGTAGTTACATAGGCAATAGGTACATTTTTATTGTACAATACAATATGTAGGTACATTAAACTTCCATCTGGTTGTCATGCCATGCTTTAGATACTTAGTTTTGTCATTAATAATCTATGGTTTTGACGTGGCCGTCTGTAAAATAGAATAGCACCACCACTTCTCGTCCTGTGGCGGCTAAAAGAGTGCTGCCGGAAGTATGTCTATTCGCCAAACGTGGCAATTATGGCAATCAACTCTTTAAGGCCAGTACAATGTCCAGCTGTGGACTTATGTGGACTGATGATGATGATGTAAGTTGTACCTACTCAACGTAATTGTCATGTACGTTATTGTCATGTTAATAGTTTGGAGTTGTGTGTGCCTATATCTACTGCCTATGCGTCTAGCTTTACAAAAGTGAATGACAAAGCAAACTTTATTTTGGGTTAATTTGTTCTAGAATATGAATGACACTTTCACAAATTGCGATCTCGCTGTGTGCTTAACAAAACGAAGGTTGAAAGCTGATTATACATAACTTAAGTATTCATATTGTAATAGGTACTTACTTTAAAACAAATTACGAAAGATATTAGCTATGAATGGGTACTTACACCATGTTAACTCCTTGTCATTACATAGGTACCTACTTATTTTTCTTTTAATTCAATCTATCTATTCTATGAATTTCTTTAGCCGATTAAAGTTGCTATTATATTGTATTAGCTATGAATGTGATTAGTAATTCGGGTCTTAAAATTGCATACTTGAATATGACATAGAAGGTACCAACCCAAATAGTAGCAGCTCCGTTAGAAGAATAAAAGTCTCACCCCCACTTAGCAAAGGATCGTAAGTTCAACACCGACTGATGAACACACATCGTGCTCAACAGTGCGATAAAAAAGCATATAATATAAGTACTTTGAACGCACTGTGCTCGCAGACCATTATATCCCAATGATTTGCAAACGTTACATAATAATGTCTTTTCTCAAGATCTAATTAATTTATGTCTGAACTAAATTTTATCAAAATCTGTAAAGTAGTTAAGGCGTGAAAGCGTAAGACACTTAGGTACAGACAATGCAAAAGGTGGCATCCTTAGCTCCTAAAAAAAGATTTTCTTCTGCAACACGACACGAGTATCTTAGCTTACTGTATGAACATTCAAAAAAATTATTGATATGCAGTTTTACCGAAAAATATACTTTTCCTGCAGATGACATGTTGTATATGACCCGAATTACTGGTCAGTTTCATAACCCGGCAAAATGAATGCGAAACAATTAGATTCTTTAGTGGTACCTGCTTGCTACATATTTTCCACACCAACACAAAAACCATATTTTGCTGCGGCACACAGCAAATTTAATTCTACGCACATTGCGTCCATTATTTAATCCCACAATGATCAAACAAATCATTTCATAAATTAAGGGATTGCGGGATCCACCAACCAGGCAACCGTAATTGAATAAACAGCGTAGTTGAACGTCCGACGGCCGCCCAGTTGCGCGCTCTTGCGATATTGTTTGTTTTGGCAGGTGGATCCAACGCGCCACCGTTGCGGCCACCATCACAAATCAATCTTTGTTTCTTTCAATAGAAGAGATCCCATGAATCAACATGTTTACACGTCCGTCATTTATTTTGGCTATTCTCGACAAACTTCCCTATGGCATTTCAAATCCCACGATGGCCATAATTTACGATAACAATCACTTATCAAAGTTATGCAATCTATAATGGATTTCCTTTCTCTAAGTGAATACGGATGAATTGTTTATACATCAAACATTGGGCAGAGCTATTAATGAACTCCCACGATACGCAACTTTTAAGTCACCGTTATAGTTTCGCATATTTGATGCTTCTTACTTCACCTTGACTTGATAAAACAATTGCGTGGGCTAATAACTTTACTTGTTTCACACGGAAAATGGCAATTCATTTTTAATTAATTACCTCCAGCCGAGGTTACGTCACTTATAGGATTTTTCAACGTAGGATAGTCGATTATATGAGAAACTTATTAAATAAAAATAGATGTCTGATATAACTTTTCCCATGATTACTCATAGGTTCTTCCTCCAAACTTATAAGTCAATAAGGGAGCTCCAATGTGTGTGGATAAGATCAGAGTTTAGTTATATCCAAATTCCAATCAATAGACATCCGGATTCCTCATCTGGCATCCTAAGCGCAGTAGGTAGCTCGCTTTTTAAAGCCAGGGTTCTACAAGGTTCATAATACCCAGTTAAATACCTTTTGTCATTTTGGTCTACTCTCGACCGGATGTAGGTATAGTTAGTGTAGCGATCTCCAGGTGTACCTACGCCAAACATAATTGTTAATCTTTTAGTTACTTAACGCCTATAATTGTGTCCACAGCACTCAGACATGCCCGAAGAGATGCGGATCGAGGCGATGGAGCTCTCCGTGACGGCTTGCGAGAAGTTCTCCCAGAATAACGAGCTGGCCGCTCGCATGGTGAAGGAATCCTTGGATAAAAAGTTCGGGCCCGCCTTCCACGTTGTGGTGGGCGAGAGCTACGGCTTCGAGATCACGTACGAGTGCACAACGATATGCTACATGTACTTCGGCGGGAACCAAGCGATTTGTATCTGGAAGTGCTCGTGAACAGGGTAGTGAAAGACATTACATCGATACGGGTGGTATTTTATGGTAGTAATAAAATTTAGTATAGATTTTCTATGGTCGTCGGTGGTAAGAATTTAGCCGCTCGAATAAAGGCTGCATTTTCACCAGAGACGAGAATTACCATTTAATTTTCGTAGGATTAAGGTTACACCTATTAATGGTTTTGTTTTTGTGCGAACTGCGAATATTCATCTCTGATATTTGATGGAAGAGCAGTAAATATACGACGAAAAGAAAATTGATGACGATTTTATTATTCAATATTTAATATAACAAAGAAATATTATTTATTCATAATGGGAATATTCATGATTGTCCACCAAAGCAAAGTTTTCGTGTTACCTCAAACGATTAAGTTGACGTATTTAAATTTTAACTGGAACCATCTACTAAGTACTCGTTTTCATATGCAAAGTGGCGCTCGTCACGAGAGTATTTTTTGAACAACAAATACCTAATTTAGAACAGCCATCATTAGCATAAACGCGAACGACTAGTATTTGGCTAGTGACGGCCATTTTGATAGCATGGCCTGATTTCAATATTTTATTTTAATAATATTTTTTTTACGTATCAATTATACCTACATATTTTTATTGAGCAGCAATCTAAATGTATTTTTTTGAATCGTATGATGTTCAAACCTATTAGATATTCTGTTGACAACTCTCTGAGAGGATTATCCCTTCATCGATACAAAGGGGTGTACCGCAAGGGGGAAAACCCTACGCGGCTACCCCTATTAATAGGCATTTGCCGGTGGCTATACCTAGCTAGATAGTGTACCTATTGACTAACGCGTAAATAGTAGTTGGGAGTGGCGAATAACGATACCTAATAAAAATGAACTTATTATTTCCTAATACCTATCTTAACCGATTTTCTTCCGGCCAAATGATTACAATGCTACAAGCTGAATACGTTCTGATGAATGGAGAAATGTCTTTGTTTAGATTTTCGTTTTCTCTTCTCTTAACAATGATTGTATTTTAGCATCAGCATCAGCTTATACATATAAGAGATTAAGTACTTTAGATTAGATTATGTTTCACTATAACGAATTTCCCTGTATGTTGCTGGGATTCGGCAGCTCGGAGATTATAAGCCAGGGAAATTGGGTCAATGTAATGTAAGCGGATGTCGCATATGTATGACATACAATATGTAGTAGACTTCACATATCTGAAAGTTTGCTAATAACCATAAGTTTTGCTCATTTACAATTTAGACTGATATATAAAATTTATATTTTGCACACGTAGATCAAAAGACATTAACTACTTTGGATAAAAATTGTCAGCATTGACAAAAACATTTAGATGTGGAATAAATAAATCTATCCTAATATTATAAAGCTGAAGAGTTTGGTTGTTTTTGAACGCGCTAATCTCTGGAAATACTGGTTCGAATTGAAAAAATATTTTTGTGTTGGATAGACCATTTATCGAGGAAGGCTTTAGATTATAACAGAAATTGAGGCGGACGAAGTCGCATAAAACAGCTAGTATTAAATAAATAAATAATATATTTCATGCTAGTTTGTCCAGAAACGCTAAATTATGACTACTTTTGCAATACATCCTTTTTATCTGGGTTTGCAAAATGTATTTAGATAGTAACGTAAACGAACGGGTGCTAAAATGTTATCTGACTTTCATCTCTAATTTAGCTTTTTTTTTTAAGGCGACCTTCGAGCGCTGCCCACTCACGGTCAAGTAGGAATCGTAATGATAATACGCAATTAACCATGGCGATGTTATTCTCAAAAACACTAGTTATGTTATGACAAAGTAATTATTTTTTGTAGATTACTAGTTGGCCAACCTTGAGCCATGGTAACCTATTGTCCACTGACTCGTACACTTTATGAGAACAGCGTTTGCAAATGCTGTTTTTGTAACAATTATGTCAATTAGACGTTAGTTTTTCTGATAATTATGTGTAATGTATACAAATACGTTTGTTGCAATGTACAAATCTGAATCGAGGCCATATTAATAATGAAACGTAATATATTTTGTCATTAAATCAGAATACTACTTATATTCTACACAGATTGTGATGTGTGTAAATTTTATATTTCAATAAATCTAATGTTTGCAGACATGTTTTTTTTTCATTTCTTCAGATTCAATTTCCTAATTATAATAATAAAAATAACGTAAGTATTATAGTTGTTTTCATAATGCATAACTAACACAACTAATTACCAACTCTTAAGGCGGAACGAGAGTACAACATCAATGGTTTTGTTAGTAGTTATTTAGTTATTGTGTGTACTTAATCCAGTAACAAACAAACGCCAGTCGTCTCGTGACAGCGACACGCATTCTACTCATTCCAATAATACAGGGTGAAATTTTAACCACTTTCCAAAATTTTTATAGGCGTTCGGTATCGTATTTAGAGCCCATTTATGAAGTAAAAACTGTAAATCAAGCTTTCACCCGAAAATATTTTTCGCAATATAGTTTTAAATTTTTACAGTCCTAGGCCTGATAAGGTAAAAAGGGATAATCAAAAAAACGTATGAATAGTATCGTAATGAATAAATGAGATGCGAAACGCGTAAAAAAAGTATTGCTAGGCGGCCGTATCAAAAATGTTCAATTTTTGAGGACATTTTCTAAGTGCTTTTTCTTGAAATGTTTGTACTGGGCTATACCAAAAGAAAAAATACGTCATTTGTGTTTTGTCTCGCAGATTGATATATTAAAATTTGGAAAGTGGTTAAAATTTCATCCTGTATAATACAGCGTGTTAGGTAAATGGTATAACAAGCCGAACCAGCCATGTTAACATATGTATAAAAATACTAGGGTGAAGTCAGAAATATATCATTTTTGAATGAAATATTTTCATACAAATCATATTTGACGACCATTTGGATCAGCGGTAGTAAACGCTGCTTCTGAGCCATGGGTGGCGGGTTTGATCTCCGCACAGTACAAATATTTGTGTCCATGAACATGTCTGTTTGTACTGGTCTGGATGTTTTCTATATATTATAAGTATGTATTTACAAAAAAAAAGTATACAAGTAAGTTTATCGGTTGTCTAGTACCCCATACTATTACAACAGGGTACTTAATAGTAGCTTAATTTGGGACTAGATGGCTCTGTGTGGCCCAGTGAGGCATGTCCTAAATATTAGGGGTTAAAATATGAAATTGCCGTTTTATTGTAATAGGTTCTTTGAATTGACATAGAATCTTCATGGTTTGAGGTTTTCGAATGAAACTTTTTTCACATGGTTTCTATGATGTTCTTCTTTTAAAAAATGTGAAACATTTGAATATCGTCTTTCAATTGTTTTTGTTATTTAACTTAGACAAGAAAGATGGATACTGCGAAAATTCAAGTGATTTTTGAATACGAGTTCCGACGCGGAAGTAACGCGGCAGAAACAGCCCGCAATATCAATGTTGCGTTTGGAGAGGGATCTGCTAATGAACGCACCGTGCGATTTTGGTTTAAACGCTTTCGTGATGGAAACTTCGACTTGAAGAACGAGCCACGAGGAAGACGGCCCACACAGGTGATTAACGATGAATTAAGAGAGATGGTGGAAGCCGATCCTAGTCAAACTACCCAGGAATTAGCGGCTTGGTTTAACGTAACCTTACCCACAATATTGACTCATTTGCGTCAAATCAATAAAATAAAAAAATACAAAAAATGGGTGCCTCATGATTTGACTGATGTGCAGAAAGAAACGCGTGTTGAAATTTGTGTTGCCTTGTTGAATCGGTACAGAAATGAAGGAATATTAAATTGAATTGTGACATGTGATGAAAAGTGGATTCTTTATAATAACCGTAAAAGAAAGATGCAATGGCTGACCCCAGGTCAAACGCTACAACAGTGTCCTAAAGCAAAACTTACCAATAAAAAGGTAACAGTAACTGTTTGGTGGTCTCAGCATGGTGTTATTCACTATAGTTTTCTCCGATCTGGTCAATCAATAACGGCAGATGTCTATTGTGCCGAACTCCGAACAATGTTGGCAAAACTAGCAGTAAAACAGCCCCGACTCATGAATCGATCTTCATCATTATTGCTCCATGACAACGCGAGACCTCATACAGTACGAGAAACCGTTTTGACCCTTCAGGAACTGCAATTAGAAACCATTCGACATCCTCCGTATTCGCCAGACCTTGCTCCAACGGACTACCATTTTTTTCGTGATTTGGACAATTATCTATGTGACAAGAAGTTTTCTTCCCAGGAGGCAGTACAAAATGCTTTCACACAGTTTGTTCAGTCTAAATCCTCAAAGTTCTATCACAAAGGCATAAATGACCTTCCTATTAGATGGCAGCAATGTATAGATAATAATGGTAAGTAACTATTTTGATTAAATAAATTTGTTAAAAATTAAAAAATAAACAATTTGATTTTTCAGTACAAATCGGCAATTTCATACTTTAACCCCTTTTATTTATTTTATTTTATTATATTATATTCTCATGTAAGTCTCTATGAAAAAAAAAATGATATCAAATTTCTGACTTCACCATAACATAGGCTGGTTTTGGCTTTTTATACAATTTACCTAACAAACAATTTATAAAATTAAATAAACATTATATTTAGTTTTAGAGGAGTAAAAAGTCCTGAAACATTTGTGGTCGCACTATAAATTACTGCGGTAAATAAAAGACAACATAATTTTCTCAAAATTAATAATATTTTCTCAATAATTATAATAGGTAAATTTCAATAAAGTTCATACGAATCAGGTGAGGATCCTGTTACCATTTATGCTACGGTTACAAAGAGGCTTGACGATATCTTGGACCTCCGGGTGCATGTTATTCATAAGCATTCATTACGTATGGTTAAAAGAAATTTACAGTGTGCAAAAATAGGCTTACAGGCAGCTTTTATTGAAGTAATTTCTAATTTCAGTGATGAGGAAATTATTGCAACTTATACAAAAAATGTTATTATAATCACCAACACCATTCAATTAAATTAATTCTTTACTTTCATATTATTTTGATTTATTATGAGGGAAGCTAAAATAATATAATACAGGGTGTGGCGTAAATAGTGGTCCAACAGAAATGGGTCGATAAGTAGCGTTCAGCTACCTCACCCCAAAATTTATTTATTTTTAAGCAGGAGTAAAATAGATATTTTATTTATTTTTATAAAACTTGCACCTTGCTTTATTACTGCTATCCAGCAATGATACATGTATTTAACAACAGTAATAATAAAGAAATAGAATAAAAATACGTTAAGCGCTAACAAATAAAACAATGTACAAGTTTTATGGAAATAAATAAAATAATGTATTTATTTTTTAAGCCCCTGTTTAAAAATAAATAAATTTGCAGTGCGAGGAAGATGAACTATCGACCCATTTCAGTTGGACCACTATTTACGACACACCCTGTATAATTAAAGAACCGACTTACAGAAGTACGAGTAAGGAATTCAAAATATTAAAGTTGAAATTCATTGTTTTATAAAGTTTATTACAATTAAAATGTAAAAAAGCCTTCATAGCACATTACAGAAGTTTATTTTATACCCGTAAAAAATTGTTTGTGTATTTGCTGAACTTCAACATAAATTTCTGCATTACAGTCAGATTCCTTATAATAATAATAACTGAAAACTATGCCAATGGTAAATTAATAATGTTGATTGGTGTTAGGTGGATTCGTTATTTTTCTAGAATCTTATCTTGAAAAGCTGCTGTGATGAGGATCATAATTTTCTTGTCTGGCTTTACATAATATATAAGTTCTATGTGTTACGACTTCTTTATTAAGCTCGGAATAGAACTGGGAACAGGACCCGTCGCTAGTGCTAAACCACTAACCTACGTCTTTTACGAACATTGGCACATAAAGTGATCACATAATACGTACAATAATACTAAAAGTGTCACGTACGAAAGCTAATACATTTTTTTATAAACTACAAGTTAAAATTCACATCGTATCAACTATACAATTAGTATCTATCAACATAATATAGGTTATTATGAAACGCTCATATAAAAATCTACACAACTGATACAATATTGTAAATGTATTAAACTTATCTAGGTACGGTCTAACAATAAAGGTATGAATATACTTTAACATTTTAGGCACGATTTTATCAAATTCAGTGTGGTACTGGGTACTACGCGCACTGGGCCGTATAGGAAACCTATTACATATAAAAGCACCTCTATTTTATATATTTATGGAAGTGTTCCCGGCCGCACACCGCCTGCTGTGGCAGACATATTAATTTGGACACGGATGAAATAATTACCATCAGAGGACACCAGTCAGTAAGAAGGTTAACTGTAAAATGCGTCCATTTCGCTTTTAAATATGGCTTAGACTCGATTGAACGGACTGAGTTTTGTAGTCAGTCCTTCAGATTTTCAGACAGTCGGATATAAATGAAGAAAAGCAATTAACGTGCCACATATTAAAAGTACATTGTACAGTCAAAGAATTTCGTCTAGCGTAACTTAAATTTTTCCGGGTTGGGAGATCATACTGCTGATGACAAGCAAATGACACGAATTATTTTATGATTAAATATCTTACTTGTACGGTGTCATGTGAACAACTATCTAAGGTCAATTTAGTTTATTTAGAGGCCAAATTAATGTAAGACTACAAATATATCGCTCGCGATTGGTAATCTGGATAATAGTGAATCCGTATAAATGACTCCGTTTAGGTATATGCACGTTTAGACGACCATTTGGATCAGCGGTAGTTAACGCTGCTTCTGAGCCACGGGTCGCGGGTTCGATCCCCGCGCAGTACAAATATTTGTGTGCATGAACATGTCTGTTTGTACTGGTCTGGGTGTTTTCTATGTATTATAAGTATGTATTTACAAAAAAAAAAAAAGTATATAAGTAAGTTTATCGGTTGTCTAGTACCCCATACGACAGGGTACTTAATAGTACCTTAATTTGGGACTAGATGGCTCAGTGTGGCCCAGTGGCATGTCTTAAATATTTATTATTTATTATTATTTATTATTTATTATATGCCCTCGCACTGTCAATGACACGTTTCGCTTTACTACTAGGCAACATCGCCTTCTATCTTTCTGCTTCTGTTATTTCAGAAAAACTTTTAAAAATCAAATTCTTCTAGGTAGGCTAGGTTAAAGTATACTCTATCTCACAAGCTAAGCCCTAATGACTATCACAAAAAGGTTTCCCACAATACATTTTTATTAGTTGTCGTCCTCAATGGTGAAAGCAGTAACATACGAGAAAAAATAGAAAAATACTTTTTTGCTACAATGACCTGTCCGCGGATCGAAGCGGTACGTGGTGTACAACATCACACTGGTTTTCAAGAGTCGTCTGCCCTAGCGTCCAGGATTCGATCCGCGGACGGGTCAATATAGCAAAAAAGTATTTTTCTATATTTTCTCGTAAGTTACTGCTTTCTGCAAAACAAATGCTTTAAATGGTTAATTATTTTGAGGTCAGACTAACGTATGTGATGTTGCACACATTTATTTATTAGATATATACAACAAAAACAACTGTTTCCCGGCTCCTAGAACTATCTATCTACTTTTTTCCTCGTAAATCAGTCTTTACTGAAAATCTAAGTTCTTACTGTTTATACAAATATTAGCATAAATACAGGCAATCGAACGCTGATTAATAACATGTAATATAACATTAACAATGTAATAGTTTCAAGCTGCAGTGTGCGGCTGGGACTTACATCTAACGGAACAACCATAGAACTTGGAAGTTATGAAGTAAGAAATAAAATTAACTTACGCACAACTAATGTAAGTAGTACCGTCAAAGGCTAACCTAACACAAGATGTATTTTTCTCAACTTGTATTGAATTCTCCCCTCATTAGATTTAAGGTTGAAAATTGGTTTCGAAAAAAATTACATTTTGTGTAAGACCAACCGTTGACTGGGCATTGAAAACTACGATTAACTTAGTATAAAAATAAAGAACACATCGCATGGAATGATGAAGAGTTTAAGAGACACTTCATTTGACGGAGTTTCATGCGGGAGGAAAAAAAAACATTCTTAAACATAGACTGATTTCGGCTCATATATTTATTTACCTAACTGCCTGTGTAAATATTTAGTAGACACAGTTTCCCGTTGACTGTGCCGATAAGAAGTCCGTCAAATGCAGGCTCATCGGAAAATATAGAAATGCACGGATTTGTGACAGGCAATGAGTACGTATATACGACAAACAGCTTCGTTTACACCAAGAGTGAGCGAAAAGTCTTACAGTAGATGGCACTTGCATGTATAACCAACGAATACAATCACAATGATAACAACTATAGTCCTTAAAATATAGCTTGATTAGAATGACAGGTGTTACTAAAACAGACGACGTAACTTTGTACCAGCGTCACACAAGTGAAACACATTTGCACACGAAAAAATATTGGTAACTGGCATGTTCAGAATATTTTATTATACTTTGCTGTACATGTTAATCAATTGAATTATATCAAATTGAGATTTAAAGTTAAAAACATTAAAATAATCCAGTCACAAAAATTACACTTAACTTTAAAAGACGTCTTTACAAGGTTACGTCATTTTTCATAATCACTAGTGATGACGTAAAATCGACAAATCAAAATCGACAGATTAACAATATTTCAAAATCGAAGTAGTGTAACATAAATGTTACAAATGTTTTGATGAGAATTGGTTGATGCTAAGAACATCAAATTGCAATTATTAATAGTAAATCTTAATATATCTGATTTTCGTTTTATTTCATTCGCCATTACTATTTTTTTCGTTTGATCAGTCGTGTCAGTCCCATCACTAGTCATCTCAGTTTGACAGGTGTCATTCTAATCAAGCTATATTTTATGGACTATAGTGAATCACTAACGCGTATATCTTTATCTCCCTAATTAATCAACTATAAGTTAATAATACGTTTTGATATTGTTAACAGGCGTATCTTTTATACATATACACAATCATGACGTCAGTAGTAGGTCAGCCTACCGAAAACGGAATCATTTTGACAAACTGATATAAAGATGAAAACGGAGCAACTGATATAAAGATGAAACCTAATATTTAAGATGATAATCACACACAATACATGCGAAATGTATTTGAAGTATTTACAGTTTTTACCGGCGATTCAATTTATACGGAGACAAATTTATCAAGTATCTTTGGATTTCGTACAATTTCATCTGTCAACTATTTTGGAGCGGTAAAGTATAAGATTCCCTTTACAGGTAGGCTGCCGAGCTAGTGACGGTGTATGGAAACTCATTTATTCATTAATATTTTTTAATGTTCATCAAAATTAAAAACCAATCTATATGTGATGTCAGAAGATATAATCTTATACTGATTATAGACCGAAAGGAACACATATAAACAATCGTCATTTAAAATCCTTACATGTGTCTGATGATTCTTAAATCAAATGAATAGTTAATGATTTACGTTAAATGAGAATACACGTTTGAATAAAACATCATTATCTATAGATATATGCTCAATATTATTTAGATAAAATAATAATACTTATATTTCAAAAAACATACGTTTCACAACATCGACGAATACAATTTAATATTACTATATTTGCTTTGCGTGTGAGGGATTTATAACATTGAGTCGTACAGTCAACAGAAAATAATTCAATATATATTCAGAATTCAGATGTCTTTGCCGTCGTAGATGAGACCAGGGATGGTGAACCACAGTGGCATGTGGTCATACAATCAAAACCTTTTTGGCCTTGGCCCATTGAATTAAGTTCTAAAAATGTCAGCAGGAACGCGAAATCACAATTTTCCAATATATTTACAGTTGTCAAAATGCCAACATAGTTAACCATCTCTGGCCTCCCATAAACTGCTGACTGTATCAAATTTAGCTTCTAAGTCTTGTAGAATCGATACACCCACCTCGACACGCTAATAATAATTATTCACTAACACGTATGTTCCATTAATCACTCAAATATGAACTCACAACTTATCTTTTTATAATTTAATTACGTAAATTTTAACATGTTAATAATTTGTCTTCTATTCAGCATAGCGTTAAAAGTTACATCAAAAAGCGTTAAGCCAATATCTCGCAGTTTACTTTTAAATATATCATTAACACTATACAGAAAAAATCCTAGATTTGTTTCTATTTTTCAACAAATTTTAGCTCAGTAGCCAAGCTTTTTGAACATTTGATTTAGTAATAATTTTACCTATATTCACCGTTAAGGGGTAACACTACGGGCGAGAGAATTGAAAAATAGTTATTTGTAAAATCTATTGCTGTCGCGCAGTGCCAAAAGCATTCACCGCAGAGTGTGATAGAGACAACTGCTCCTTGGACCGAAAATACCTACTAAAAACACACCAAATCAACATTTCGTAGTCCCCCGATTACTTTAATACTTTTTTCATTAAAAATTAAAGAAAGGCTTTGGCCGTGTTCGTATGTTTTCCTTTTTTTTATAAAATTTAGCCAAATTTGTTTTTAGGATGTTTGAACACAGCGGAGAATCTGGCGAATTTTTTCGATTTTTGAGGGCTTATATCTTTTTTATTAATTAATTTATGAAAAAACAGAAAACATAGAAAAATGCTAATAGTGGCCATAGATTTTTATGATAAAAATTATTGCTCTACTGGCATTATCCAGGGAGGAAACAGGGGACTATGTTTGTATGGAAAAACGGCCGTGGTGTTTCCTCTTAAGTCAAAAATTTGCATATAGACATTCTCTAAAAACGTCTTATACACAAAACGGATAATCGCATAGTACAAACAATGGCAGGTCAACAGGTTAAGGTCATTGAATTGATTTTCAACTTTAAGTCCAACAAATAGAGATTAATATCAATTGAGAAAATTTGACGTTTTGTGGGAAAGTTGACGTGCTGTTGTCTGTACATATTTTAGACCCGAGTTCACCAATATTTAAACAGCCGGTAAACATTGATTGACGATTAATTTGACACAATTCCCATACAAAATATGTCAAATAATATTTTAAACGCTGTTTAAATTTTAACCGTCTGTTGGTGAACTCGGGCCTTAATCAAAATTATTTACTTTAATCGCCCACACTGTACGGAACAACCGTCGCGTTATTCAATACATTGACGTCTCGTCAGAACACCGGCGACGGAATTTTCGCTTTGAGTGAAGGGAAAACATACGTAATTTTTTTCAAAATTTGAAATCTTTAAAGAATTTAAGTAGGCAACATTTATACTTATATTTGTTAAGGATCATAACTATATAATTCATATTCAGATCAACTGACATATAGAATTATACCTTGTAAAAGGCATACGACATCACTTAGGCGTGAGTCGATTGCATTAATAGCCTCAAGTAACAGGTTATACGATTATTAACTAACTTGCTATAAAATATTAATCTTTTAACCAATGTTTGGTGTCACTGACAGTCTAAACGATTACCAATGTCTTCCATACATAAAATACAAATGTATGGAAGTTATTAAATATGCAAATACAATAATAATAAGGGAAGACGATCCCCGCAATACATTTGCTCACTTTGAACACATTACATCACTAACAACATAGTCCATTTGTATCGATTTCACGCCACAATCGTGCTCAGCCGCGACTCATGTTCATATACGAGTAAGTATGTAACACAAGTATTTAAATTATTATAAACATCGCTATATTTACAATAGCATTGTCTGAAGCTGTATTTACGCGTATCGCTTACGGTTTTAAGTAATTCAAATTGCAAGTTTTCCAAGATCGAAACCAAAGATCATTTTAAAGATCATGCGTTGTCGATTGTCTATGGTTTTCTTTTACGGCAATAAATTTTTTAGGTAATGGTCATCACATTTAGGTAGGTTTAGTGTGTGTGTTATAAAACATTCAAGCATCAATAGCATTATTAATAATATAAAATAATCAGGAATATTCATTCAACTTAATGAAGGACACACGAACTGTTCAAGTTAAAATAAAAGCAGCGAATGTTATGTTTCTACCGTAATTCAAATTCAACTTTACCTGCATGAACGCAACTAAGGTAGTAAAATGTTTTGTTGTTTATTTGGTTAAGACGTTTTTCTGTCACTGATTTTGTATTTATAAGCTAAATTTAAAATAAGTCGACGAAACTTAAGGAGATGTTGTATTCATACACCAGATAACAAGTTTTACGTAAGTGGAACGTTGCTAAGCTACCTCATCTAACGCAAGCAAAAGTAAGCTTTATTTCTTTTCGTTATAAGTGGTAATATATTTATTAATATCTCATTATTGCCGTCGTAACTTGAATTCAGCCATTGCCCTGCAGTGGGATGATTATAGTCCGTTACTTTATTTACATATTTTAATTAAAAGAAATAACATTGAATACTCTTCCGGATCCATTGCACTTCACAAAATGTTTATAAGTTATAGAAACCACCTTTAAAGCTGGTTGATGGTTTCCAAAATTATTTTCAAATAGTCGCGGCTGAGCTCACCTTCTGCGGCCTACACCGTGGTGTAGTAGTACTGCCGCCGCTAGGAGGGCTGCGTGTCCGGCGGGAAGTGGGTCAGAAGAAGCTTGGTGGCCTTGGCCAGCTCGTAGGCCGCCGCCCGCACTTGCTGCAGCGGGGCGGGGCCCGAACAAGCGAGGGAGACCTCCGAGCACGCGGTGCGGAGCGCCCGGAGGGAATCGTTTAGATGCTGGTCAGTGCAGGTCTGTTGGGATGAATGACTGCTATAGTCCTTAAAATATAGCTTGATTAGAATGACAGTTCTCACTGAAAGAGACGACGTAACTTTGTACCGACGTAACACAATGAAACACATTTGGACACGAAAAAAATTTGGAATCTGGCTTGTTAAGAATATTTTTTTATACATTGCTGCACATATTAATCAAAATAATTATGTAAAATGGGTATTTAAAGTCAATAACATCATAATAATCTAGTCACACAAATGATACTTGTCTATAAAAGACATCTTTACAAAGTTACGTCATTTTTCATAATCGTTAGTGATGACGTAAAATGGAAAAATCGAAATCGAAAGACTTTAAATATATTTCAAAATCGAGAAAAGTAACATAAATGTTGCCTGCAGTGGGATAAGTATAGATATTAACTTTTTTTAAGTAGTAAGTGCCCTTAATATGGTCACATGATAATATTTTTTTAAGTAGAGCTAGTGTACCTTTATTATACGCACCATTTTGTGGTATTTTCTTGTGATTTGTGTATAATATTACTAGTCAACTATTTGTTTTATTGTAAATACGTACTAATCAAGAGTCTGGTTAGCATTCGATATTATAATGTGTTCATTTAAGTAACTGACCTGCGGAAACAGCGCCAGTAGCGCTCGCACGGCGTGGCGGATGTCGTGGCTGCGTTCGGCCAGACGAGGTTGCTGTTCTCTCGCCGCCGCCCACAGCTCCTGGGATACAATAACGTAGCCATCATTATAGGACTTAAAAAAACTAACGGCCTTGGACTAGTATGTACAGCCAAATATTTAGTCTTCTTCATAACGTATGACTATTCTACAAAGGTTATGTAAGAAATTTCGAAACCGTCTATTAAAGGCCGCTAAGTTGATTTGTAATAACGACTTCCATATTTTGACAGAAAACGCTACGGATTTTCGTGCCTTACGATGCACGAGTATAAACCCCCCATCACTTCCAGGCCAAGTTTAGACAGATCGTCAACGAAAACGAATCTTATGAGCATCCATGCAATGAGCAAGTTAGTGCGGCAATGTGTGGCAATTTGCGACTCAGATGTGGGTTTAGAAGGACCCTCTACTCCGCGATACTTTTGGTGATTTCACTTATGCACACAAAGTAATAGCAATGGCGACGAAACACTCTTTTATAGACAATTTGTTGCTCTAAAGTCTTGTTTACGCGAATCGCCTTTTACTTCTGATATCCTATGGTTGTCATTATAGAATCTTTTATAACACCGGTTCTTCTAATTACTAATGTATGAGCTGAGGTAGCAGTGGCCATTGACCACTTCACCTCATCAATTTTTCGTGCGATGTCGGTTACGTTAGTTATCTTACAGATTATCTCCTTTCATTTGTGTCTACGAGTATAATGTAACTAAACGTTAAGGGAAAACACTCAATATTTTTATTCCATAATACTAAAATTTTAATAATATTTAAATACGAGTTAAAACAACATCATGAATATGTTACATTTTCGATGTACTATAAACCCTTTAAGGCATCTGTTCCATACTCCTGTACACTCAATATGATCCAGCAGCATAGAAGAAAGAAAGAAAGCAAGAAAGAAACGTTTAATTGGCCACAAGCACATTACAGTAGGCATAGACGAAATTACAGCTAGACAATAGAGCATAAGAGACAAAACAATATATAAAAAAACAAATTGACAAGAAAATATGGCCAATTTGGTCCCACCTCAGCATGTGCTGCAACGAGCCAAGGGCCGCTGCAGCGCTGGTATTCTAGTGGGACCCATATGAGTGACATAACAGACGCACAAAGAGAAAAAAAAAAAGATACAATTGCTATTTGTATTCGTAACGTTATAATTACATAAAAAAATAAAAAATAACGTTACTATATGTGAGGCAATTTTTTTGGGAAGAGTAAAATGGATGATAGAATAAAAAGAAATAAAAACTATCAGTATATGTATACATATAAATATCAAATGTTAATTAGGTGACATAGAAGAATACATAAATACAATAAAATTATATTTATAAATAATATTGTCTCTATGGGCCTTGAACGCGTATCGGAAGTATCCGAACGCAAATCACAGACAAATACAATCTATGGTCGGAAACGCATAGAAGGAACCTAACCTGTATAGCCCTGGTGACAGGCTCCGCTCGGCGATGCACCAGGTCGGCGCTGGGCGCGGCCTCGCTTCCTTCCAGCACGCTCTGCGTCAGCGACCGGTCCAGCCCAGATAAAGTCGTCAGCTAGAAGCACCCAACGATTAACAAGATACCACAAACACCTCCGTGGCAGAATCGCATACACACCGGTTTTCAAGATGTCGCCTGTTCCGAGGTCCCGTATTCGATAAAGAGTGTTTTTTTTTACTTTTTCTCGGGTCCGAGTGTGTGTGGTACTGTCGTTATTTTGATTTCCATAATACCAAGTACCAGTGCTTAATTAGTTACTCACTTTGCGATAGGAACAATGTATGTGATGTTGTCCACGTTTATTTATTAATGTAACGATTAATTGGGTATTGAACACCATTTCGCTATGTTTAAAAGGTTTTTTTAATAGTTTGAAATAAATTTTCATTTATGGCAGCGTTGCCTTTTGACATCACAAAAAAGATGTCGTTGAAGTGTTAACTACCCAATTATGTTTATGACTCGGGTATATAGAGACAAAACACTTCTCTATTTTTTTTTGTATCTCGGTGTCCTAGGGCTTGCTAGATGCACTGTATCATTAGCCCCACAGCTGGACACATGCTTCTCCAAAAGTATGATTTCGCCATAGTTAATTATTGAAATTCAATCACTTTGTGCAAAACAGAATTTATTGTCAACCACATCCCCTGTACTAAACGCTTTAATTTAATTTATATCGATGATTATTTTTTCATAACATTTTTTTTTTAATGTCACTATAACTAGAGTATCGTTTTCTACGAAACTCATATCTTGTATACGAGTAAGTATTACTACGTGTGCACAATCATCGTATGATTACCTACCTACTGTGCAACGCGAAGTCCGTATATATGGAAATTGCGGCCATATATCTGTCCGTTTCAAATACTCAAAGCATTAGTATGAGTGAGAAACACCAGAATACTCTGGTGTTTCTCACTGCTAGCACAGTGTTACAGCGTAAGTACACAACGGACAGAATTCCTTAAGGAATCTCAGTCTATACAAGAGGCACTCAAAGATATACGAGGCCTAGTGAGTTTCTGGACTGACCTAAAATGGTTTGAATAAAACACAATTTTAATCACGTACAAAGGCCCAACTCAAGAGGCTAAGTGCCGAAAAATTCAAGTCCAACTAACTAACTAACTAACTATGAGTGAGAGAGACAGATGGAATGGAATATACGTTGTGGAGTACAGGCCTCTGAATCGGAGCTGACGACAAACGGCTCTTTGACGGCTCTGAAGTATTGCACACTCAAACACGTATTTAAAATAGATTTCTGAACATCTAATGTTCGGCGCTCACGATCCTCGCCACGAGTTTTCACCAGCTATAACTAAATTTAAAAAAAATTACACCACTCATACGTAGTAAGTTAATTATATTATTTGAACCAACTAAACCCTGTTCAATATTTATGGGTTATCATTAACTACTTTACTATTTATGGTTATTTATTAAAGCAATTAGCTTTACTGCTATTAACTTTTACTGTACTAGTTTATATTATAATTATTTTATACCACACCAAATTCGACAGACTATTTAACGATTTATTTATCAGAACAGGATGAAAATTTTAATTGTTAATCATAATAAGATAATAAATACAACTACAAAATATGTTCATTCATTATTTGAAACAATATGAATGTTCATCCTGCAACAGTTTATATCTAAATCACAGTTTACATTCAAAGTCTTAAATAAATACTATTAAAGAAAAGGTAAGATTCTCCCACCAGTGCCTTGCCATGGCATGGAAAACAGGCTCTTAAGATAGCTGATCTGCCTTTAAACAGGCTCTTAGGTTTATTCAGCCGTAGGAAGGATCTCAAACACATAATTTCATAATAATAATATCAGCTTTGAACATGATCTGTGCCATAGTTTAAACATGGCCCGACAAGAAATAAGATGTCTCTGTGAATGTCATTGATTGACGATAACCTTGGACTGATGATTTTTCATCTTCATTGGCATTTTAAAGCCTCTGTAAGTATCACAAGAGTTCTATATTTCTTCCCGGACTACAATTAGTAAATTAATATGATTAGTACCTGATGTTTAGTAACCTGCCAGTTATTCTTTGGTCCCTCTCTAGTTTCATACATACTGACCGGTCGCTGGGCATTCTTCAGGGATAGCCTGAGGTCAGCGTCGTCCTCTGTCAGCGTCAGCTGTTCCGTCTCGAGGCTTTTACCTCTTTCTTGGGGTTTAGCGCCATCTAGTGCGTAACTGGTGGAGCTCTCGTTAATGGAGGCCTGTGACGTCATACTATGGTCATCGTCGACGCTGCTAGTCGTTTTCAAGACGCTATTCTCTTTAGTAAGTTGCTCGACTATCGTTTGAAGGTTTTTGAGTTGATTTTTTAATTCAGTTATAGTGGAATCTCTGCTATCGAGTTCTTTCTTGAGGTTTTCGAGTTCGTCTTTCTTTTCGGGTAGAAGGCTGTGTGTGAATGTGCTGGGAGAGTGAGCGCGCCGCAGCTCAGAACTGAGGGAATGCTCCAGAGGCAACGACGGGTTGTACGTTGATGCCACGGTCTCGCCTGGCCGGGGCACTATGTTTGATAGCTAGTAGAAAACATTCTTTTCAATAAAGGATAATGATATATGTATATTTGATATGAATTACAAAACCGGGCAGAGAAAGGGGCTTAAAAGAATTGAAATAAATGAAGCTATAAGGTTTTATAACAGTTATTTATAAAGACGTTTCCACTATGCTTATTGTATAATTATGCTTTCCTGATATTTCGGCATTAGTGTTTTATCAAAGAAGCACTGAACTCTTATAACAGTCACGAAAAAGAAAAATCACTATAAGATTAAAAATTTCAAGATTGGTTCTCTCTCTGTAGCTAAATGATTTGGACATTGAATTATTATTTTTTTATTGCTCAATTACATACAAAATTCATTGTCACATGTTATAACTCAGTAAACTCTCGGTATAATGAAATAGTGAAATAATAATTACATTTGCATGTGGTGTTCATCTTAAATGAATTGTGCATTTAGTTAAAAACTTTAGACCATGTTTTAATAATAAGTAATAGTAGTAGTATAACTGCTGGTGAACCAAATAAATAAAAAATAAAATTAGAATAAAATAACATGCATTAGCGTAACGTATTCACTGATGAGAGAATAGAGTAAGAGGTAGCTAGAGAGAAGAGGAGGATGATACGAGGACCAGTTCAAAAAGATTGAGAATAATTTTCCCACTTGTGTTTTATCTTTTAGTCAATCAAAAATATAGCAGGTATGTTGTTGTTAGCGCAGGAGTCAGCACATCAACCCATCTATAAATGTCAAATCTATTCAATCGATTCACAACTTAACCCACAGTGAATTTAGATTGCAAAAATGTTATATATGTAGGTCGATCTGGCCCCCAATACCGCTAATTTACAAATTTTATTTTAAAACGCGGACTAAAGTCCACCATGTGCGTTGCTTCGCATAGTCACACGAGTTCTATTTTTTTTTCGGGGACTCCCCCGTACTTTCTTTCGGTCTGCTCCCTGCATGTCCTCGGTAATTCGGGGGATTTTTTGTACTTTTAATCCCTCGTTTGCGTTACTCGATACAGATGTAAGCGATCTATTTTAGCGGACATAAAAGTCCGCGGACAAAAATCCCTCGTCTGCGCAAGCTATAAAATTAGTATGTAACTCACGTCGAGATGGAGCGGCGCCCTGGCGGCGTACTCGTCGTCGGAAGCGACCGAGTCGTACAGCGGCTCGTCGTCCGACATTTGCGACGCGCGCTTCAGCCGCAGCGCGTCCAGCGCGCCCGGAGGTGCTACAACACGTTAAAACACACTTCAACAACAATCAGTACCGGCAGTTACTGAGACGAAATCACTAGGTTAGTACAGCGAGCAGTCGTTGAATTTTTTTTAAATTACTTGTATAATCGCTTCGTATCGTAGAGGTGGGTAGGTAAGCTTCAGTCATCCAATAAAACAAGATTAGGTTCCTTTTCATGTATGTAAAGAAACTTACTTAGACAGTATACATATATTACAGCTTTAGCAAAACAATTAATCTCAAGCGATGTTCTTTACATAACCCCGGAATAAATAAGGTTTCCTAACCACTGTCCCCGATAATGAAATCTCCCCACTTCTACCAACTAACTCGTCTGGCTTCCCATTGGCCAAAGCGTTACGACCAAAAATGGGAAGTCAGCAACACTACTATTTAAAAGTAATTAATAATAATAATAACGTTTATTTCTCACCATACAATACAATATCGTAAAGGTAACAATGATTACATAAAACAACAGGAAAAAAAAAAGTATGGTGGGTTGATATCCAATCTAGGAAGTTTCCTGTATTCTTTTGCTAAGATTGCTAAAATTGCTAAGATAATATTGTTAAATAAACATTGTTATACATTTAGATTTAGTAAATTATAACACTCGACTGCCCGTGACTCTGTTCGCGTGAACGGAGGAATTTTAAATTTTAAACTCCAAGATAACTATTTTTCCTGGGATAAAAATACCCTATGTGCTACAGTGCGCCCGTTTATGCGCCTCTTGTCTTTGTCCCATACACGTGGCGCGTCCGATAAGTGAGTGAGACGAATGCGATGACTTACGAATCATTGAGTGAAGATAAGATAAGATAAGATAATGATTTATTCACAAAAACAGGTTACAAAAGTTATTTTGATTCTCCTGTATTCCAAAATAGGCATATGCCTGCAGTGTGGAATCCAGGTGTCATCTCCCATAAGATTTACACAACAATGTCTGTGCAGTAGTACTTAAAAAATAATCATTATAAAGAAAATTAATAATAATAATAAAAGGTGTGTTGGTGTGTGAATGTGTGTGTGTGTGTGTGTGTGTGTGTGTGTGTGTGTGTGTGTGTGTGTGCGCGCGCGCGTGCGTGTGTGTGTGTTTATCTACCGGTGTTTGTCAGCAAATTTTCAACCGCACTATAATCAAGGTCATTAAGCCAATCCGTGATATATTTTTTTAATACATTATTACCTAGTCTCTGTATTTTCTTAATTTTGTTAAGTTTTTTGTATAATCGTGAGGCCCTATACGTGTACTGCCTGCGTGCAAATTGACTTTTGGCAGTGTGAACATGGGAGCGTTCCCTCCTAGATATATTATCATTCTGCTGAGGCGTAACAGAGCGATGATACCTGCGGATACATTCATATACATAAAGCTTTCTGACAGATAGTACTTTAAGTCTTTTATAGATGTCGGTTGTGGGATGCCTATATTTGAGATACATGGATACTTTTAAAACCGCTCGTTGTGCCCGTTCTGCAATTAACAAATGTGATTTTGCTGCACCTCCCCACGCCGGAATGCAATACCTTATTATACTTTCACATAAAGCCCGATAGATCTGTTTCAGCAACTGCAAATTGGCAATACCCCGAAGGTTTTTAAACACGTAAATTAGTTTTCTTATTCTCTGTTGTACTACTTTAATATGATCTAGCCAATTTAATTTGTCATCAATAACCACTCCTAGATATCGTATATTGTTGGCTTTTAAAAGATCAATACATGAACAGTTCACATTTACATCTCTATTACATGGATAAATGTGAATTTTGAGTTTAAGATTATTCTTAGGACTACCTGCCATTGTTTTGCTAAAACAGAGATACTTTGTTTTTTGGATGTTGATGAAGACAAGATGCTTTTATTTATTTTGTTTGAAAAAAGAAATTAAAAGTAGCCAGATTTTTTTTCAAATAATTATAGGTTCCTATTTCTCTTATATAATTAGAGACTCTGCAAAAATATTTTCACTTAAAACGAGTTGACCTTAAATACGAGAGTTTAAATCTGAAAACCTGACTTTCCTTAAACCTTAATTATGTTCTTTCTTGTATTTTATAGTCGCTTCTGGACCACTCCCTTGAATTTGGCTAGTGCTTTTTTAGAGAGTATGAGTGATGATATTCATGACAACCTACCGAGGTCCAAATACATACTACACAACATAACTAGTTATAAGAGCTATAATAATAAAAAAGTGAAGATGTAAATCTTGAATCTCAATAAACTTAATTGCGATTCCCAAAACACCGCCAGCTATTCGACACGTCAGATTGTATGTTAACGCCATACATATTTTTGAGGCCAGAAAAAGTGTAATAGTAATAAATTACAAGCTTATATTTAAAATTAATAACAAATATTTCCAGTTAAATTTTGAGGCATCGTCATTAAGACAAAAATTATAGTTTAAAAAACTAAAAAAAACCACGCTTTTAAAACAGATTGAACTAAAAAATTAAAAATAAAACTGTAGTAATCAATTGAAAAATTCATATTATTGTACAAAAAGCGTGGGGTGCTTGTTATGATATCCACAGATATAGTAAATTATTGATAAAATATTTACAACAATCTAAATCAAGCCCCCCACGCTTTTTGTACAATAATATGAATTTTTCAATTAATTACTAGTTTTATTTTTAATTTTTTAGTTCAATCTGTTTTAAAAGCGTGGTTTTTTAGTTTTTTAAACTATAATTAAAATTTATTTTTTACTTTTTAGTTTAGTTTATAAGATTTGGTTCCTTCTTTATCGACTGTAAGTCCAAATCTATGCAGGAATCGTAATTGATACAGATCGCGCGCTAGCTCTATCTCTTTTACTCCCTCTTACAGAGGAAAACTGGGAAACTGTTATTAATTTATTGCATTGTCATCGGTCCTTGATACGTGTGCAAAGTTTCAAATTAATCAAACTTCTAGAAATTGGTAAAAAATATGCTCAAAGATTCCATTACATACATACATTCATACATAGATACAACCCAAGCTAATAAAAGGGTGGTAAAAACAATAAGTTGATCATATCGTAAGTAAGCAGTCAAGTCATCGTGGTTTGCGGTAAGTTTTGCGGTTGAGACGTGTACCTACTAATATCTTCTAAACGCCAAATTAAATAATAACCGAAAATACAAAACTGCTTACTGAAATGCAAATGATAAAGCTGGGTTGACGGGAAATAAGACCACCCCACAAAGTTCCAACCCTGTCGCACTCGTCTGCCATACTGAAATAGTGGTTTAGCTACTGTCTTTACATACCTCTGGGTTGCAACGTGGCTATATGCTGTCGTCTCGTGGCATCTACCAGCACGTCTCTCAGCAGCGTTGCCATCTCTGCGGTGGACAGCCGAGCCAACTTCTGCCTTCCCTGATTCCGGGGCGCGGATAACGCCGGGTTGACGGGAAGGAATACCACCCCACAACGTTCTAACCCCGTCGCACTTGTTTGCCATACTGAAAAAAAATGCTTATGTATCACTACAATGCTCTGGCCTTGTTGCACTCGTCTGCAATACTGCGACAGAATATCAGCGACGTTAGGTTATTCCTGGCGTCACTTGCTGAGTCGTAGACCCTTTTGTCTCATTGGCTATTAGCTTATTTGTGATTTCTTGCTGCTTAGTTTAAGTTACCTAATGGTAATTATGCTGCTGAGACAAATAAAGAGTGTTTTTTATTTATTATACTGAAAATCATTTGTATCATTAACCGTCGCTCGCCACTACGTACGCGTGGCGTTGTGAATTTGACACTATCACACAGGAACTGTATTTTTTTCGGGTAGACGAATTTTACCCTGATCCGTCTTTAGGTGGGACTTGAACCCACAACCTCAAACTTACCGGGCGACTGCTCTACCTAAATGAGGTACCCAGACATTGTTTTGTGTGGACGAATTTATTTAAGCAGATTTTCATCAATGTTTTGGTTGTGCACTTCTGAGTAATATTGTGTTAAAAAAATTTTTTTACAATCCTTCAAGTTTTGAATTTTTTTAAGCACATGAATTGATGGTGCAAATTATAAATACAATTCCTTGAATGAAATTTTATCAACTGTCATAGGTGGGACTGGAACTATTATTGCAACTAGAAAAGGTGTAATTTAATGAAAGTATTACGAAACTCACTGGCTTCAGTCTCTCTTCGATCTATTTCGTCGTAGATGTCCATTACTAACTCCTCGAAAAGGTGATTGGGAAGCTGTAAAAACATAACTTGACATTAATTATTTGATACTAGCAGAATTTGTTTCTCAATCCTATTTACATCGCATACCCAGTAATATATCTTTAAGCTCATAGTTTCGTTCAGATAATTCTATAGAAATCATTGATCCTTTTACCTCTTCCTTTACACCACTTTAAGAATTTAATTTCACAACCGAATTAGACGAAAATTGAAGTGGACATAGAATGTATAAGAAATCAAATTCTCAATATATTTAGATTATAAAATAAGTACTGAGAGCCTAAAGAAAAAAGTAGCATGTTATCTCATTGGTAAAATAGTGATCGTCAACCGGCCTTTCCAAGTGTGGCTGTTAAGGCAAAATCCTCCTGGCATATGTCCAGTAATGTTGATGCAGGGCAAAGGCCTCTTTCAGTAATGGTAAAATGAAGTCACCCATCATTACGTATTGCCAAATACGGGTTGGTGATCACAAACCCCAGCAAAATTCAAAAATGCGAAATTCTTGTTGCCCGAACATCACAAGACCCCGACTTAGGGAAAAAGTGCAAATGGCAACTATGTATCATAGACATTCCGTTAGCATGACCAATATTCTGTATTTGTATTTATTAAGTATTAGTTAATATTCAGCGATGTTGTGTTGATATTTAGTTTGTCACTGTAATTCGTTTTCGAGATCTTGGCCCGGTATTTAAAACACTACACCAACGGAGCTGGTGATGATGATGATGATGGACGATGATGGAACACTCACCAGCTGCAGCTTTCCCCTCGCCGCCTTCGCGACGTCGGTCATCTCGTGCGTGTCGTGGGCGCGGGGCGCGATGTAGTGGCGCCCGGACACGTGGTCCGGCTTCTCGCCCGTCAGGAAGTAGATCATGCGGTCCGTCGCCTCGTACACTAGCTCGGTCATGCGGTCCGCTAGTTCGGTGTGCCCGCCTAGCCTGGAAACAAAAGATTAGATATAGAACTCGGTGTAATCCTTGGTAGATTTGCCCAAACCAGTTTTTAAGAGTACCGGGTGGGTTAGATCCCCGGATAGATCTATCGTCACGAATCCGGCTCTTCGTGGTGACTTTGCTATTTCAGCCGCTTAACTCCGTAACTCAATATTCGTATATTCATCTCCATATCAATCTCTTTTACTCATGCCAATGTAATAGAGCATGTGACAGAGAGAGATTCGCCCGAAATAACAACTTTATTTGAGTTTATAGAACAGCATAAGAAGTTTGAATAGGCAGGGATTTTTAAGTCGAACTGTAGAGGTTGCGTGGTGAAATACGAGCGGTCGCTCTAGGCACTATATGGTGAGAGGCAGCAGCCTCGCAGTTAAAAGGATTATAAGTAAAATGTCACATACTTGTGAGAGCAGTATCTATACTCACTATCTACTTGTGTGATTGTACAAAAAGTTTATTACTATCTTATAAGAACTACCAAATCAACCACATTACAAATCTTGATAAATAAAACAACTTATTTGCAAAAAAACTTAAGAAGACCAATGCAAGTCAAAAAATACAATAATTGTTTGACAGATAGATTAGAACAAAATGTGGTTCTTTTCTATCAATCTTTTAACGCAAAGTTTGTCGATGTTTTACTCTCCAACAAAACTATTAGAATACGTAATAAGGTCAGTAACTCTAATTGTGAGAAACGACGATGCAGTAATTGAGCAACTACCCGGCAATTGTCGGCTGGCCCAATTCAGAACTTAACTATCTTAATTGGCTATGCAATGGTTTTAAAACACACTGGGAGGAGTTACTCATTGCTAATTTGGATGTAGTCAAATCCATGAAATTTACTGAAAGTAACTTTTATAATTTATATAATATTTAAGCATTTTAATAGCAATTGTAATATCAGTATTTAAGCTTGAAAAATTATGTCTCAGGCGGGACTCGAACCCGCACCTCCTCGCATGCCAGGCGCGGCGCCCAAGTTTGAATACTTTCTTATTTCTAAAACCAAAAATCAGAGACTTTCCTTTTGTCCTCTGATTTTCAATTTTCCTTTTAAACAAGCACTAATGAGTGACTAAATATTAAAAGTTTAGTTCCACGCGAAGTTTGAGGAACACTGCTCTAAATTGGAAATACAATTGCTTGAATAATTTTTATTTTATTTTATTTTATTTGTTTGGCTCTTTAACAATGAGTACACTATTACTTACTAAAAATACATTATTTCTGATATGTCTAAGTGCCTCATCAGTTATAGAAAAGTACTGCTTTCACAAATTATTGAGTACTTACAAACTAAATATTATACAAATTTATTTTGTTTATCAACTAACAAAAAAAAACATTTTTCGAATGATATACATTAATACAATTCATCTAATCTAAAGAAGAAGTTTCAAAAACTCTTCTAGACAATATACAACGTGCTTTTTGAACTGATGTAATACGAAGCCCACAATGGGTAACCGTTACGTAAAACATTGTGGTAGTGTTACTTTATCAATAAAAAGAATTTTAGACAAATATTAAATTTTGATTAAGACTTTAATTTTAAAACATGCTGTGACCCACTCGGACGTATGGTTTTATATTTTTTTATGTTTATTTGTATTGATAAATAAAATTAAAATAACACTGCCAAGATGTTATTCAATAGTTACATAACGTAGGCTTCGTTGGTGAGGTGGTCAAAAATGTAGGTGTATAATAACTATGATCTCTCTCACCTGGCGCAGTCGGCGGGCGTGTTTCCGTCCTGGTCACGCGCAGTGGGCTCGGCGCCCCACGCCGCCAGCAGCTCGGCCTGCGCCGGCTGGCCAGCGCGGCACGCCACGTGCAGGCAGGTGGAGCCTTTCTCCTGCATTAAATTTTTATAAATAAATAAATGTGGACAGCATCACACATTGTTCTGATTCCAAAGTAAGTAACCATTCAAAGCACTCGAAAGAAACAAAGAAGGTACAACACTACAACAAACACGCAAACCAGAGAAAATGTAGATAAACCATTGTTTCTACATTGATTTTTACCCGAGGATCTCCCCACGTGAACAAAATGTTATGTTGTGTTGGCGAAAACCTGTTCCCAGCAGAGGGACAGGTGGGCTTTATCAGTAACTGGGTTCTTTGTAGACTATTTTTCTTAATAATCTACCTATTAACTTACTTTTTAAATTCAAATGAAACGAAAATTCAACAAATCTAGTTAACACCATAATAAGTAATTTTGGCCAATTACAAGTAACAAAAAATGCAAGATTTATGTGCGAAAAACTCTTCCCTCTGTTTATCACTTTAAAATCATCTCAATTGGTTATTGTGGTTGATATTTTGACTCATTTACGTAGTTAACCAAAAATAAATAATTGGGCATCTAATGAATCATTGTTTAGGTATACTATACATGCAGAAAAACCATCTATTTAATAACAATCATATCAAAAAGACTAACCTGATTATAATAGTTGGGATCAGCTCCCTGGGCTAGTAGCCTCATAGCAGTGTCGAGGGATGAACTCCTCACAGCACTGTGCAGTTGTCGTCCTAGCTCACTAGGTGGCTCATCACGTCTTGCTCTCAACACATACGCTAGCCGCAGGTGTTTAGCAAGGATAAACTCTGATTTTGTTGGGCTACAAATTATGGATTTTGAAATTATTATTTTCTGAATAACATTATACTTGTTTAAATAAAACAAGTTAATTAATAACTAAACAAATAAATGGGTACAACATGAAATACATGGTATAAATAACTTTTTAATGATTTATGAAAATGAGAATTAAAGAAGGTTCCACAAACACCCAGACCCGAGACAATATAGAAAACTTTATTTTTCAACATTGCCTCAACCAGGATTGAACCCTGGACCTCTGAGCAGGCATCTTGAAAGGACCATTCAACCTGGAGGTTACAAAAATTAACTACAAACAGCATACATTACTTTTAATAATGTTACAATGTAAGATGTAGATTTTTATAAAAGCCATTATCAAAACTGAAAACTTACTGTAAGGGATCTTTAGCTTGAGGTTTTTTTCGTAAATGCTTGGGTGCTGAAGTATCGAGTAAAGAATGTTCCCAAATGCTATTAACATTTTGTGCTGTCAATGCTTGCACCATCTGAATAATGTAAAGACATACAATGTAAAAACTTAAAGGAAAAATATCTTTTAACTAGTACACGTGGGTAGCACAGTATTAATACCGCTAAAAGCGAAGGCGGCCAGGATCCTTGACGAAGCGATTTAACGTGAGATATATGTCTTCCCATGCTACGGTGAACACTGCAACACTCGGCACATAACAACAGCCCGCGATTGATGGATGCCCATGACGGATCTACATAGAAGGATCACTCATTATATATTGAAAATGCCATCACTGAACATCATAAACCATTAAAGGAAACTAGAACATCGCTACAACCTGATGCTCCACAATCGGCACAAACTTCCACCGATGAGCGGTGTTTAGAACGTGATATCATCATTTTAGTATTATTTTGGAAGACTACTAGTTAAAAGTTTCTGTTACGATATGCTAATTGCACTGCATTGATAAAAAACTTCAAAAGTTTATTTGATACAAAAATAAACCATTTTCCTGAGAAATTCTAAGAGTGAAATGTCAATTCAAGTCAATTGCCAATTGTCAATGTCAATCAAGCAAGACCACAGATTTAAAAAAATATTATTTAGAACAAAGATTTTGAACTATATATTTATTATTCCTTGTTTTAGTATAAATTCCTTGACTTTAAAAATAAGCATATCTCTGTCTGAAAATTAAAAGAAACTCATTTTTTTTACATTTATTAGTTGTCGTCGGTAGTGATTACATTCAAGACATCGATACGATTACCGTTTTCTTACATGACAATTGAATTGAATTCATGATTATTCTAATCAAAATTAAATATTTCAATGAATAAAAGTCATGATGATGTCATGTTAAAGCAATCTAAAAAATATTAGTATTTAAACCTGAAAAATTACCATTAAGCTCAATGATAATCGCTGGATCGTTTGCGCAGAAAACGAGAAGAGAAAAATGGACTCTGTTTCGTTATTTTGTGAAATTATCCTAAGCGGCATTTATTGTGATAAAGTGGTGGCATTGTTATAGTAATGTGTCAGTGAGTAGGATAAATCAAATAAAAGTGAGAAACAAGGAAAGGCGCTCCTATTTAACTCTGATCCACGTTCTCGCGTAAAACTCCTATAATCATTGAAATGTATAAACCACCCACACATTTCAATGACTGGTTAGTTTAGATATAGGGTATAGGTTAGGTTAAGCTATTAAGTTTATGCAAGTATTTATGATATTGTATGTACTACATACATAATATAAATTAATGACATTATTAAAGACTAGGCTGTATAGACTCGTCCGAAGCCGTTAAATTAAAAAAAAAGAATACGTACACGTCATTATTTAATTTTACACTATTTTCTGAGGTTATCGCCGAAATAGCAAAATGAAACTATATTTAATTATAGGAATATTTGTATGTTTCTCAGCCGCAATAGCTGAACAAGAAACTTTAGTTCTAGTTGATAATCTAAACATAAGGGAAACCCATTCACAATTCTTCAAATCGCTTCAGGGTAAGTAGAAGATTATTGATTTGATTTCTATCAGAAGCCGGTCTCGTAATATGGATATTCTAATTGGAAATGCAATTAAATTAGTCCTGTTGCTGTTGCAATTACACGCTTAACTGTAACGTATGTAATGACTTTCAGATCGAGGCTACTCCCTTACCTACAAGTTAGCCGATGATGCTAACTTAGTACTCGCAAAGTATGGAGAATATTTGTATAAGAATTTGATCATTTTTGCCCCGTCTGTGCTGGAGTTTGGCGGTTTGATCGACGCCGAGGCCATTACCAAGTTTATTGATGATGGAGGCAACTTGCTCATGGCAGGCAACGCCGCCGCCGGTGACGTGTATCGAGAGATAGCATCTGAATGCGGATTTGAGGTATTTCGATGTCAAAATATACATAATTAAATAAATACTTCAGTTGTCTGGTTTTCTTGCTGTCTGTACATAAATTGTTTGCCTATAGTATTTGCTGTGGTAACTTGAATTCGTTGATAGAGGCCTTTTCCCTTTTACTTTACTTTACTTTTTATAGTATTTACCCATAGTCATATGAACTGTATGTTTTTTCAGGAGATTCAGTTGTTGGAGTCTTTATTACCTAACTGTGAAATAAACTAATTCTTAAACAAATTATTTTTAATCACTTTAATTTAAATTGTAATTTATGCAATGTTTAAGTCAATTGAGTAAGTTTTTATCTCATAATAATGCTGTGTACAAGTTCCGATTCACATTGACAGCTGTGTATATTTTAATCACCATTTGAATGTACATTATTAACTTAACACGTTAGCTGCTGAAACGCGTTTACGTGTGTTTTATCATTCGACGCTTGGGCTGCTTTACACACATCTGTGTTTGGGGCGAAATATACGCTGAAAGCATGTGCGGCGCACGCGTTTGCGAGTCAAGTCAGTATTTTAGGATAATTCATTACGAAAAGCCCGCAGCCGTCGTGTTAACTTTAGCCTCCATTGACTTCTTGGTTTATGGAGACAATTTTTGTTTTCACACTGTTACCACAATCTACTAAGTCATAATATTTTTAAAGCTTGCCAAATGAAGTCTGATTAAATGAGTTGTATTGTTTTTACAGATGGATGAAGAATCTGCAGCAGTCATTGACCACTTCAACTACGATGCCAGTGACGATGGTGACCACACCAGGATTGTTGTATCACCTAAGAACCTTATCAAGGCACCCACCATTGTAGGAGCCCAGAACACTCAGCCTGTTCTATATGAGGGCACTGGCCTAATTCTGGACAAGGACAACAGCTTGGTTCTCCCTATCTTGACTGCTGACAGCACTGCATACAGCTACAACCCTAAGAGCCAGGTATTTCAATAAATATAATTAACTTTTCTGAAGAGCTTTGTATTTATTTGACACATCAGACATTGTGTGTAGGCAAATAAAAGCAGTCTGGTAAACAGTATTTATTTTGCATATTTTTGCTTAATGCTTCCTTTTTTCAATACCACAGAACATAAAAAACGATAGAAGTAGCATCCACTCCTATTTGTATGAAAACCAGTGTAACCAAACATTATTACAGTATCACGCACATCAAGAATGTCGTGACATACTCCCCAGGGGCGCCCTTTGTTTATATCGTGGTCCGACCAATGGTAAATCAGGGTTCTACCTGAGTACACCTTGTACGAGTAACAATCTAGTATGTATGTTTAGTAATTTTGAAGAAAATTAACTTCTTATAGGGCGCGGCTGGGGAGCTTGCTCTCTAGCCGCGCCCCGTAGAATCCTTATTTCCAGATGCAATGTAGTGCTGTTTTTGGGTTCAGTTAATGTACACACGGCCGCACATCAGACTATACATGTTGACCTTGAGACCGCCTTTATGCCCTATGTAATAAAAGCTGTTATCGCAGTTCAACTGTTTAACTTGATGTGCTGTGACAAATGCTAATTAGTATGTACGTCATAAAATAATCAAGAAATTGTAATAGGTTACCATATTATCCCACTTAAAAATTAACCCTTTATTTTGTGGGTATTAAAATACGATTTATTTTTATCTGCTCTTTTTATACTTTATTTGATATTTTAGCAATTAAATTGCAATTATAATATACAGATGTATCGGGCGGACTGTAGGTAAATTAAAGTAAAGGTCAAATGAGAAGTCTAGATAATAGAAAATAATTACTTACTGAATACATTTGAACGTGTATGAAATTATCTCACCGAGAACCATTCCGCAAAACGACCGAAAATCATGGGCACACACCGCGCCGTGGCCCGCGCCACGCGATTCTGATTGTTTATTTGACTCAGTTTCTCCTTCGTACTTTTTTCGGACTTAGGACCGGCAAAGAATCTAAAACTTGAAATTTATGTTCATCTCAAAATCTAACATTTAGATTTTAAATTATCTTAGAAATAAATTAGAAGAAAAGAGGGAATTTACAAAAAAACACTAACTCGATTTAGATGCTTTGGTATAATACCAATAATTGGTGTAGTTAAAAAACTGAATCAACTTATTTACAATCACTGAATTAATTATCTACTTAGTTTATCACCTGCACTTAGGTATAAAAATAAAAACTTACGTTTTGCAAGCAGTAAGTGTTTGAAATGACGTCCAATTTTCACTAAACACAATGTCACAAATTATTGTAAAATCAGTTCACTGTTTTTTACTTCTTCACCTTTAGAACGTCTAAGTAGTTTATCACGGTCATTGACCTCACCGTATCTATCGGAAAACTTACTGAATCAACTTAATTACAATGATTGAGTTGTTTACGTTTGCCACCATGTAAAACTCCAGGAACGTATGGTAACAGCCAAGTTACCACCACTTTCACCATAAATTAAAACTAAGTCACTCAGTTCAATGTTTGTTAAATCACCCATGATACACCCACGAAAAGTTTTGTATTGCGACCGTCGAAACTGTTGCGCGTTTTCACCTACGTACAAACATTAGCGAGTCTAGTCGGCAACTGAGAGAGCGAGAACCGCGCGCGCGCGTGCGCGGTGCGCGCCTTATCGACGGGCTCTAGGAGAACAATAGGCGGCGCGGGCTCTTTGAGTCGCCGAAAAGCGGAGCCGTGGCGTGTCGGCAAGCCGCGTGCGCTATGACTACAATGCAACGAAAATGTGGATAATTTCGTGAAAAAAAGTACAGATTTTGTTTATTGATTTATGATCAGAATCGTTTACTGAAGTTTCTCCTTAATTTACCTACAGGCCGCCTGATACACCCTGTATATAAACTTAAAAATTTTTGTCTCTGGCGGGACTCGAACCCGCATCTCCTCGCATGCCGGGCGGGCGCTATACCATTAAGCCACCGAGACACTACGACTCAGCGCGAATTTTTCAAGCATATTCTTAACGCTGTTAGCCAGCGTTGATTCATCAAATGTTAGGAGTTTGCACCCTTAACACCCGAAAGATGCGGGTTCGAGTAACGCCTGAGACAAAAATTTTTTCAAGTTTATATACTGATATTATAATTGCAATTTAATTGCTAAAATATCAAATAAAGTATATAAATAGCTGTTTCATCTCAACTGACTGTCAAACATCTGCAAAGATGTTTCTTTCGGGTGTTAAGGGTGCAAACTCCTAACATTTGATGAAGCAACGCTGGCTAACAGCGTTAAGAATATGCTTGAAAAATTCACTCTGAGTCGCAGTGTCTCGGTGATCTGCTCTTTTGTTGAAGTTGTAACACAATGGGGACTACCGTTTCTTTGCTCACCAGTTGGCGCCACTGTAGTCTGAGGTCCGGAGGTATACCTTTCAAACGCGATCGGCGCCGAAACAAAGTGAATCTTGAATCTAATTAAAGTTTATTATTTATTAATAACTATCTTGATATCAACAAACTAACTTCTGAAATAGTTGCTCTTTGGGGCCGCCTATTTTTGCGCTTTTTCTTAATTCCGCTTTCAAAGCGTTCACATTAATCGCCAAATAATCCATATTTGCGATAATTTTACGAAGGAGATCACTTTCCAGCAGGTAAATTAAAGAAATTATAATTTATGTAACGAATCCCGCTAAAACCAGTGAAAAGTGAATGTTATTGAACCTCACGCGACACTAGCGCCTCTAGTGGCAAATTCACTAGCGATAGCCCCCATTGGCTTATGTGAGTAATAAACACACAATTTCCCTTTTTTTGAGCTATACATCAAATTCTAAAGCTTTGCAGATCAGGAGAAATTATAAAAAACCTGATTTTTTGTTTTTATTTTTTTAAATTGAAGTTGTACGTTTTGAGCAATAACTTATCATTGCATGTTATAACAAACCATTTATTTTACTCACAAAAAAAATATCATCGAATTTTGGGAACATAGTACATTTGAGAAATTTGCATTTGAAATTTCGTGTTATGCAACGCCTTCTGAAAAACTCTTGGCAAACATAAATAGTTGGTATGCAACAGAAATAAAACATGGTTAATTTATTATGTAGGTCAAGGAGTACCCTCACGCCGTGGGCCGCAAGACCGTACTGATCGCCGCCCTGCAGGCCAGGAACAACGCGCGTATCGTGTTCAGCGGTTCACTGTTCTTCTTCTCCGACGAAGCATTCAACTCTGGAGTTGCTAAAGTACATGTGAGTTATATCTTAATTTAATTATCCTTACTATCTAACATTTTATAGGGTAAAGTCACTCTGTCTGTTACGCTATCACGCCTAAAAGACTGAACTGAATGAAATTTGGTACAAACAAAGATTAGATTTTAATAAAGGACATCGGTTATTTTTTTATCCCACTGCTGGGTTTCCGCTCTCGCGATATAGCTTGTAGTTTACGCAGGAAGAGCCTTGGGCGAAAAGCTAGTTTTTTTTTAGCAGTGCTTAAGCTAATTTAACATGTGGATTCATTGCCTATACAGGCAAAGGTTATTTAACAAAGTGTTGAGGTAAAATCTTGGAATGTCTTAAAGACTACTTTGGGGTTGAAAATACAATTCTAAAAAAATAATTAAGGATTTGTTTTTTTCAATTTACACTAGCAATTTATATTAGATGATGGTTGGCAATGTAGCATCTAAGAAAAAAGGACTTAAAATGATTGTACTACTGAAGGTTATCACTAAAACTGTATTCATTTTAGCTATAAAACTACAGATGACTATTTCGAGAAGTCACCTGTCAAGCGTACAGTTGTGTGTCCTAAATCCCACCTAGTCATCCAGATTTTTTTAATTTAAGAATCCCATTGTCACTGAATTTTTCCATTACCCAGGGCGACAAGGTAAAGTCCGAGACGTCAGGCAACAAAGCTCTGGCGACCAACCTGAGCGCGTGGGCGTTCGGTGAGCGCGGCCGCCTGCGCGTGCGCAGCGTGCGGCACCAGCGCCAGGGCGACTCGCAATCCACCGACACGTACACTATTACTGACACTGTTGTGAGTACACTATGCAGGATGAAATTTTAACCACTTTCCAAAAATTTTATATGCGTTCCGTATCGTATTTAGAGTCTATTTATGAAGTAAAAAATGTAAATCAAGTTGTCACCCGAAAATATTTTTCTAGATATAGTTTTCAATTTTAACGGTCCTAGACCTGGTAAGGTATAAAGGGAAAATTAAAAACTTATGAATAGTACTGTAATAGTTGAATGAGATGCACATCGCGTAAAAAAGTGTTTCTAGGAAGCCGTATCAAAAATTTTGGATTTTTGGCGGACATTTTCTAAGTGCTTTATCTTGACATTTTTGTACTGGACTATACCAAAAGAAAATATACGTCATTTATTTTATGCCTCGTAGATTGCTTTATTAAAATTTGGAAAGTGGTTAAAATTTCGGGCTTGTCTCCACCGATCCCGGGATCAGATCGAGTTGGCCACGGATCTCGCCGAGTTGTATCCACTGATACCGGGATCCGTTTCCATCAAAAAATTATGTAATGTTTTTATCCACTGATCTCGGTATCCGTGGCTACACAAAAATATATATAATACTTTTCGAAACGGATCCCACCGTACATAGTTACAAAAAAAGATTAAATTGTTTTTTATATCAATTTATTAAGGTACAGTTCAAAAGAAGAAGAACGTAAATAAATAAAAAAACATTGCTTAAGTAAACTAAACAGATGGGCATGCTCACAGAACAGATAAACATAAACAAACAATTATTTAAATTAGTGGAAATGTACATATTAAGTATCAAAAAGTTAGAATCAAACCAAAATTAACCTTAAAGAAACATATCAGAAAAACTTAATTATCAAACGCAGAAATAGGCATACTATGTTAATAATGCCATAACACAAATGATATCTAAATAAACTGTACCCAGGTCTACAGAATCGAAATCGAAGAGCTCAAAAACGGCAAATGGCAGCCGTTCGAAGCGAACGACGTTCAGCTGGAGTTCGTTCGCATCGATCCGTTCATTCGCACCACGCTGCAGCGGCGGCCAAGCGGCGACTACGAGGCCGTGTTCAAGGTGCCCGACGTTTGGGGCGTGTACCAGTTCAAGGTCGACTACGACAGAGTGGGCTACACTAGGCTGTATCACTCGACACAGGTTCGTTTTTCAAAATATTTATTTATTTAAACTTTATTGCACAAACACTAAAATGAAGTACAACAGGTGGACTTAATGCCTTAAGGCATTCTCTCCCAGTCGACCATCGGGCCAAGCAGAAATAATTTTGTGGGCGGTGCGACATAAAAAGCAAATTAAAAGACAAAAAAATTCAAAAATAATAATAATCTACTCAAAATATACTACATATACAATACAATATATATGTATATAAACTACATACAATTACTAAATAAATAGAAAATATGTAAATAAATAAGAATAAGATGACGACTACTGCATTTTACCTAGGAAGTAAGACCTAACACGTTTCTTAAAAGCAAATTTACTCGGTGCTTGTTTAATGCTTTCGGGCAATGAGTTCCAAAGCCGAATGGACTTAACAAGAAAAGAAATTGAGACAAAACCAGTTCGGTGAGAAGGAATAGAGAGAGTGAGTTTGTCGGAAGAGCGCAACTGGCGCGAATGGGTCGAGCTGAGAAGAGAAAATTGGGATTTAAGATAAGAAGGGTAGTTTGGATCGTTCAATATAGAAAAAAGAGTGCATAAAATTCTGGCGTCACGCCGACAGGAAAGAGGAAGCCATGGAAGCTGCAAACGGTGCATGGAAATATGATCGAATTTACGCAAACAGTAGATAAACCGAACACAGTTATTTATCAAACGATCCAATTTGTTAAGTAGCGATTGGTTTAAGTCGGGGTAGCACACATCAGCATAATCAATGAGAGGAAAGACAAGTGACTGGACAAGAGAAATTTTAGACTGGATAGGAAGAAAGTGCTTAAGTCTGTAGAGGGAGCGCAATGTGGCGTTAACCTTACGACTAACCTCAGCCACGTGAGTTGTTGAGATATAAAGGCCCAGGTTTTTAACGCTCGAGCTCAATGGAATAACTATCCCATTAAAGTAAACCGGAGCAACACTGGGTATATCAATGTGGCTTATTTGTCGCTGACTACCAACTATAATAGTCTGGCACTTACTCGGGTTTACAGCTACGCCATAGCGATCACACCAAGCAGAAATATGCCTGAGGTCATCGTTGAGCTGCTGCACGGCGGCAACTATTTCGTCATGGCGACATTGCTGATACAATTGGAGATCATCAGCGTACAGATGGTGAGAAGAACCAATGCCAGAAGTGATAGAGTTCATGAAAATTGAGAAAAGCAATGGAGATAGTATACCACCTTGAGGCACACCAGTGTGCAGATCACGCCAGTGGGAAAGAATGTGATCTATACGGACTGCCTGCTGGCGATCCCTTAGGTAGGAGGCAAACCACTCCAAGGCATCTGAAGAAAAATTAAAGTGTGCTAATAAGGATAAAAGTCATGGTCAACTGAATTGAAGGCATATACAATATGCTGCAGAAAAACTATAGAAACGGTTTTAGAACAGGGGCCTTATTCAGATATTTGAATCGCAGTTCGATCGTGATTGAATGGGGACTACCGTTTCTTTGCTCACCAGTTGGCGCCACTGTAGACTGAGGTCCGGAGGTATAGCTGTCAAAGGCGATCGGCGCCGAAACAAAGTGTTAAATCTTGAATCTAATTAAAGTTTATTATTTATAAATAACTATTTTGATATCAACAAACTAACTTCTAAAATAGCTGCTCTTTGAGGCCGCCTATTTTTGCGCTTTGTCTTAATTCCGCTGTCAAAGCGTTCACATTAATCGCCAAATAATCCATATTTCCGATAATTTTACGAGGGAGATCACTTTCCAGCAGTTAAATTAAAGAAATTATAATTTATGTAAGGTAGCCCGCTAAAACCAGTGAAAAGTTAATGTTATTGGATCTCACGCGACACAAGCGCCTCTAGTGGCAAATTCACTAGCGATAGCCCCCATTGGACGATTTTGACATTTAGCCCATACTAGAACTGTCAAAAACCTGCTATTCAATTACGATTGTGATACGATTTGGTTACGCGAATAAGGGGCCTGTGCTTGTGCGAGGCGCGAAAGGATGAAGATTATAAGTATCGAGATGACGACATACGTGCTTGCACTGATATGTTATTACTCTGTAGTTAATTATAGTTCAAATCTTCTTCCACATGAATGAATGTTGGCCCTAAGATATCATAAGGATATGTCAAATCCTAAATAATATTATAAATGCGGAAATAACTCTGCCTGTCTATCAGTCAGTCAACCTTTCTCGCCTAAATTACTGAACCGATTTCGGTGAAATCATGTACAAAGATACATTCCTACAAAAATAGTCTGCCGTTCTTTGCAAAAGTCACTATAATTTCAACAAAATATAATTACATACTTGATGGTTTCCACTTTCCTCTGCCATCTATTTCAGCAGAGTGGCAACCAAACATATTGGTTACAAATCAAACAAATATGTCTTCCTTGCTTTATTAATTATTTGTAACAAAAAAAAAATCGTGGATAATGGTTAAATATTCTAAATCTGTCTGTCCCCAGGTGTCGGTCCGGCCGCTGCAGCACACGCAGTACGAGCGGTTCATACCCAGCGCGTACCCGTACTACGTCAGCGCCTTCTCGATGATGGTCGGCGTGTTCCTGTTCTCATTCGTATTCCTTTACTACAAGGAGGACACGCCGAAGTCGAAGAGCGAGTAGGCACATCACTCGCATTCGCATCTCACGCAATGTATAACGTGTCCGAATTACATAATGACTGATTTATACTTGTTTTAATTGATATGAGTGAAGTACGGCCAGCCAACAAGAAAGTCAAGCTAATACAAAACGTCAGATAGTAATTATTTATGACTTTTGTAGGAATTAAAATTGAAAATTTGGTCACGTAATATTATTTAGTTGGTAGCCTACATGATATTTATTTTTTATCTTAAGTTTCGTTAGAGTTTGCGCTAAGCCATGTGCTTCCACGTCAAAGGCACCATTTCTTGTGTTATTTTTATCAATCGAAAATTAAACGCAATTTTGTATGGCACAACTTATCAAAATTTCATCATTCTGTACAATTCATATTTTCTATTCAAAGAACACAAAAGTTATAAGAATGCCTTCTAGTGTAAATCAGTCATATGTTATTAGAAGTCAGCTCCACCTAGACTTCGAGTTTAATATTTAATAGTGTTTTATAATTATGTCACTTTAGTTCCAAAAAGTGTGACTGTGCACAAGAGGATAATGAGCGCTTGAAACGTGTTGTATCATTAATAAAGTGTGCCTGATACATATTATATCACTTGTTCTTATTATAATTTATAAAAACCATCAGCCCTCCTCCTCCTAAACACAACCAAAATAGGTATTTCCAAAGTTGAAATCTTTTAGATAGGTAGTAAAGTTAATAGTGTGAGTTTTATCTATTGGAGTATCATTATGCCACGCAACAGCAAGATTTAATAATATATTTGCGATGTTAGTCAGCCGGCGTTTGGCACTTGTCCCTTTGACCACCAAGAAAATGCTGAACATTCTTGTCCCGGATGCCAGACCCCATTTTCATCTAACCTTACTTAATTATAATGAGAGAAAAAAACTTCTGTATGTGGTAGGCATTAGCGACTGCTACTAATTATATTTTAACTTTTTCTTAAATATTATTGATAAAATCGCATTTAACTAGTATACTAAATCTATGATTTAACTCAATAAATAGTCCGTTATTTGAGTTTGGTAACTCATGACGTCACAGGTCACTATTGCCATGCAAAATCGGTGGCGAGTAAACTCTAATAGGTGGAGTCTTGTCTTAAGTCTTATGGTCATTAGTCAAGGTCAAAACAAGCTTTATTATTGTTTTACCAGTATTAGATCCTAAATATATTCAAGTAGGTAAGTTTTTTGTGTGAAATGCTATAATGTTATGCATCACATCGTAAAAAAATAATATTCATCGTTTCCCCAATGACTTAAAGGGTTGACAGTTGTGGATAATAGCATAAGTCGCCAAAATTGAACGCTGAAACCGAGAAATTAATACTTTAATCACTAGGTCTATGGATTAATCTAGCTACAAAAACTGAGTTTGTCTCCACCGATCCCGGAATCAGATCGAATTGGCCACGGATCTCCGCGAGTTGTATCCACCGATACCGGGATCAGTTTCCAACAAAAAATCTAATAATATTTTTACCCACTGATCCCGGTATCCGTGGATACACGAAATTAATTAAAGTACTTTTCGAAACGGATCCCGGCATACCGACATCATAATCTACAAATAAGTAAATATGTATGTTTCAAAACTAATTATTTTTTATTGAATTTCTCAAAGGAAACAATGAATTTAAATTGGTAAAAATATAAGTTTTAATCATAAAAGAAGTAAGAACGTATTCACCAATAATAATTAGATTTTTCTTTTTAGTCTCAACTTTAGTTCATAGAAAGAGGATAGGAATTGATATAACTATTACAAGTTTGTTAATCATTTGTTACGTTTCAAATTTCACGAAAATTATCTTCCATATACATATAGGAATACTCCGGGTTCGAGTCGTCGCTACCAATTTGATTGCTTTATAAAGGGTTTCAAAATAATTAATGAAGACAAGCAAAATAAAAAAACCAATCGAAAAATAAAATAATAAAAAAAGGAAGCCGAAAAACAAAAAGTTTAAAAAGTCTAAAACGAAAAGGGAAATAAGAAATTTTTTTAAGCATTACAATACTTTAAAAAAAAATTCAATGTTTCCTTTGAGAAATTCAATAAAAAATAATTACTTTTGAAACATACATATTTACTTATTTTGAGATTATGATGTCGGTATGCCGGGATCCGTTTCGAAAAGTATTTTCATTAATTTCGTGTAACCACGGATACCGGGATCAGTGGGTAAAAACATTATTACATTTTTTGTTGGAAACGGATCCCGGTATCGGTGGATACAACTCGCCGAGATCCGTGGCCAATTCGATCTAGGGCCTTATTCAGCTATTTCAATCGCAGTTCGATCGTGATTGAATGGGAACAACCTTTTCCTTGCTCACCAGTTGGCGCCACTGTTGACTGAGGTCCAGAGGTATAGCTGTCAGAGGCGACTTTATAAGATCGGCGCCGTAACAAAGTTTTGAATCTAAATATGTTTATTATTTATAAATAATTATCTTCATATCACCAACTAACTTCTGAAATAGTTGCTCTTTCAGGCCGCCTATTTTTGCGCTTTTTCTTAATTCCACTTTCAAAGCGTTCACATTCATCGCCAAATAATCCATATTTGCGATAATTTTACAAAGGAGATCACTTTCAAGCAGGTAAATTAAAAAATATATATATTATGTCACGAAGCCCGCTAAAACCAGTGAGTGATAATGAACCTCACGCGACAGTAGCGCCTCTAGTGGCAAATTCACTAGCGATAGCCCCCATTGGACGATTTTGACATTTAGCCCATACAGAACTGTCAAAAACCTGCCGTTTAATTATTTTACGATTGTGATACGATTCGGTTACTACGCGAATTATCCCGGGATCGGTGGAGGATATTACAATCTTTGCATTCAACAAAAGTTTTAAACTCAAACTGTCAGTCAAAGACCAATGATTGTTACGCCATCTTTAATTTGACTAAAAGTTTGACTATACTTCTTTTGCTACTCCAGAATAAATATTAGCTTTTTGGTTTTTTAATACTTAAATTTCGTAGGGATACGTGGAGTTTTATGCGTTTACAATTTAAACTAAAATCTATGTCCCGAATATAATTAAAATTAATCATGGATACACAAAATCCTGAACGCATCCGTAGAAGGTATGACATTACAATATTTTGTTTTTGAACGCAACAGTTTTATATGGCAATGGCATGCATGTCATACATGGCTTTTGCAGAATGAAATTCTAATTAAAATTGTATATTTTACACGTTTTCTGTAACTAAAACTACGTAATTTAGTCAAATATATTACATCCGTGCCAAATAACTATTTTTTAGTGGTGTAATTCCAGAAATGACATATAATTAATGTGATTCGTGTTATCGTGTAGGCAGTACATTTGGTGGCCCAATAATTCTTTGGAAAAGAGAATTTGTGTTTCGATTGGTATTTATTAACGTAAAAAATTAAAGTGTTTGATTTTTGTGACATTTGACCGGTAATTGCATACGGCGCCTCCCGGAGGGATGTGTTTACAACTGTGACTGTCCCCGTAAGTATGATGTCATTGTACAACTGCCATAAAAAAATAAGTTGGCTTTGTGCCCACCCGTTTTCCTTTTAGTTGTAATTCCAATACAGTTTTGTGGTAATATCCACGCGGAAAAAGCTCAATGAACCCTATAGGTTATTTGGTGACCAGTTTCAGGTATTGTGTTGTCACTAGTTTCTGCAATAACCAAATGGTATTCGTTAGCTTTCGACATTGTGTTTATAAAATATTCGTGAGTATTGTTAAAAACAATTGTAAGTTTAGTATTGAAGTGCTGTACTTATTTGAATAAAAGTGTGTGACAGGTTCTTATGATAGTGTATACTTGCATCTTGATGAGTAACAGTTTTGGTATTTACCTCAACTGTTTCAGTAATTTTGTTTTTGATGATCACCCCTTTCAAACTGCGATCATAGTTGGTAAGTATCCAAATTATACGAGTAAGTAGCATAGATCTTGTGAATCTGTCTATATTTGTATACCAATCATAGAAAGTTGTGCAGCATCCTTATAGAAAGTTGCCAACATTATTCTACCAAACTGTTTTCAATCCAACTTTCCACTTTGGATACTGTTGTACAAAGGTCAAACAAAACCTCAATTAAATGCATGAAACAGCTGATTATTCTTGTAATCAGTAAAAGTTGATCATAGTTGCAAAATCTGCCTATTTTTAGTAAATACAATATCTTATTGCTTTAGTAAAAGCTAATAAAGTTGGAATGTTAAGAATGGTTTTCAGTTCCAAATAGATTTATTGTTGCATACCACAAAATATATGAAGAACATACAGCATCAATCTCAGATGATGTAAATTTTGTACAATCAATGTTAAAATTTTTATATAGTAACTATTTAACTCCTACAGGATAAAAAGACAGCCAGCATAGATAACAATTCATTTCAATTGTGTCTAGAATAACCCACAATTGAGGGGTTAAAAGAGTAATTTCAATCATCTGCCTATCATCTAAAGTTTATCAATTATTATCTTTCAACAATGTTTTGTGTATCTCAATAACATTTGTGATATTCAACCTTACAGTAATACCTACATCAATTTATTAGCTAACTGCTAACAAACTAATCAAACTGTAATATTGTAATTTATTTTTATTACAATTAATGTTACACGCTTGGACTTATTAGTAAAGGTTTACATATTCTTGGAGATAAGCCATTATGCATGAGAGATGATAAAATATGCACAGAGATATTATAAGGACCATTGATCAATTAGCACAAGGCAAATGGCCCATGACTGTTATAAGTATTGTAATTGTTATTGTCTTTAGTTGTCTAAGTGTAGGCGTATATTATTTAAGTACTGTTTTATTTTCTCATCTTGCCTTTAGTGTTAGATTAGTGTTGACTGGTAGATAATGCTTCTGGTTTTAAGTTCGCATTTTGTACTCCTTTTTGCTTGTGCAATTAAGTGTTAATAAATAAATAAAATTATTTCTGTATACAGTCAGTGATATAAGCATGTGTACTCTGGTATCATTTTACTAAACTAACCTTTGATTATGTTTTAAACTTGTCAATTGTGTACATATTTTTGCAGTTGACTGTACATGTGTTTCAGTAACTATTAATATGGACAGTATTCATCTAACAAATTTCAAACAAATTTTTATATAGTAAGATGTGCGAAAGGCTGGCCTTATTGATATAAGCTATCTCTTACAGGCAATCCTGTAGGATAGGAAAGGTAAAAATGTATTGTGTACGTTTGTTGCAGCAAGTGCATCGCGTAATCGGCGATGGACGCGTCGCGGCGTCAGCGAACGCAGACCAAGGCCACGGCCGAGGAGCAGGCCTTGGACCAGATTGCTAGAGAGGTGAGCCCTTGATAACTAACTATAAGTAAAAGCCGTACGTCGGAGTGTCCGTGCGACGGTGCATCCCGCTATTATCTGTGCGAGTGAGCGAGATCTGACTCTCCCACTCGCACTCTGACATCACAGGTGTTGATATATTTCCGAAGTATAATTACTAGTAAGACAACTTACACCTTTTAAATTTGACCCAAGCCATGTCACTTTGCCTGACCTCTACTGGTGTTAACAGGTAGGCAAATAAAGTAATGATGTAGATGTTTTTAAATTCCAAAGGCTTTGTGAGATATGGATTGTGTAAAACTATAGGGCTTTATATTTGACAACTGAATCCTTAAAAGATATGCAAATCAATTCTATGTTGTCAAAGAAGAGTAGTAGAGTATGACAGCTGTTTAAAAATATTGCCTCAGGCAGGATTAAGAATAGCAAAAGGACTTAGGTTCTGAATTCTAATCCCACCTGAGGCAGACAGGCAGCCAGAGCTTTTAACAAGTTTATTTATAATATTAATGGCACATATGAATGCAGAATATATTAACGACAATTATTATTAATCACCACTATAATAATAAAATTTTTGATAAAGAAAAAATCATGAAACTTAGTGGCGTATTAAAAACTTGGTACTTACCATCTCTACAATAATACTTATTTGATTATTTTAAATAAATAAATCACATTTTATATGACAACCTTTACTAAATTAAACAATGTACATTCTGCCAATGATATGACACTCAATACTGCATTTCATTTATCGGTTTGCTTATGATAAGATATACTACTGATACCTATTAAAAATAAATGTTTTATGTTTTTATATTATCCTTTCTCTGGTAGAACTGATAGCTCAATGGTCTTAGGCTGAGTTTAAAGTCATAGATGAGCGCTGACAGCGGTTTCCATACATTCCGGCGCTCGACGCTGTTACAAATAGTCCGCATACCAATTTTTATCATTCTACCTTAAAAATCCCCCCCCCCCCTTTTAGGGAAGTGGGGGGGTTAGAAAGAGACAAAAAGTACCTTTATGTCACTCTCCATTCCTTCAACTATCTTCACTTAAAAATCACGTCAATTCGTCTCTCCATTTTGCCGTAAAAGACGGACAAGCAAACAGACACACACACTTTCCCATTTATAATATTAACACTTTCATGCGAACTTGCTATTATCTGAGCTCGATGCGATTACGCACATATTTTTTTCATATAAACTGGATCGACGCCCAGAGACGGTCTGCTAAGAGCACGTGAATTTAGTGTTATGTTATAAAGCACTTACGTCATAGGACGTCAACGTATACATACGTCGTGCCAAAAAGTACAGATAAACATCTATACAATTCCCAACAACGTGTAATAACGTTGGTGTATACATATAACAATAAAGCCTTTATTTCCAAAATATTTACATTATACTGTGCTACACCTATTACAAAATGTATCTTATTTAGGCAAGCCTTACGGCAAAGGCCTCCTTCAACTCTTTCCACTGATTTCTGGCTGCCGCTACTCTTATTTCAAGGTAATATTTAAGTCATCCTCTCATCTTGTTACTTTACGTCTTCTGCTTCTAGTGCCGTCCCTTGGGTACCAAGTCGTCACCTGTTTGCTTCACTTTTCCGTTTTGCAATGGAGCATATACGTATAAATACTGACGTATATTTACAAATATTGAAAAGTAATAAGAAATCAATGACCATTGAAGTGATTTTAGAATAGTTACATTGTAATAACTAAGTAAATAGTAAAAAAATACGATTATGCGTAATATTATTCACTGCGGGCTGTGTGTGGACAGCAACGCACGCGCTCCTTCCCCTGCGGCTCGCACAGGTCAACGGAATGTATGACGTAACCTGCGCTGATTGACGTATAGTAACGTTGTGCGTCTACAAGGAGCGAATCACTGCCAGTGTATGGAGTCTTCAAAGATGTGTAAAATTTCCGACACGGTGTAGCACTACATTTTTAAGAGTTTGGTGCGTTGTCGCACAGCAACCGAACTAATAGAGATTAGTATGAACAGGCGCCGTGCTACTACGTTGTGCTCAACACAACACTTATTAGCTGAACGTACTAATACGCTGTGCTTCACCACATCTACCACAATTTGACGTATACATACGTTGCTTGCGTGAAAGTGTTAAGTATGGAAGTATGGATGTTCGACATAGCTTTACTTTTCCTTCTGTGTTAGTACGAGAAAAGCCAAAAGTTCACAGTGAAAAGAAATTTCACATCAATAAAACATAACACGTTATTGTATTACGTTACGCACAATTACAAATTGCAGCTTCTCATAAAGAATAGGCTGACTAGCGGTGATTCCGCGCGCGTTGAAGAAAGCCCCCGCTCCCGCTGCCTACTTTGTTACCGTCCGTCATTAGCTAGCTTCTCTCTATCTGGCTGAGTCACGGGAGCAGTGCTGCCAGAACGTGGGAAAAAAGGTGGGATACTCTTTACCCACGTTTTAGAAGTAATGCGCGGGAGTCAGTTTAGGCGCATCCACGTACTTACCGAATATCGATGCGCAGTCCCGCGGGTTCCCGCTAGATTTTGTGAGGGACTGATCCCGCAAAAATCGTGCGGGATCCCGGTATTTCGGGATCTTGGTATCCCGGTGTTGCATTCCCTAGTTGGTAAAGTAACGGCCTATGGGCCTATAATCATCCCACTGCAGGGAAAAGGTCTCCATCATTGAATTCAAGTTACCACAGCAATGATGGGTACAGGCATAATCACCACGCTTGCCAAATGCGGGTTGGTGATCACAAACCCGAGTAATGTTCCAAAATTCGAAACTTTTTGTTGCACGACCCTTGGATCGAACCCGGGACCCCGAGATCTTGGCCCGGTAATAATGCCCCGTTGCTTGGTCTAGTGAGTTGGTATCCTAGCTCAATTTCTCTACAATTTTCTTAATTTATGAACGGACTAGCATATTGCCCGTGGCTCTGCACACGTGTACATGTTATATTGCGCGAGCGGAGACCTCTATGTCCTTTCTTAAAGTCTAAACTATCTTTGTTCCAAATTTCATAAAATAAGTTCCGTAGTTTAGGCGTGAAAGCGTAACAAACGTACAGACAGAGTTATTTCCGCATTTGTAATATCAGTAAGAAAGTAAAGATTAACACATGTTCAGTAGCAAGAAAACCTGTACGTTTCGTCCGTACCTACCTACTACCATGTTAAAGTTCTGATGGCAAATAATGGCAATGTAAAAACTAGCTAGGCTTGTCAGTTGTCTACTAAAGTAAAGATTAGGAAAAGGACAGGGAGAAGAAAACAGACATTTATTTAATGACCTATTAGATACCTGCATTACTCGAAATTGTATTTGATAAAAATTTGTCATGCGATTGCGTTAAAATCATAGAGTGAAAGATTACTTAGGGTAATGTTTGGTAAAAATTAATCTTACCTATGTACTCGTATGTGGGCGGCCCGGCAGTAGCACCCGATGCACTCTGTTCTGTATACACGCCTCCGATCAGTTGCGCCGCCGAAACGAACGCACAGTGGGTTGCAAGCGTAAAATTAAAGAAACAAATAAATATTTGGTATTTGAAGAGTAGGTATGTACACAGTTTAATTCAAACAATTTGACTAACAATAAAAAAATACGTTGATATGATAGATATCTTTAGGGATTTCGTAAGAATTTCGTAATTCTAATAATATTCAATTTTATTATAAATAGTGTACATATCACAATGTAGTTTTCACGTAAATTAAAGAAAACAGTATTAAAAGAAACCTTACTTACGGTAACGTATTGAAAAAACAGTCGCGATGATAGTAAGAGCTATCATCTTAAAGCTACTCTGTCTATACCTATACAAATCCTACGGTGTTAACGGTATATCAGTCGTATGACAGGCGTTGCTAGGCTCCACCATATTATGTTATTAGCCTATTTATAGCCTCTGTTGCAAATATCAGTCAGCAATCCCTTATTCTGTTCTAGTGTATATTAGTGTTAGAGTTTAATAACACAAAGCTTTTAAACATTTGTTTGTAGAGGAGTCTTACCTATAAGATTTTAATAGGGATCTATGCAGATTTGTGTGCCAGATACTATCCTATTTCGTAAGAAAGTCATGATTTTTTATGGTATACCTTTTTTCTCTGAGTTTTGAGAATTGAATATGGTAAGTGATGTTGGTTCCGTGTATTTTGGTCTTAGACAGTCTTCTTTCCTATATCATGGACATGATACAAAACGATACACTCATCTTGTTTCTAAAATTTTAGGTTACCTTTAGTTACAGATGTCAAAACCTTTGCTGTGACTTAAGCCCTTTATTAAAAGTATCAATTATAAACATCCAATGTCCGCCCACTGCTGTTTGTAGGCCTCTTTCATGTCACGCCACAAATCTTAATCCTGGGCGTCACCCATCTAGCAGCTTCCAACGGCTCTCCTTAGGTCATCAGTCCATCGAGTCGCAGGGCGTCCTACACTACGCTTACCTAACCGCGGTATTTCTATTACTATTAAGAGGAAACACTACGGGCGAGAGAATTGAAAAATAGGTATTTGTAAAATCTATTGCTGTCGCGCAGTGCCAAACGCCTTCACCGTAGAGTGTGATAGAGACAACTGCATCTTGGACCGAAAATACCTACTAAAAGCACACCAAATCAACGTTTAGTAGTCCCCCGATTACTTTTCCAAAACTAGACCGATTTAAATACTTTTTTAATTAAAAATTAAAGAAAGGCTTTAGCCGTGTTCGTATGTTTTCCTTTTTTTCTAAAATTTAGCCAAATTTGTTTTCTGGATGTTTGAACACAGCGGAAAATCTGGCGAATTTTTTCGATTTTTGAGGGCTCATATCTTTTTTATTAATTAATTTATGAAAAAAACAAAAAACATAGATACATGCTAATAGTGGCCATAGATTTTTGTAATTAAATTTATTGCTCTACTGGCTTTATCCAGGGAGGAAACAGGGGACTACGTTTGTATGGAATAACGGCCCTTGTGTTTCCTCTTAAATGTCCGAAATCCCTCGCTTCTCTCAAAACATATAATAGATGTTTTTTTCCATCACGTACCCACAAAAGGCAGCACTGTGCGTCTAGTCACCTGCGGTGCAGTAAGTCCTAACGATCGAAATAGACTTCCGCGTGCTCGCACCTCCGCGTCACACTCCGCCGATGATGTGCAATCCGACATAGTAACATTAACTGTTGTACTTGTCGTGGGAAATACACTGGAGATGCGTTTTTATGGATACGTGTCTAGGTTATCATCTAAACATTTCCCTAAGTATTATTTTAGTAAGCACTAGATGTAGCTACCGATAGCTTGGGAATAGGAATCTGCCTTACCTTCAATCAGCCATTGAGGTTTTTTTCCATTTGTTATATATCTATACTCAAATAAGTCTGTGAGTGTAGGTATGACAAAAACTGGCTAGTGTGACAGTGTAGGTCGGGCTTGGGCCAGACGCTTGGCAGGTGAGTCGGCGATAAAGTTGAGAATAGTACTTACTGGTGGTTTTTCTTCAGTAGCCAGACAGAAAGGGTCATATTTGGTTTTTTTTCTCTAGGAAAATTGTGTTCATAATTGTTTTGTTTATTGTAATCTATAAAATAGCTCTCTAATTAGTTTTATTATACCAGTTAAAAAAAATTGCTATAGTTATAGAATTAAAATGCTCAATATTACCGAGGTAGCTCCATAATCGTGGGGTCATATGTTCAGAGAACCAAATTCCAAATGCTGTAGACATTTTAACAACATAATATCAGTATATAAACTTGAAAAATTATGTCTAAGGCGGGACTCGAGATGCGGGTTCGAGTCCCGCCTGAGACATAGTTTTTCAAGTTTATATACTGATATTATAATTGCAATTTAATTGCTAAAATATCAAATAAAGTATATAAATACCTGTTTCATCTTAACTGACTGTCAAACATCTGCATAGATGTTTCTTTCGGGTGTTAAGGGTGCAAACTCCTAACATTTGATGAAGCAACGCTGGCTTACAGCGTTAAGAATATTCTTGATGAATTCGCGCTGAGTCGCAGTGTCTCGGTGGCTAAATGGTATAGCGCCCGCCCGGCATGCGAGGAGATGCGGGTTCGAGTCCCGACTGAGACATAATTTTTCAAGTTTATATACTGATTTTATAATTGATATTTAATTTCTAAAATATCAAATAAAGTAATTTAACAATATGTTATGTTTGCGCATGGTTATATTTAACCTATGCTACTAGGTAAATACTGCCACATATATCAAAATTTCAATTCCTAATAACGTTTTCTGCAATTTAAAAATACGTCAACCAAAATCGGCCACATCGAAACTCTGCTAAGAAGTATGTATTGATCTAACAATGACTTTGTTATTTGGATGTTCATACACATACCTAACGCCCCATTTATCTAGTGGTTTGAATACCGGATCAAGATCCCGAGAGTCCCGAGTTCGGTCCCCGAGTCGGGCAACAAATTTCGAACGCCTTTCATTTGGGAAGCGTGGTGATTTTACCTGTAGGTACCTATGATTTCTATGGTTACTAGAATTTTATGATGGAGGCCTTTGCCCTGCAGTGGGAAGATTATAGGCCCTAACTTTTGACACATACCTACTTAAATCATGTTGTAGTGAAGATATGTATGACAACTGCTATGACTCCGAAGTAGGCAGTTTATTTAAATCTATGTAGCGTTTCTTTGGAAAGTTGTGTTACGCGAGGCAGAGAGAACAAGTTAGTAAATTTGTAGCTCTCATAAAAATTGTGAAGTGTCAATCAACCTTATCGTACGCGAAGGCGCGTGCCGCGGGCGCGAAATTAAACGCGCGCCGAAATAGACGCGCGCGCCGCTCGCGCTATTCCGAGACGCTGCATCAGCTGCATCGTGCACTAGATCCCGCGGTATGAGCTAATTACGAGTATTATGAATACTTGCTGTCCGTACTCCGTCCCGTCTTTGCACGGTTTACTAATGAAGATAATGGAAGCAAATGGTCTGTTTATGGCCATGTTCCTTTACACACTTTTCATGTGGATATTTTTAAAAGAGTTTGTATTATTCATAAAAATATCTAATATTTTCTTCCATTTAAACCTCTTCCTGACCATTACTAACATAACAAAATAACTAGTATCCAATTTGGGGCAGTAAATTTTCAGTACTTGCTGTGACAAAGCTTTAGTTTTTTGATGTAGGCAGCTAAGGCTACTTACATATCAATATTATCAATCAATTGAATATTATCATCAACAATAAAACAGTGTGCAAAAACATTTCTCCGTCAACAGGAATACAAATACCAAATGATTGGAAACTGCACAATAAAGAAGACGCCATGTCTTGATCATGAGGACCCTAATAAAACTTCAAATAATATTTTAACATGCTCGATTATATGTGCTTCGGCGTTCCTTTGATGGCCGATAATGATCGAACCAATCAAGTGCATTATAAATCATGAATGCAACACAAAGCGGAACTAACATGGCTTCCCCTTCGGATGCCGATCTCCGAATATAAACATCTTATTTTCTCTTCGAGAATATGAGTAGATTATAAGAGTTGATGCTTTTAGTACTACTTGTAGTAAGTATAACATCTTTTATAGGCTGTTCACTTAATAATACATCGGTTTTGTTACTAATTGACACGACGTGTTATCATCACAGATATAACTTTATATTTTCAATATTTTTTCAATTAAAACTTAGCTATTTAAAGTAGGTGTGTAATTAAATTATTAATTTAGTGTTTCTTGAATTTACGTTAACACTTAATATTAAAATAAAGGATAACTTTATGGATTTATCCCGACGTTAAGTGTTTAAAAACGTTGAGATAATTCAGAATACAATATTAAAGTCTTGTAAACACGAATTAAATCCGTAAAAATATCTCTAAATTTAATTTAATTACTTTCTTTGTTAAAAATAGGTAACATTCATTCAATATAACTAGGTACATGTGTGAAAATGTGCCATACTATTTATTCGACCCTATTTTTATATCTTTCAAGTAGGAATATTCTTATATCCGACATTAAAAAAGAGGAGTTTTTGAATTCTACTGATTATATATTTTCATAGATTTTTCTGTCAATTATGGACTTTCCAGTTTTCTTTCCTACCTTTGGCCGTTTACTGCGCTGATAAGTATGCAACTTACTAAGTTTATTACGAAGATTAGGTAGAAAAAAAACGAGGGATAACAAAGTAGAAATGCAGAAAAAATAAAAACTTCAAAACAAAACCTCAAAATTATTTGTTAGACTCAAAAGTTGTTTTTCGGTAAACGATAACACGGATTCAAGTACGAGTGAGCTACTCCAAACGAAGCCCTCTCTAATCTGCTTTCAAGTGGATCGGTTCTGTCAGCATGAAGATCTGTTAAACGCTCCAGTAATTAGCCACTCGAACACCGGGAACTCGTTACCATCCGACTCCATGTTTTCCAACCTTTACCATATCTGCTAGCTGTATGGGCACTTCGTAAAAGGTGACCAGTCTTATAAGGATGCTTTAGAAAAATAAAATATGTAATGTGTCACTGCTTTGGCCAGCCAATTAAAAATAAATTTCAAAGACGAGAAAGAGTATTATTTACTAATCGTTTTATCTAATATAGCTTAGAAATTTAATTGCAAAAAATATGCATTAAACAAATTACTCGTACTAACATTTACTCGATGCAATGACAATAATTGTCGGGTAGCATAGATTTAATGTGATACTGTCAAAATTCGTTTTTTTTAACCAGTATTAAAATTTTGATAAAATTAAATTTAGACGTCACATTGGATTGACTTTAATTTAATTTTATTACTTTTAACAACACATCTGCATAGGTAGGTCAAGCGCGACCAATTTAGAAAAATCGCATTGGTTCTTGGCCTTTTTCTCGCATTTTCATCATTAATAACATCCTTTATGTTACAGACTGTACTTATAGACTACAAGCCCTTGGAAAAAATTAACCTGTGAAATGAACCAACGTACATAACGCTTAGAAGGTTGTTACTATATCAGAAAATAACTTCATTTTATTTTATTTTATTAAGGACAAAAAACAATTGTACAAAACCACTTAACTTAAGAGTGTTAGTAAATATAGGTACTTTGTTATTGTACAACCAACATCTTTATCCACATTATTATTTTATAATAAAATAAGGTTATGAACGTGCTTGTAATACTGCCTGCTTGTAATTGTGCTTGTAATACAAATTTGTAATAAAAAAAGACGTGTGGCACTTGGAGAATGCCGCGGTAAAGCTATTGCATAGCATTGTTTATCAACTTAATATGCAATTATAAAACTAAAAAGTATCACCGCTGTAACGGTCGGAGTGGGGGGGTGTTAGGTTATTTTCGTTACGGAATTTCTGGATTCGGTCTCCACGCTCAAGGCCCGCGATAGAAGCTATGCAATATTTCTGTTGTTTTGGCAGATATGGTTACCATAGGCAACCATACTGTCAAAATCCTTATTTTCTCCTAAATTCTTTTAAATTTCGGAAATTCAAAATTGTTCGATCGTGCCTCGCCCCGAGTGTTAGGTTAGGTTATTTTCGTTACGGAATTTCTGGATTCGGTCTCCATGCTCAAGGCCCGCGATAGAAGCTATGCAATAGCTTAAAAATAAAAACTTAAAGCAAATCAAAATGAAATGAATACCTGTAAAATATTATTTTGGATACATTATCATTATTACATTAATAATTAACAATAATAATCACGGATACATCAACAATACCATCTATCAAAGGTAATATTATTAATGGATCCGTCAAACTTATTATTATTACACACTACCTGACAGTCTTTGAATGACGCACCTTTAATATGAGGTAGGAGAGAGAACAAAAATGACGACATAAAAAATATCTGTATTGTATTGCTTTAATAGCCTATAAACTGCCATTTCACAGACTAGCAGACTATCGAAAGTGTACGGCATTTATCTATTACTGAAGATTGTCTAAAGTATTAATAACCTGTGTTATTGCTGTACAGATAAAAGTCACCGGAAAATCACTCTTTTCGGAGGGAAGTAATTTATTCCATACACCTATGTGTTCCACAAAAAATGTACGGCATGCTGGAAAATGTTACCTATTTGTGAAGTACTCTCAAGATTATTTAATTTTATGTTGTTCGATATAATCATCACCTAAATGCTAATTTTAAAAGGGTTGCGACCCTTAGCTTTCGACCCCTGCGCTGAAAATATGTACGGCGTTTACGGGTAAAGAATCTGTATATGTGTACAAAATGAATTGCACAAATACCGTACAATAATAAATGTTCTATATTGCTTCTGCAATTATGGGCGAATTTAAAATTTGCACTGACTTCCGGGACCACCGATTTAGTACGGCACTAGGTTTTTCGACATTTATTTTTAATCATCTATACACTTTAACAAAGCCGTTCATTAATAATTACTTAGTCGTAATTAATAATAATAATAATAAATATTTAAGACAAGCCTCACTGGGCCACACAGAGCCATCTAGTCCCAAATTAAGGTACTATTAAGTACCCTGTCGTATGGGGTACTAGACAACCGATAAACTTACTTGTATAATTTTTTTTTTGTAAATAAATACTTATAATACATAGAAAACACCCAGACCAGTACAAACAGACATGTTCATGCACACAAATATTTGTACTGTGCGGGGATCGAACCCGCGACCCATGGCTCAGGAGCAGTATTTACTACCGCTGATCCAAATGGTCGTCCTCAATTCCTCATTTGTACCTGATAAATTCCATTCACTCACGTACTCACCTGTACTGTACCGCTCAGAAATGACGGCATAATAGTGCTCAGAATTATTTTCTGATATAGTTACAGCCTTCTAAGCGTTATTCACGTTGGTTAATTTCACAGGTTAATTTTTTCCAAGGGTTTGTAGTCTATTACTATCACCAGACAATTTATTTTGCGTTCCCTTTAAGCTAGTCCTGATTATCAATGTGTAATTTCTTGTGTTCAATGTCTATCCATAATTTTTTTAGTTAGATGCATTATGGAATTTATTTATTTACTCTTTATTGTACAAATAGAAATATGTAGTACAAAAACCATTACAATTACCCAACCAAACATCCTTATTGCAAAGTTATCTCCGTAATAGGATTAACTATAGTTGCATTTAGGGTTGTCAGGTCGCCAAACCTAATAGATTTTATGTCTGAATATTAATACGTACTACAATAAAATTGTATGTATAATCAAGCTTTTTTGATTCATAACTATTATATTTATTATTAGTAGTTACTGGCGAACTCGTATGCGTAAATTTTTTTAATATGCAATTATCACAAGGAAACCGTTCTTCTTCCGGCAAAAAAGGCCTATGTGTTATTTCTACTAAATTATTTAGCGTAATTAAGTAACAAACATCCATCCGAACTTTTTCATTTAAAATATTAGTAAAATTAGATTGGATTAAGTAAAGTGTTAAGTTATCTCATTTAAATTGCAACTGTCACTTCACGCTTTGTCTAAAGACAAGAGTACATCTTCGTAGTCGTATATTATAGTTCATCATCTCAGCATTATGACGCCCACTTTTGGACATAGGCCTACCTACACCAATTATGACTCGAGAACAGCGGGGCCGATTTTTATGATTTTGGTGTTTTTGGATTTGTCTTCGTCCGTAAGAGGATCAAAAGTAGGTATTAAAAATGTGACAATCATCAATAATAAAATAAACTCTTTTACCACCAACCCTTTAATATGCCAAAACAACGTTTGCCGGGTCAGCTAGTCGAATATAAACGAAACAATGGTAGTTTTTGGACCCTTTCAGATTTGCTGCATAGCATGGATTGAACCTCTTCGTGCGTAAGGTCGGGAACACTTCAGAAATAGGTCGCGTATCTCGGGTTATTGCCCTGCGCCACATCGATCCAGTGTCCCAGTTTAAAGCCTACATCGGGGGTATACTTGTCCTACATTTCCCCTCCATTTCCCACTAGCAATAAGCATTGTGTATTGCTCGTTTCTAAAATTATTTACTTACACAGGAGGAAGCTAAAAAGCAGTGTGCATACTTATGCACAAGTCTGATTTTCATAATAAAAATATAAAAAATATATTTAAAACTGACGTGACTGCCTAATGTGGGACTTGAACCCACAACCTTCCGCTGAATATCTTCGTATGTATATTTTTATAGAATACTTTTTTGATATTTTGTCGGGAGTCAAAATGGTCATTCATAGAGTCTTTCATCTCTTTATCCTTTAAAAAAATATATCTTATTTCTTTTTAATGGAAATAGTCACAGATAAGTAGATAGGTAGATTACTTTTAGTCTCCCTTCGTATTTTGCGCTCTTAAATTAAATTACAATTCTACTGTAAATAAAGAACTATGATAACTGAATATTTATAAGATTTTATAAAATTTTTGAAGTTCCAAATTCAATCAAGTTTTTAAAACTGCTTAGGCAAATGTCCAACTTCTGAAACCCTTGGAGTAATTCCTCGTGGTATTCCACTAGAGTTAAGTGCAAACTTAGTGCGAGGGACCTGACTGCCACCAGTCTGGGGCTTTGACGTCAAACCTGCATCGATCTGTCTGCCCCCAGCCCTCGCTGCCTCCCACTCTGGTTGGCTTATGCAACTGTCTGATATCTTGCACAATGATTTAAAATTTTCCTTGTATTATTTTGTTCATTGCAGTTTAACTGTTGCTTATTTAATTTAGAACCTTTTCGGCCGATTCCTTTGTCCTTTATCAGTTTCTGATAAAGGACAACTACTATTTTAATCCCAAACAAAAATTTGCTATTTTGTGTGATACATATTTTTACTTGCATTTCAGTTTTTAAACCCATACGTGAAATCAAATTTTCGTCGTATTTGAGTAAGAAAACAATAGAAACTTGGATACTGCAGAAATCGCCTAAGTTATGGGAGATAGATATACAAGTAGAACTGCTTAAATCTGTTCCTTCTTTGATGGCAATACCAGACCATCATTGCTTCTAATTAAATCTTTACGATGCACACAAATCTGGGCCAGATTACGCCATGAAATTGCGTTATGTGAAAGTACGTAAATGAATGTACCGTTTTAAATGTTGCTGCTACTGCGACGCATTTAAAAATAAAATGCATGTATCTGATCCCATCGCTGCACGACTATGGATCTTCCTGTAACATTGTAATTTTGCGCGACATATCGCAGACAGGCAAGGGGGTTTGTCCCTTTTGGGCGGGCGGCTGGAGGGGCGCTCTGGGCGGCAGGGGGGATTCCAGCGTCAACGACCGCCACTTGCCGGTCTGCGTGCGCGAGAGAACACCGTCAATGCTGCATCCGATTCTTTCAACTTACGGCTTTAACGTTTCGTGTTCTCATTGTTGTGCCCGTTTCGCTCGCGTTCACCGTTCGATGCGAATCCAGAGTTATTAGTGGTGTGCATCTCTAAAAATCGGCTCTCAGCTTTCGTGATTAGTTTTCGTGCTATGCGTTTGCGTCCGGTGACACTTGGCATGTGAGCAGTTATAATGCACGCGTATTGTATTTGAAGCACGTGCGTGTCTCGGGCGTCTGCCGGCACGTTGATGGATTATCCGCGTCCGCTCGCCGGTCTCAGTGACACATTGCCCGCGTGAAAGTGTGTGAACACTGCATTATATCTAAAATAGACGTTTTTATTTACGAACAATGCAGCGGTAGGCGCTTCCTAGTGCGGTGACGTTTTATGATGTATGGTCGCGTAGTTTGAGAGTAGTGGTATTGTTGGGACAATGGTTCGTTTGGGGTTGGCGATGGTGGTAGGAGTAGCTCCGGCGCTGGTGTCGTGGTGGCGTGGGCAGGGCCCGTGGCTGCTGCCGCCGCTGGTGCCGAGCCCCTGCAGCGAGAAGGCGCCGACGCTGTGGCCTCCGCACCGCTCCCCCTCGCTGTCCGACTGCTTGGAGAGCAGCAGCGATGAAGAATCCGCCCGTTCAATTGTCTGTCTGGTTAGACCTAAATTAGTGAGTACTTACTTATATTTGTTGAAAGAATTCCATTGAGTTCACAGATGGTTTATTGTCTTTCTGTAACGTTAGTCGTGTAGCCGTATACAAAATCATTCATAAAAGCGTTCTATTGCCGTAGGATTAAATTTTTCTGTTTAAAAATGTGTTATCGTTATTTTCCTATCTTAAAGTAAAAGATGTTAAGTGGTTTTATAACATTACATAACTGTCACAAACTTGCTGACAACATACTTAAAGGTAATTACCCTATTACAAAACTCTACAGATCTTCAAATAAAAAGGACTCGTTTGTGAAAGCAGATTTTGCATAACCGCGCCATTGACGGCCATTGGCGTTTTTTGCTGCGTAATATCGTTTACGTTCGTTTACTACATGAAATATGTATTTGATTTTATTACGTTCTCAGTTGGAGGTTTTATTATAGGCATGAAAGCAAGCTCCGAGTCGAGTCGGATCTTCGGCAATCACGCGATTGCTTTCCAAATGCCTACTCAAAATATTCAATAGTATAAAACCCTTGAATAAACTATTTACCGATTTAAGGTAGCAAATATAAAATCTATCGTTTGCCTACAATAATATAATTATATTTAAGGCCGTTTGCCACATTTAATTTTTCTTTTGCATTTAACCTTTTACCAGGAAAACCGATTTCGATCTTTCTTATCAATATAGAATTGGTCCTAATGCTATTTGAAAAGAAAATCCACTCTAAAGGGTAAAAAAATAGCGTTGAAAGCCAAAACTAGAATTAAAAAAAGCCTTTTATTACGACTTAAGTAAGTACCTGTCAATTTGGCCTAATATTTCTTGAATCTAGTTATTAGAAAATTGATTTGATTTTCTTTATTCTTTGCCTATTGTTTTTTGTGCCCTTGTTACAGGCATTGTTATAATAAACAAAACAATGCGCAAGATCTGGTAATCGGTCGCTGTGATAAATTGATCTATCACATCGATCATTGGATCATTCACCTTTGCTATTACGAAAGCGCGTCTCACGTGTGCTGGCGCTGCCTCCGCGTACGTACTGCAAATGTCACGATATTTAGGTGCGTGCGCGCATCTCGGCGTGCATCGATCCCGTTCGATTTCCAAACGGCCGCAATCGGGCGGTTTTTGCTCTGTCGCGTGGTGGCCGCCCGCCTTCATTATTTTTTTGCGCCCGCGCCTCCGGCTACCGCAGTTGCGTTTGCGGCGTGCGTGCTTTGTTTTTTATACGCGTTTGTACCAATTTTTCCTAGTTACGATCAGTGTTTCTCTGTTTGTGGTGTAGTGCGTGCGTTTAGTCGGTCCGTTCTGCAAGTAGGTAAATCGCAAATAACACTCGCTTCACAATGTTCACCGAAAACACATTCTAGATTATAAGTACTAAAGTACCTAACTACCCTAGATAATCTTCTTAAAACTTGGGATCTTATTTTAACTTTAATTACTTACTATTTAGGTATTTTTAATCAAACTAAACTTAGTAATCTTCATAAAAAAAACAGTGCTACTTATAATAATTTATCTAATAATTAACCATTAGATAACATTGTACGATAATTTGAAATGCAATTTTTGGGGCATAGATTATTTTTATTGATAGGTAGTGTGATAAATATTGTGTCATTTACAGAATATATTGTAAATTTGTAATGCATCACAATATAATGTAATAAATTTATGTTAATTACATGGACTAAGAAAAGGCTTTCGAGTTACGTGGTTGTGTCGGCGCGTGCGCAGGCAGCATTGTGCTGGGGGCGCCGCCCGTGACGTGACGTCCTTGCCCCTTTGTTACGAGCCCACGGCAGGATGCCTTCCGGGATACTTGCTTGGTGTTATTTAGTATTATATTTAAAATAATAAAATAGGTAGATCAAATTCCTTCACTGGCAATATGTCTCAAAATTAAACAATCAGTAAATCATCAGTAAAATGAAAATCAGTTTTATTTCGGCAAATAAGACCCCAGACGATTTTACACGTCGCAAAAAAATGAAATTTGGGTTTCAATTGTCTTGTTCAACCTCTGCAAATTAGTGAACTGCTAATAAATGAATAGGTAAATTGGTCGATACGTGTACCTATTTGTAAATCATAGTAAAATGATTCTAACAAGTGTGTACAGTTACTAACAATGCATAAAAACTACTCTATTACATATTTTGGGATGTTTTTTTATTGCTGAAGCAATTACGCTCGGTCTAGTCATAAATATTCTTTTATAACACCAATCAATCTACTTTCTCTAGTGCATTATGTATCAATATTGATACATTTAGTTACGGTGATTACTTTCCCGATAACATCATCTTTCGGAATTCTACGACCATTTTCATTGGCACGGAACCCGTAATTTTCTAATCTATATTCCAAGTAAGTTATCCTCCATATTTATTTATTAGGGTAATTCTAAATATCTATACCCAAAGTATCTAGTCAATCTTATACATAATCTTATTCTTATGAAAAAAAAGGCTAATTGTCATGATCATGATGCATTTTAATACAAACAAGAACAACTTACATACAAGGAATAGTCAAGGGTGTCTCTGAGCACACCTAGACCATTTAAACTTAGGATCACTTCAGATAAAAAAAAAACTTAATTGGCAAACTAGGAATTGAATAAGCAACTTCAATCAGGTCGTCAATCGATGAATGTTCATTCAAATTTGAATTTGAATTATACAATTTCTTACATAGGTAGTTTCTTATTTACCCACCTACTTCTTGTAATAAATCATTAACTGTATGCTTCAACGACAAACACAAGTTAATAAGGATCTAAAAAAGATCTAAAGTGTTCTAAAAGGAATTTAGTCCGTAGCAACTTCTCTTTTAGCTTTTTCTAATCACCGTCTCGTCGCCAGTTGTTTTTTTAGTTTCGCAACGGTTAACAGAATAGCCGTTAGCGTAAAGTAACTCTTTGATTGCCTAATACTCCATTAGTTTTTCCATGTAGGCTAGGCGTCCAGCACCGGTGCGCTCATTACTAAGAAAATAAGGCATTCTAGACCAGTGGTTCCTAAAGTGGGTTCCTCACGCAAAGTCGCCAGTTCCGCAATGAGTTTAATTACGTGTGTCATTTATTTGTTAATATTTTTGATATCTGGCTCGTTAGTCGTACTCGTAAAATTAGAAGTTAAGTGAGACTCGTTCTTCGAGATATTTAAAACATTCTTCTGTAATAGAGACGTCGGAACAGGGGTCAAAACTTAGTAGATTTTGTAACTATGCTAACTCTGTCTTGGTTATAATGAAATTGTTAAATGCGATGCTTAAATAAAATTGATTTGTCGAGTACTGTCCCGTTGCCGCCCTAAAAGTTTTGGAACCGCTGTTCTAGCTACACAACTCTCCTGGATGAGCTGGTTAATTATGCTCGCTAAACTCTTTATAAGTGTCGCGGGTTTATGTGGCCGTCTTTGGGGAATTGTTTTAAGAATTGTAAATGTTGTTTAAATATGTAAATTTAGTGATAGGAGACAGAAAAATAATACAAAATAATAAAATATCTTAAATAAAAATATGTTTTAACTAAATAATCATTTTATTTAAATGTCCTAATCGCTCTGCTATTTGTAATAATGTTTATGTAAATTGTCGTTTCTGACTACGAGTACAATCATACATTACTAAGTTGCCACATTGTTCCGTTTTCCTGTGATAAATTCAATGTCACTGGTATAAGTTAAATTAGCAATTTAAAGGCAATTTATTTAAACATGACCTAAAAACCTCTTTTGATCTCATTAGTTCAACAACTAAATTATAATAGTACATCCTTAAAGTTAATATAGTGTTGATAAAAATCATGATTTAAAAAAAAAAACAGATTAATTTGATTTAAATCGGATTTATTTTATCAGTATATAAACTTGAAAAATTTTGTCTCAGGCGGGAGACAAAAAATTACTGATATTATAAGTGCAATTAAGTTGCTAAAATATCAAATAAAGTCGGATTTATTTCATTTTAATCAGATATTTTTGATTTTTTTTATTATCTGATCGTTTCCAGTATGGAAGTAAGTTATTTATTAAAAAAACAACATTTTTTTGTTAAATCAACATATTAGTTCTTTTTTTAAGCCCTCCTTTTGTTAAAAAAATAAAAAAAGAAAACATTATCAAATTAACATAGTATTAGAACTATTTGGGTTTCACCGCAGTCACTTATTTGTTTGAATTTAGTTCTTTCAGAAGGAAGACTAATTTGGCTGCCCCTTCTCGGTGCCTAATCTATTCCGTATTTTGCTGTGCACCAAATTGCATGCTGAAAATATTCTTTCATATTAGCAATGCACACGTATGTTTGCGCCGTAGTTTATGTCGGGGGAAATTCCTGGACACTTTTTGGTTGTTTTGGTAAAAAAGTTCTGATTTAAAGCATCGATTTTTTAATTAAAATCACTTGATTTTCATTTAGATTTAAATCACTGATTTAAATCATATCATCCCTGTAATATACCTATATACAGTTTTACCATCCATTCAGCTCTAGCTAGATCATTTCTTCTAGTTATTAATAAAACAAAAAATCTGTTTGGCTACTGTCTCAACCTCCTAGCCCTAACGGTTAAACTTAAAAATGTGTTATAATTGCATTCACGTCCCTATTTAGGAACACGATCTAACTAAAGAATTCCATGCGAGAAAGTTACGAGATGTCTCCATTTATTTATCTATACCTCTTCTAGTATTACCATTTCTTATTAACTCAACAGGATAAGTATTACACGATTACACGCAAAGCATATAATTGCTATCAATACAAGCGTAGTAAGGTTCCCGAGTATTATCAACGGCCGTTTAAGATCAAGTTTCCCGCGATAATGACGGCTCAAACGCTTTCTTCGTGATCTTCTAGTTATTAATTGTCATTTGTGAACAATTCCGATGGGATCTTTTCAATGGTTTAGATTTTAATCGAATTCATAGCCTTTGCTTCGGTTGGTTAAATGTGTGAGAAAAATGTGGTTTCTTCTTCACATAATTAACAAACTTGATGTTTTTATTTTTATTTCTATCTTTTGAGTCTTGATAGTTGTTTTGTTACCAGATATTATACGTAAGTGATTTAAAGATTTAGTAACGTTAAAACTTGTTTCTTTAAAATTATTTTTATGTCGATTAGTAGAACGTTTCGTTTTTAAAACAAAATGTTATTCTTGCCTGTCTTTGCATGATGCCCGTCTAGTACTATGGAAAATTAGTGTTTTTTTCACAAACACTGGTGTATAGTTTTAGTCGGGTTAAGCACATCATGACCAGTAAGAACAATGAGCAGCATTGGATTGAAGTCTGAAGTGAAAACAAACATATGCCTGCCATGACGCTAAGTCCATTCATATACAATTATTGTATTGGGTAATAGCATACTTCCTATACGATAAAGGTGGATGCCAGTGGCAGGAACAATGCGCAGTTTATCATTTAGAGTTACGAGTGCAGTTCGAGCGGGAAGCGCAGTGTCGTCTGCGGAGACCAGCGCAATGATTTATCCGCCTGTGTCTGACTCTATGTTAGATTGTTGCTGTCATTGTTATAATACAATGACCAGGGAAAAACGATTTTAAGAAGTATTCCAGAAAACTTACATAATATTATTTCAGGTGGTAAATTATAATCTGTTTGTGTTTTTCTACTTATTAAAGTTGGATTTTTTGACGTGACCATTACTGAAATAGTTGTTATAGTTTGACATGATGATAATGAAAACTGAAGTAAGTAAGCTGATGGAACTAGATAATAGGTACTTTACTTTCAGTATTTTTACAGTATGTAAATACCGTTCGGCTATTCGTTTACTAAGTACATAATAATATGTATATTCACTGCGAGTCATTCGCAAATATGATTATACCGGCCCTTTTCCGATGTTAATTCCGCTTTTCTTTTATACTAAGCTCATATAACGGTGCAACTCTATTACGAAAACGATAGCGTAGAGTATCTATGTACTGCGAGTGATGTGACGTGCGCTTGCGGGCCGACAGTCCACCGCCGACGTCGACGCGCGCGCATGTGCTGCTGCGCTCGCGCCGGTGCGCCACACGCGACATCTGTTTACGATCCGCCACCCGACACTTACGTCTCACTACCCCCACCCGACACTAAGTCACACTACCCCCACAACATAACACGATAGGCAACAAACGAACATTGTGACAAGTGTAGTGCTATTTACGATATAAAATTGTATTGTTAACGAACAATGGTTTTAAACAGCGTCGTTGAAGTGAAAAATATCGATAAGATAACCTGTATCGCAGCAATATAATTTGTTATCGCAAATTCATCAAGTGCAGTGCAGAAGGACCATTGCAAAAATCGCGCCCTTCCTTTCTATTCAAGCGGCACTCGTGATGCTGCAATCTGTTAGTCGCGTTCAGTTCATGATACGGATTGTTGACATTGGCACCAAATTGCGAGAATGCCAAAACAGTGCGCGAAACCGATTGTCTGATTTTCCCGAACTGTGTGACAATAGACAATTAAATTGTGACGTTTGTGATAATGGGCAGGATCACAAAGATGGCTACACCTACCAACAGTGATGTGGAGAGCGCTGGTGACGCGTTTACTGATGGTGATTTTGATGACAGCGATGATGAAACTGTCTTAGAGCGGAGTGAGGACTCTCCCAAATCTCAAATTTCTGTTAATGAAACTATGAATGCAGTCGTCAAAAGTAATCGTCACAATAGCTCAAGCGATGTTTCTAAGGCACATGCTAATGGTCTCGATCATCAACCCAAGGTTAATGGACTAAAGAACAGTGATAAGGATCATTCTAGTGCGATGGAGTGTCGCTCTAATGGTGATGTGCTTGAATTCAGAAGGGATTCTCATGGTGATCAGAATCCCTCTATTGTTGGAATCATTGGAGATCAACATAGTCATGTACGTATTTATTTTAAATTTATTTGGCAATCATTTTGTCCTTAATTTTTGACACTGAATCACTCACAACTGTAAAGTATCCTAAAGAATATTTGTCTGTTTCTGTAATGATTCACTGAGCTGTGTGTGAGTCACAAACTGAGAACTGCAAGGTGCAGTTGCCGACCCATTGGCCTTTCCGGTATTTTCCTCAAAACCACATGTGAATAACGGCTTCAAATAATACTGTCCACGTAATAGAAGGGCATGCATTATCTTATCTTATTTACTTCTACGTAGAGCGTGATTTGGAGGCCACAGTCCGCGTGAGGTTGTCTCAGGTGTATATTGTTTACCTTATTTATTAAATCTAACAACGTTGTACTTCCCTTTTCATTCTTCTTTGACACGAGATGTGTTAACTTGTTTGGATTTTATCAGACTGATCGTGACTGTCAAATTTAAATGAATCTCAAACGGACGTCTAACTAAGTCTGAGTACCTTGGTTAAGTCATCAGTGTTATCTTGGTATATGTTTGAGTATCACACGTGTTGCGGCCAATTGGCCTTGCGACCAGGAAACACCATTACAGTAAAACTTCTAGTCGTGTTTGAAGTTGGTGATGCCCGCTACTACTCGGTAAACAAAACGAAGTTGTACAAACTATAATAACTGTTTGAGACTGAAAATAAATACTGTGAAATATTAAACAAGGCTGGCAGTTAGTGTGCATGTGACATCAGCTAGGGACACTTGTGTTTAGTTTTGCGGCTTGTTGACCTCGCCGAAGCCGGCGAGCGACACAAGACACAACCCCGACATGTCATCACCGGAGCTCGTTCTGCGAATCGCTGGTAGACTCATTTTACTTTTTGTAAGTAAATCTATCGTTTGTTCCCACGATATATCGTTACGATCATCTTAACTATCTCATATCTTAACGATTAATGTAACTAACTCAAATATTTCCTCTTCGAGTGTTTCTTTTATCATAATTGTCACTGGCGTGCGATGTTTTGGTATTCATGGCATTTACGACCACCATACATTATTCGACTGTATTTTTCATCTTCAAATTTGTTACACGTCTCATCCTATATGCAAAACGAATACTAATGAGGCATGTCTTATGTGTACCATTTCCAAACTGTTGTCAAACTAGTGGATAACAGGTTTTTGAAAGATACCACTCGCAATTAGCCGCTTACCTACAACTCGTGCTATTGTTACCTATGTTATAAATTATTTTAATTGTGAATTCCAATTAATTACTTCATGCTCTAAGAAATATTAAAGTAAATATTTTCATACAGCACGTGCGCCGGATACAATGAATGGTTTTCCTTTGACTTAGGTGAAGGTGATGATGTCATAAGTCACGCATTTTCTGTAAATTACCCCGCATGACCGATACGGTCGCGAGAGTTTGAGATAATTGTAAACATGTATGGAAAAAGGGAGGCATTTCGCATTTCCGATTTTTCGCTGTTCTAAGGATGAAGAATGAATTGATGGATGAAGGTGTTAACTGCATGCAATTATTTTAAATTTAAAAAAAGTTCTTTACGCCGCTTGATACCCTTTTTGGCGAAATGCACTTCATGCGTTTTGGTATGTCATATGACGTTCAAACAATACTCCCAAGTATTGTTTACCACCCTCTCTTTATTTTTGTGCTCTAAAAACTCGCTCAGAACTAACAGATTTATAGGTCCTGAGGGGTATATCTACAACTTCCTCAAGGATTCGAGTCGAGAGATTCAAGTCGATTCTATTTATGCGAGGCTGTTTTTTGAACCTGGAAAGTATTCACACCAAGTGTTAAAGTTTGCAATCAAACACTGAGTTAAGTCGCTGTGCAAAAAACTGGAATCTATTTTAAACGATCATTTCACGGTGTTGGCAAATTGTAATTTTGGTCGGAAGAAAAACCGTCAAGTCAAGCGTTTTATTCCTGCCACAAGTTGATAAAAAAAATACTAATCTACGTGTTCCAAATCTGAAATAAAAACGGTATTAGTATATAAACTTGAAAAATTATGCCGGGCGGGACATGCGAGGAGATGCGGGTTCGAGTCCCGCCTGAGTCATAATTTTTCAAGTTTATGTACTGATATTATAATTGCAATTTAATTGCTAAAATATCAAATAAAGTATGAAACGGTATTTCTTATCTTTCTTATTTTTAATATTTATTTGTGATTTATTCAATGAAATACCGCATTACGGACAAACGTTGCACAAATTCAAAAAATAATGGTTCAAATATTTAATAGGCTTGAAGCAGTTTAAGTATTGACATGACATATTGAGATTTAGGGCAAGCGGCGAGTGATATCTGGAAGTGCGCGGGCGCAGGGATTATCGTCCTTTATCGGGCTCACTCAGTGTCCTTGCGACCGTCACTCAACGCGCAGATGTTTTCGATAGAGTATACGAATGGAATGATTTCTCTGTTTATCGCCATCCGAAATGTCTAACAGACGTGTTAATCTGTTCTTTCATTATGTACAGTTAGCTGCAAAAATGTCCACACTTTTGACAAGTTGGTGAAACGATGAAAAGTGCATACGTCACACCGTAAAATTGTAAACTCCGTCAGTTTAAAATAAAACGCGTGAGATGATAAACTAACTGCAGGTTAGATTGTAATATTTGTAATCTATCGACGACGTTAAGTTATGAACTGACGGAGTTCACAATCTCGCGCTGACATATACATAATTCTGTCGCTGACTGTACACGGCTTCGTTCCCAGTAATGCCACATGTTAATCAGCCTTCGTTAGCTATGTTGTCCCAAACCTTATTTATGACTAAAGTTTTTTTCATGTTGATTCATTCTAACGGTTGCACGAACTCGTTCGAAACTGTGTCCTGTGCATTGGCACCAGCATTTATTGCTGTAGAAATTATAAATTAACAACAAGACTCTTTCAATTACTTCGACTGGTGCAAGCGACCACCCAGCTTTTGGCTGTAAAACATGGTAAAGGCATGGTATTTTACAAAATACAATCAACATAATATTTGAAAATCTTGAATTCTTAGTATGATATTAGTTTACTTATAATGTGTCACATAAATTCAAAGTTTTGGCCTTACCTCATTAAACAAACGTAATGTCCATCAGCTGCTTGCTCATCTAAATCAATAGTTACAGGTCTCAAAACCGACATGAAATTTTAAACCTAATTGGCAACAGAAACGACTATGACGTCAGAATTTTTAAATCCCTCGATGATCTCCGCTGAGACTGGCCCCTTCTTTGTATGTCCAATGGTGATGTCACCACGCTCTCATGCAGCCGGCAAACAAACCGCCATGCGGCCATACTTATTTCTGCTAATTTGAACCATTCACCATATAAGTTCATTAAAAATGTGTCATCACGTGTGTCTAATACAAATGCGATTCCGCGGCCGTTCTGTAATAGTACATGTATGTGTTAATTTTAGTAGTAGTTTCCATACAGTTAAAATTTACTAACTATAACCAAATATTAAATTTTTCATAAAACTATTGTTCTTTATCTTTGGCGAGCTGGACGCTACTCCATTTGTTGCATTATGTCACTGTGCTCGTTCGGACTTGCCAGGACCGTCTTTAAGAGGCTGCTGGTGCCAGCTCGCACCGGGCCGCATCAGGAACGCAATATGTTTCTTAACGATGACTTAAAAACTATCGAATTCGTCTGCTGCCAGTATCCCCTATGCGCTGTTATAGTGGCACTGTGACAGCACCCTGAGCGCTGTTGTGTTGAGTGCTTAGGAGCTTGAACCACATGAGTAATTGAACGTTCCATGAGTGCAACGTTCCATACTCCATAGGCAGCATGTGGACAAGAAGTGGCAAAGCGTAATTCTTGAGCTATGTTCAAACTTTAAACCTGCACCAAAGGATATTAGCCCTAACGCGTAAAGTGGAACGAAAACATAATTATCGCATTTTTCTGTTATCAGTAATATTGTTCTCGTAAGGTAATCGTACAAACACTACAAGATATGAAACCGTGTTAGTAACGAATAATAACATTTGGTGCATAGCATTTTAAAAGACTTAACCCCTTGAATACGGGTAATTCCAGACACAATAGAAATCAATTGTTATATAGATGAGATCTGCTCGCAGCCGACAGGTTAAGGAACATCCGATATAAATATGGTAATAATTACAGGTAATAAAGATTGCTTAACTATTATGATATTAAGTGTTCCATTACAATCTTGGACATAGTGTTTAGTTTGACACGAAATATTGGGACACTGAGTCTGGGTTCAAATTTTTCACTAAGTCTATAAATACATATAATTGTTCTATAACCTTATTTACCCTAGTCCATCATTGATTATTACGCATAGTTCTCTCTGATGATAATGATAAATGACCCTTCCATCTGACTTAAGTTAGAAGTGTTTCCTAACTTGAAACACAGAAGTCGGCTTTAGAAATAATGGTTTATGCAAGTAATCTTGTTCGCTAATATAATAAGGGTATAGTTCTTTTAGGTATTCTGACAGTATAAACACTTATCTAGTGCTTCGTCGGTTCCCGTCGCCCGCATGTTACGGTTTACTTTGCATTTTGCGCCCTCATACCGATTTTCATGGATATTGATTAAAACATCCGTTTAAGAAAGTTGTTGATAGCTTAATTATTAGCTTGCATGAATGTGTTAATTAACTCGTCTACGAGGGGATTCCTATGTGAATGTCGGAAATACAGTCAGTAGTATTTAAAACTGTCGATGTGATTCTTTCTGAAAAAGAGATTGTCTGTTTAAAATTGAAAACATATTCTTATATTCATAACTAGCTGTTCCCCGCGACTTCGTCCGCGTCAATTTCCGTTATTATGATCGCGATTATTTTTGCAACATTTTTTACTCATGCTTCACTCTCAGTTTCACGCGGTTTCGATAACAAGGATTCATCACCAGTGTAAAGTTAGGTCTTCTCGTTTATATGCTTTCTATCATAAAATAAAATTTAGCCGCGTTAGCACAAAAATTACGCCAGAAACAGACGGGCTTCTACCTACTATTGGCCGAACTGCGATCGCCAAACCACCTCCCACACGTGGCGATTATGGCAAAACTCTCCTTCTGAAGAGGACTAAAGTAGGCTTTTATGATCGTGGATGATACATGTCAGCATTTTTAACTGTCTGTTAGTTTGGTAAGCTAAGGACAGGGATGATTTGGTGGCGCACTAGGTGCACTTGGTCTCCAATATCTTGTCATATGTTTTTTTGAATCATTTTTATGGTAGTGTTAATAATGAATACGATTCCCGCAATAAAAGCTCTATAGAGTAGTCGTCGGGACAGGGGAAAGTTGTAAGTTCAAGTTCCACCCAAGGCAGTCAAAAATTTTGAATATGTAACTGAAAGAGACTGATACATATAGGTATTATTTTTGTCTATAGCGGAATATAGCTAGAGATTGTAGGTGGACTTTCTGTCTAATCATAGCTATGTATAGTTTATCCTATACCATAGTTTCAATTTATCTTTTAACTGAAGTCTCGTATCAAAGGCGTACCTATTTCATGCTTCGTTTGATGAATTAGGCAGATAATTATGCATTTTCTTCTAAAATGAAATAAAATGCGATGTGTAAATGCCATAGACCGTATATGTATATGGCGAGGCGTGGGAATATGAACCGTGTAATGTCACGTTTGCTAGTATTCAATTGGCTGCTCTATTGAAACCTACTGAGACAATTGGCACAGGTGCGTTTCCTACGAGATCTGCGCATGCCGCAGATTTTGCGCAACACGTATCATGCGCAAACGCATAATTTGATTACGATTTTAGGTTATTGTAACGCGGGAACACAGGGTTTTCTGCAAATATTATCTACAATAGCAAAACTATAACAGTTACAGCTGATTTTGTCGTGATTTATGTTAAATGTTTTGTTTCGAGTTTTTTTAATTTTGAAGAGTATTTTAAGAAGAGTTGTTGCATTTTTACTCAACACCAAAGATCAGGTTACAAATAACCCTTTGCTCAACAATTTAAACTTTATTTTGAACAATAGAAAAATATATCATGAAGTATTTCGCTTTAATTCCACATCCGAATGATATTCAAAGTCCACCTTAGTAGATTTATTCAGCAATAAGTTTAAAAAGTAGTAAACTGTTTTCTTGTCCACTGTACTCGTACCTAATCTGTTAGCATTAAAACACAATTGCGTCAAGGCTTGCCAGCTTTAAAGGTCGCTCAAATGAGTGGAACTCCTCTTCGTGCCATTGTTGCATTGTCACAGATTTCGTGAACGCTATTCGCAGTAATGAACTTTGGTATTTTGACATACAAGGTAAGAATGTGGACATTACTTGGACAAAATTGACTGTAATAGTTCAAGTTATTATGCTAATTATGCAATTTAGCATTCATTCTCATTCTCAAATGTTGCTTCATCAAGATATGTAATAGCAGCAATACAAAAATATATAAAAAGCTACCAGACAAGTAAAAATAGCAAGGTAATTATATTTAAATCCAAATCAAAGAGACATGTTCAACCAGATAACTCTTATCAAATAAAACCAAGAAGACACCGATTTTGTCAAATAGACCTTATGTTAAAATTACATGTCATACATAATGGGAGAACCTGAAAGGTTTTAAAAGATATATTTTCAGTTATATGTATAACGAGGCTACAAAATGGCACCGTGATTTTAACAAATATGTAATAATTAAAGAAGCATTCTATCAAATGTAACAGCGAAGTTTTTATGCAATCAACAGAATCCACTGCCAGTCTGAAACCTTAACTGAACATTGATGGCGCGACGGATGTGACGTGACTGCTTCTTTATTCAGCAAGTAATGTTTTTATTTTTAATCCTAATACTTACCTACCTCGTTGTTTACAGGCAGAACAGCGTCTCGCTGCACGGCGGGCCGCGCGGGCGGAGGCGCGGGAGATCCGCATGCGGGAGCTCGAGCGGCAGCAGCGCGAGCAGGAGGACCATGCGGACAAGGCGTACGACATGTACGCGGGCAAGCTGCCGGGTGAGCCACCATACATTTATGTAGTGCTAGCTTGGTGGCTCCAATTTGAAAAGACCCATATTGTACCCAACTACTACACCACACATTGGCTTAATTATCAACTTTGTAGCCTAACACTAGAATGAGATAACCCGCGCGCACTTCCCTTTCATATCCTTCGCCTTCGAACGAACGTTACAAAAACCGACACTGTGCGCGTCTGTATTGTACATTGGGTGTCATTGGATGCAATGTTCACATTGTGTCCAAGGACTGATGCATACATTGGTGTATTGGCTGCATGCAATAGGTACGCACGTTTTGGTAAATGAGGCCGCGGCATAATACTAGCCAATAAGCCTAATATCCATATAGGTTGCCCGCGACTTTTTACGCTTTTTGAAAATTCAAAACATTTGTTGCCCAACCCGGGGATCGAACCCTAGACCCCGAGATCTTGACTCGGTATTTAAACTGCTAAAACATGACATAAATTCCGTACCATTGTATAAATTTGGCCATAAAGTTGACTCTGAATAAAGTCAACGTAAATATCATATTATTTTATCGATGGGGGTACCTACATATCGCATTAATGAAGCGACTTAACAATTTGACTCTACAAAGTATTTATAATATACACATTTATCTGAATCACTAATACCGCAACAAATGTGGCATTCGGATCGATTGGACCTTTCTCAATTGTATAAAGCTTCCTAACGTGCGAGGAAGGTCCCTGATAATTGAAATAAGATGTATGATTGTATTATAAAATATTTTCCTTAAATTTTAATGTTAATAATTTTCTCTGTATGAATGAAATTCGTTCTCGATTGACCCTTTTTGAATGGACGATTGACTTGAATATATCTTGTGTTCTTTCTGCACTAACCCTTTGAATTTGACTCGTAACTTCTTAAACACTCTGTATATACAGGCAAATTGATAATGATACTTTAATGAGCTAAGATCTTTCAACCGTTGAGTGCCCTACCTCTAATCGCGTAGAGAGCTAAAATGATTACATGCTGTATAGGTCGCTGCCATTCCGACTTGGCAGACGTATGTAGTCTATTAGAAAGCTTGTTAGAAAGATATTCAACGTACACAGAGTACGAGACGTTGAGACGATTAATAAGTCATTAATTTCGAATGTTAACGCGATAACACATGTTGTTTGGTAATCATCATGGATACGTTTCTACTTCAAGTAGGTGCTAACTAAATAAGTGGTTATTTTGATAGAAATTTTAGTTAATTAAAATATAAAATGTAGTTACAATTTTGTTTTACCGTCAAAGCTTTCACCATACTGTCTATCTCTAATCCTTAAACTAGGTATTTATGATTATTGAAACGTTTGACGGTACCAAAATGCGAACAAAGTTTATTAATTGTCTAGTCACACCGGCTGTCTGAAAGTATGTTTGTTGGTATGGTATATAATTTTAGTTAAATAAAAACACGTCGGACCTTAGTAGCGGTGGATGGTGAAAGGGCTAAATTTCTTAGACGTTTATTTAGAGTATTTTGTCGCCTAAATTTATTACAATGATCAACAAAGGCCTTACAATGTAAATGGTTTTATAAGCAAACATCAGCCAGCAACGGCAGCAACGAAATCGAGTGGGCGAGCTTCATAAATTACACACAAGCACCCACAGTGGCACAATTATTTAGGACGATCTTTAACAGCAAGATATTGTAAAGGATTTCTCATAATACTGTGTAGGTAATTTATAGATAAGCTATTGAGATGATAAATCTGAATCAAGAATCTTAACTCTAAAACTTATCAATGCAAATTACCGTCCCAGTCAGATCGACAGACGTTATCATAAAAACAAGGAATCATACTATAAATCTTTTCATAATCTGTCAAAACGAAATTCTGCCATAGATTTAGTATCGCAGTAAAGAAAGAAAGAAATAATTTATTTGGTATTATACCAATCATACATAACACCCAAAAGTTTAACTAAACTAAAAAAGATAAATAATATTATGTTGATGGTGCTAATAAGGTCGCCGTGTTAGCATCAGCTCTGCTCAGCATTCGTGGCAGCTTATGGCATGTCACGACGCTGATATTCTGCGTCTAATAAAGTATGACGCAGACGTCACTTTATAGTACTCAAAGAACTAAATACCAATGTATTGATTTCAAAGCAAATAAATCGGTTCTTTCGCCCCCACTTGATGTGTCAGCGTCTACTGAAAATCAGCGTCGCAGTTTGCCTTCGGCTGTTGCGACCAATGCTGAGTGGGGTCCTTTTTGGCACATAAAAATATAATAAACAAATTTTTTTTTTTGTCAATTCAATCTAGTTTCTAAGTGCCAAATAAACGTATTCTATTCAATTTTTTAAAGTAATGGTGTTTTCGAATGTCGAATATCCAATTTCTGCAGAGACGGTGGCCGGCAGACGTGGCGGGTCGCGCCTGGCGGGCCTCAGCCCGGGCGGGCTGCACTCCCCGCGGAGGAGCTCAGAGGACTCGGCGGATGACGTCTTCAACATCAAAGATCTCAGGGTGAGTCACCTTTTGAGGAAACTCTTGGATATCAATTGGGGGTTTTCTTCATCATCAATAGCTTTAAATGCGACATGTTACATTTAGAAGCTGTTAATGCGATGTAAGCAAAGGTTTAGGCAGAAGATGGTTGATTGGTAAATAGATCATCATCATAAAAGGAGTACTGTTATGTAAGACGAATAGTGTCTTCTCTTCACCATTGCCAAACTGCGATCGCAAACCTAGGCTACCTGCCAATCGTGGAGATCATACCGAAATCCTTTTACTAGAGAGGACATTGTCTAACATTGTTCAGTGGACTGAATGGGGGTCACCATCAGGTGATGTTTTAAAGATATAGGTCGGTGAAAAATTCACTTAAGTCTCGCAAGTAAACAGCCCAAATAATTTGGTTATTTAAATACCATAAAAATTTCGTTACTTTCCAAATACAGACTGGTAAAAAATATCTAAATGCGTTCAGTCCACATTTTCTTTAATATTTTATTGTGCTGCAAACTAAATCAAATAAGGTTTCTTGTTTGATTCCCGCCAATCACATGGAGACATTGTTACGTTCAGAAAATACGCCTTAAAACCAAACGACCCAAGCTGCGTAAATTATTATTTTAAAAGTTTATATTGCAAATTTTTAGAAATCATTTCTCAAATAGTATCATTTCATTTACAGCACGAGCTGAAAGAAGTCGAGGAGAAATTCCGAAAGGCTATGATCCTCAACGCGCAGCTGGACAACGACAAGGCGGCGCTCGGCTACCAACTGGAGCTGCTGAAGGACCGGATAGAGGAGCTGCAGGAGGAGTACGCGCAACTATCGGTGCGTAGTAAAGTTACAGCCTATAATCATCCTACTGCAGGGAAAAGGCCTCCATCATTGAATTAGTACGTGGGTTAGTGATCACAAACCAGAGAAAAGTTGCAACCGAACCCAGGAGGACCCCGAGAGCTTGGCCCAGTATTTAAACCAACAGACCAACGGGGTGTTACTAGACCAACGGGGCGTTACTAGGCCAACGGGGCATTACTAGACCAACGGGGCGTTACTAGGCCAACGGGGCGTTCCTAAACCAATGAGGCTTATTAGACCAACGGGGCACTCCTAGACCAACGGGGCGCTCCTAGACCAACGAAGCGTTAGGACGGGCAAAAAGCATAATAAACTATGTATTTCCATATCAATATTTAAACTTTAAAAATTATGTCTCTGGTGGGACTTCAACCCGCATCTCCTCGCATGCCGTGCGCGGCGCTATACTATTAAGCCACCATACCATTACCACTGCATCACAGCGCGAATTTTCAAGCATATTCTTATCGCTGTAAGCCAGTTTTGTTTCCCCTCCTAGCCCCGTCTGAGACATAATTTTCTAAGTTTAAATACTGATATTAAAATTGCAATTAAATTGCTTAAATATCATACAATGTATTTCCTTCTGCTTCTAGCGCGAACACAAAGAGAAATGCTCATCCCACGAGCGTCTAAAACGCGAGCACGCGTCCCTCGAGGCGGAAGTGACGTGCGCGCGGGACGCGGTGCGGGCGCGCGACGCGGCCGCGGCGGCGGCGGGCTTCGCGTTCGTGGAGGCGGGGCCCGCCGCCGACGTGCCCGGGTTCGGGGCCGTGCCGCCGCTGGCGCTGGTGTCGCACGAGGCGGACCAGATGTTGGGCGACGCGTCGGAGGGGACGCTAGGTAACACAACCAGTTGTAATGGCTTGCCTTGTTGCAAAAAGTAGTACCCATAATATATAAGCTTTGTATTTAAATTTGGGACTAGGTGGCTCTGTTTGGCCCAGTGTTACAAGTCTTGAAGTGTTATTATTATTATTTTAATTTCACCTTGACTTAACAGTCAGTCAGTTGGATAAGTGGGTCTCTATCTATAACAGCATTTTCTAATTACCCACATCATCTCTTGCTAAAACATTATACCATTTAGTAAAAATATGTATAATCATTAGTAAGCAAGCTAAATGGTAAAGCGCCGCGCCCGGCATGCGAGGAGATGCGGGTTCGAGTCCCGCCTGAGACATAATTTTTCAAGTAGAAATACTGATATTATAATTGTAATTAAATTCCTTAAATATCAAATAAAGTAAAAATATGTATCAATTGATGAGTATCATGGATGATTAAAACTGTAACACGTCGTTACATTTTTGTTTTTATTTTGTTTCAACAACTCGTGCGCAGCTAAGGATTTTACTGATAACGCCATCTATCCGGCTGATGGGACACTATAGGTGCAACTTTGTGTCTGTCATCCCACAATTCCTTTTTTTTTATCAAATAATTTAAATGTTGTAATTTTTTTATATTATTATATTAATAGGCAAATGTCTATTTGTGTGGACTTTTTTATGTAGTTTTCTACTATTTTCAACACACCTAACATATTAGCTTGTTTCAAAACTATGAGGGTGACATTTTATATAATAACATGCATGAACACGTGTAGTTCCGTAACATCCACTAGTATGACTAATAAGCACAGATTGGATAATCGGATGTATATTTACCTAAAGTTAGTTTTTATCTTAGATATTATGGAAGCGGCTTCTTAAAACATGTACGGCGATTCTAAAATTCCAGGATGTTTTCGATACAAAAGTGCATTCCACAACAGTCAGCACTTCCAACTTAGGCAAATATGCCTAAGAATATCCGCTCTCTATTAATAAACTAAGTATGATATCTCCCCGTGTTGGCAGACGTCCGGTTGCAGAAGCTGCTGAACTCGAAGCAGTCTCTGGAGTCTGAGGTGCGCAAGCTGAAGCTGCAGCTGAACGAGGAGCGCGCCGCGCGGCAGAACGGCGCCGCCGGACACCACGACCTGGAGCACGAGACTGAGCGTGAGTCACACTACTGATAATAATGATTTAGAGAGGGAGCGAAGGGCATTCGCGGTCTGATGCGATATTCATACAGGATGAAACTTTAACCACCTTCCAAATTTTTATATATCAATCTACAAGACAAAAAACAAACGACGTGTTTTTTCTTTTGGTTTAGCATAGTACAAAAATGTCAAGATAAAGCACTTAGAAAATTATGAAAAAATTTTGATACGGCCGCCAGCAACACTTTTTTTACGCGATGCACATCTCATTCATTCATTATGATACTATTCATAAGTTTTTTATTTTCCCTTTATACCTTAACAGGCTTAGGACCGTAAAAATTGAAAACTTTAATGCAAAAAATATTTTCGGGTGAAAACTTAATTTACGTTTTTTACTTCATAAATGCCCATTTAGATCTAAATACGATACTAAACGCCTATAAAAATTTTGGAAAGTGGATAAAATTTCACCCTGTATAGACGACGTCAAAATTATTATCTTTAAAGCGCAATACACACTAAAGCTAATTAGGCACGACCCGCTTACCTATGTCGGCCACATTTCTCGTAGGGCTAGTTCGCGAGCGCATGTTGCCGAAATTATAATTTTAATACAGGCTCCCGGACGGCTAATTTGGTGAGTGTTGCGCTTAAGGCGTACTATCAACCGTCTTACACCTGCAGCCTGCTGTGTGACTACACGCAGAAAACCTACAATGCTCTTCGCGTTTAGTATACTAACGCCTTTAGAATACTAATGGACCTTCCTAGATACTGCAGTGCTTCAAGCATGTTCGCCGAAGCTGGTACGGTAAGTTTTAACGGCGTCATGAGGAAGCGAACTGTGTCAATGCAATGTCGCAAACAAAATCACAGTAGCCAAAAACACAAGAAATCGTAGTCCGAGATCGCCGAGGTCGCAGATCCAAACACATTATTCGCTAATTCGCAAAGTCGTAATGTCCTTTAATAGGATAAGTGCAGTTTGGATGTTAAAACACTTGAACAGAGATATTATCTTGGCTAGTACTATCGGTGTCATCAATAATAAATAAAAAATATAACTAAATACATGATTCCGCGAGGCAGTAAAAGCGTTCAATAAGTGGTGAGAATAAATAAGACGCAAAGTTTGGTCAATTTTATTTTGGACACAGTCACCTCTTAGTTGTATACACTAAGTATATATTTTTTATGAAATAATAATTTCTTTCCGAAAAATTTCGTTTTGTTTCGTTTAAAATTAATCCCTGCGACTGTCATTTGTCGTATTTTTGACCTCTAGATTCTAAGATGTTTTTATAATAGCGAAATAAAAGAACTAATCTTACCCGGCGGGTTGGTGATGGATGATTGTCTTGTCTAAGTCAAGGACAAGGCGAAGCCACGTTTCACCCATAAGGGTCTTAGTTGGCCAGTACGTTTTTATCAATGGGCTAATAACCTAATCACGTTGCTTACTTATCGCTCCTCGTGTTCTATATCCCAGTGGAGACCCTCCGACGCTGCCTGACCGAAGCCAAGGCTCGAGCCGCCCGAGCGGAGGCCGAGGCCGCGCTGCAGGCCGCCGGCGCCGCCCGCCTCGAGGCTCAGGTCGCCCGCCTACGCGCCCGCCAGGACCACCAGGACGAGCACGAGGAAGTATTGAAGCAGGAGCGACGCAAGCTGCAGCGGGAGGTACGCCCACAGTCCACAGCCCCCTCTACACGGTACACACAGCCTCCTCTGCACTGTACACACATCCCCCTCTACACCGTACACACAGCCCCCTCTGCACTGTACACACAGCCTCCTCTCGACCCCCATCGACACCAGGACGAGCACGAAAAGCTGCTCAAGTGACAGGAATAGTATTCTGTCACTTATGTGGATAGTACAAGCAGTCAATGTTCTTATAGGAAGCAACGTCTCCGCACATGTACCTGAAATTAACCCAGAATAACGCAACATCGCTGAAGATCTGTGATTAGATCTTAACATTTTATTTTTGCACATAATTTGTAACATGATTGTTAACTTAAAAGTCATTATGGCAGGTAGATAGCTTTGCGTTTATACACTATCACTATGGTAACGTAAATAGAGAGAAGATAAAAGAAATTACATCAGCTGGTTTGTTTACAGGAAGTCGTTGATTTCTGGGCCCTTATCAATAATGGAGATTGTTAACGGTACAGTGGACCCAACCACCGTGTGCGATCCGTCCCAACACTTTTTAATACCTGTATTAAACTGTGACCTGTTTAAATGTCCGCTTTCCAGAATGACCCAGTAATTCAAAAATATTTAAAAAAAATGTTTCGTGCCCCATATCTTATGTCAAATCAGAATAGCACCAGTTTGAACCTTATGCTGCAATTATAAGGTCGTAAACCCATTTGAACATATAACGTAACGGTGTTTAAAGGGGAAAATTATTTAATAAATTCTCATTCTGGAATATGGGCATAGAAGACCTTTGATCTACATTAAATAACTTATTAAAATGTCATAACAAACAATTATGTAAATATTTAATGCTTACGAAAGAACTTACATGAAATGAAATCCCTCAATAATCGTTTAAAAAATATATTTATCCAGAAATAAAAAGGTTACTTTCCACCAATGCTCTGCAATTATGCCCCCACATACATTAAAATATCTATCTGCTTAAATAAATCTTTAGTTCAGAACAATTTTTTTTTGTGAGATAATATTCTGCTCATTATATTGGTGGACGTAATTTTATCTTTGCGTGCCCTATATAAAGTATTTTTTTAAACATGGCAAACCTTTTCAACCTCTTTAAAATTAGCAGATTCAAGTCGTTTTAATTTTGCCGGGTTATTATGACACTGATAAGCCCTAATGATTAGTGTCATTGTATGTGGCAAAATCAAAATTTCGTAAAACTACTAAACGATTAAATTCTTCGACTGTACATAGATATCCAAGGTTTTGGTAAATGGTGATTTACAAGTCGATGCCAGCCTATGTTGACATATGCATATGATACTTCGAAACTGAAAAACTTGAAACTTTTCACTCTATTACTTTGTATTGAAAATACGTCTCCGTAGTAGTTTTATGCCTATGTTGACGAAGAATTGTTTCGACTTAATGCCATATACCTAACATCCTGTATAGTGTTTGGTTTAACGAGGGACATACATATTTAGGTACTTCTCATGAATTTAAAGAACAAAATAGATGGGAATCAAACCTTCTTAACTTTCACATCTTAATGTATCTAGCGAACGTATATTATCGTGAAGATTATAAGCGTGCAATCGTAAAATATAAATTTAAATTTGTTTATTATCTAATACTAACTGATAATAATGCTAAATCAGTCTCAACCTAAAAGCGACAGTATAATTTTCAGGTCGAGTGTCACTTGAATTTATGTCCAATAAAAAGTGATTTATATACATGAGAAGAACTTACAACCTAACATAGAATCCAATTACTACCCGCACGATTATTAGCTAAATATTAGTATCATTTCTCAGGCGCGAGAGGCCCTCAACCGGGTCGAAGAGTTGGAGACAGAAAACAGCCACCTCACCAAACGGCTGGACAAGCTCAAGAACGCCAAGTCAGCGCTGCTCAAGGAGCTGTGACAGTACTGATTGCCTGACGTTAACCTCTCAGCCGCAATGTGGTAACTTTACCCCCGTCACGGCATTACCTACAGCGGAACATCTTTGGGGTTGCCGAAGTATAGATAGAACAGACTAGGCCATTTTGTTGGAGGTATTGTCCAAGAGCTTCTTGTAGTGCCTATGACCTTGGACGACCGCTACGTGGGGTCTAAGACACCTTATCGCAATAAAAACGACGTTATTTTAATAGCCAAGTTCGTCTGGGTTGCATCTTACACGATGTTACGATAATAAATGTAAATACAAACGCATAGGTTACTTGCACTTCAATTGTCATGGTGTAGAAGTCACGTGGTCAGGGAAATGATGTCTTTTAAACAGGTTAGGAGTTGTATGTATACCGTGAGATAAACTTGAGATTATGTCAATATTTGATTTTAACGCAGCATTATTTACAATATTTGATTTAATAAACGATGTATTTATTTCTCCTTTATTGACGCAGTAATATTTTAAAAAAAATACGATTATATCTATTTCGCCGTTAGCATTATAGATATGACTGTATCTACACAATAAGCTATCTAAAAACGTTTACACCAAAAGAGCGCCACTAGAAGATGTCGATGCTCTTTCAACTGTGTTTCCTAGTTGTCTGTTTATCTAGTACTTATTTCTTATGTACCTACGCGAACACACAGATAATAAATAAGAACTAAATACACCGTACCTTAAAAAAAATACCCTTTTTATAATATAAGAGGTTAAATCAACATAGTCACGTCTATCATGTCTCATACCTGCTATAATAGAAAATTCTACCTTACTTACATGACATAAGGTTGAATGTTACGAAGTTGAAAGATCACCGAAATGTTCTAGTGTCATTCGTTTGGTAAAGTCGTTTTTTAGTAGCTGATTGTGTTTTTTATTTTCTATTTATAACATCAAATGTTTATTTGCCGCGCACAATTTAGCCTCAATTTGTCTAATAATGACTCGTATATGCTATATTTTTAGACAGGATTTATTTCTTAATTAAAGTTCAGTACCTAAAGGTTTCATTAATATAATTAACTTTCTTCAGAACTTATTCCATCTACCAGGGTAAATGAAGATTGAGTATACACTGCAATATCTTTAAAAATAATTAGAGAAATATTTTGTCTCCGAATTATCAACACAGTGTAGTATATGAACACTTAACAAAAAAAAATGTTGTCAACTATGTCCAACTGCCATTGTATTTTCTGTTTCTTAATATGTATTTAGATCTAAAATGTTGCCATTCTCAAAAAGATACTGTCAATCATCTGAGTCCGGGCTTGTTAAGTATTTATACCTATAGCGTTGGATCCCGTTGCTAGTCAAGGTACGACTTACCATGACCTTATAAAGCAAGTTTAGTTATTACATTTATTAAAGCATTGAAATTATATTGTAATCAGATTTAAAAAATGTAATTATATCGCAAAATCAATTTTGAAACGAGCACTTCTAACTGTCCCACTTCTGAATAGTAATAGTCACACTCTGTATATTTATTTTTAACTCTGGCAACACAAATGAAAAATCATACTTTAGTTCATATATTGCGACTCGCGTAAAGGTTAATAAACTAATAGTTATCGTTAGTTACAATAAACCGAGACAGATTTATGCCAAATTAAAAACGCGTAGTTGACTCGTGCTGCTAGAGAAAACGCATTTTTACTCGTACCAAATTGCTTTTGCTCGCATTTGAAAAACTGACATTAATTTGGTTATGTTATAATAGTTCGATTTGCAAATGTAACAGTAGATCTTCAATGTTAAGCTTATAGCTAGGTCAATTGTGGTCCCTGATAAGAACACCAACATTGGGTTAGAGAACACAATAATGACAAAGTATGTACACTCGACAGCACATCAAGTTAAACAGTTGAACTGCGATAACAGCTTTAATTACGTAGGGCATAAAGGCGGCCTCAAGGTCAACGTGTATAGTCTGATGTGCCGCCGTGTGTACAAAACAATGTGACGTTATGTACATTTTTCAAACTAAAAGCGATTTCTTCCGTGCAATAGTCAGTTAAAGGATAGTCACAATCAAAAAGTAAATTCGGCGAAGGATACAAATATGAAAATTGAAATCCTTGTTAAAAAACCTTTATAAGGAAGTGGTCATTCAGTATGGAGAAGCGATTTGCCTTTTCGACATTTTGTTGTTAGTCCAATGGAAAGTTGTTTGATTTGAAGACCCAGAAATTGCTTTTAATTACTATTACATTGTCCATTGTAGCTTCGTGTTTGTGTACATATTGTCTTTAACATCTTGATTTCATTGATTTACTAACGTCATATTTCCTTATTTTATATGAAACAAGTGTTGAACACTGATTTGAAAATCGATTGTGAAGGAATGACTGTGTCATAGGCAAAGTTGTAAGTATTGATTTTAGTTTAATCACAAAATAGCATAATAACCTGTGATCATTATTATGAATGACCTAAATGTCTGTATATACATATAAATAATAATAGTAATCCAAAGACGATTAGACACAAAACACTAAACAATAATATAATACTGATAATATGTACTAGCAATTTAGATGATACACGTCATAATTTCGTAATTACTCTGAAACCCGAAACGTTGGGTTGTGTTATTTACTTTAACCATTTTTTTAATTTAATTGTAAATGGCTTAATTAATGAAATGTAAAATATTTTATTGTGTATAAATTAAATTTTATTTTAATAACTATTAAATTATATTTATTTGTTATCCATATGAATAATAGAAAAGTTGTATGTTCGCATTATATGTATAGGTTTGATAGATAAGGGTTATACTCGCTTGCCGGTTTTAAAGTTTTGTTACATGAATCGACACTAATTTTGTACTTGCCATTGGTATCACAAAGTAAAATAAGTTCTTGCAGTTAGATTAGGAGCGAAGAGACTTCAGAACGTAACATGTAAGCGTTTGTTTTCTATGTGTGTTTACCCTTCTGCTTATCTGCTTAATTCATTCATTCCCGAAATTGCGAAGATTTGTATAAGCTATGTGGCTTATCTCAATTGATTGTTATATACCTAACATCAATTAATAACAAACCACTCTACACGCAGCAGTAGAACAAACTACCAAACAATGATGAATTGCCCTAACTGAAAACTGATCTTTTGCAAAATCGTATTCCTCATTTCATGCAATTAAGTAAAATCAATTTTATTTCTGAAAATATGTCTCTAAAGGCTCTTTTACACGACCCATACAGCACACTAACTGCCATGGTTTTGGTACAAGAAAACCACATTGTTACGTAGAAGAAATGCGTCTCCCAGCAAAAACCCGAGCCAATTCATGTTGTTTACTGCATTACTACGACAATTTATTACTGCGAGCAAGTTAAGATAGGAACTGCTGTAATATTTTTTTGTTAACGTCTTTTTAAATATGTTTTTGTAATGAAATTTTACTCTCGTACGCTGCGGTCTCTTCGCACGTGGAATATTACTTACAGCGACGTTTACTTGGCCCACCTCTCTAGTTCTTTACCAACGTATCAATCTGAAGCTTCTTAATGATAATGTATTGCTCAAAATTGTAATCCAACTAATGTGATAAGTAATCGTGAATGTGTACGTCCATTACGTTATTGAGAGTGCTTATCGTTCGCTGTTTTTATTTTAAAGTCTACTACTATTTATTCTTTGTTAGGGAAAGTTACCAGACAATTTTACTAAATTTTCACGTATTTTATTATTTTAACGCGAAATTACTACTGTTGTGAATATTATTTCAGTGATGCGATTGTAATCGGTTTTCTTTATTTAGTTTTAAACCTTCCCTTGTAATTCAGATGTCGTATAATTCTTTGATAGTAGTAGAAAACATACAGTCAAAAGCTCATCAACATACACGTCCATCTTTCTCAATAGGCATTGACAGGCATACTTATACATACGTAAGACTTAAAAGATACCTCGGAACAACAGTAGGTATGTCGAGCTGTCGTTGATTGTAAAAATAACAACGACAAAATAAATTCTCATCAAGTGTAGGAAAGCTAAAATTGTTTGCGTTAGTTCAATGAAACTTTCATTTTTGGTAGTAATAAAGAATTATATGATTTCTCATATTGACTCTGTATAATTTGATGAATGATTTTTATAAACATATTTAATTGTTTCTGTGTGACGTAACCATTTAAATGGTGTTGACTTGTATATAATGTAGTTGGTATTTGTTAGGTTTAAGACACATGACGCATCAATGTGATAAAAAAATCCAAACCGGACTGCGTCAGTTGTTAGTTCTATGTGGTGACTCTGGCTCATTTATTAAGAAGGATATCGATCGATTAACTTGCGTTGTGCGTCATGTGTTTTATTCCGATCGTCATGCTCGGTCATGCTCACAGTGCCATGGAGCGCCAAAATGTATTAGGTAACTATAAATCGTGGTGTATCGTAGTTACGTCTAGTATGAATTCGTGATTGCGGGTAGTTAGGAGAACCTTAAGCGTTAAGCCACGCGAGGGTAGTCGTAGCAAGCTTCGGGCTTCGCGTCATCGCACTGTTACGTAAACCCATTTATAGTTCTAACAAAACGCTACAAAGCATTGTTTAGGATGTCCAGTAATCACGTGAGGCCCAAAGGGGGAAGGGGGGACGGTCCGAAAAAAATGCTCGAAATGTCTACCGAAACACGTGTTTTTAGATGTTAAACCTTACATTTTTGAAATATACATACTTACTATGTAATAATACACGTGATCTTAGGTGAGGGGGAGGGGAGTACAAAACCTCACCACGTAACACCAGGGGGGAGAGTTCTAAAAAGTTGCTAAAAAACATCACGTGATTATTTAAATAAAATAAAATCAATTTATTTTAGACTAGGGTCCATATTTAACAATAAAGGATTAATTTAAAAAAAATAATTCAAATATCTGCCCCGGTCTGGGGCGCCGGGCACACACACTTGCGCTTTTACCCAGTGCCGCAGAAGGGGGCAGCGGCAGTCCGGAGTCGCTCGACGCTCGGGATGCAGTTGGGGCCCCCGCGCGCGCGGAGCATGAGCGAGGCGATGCGGCGCCGCAGCACTGTGTGGAAGCCGTCTGTATGCGCTTACGCAAACATTTCAGACGCGCTACAGTAGAGCACTACTATTTAACAGCCCTTATAGTATAAGATCCCACCATACAACGACCTTTGACCGAGCTGTTTATTGGATGAAAAGTTTTTATATACAATTAAATATGCCAAAAAATATATAGCAAATGGGTTGCCTAAAAAATTTCACTCCAGAGTAGAATTTTTAAAATTTGACAACCGAATTTCATGACTTTTTTTTGCATTCAACCGTATACCACCGTGTTCATAAATGAATAATATTTATTTGTATTTAACTTTATTTAATTAACCAGACCGGTGCAAGTTACTAGTTCGATTTACCTGTTTATATCTGCCTACTCGAGAGTTGTGACGGGAAAAAAATAGTCAACCTAACGATTGCATATTCTTTGGGCTTCATATTTTCGATTGGTATGAAATTTGTCTATTAACCAAACCAGAAAAAAAAATTAAATTTAAATATAAAAAATAATAATTAATTAATCATACTCTGGACTGAATTTTTTTAGTCAACCCATTTGCAATATATTTTTTGGCATATTTATTTGTATATAAAAAACTTTTTATCCAATAAACAGCTCGGTGATGGTCGTTGTATGGTGGGATCTTAGACTATTATGTAGAAATAAGCAGATCTACTTCGTTGCAACAGCGTACCGGCTACGCTACGCATCGTGTGGCGAAACGCTAACTCCGACTGATGTTGTTGTATTTACAGTTGCAAGTAAGGATTTGTAATATTAATTAAATTAAACGGCATGATTGATGGTGAGAATATTGTTGCCTACAATATTCCTAGTGATAAAACTTATTTTATTTTATATTGGCTTAACCTAGCGAATGTATAGTCAATGTGTACTAGAGTTTGAACTATATGTATATGATTGAAACATCAGTAGATAATTGTCTCCGGGGCTGGCATGCTCCAATAAGCAAGTTGTATTATGAATCGCAAGTCAACCATTTTGTAAGTAGTATCACTTTGTAAGTATGATGTATGTATTTTGGTGCTGCGTTACTAATTTATTGTTCTTTTAACTAGGATGACCAACTGTCTTTTTTATATAATGAAGCGAAACCGACTTAATGTATAAATTTGGATATTATGAATAAATATCGCTCTGTAAGTGTCGTTTTATTAATCTGTTCATTACCTACACAAATTCTGGTAGGCCTACATATTGTTTGTGTAACTGCTACGTTGCGCGTGCCATCGGTCCTACGCCGACGGGTTTTAAACCGAGATGACAAAAACAGGCTAATGGGGGCTATCGCTAGTTAATTTGCCACTAGAGGCGCTTGTGTCGCGTGAGGTCCAATAACATTCAACGTTTTCACTGGTTTTAGCGGGGTTACCTGCTGGAAAGTGATCTCCTTCATAAAATTATCGCAAATATGGATTATTTGGCGATTAATGTGAACGCTTTGAAAGCGGAATTAAGAAAAAGTGCAAAAATAGCCGCCCTCAAATAAGAACTATTTCAGAAGTTAGTTTGTTAATATGAAGATAGTAATTTATAAATAATAAACTTTAATTAGATTCAAGATTAACACTTTTTTTCTGCGCCGATCGCCTTTTACAGCTATACCTCCGGACCTCAGTCTACAGTGGCGCCAACTGGTGAGCAAAGAAACGGTAGTCCCCATTGAGCGTCAGCTTAGGTCTTCGACATTTCTATGATGGAAATTAATTTACTGCCTACATAGTAAAGTACGTGTACTTACAATTACAACAACACAAATAACCAGAAGACATCAGATCGGTTTGTCTTGTAAAAGTTTTTATATATTGATTGACGACCTCCTCGGTTGGGTGGCCAACACACCGGTTTTCAAGGTCCTGGATTCGATTCCCGGACGGATCAATATAGAAATTAAGTATTTTTATATATTTTCTCGGAGCCGAGTGCGTGTTGTAGGTACACTTACGACCGGTCCTTTAAATTTTGTGTCCGGAATGTTACAATACGAACTGCTCTTGTGCAAAATTTAAATTTAACTCTACAGAATGTTGGAGTGTTCCAAAGTACCTAACTCAGAATCGGCTAAAGTTCTTTACACTGAAATTGCGAAAGTATTGTAATATGTTTTATAAGATTTATATTGTGTACATTCTAATGTTTTAGTACGTTAGGTTATTATTAGGGTATAATAGGACTGTCATAGTCGAATTACGACTCAAAGTCCTTAAAAAAAAAGAATAAAAAAAAAACGACCGGACCTATCTATCTTCAGTTTTGGCCTATCGGAGATAGAAAACAACTTCTGTCTTTGTTTCTCTGGGCGGCCAAATTTAGAGATAGAAACTGTTAGCTATCTCCGAAATGTCAAAACTGGCGATAGATAGATTATTGGGACCGGTCGTTAGTGGTTACTGATTTTCACAAAACAAGTAAAGGAATTTAATAGTTGCTTACTTTACTTTGTGATTAGAACAATGTATAATGTCAACATTTTTTAAGCCATTGCAAAGCTATCGCGGGCCTTGAGCGTGGAGACCGAATCCAGAAATTCCGTAACGAAAATAACCTAACACCCCCCACTCCGACCGGCACAGCGGTGATACTTTTTAGTTTTATAATAAATTGCATAAGTTGATAAAAAATGCTATGCAATAGCTTTACCGCGGCAGTCTCCGAGTGCCACACGTCTTTTTTTAATAATCAATGGGTTTGCTCTTGACTACATACTCGTACTTACTTAACTCTACGGTTAAGAAGAAGCCTAAGATGGAGCGAGCTTACCCAGAAAGTGGCATACTGGTTCTCCCACACACCAGCGGAACACAGAAAAACTGTTTAGCGCTGGACTCCGGCAGGAGGGTGGTAGCATCCAGGCAGGCGGCTTCGTAAAAACGAAGCCTACCACCGCAGAAGTATCGTCGTATAAGTCAGTCGGGCCCAGGGTGGACTACTAGGAGGTAGATCCCTCCACCCCAATATACAGTATCGTCTACTTTCGATCACAGACACTCTTTATTGCAAACAAATTCATTATAATCAGAGATTGGATGCATATTTACCGAAAGTTAGTTTTTGGCTATTGCATAATCCCGAAACGAAACCGGGAATATGCATTCCATTACAGCTAATTATTTAACTTTATTCAAATATGCATTTATCTTTAATACAGGAGATACAGTTAGGAGCTGTACAAATTCGGCGGTGTTATCGCTGGAAGCGATGTCTTTCAGAAAACCTTTAATTATTATCAAAGCCACATATACTATGAATGCCAAGGAGTATTATATTTAAGGAGCTTTATCAAAATGACAATGTCGCAAAGAGTATTATATTATCGTGGCCAAGGTAACTGTGCCTACTTATTTCTTGAAGTTTAATACGGAGCAAGGTAGTTTGCTCGTGATGTTATTATAGTTATAATTGTAGATAACCGCTTGTAGACTTTTTTTCCAGACACAATTAAAATGGGGACAACTCCCCCCAAAAAATCTACAAGCGTCTACCTTAAATACGTTATCTTATCAGCCACTGAAAATAAGTAAATAAATAAATAAATGTGGACAACATCACATACATTGTTCTGATCCCAATTTGAATAACTATTTAATTAAAGCACTCTTATTTTGGAAACCAGAAACAACGAAGGTACCACAAACACCCAGACCCGAGAAAATTTATAAAAACTAATTTTTTCTACATTGACCCGTCCGGGAATCGAACCCTGGACCTCTGAGCAGGCGACACCTTGAAAACCGGTGTGAACGCCACTCCGCCACGGAGGCCGACATAAATAAGTATAGTACTTATTAAAATGTATATTTTTAGGGCGTACTAGACCTTGTTGAATGAATAAAACGAGATTTAACATTCTATCAAATTGTTTTATTACACCTATGAGAATGGTAATGAATAAAGGTGAGACTATTTACAATACAAAGGTCATGGTTATGGTCGTAAAAACACGTAATCTGTAATACCATCATGATCCATCACATACAGGGTAACATAGCTTGGGTACATCCTCGCTCTTCGCGTAAGTTACGCATCAAAAAACCTGTTGAGCTAAAATACAAGCGTATTACAATATAATATGATATCGTTCACATAGGCGCGGCTAGCCATGCATTCAGCGGTAGGCTCGAACGAGATCTTTTCGGCTCTTATTCAATTAACACTAGCTGAAGCTCACGTCCCCCCTAAGTCTAGTCTAAAAGAGACCTTTCATCACTTTGTGCGTTTTCGTTCATCGAACGTCTAAATGCCTATTCAAACTTGAGTGGTATTCGCAGCCGCTGCACTGTGGGTACTTACCGCGCAGGTTTGGCTCAGGTATTTAGTATCATGTTCGGAAAGAGCGGAATTTGTATGAACAGAGGTTATCTCTGCCGCAAACGGTCTGCAGAAAACCGCTTAAGTCTGAAGAGGCCTTAATTCGGCATACAGAGTTAATGCGTAAATGGCTAGCATCACGATGCCGCGACATTTCTGTATTCATGAACATTCGCATAGAAACGCAAGTGAAGGAGCTTTACGACTAGACAATGATAGTAGTACAGATTTGTCTTTGTTTTTAAATACATGCCCGTTTGGACATTTAAGGATTCCAAATTAATAACTTATTTGTATGTATAAAAGATAAACATTTTTGGAGTTTTAACACCTGCACAGTATTTTAAAGTTGGAAAAATGATTCGTATTAGAAAATAATGACCTTTACATGAAAATATAGAACTTACAGAACAAAAATAACGACAGTTACACTAAAACAATAACTTATAAATTACAGTATGTTTATTACCTATGTTCTGAGACTAGCCCAAAGAGAAGGCATCATTTATTTTAAGTTGTTTATGTATATTTTTTTCTGTGAACATCCACAAACATTTCGTAATCTTATCCTTAACATGTTTGAAGGCACTCATACTCATGGATGAATGACTACAATGTTGCAGAAAAAGTATAATGACCTTATACCTATTATTTGAGCCATAAATTAAAGTAAGCTACATTATCTAATTAACTGTAAATCATTAATTTTTTTAAGATATTTTGGTGGTTATAAATTATAATTATATATTTTTATAATTGAGAAAGATAATGCATTATTAGGATTAGGAATCATCCAGACTCCTAGTGAGATCTTGTTTATAAACAATACTGGGGAACATCAAAAGCAAATCGAGACAGAAAACATTGGTCACATCTAATAAGTATTACAAAGCATTGATTTGTGAAAAGTGGATGCTCCATCAATAAATCAACAATAAGACTACCTACAGATAATTAAATAACACGATGGAGATCCCACTTTTATCGTGTTGTATTAAGTATGTTATTTTGAGTTTTCCAATTTAACCAATCGAACAAGGGAAATTCTAACACAATTGAAAGCAATGGGGGCTATCGCTAGTGAATTTGCCACTAGAGGCGCTAGTGCGCGTCCAATATCATTCACTTTGTACTGGTTTTAGGGGAATTTGTTGCATAAATTATAATTTCTTTAATTTACCTGCTGGAAAGTGATCTCCTTCGTAAAATATCGCAAATATGAATTATTTGGCGATTAATGTGAACGCTTTAAAAGCGGAATTAAGAAAAAGCACAAAAATAGGCGGCCTCAAGAGCAACTATTTCAGAAGTTAGTTTGTTGATATCAAGATAGTTATTTATAAACAATATAACCTTAATTAGATTCAAGATATAACACTTTGTTTCAGCGCCAATCGCCTTTAACAGCTATACCTCCGGACCTCAGTCTACAGTGGCGTCAACCGGTGAGCAAAGAAACGGTAGTCCCCATTGTCATCGTGGCAACCGGCTGCAACGCGGGTTTTGAAGAGATCAGTTTTAGTCTACTTTTAAGACACAATGTCGTGTGTCATGTCTATGCGTTTTGTTCACATATGGCATGTCCTAAATATGCTTACTGGACATACACTGCAGGTGCCAAATGTTTGATACTTGCAATGTTAGCGAGATTTATTGCTTCTCTTGTATCTCTGAGCGTTTCCCACATGCCGGGTCGCGACCCGGTACCGGGCGATCAAAATAAAATACCGGGTCGCAACATTCCTGCCTTGTTTTAAAAATAATACCTATCGATCGACGCATCGTAAAAAAACTCCTGTCATCATTTTCCGCGAACTCGGATTCTTTAGTAAGTAAAAAATAAGCAGCACCTCGAATGCTTCGCAGTAAAATTTAGTGACTAAATAGTGTATAATAATATTTTTACTATTAATAGGTAGATAAATGTATGTATAGGCAACGGCAGGTCAACCTACCCAAAAAGTTAAAGGTAATTGAATTGATTTTCAACTTTAAGTCCAACAAGTAGAGATCAATATCAATTGAGAAAATTTGACGATTTGTGGTAGGTTGACGTGCTGTTGTCTGTACAACGTGTTCCTTTTGATATCCCATAACTCTAAGGTTATGTTCTATAGGTAAATATAATATAAAACGCCCTGGAACATGTGGTTCAAAAATCAATAGTTTCGAACATAACATCAATTTTAGTTAAATTTGTTAAAAAAATGTAACCAGTATGGCGAATCCTTAGTTTTGCGAGACGTTGGCAAACTTACACTAAAGTGTAGTAGTAAAGTAGCGGGAGAGCGTAACTTGTAAAAAACATTGACGTGTATGTGTTTTTTATTGATAAGTAGGTACGAGTAAATCGTTTTCATTCAAAAGTTCATTCATAACAAGGTAAGGGTGTTTTACATAAACCAGTCGTGACTTTTTAGAATTATTTTGTATGAAAAAATTAAACCAAAAAAATTTATAGTTGAAAAATAATTCATATGCAATTTGATTCTTTACCATGGTCTGTTTAATAACCTAGAGTTATGTGATATCAAAAGGAACACGTTGTATATTATTTTGCCTTATGAAATCAGCTTGGGTTTAAAAGTATTAAGTTGGTCACAAACGGGCAATATGAAAATTAGCAGGCCATGGCAGAACGATGTTTGGAAAATACTGTCCTAGAGGAGTGATTCTCAAAGTTGTCTGGGCTATGACCCATCTAATACATGTTTAGTAACTCGAGACCCACCCCAAAGGACTTTTTAAATAACGAAAAAAGTTTCACTCAATATTCCCCTCACAACCCATAATTTGGAAAAACCTGCCCAAGGGTCTATAGATACGTGACATTAGGGGTTTGATCCTATACATATACCTATGTGATCCTACAGCATTATAAAACGTAATAATTTTGTTTTTATATAACAAGTGATTGTAATTTGGTGGATTATTTAGCATTCTCTTTGGGCTCAGTTGGTTGGCTTATATCCTAGGTCGCCAGGCCGCTCAGGGCACGGGGTGCTGGCTGGGCGTGAGGCCTCCGTGCTCAGGACTGTGTTTTTGCTTTTTCCTTTTTTTCTCCTTTTTCCTCTTCTTCCGCTCCTTGTCATCCTCATGCCGTTTCTGCTTTTTGTGTTTCTTTTCATATGTGTCTGGATTGGATGAATCTGTAATAAAAAAAAAAATATTATTCTATGAAATGTCAACCTTAAGGTTTTGCATAGCACCTGTAATCAGTCTCTTAATTGGAATGTCATAAGTTAAGCTAATTAATATTGTAATACATTTTATTAATTATAATTTAAAAGATTTTTCTACTGAACTGGTACCAATTACAAATCTGAGAAAAATCTAAGTAATTCCCACAAACTATTTTAAATTGAATACCATGCTTGGTGGAGCAGGTAATTCTCACATTGGAAACCCCACAAATATTGTATGTTTAAAGCACATTATCTACAGATATCCAGCATATTTCAATTTAATTTATTCATTGCATCATATAGTAAATTGTTAAAAGTTTCCAAGCCCATGTTCACAGGAATAACGTTGTTACACTGTCTCAGTTTCTTCTCTATTAATCTATACTAATATTATAAAGGTGAAGAGTTTTTTTTTTGTTTGAACGTGCTAATCTAAGGAAGTACTGGTTCAAATTGAAAAAATATTTTTGTGTTGGATAGTCCATATATCCAGGAAGGCTTTAGGCTATATAACATCATGCTGCAACCACTAGGATCGAAGCATCAGTGTATAATCTCTCAAAAATAATCGGGATCATGATATCATGTTCGAGTCTAAATCTGTAATTAACATCTTGTAAACAACATGATGCAATAAAGAACTTTTAACTTTTAATATTAGAAATTATCGCGGACGAAGTCACAATTACTATTAGCAATTGAAATGAAAGATAGTTTACGGATTTAGAACATGTTTATTTTTGATTTAACCCAACGTTTCGAACCCTTTACAGCGTTCATGGTCACAGGTAGACTAAGGTGTTATTCGTCTTTTCAAGAAAACAGCATACTATTAGCAATCTCATTCATTAGCTATGATGATGTAATTTTTTCTACTATTTTCAATGTAATAATTGATTTGCAAGATTTTACCTGAACCTAAGATACATTGCAAGTTAAATAAAAGCTTGAAAAAACATCTTACTTTCTGCAGTTTCTATATGATTATGAAAAAACATAAAACTCTCAAATTGAAAGAAGAAAGGAAGCAAATCAAAAATCTTTCATTTGGCTCATATCACAGTTAATGTTGCTTAGTGTTGTAAACCTCCCTTTAAAAGATAAAACATTGTTTTCACTAATGGAGAAGACTTATAATTTATTACTAATGCAAATCCATAATTTATTCACAAAATAACATTTTAAAAAAACATAACAGGTTTATTACTTTATGCTCCATTAGTTTTTATTTATGAAGGTTTAAGGGAAAGTGGAACACCCAAGATAGAATAGTTTATTTAAAAGAGACCCAAGTTTTCTTTAGATAAATTTAGTCATTCATGAAATGAAATGAATACATTTACTTGTTATGTGAAAAAAATTACTAATATTGTATTCTTACGTCACTATTAGTAATCCTATACATTTACAATACTTCATAGAAAGAAATTTAGTTAGAGATGGTGTGTTGTAGAATTTTAATTAATTCTAATCATGTTCACAGATCATTTTGTGAGAGTATTGAAAAATAAAGTAATGTTTGATGATACAAAAGAAGGAAAGGTACAATGTTCAACAGACCTTGCAATGGAGTGTCTTGGCCAGGCGGTGCTCCATCTTTGTGTTTGTGTTTCTTGTGCTTGCTCTTGTGTCTCTTTGGTGGAGTGGCACTCACATAGCGGTACTGTTCCGGGAGAGGCCCAGGGTGAAGTCTGAACCCCGCCAACTGCGCACTCGTCAGCGGAAGCAGTTCCTTGCCACCGATTGGCCTCTTGGCTATCACTGATCCTAGTGTACTATTATCCTCTTGCCCTGGGCCATCAACAATGCCCGGAAGATTAGGCAGAAATGACGACAGCGATTCTTTAAGCTTCTTGCCATTAAATTTGCTATAGGAGTGCTCCAATCCGTAGTATGCCATCAAATTGGTGGCTCCTGTCAGATCACATTCTCCAGCTAAAACAAACACGACAATATACATTTTAGAATCATTAAACATGGTTCAGGTTCTTAAATAACAAGAATACTTTACCTGTTGAACCTGGGGGTTCTTTCATCAAATAGAATGGACCACTGTGTACTATAGACGGGTTCTTCCCTAGCGAAATTGTGGTCTTGAGTGTCCCAGACGAATCCTGACGGGAGACGACTGGAGATCTCCCTCCTCTTGGCGAGGACTTCGGAGAATACTGTTCTACTTTTCTGAACTGATCAGACATCATCTTGAATCAGCATTGTCTATCTAATAACTTAAGATAAAGAAATTCCACTAAATAAAATTATAAAAACTAAAAACTATACCCTTCCCTGACAACTCTGCAAGCAATTAATGTTGCTATACCAAAAGTATCTTCAAGGTACCAATAATGCTTAAAAATAAAATCTTTCACGCCTAATTAAACCTTTTTTTTACGGCTTGTGTAGTTGTGATTCTATGCATTGTATTGAATAGAATTTGGTACTTAAAATAGTTATATTATTTTACTTTTTGTTATGTGCCAACAGGAAACATATTTGGATTAATCCGTGTGTCCATATTAATAACCGTTAATCTACTATTTCCAAATAGTTTTAGAGATGGCAATAAAATGATTTGGTAAATAATAAAGAGTAGGGTTTGTTTGTCTCTGGTTTCTGTGTTAAGGTCCATTTACATCAGACGAGCGAATCTATTAAATTGTTCTAATTGCGTTCTATAGAATATTCTAAGAATGCTCGCTTGGAGATGTAAACGGAGAGCGTCCGAAGCACAAAACACAATTTACGTGCGAACAGTTGCTTTGAGCGTTTTTTCGTATTCGTACGTGCTCGCTCCCCAGAAGCGGTCTCTTCAAAGCATTCTAGTGTTCTAGCGATTTTAATACTATATTATCGATTTAATTATGGATTACTCTCAGGAAAAATGTGTATTAATGATAGAAGCATTCTAAGATAGAAGCCTACCAAAATTTCAAATGTCTGTGGGATCCGACTTTTGAATACTTTAAAAATTGCATTTAATTAGTCAGCAACGTCTCTTCCTTTTTTTCTTTTTGAGTGTTCGACACAAAATAATAAATGCAGCACTTGCAATGTTGCAATATAATATTTCTGTCAGACTCAGACATAACGAAGCACTACCAACCATTGAAGTGAACAAGTTATCACTACGACAGTGACTACGACTACCAACCACAGAATTGACACAAATAAGCGATTAGCATACATCAGCGTAGTTTCATCAAATGCTATGGAGTTTGTACTGTTGATGTTTGACAGTCGGTTAGGATGGAAAAGCTATTTTTATACTTTGACATATCTAGACAGTCCCAATTGTTTCGCAACATACACAATGTATGTACAAGTAGCATCGCTTGCAGTGCGACATGTGCACCAAGCGGCTCATGATATTTTAACAATTTAATTGCAATAATTATAATATTAGTACCAATTTAAACTTTTAAAATAACAGCGATAAGAATATGCTTGAAAAATTCGCTCCGTGACGCAGTGTCTCCGTGGCTTAATGGGAAAGCACCGCGCCCGATATGCGAGGAGATGCAGGTTCGACTCCCGCCTGAGACATGATTTTTCAAGTTTAAATACTGATATTATAATTGCAATTTACTTGCTAAAATATCATATAAGGTACACCTATGTAGTTGTGTATTTTATTTTGCTTTTCCTTGTTTCAGTGTCTTTGAGCACTAAACCAACCGGAAAGGACATGAGTACTAATATCCATACAAATAATTCGGCCACTTTCGGAGCGGCGCAGCGGGGTACGCCTGTCAATGGCCAATCCGATTGGCTTAATACTCAAAGTTCAATGTAGTAATTTCTTTGTCAACCTTTGAGTAATATCAACATTGAACAACACTTGTTGAGTATAGTCAGCCGTTATTCCGAACCGACTTTATTCCGAACAGGGCCTATCTAGACGGTTGCAAGGTCTTTTTCTTCATGAGTCTACATATAAAAAACATGGTAGTAAACATCTTTACTAACAAAGTAGGTCAAATTAGTTGTTATAATACGTTTGAAAATTGATGTATGTATCTAATTTTTTTTAGCAATACTAGTTTTATTAGTGTGGCAAATATAACAAGTTGTCTGTACCGAGTCCATTTAATATTGCTTGTCTATGATTTTTATAACACGTGTTTTGGCTCGACGTCAGTGGGCTATACAATGTTTGACATAAAAATATTAAAAAAATAAAAATTAAAAAGTAAAATGTTCAGTCTATGGTTCATGAATTAGCTTCTCCAAACGTGCTACAATTTTCAGTAATTTGTTTGGAAATAAACATTATAACGTGATTAATTTGATTTGTTTGCATCAATATTAACGACGCAAAGTGTAAAAAATGATTTTAAGATCATACAAATGTGGTGCGAATCTAGTGCATCGTTTTTGATATCACCATTCCTCGCTCTGCGAAGTGACGCCATTTTACGGGAATGATCAGCCCGCGGCTGCTTCATAATAAGCCTGATGTAAGGATTGTTCTGCTCAAACGGATGCATGGAAACAAATCATTATTACTGTACTCGTACTGGACGTACGATTTCAGAGGTAGGGTAAACATTTCTAAATAATAACTTCAAAATGAAGTTCTAATTTCCTTGTAATTGAACGTCTTTTGTTTCCCTAGTGATCTAAAGCACATGTTTTTTTTTCCAGAAAACTATGGAAGATGGTAATATTATCAACAATGATGATGATCATATCGCGGCATTGTTGAACTTGTACAGTGACCGGGCGGCGAAAGTGGCAACAAACGGCCACGATGTAACCGGGGACGCGGCGAGCCCGCCAGGCGTGCCCGCTTCGCGCCGCCTCAGCGCCGACTTGCCGAAAGATGACAAGTTCAGGAAACGCATCAACCCACTCCGAATACACCTTGGCAAAAGACCTTTTGTTGACAATTCCATCCAGTACTACAATTCTTGCAAGAAGAAAAAACTATATGTAACAAATAAGGGTAATGACACAAATGCTACTAATGCATTACCTCGAGTACCAAAATTAATACCCAAGTTTCACAATGTTCCACCTCATGTTGGGAGTATGCTGGATAATGAAGAAGACAAACCAGTTCCAAGGCTTGTGCCTAAAAGTCAACTACTCCAGTATAAAAAAGGTAAAGTTGAAAAAGGGGCACAGCTAAAGGAATATGCCCAAAGCCTCGGACTACAGCCTATGGTAAAATTTAAATGTCGAAAGTGTTGTTCCATGTCATTCAAAACATTGGCAATGCTCAAAGAACATCAGTTAGTGTGCCGTGCACAAGCAAAGGAACCGGCACTGAGCCCAGAAGCAGCACCAAGTGCAGAAGCTAACTCGGGAGGACCATCTCGAGTGACGAGGAAGGTGTATCTGTGCTCAGCATGTGGCACATATTATGAGAACTGGAATCTCTTTCTTCATATGAGAGAAGTGCATAACAGGCACATCTGTTTGTTTTGCTTAGGTATGTTTTCAAAAGCAGAAAAGTTGTCTTCACATTTGGCTAATAAACATAACGTTCAAGAGTTTAATTATGAAAGCAAAGAAGACTTTTACAAAGTTTATAATGGAACATTATATTTAATGTGCTGTGTGTGTGATGAAATATGTGGTGAGCAAGATGACTTTTTTAATCATGACTGTAGTAAAGTTAAACCAAGACCTGTGCCTGTTCGCATTACCAAAATGCCTGTAAAGACAGAAAATGTGAGGAATGTGAAAAACTTAAGTGAGATTTCAACAAACGGCCCTACATCTTTAGTTAAAGAAGTGTCTAAACCTATATGTGACAGAAAAGAAGTTGCAGTTGAATCTAAATTAGAAACGGTAACATCACAAACTCCTAAATTAAATGTGACAGATAATGAACCAGTAAACAGTGACACGAGTATAAGCTCTGACAACTCTGCGCCTACACCCAAGGATACAAGCAACACTATAGATTCAGGTATGGAGTTGGACAGTTCAAACAGTAAACCAGTAGTAAGTCCACTGCCAGAGGAGGTTTTCAGTCCTGATACTAATGAACACCCATTACCAAATGGTGATGATGGTGTAGAAGAATCAGATGAAAGTGATTCACCACTTCCCGATGAACCGATTCGTTCACCTTTATCAGAATCGTCACCAGTTAAACATGAAGAACCAACAAATACACCAATTGAGAAGGAAAAAGAATGTGGTATTAAATTAAAATTAAGCCTAAATAAAGCCAATTCACCTGTTATTATCAATTCAACTGTAGATCCTTCTGTTGGACAGCAAAGTATATACAAGCCACCTACTAGACTGCGAAGACCACCAAAACGCTATGAGAAGAATGCACTAAAGGATCTAAGCCCAACCCCAGTTCAGCCTAAAACACCATCAATTAAAATGACTATTTGTGACAAAGCAGATAGCCCATTTATAAAGACCACCATATATGAAGACAACAAAGAGACTACATTAAAGACACTTCTAAATAATAATTTGGAATCAGTAATGAAGACACCAGAGTATAAGCCTGAAAATGAGTATAAACCAGATAACACAATGAAAACTACAATTTATGATAACAGTATAGAAGATGTGAATACATTGAATAGGGTACCAAAATTGACTGTGAGGCTTCCTAAAGAACTTTTGGACAAAGATTCATCTAGTGATTATTCTTCAGATAGCGATGTTAGTGACAAATTAACTGTTGATGAAAATAATATTACCATTGATGAAGAAAAAAAGAGTTTGCAAGAACCACCTGAACCTACAAAATCACAAGAGCTTGATCAACCCATGGAGGAGGACCCAAAAGATGAGCCACATATAGAAATAGATTATAATCCTGACTTGCCTGAGGAAAACCTTATTGCCAAAACAGACCCGAAGACTGAGGTTGAAGAACTAGACACTCCTACTGAACCTGTTATTCAAGAACCAGAAATACCTGTAACAGAATTATCATTAGACAAACCTTTGGACAAATATGATTTAAAGGATCTGCTGAAAGTATTTTTGGCATCAACGGCATTCAACTGTATATATTGTAATCATGTCCGTAAGATAGCTGTTAACTGTGAGCAATTGTCATTACACATGGTGGCTCAGCATCGATTCGCCGCTACTGTGGACAGCATCACTGCTGAAGAACTAATGCCTGAAACTATAACTGCTAAGCTAAAGGCTGGAGCAATAGAGCTAAGCTCTGTATTTATAAATCTAAACACTTACGATAGTCTTGATAAATGTGAAGATGCCCAGTATGACCATTTATTTGAATGTTTTCAGTGTTACTTCAAAACTGCTATTCACAAAGATCTCTATTTACATAACCGTAAAATGCATCAAAAAACTATCTTATTATGTGTCATGTGCAAATCAAATTTTTATAGTTATAGTGAATTATTGTGTCATTTGTGTCCTGGAACATATGATTCTGAGTATGAAATTAAGTATAGATGCTGTTTGTGCAATGTAGACTCAATACCATCTTCATTTAGGTTAATGGTCCATCTTAGAAAAATTCACCACACCTGTGATGTTTGTTTAGAATTTTGTCACAGCCAAGCAAGGCTATCCAATCATGTATGGAAACACAAATTGCATCATTTGTGCTATCGATGTGGTATTGCATATAGAAATAAACCTGATATAACCAATCATCTGTTTTGGAAACATGGCACTCAAAGTGTTCTCTGTAAAAGGTGTCTTCAAAAGAAATGGCCTCATGTCTATCATTTCTGTACTCCACCTGCTATATTTGTGTGTGATGAATGTAGTTTACAATTTACAAAAGCAGTATGCTTAAAAGTTCATAGAAGATTTCATTCAGGAGAGTATCCACATGAATGTAAAGAAGAAGGTTGTACCGAGAAGTTTGTATCCAAAAAACTGTTAGCTAAGCACATTGATGATCATAGAAAGAAATTAATTACTGAAGATCTTAATGAAAAAAAACCAACTGTTTCTGATAACAAACCAATAGAAGAGTCTAAAGAGACTATTCCAGTGATAGATTTGATTGATGATAAACCAAATGTGGATACCATAGCATCAGAAGTAAAAGCTGATACAGGAACTGAACAACTATCAAAAAAAGCAAAGAAAAAGAAATCAAAAGAAAAAGATGCTTTACTCCTGGATGTCAATTTGCCAGCATTAGATCTCTCTGAAAGTGATAGTAGTGATGAATCTGATAGTGGTTTACCACCTACCAAAAAAGAAGAGTCAATAAGTGAAGTGAAAGAGGAAGAAATGACAGTGGCAGCTCCAAATATAGACAAAGCTGATGACCTTCCTTTAAAAATTGAAGAAAAATATGAACCTCTAGAAGAGGAGAAATCGAATGACCAACAAATTTTAGATATCTGGGATAACTTCAAAAAATATCAAGCTAAGGTAGAAAAGCAAAAGGAGAAAACGCCACCACTAGTTCCTATAAGGAAACACGTATGTGAATCTGATCATGACTACTGCTTAATACCTGCAGATTTAAATGGGGATGAAGATACATTTAGTATAGATAAAAAGAAAAATAAGAAATCTCCAAAGAAAAAACAAGGTGGCTTGTCATCTTCAAGTAGTAGTAGTAGTGATAGTGATACAAGTTGTTCCTGTGGTTCAAATTGTAGTTGCTCTTCCAGTAGCGGATCTTCCTCGTCCAGCTCTTCAGATTCGGATTCATCTGATGACTCATTAAATGCTAAAAAAGATCCTAACAGTGACAAGAAAAAAAAGAAACAAATAAAAAAACTGCCTAATAGAAGAATAAGCAATGGTTCAAATGTGGATGTCATGGGCATGTCTGAGACACCTATTCTGATCCCAGAAAAGGTTGAACCTCCTATTGCTGAAACAGACTTAGAAACAGACGAAAGTGAAACTGATGAAGAATTTTATGACAAGCATCCTCAGCAAACAGCAAATAAAGTGCACGCCGAAAAACGAAATCAGTTGATGCTGTTGGCATCTGTAGCGCCTTCGGACGGTGGTTCAGTTTCAGGAGAGACCAGTCGCCCTGATACTCCTCCAGTGAAAGAAGAACCTAAAATAGAAACTGAAGAAAAACAAAAACCAAGTAGTAGTAAAAAGAAAAGCAAAAAGAAGAAGAAATCCAAAAGCTCTAGAAGGCACGGTCCAATCAAACTTAACATTCCTAAAGATATTATTGCCAAGGCTGATCCAGAGGCACTACTACCCAATAAGATTACCATATCTTTACATTCTAATACAGTGCAATTACCAGAAATCCCTGTATCAACAGCAATCGCAAACAGTACCAGTACTCCAACATCATCTGGTGAAAGTAAAAGAGCTTCGAAAAGAAGACGAGTACGCAATAGATTTTACGGATACTCCAGTGATGAAGAATCGCCTTCTCCAGCTATAGCTGCATTAAAACCGCAACTTCCACCCAAGCTAGAATGGAGAAAGGAAGATTTGCCATCTCCTGTTACTCACAAGGCTAAAAAAGATATTCCATCTACAGTGGTACCACAAAAATTGTTTAATTATACTGAACCAATCAGGTTGACAGCACCAATACCTGACCCAGAACCACCTCGTATTCTAATGAATACAGAATCAATGGAATCTAGTGATTCTGATTCAAGTGAAGGCAATTTGGAAATATATCAACCCCAACCACAAACCAGTGCACCTATTCCGCCTCCGACTTATTTGAATTCAGGAACTTCAAGTTTGCCTTACGCTTTCCAACGACCCGCTGTGCGGCAGGCTCGCGAAGGCGAGAGCGTGTACTGCTATTGCCGCTGCCCGTACGACGAGGTGTCTGAAATGATCGCGTGCGACGCTGAAGGCTGCCCGATAGAATGGTTTCACTTCGAGTGTGTTGGTATTATGGTACCCCCTAAAGGAAAATGGTACTGTCCTGAGTGTAGGAAAAATCAAAATTTTTCAGGTTACAGATAAGTCTAATTCAAAATAATGTGTATATAAATATCCTTGCTGTAATTGTTATCTGTATATAACTTATTGATGATTGTAGATATAATAGCTTTACCTGTATATCTTTGTAGGTAGTTTGTGTAAGATTTAGGTTAGTAGGTCTGAAAAAATGTATTATTGTTATGAAAAGTACATGTTATGCTTCGTACTGGCTGTGCGGCCAATTCTGTAACCTGGTAAATTGTTACGACATTAACCTACTACAGCAAACCGGAATATAAATCCGATTTTTGATACCAATTTTGAAATTTTATTTAAAGATCCTACCTACTAGTTAGTGCCTCGTCAGCGAAATTTATGATTCTAATGGCAACTATTAAGTAGCGTCTTCAGAAGGTTCCGCCATTTTGGACGTCAAAAATTGGCGGGATCAGGAAGATCTTGATACACTTTCTTTACCTTTAGAGGTACAAATGTCTAGTTCTGGGTACAAATACCTAGTACATATATGTAGCACAAATATTTTAATGTGCTACAATTCGGGAACTTGATCCCGAAATTATCAATACAAACACGCGTACGGGCACTGCTAGACGTGTGCGCCCATCGCTTATACCGCTGCTGTTCCTCGCGCGCCGCTGAATTCGAATTCGTATCCGTATGTCAGCAGTAATCTGTAGTAGCGTGAGCTATACGTTATATCGCGCGCGGGGGTGGAAACCTTTGTCCGGCCGCGGCAGTAGGAAACAAAATAGCCTTCCATTCTGAAGGTTAAAACAAAAATTATCTTTGTACCAAATTTCATCGAACTTTGTTCAGTAGTTTAGAAGTGGAAACGTAACAGACAGGCAGACATAGTTACTTTCGCATTTATACACGGTGCATTTTCAACTACCTGAAAAACGAAGCCCACGTTATGTAACCATTATGTATAACATCTTGGCAGTGTTATTTTTTTTCATTTATTAACAAGTTTTTTTTTATAGAAATATAAAGTATTGGTTCAGCTATTTAAACACTGTGACGCGCATGGCTAAGTTCATTCATCCAGGGCCTCGCGGCAGCAATATAGTACATACGTCTGTGTGCGTAATAAAATATGTATTTTTATTGATTAAATAAATAACACTGCCATGATGTTATACATAACGGTCACATAACGTAGTCTTCGTTTTTCAGCCGGTTAAAAAGCACGGTGTTAATGTAATTGTATGTATAATCATAGGGATCGTATCTCGTAAGGCTACCTGTCTGATTTCCGAATGATATTGGCATTTGATAGGTAATCCAAAAGATGTTGAAAATACTATTACGTTATATACTTAAATGGTTTTTCGACTGCCTGAAGTGGGATTCGAACCCACAACCTGCTGCTTACCGGGCAATTGCTGTAACATTGATCTAAGCTACGAGGGCGGGTCAATAAGTCCGTGACTTTTTGAATTTCTGACCTCTTTACCGAAAAAGCAACACTACTCCTGGCAATAGGTATCTGTCAGTTGACTCCTACCAAAATTTGAACTTGCTGCGTCAGTTAGTTTGTGTCTGACAGCTATCTTTATCAGACTACCCAGTAATATGAGGAATAAATGGAAAAAAGTGAATTTCGTGTGCTTATTAAGCATTATTTTTTGCGAAAAAAAACCATTACCGAGACCAAGGCTAAGCTTGATAAATACTATGGGGACTCTGCACCATCGATTTCAATGGTAAAAAAGTGGTTTACTGAATTTCATTGTGGCCGTATAAGCACTGAAGATGCCGAACGTCCTGGACGCCCAGTTGAGGTCTCTACACCCGAAACAATCGAAAAAATTCACGATATGGTGTTGGCCGACCGAAGATTGAAAGTGCAAGAGATTGTGGAAGCCGTAGGGATCTCGCATGGCTCAGTGGTTTCAATTTTGAAAGATCACTTGGGTATGAGAAAGCTTTCCGCAAGATGGGTGCCGCGTTTGCTCACAGTCGACCACAAACGCAATCGTGTAACAACTTCACAGGAAGGTTTGGCGTTGTTTAGTCGCAATATGGAGGAGTTTTTGCGCCGTTTTGTAACCGTGGACAAAACATGGATCCATAACAACACACCAGAGACCAAACAACAGTCAAAACAGTGGGTTTCTAAGGGTGAATCAGAGCCAAAGAAGGCCAAGGTGGGTTTGTCAGCCAATAAAGTTATGGCGACTGTTTTTTGGGATGCACGTGGGATAATCTACATTGACTACCTTCAAAAGGGAAGAACAATCAATGGGGAATATTATGCCAACTTATTGGACCGCTTCAATGACGATTTGAAAAAAAAACCGACCTCATTTGGCCAAGAAAAAAGTTCTTTTCCACCAAGACAATGCAAGGGTGCACACATGTGCAGTTGCCATGGCAAAAATCCATGAATTGGCTATGAATTGCTCCCTCATCCGCTCTATTCTCCAGATCTGGCTCCGAGTGACTACTTCTTGTTCCCAAACCTGAAGAAATGGCTTGGTGGAAAAAGATTTGACTCCAATGATAAAGTCATCTCGCAAACAAAGGTCTATTTTGAGGACCTCGACAAATCATATTTTTTGGAAGGGATAAAAAAATTGGAGAAGCGTTGGACAAAGTGTATAGAGCTCAAGGGAGACTACGTTGAAAAATAAAATGTTTTATTTATCAAAAAATCTGTGTTTTATTCCAAAAGTCACGGACTTATTGACCCGCCCTCGTAGCTTAGACATATTTATTTAAAGACAATTGGGCTAAACAGAAATGTTTCGTGGGCAGTGCAACAGATAAGAAACAAACAAATATATAAAAACTTAAATGCTTAATGCAAATAAATATTCATAAATACAATAAAAAAATAAATGCAATGTATAGGTAAATAGATACAATATATACCTAAATTATATTATACTAGCTGTTGCCCGCGACTTCGTCCGCGTCAATTCCTGTTAATTCATAGGTATTTATAATTTGGTAACTTGAACCGTTTACGCGCCGGTTACAGCGCACATAACGGAAGCCTTCAAATATGAAAAATTTTCCCGTTTTTGCAACATTTTTCACTGATGCTTCGCTCCTATTGGTCACATCGTGATGTTATATAGACAGCCCTCCTAGATAAATGGACTATCCAAATATAACTTTTCAATTCGGACCAGTACTTAATGAGATTAGCTCGTTGAAACAAACTAACAAACACTTCAGCTTAATAATACATATTAGTATAGATATAAATACAAACAATGACAAAACAGAGTTTCATGCTCTATTTTCAACCGCGGGAACCTTTTAAAAAGGACGTTATAAATTAAATGCGCGTATAATTTTTAATTTTGACTCGTCATGGTGCTGGCTGGACTGCTGCGAATTACTTCTTGCCAGGAACATTTAATTTAAAAAAACACCTAGTTCGCGTTAGCGTAAGTATAAGGATGGTCGGATACCCTTTTGGACCGGGCACCGACTCGTATTTGATTTCTTAACTTAGGCATTGTTTATAAAAAAGTTTTTATGTCTAACGCGAGTCTTTAATCTATTTTAGTCATATTGACAATAATTTACATTTATAGTGTTCAAAAAAAGGCAAGACAGTTTCTAAGCTTATGTGAACGTATCTGAAAACTATTTCTTCTTCTTCGCGGAAACTTTACTTGAATGACTAACCAGTAGTATCCTGACCATACAGATTTTGCTATTTTTACGGGAGCTGAATGAAAGTACCTACTATGGATTTGTCGACAGTATGTTTGGACAAAAATGCATGCAACAGATTCGGTGGTAAGAGTTTCTAAGGTTTAATAATTCTGAATCTTCGCTACCTTCATCTTTTCCTGTGTCGAAGGCAATCTAAATTATTAATTTATAGTAAGTAAATAAGGTAACGGCCTATTTAAGCATCCCACTTCAAGGCAAAGGCCTCCTGCAGCAATGATGGGTACAGAGTACCTACAGACATAATCACCACCCTTGCCAAATGCGGGTTACATGCGATTACAAACTCGAGAAATGTTCGAAAATTCGAAATTTGCTGCCCGATAAGGACACCGAGATCTTCCAGTACTTAAAACTTAATTGAGTCAAGTATAAATTTAAGCAGACAATGTTACCGGTAGCTATCTGGACTAGTAAAAGAGCACCCAAATGTTCAATGGGTGGTTATTTGTTGAGGACGTTTTTCTTTTTGCAGATTAGTATTTATCTAGTTTTTTTTTTAATTAGGTATGTACATCAATGTCAATGGGTTACATCGATCTAACGACGACGACGGTTAGACGGGCCTTACTCCGTAACACAGTGTCCGTATACTCGACTCAGTCAGTCTCTCTTACTTATGCGAACGTCTTTATGTGTGTGACAGAGACAGAAATATCTGTATAAACGGCCATGTGCCTCTGTTTAGTATCGATTTGGACAAGGTTCTCATTGTGCACCAGGCAATTTGAATTGCTATGGGGAACCATCTAAGCTATCCGGAATGCTGTTGTGACCCAGTCACCCATATACTTAATTATAATCATAAAAGATGGTATAATGCACACATACTTACGCTACATATAGATTTGTAACGATTTATTATAGGTGTCCCCAGTTCAGGAAGAATGAGGTGTTCGACGATTGGAAGCGAATGCCCCATTCGAACGTGGGAAGGTAAGGGTAGATGACAAGCAAGATAGATGTAGCGAAATCAAAAAATAGGCTGGTAAGTAATTAACAAGTGCTGTTTTTGTTGGAATAATGTAGGATAAAAGAAAGGAGAACTATCTGCATGTATTAAAAAGTGTCCGTCTAAAGCAGCAAATTAATATTTTCGCAAGTGGAAAGATTTTGAAAGTTGTGTCACATTTTCTTCTGCTAAATTCTTTGATTAAAGTATCAAAGCTTGAATCATCTCCATGCATTCCGAGCGCGGTGCTTTTCCAATGAAGCAATCAAGACATTACATTTTAAGCGGCGGGGCGGCGCATTTAAGCATATTCTTAGTCTATTTTAAGCACCGCGCCCGGTATGCATGGAGATGCGGGTTCGAGTCCTACCTAAGATAAAAAAAACAAGTTTAAATACTGATATTAATATAATTGCAATTAAGTTGCTGCATATCAATAAATGATAATAAATGGTATTTTATATAATTTATTTATAGTCATTGATCTGATCTCATTTTGTCACTAGATGGCGCTGAACCAATGCCATACTAATTCACGTTTACACACACGTTGATGATTTGATAGAGTAATTGATCCTTATCTAATTTATTAAAGAACACAGTTAGTTCAAATTATTGACAAGTAAGTCAACGAGTAAATACGCACTTTAAAGAATTACATAATGTAGTAATTATTTAAAAAAACAAAAAATCTATCTAGCTCTATTTAGTAGGTTACAATAAAAGAGCAAATTTTGAATAATTATCTCTATTCACTACGATAATCCTTTGAATCCAACCCAATTAAATTCTTTTTACATTGTGCTTTAGAAAAATATATTGAATTCCGCAAACCTAAGCTACCAAGGAAGTTCAGTTCCGTCGTATTGAATGAATTTTCCTGTGTCTGCCTCGCCCAGCTTTTCAATCGTGGAGAAAATTCCACTAACGGCAGTGTCGACATCTAGCGGCGCGTTCTTGCCGCCCATGTCTGTCTTGACCCATCCAGGGTGCATGGACGCCACCAATATTGCATCCTTCTTAAGATCTATACTCATCGACTTTGTAGCGGCGTTGAGAGCTGCCTGTAAGTTAATATAAGTGATTAAGATCAACATAATTATGACGTTTCTCAAGTACCTATGTCGGCGTATTTTTTAAATATCATTTTGCATTAAGGAGCCGATATCAAATCAGTCTACCTACTGTGGCAGTAATGTAGTACACCCTGTACTGTCCAGTTTCTTTACTATTATCACCACCACAACACAGATAAAGGTCATATTTACCCTTATATCTAATTTACCCTAAACAATTTAACATTAGGTACTAAAAAATAAAAAATAAAAAGTTTGAAGCCCATTCAACATTTAGGCGATTATTGGGCAACCCAGTTTAAGCGCACGGTGTTCGACGCCACGACGATCAGTGGCGTGATTTTGTAACCAGCCATAACATAGTCAATCAACAACACAAGCATACCCCGAATTGAGAAAAGGCAAAGCTAAAAAGAAGATTACAGTACAGAGCAATCAACACGATCAGCATGGGCACTCCGAATTGGAAAAGGTAAAGAACTAGTTAAAAAGATCACAGTACAGCAGAGCAGTACCTTTGAGCACCGGTACGGGTAGAACCCTCCCTGATCGTTCTGCGCGATGGAGCCCAGCACGGAGCTCATGTTGATGATGGCGGCACGCGCTGCGCCCAAAGGTTTATCGCTGTTCGCCTCCGCCGCTTGCTTCAAAAGCGGTAGCAGACTCTGAAAAATTATGCCAGTAAAGTTACTTATTTAATTCTCATTACAGATTTCCTAGACATTCGTATATTTTCCTCAATGCATAGACTCATAGTTGGTTTACATCGATATGTTTTTGAACTAGATACGCTGTCCGATACAAAAATGACACCTAAAACTGTCCTCATTTGAATGATTGACATTGATTTTATGTCAGTGTCAACTTTATAACCCGACTGAATTATGTGAACATGCAAAAGTCAGTGGTCAGTGGTCACCATGCTATATTTTGGATATCTATGTCATATTTTAACTATTCGATTAAACAGGTTGTACAGGCAACAGCACGGCAACCTACCACAAAACGTCAAATTTTGTCAATTGATATTGATCTCTACTTGTTGGACTTAAAGTTAAAAATCAATTCAAATACCTTTATATTTTTGGGTATGTTATACCCTTATATTAGCACTTTTATATGGGACACTTTTTTACGCTGATCGTGTATCTAGTTATAGGCGTTCAGTATCGTATTTTGAGCCTAGTTATGAAGTAAAAAATGTAAATCAAGCTGTCCCCCGAAAATATTTTTTGCGATATAGTTTTCAATTTTTACGGTCCTAGACCTGTTAAGGTATAAAGGGAAAATCAAAAACTTATGAATAGTATCGTAATGAATAAATGAGATGCGCAACGCGTAAAAAAAGGTGTTACTAGGCGGCTGTATTAAAAATTTTAGTTTTTTGGCGGACATTTTCTAAGTACTTTATTTTGAAATTTTTGTACTGGGCTATACCAAAAGAAAAAATACGTCATTTGTTTTTTGTCCCGTAGATTGTCGTATTAAAATTTGGAAGGTGGTTAAAATTTCATCCTGTATGTTGGTCTATCAGTTAGTGCGGATCGTGTCTAACTACTGCTTTTAGTATAGATAATGATGACGGGACCTCATGGTGTGGGGTGGTGGGATCTACCTCCTAATGGTCCACCCTGGGCAACGGCATGTTTGGTTTTCTAACCAATGATGACGGCTAACAGACCCCTCTGCGGTGGTAGTCTTCGTAAGAGGCCGCCTGGATGCTACCACCCTCCTGCCGGAGTCCAGCGCCAAACAGTTTTTCTGTGTTCCGCTGGTGTGTGGGAGAACCAATACCTCTGGGCAAGCTCGCTCCATCTTTGGCTTCCTCTTGACCACTAGTTAAGTATGTAGTCAAGGCAAGCCCATTATTTATATTAAAAAAAAGTTCATATTTTTCTCATGAGCGTGCACAGCAATTCTGGGTAGGGTATGCAGTACCTAACAGGGAGTAATGCAGGTATCGGTATTTTATTTAGTTAAAGTAATAGGTGGGTAGACAGTGCTTATTGGCAGTACAAATATTTGTGTGCCTGAACATGTCTGTTTGTACTGGTCTGGGTGTTTTTCTATGTAGAATAGGTATATACTTAAAAAAAAGTATTTATGTAAGTTTATCGGTTATCTTGTACCCCATACGCCAAGCTACTTAATAGTAGCTCAATTTGGGACAGGATGGCTCTGTATGATCCAGCGTGACATGTCTCGAAAAATTTTTTTATTAAGTATAGTGTGCACGCTATCGATTTTTCCGCTTCCTATTTAGGATTAAAATTGTTAACCTTTGTTAAAATTATTGGTGCGACAGTGTTGATAGTCAGGTTTTCCATAAGTTGTTCGGCTTTGACCAAGTTGATTTTCGTAAATTTCGTAGCAACTCCAGCATTGTTTACCAGCAGATTAAGCCCGTTGTTTCCAACAACTTGCGAAATCTGTGAAGATAAATCGCCAAAACTTTGGATGTTTGTTACTTCTGAAAATAAAAGGAAACAGAGTTGGCTCCAATGTGTTATTTAATAATCATTTCATTTAAATGTTACTTATATTACCTACCTAAATGTATTATTTGAACATTTTTAGCTTCCTGTGCTAGTTTTTCTAGTTCCTGGAACAAAAATTATGGATTGTATTTATTATAGGTATTATCATTAATAAGTATGATTATTAAATGATAGTTATTAATAAAAGATAAGTAATTTGATGTTTAACATATTCATACATAAGTTGGTAGGTAGGTACTGTAATGTTGTTAATATTTATGAATTTAAAACTATGTTTTAAAAATATCCTACGGGAACCGCACCTTTTCCCGGGTTTAAAAGTAGGTAGCCTATATGTTATTTCAGCCAATAAACTAACACCTTAAATTGATGAAGTATTTCCATATACAAACTTTTATTCCCTATTCCATTTGTTATTATAATAAACTCTTGAGGGTAATATTTGTACAAAAACGTTAAGTAAATGTCACTTTTATTTAAAGGTATCTGATTGTATCTAATCAAAAGCCTAAAAAATAAATTTCAAGCTTTTAGCTTTAAAAATGACGATACGTGTGCCAAATTTCATTTAAATCGGTTCAGTAGTTTTGGCGTGAAAGCATGACAGGCAGACAGACACAGTTACTTACGCATTTTTATTAAGGATTTATTGCAAATTTGCAATATCATCATTCATCATGTGAATGATGTCATCCATCGTTCGTCATTAAGTTAGAAACGTCATGCGAGTTGCGACGCCGCAGTTTTCAAGGTTACCGCCGCACAGTGACGTCAGCTGTTTGTACAGATAGTAGCTTGCCACCACGGAACAAAAAAAAACTTTCGTTTGACATTTAAAACTCTGAAAGGGTCGTAAACTAAGTACCTATGTACCTATCTTAGAATAGGTGTTATTATTCTAAGGTACCTAAACACAACGTTATCTAATAGAATTATTTTCTTTCTACGGAAAGGGCCTACTAAGGCCTAAATTACTTCTAACTCCCTCACTCATTCTGTAATTATTAATCTCATTCTGTTGTTGACTGTACAATTCACTCTACTTATAGCCAGTCGCAGCTGTCATGTCAATCGAATGATCTTCTATCTCTTTCTGCACACTCCATGAACTAGGTACCTTTCCTTGTACTACAAAAACTGAAGCAATCGGTTTTGTGCGAGTGTTGGGTTTAGGCGTAATACAGTTCAGACTTCAGTGTAGTGACAAATTGTGATAGTGTTCATTTCATCAAAAACTAGATATCAGAAAAATCATGGCACCTATAGGTAAGTAATCAATGCTTACCTCAGATGGCTTTCGGCATGTTGCGAATATTTTGTCGGCCTTATTCTGTTTCACTAGATATCTAACCATTCCAAGTCCAAGACCTCGGTTTGCGCCCGTTATTAAAGCAGATTTCATGGTGATTGCACAAGTACTTTACTAAATTCTTGACATTACAATCAGACTTATCTTTTCTACCCGTTTTATTGCCTGCGTGCGTGTCTGATTATTTTCTTGTCTCTGTCATTTACGTCAAAATGACAATACTCGGGAAGGTTGTGAGGGTCAATAAATTGATTAACTCCTTCAAATTGGCTGAAAATGTTATGGTATTAACGAGACGGACTCTCGTCAGCAGTAAGTTTCAACATCTATTTTATATTTGGCCTTGAAATCTGTTATGTTGTTATGGCGCCTAACCTTAATTTTGTTAAATAACCTACTTTAAAATTTAAACATTTCATTACCTTTAAATTATGATCATTTGTACACATCACAGACAAACTCTATATTACTTAAATTTTGAAATGTTGCCTAAATGAATGAATTTTGTTTGATTAACTAGGCTCTTTTTTTGGCCCTTGTAATCCGACTTTTATTATTAACTGTGATTGCCTTATTAACTATTACCTATTATTGCCATATTAACTGTGAGTAGACTGGATAGTTACATTACCAGCAAGTTAGAATGATTTACTTGGTGCCTACAGGCAGTTGGCTGTGTTGTAGCCGACGGGCTAAGTTAGTTGCCCCCAGTGACTGTATTGACGCAGGTACAGTAAGTAATCTCACAGGGACTTTGTGCTGGTCTATTCACTCATACCTAAGTAGTGCACATATTACATACTAATTGCAAAAAATCTCCACATTTTAAGACACATGTTTAGAGATCTTGCCAAGATTTTAAACTTTTATGGCAAGGTCTATTGTAACTTTTTACACCTGCAAACTGTTTATACACCAGAAAAAGACAATAGTATCATATTGGTGTGGTGTCTTCTAGATGGGAACTTTGATTATGACCTTGCGGTCATCGGTGGCGGGTCGGGCGGGCTCGCGTGTGCGAAGGAGGCTGTGAACCAGGGTGCTAAAGTGGCTGTGTTGGATTACGTGACACCCTCGCCGCAAGGCACGAAGTGGGGGCTTGGTGGAACGTGTGTCAATGTTGGATGCATTCCTAAAAAGTTGATGCATCAAGCAGCGTTGCTAGGAGAAAGCATACATGTAAGTTACCTTTAAATATTCTAGTTTAAGTTTATATTTAGCGTGTGATGCTTAAAATTGTAAAAAAAAATTACATAGAGAAAGTAAGGTTGTTCCACACTTCATATGAGCATGAAACTGCATGCTAATAAAAGCTTGTGGTAATTTTATACACTTCATTTACCTACCTAGTGATATAATAAAGTTAGCATATTTTTGTATGTTGTAAATTGCAGATTCTTTGTGCAATAGGTATTTGGTATAGCTTGAAGTGGTACAATATTGAATAGCAATTGCAGAAGAATCTGGAAATTTAAGTTTTGATTATCTTTTGTTTTGTTTGTAGGCATTGGTAAGTCATAGACATCTTCCAGAATGGACCCTATCCCATCCCAATATGAAAACTTGGATTATTCTTGCACAGGGCTAGTGACATTTCAATATTTATTTTGAAACACATAGGTAGTACCTATTTAGTTAGTTGTTTTTGGACAGTAGATTATAAAGATAGAAAGTTGTATGTACTTTTTGAAAGTACAATTCCCACTGCTTCAGTACTGGCTATCTCTGCCTATAGACCCATAAAAGTTATTTAGTGAGAACTGAGACAGTAAACTGCTATTGTTTTCTGTCACATGACCTTAATCTTATCTCTAGTGTGCTAATGTTCCATAGTCTCATTTATTTGCTCATTAACCGATAGGTTTACTGGCTTTTAGGTAAAGTAGATTTGATTGTATCACCTTTATGATTTAATTTAATTTGATAACATATTTTAACAGTCATTATACAGTATGTATGTATCAAAGCTTTAGAGAAATTGATACTGTTCTTACAAATACAGTAGATTAGTCACAACCGCTATGCTTTAAAAGCGAGGAAAAAGCTCGCCCACTGCTTTTTACGTGCTTGGCTGATTGAAAAAAAGGAGTGCAGCAAATTGCTAAGTGCGTATAAAATGTGTCAAGTCATGAGACTAAACCTGTTCAATTGTGACCCGGTCATTGGTAAAGCTGGTGACCCACTAGATATTGCCGTACTGTATTCTACCAAATTTCATGAAGGTATTGAAAGGTAATAATTTTAAGGTGACTATCCAAATGGCTAACTGAAAAACCTTTTGAAGTGTTAACTAGGACATCCAATCCAATGTACATGACATTGTATTGTAATGTCAAGTAGATTGAGCATAAAATGTAATATATTACTTTTGCACGTCTGTCCACAGAGTGAATACATTGTCGAAATCATACCACCAAACCTTGTACTACTGTATTCTTGCGAATGAATGTTTTTACTTTACATTACTATAATATCGAAAAGTGTTAGTAGTTTAAAAGGCCTAGTGAAGGCAGTTGCTGTGGTATCCACACTTCGGAGTTTTACTTTTTATACACGGTGCAATTTTAACCACCTGTAATACGAAGCCCACGATATGTAACTATTATGTAAGTATAACATCTTGGCAGTGTTATATTATTTATTTAACCAAAAATGGTTTTTATTAAAATATTAAATATTGGTTCAGCTATTTATTTTGAAACCCATGTGACACACACAGATGAAGCTGTGTAAGGTCCATTCAACCGAGACCCCGCCGCAGCAAAATAATACGTCTGGGCGCGTCACAGCGTGTTACAAAATTAAAAGTCTGAATCAAAATTTAAAATATTTCAAAAATTATTTTTATTAAAAAAATCAATAACACTGCCATGATGTTATACATAATGGTCCAATTACGTGGGCTTCGTTTTACAGGTGGTTCAAATTGCACGGTGTATGTTGTCATCGTATCATAGAGGTGCACCAGTCTCAGGGCTTAACCCACATTGAATTAATTGTTACCCTTTTTTGGCGTTGGGCGTTCAGTATCGTATTTACAGCCTGTTTATGAAGTAAAAAATGTAAAACAAGTGGTCACCCAAAAATATTTTCCGCGATATAGTTTTCAATTTTTACGATCCTAGACCTGTTGAGGTATAAAGGGACAATCAAAAACTTATGAATAGTATCGTAATTTATGAATGAGATGCGCAATCCGTAAAAAAAGTGTTGTTAGGAGGCCGTATCAACAATTTTAGATTTTTGGCGGACATTTTCTAAGTGCTTTATCTTGACATTTTTGTACTGGTCTATACCAAAAGAAAAAATACGTCCTTTGTTTTTTGTGTCGTAGATTGATATATTAAAATTTGGAAGGTGGTTAAAATTTCACCCTGTATAAATATGATAAACCGGTATTACTTATTATTATCCAAGCGTCTCTTAGTATGAAGACTCCCCAAATAAAGGATATAACTGTTATTTAATTCCCTGCATAGAATACGGTTTTAAAACCTAGGCGGGGATAGGACCTAGGTACCATTCATTCAGTCTTGCTGTTTAAAACTTTATTTCATTTTTAAACTGGAACTGGCATACATTATTATCGTTTCGATCATTTTAAAAAGAGTACATCTAATATTATTTACGTCCCGTAAGAAGCTACATTTATTTCTTTAAAAAAGTAACCTAGTTGCTGCTTCTCGGCACTAGCCCAGACTTGTCCCGAAGCAGTGGTAGGTTTAAGCATTGGGCGTGTAAACGCGCCTTCTGGGGCCTGTTTGCAGATAATTTAACGGTAAAGCAAAGTAACAACCCATTTTCGCTCACTGTTGAGCACACCTCTCATTTTTAAGGAGAGGCGTTAAGGTCTTAATTCCACCACGCTGCACCTAGTGCGGGTCGGTGGACGGCGAGAGTGATGCTGTGGCAACATCACCCCGCCGTTGGACGTTTTTCAAGCCGCCCGAAGGCCTCTAATAGGGCTTAACGACTGGTATCTCTTGACAACAGCCGGTACCGACGGTTTAACGTGCTCTCCGAAGCACGATAGCGCTCAAGATATGATGCCACATACGGTCATCCATCCAATCTGTGACCGCCCCCAGCGTTGCTTTACATTCGTGACAGAGACTAATCACAAAGAAGCGTTGGGATTTTACTGATTTTACGGTAAATTGCATGTTGATTGAGATAACATCATAGTCAAGCAACTTTTTCGTAGGGCTTACTTATTTGACAACTAGAAGATTGATGCGTGAGTTGCTAATACAGTTTGACTACTTTGAGTAGTTATTATAATAGGCGGTCAGGTTATGACGGCTCGCGCCTACCTCAAGGCCGTTTAGGCGATCGGCAAATGGCCATGGGTATGACGGATCGATATGCACATACATGTGTAAAGTTGAGTGAGAGTAAGATTTGATTAATTTTACAAAAAAAATAGAGGATAGTAAATATGAGTTCTCGACATCTCAGTCAAACTTCGCCAACACCTGGACATAGGCTTTCCGTGACATTCGTTAGATCGTTGATTTTAATGATTTAACTGATTCTACTTACTATGTGTCATGCCCGCTGCGACTTGAGCTCCGCATCTTTTCCAGCAATGTCGTTTATTCTACATAGTTCTCCTATGATTTTCCTTATTCTGGTTCTCTTACGCAGAATACCAAGCATAGCTCTCTCCTTTGCCCGCTGTGCGACTTTGGATTAAGGTAAGGTACACATACAAAGAATTAACCGATTTAGTGCGGCGGTGGTTTTTGTAGACTTTAGCGCCTGGCGGCGAACAAATGTTTCGTGGCTCCTCTGATTCGTGGCGCCATTCGCCATGAACTTTCATGGCTCCTCACGAGCGCCATCCGCCATGTAGTATAACTGATCGCTGTTTCGTCGGTTTCCACTTGTTTTTATTATAGTTTCAATTCAACAGCGAACGTCAGCGGTCTAATAAATAATTTAAAGTGTTTATATGTGACTAATTAAGTGTTTATACAGAACTGGAAGGTAAGTGACTTATTTTTATCAGTTGTTGTAAACCTTTTGCTATATGTTTGGCACAATTGATTTATCAATTCGTTTCTTTTTATTATTGTTTAATGCCACGCAGACGAAGTTAGTTTAGACATAAAAACACTCTATACCTTTAACAATCGTGAGTAAAATTATTTCTTAATTATTTTTAAGTAGCTAACTTAAAAAATAATTCTTTATACGAATTAATCATATTGATCTTTGTATTGAAAAAGTTTACAACTTCTGAAGTGTGTTTTTTCATGAAATATCCCGAAACGAACACTGAAATCGTAATCTGTGGGACAAATAAAGACACTTTATTAAAGGGGGTAATCTTTAGAAATGCTATTTTATCAGTGTTACAAACAGCAGCATTTACAGCGTTACACGTAAATATTTTGACTCCTCTCGGGTGCCACCTGCCATTCATAAAAAATACCCATGGCGCCAGTACGGAGCCATCCGGACGGAATCGGTTAAAGAACAAAAAAAGGATATACATAATAAGCAGTGAATTTTTAGTCAATGGAATACGAAAAAGAGGATTACGATTCATCAAATAATTTATGTAAAAAAAAATTAATCCATTCTTATTTTAATTATTCGGTTGTCTAGTACCCCACACGACAGGGTACTTAATAGTAGCTTAATTTGGGACTAGATGGCTCTGTGTGGCCCAGTGAGGCTTGTCTAAAATATTTATTTATTTATTTATATGTGATAAAATTAAACAAAGATCCGTCATTATTTACGCATCCGCATCCGCAAGAAGTACTTCGCAAATAATTAACATGACAATAATAAGGAACACAAATAGATACCTTAAGTTATTATAACACTTACCTATTTGTGATGGCTCTGTGTGGCCCAGTGAGGCTTGTCTAAAATATTTATTTATTTATTTATTTATTTATATGTGATAAAATTAAACAAAGATCCGTCATTATTTACGCATCCGCATCCGCAAGAAGTACTTCGCAAATAATTAACATGACAATAATAAGGAACACAAATAGATACCTTAAGTTATTATAACACTTACCTATTTGTGTTTCTTGGTTAATCAAATGCTTGATTATTTTTTGTTTTGGTAAAAGTTGGCTCCTCGTTACTCGTTTGAAATGGATGAAAAATTTAAAAATACAAACGTAGTAACAAATTTACCCTAAAAGTGGTTGACCATATTGCTTGCAAATAGCATTTCAGGACTCTACGATAGGTACATGTTCAACAGCATGCTCCATAATAATAATATTGGAAAAATATACCCTTTCTTTATACTTCCATGACCTTAACCCCTCCTTTCATGATTTTTTATTTTTAAGCAAATAAAAAATTTTATGTAAAAAAAAACGACACGTAGGAATTTGGAAAATTTCGATTTAATAAAAAAAAAATAGGTTTTTCCACTTTGATTCAAATATGGCACATTATGCAGAAATTACAAAAAAAATATCGACATAGCCCGAAGGATAAGCATAAGGATAAGCAGAAGAATACGCTGAAGTGGAAATGGGCTGGTCACGTCTGCCGTTGAACCGACAACCGTTGGAGCAGACGAATTTTGGAGTGGAGACCGCGTTTGGCAAGCGTAGTGTAGGACGCCCTGCGAAAGGCTGGGTGGGGAAAGCCCAGGATAGAAGGCGTGACTTGAAGGAGGCCTACGTCCAGCAGTGAACGGACAGTGGCTGTTGATTGATTGACTGATACTAATGCAGTCTTTACAACTCGGCTTTGATGACCAAACTTGGTTCTCCAAGATGAAAGGCAAGAGGTCCATTAGGCCAAAGCAAACATCCTGAGATAACATTATTGCAATAACTCTTCAAGATAAAAGAATATGCGCTGGCAAAATTTATGAGTCTACAAGACTGTCACAGATTTGGACAGGGGAAGCTCAAATGATGTTATAGTCTCGCAGATTGTTTATTTTTTATTATAGTGTCTCACTTTGAAGATAAGTTTGCTACCGACATATATATCTAGTTAACAACTCTGTTGTCAGAAGTATAACTTTGTATCCTAAAACGTCGTTGGCTAAGATTGTGCTCAGGAACAGAATCCTGGTATTGTCAGGTAAACTAAAGGTAGCAGTGATATCTACCAGTTGCCGGAGAAAAGCCATGTAATTCGTGTCGTGCGGGTTGTCCTTGCAAGCCGGATGACAAACATTGCTTGAAATACTTCTATTTCACAAATTATCATCTAACTTCATCAATCATTCAAATCAGATTGTAAAACAAAGTATAGATGCGAGAATCGAACTTACAGCCCTTGCTCTAAGTCAAAATATCTGTACATAAGGACTGATAGCATTATCAAACTGTTTGAGGCTTTGGTGAGAAGCATACTGGAATATTTCTCGGTTGTATGGTCTCCTTTTTATCTCTGCCACATTGCTCGAATCGAATCAGTCCAAAAACGTTTTTTTCGTATTTTGTGCGCCAGGTATGGTATTAGACGCAAAGTGGCTTCTTATGAAGCAAGATTGGCATACTTTTCCATGAAGTCTCTTTCTCATAGACGCAAGATAGCTGAGTATTCGACGCTATATAAAATAATTCATTCCGGATTCGACTCGAGTGAGCTATTGAGTCAGTAGGCTTACTCTTGAAACTCGATTTCAAGCAGTATTGGAGATTGGAATCGAAATCTTGTCGTTTGGCACTCTTGAATGCTACACTAGCGCCAAATCGTACCCGGATTGGGTGAAATTTAAAGGAACTAAATGAAATCGACTTCAAGATTTTTCGGCACTCTTGACTTAATTTTGACATTGATCTATCGAGTTTAGATTCGTGTTTAGGATCGAGTAAACACAGTTACAAGAAACTAACTTTTTTGAGATTGAGAGTGATATTTTGACGATTTTATCTAGTTTTATTTATTTAAAATGGCACGTTTAGGTCTAGTAAATGATATTTTAGACATCGGACATAGATTCGATGTGAGACAAGGGCGGAATTTGATAAGAATGGTAAGTTATGCAGACAACGCATTTGATATGAGTGTCGATGTGTTAAGGAGAAATTATGGAGTATACATTTACCTATCTATTTGACGTAATCTTTCTGCGCACCGCGTAACGCATTAAGCGTCAGCGAAATTTTATCCCACTCCACTATAAACAATAAATTCACACTGAGTCGAAACTTACTTAAGTATCGAACCTCTTCACCTTACAATTTATTAGTATTGCTTTCAAGTTTTTTACACTTTCATAATTGGAGAATGTGTTGAAAAACATCGGTAACATTATTTAATTACAAGTACAAGTTCATTGGTTAATAAATAAATCGTCCAGCACAAAGTTATTTTTGACGTGTGATTTCGGCGTGAAGTTTTTTTTTTCACACAGACATTCTCAATTAGCCACTTTAACTAACAAAGTCAGCTGTAAAATATAGTTGCACTAAGCAAAAATGGGAGGAAAGTACATGTTACAGTGAATAACATTATATTGAACATTAAAATAATAAATATGGCAAGACTTTACGTTTTGTTACGATATTACATTCTTGGTAGTTTACATTTTTTTCTGTATGGTCACCCAATTTGATCGACGGTACTCGATCGTGATGTCGAATCCGATTTCATAGTCGATCGTGTTCAAGAGTGCCATATCTTTGGAGATTGGGATTGAAACTGGTTCGGATTGGAATCGGATTGAGATCAAGATTGGTTTCAAGAGTAAGCCTACAGGTCTCGTTAAGGATTGGTGGTAGCGCCAGAACTCAAAAACTGTTTTCTTTACCAGTTACCCGCAATAAGGTTGAATTCAATAACCCTATCTACCGTATGTGCAGATCTTATAATGGTATAAGTAAAAGCCTGGACGTGTTTGGTCAAACTTTTTATTCATATATGAGAGTTTGTTCTGAAAAAGTGAGTGAATTTGATATGTAATGTTTGTTTTGTAAAAAGTCATCTAACTTCACCATTATTTAAATGTTGTGCTCAGCTTTAATCGGAGCTCAGTTTTATTATTATGTTATGTCACATTGTATTATTATTATGTATTATTCTGATTTCTGTAGCTGTGCCTTATTAATTAAAAAAAAATTTAAAAAATAAGTATTACGCTACTGCATGATGTACCACATATGAACCAAGAGTAAAATGAATATTTCTGCATGTTGGCTCAAATTTAGTCCATACATAAAAATCACATCTTATGTAAGTAAAACCCAAAAAATATTGATAACTTCACCTTGTCCGGACTAATTACAATATTTCTCAGACGTGACGATTTTTTCTTGTAGAAATTTCAAGAAAAATATTTTTGTTACTAATTTTGAAAACTCACCTTCACATCGGTCGAAACGTGGTCATGAAACTTTCAACTCACTTTTAGTTACGCCAATCGCCAAGAGATGGTGTTTCGGTGTTCAGTATGGAAGTGTATGTGACGTTTATGATCCTTCATGCAAACAAAGTCGATTTCTTCTAGGCAAATAGGTAATACCGACCAAAGTACTGTGTGGATCATTATTAATTTTGTACCAAAATGAAGTAAGGGGTTAACTACGTTACACATGCAATTTTATAGCCTAAAAACAGTTTCAAACTATCCTCTTACTGACAATGCAATATGTAGTGAAAGATTTGTATCGATGTTTTTGTACATTCTAGTTTGATTCGATTGATGAGACACACTTTCTCACTGTTGGATTTCCTTTACTGCTATATGTTCATACTCGAAGCAGAGCAGATCCGTTTTTTTTAAGGTAAATTGTGGGGACCTACTCAAAACTCAAAATCGTGCAAGAATTACGAATAAGTATTGCGTGGTATTCAAAATATCACGTCGCAACAAAAATCACCTCGTACGTCGGTTAAATAAAAGTATTCGAAGACACCATTATCTATCTCACACAATTTCAACGCTAATCAACCCGTGTTATTCATTATGTGACACACCACACACCACAAGCCACAACTTGTGTATTAATTTGCGTAGTCACTTGTAAATATTCATGTAAACTGTTTAAAATTAGTGTTAAAATACAATTACTGGCAGCTGTCGACACTCCTGGGACTTGCTAGTATAGCTTTTTGTTAATTAGATGAATTTGCGTAAAATGATTGATTACATTTGTGCGAAACGCGAAGCCCTAACATACATCTTTGTCTCTTTCAGATACTTTAAGACATATTCACATACCGGTTTTTAAGGTGTCGCCAGCTCCGAGGTCCCGGGTTCGATTCCCAGACGGGTCAATGTAGAAAAAATGTGTTTTCTACATTTTCTAAGGTCTGGGTGTTTGTGGTATCTTCGTTGTTTCTGATTTCCGCAATACGAGTGCTTCAAATAGTTACTCACTATGGGATCAGAACATTGTATGTGATGTTGTCCACATTTAATTATTTATTGGTATGCGTGAGAGAGACAGATGTAGATTAATACACGGACATTGTTGTGCGAAGTAAGGTCTCGAGTTTTCAAGGTGATGTCAGGCTTGATTTCCAGGCTTCTATCCTTTTATCGACCTGCCATTAATATTAAAAATATGGACGATGGATAACAATTTGTCGACGATTAAATGTTAAAGTAGTAAGTTCTGTTTTCTATGACTGCTTTAGATGTTACATGAGTGACTAGCGGACCCGACAGACGTTTTCCTGTCTTAACTATAATAAAAATATGTTACCAATTGTTTATTATAATAAGCTTGTTACCTCTTGATACAAAATATCTTTATTTGTTTTCCTCCTGGACCCTTTAGAATGTATTAGATCAACGTGTGTTTGACTCATTAATCTGTTCGATCTACCACAAAACCTGTTATCGAGAATAATCCAAGTTAGTAAAATTCCTAGTAGAACTAATTACCATTTGAAGCGTACCCTCTGATTAGTTGCTCAGCCTATGCTGATGTCTATCTAGCTTACCAAATCCTTAAAGATATTAAGAGATCAACTTTTATACGTAGTGTGTACGGTAACATACACAGTAAAATTGTATGATCTGTCAATATTCAAAACAACGCGTGAGATTATAATCTAACGGTGGGTTAGGTTAGGTTAGATTGTAATCCATCGACGTTCAATTATGCTCTGACGAAGTTTACAATTTTACGGTGACATATAGACTCGGAAAGCAGGAGGCAGGTATACCACTGTTTTTATCAGGTGGTAACCTGATACTATTGCAGTGTACAACATATCACAAACGATCTAGAACCCGTCGAGTGTGACTTGGAAACATGGCTCTGATTTCGTTTACACCGCCCACTGATTCGTTATTTTAGTCACTTCAGTATCAATTTAAAACGCAATCTGCTATTATCGAATAATTCTATTGGAATTGTCGATTGGAATTAACAAGGATAATCCCTGCGGTTATGATGAATGACACTCCCGATTTGATTGCCGATTCGAGCGAAAGATAACGAAAATGTTTTTGAAGTTATATATCTGTTTCACTCGCTCTAGGATGACTTAAACAGCTGGCCTTGGACAAGGATATTTTTCGAGTCGTCTCTAAGTGTCATCTTTTTTGAAATACATATGACGGGCTAACTATTGATCACAATCTAATCCAATGGTTATTAATGTCATAACGATAAAATAATTACATTACATACTTGTTCACTCATTTCAAACTGTGTTTTATTTCTACTGTACTTAAGATCATATTTGAGAGTGGTAACAAAACTAAATCGGATTCCAGGAAGCAGTTTCATATGGATGGCAAGTGCCGCAACTGGACGCGGTCAAAATAGACTGGTCGGCGCTCACAGAGTCCGTCCAGAACCATATCAAATCTGTCAACTGGGTCACGAGGGTCGACCTTAGGGATAAGAAGATCGAGTATATCAACGGCTTGGGAGAGTTCAAGGACCCGCACACAATAGTAGCGACGATGAAGAACGGATCGAAGAAGGAGTTGACGGCGAGAAATATCGTCATAGCGGTGGGCGGCAGGCCGCAGTACCCTGACATCCCTGGGGCGGAGTACTGCATCAGCAGCGATGACATCTTCAGTTTGAGCCATCCGCCAGGGAAGACGCTCGTTGTGGGCGCTGGATGTATCCTTTCTAAGATAATTATACAATAACAAACCTCTTGCGGTTTATATGTGACCTTTTGTTGTGACTCGCTTTGAACGAAGGTTTGAAGGTTCAAAGCTAATCATTGCGTCAGTTGTCTGGTCTGATCGTAACATAAGGATGTTATTTTTTTACTTTGATGTCTTTGTGGCTTTTGTGCTTTATTTGGCGCGTTTGTTACACGTTATTTTATAATGTCGTAATGTTTGTGGCATCGTAGCTCTTTTCATGTTCTGCCTTCTGCGCTTTGCTTCTATTCCGATTGAAATGAGAAGATGCCAAAATTATTTTATATTATGTCACCATAGTCTGTTGTAAAGCTTATTTTCCATAAATATTGGATGAACAAACAAATATTATAATTAAATGAATGGAAACACCCAGCATAAAGCACCTAATCAGCAGAATTCCCACAAATAAATAACACGGACCAAAAATGAATTAAAAAAAAAGAAAAAGACGTACATAATTTGCTAGGGTTACACTACCCACTTGAAATACAAATTGATATAAGTATAATATAAGTTAAAAAAAAAACTAATAAGTACAAAGATGTCGAGAAAAATTTAATAGTGTTTGCCGATTGTTTGTCGCTCTGTGTGTGTACTTCATTAGAACCAGTTTTCAAACCTTTGTGTTAATTTTAACTCGTGGAATACTACTGTTACGCAACGTTACGTAGTAATGTATATTATTATTACAAATTGTCGTGCACAGGCTGTCCAGTAGGGCTAAGATGCGACCCACGACATAATTTTATCGCGGCCTTATATCGCATTTTGACAGCGTTATATCGTTTGTCTATCGCTGCTAACATGGCAGACTATTTATGTCATCTCTAACTGTCAAAATACGATAAACGATAAAATTGTCTACAAACTCTTAACATGAGCCTCTTATATTTGTCTATTTTAATCGATTTTTGACACTTGCGCATGACAAATTATCGTGGTCGCTTGTAGCTCACGACAAGGCATAAACCCTTTATAAAAAATGGCCGTGCCATATTTTAATTACATTTTGACCACTTATGAAGAACGGGAGGCGCGTAAAATTCAGCGCAAGCGTATCCGCGACGTGTGCAACCCGTTTGACCTTCCGGATATGGAGTTCCAGGCTCTGTGGCGTATATCCAAGCCCATGGCTTTTTATTTGATAGATAGGCTGAAAGAGGACTTGGAGCCAAAAAATGGAGGTCTTCCAGCCATGTATTGGCACAGATACTGGATCTGTGCCTTATTGCCTCTAAGTTTTCTAAAAGAACATAAAAATCATTAGTACTTTCCATGATAAGAATTTATTTCAGTTTATTACAAGTTTTACTCACATCTTTGAGGCCATTTCAAATTTTAAAACTTTTCACACTTCAATCAAAGTTCAAACCGAAAAATATGCCGCGAATGCTGTTTGACAGGTGTCACTGTCTGACAGTGACTGTCACCCAAAGATGTGTCAACGCAGATGACGTCTCTGGCAAGAAGTGTTTTAGCCAAGTCTGACGTAAAATTGAACGAATGATTATAATATTAACCAATGTTTCCACACCGAAAAACTATATAATTATGTAATATGGCTACATCCGTTTGTCGTGTAGATAAACGTTTGTCGAGCGAAGAATTTTTATCGCGGGTGGTTGCCATGTTAGGAAAAATGATAAAATAACACAAGTAGACAAATTTTATCATGTCGTGCGACAAATTTATCGTGGTGTCGCATCTTAGCCATACAGGACGGTAGTTTATTGAAAACGATAAACAATAATGATTAAATACCATTTGTTAAAATGATTCTATAAAGCAAAAAAACTAATTACAAACACTCATTGACAAAACTATTATGTTTGACTGTCGGTTGTCGGTACATAATTTATTGTTATATGGTTCATATACTGACTAACCAACAAATAAATAAATAATAATAAATGTGGACAACATCACATACATTGTTCTGATCCCAATTTGAATAACTATTTAAAGCACTCGTATTTTGGAAACGAGAAACAACGAAGGTACCACAAACACCCAGACCCGAGAAAATGTAGAAAAACTCATTTTGTCTACATTGACCCGTCCGGGAATCGAACCCGGGACCTCGGAGCAGGCGACACCTTGAAAACCGGTGTGTACGCCACTCCGCCACGGAGGCCGTCAATCGTCTGTTTTATTGTTACTGATTTTTAATAATGTAATGATTAATAGAAAAAACCGTTAACAAATATTTGTTCCGCCACCACACCTCTAGTAATTATTTATTACTCAAAAATCATAAAGTATCTAAGTGAAATCGGGTCATTGTCATCAGCGAAATTAATTTATTACTTCTAGTACAATGGCTTTAATACAAAAATTTCGTTTCAAAAATTAAAATGTAAAGGAGTACTTACCTTACACTAGAATAGTAATTTTCTCTTATACAGGGCGTATCAGAGGATGGAGCAGCTGAGGCTACCTATACCATTTAATCCCTCAACCCCCAGGAGGCACGCGCGTGCCGCGATAACAATTGATTTCAATTGTGTCTGGAATAACTCACGATCGAGGGATTAAACTAAAAAATATTTTTCGAACAATACCATTTCGTTACAAAGTTATTAAAGGTCAAAGATGTGAATATCATACACAAATTATATCATTTTAAATTAATCAGAAACTAAAATAGGTATAGGGCACGCAACTATACGAATCAATCACCTGACCGACCACAGTGTATCCAAACGTTAAGGGAATCAAGCTTTTTACTCTTACTGCATTATCGGTAATACATAATTAATTAGACAAGATTTAAAACGATATCATCAATTTTTTAAGCCATTGCATAGCTTCTATCGCGAGCCTTGAGCGTGGAGACCGAATCCAGAAATTCCGTAACGAAAATAACCTAACAACCCCCACTCCGACCGGCACAGCGGTGATACTTTTTAGTTTTATAATTGCATAAGTTGATAAAAAATGCTATGCAATAGCTTTACCGCGGCAGTCTTCGAGTGCCACAAGTCTTTTTTTTTATCATTGGTGTACTTTAACCCATGTACTTTAATTGCTCCATGCTTTTTTCACACCCTGTATTTTGCCGTCAGCGAGGCTACGATACAAACAGCGGAAACAAAAATATAATCTTAAAACAATCACACTGTTTTGTATTATAAATGTTGACACAACTCATACAGCCGATAAATTGACGTACCTGCTTCTTATGAGCTGTCAAAACTCAATGTCAGTGATTTTGTAATGAAATAAAATAGCGATGACGTCAGTTCTTAGTAACCTAAACGAAATAAATTACTTAATAATGATCATTTTAACATAATTCCTTAACAAAAATGACGGCTCGCGTAGTATTTAGTAATTCGTCGGCACAAACAATGTTTTGAATGCTAAATTTTTTGAATAATATGACAACTGCTTTAATTAGGCGACTGCTCTCTGACCATTGTGCTACGAAGACATTTTCTATGTCAACGAATTTATTCAAGACTTTAGTAAGCCAGCTGATCTTCATCAATGTTTGTTCTTAACCAATAGTAAAATTTTGGGGTATATACATAACCTAAAAAAGAATTGTCACAGCCAAAATGAATTACCGCCAAAGCAAAGGCACAGTGATTTTTCGAGTGTTCTATGGCTTGAAATGTTTTGGAATTCGAACAGGCAGCACTTAGAACTACTTTATCCCCCAAGGCAAATCAATCAACTTGTTCTATACCGCTATAAGCAACCCACGGCCTTCATTTGCTAGCACATGAAAGGTGAGCATATACAGCACGGTTTCCTTAACCAACCCACATAGATATCGGTTTAGAATGCGCCGGCTTTCTGAACTCGCTCGGTTACGCCGCCACGGTTCTGGTTCGATCGGTGCCGTTGCGCGGCTTCGACCAACAGATGGCGCGCATGGTCACCAACGAGATGGAGGAGCGCGGCGTCAAGTTCCAGAACCGCTGCATACCGCAGTCGGTAGAGAAACTGGAGAACGGACAGCTCAAGGCACGCTGGCTGAACACGGAGACCAACGAACAGTGAGTTTGGTTAATTTATTTAGACATCTGTTACGAAATCTTACAGATAATATGATATCTTTTGATTAATGTGGTTCTTTCTATATTTATATATCGCCAAAATAAAAAAAATACTTGAGGTGTGAGACTAAGTGTTGCTACATATCTGTAATTTCTTCAGATATTTCAAATATTCCTAAATAACTAACCAGAATACATTCGTTGTGTTCATGTTTGTTCACTTGTATACTGTTATTCAATTTAGCAAACCGTTCTAACAAGGATATTATTTTTGACATGTTCAAAGCATCAATATTTAAATTGATTGGTTTGGCTTTTTAGATTTGAAGATGTTTTCGACACTGTCCTGATGGCCACCGGCCGGTACCAACTCACCAAGGCGCTGAATTTGGGAGCCGCAGGCGTTACAGTAAGTCGGAAATATACTATACATATTCCTATGTTACGGATGGCCTAGACCAGGGGTCGGCAAACCGCGGTCCGCAGACTTCTTACTTGCGGCCCGTAAATGTTCTGTAAAGGAGCTGTAAATATCAATTAAATGCATGAACGAACCATGATGAGAACTTGAGTGCCATTCTACGAATTGCAACTACAAATATGACAGCTAACATACAAGAAATAGCCTGAATTTAGGATCTCAGACATCACTTTTTTTTTATGGGTTATAATACCAATAAAATATATTACAAGTGCGGTCCGCCATTAGTTCATTTCGCCATCTTATGCCTGCCATAAGGTTGCCGACCCCTGGCCTAGACCATCTGGACCAGTAGTTAGTAATCTGCGGCCCCCACATAAAAACATACTGACGTGTATTGAAGATTGTTGACAATTACATACCTAATTGTTATAGGAATCTAATCTAATTAAATATACTATATTTTTTTACTAAAATACATTCACAAACATCATATTGTTCTTGTGGTTTTGTTTTGTAGTATCAAAACCCTAAAACGAACATTCAATTTGTATTTAGCTATCCATTAAAATTAGTCAAAGAAATTGGTACGATTATGTATTATTTATTTATTTCCATATTTATCTAACACATCCTCTATAGGCAGTTGCCGCAATGCGCCGCGAGGAAGTGTTTAACTATCGGCTATTTTTTCGCCCAAAAACGTAAAATTTATTAATATACATATAATGCATGCATTATATATTAATACATTTTTTGTTAGCACGGAATGTATATTCAGTGAAGAGATCACAAAAGATATGCATATATTAATGGTTAATCGCTGACTGTTCACACTGCCGACGAGGCCTCGCTCGGACACAGAACATTCAATAATACTAGAGGTAATTTACTAAAATGATATTGTTCCAGTTTTTTGAGAATTGATTTTGTTCAGAAGTAATAAAAGTAAATCAATTGGGGGCATCACATAGCTCTAGTAGTCGCCTTAAAACCCCGTTCAATTTCCAGACAGTATCAGAGAACGGTAAGATAATAGCGCCCGCCGAGCAGACGAACGTGTCGCACATATACGCGGTGGGCGACGTGCTGGACGGCCGGCCCGAGCTCACGCCGGTCGCGATCCACGCCGGCCGGCTGCTGGCGCGCCGCGTGTTCGCAGCGGCCACGCAGCAGATGGACTACGACAACGTTGCGACTACAGTGTTCACGCCGCTCGAGTACGGATTCGTGGGGTTGAGCGAGGAGACCGCTATCGAGAGGTAAACTTATTCAGTCTTTAAACTAAACTTACTGACTTTTTAAATCAGTTTCCCTACTTTTTTATTAATACCTTTCGCTGTGGCTAATGCACAAGCTATGATGCAAAAAAAAAACAAGTACACTCGGATTAGTACAAATATTTTACCTCAATCATTTTACTTTGTCAGCATGGAGACTTCAAGAAAGGAGAACCATATGCATATTTCAAAAAGTGTCCGTCGAAAGGAGCAAGGTGGCGTTATAGTCGCAAGTGGAAAGATTCTTAGAGTAACATTTTCATTCAAGTATTTCATAATTTTAATCAATTAGTAAAATCTTAAAAATTAAAGCAGATGATCCATACTAACACCCGCTGCTCAACTGAATTGGTCAGCTGGAAAATTAAATTAAATCACCTTGGAAGAATCACAATACAGGCATCGTTCAGACTAAAAGTATTATAGGGTACTAACTGTGACCTTTAATTTGGCAGTTTTATTTTATTTTATTAGAGAGATGTTCAAAACAGGTTACAAACGAATAAAAAAAAAAAAACAATCAATACACTTAATTACGAGTTGACAACCCTTAACATGTACATACTAATACTAATAATTTGGCAAACAAGAGAATGATATTTAATTTAAACAAACAAAGAAAAACAATCCAAAAGCTATACTGTTACAATATAAACACAAACTAATCACATTTAATCTAAAACAAAAAATATAAATATATGTTAGAGACTATTAATGTTAGTTGTAATATGTTAGAAACATAGCGCATTACTTCAAAGCGATAATCTTTTTAATATCTTTTTTAAAAATATTACTACTGCTATTAAAGATATCAACATCCGGAAAACTAGCAACCAGTTCGTTATGTTGACGGCACATTCTACTAATCGGGTTAAAATATGAAGTGTTGTTAGCATATACATTCAGAGCGAATAATCTCGGTCTACGGACATGATAGTAGGTGTTGAAGTTTAATCAAGAAATTAAACTTGGAGAACCGATTCGAGAGTGAATGATGTTGTGTAATATCATTTGCTTAATCAGTTTCCTTCGAGAGGTAAGTGATATCACTCGGAATCTCTCAAGTCTATCCTCATAACAATTTAAACCACGATGAAGATTCATCCTGAAACTAAGCATTCTTAGAAATCTTTGCTGAATTCTTTCAATCCTCTCAATATTTTAATTCAATTCAATTTACCGCTTTTCCATATGCACCGTGCATTTTTAACCGCCTGACAAACGAGGCCCACGTTATGTAACCATTATGTATAACATCTAGGGAGTCTCCTTGTTACTTTTTTTTATTATTAGAAAATGTAAAATATCGATTCAGCTATTCTTCTATTATTGGCGGTCTTTCCGCCAGACAGTGAAGCAAACACAAATAAAAACTAAACAATTGTACCAACATACAAAACGAATATGTTGGTGTTGCCAACATGATACAAATTTTGGTACAAATATATTTAAGACCTTAAATAATTGTTACACCTCATAAAAATTCTTGATCTCATCTCAGGTACGGTGCGGACAACATAGAGGTGTACCACGCGTTCTACAAGCCGACCGAGTTCTTCATCCCGCAGCGGAATATCAAGAACTGCTACCTGAAGGCCGTCGCCCTTCGCGATCCGCCGCAGCGCGTGCTCGGACTTCACTTCGTGGGGCCCGTCGCCGGCGAGGTCATCCAGGGCTTCGCGGCTGCCATCAAGTAAGTCTACCAGTGCTGAAGATGACCCGGCTCGTGTAGTGGTGCGGTAGTCCGCCTGCTACGCAAATGTGGTTCGATTTTCGGTCGGATCGATAATAATATGGGAAACGAAATTTACTAAATTCGCGTGGGTCTAGAAGAGCCAGCCGCAGCGCGTGCTCGGGCTTCACTTCGTGGGCCCGTCGCCGGCGAGGTCATCCAGGGCTTCGCGGCTGCCATCAAGTACGTCTACTACTGACGAATGAAGATGTATGACCCGGGTGGTGTAGTGCTGAGGTGGTCAACCTATGTTAAGGTCCCGGGAAACAACATCTTCGAAATTTGGGTCTGGAAGAGACGAAAATCTAATTCGATACAACATCAGTATAAAACCACAAATAGTCCAACGATTGTGGCGCCATCTGTAGTTTACTTTGCCTTCGCCATCCAATTATCTATTGCTATTATTTCAAATGCAAAATAGTAACGTTATGGTAAATAAAAAGCGCTAAAGCGCGGTTTGATAGTGCATTTGTACATTTATTGCTCACAGAGTAAGTACCTACTTGCGATTGTCTACAGCACTAATATTATCAAGAGGAAAGATTTGATTGTTTGTTTGTATTGAATTATTTTACGTCCGTTTCAGATGCGGCATCACTATGGAGCACCTCATGAACACCGTGGGCATCCACCCCACCGTGGCTGAAGAGTTCACGCGCCTGAACATCACCAAGCGTTCCGGCCGCGACCCTAACCCTGCGTCCTGCTGCAGCTAAGCTCTGAACCCCATACACACCCCTCCACATCACCCGGTCACACGTCTGAAGGACCTAATTTATTATACACAACTTTTCAGGAAGACTATTTACATTATTTTGACAGTTTTAGGATTATCCAGTCGGTTAGACTCAGATCTGAGCCATGTGACAATTGATTTCTATTGTGTCTAGAATTGACCGAATACAAGGGGATTTTAGTGATGCAAGAGTTTCTAAGTTTTCGGTTATTTTATTATGCATGCTCCTTAACGCTTCGAACCCCAAGCGACAGCGATAACAATTGATTTTAATTGGAACTCTGGAATAACCGAGCGTCGAAGGGTTAAAATTCACACATTGTATAAAAGTGTCTAATAAATATGTTAATATTTTTGATTTATCTTTTCAATGTGCAAAACTGCGTATTAACTTTAAAGCTGTCAAAAATTTGTAATAGGCGTTTTTGTATTGTTCTACATCAACTTTTAATGTAACAGCAACCTTGAAAATACGAAAAATGTACGTTTTCCGATATAATTTGTAAAAACTGACTTAAGTGTTAGGTGTAGTTGATGTTGTTGTTAAGAGAATTAAAATAACCTCTCAAAATAAATTTAACAATAAATTAGTACCGTACATTTTACAACTGTAAGAAAATACTTGACCTTGTCAAATAACAGTTTAAAAATGGTAATATTATTCTTGCTATGTCTTTTAAGGCCGTCAATCAACTAGTTGCAGTGATAATACTGATAGGTATCAATGTTTGAAGATACAATAGTGCCTGGACCTAGCCAGTAGCTCGTTAATCTTTAGAAGATACTTAATATTGTAATAAAGGGACCGGTCGTTACCAGTTCAAACTGGTTTAGACCCTGACGGTATACTATTTAAATTAGACCCTATTGAACAGACAGGAGAGACTAGTTTCGACTGGCAAGACACTTATGTACTTGACCAACTTTGGTGCTTTCTCGACTCAATTTTTCTTGCCTCGTTTTGTTTGTAAACTTTTATAGTACAAAAATGCAATCTCTGTAGCAAAATTATAATGATAAATTGTTGTCTCAAAAATATAATTATGAATTATGAACAAACTTGTTTCTATTGTTAATATACTCTTTGTTTGAGTACAGTATTATTTATTGTTACAAGAAACTGAACGTTTGCAAATAATTTGACATTGCGAGAGCACGTCACCTGGATATGTTTGCACTCTACTTACGGTTATATGTTTTCAATTTGAATAAAGTGATATATTTTTAATGAAGAACATTTTTATTTTACTAAAACATTTATTGCCTACGCCCTATTTTTCTAGTCACCGAGGCCCGGTGCTAAGGCCGCGGTCGATGTAAGTACCGTATATACTTGCTGCTAATTTGAAATAACAAACACAGACACTTTATTTTTATTTAATTTTAATCATAATACAACTAGATACACGATCAGCGTCAAAAAATTGTCCTAACTAAATGTGCACCCGTTTGAAATAAAGGCTGCACTTTTAGTACAACCTATCGATATCGTATTGATACAACATGACTTAAATATCCATACTATTGCATTTCGACATGATTTAGTCGGGTTATAAAGTTGACACTGACATGAAATAAACGTCAACCAATATAAATATATCTTACTAGCTGTTCCCCGCGACTTCGTACGCATCAATTTGTTTTAATAATCGCGATTATATTTGCAACATTTTTCACTGATGCTTCGCTCCTATTGGTTGCAGCGTGATGTTATATAGCCTAAAGCCTTCCTCGATACATGGACTATCCAACACAAATTTTTTTTTTTTTTCAATTCGAACCAGTACTTTCAGAGATTAGCGCGTTCAAACAATCAAACAAACTCTTCAGCTTTATAATATTAGTATAGATGTCTACTGTTCTAAGTGTCATTATGGTATCGGTCTGTGCATTTAATTTTAAATAAAGATGGCTTTGGCTTATGGTTCGTCGTTGGTAAAATATCGTTCCATGTCAGGGGCGAGTTGGCACGGAAGCCACAGCGGCGCGACGGGCAGCGGGTAGTAGCGGTGCGCCGCCACCAGCTCGTTGTCGAAGCGCCAGTAGCGCGGCCCGCGGAAGAAGAACGTGTCTGGAGATAACATTAATTGGAAATTATTCTAATTATTTTCAGTAGTAGGCTAAATTGTTCATTTAACAGAATCTATAGTAGAATCGCGTTTTGATAGATCCTAAAAAGTATCTCAATTGATTAAAATGGAAGTGAACTGCCCAAATTTAAGCACAGCTCAGGCGACTATTGCGTAGCCTTGTGTCACAGTGCAGACAATTTGAATAAATCGAAGAAAGCGTTATATTCCTTATTATTCTAAAACTAATATTGACTAACATATTATGTTGTGAAACTGAAGAACATTATATTTTAAGCATTAGAGCGTTCCAGAACAAAACCGTAAAAAAAATTGGTCTAACAATCAATTTTCTAAAAATTGGTCTAACAATCGACTTTTTAAATGTATTATTTCGATTTACTCTTGATTCTGTATTAGCTATTTACTACTTCTAATTCCATGTGTGAATTCTACCTGTTAAATAAACACACGTTGCGTTATAAACAAAGAAGCTCGTTTACCTCCTTTCCAAATAAGAGCCGCATCCACTGGATATGGCACCTGCCTCCACGCGGACATTTCTTTGGGGTAACCTCGGTCCATCGTACCAGTCGTTTCATCGAATCTCCAGAATCGCTCGTATTCTATTAGATACGTTTTATTGTTGTAATTCGACAGGAACACAGTGGTCAGCTCTGGCACATAGCGAGGGATTGAGTAGTCGCTCAGTTGACCCACTTTGATTAGGCGAAAGGTTCGGTCGAACTCCCAATATTTTCTTCCTGAAAAACATCATTTCATCACCATCAGACCACTGCTTGACATAGGCCTTTCCAAATCATGTCAAAATTATATTAATCTTATAAGTGTAAAATGTGAAAAATCAATCACTCCATAAAGGCTTCATAACACTGACAAATTTGTAAAAAATGGTAATTCCTAGTTTTAGGCTTTTATGCAATAATTCACTTAAGTTAAATGAGGAAATAGAATTAAATCTATATAATTATGTAGTTACCAGAGAACACAACAATATTTCCGTTCTGCTTCTCGTAGATGGCCTTGATGACGTTGACATGTTTCGGCAACCCGACGAACACTTCATGGAACCGTTTCGGGTAGCCTTCTTCAATCTTCTTATCAAGAATGACCCACATCCACTGTCGAATGAAATCATAATAGGGTAGTAAATAAATGGGCTGTAAATAAATAAATTTAGTAGTAGTAAATTTAGTAAATAAATTTAGTAGTACCAAACGTCACTGCCACAAATTTTTATCAACATATCCAGTAAGTTTAATAATACTAATACCATTTTGATTAATTACGATCGACAACAATGCCGTTTCATTTTTTTATAACATTGCTTTTATGTGTTTTTAAAAGCTTATATCCCTCTGCTGGAAAAAGGCCTCTACCAACGCCCCATTGTTCTAGCTAGTGGTTCACTCCCTGGGCTGGGCAATAATACTTTCGAATTTTATAACGTTGCTCGGGTTTGTTTTGATTACCAATCCGCATTTGGCAAGCGTGATAATTATGCCTGTACCTACCTGCCTGTATTTTTCTTAACGACTGATAATAACTAATGGACTCATATTTTAACTTACCTCCTCCTCAAAGACGAATATCTTGCCCTGTATGGCTTGTATGGTGTCGTAGTTGGTGAAGCACAGGTCTGGTATCTCATTCTCGTCCTCCTCGCTGTCGGCCTTCGTGAATCGCGGTACGAGTGAGGAGTATCCCACCGGGTTTTCGGTTACTTCTGCGATGTCTTCTTGAGAAAGATCATCTTTTTCTGTATCGGAAATAATTTTAGCCTTTTAATAATGGCAACATTTGTGCTAATGACCCGACATTAATGTCAAAAATTTACGGCACAGGAAGAACGTCACACCCAGTATAATAAACTGAGTAACTTTTTAATGATTTTAAGCAACCAAAAATATTTTTTCTAATCCCTGAGTAAGTAGGTAACTATAAATAATAAGTAAATAAATATTTAAGACATGCCTCTGGGCCACACAGAGCCATCTAGTCCCAAATTAAGCTAATATTAAGTACCCTGTCGTATCGGATACTAGACAACCGATAAACTTTCATAAATACTTTTTTTTTGTAAATACATACTTATAATACATAGTAAACGCCCAGACCAGTACAAAAAAACATGTTCATGCACACAAATATTTGTACTGTGCGGGGATCGAACCCACGACCCATGGCTCAGAAGCAGCGTTTACTACCGCTGATCCAAATGGTCGTCTAACTATTAAAAGCACTGGTGATTTTGGAAATCAGAAACAACTAACACTAAACTTTGTTGTAAAAACCAGCCAGACTTAATACACGCCAATCCACCACGGAGGCCGTCACTGTATCACCATGACGGTATAAAAAGTGAAATACTACTCACGATACAGCTCCTGCATGCCCAATATATCGTCTAGGTGTAGCTTCTCCACTGGCACTTGGTAGTACGGGTACATAACCGACGCCTTCACGTCCGAGTGGGACAGCCCCAGCGCGTGTCCGATCTCGTGGACGGCCACCGCGAAGAAGTCGGTGACGTCTTCCTCGTCATCGTCTAGGTTCTCGCCCCAGACCTCGTCATCGTCGAAGTGCATGGCGCCGTGCGGCGGCTGGAACGCGTGAGCCACTACGTGACCTGGCCCGTCAAAAGGAAACCTACGTTTGGAAGACGGGTAAACGGTCTAGTTCGGCGAATAAGGTTCTATTTTCTAGGTCAAAAAAGAGGTCGTCAATATGACCACGCATATTTTTTACCAAGCAGGACCCGGTTTGCGTTCGGTGTTTCGCCTACTAAGCAAGGGTTTCCCTTTTTAAAGACGCAAATAATTGTAAGAACAAGTCATGCCAGAGACTTGTTATAGGCGGCTAAAAAACCTCTGATACGACATTATCCTCAAAAAATAATCACACGATTAGATGAAACGGATTCCAATGAACTTTTTGTTCTTTTTGATAGTTTCAGAATACTTAATTAAATAGCTCCAAATGGGGTCACCCATTTAAATTTGTAACGAAAATTTCACCCATAAGTACAGGAAGACTATATGTTGGCCAATGCCAATAGTTTTCGCATAACATTTAACCCACAATATCATTAATACTTAACTTTTTTTTTGATGGAAGTGTTATGACAATTGCAAAGATTATATTATACTGACCCATCTCCGTGGTCCTCCCTGGCAAATGAAACTTGTATGTCAGCGTTTCCACTGTCCAGCCGGGTGAAGTGCAGCCCACCGTGGGGTGCCCATATGCCCAGCGCCTCGGCCATCAGGGACTCCACCCTGTGCTGCGGCAGCGAACTGGAGCCGTTAAGAACCCTGAAACAGAATTTAACATGTTTGTTTTCCATGTACTTACATAAAATCGCGCCACATGCTAGTAGCCTCAACATACAAACCAGCATCGCAAATGGGCTCTCAGAGAGGAGTTTGATGAGCGCCTCGCTTAACAGTGTTGCAGTTTGGCCAAGAGTGAAAAGAAGATGCCACTGATTGTCTTCTGCTGGCAGAACCCCTTTAGTCAGCTCTTACGACACTTTAAGAATGGATAATGGAAAACATGAGAAAGAATGGTGCTACTAAACCATAGAAATAGAACATGTCTGATACCTAGAAGTGTGCTAAACTCTATTATCTATTTAAGCCGGCATAACACAGCCCCTTTACTTAATCCTACGATTGACAAAATTAACTCAAAGTGTAATTTATCTTCTCCTCTCAATTCTAATTCTCTAACTGGTCTCTACCTGGAGCTTGTCAGAAAGAAATCGCTTCTAAGGGTGTACTAACCTTAGAAGCGATTTCATTCTTCAAAAAATTTAATTAGTCTTAAATTATTCTTCACCAAATTTATGCCGTAATCAGTATTTCCTGTGCTACATTTCATGTGATGTGCGAAAATATAAAAAAATAGCTAGTATGTTTAAGTCAATAATTAGAGGACTACATAATCAAAATACTTATCATCTTTTGATGGTGTATTTTAATAAATCTGATTTATAAAAGATTAGAGTTTTTACCTGTATGTAATATACTTTCTGCCCCAACCCTCTTGCAGAATGTATCTTCTATTTCGTGTAGGCTTAGCGTTGTCTATGTCTTTGACTCCACAGCGTTTTTTCTTGAAAAGCTGTAATAAGTATTTGTTTTTTATATCAACTAACCTGTTGTTTCTGTACTTAACTGTTACTTTCTGTAGGGCGCTCTCAAATTAATAGACATTAAGTTTCTAACAGTACTGCAATTGATTTAAAAGCGCCCCAAAGCGCCAATATATACCTATTATATACAGACTGTAACTTTTGACGACCTCCATGGCGGAGTGGTGTATACAACGGTTTTAAAGGTGTCGCCTGGTCCCAGGTCCCGGGTTCGATTCCCGGACGGGTCGATATAGAAAAAAAATGTTTTTCTGCATTTTTACGGATCTGGTTGTTAGTGGTACCTTCACTGTTTCTGATTTCCAAAATACGAATGCTTTAAATAGTTAGTTACTTTAGGATCAGAACAATGTATGTGATGTTGTCCACACATGTAGTAAATTTACATTATCGCAACAGTGCTGCAGTGGCACAACGAAATTGGGACAGTTTCCTATTTTTAAAAAGTCTGAAGGTAGTTTTCTTACCTTCCGTGTGTCAGGGTCAACAATCCCAGTCTGCGGCAGACCAGCAAACGCCTGCATCTTACGCACAGCCTCCGACACGGATTGCGGTGTGTACGCGAAGTCGATTTCGTCGAGGGGCTCGGGGAGGTACCCATACTTCTTTAGGAATGATACCTGAAAAATAAATGCACTTTAAAAATTTGATTACTGAATAGGTAAAAAGTAACGACCTATAATCATCTCACTGCAGAACAGAGTCCTCCATCATTAGATTCAAATTACTACAACATACATTCCTACTGTACTTACCCATCATGGACGACCATTTGGATTAGCGGTAGTAAACGCTGCTTCTGAGCCATGGGTCGCGGGTTCGATCCCCGCACAGTACAAATATTTGTGTGCATGAACATGTCTGTTTGTACTGGTCTGGGTGTTTTCTATGTATTATAAGTATATATTTACAAAAAAAAAAGTATATAAGTAACTTTATCGGTTGTCTAGTACCCCATACGACAGGGTACTTAATAGTAGCTTAATTTGGGACTAGATGGCTCTGTGTGGCCCAGTGAGGCATGTCTTAAATATTTATTTATTTATTTATCATTGCTGTGGTAACTTGAATTCAATGATACACGCCTTTGCCCTGCAGTTGGATGATTGATTATAGGCTGTTACATACAGCATACATAATCACTAAGCTTGCCAAATGTGGGTTGGTGAAACTCGTGTTTCCCGACACGGATATAGAACCCAGGACCTCTATCAGCCGGTCCTAGTAACCTTTCTATCTTCAGTTTTGGCATATCGGAGATAGAAAACAACTTCTGTCTTTGTTTCTCTGGATGGCAAAATCAGAGATAGAAACTGTTTCCTATCTTCGAAATGTGGCCGTATATTGGCCTGGTACCTACATATACCACTAGGCCAACGAGGCGTTACAGAATAGGTAAATACTTCTTAAAAGATTTGCTACATTTATAAAAGCTTCATCGACGGCATCATATCAAATGTTTTTACTATATTCCACGGCATTCAGGCTGTATCAATATTGTAATCGCGATCATATTTCTAAACCCTACTGATCGCTAAACTTTATTCTCAGGTATGGGCTTTGATAGATAGATAGATAGATAATTCTTTTATTGCACAAAACAAAGGTAACATAAATTACAATGTGACACATATGTACAATAAGGCGGTCTTATTGCTAAAAGCAATCTCTACCAGACAACCTTTGGGTAGAAAAGGATAATTGCGTCTCAGTGGAGTAGGGGTGACGTGGTGCAAAGTAATAAGTGTGTATCTAACTTATTAAATATAAATAAACTGAAAATAAAAATATATACGACCATACATATAAATCATACATAAATAAATACATATATAAATACATATATAATTTTAAAAACATACATATTTATACAGGTACACATACATAAACAAAATACAGTTATAATATCAATATTTATCTACGCAATCCTGACCCGATGCACACCATCAGCGCGACAAAAAAAAGTGCCTTGACTCTAGTCTTGAAAGTAGAAATGGATTCTGATTCTCTTACAGTTTGTGGTAAAGAGTTCCACAGACGGACAGACTGGACAGTGAAAGATTGTAAATAAAATTGTGAAGAATGAGAAGGGAAAGAAAGTTGTAGTTTACGAGACGACCGCAAATTATCCTGGCCATTGGTGGAATGCAGAAATTAAAAGGGCTTAGCCAAAGTATTAATAAATAAAAAGTATTTTATCCCTAGTAAACTGCTAAAACTAAGAAAATATCAAACTTACACTCAAATAGTCACCCGGCATGACCATAACGCTATCAAGTGTTCGAAACCGAAAGATAATGAAAATACACTATAAAATCCTAATAAACGCAACTTAAATTCATTTTTTTTTCTTTTCCACCAAAAAAATAGGTCAAGAATATATCTAACGATATTTGGTAACAAAATTATTTATAAACTAAAAGATAAGACTGACCTCCTCTTTAGTAGGGTTGTTCAGCTCTAAAAATATGGTTCTGGCCGATACATAACTGAAGACTGCGAAAAGATACGCAAAACAAATGAAGTATTCACGAGCGCCCATGTTTGCGGCCGGCCAGGCGGACAAAGAAATCGACAAGCGTTCAGACGATATGTCCAGCCATACTTAGTTGTAGTATGTGTATGACCTTTGGCTCGAGATAATAAAATGTGAGTCGTACACCGCCCTTTGTTGCAGCTTAAATAATACTGGACCTGTATTACGATTGCATTTATAAATGCCAATGAAATAATACATCTTGTTGTAGGTACCTCGTATAATACAAATTCCGCTCAAGAGTCAGAGCTGGTCAGAGCCATCTTACATTTATGGAGATGACTCCTCAAAAGATTACCAATAGGGCACTAAATAAGTCGATCATTCATAGTTCAGGTTTTATTCAGGTACTAGGAACACCAGGCATAACCTTACGAAATCGCCCTAACATGTCATCCTGAAACATTAAGCTCGATTGATTCCTTTTGATTTAAGAACACAAGACATGATATATTATTCAAGAAATTGAGGGTTGGCGAGTTTCCAACGAATGAACTCCTCTCGAGACATAGCAGGGTATAAGATTGTACCTCACTTGGTAAAAAAATATCAACTAAATGGTGATTTATAAAAAAATCAGTTAATCTTAAGTACCTAACTGTGTGTGTGTGTTAATTACCTTTTCATTCAGACTTATTTGTTTATAACGTAACTTCGATAACGTCATCATAATTTAACATTGTCAAACCTATTGACATCTTTCAAAAGTTTCTTCGGATGATGTCTCTCTCACAACAACACAAGCAGGCGTTATTTGTCAGAAAAACATTGCATTCTAGTGAAAAATACACAAAATGGAGCAAACTATCCAGACGGAACAGTTCCACTCGCTGCCGAACGTGCGCAAGACTTCTGGCGAGGATTTGGACATCAGGAGGATATTCAGCCTGTCCCTGTCGCAGATCAAGAAGCACGCCGAGTTCGCTGAATACCACCACAAGCCCTCGCCATTCGTAAGTGTCTGTACATTGTTGAATATCTGTTAAGCTTGAACATTTGAAGGGACAATTTAAATTTCGGGTTCCCATAAATGATCTAAACCAAACCAACGAAGGAACTTAACGAACGAACAAAGTGAATGGTCTACAGGTACGTAGGGCCCACTCAATATTATCTCGCTACTGGTTGCGGCACATACCTACTTTGGGAGATCTAAACAACTGTAGCTCGTTCTACGAAAGTAGATAAACATATAAATGTCTGAAATGATACATATACAAAATATGAAATTAGTTAATGTTGAATTTAATTTATTCAAAAATTCTTTAGGCTAGTTAAATAGTGCCTAATTTGTAGAATTTACGCTGGATCCATGGCTACAACGCGAAAGTGGGCGTGATCAACCTTAACGACAGAGGCAGCACGACGGCCTTCTACGCTGCTGGCAACTGCGCAGTGCTTTACAACTGGACCACTAATCAGATGAGGATTCTTCAGGGACACGTAAGTTTTGTTTAAGGAAACATATCTGACTAATATTGGCGAATGTTTAAATGGACGATTGTTACTCAATCACACCAGAACGGCCTAAAAGGATCTAGGTAGATGAAACTCGGCATGGAGGTAGATTTAAAGATTATAATTTTCAATTTTCAAAAGTCCTGACCAACAGCTATTAACAAAAAAAATTTCGACAACAACACATACTTCGTTCTGACCCCAAAGTAAGTAACTACTTAGCACTTGTTATGAAGATAACAAAAACAATGAAGGTACCACAAACATACAGACCCGAGAAAATATGGAGGCAGAAAACCACTTTTTTTCTAATCCTTCCGGAAATCGAATTTGGGCCCTAAAAGCAGGCGACTGCGCCACCTTGAAGACCGGTGTGTATATACGCATGATGTGTGTAAATGAATATTTCATCAAAATCTATTCAGTAGATATATATTATACCTACATGCAAACTTTCACGTTTAATGATATGTAAGGATGCTGTCGATACAGAAATATGATTTTCTTTATAATTTCAAAACTTGAAGCATTTAAAGAACTCTTTGCATTTTTTTTTCAGAGGCACGTAGTTTCGTTCATTGCATCTGATAGCCAAGGCAAGTGGCTCATCACTGCTGATTCGGGCCCAGAAAATATCATCATCATATGGGACAGCAACGATTACTTTCCGCAAAAGACCATATTCTTACCCCATAAGGAAACCAGGCTGTCTAAAGTGGCTATCAGCGCAGATGCTAAATATCTATTAACTCTAGGATACGAAGAGAAAGCGTCGATATTTTGGTGGATTTGGTCTTTTGGTTTAGATGAGCCGCATGGTAATATTGGAAAAGTTTTTTTTATATAAAATAATTAAGAACGCTGTCACGTCATATTTTTTTATTTATAAAATCTAATTAGGTAGTTTAGCTGTAGATTTACTTCATTCAATTAACTATAAAACACGAATTAAAGTCTCCTGCTTACTTTCTTCGAGGATAATTTTATGTCAGAGACACCAAATTATTCTTGAACTCTTTCTGTTAGTTCTCCTTTAGTTGCCTCTTACGAAGAAGGTAGGACGGAAGAGTTGTGGTGATGCTATTCTTTTAACGTGCTGGCAATAAGAATTGTTTCATAAACGGACACGACGCGGGAATCGAACCCGGGACCCTTACGTAGTAGGCGGAACACCGCACCATTACGCGAAACGGGTCGTCCTAATAATCCTGTTACCAAATAAGATTATTTATATCTCTTTGTAGCAAAATTGCAACTGGATGTCCCAAAGGATTCTATTATAGCGATGGAGTTCAATCCACACAATACAGTGCAGTTCCTGCTGATGACTAAACTTGACATTTGGATTGGCGTGTCAGGAGTTAGTATCTATTAATTTATATGTTTTAGGTATACGTATTTGCAACGCAGATGTTTTTGGTTGAAGACACATCCAAAACAAAGGAGTAAAATATAATGTCAGTTTTTATGTTACTGGGTATTTCGTATCATCAAAAATGATTTGTCATGACTAAGTACAACATTTTAGATGATTTCTCTGATTTGCTATTCAGTTAGATCAGCGACAATATCATTGATCACATCTCAACCCCGCAGAAAGTGTTTGTAATGGAACGAGGATTGATAAAAGAGACTGACGACTACGAACTCAAAATTAGGAAACCAGAGAAGAAAATTCACCCCGACCTAGGAAACCTTACCTGCTTCACCGTCGTCAAAGATACCTCCCAAGTCCTAGTGGGCACCAGTAGAGGTGCTGTTCTTATTTACGGATATACCATAGAGTACCAGGAAAACGTGGACAGCTCCAACTATGAAAGTCTTAGGTTTATCAAAGTGCTGAAGATGGAAAAACATAAGATTAACGTCATCAAGAGCATTGATGGGTACGTTGATTTCGATATGCAAAATCAAAAGTAAATTACTTAGTAGCTGTTATTTTTTAGATTCTGTCTACAGTAGTTTAACACACGTTCTGTCACTTCAGTCAGTTTATATTGTTTTTATTTGTCTTCATTGAATTCGATTGAGTACCAAATCTTAAAAACTGTTATAAAATTTAATTTTATTACAGTTTTGTCGTAACTGGTAATAGCTCTGGAGAGATCCACTTTTACGATGATCAGATGAAGCTGCTATACTGGATACATGGCTTCCAAGTAGACAACGTTAAAGGAATCAGCTTTAACGTTTCGCCTAGAAGTTACAAAATGTTCGATCCAAAGTGTAAGTGAAGAAGTAGTATAATCAGCAACAATGTAAGGATAGAGAAGCTGTTTCTATTTTTTTTTCATTTGAAGGTAACAAACTTTGTCCATGCTGGGAGAAAGTGGTAATGGAAGAAGATCCAGAGACAGGCACAGTGCGTCAAAAACTTATAAAGAAGAAAGTTCCAAGTGATGCCACCACAGAAGGAAAACCGATTATAGTCAGAGATTTCATTGTTTGTGAGTACTAACGTGGTCCAGAACTATTGCAGTTCATAATTATTCGGAAAACGATAAGTGCACAAATCAAAATTGTTGCAGGCACGAGCAACCAAGGTGTAGGGTTTGTGGATTACATTGTAGAGAAAAATCACACTATTTTGGATAACAAGCCATCGCATGCTCTAACTTTATCGGTGCACCCAGAAAAGTAATAAACTTTTTGCATACCTACTCTTAGCAGGTGGTACAATAACTAACTCATTTACCATCAGTGACATTTTACTTTAACTATTTATCATCCTCCCCCTTTAGCAACTCCTCTTCCAACTAAGACATAGCAGATTAATCATTTATCCTCAAACTATTTTTTTACGTAAATTCATAAAATCAATCATCAATTAAGAATTCACTAAAAAAACGCAAGTAAGTGTTCTACCTACGACTTGTCACTACCATTTTCAGACCTTTCTTGTGTATTGGATACGCAAATGGTATTATAGAGCTGTTCAACTTCGTCCAGCACAAGCTGTTCGTTCGTATCGACCTGAGGGAACACTATAAGGTGGTCATTCCACCTAAGGACGACTCCATAAACTGTAACTATGAGGTCACGATGCCTGAACTCTCTGTCACTTGTCTGAAGTATTCGCCTTCAGGTAAATTAAATTTTAAAATTTTGCTGCATGATTTCTGTGCTGTTATACTTCATCACTATCATCGCCCTAAATATAAACAAAATTATTGGACATAGACGTCTCCCTGAAGGTATAATATGCCTGCATGGCATAAATATTATGCCCTGCATGTTTTGGCCATCGCCAAAGCTCATAGGGGGTTGGCAATCGCGATTTAGCCAATGGTGGAGTAGTGACTTTCCATTTTTTTCTTAAATGAGAAATCTCATTTAGTCGTGTCTCCTGTCTTTTGACAACAAGAGGTTTTATACCAATATACCTCGGCATTTTTACCTAAAATTCAACCTAAAAAAAGCTATATTGACTAAGTCAGTTACATTTTATTCTCTCTTGTATCCAAGGATTGCATCTAGCATGCGGTCTTAATACTGGTGAGTTGATATTCCTCGATCCGACCACAATAGAAATATTAACGGAAAAACCATTCAAAGACACTGACCACGAGATACAGGAGATCAACTTCAGCCCCGATTCGTTAGCAATGGCGTTATCCGTAAGTTCTTCGCTACTTTTTTGTCCGTTTATTGGGGTAGGTATTGTAAACTTTAAAATCAATGGTCGGTTCAAAACATTACCGCGAAACTGTAGCGAGAGTAGTGTTTGAAGGTTGGATTTCTCGTTTTTTTGGGTGCCCTTCAAATGGTTTAAGTAACAACCAAGAACCGACTTCCATAAAGTTTATGCCTTGGCAGTATCGTTTTTGTTGCTCTGAGTTTTTGAAGTAGGTTCTCTTTATATAAACTTGAAAAATTTTGTCTCAGGCGGGACTCGAACCCGCATCTCCTCGCATATTATAAGTGCAATTAAGTTGCTAAAATATCAAATAAAGTATAGGTTCTCTTTGTTTTTATTTAAACGATTCTTCCACAACTTTTAATTTTGCTTACATACCTACGAGTCAAACTCATAACTTCCGTTATCTGATGTCGGAAAATAACATTAAAATCGGATCCAGCTTAAGCTAAGTTTAAACTATAAATTATAATTAATATGTCGAAACTGACAAACTCTTTTAAGTCGTTTAAAAATATACCCGACGGTTTGGGAACCTTATTTCATCCCTAAAATAAAAGACATGTACTTTAGAATAAGTCATTTACACATTTTCAGGACATCGGCAGAACAGTCTCCGTATACAAATATGACTGCAAAAACTTCGTATGGAACTTCATTGGAAAACATAGAGCTCATTACAAGGATATCAGCGCGGTCTTCTTCTTGCATGAAAAGAACGCCGACGGAAACTATAAGCTTCTGTCTTTAGGCGCTGATCGGATTATGGTGAAATAGCTAATATGTTTTGTTAAATGAGCTGATGTAGAGTTTGAAAATAGCTTATATTTTGAGTCGGTGTCAAGGTGATTTTTGTCGGTTAATTTTAATTTTAAAAAAGAATTTTATTTGTTTGTATTTTTAAATGCTATCTTAATTCGATCAACAATACATACCTGATATTCTGCCCTTCGGGGTAATAGTTTTAAATACACATTTAGATGGGGCTAACATTGAGCTTTACCTAAAATAAAAATAATACCGACTTGTCCAATTGTGAACCTTCAAGATAGATAGATAGATAGATAGATAGATAGATAGATAGATAGAAAATAAGTACTTTTATTGCACAAATCAAAGGTAACATAAATTACAATTTGACACATCTGTACAATAAGGCTGTGTTATTTCTAAATGCAATCTCTACCAGACAACCTTTGGGTATAAATAGAAAAACTACGACTTTTAGTGGAGTTGGTGCAAAGTAAAAAGTGTCCTAGTTTTTCGTCTGTTAAAAAGACGTACCTACAATAGATTTTCAGCGTTAACAAACGCAAAAGTTGCATTACCAGGTCAGGCAACTTGGTCATATTTTAGGTGGAATATGATATTGGAGAGAGTTCAGATGAATACCTGGAGGTGTTCAGTCTGGATAGGATGGAGCAGTCGGCCGTACCTCTCACGGGCATCGTGTGGCCGGCGCCACAGGGCCTGGATCCTGGACAGCATCGGTGTAACTTACCAACCATTCTTATCGCGAATAATGAGGTAATATTATCTTTTTTGAAATAAAATAACGTTATTGCAGTGTTGCAGTGTAGTGAGTGTGGTAACTTGATAACAATAATGGAGGCGAAGGCGTCCATCATTGAACTCGAATTACCACGGCAATGATGGGTACAAGAATAATAACCACACTTGCCAAACGCGGGTGAGTGGTGAGTGTGGTGACCCAGAGATCGAACCCAGCCTAGGACCCCGAGATCTTGGCCCGATACCACTAGACCAACGGGGGCTATATATTATTATTATAGTTAATATTATTTTAGTTAAGACATGACCAAAAATAAAGATTAAGATCTGTAAGAAGATCGATTCACGACTCGTCACGAGAGATGAATGGAGGACTGTCAGGACTGACTTGAAAGTAAAAACTGAAGTTTGGCTACTTATTATTTTTTTTTAAATTATTTTTCTGTCATATGTAATTAATTTTAAATAATTAAAATGAGTTATTATTAGACACTTTTAAATTACTAACTAAAATCGATAACTATTGGTGAAATACTAAATCACATTTATTGCTTTATTTGATATTTTAGTAACTTAATTGCACTTATAATATCAGTATATAAACTTGAAAAAATTTGTCTCAGGCGGGACTCGAACCCGCATCTCCTCGAGGTTCGAGTCCCGCCTGAGACAAAATTTTTCAAGTTTATATACTGATATTATAAGTGCAATTAAGTTGCTAAAATATCAAATAAAGTATATAAATAGCTGTTTCATCTTAACTGACTGTCAAACATCTGCAAAGATGTTTCTTTCGGGTGTTAAGGGTGCAAACTCCTAACATTTGATGAAACAACGCTGGCTTATAGCGTAAGAATATGCTTGAAAAATTCGCGCCGTGTCGCAGTGTCTCGGTGGCCTAATGGTATGGCGCCCGCCCGGCATGCGAGGAGATGCGGGTTCGAGTCCCGCCTGAGACAAAATTTTTCAAGTTTATATACTCACATTTATTGCTCCAAATTTGATATAAGTTTTGCATACCAATCCAGATTATACCCAGATGATATTGATTTCACATCAGAATAAGTACAAAATCATCAACTACTCGACGACTATGACGATGGCGACGGTGCTGGGACCGCGCTACGAGCACCCCGTGTGTCGCATGCAGCTGATATCTCGCACAGAGGAAGGTGAGCGGCTGCAGTACCTGGTGTTCGCCACCAAGAATGTGGTAGGCATGCAGAAGATGCCGCTCGATGGGAACCCGTGGAAGCACGTGGGAGTGCTCGGACATCCAGTGGAGGTTTGTGATACCCACAGAACATAGGAAAAGGTTAGGAAGGCGAAAAATGCTTGTAAGTGAGCGCTGTGATTGATTACTTTTGACGTCGCGCGACGGCAAAAGATTTCTCTTGATTGACGTCCTTTGAACTTGTTTATGTGTAGTGGGGCGCAAGCGGCGACATCGTTTCTCATACAAATAGCACATGGCAGCCTTTCTAACCTTTTCCATATTCTGTGGTGATAGCCATGCCTTATTTCCTTTTTCTTCTTGTCATGCGACTATAGTTAGAGGGTGATTTGGTGTCAGAGTTTTCCATGCCGCATATCATAACTTGTTCTTACGACAACCATCTTACGACAAAAGCCGGGCCCAACGGCTAACTTGCCTTCCGAAGCACTACAAGTACCTATGGTAAGCTCCATCCCTGGGCTTAACGTGCCTTCAACACGACCACAGCAGCGCCCCCAACCTTTTCAGACCCAAGTTAATTTAGAAAATATCGTTTACCGGGAACCAAACCTAGTGATATACAAACCTCGAGGCGTCGAGTTCTACTTTTGAAGCCTCGAGTCAAATTTGCAGGACTCAGTGAGCTTGCTAGGCTCGTAGTCCCGAGCCTAGCCAAGACGCGAGTTCCCTGAGCCATGCTTCGAGGCTAAAGAGTTAGAGCCTTCATAAGAGCTTAAATCTATCGAAAGCGCTCGAGCCTTCAAAAGAGCTCGAGTCTTGAAATGAACGCAAGCATTTACAATAAAAATTCAAGTTAATAATTCTGACTTTAATTTCTCCGTAAATAAATAATAAATTAAAACAGTGGTGTACAAGATTCAAGTTACAAGTTACAGAGCTCGAATATTTTGACGAATTGATCGACGACTGCGAGTTTACGTGAGCCTCGGAGCGTAATATTAGAGCTCGAGTCTATTTTTGAAAATGACTCGAGTCCAGAAAAAAACTTCGAGATCGATCTAGCTCTCAAAAAGGCTCGAGCTTTCAAATATGCACGAGCTCTGAAAGACTCCCGAGTCGTCGAGCTTTATAAAAATGAGGCGAGCCCTGTAAATGGCACCGAGCTCTAGCCAAAAGGATTCGGAGGCCTCGAGCCTTGTACATCACTAACCGAACCCGGTATCCTCGTAATAGGCGGAACACCAAACCAATATGCTAATTATTAATAGAAAGCACCTTGTCTGATTCTTGCAATCTAGGATTCTCTCGGAATCTGGGATAGCAGTAATCAGGATCGGTAGTTTGTGACCTCGCCTAGGAGAGGCATATATCATATACGTTATAGCTGCTACTTAGCCCGGGCAGCAATGTCAAACGTTGGCCAAATTGCGATCGCCAACCCACTTGCCAAGCATGGCTAAATCCTCCTTTTAGAGAGGCTGATGATGATAGTTGATGAACACTTACGGCCGGTCCCAATAATCTATCTATCTTCAGTTTTGGCATATCGGAGATAGAAAACAACTTCTGTCTTTGTTACTCTGGACGGCAAAATCAGAGACAGAAGATGTTTTCTATCTCTGATATGCCAAAACTGAAGATAGATAATTGGGACCGGCCGTTAGTACAGCTGATCTTGCGCACCTCAGAAGCCGTTGCAGTAGCTCTGGCATAATATAAAACGCGCGGGATGGATAGCTTTGATAGCCTTCGGAAATTGTATTTGTTCGATTGGTAGGTATGTAGGTAGGTATCCATATTGATAACACGTTACGCGCGATCAGGAGTTTCCGAAGCATGCATGTGGCCCTGTGCTATAAATATAAACAGCAAGCTATCAACTTATTTATCATAAAATGTCAATATCCCTCAAAAGATTTTACTTTTACAGTAAAACTAATTTCAAATTCATAAAATAATATATTTTGAGAATTGTCAACCTGTTGAGTGTATTAGCCAAAGAATTCAATTGTTTAAAACATGAATGTGTTTAAGCTTAAGTAGGTAGCTTTAAAAAAACTGGTTTCTTAAATTTACTCGAACAATTGGTACAAAAGGTAATTGAAGTGAAGGATTTTTACTGTTAGGATTTAAAATTTTATTTTAATTTAAGTGAGTTTTTTTTACTCTGGACGGCAAAATCAGAGACAGAAGATGTTTTCTATCTCCGATATGCCAAAACTGAAGATAGATAATTGGGATTACTTTGCAAGTATCACTTTCAAATGTTTTTATAATTTACTAGCTGTTGCCCGCGACTTCCTCCGCGTCAATTTCCGTTATTATTTTTGCAACATTTTCCTCTCATGCTTCATTCCTATTGGTCGCAGCATGATGTCATATAGCCTAAAGCCTTCCTCGATAAATGGACTACCTATCCAACAAAAAAAAAAGAATTTTTCAAATCGGACCAATACTTCCTGAGATTAGCGCGTTCATACAAACAAAAAAAAACTCTAGCTTTATAATATTAGTATAGATTATGCTTGTTGTTGCTCGCAATCTCCTAAGCGTGAATTTTCTAATTTAAAACTATGTAAGAAATTTATCCCACGGTATCCGTATCTTTTCCCGGGATAAAAGTAGCCGATATGTTATTCCAGGCAATAAACAGCACCGTGCCAAATTTCATTCAAATCCGTTAAATCCAGACTTGCCTATGTCCTTTCTCAGGCTCTAGAGCAGTGTTTCCCAAACAGTGTTCTGCCATGGCCAAAGAAAATAAAGATAAACAAGAATGCTAATGTCATACAAATGAAAAAACTCGCGTAAAACTTATTATCTTCGCTCGTACCTCCAGGTTCGACTTAATATAATAGATGGAGTTTGTGTTCACGCTGAAGTGTGAAATATCCGGTGCCATCTAACGAAAAGTTGATACAGCTCCAACACCTAACAAGATAATATGAAATGCGAGTCACGAGATGGCGTTGAACAGCATTAGGACGAATTTTCATGAAATGACATCCAAATTAATTGTGTCACAAGTACCAATAGACACTAAAATTCGTCAACATTGTAAGAGCCCGTTTGGCCTAATGGTTCGAACGTCCTAAATTCCTGATAAATATGTGTATTCAAATCGGATTTAAACAATGCAAATTTTAATATACACATTACATTTTTATGTGCCTAATTTATTTATTTTACACTTTTTTCAGTTTATTAGCTTAACGGGTATATGTTTACATTACCAGTATGTGTTAGCGAAGCTCCTAAACGAGTGTCTTTTTTTTTATTGTAGTTTAGTTATTATGATGATGATACAACGACATTAATACTTTAAAAATTGATACACCGCGAGCCAGAAAAAGGAGGGCTTAAGCACCCCTTCGCTAGTAGTCCTCTGAAAAATAACTACTTACAGAACTCAGTTCCACGCTGATTGCATTCTAGAATAGCGCGACCTTTTATGAGTACATGCTAGTGACACTCCGTGCGTCTTTAGGTTTTATCGGGTGCCTTCTCTCGATGAGAAGCAAAAGCTAGCCCCGCGTCCGGACTCCGCAGCTCCAGGCCCCACGGCCAAGACGCAAGCGCACCAAACAAGAGGCCCCGCCGCGGGCGGACTCGAGTCAACGCGAGACGCGCGCATATTTTATTCCGGGTTCCGCGTCTTTCTTTTCGACCACCCGTATGCCTTCCAAAGGTCCGGGACTCCATAGTCCCGTGATTGGAAAATGACGAACATAATAATAATAATAACATAATTTTTGGTTTTATATTTTTCCAAAATGTTGAAGGTACGTTTACAATTTATTAAACAAACTATTTATTTTAAATTAGTTTGTAGAATTATTTTGACAAGATATACCTACTTAGAGATGTTTTTTATGTGAAACAAATTATTTTGTGAAATAATTGAATTCTTAAAATTAATACCATGTATTTTGAGATTTTTAAATATTTAAGCCAAGCTAACGAAAAAACTAGTCAGGGAGTATATTGAAATAGCATTCCGACTATGGAAAGGAAGAAAGAAAGAAAAGAAAGTAACAGAAGTTATTTTAACAATTAATTGTCAACTTGATTTCATTTATGTTATTTAGGTTATTTTGTGTTTGGTACTGAATATAAAGGATATATACACAAACAGTACTTATACATATTTAATCATATACTGGGTGACTTTTTTTACCGAGTGGAAAAATTTACTGTGTATTTTGTACCTAAAACAATTGCTATAACTGTGTGTATTAGTGAAAACACCCGATTTTTTAAATTTTGGAATTTCCATTAAAAATCATAAATTTTGAAAACATTAGTGCGCATGCGTATTATTCTTAGTAAGTGTAGTAAAACGGTAGCGGGATGCGGCGCGGGAGACGCGCGGCCGAGCTGCGTCGCCCGCCCCTCGTGTGACTGAATATGCAAAAAGCGATCCTAATTCCTAAGGTAGAAGTCCGAAGGGCCGGCTGTGGGGCGCGGGTCGGGATGTTAAAAGGCAAGACACGTGACTAAAGAATAGATAACTTCAAACCCCAAGCGACAACCGGTTGTCGCGTTAACAATTGATTTTAATTGTGTCTGGAATAACTCACGATCGAGGGATTAAGTTTCCACTGCGCAGGTGAATTACTCGGCGAATTCAATGATGTTTAGCGCGTTCGAAGTAGAGTGAATGCGTTTGAGTTATGGTCGGTTTCGTATTTTTCGAATTATTTTTTAATATTTTATGTGATGTTAGTCTAAATCAACATAGAATTAGATGGTTATTAACAGAGGTAATTTATTGAATAAAGAAATTAAAACCTTTTTTGCTAAAGTGTTCATGCTATCGTCATCTATATCATTTATCTGTCTCACACTTTTATTTTCCTTTCTTTCTTTTATATAACTTGCTGAAAGGATTTCTGCACGCAAGAGCCATATTGTCATCACATACTGCCAATGTTCTCACCATTTCGGTGTCTGTGTGTGTCAATCTGCAGTAGATTTGAATACCGAAAAGCCATCGCGAACTAATTATTTTACACACTGATAGTTGGGAATTTTTAATTTCAGTTGCTGTGTTACGCAGCGGAAGTGACGAAATACAATAATGTTAATTTAGTCTACAATTAACTTAGATGTGAGAAGAGATAAACGTAGAATACATAAATATATGCATGTTATAGGAAATATTTAATAAAATTAAATAAATTGCTATTGTTGTGTTATGTGTATCATTCAAAGTGCCGCAACGTCACGAAATGTTTTGGGCTGTTAAATTATAAAGGTGATCGTAAAATTTGAATAAACAAGTGAAAACTAAAGTTATCATTCTAAAATCACTATCACATAAAATAACACCATTTAAACTACAACGATATTTTGTTAAATTGATCCAATTCGTCACTTTTCGGTACAAACCATTCCTTATTTTTCATTTTACAATGTATGCGGCATTCCTTAAGTCATATTATATAATTTTTAAATATGACAAATTTATAGCAGAAATAAGTTATATTACTCGTATATACGTAGAATATTGTCTCACAAAATATTGAGACTATAGATAGAGAGAATAAGTAAAGTAAGGTAGGTTGTACATAGCAGATAAATATTATGAAATACTCTCACGTATTCATTTTAATTTTATTTTGAATAAAAATTTAGAGAGTAATCATTTATAACATAACGTTACATTTATCGCGGGATATATACCATATTATCGTCTATTTCTGCGCTTTATATTTTTTCGGCTTTTGTTTCACCTTGTCTCTGTATCGTTTCTACTGCTTTAAACCATAGTTTTCTGCAAAAAAAATGTTATTTATTCATGTGCATTCAAGCTCAAGCAATAAGCACATCTATGAAACAAACATTATAATATTCATATTCACACGAAAGCACAAAGCAAACCAAATTATATTCATGCTATATGTTTTTGACAGTTTTGTTTGATACCTAAAGATACAAGAGGGTTATATCGCACATCTAGATCTAAAGAGGTTTAACTCAAAAAAGCACTTTTTTCAGAAAAAGCGAAAAACTGATTACTGGGTCCCTGTGCACCACAGAAGTGTTCTGAATAAAAATATGCTTTTATTACACAGCTAAAACAAGTATGTTAAAGAAACCTTTTGTTTCTTTCATGTATTGGGGCTAAAAATTGGATTTTCGGTGTTATTTCCCTATTGCTGAACAATGTATGTATATTTATTTTGTTATTTTAAGAATAAGCATAAATTTAAAATGCAATAGAGTTTTGTATTATTTATAATTAATCTGAGTGATAGGCTGGTCACACCAGCAAAAAGGGGTTTGTTGGATAATGAAGTAGCAAAAAACCTCTAGTAGTAATCAATCAACATTTAAACATTACTGTTAAATCAACTAATGACAGTCTCTAATGTCATATAGGTACTTAATTATAAAATATTTATATTTCTAATAAATATTTAACAAAACATAAAATATTCTTCATCTTGTTTATTAAGTCTGTCGATATCTGCTAGTGCTTTACTTGGTATAAATTTTCTGTAAGTGTGGGCTCTCAAATGATGAGATTCAATCCTAGGGAGAGTAACTATAAAATCTATAAAGTTCTAATTAATTTATGGGTCAATAGTTAGATGACGGTTGTATCGGGTTGAATAACTCCTGGTTCTGTTTTCTTGGAAAGCGCCGTCTATGTCGCTTCTTCAATCATCTTGTCTTTACATTTAAGCCTACATTTTCTCCACAGGGTGATCCAACTCTTCTTTCTTTCACATTTTTCTTAGACGTAGACACGTCGAACGTCATAAAACAGCTAAGAAATTCAGGCAAAGCGTACCTTGCCTGAATTTCTTAGCGGTTTTATGACGTTCGATTTCCATTTTGCTGGTTAGCGTGGGTACCCTGTTTTTGCCCTTTTTTCGGTCCCGGGATTTTAGGTAATAGTTTCAGAAACTACAGCATTTTGAGTGTCTACTTGCTCACTATCATCTTCAGTATCCGACGAAGTACTAGATTTATAAGAACTTGAGCTACCACTGCTGCTGGCGCAAGAAGACGTCGACGATTTTGAAGGAGGTATGACCTTAGGTGGAATGTTACGTTACCAATCAAAAATTAGGATCCTCATCGAAATCGTGAATATCACTCTCAGCGCTCCGGATTGGTGAAAAATAATGATTTGATGCTCCAGAATTTTGTTGTTTAGACGTGCTGGGGATAGATGCATAAACTACGGCATGAATTTCTATAGATAATCTTCAAGGAATCCTCTAGGCTTACATGTTATCTAAAAATGATGGGAGGAGTGATATTTTCTTTATTCCTTCCTTTTACCATATTTAGTAAAAACTGACCACATCGCATTGTTCTTCTGAAAAAGGCATTATTTATTGTACTTTCATGACGGTTCATGAGCGCCAAAGTTACTTAAACAGCCATCAATTAAACAATTTTACTCCATTAGCGATATTGTAAATTAATTTTTGGGGGATACCATCTAAAGAGATATAAATCAAAAATGAGCAATAAAAAGGGAACAAATCTACTAAATGCAAAGACGAAAATAAAATTATAAGAACATAAAAAGGTCCTTATTGCCAATAGCAAAAGAATTAAGTATAAGTATGTTTTTACAGAAATTTAAGAGATTAAGATATGACTCAACAAAACAGAGTCAATTACAAATTCGAAAATGTTTCACCAATATGGCAACAACTTAAAATAAAAATAAAAATTATGCTCACCTTGCCAGCAACACGGGTTCAATTCAAAATGTTGTATTTATTAACTTAGCAGCAAACACCTACAAAGCGTTAACTCAAAATATTACTGCTTAAAATTTCAACAATACAGGTAAAACTCAAAATAACTCCAATTTGTTTACAACGGGCAGGTACACTTTTCTCGTAATTCTGATTGCAACTAGCAATGTTCCTGTTTTGGTGGGAGGTTAGCGGGACACGCTCATTCAACTAAAGGGACACTCGGCGCCATCTAGTATCGACTAGCAGACTTATTTTTAAATCTGTTTTACTGGTCGATAGGCTTTCGGTTCGAGAATTGGATGGTGTGCATAACTCAAACTGTTTTACTTTTCGATAGGCTTTCGGTTCGAGAATTGGATGGTGTGCATAACTCAAACTAGTCGATTTTAGAGTTAACTCCCTTTAGATCTAGATGTGCGATATCAAAATCACCAATAACCTCTTATAATGGAAATCAGAATCTCTAACAGACTACAATTCCACACAGTTAAAAAGTAAAAAACAAAGAAAAAATATTAAACCTCCCATATAAACTCTGTCAGCTGATCTGTGGAATGTGTGGGAGGTTCATTTTTTCTTCGATGATTTTTCGCGGATCTGTTATGGTCTGTTAAAGATTCGGAACTCCATATTTTTAAAATAATTCGGTACATTAACTAAAATAAATAACTTACGTTTTTACACATCTAAAACACAAGTTATTTATTTTAGTTTAATTCAATAATACATCCTGGAAATTTGTTCTTAAAATTCATTTACTAGCCTGTGCTGCCATTGTCATAATTTTAACTAAAAAACCGTAGGTGTGAATTATGCGTGTAACAATTCCAAACGTCACTTTTTGCGATCCGCATATACGCAACGTGACGATATGGATGTGACGAATGAATGCATAAAAATTTTAGAAATACTTTTCATCGTTAAGAAATGCAATTAGATGATCAGTCCAAACCTTTTCGCATTCTATAGATATTACAGTATTAGAAAAAAATATTTTAGTAATAAAAAAGTACTTACTATTTACTTGAAAAATTTGTGTCACGTATGCGGAATGATGGTTTTGGTGCCAGCGTAACTCAACCGCTTCACACTTCGTATTTTTTTACACTGATGACGCTCACACTAGCTTTAGTGGATTTGGGAATGTAGCCGTTATCAAAAAAATAACATTATTTTGTAAAATTCGTAGAGGAAGTTGAAAAATTAGCCCGTCACGTTATAGTGGAATTCCACTACATCCAAATTCGTGGGACAGTGTTTTTATGTTGTTTATTCTATTTTATAGCATGTTTTATGTAGATTCTTGATATAAAATTAATTTTTAAGCATATTCACTTGCAAATAGTGCTGCCAATTTAACCGCTAAAATAAAGGAACGGCTGGACCGATTTCGCTAACTCTTTTTTGTTTGTTTGTTATTGTAAGGAGAATGTTCTTATAAAAGAAAAAAATAAGAAAATTGCGCAGATAATTAGAAAATTTAAGAATACGTAACCACCATATTAAATTATTTTTAATGTAACCTTAGCCCTTTTGACAATTTAAACTTTTTAAATGTATCATTATAGCGTTTGACACAACATTGACAGGAAGCGTGCTGCAAACGGTTACAATTTCCAGTGCCGTTAGCATTTGCATGTCGATAAAATAAAGTTGTAAACTAAGTATCTGATTTTTTTTGAATTATTAACTATACCGATTCGAAATCAATATTTAATTATTTATTTTTATTTATTCATAGTTAAGACAGGACAACGTCTGTCGGGTCCGCTAGTAATAAATAATGTTATATACTTTATTTGATATTTTAGCAACTTAATTGCACTTATAATATCAGTATACAGGGTGTATCAAAAAAGTGGGTAATTACTGAAGGGTGTTGCATAATCTTTTGATTAGTCCTTAGTAAATTTCTTATATTTAAAGCACTAAATTTGAATTTCGAGTAAAAATAATGTTTAATAATAATATCGGTAACGTGCAGCACACCACTAATTCGAGTTCATTACCCTACTAAGAGTAATAATAACCAACCACCTCCTTCCTCCTGGTTATCTTTTTCGTATTCGGAAACATGGAATAGCCGACAATAAGTCATGTTTGCCTAGTACATTTTAATCCCTATACACAGTACACACACGCACATCTCAAAGTTCTCTTTTTTACGTACGAGACAAAGTCAAACAAATCAAACAAATAAACGAAAATAAGTAGCACAAAACACAATCATTTTCTCATGACGGTTCCGCCAATTCTATTAATAAAGTTTAATTCGAAAGTATTAAGAAAATTTAGGTACTTTACCTACAATAGTGGCTCAAAATGCTGTCCGCCTTCTTGGATGCACAATCTTGCCCGCCTTGATATAGCCTGTGTTGCATTTCGCACCATTGTAGGCGTTATGGTAGCGAACACAGACCGCACACGGTTTTCCATTTCAGACACTGTATGGCAGTCCGTAAAATAAACTTTGTCCTTCACATAACCCCACAAAAAAAAGTCCAGTGGCGTAAGGTCTGGGGAACGAGCCGGCCAAGCTACAGGTCCCGCGCGTCCGATCCATCCTCCTGGGAACCGAGAAGATAGGTGCGCTCGTACATCACGAGCGAAATGTGCCGGGGCACCGTCGTGCTGGAACACCATGTCTGTTTGTTGGTCGAAGTAATCGGTTTCGAATACCGGAATATCATCAATGGCGTCTTCGAACTCAGTTTGGAGGAATGTTAGGTAGTTATTACCGTTTAACCGCGCGGGTAAAATAACCGGACCGATGACATGGCCGTTGTACACTCCTGCCCACACATTGAGTCGCCATTGGTGTTGAAAGTTCCCCTGCCGTGATACACGGGGATTTTCGTGGGCCCAAACATGTTCGTTGTGAATATTCGAGATGCCGGACCTGGTGAACTTGAAAAATTTTGTCTCAGGCGGGACTCGAACCCGCATCTCCTCGCATGCCGGGCGGGCGCCATACCATTAGGCAAAGTATATAAATAGCTGTTTCATCTTAACTGACTGTCAAACATCTGCAAAGATGTTTCTTTCGGGTGTTGGGGGTGCAAACTCCTAACATTTGATGAAACAACGCTGGCTCACAGCGTAAGAATATGCTTGAAAAATTCGCGCCGTGTCACAGTGTCTCGGTTGCCTAATGGTATGGCGCCCGCCCGGCATGCGAGGAGATGCGGGTTCGAGTCCCGCCTGAGACAAAAATTTTCAAGTTTATATACTGAAACAATGTTATGTCTGAGATCCCGCGCGAAATGCAGGCTAGTTTTTGTATTTTAGCTGTCATATTTGTAGTTGCAATTAGAAGAATGGCACTCAAGTTCTCATCATGGTTCGTTCATGCAATTATTTTGGAATTTAGAACTCATTTGTAAAAAAAATATAGTCCGCAAGTAAGACATCCGCGTGCTGTGGTTTGCCGCCCCTTGTATTAGAGAATTAAATAAATCATAATTTTATATCAGATAATTTAAGCTAATGATTCAATTTTTTATACTGTAGTTGTTCAAAGTCACATTTTCGTTCAAGCAACTGAAATTAAAAATGCCCAAGTTACAACCGGCGCATGACGAGAGATAGTTTGTTTACGCCGCAAGCGCTTAGGGGTACTACTACGCAAATAGTTTTCACTTTGTCTAACATTCGACAATCTTAGTTTCTGTCTTCGATGTAAGCGGTGAACTGAAAGAGATAGACGGCGCCGACCGAGGTCAAAGTCGATTCGAATTCACTTAATAACCCCCTTGTTGACCATGTCCGGGCACTGCCGAGATCGGATGACACGCTAGTTTTATCTCGCTCTTTCTTACCGTTCTGAGTATGCGAAAAAGAGATAGCGTAAGGATAAAGGAACTATGATTGTATTTTGGCACGTGCCTATTGTTGTGTTGTGTGTGCGATTGTGTATGCCGCTGTTTTCGTCAATCTTAATACTATTGAAATAAAGCTTACTTTATTTTACTGTTTTCTTGAGTTTACGCGAACACATACATTGAAATGAAAGATAAATTTACGGATTTATTAGAACGCGTTATGTACACACGGCGGCACATCAGACTAAACATGTTGACCTTGAGACCGCCTTTATGCCTTACGTAATACAAGTTGTTATCGCAGTTCAACTGTTTAACTTGATGTACTGTCGCTGTACTTTCTTTTGTTTAACAAATTTTCAATTGACATTTTAAAAAGTCTTATTACCTTGACTTAGGTTTTATTTTCGTTTGTTTATTAACTTTGTCTTTTCTATGTGCATAGAGGTGACTGTATTTTAATTAATTTTAGATATTTTTGAGAAAAAAAAACATATTCAAAATATGATTCGATTTAGTACTGACTTTGAACAAACTACTTTCTCAGTGTGCGTTTATTCTGTTACACGTTGTATAATTAAAGTACTTATAGGTATAATGGCACCAGTAGGAGAACGCAATGCGCATTGTAACTTTGCCGAATTGGCAACGTCACATTGTATAATTTCATCTGAATCCGTCGTCGTGTCAATAGTTATTAAGTCTAAAATCGCGCAGCACTAAAGTCATAAGCCGCAACATTGTTTTAATTTAGTATTTTAACTTTTTAATACTAACTGTTCCCAACCTCAATACTAATAGTATTCCTGGTATAAATCTTTCTCCTTGATACCTAAATGACGAGTCACTTTAATAATGCAACATAACAATGTAGGTACCTGTTAAAGTACCTAAATAAAACATGTTTTTGAAATCTTAAACTAGGTAAAAGTTGGTAAGTACCTACTGATTTAGTTCTTTATATCTTCTGACGACCTCTGTGGCGGAGTGGCGTACACACCGGTTTTCAAGGTGTCGCCTGCTCCGAGGTCCCGGGTTCGATTCCCGGACGGGTCAATGTAGAAAAAATGAGTTTTTCTACATTTTCACGTGTCTGGGTGTTAATGGTTCCTTCGTTGGTCCTGGCACAGATAATATAATACTAGGTCCTGGTTTCCAAAACACGAATGCTTTAAATAGTTATTCAAATTGGAATCAGACCAATGTAAGTACATATGTGATGTTGTCCACATTTATTTATTTATTATCTTTTATATCTACAGGTTAATTCAATATGTTTGTTTGTGCCCAAATCAAATCGTCAATTTATTAAATCTGTGTATGGCTTTATGGTAATGCAATGATTGGTTTTTAAAAATAATGCTTACAGTATTTTAAAACGTCTGCGTTTTATAATTAGAATCGTTTCATTTATTATATTTAATTTCTTAAAACTTAAAACAAATTGAAAACCTATTTTAAGTTTTCAGAAAATATAATTCTGAAACCTAAATAAAAATGTCCAAAAAAACCCTGACCCGAAAGTTTATTGAACTCTGGGCAACGAACGAGCATAATTTTATCGAAAACGTCATAACACTGCGTCCTTTCAAAATAACAAGTTTGCGCCATCTAGCGTATGTTAGTATAAATGTTTGCAATTAAAACTGATGTTCAAACGTGCTATTTATCGAGATGTTCAAACCATCTTTAAATAAAACGAGCTAAAATCGAAATTGTATTTTAGACTTCTTATAATCACAGGTAGTTCTATTTTGAACTAAAATATTAGTAAGCATGACAAACTAAAATATAATACTGCGATATTTTGCATATTTCAAACATTTTTTTACATGCGAGCTAAATGCGAAACTTGTAACGCCATCTAACGTAATTTATGGTAATGACTCTCGCGTTTCTTAGACATCAGCATTCTTGTTTATCTTTATTTTCTTTGGCCATGGCCCGGTAATTTTCACACTGCCCCTTTGTGACCCACTTTAGACCCGAGTTCACCAACAGACGTTTAAGTTTTAAACAGCGTTTAAAATATTATTTGACATATTTTGTATGGGAATTGTGTCAAATTAATCGTCAATCTATGTTTACCGGCTGTTTAAGTATTGGTGAACTCGGGTCTTAATACTTTTAAAGCCAAACTGGTTGCATTAGGTAAAATAATTACTTTTTTTCGCCGGGTCATGACCCGGCAATTGGGAAACGCTGCTCTAGAGTATCTGTGTACTAAATTTCACTTGAATCGGTTCGGTAGTTTTGGATTGAAATCGTGTCCGACAGACAGAGTTACTTTCGCTTTTTTAATATTAGTAAGGACTATTGTTTGCTCAAAGTTTTTGTACGTTTTAAGATAATCGGGATGTGTTTTCGCGAAGACAGCGGTACCCTGTTCACCATTGGATCAAAGGATAGTTGCGTGTATCAATGGGCTGCTAATTACAGGTAAAGTATACAGAAGTCAACGTTATTTTGGATCAGAATAAAAACATTTAAGTCATAATTAAGTTCATAAACAAATACTTAGGTTACTAAGTAAACCTAAATACAATGCGTAAAAATTTTTTTTGTCTAGCTGAGGTGGGATTCGAACCCATAACAGAACATTGAGCTACCCAGATGTTTGGTGCATCGACGAACGTGCCAGGGCCCATATACCATATAGCGGGCGTGTGGGGTGCAAAAGGTACCAAATGGCGAACCCCCAGTGGTGGCGCCGCCGGAACCGGAGATGCCGTGGCATGCCGGATCACTGTCCGGCTCCATTCGTGCGGGCCTGATCTGGGGACGGACAGCCGATTCGAGTCTCACCTCACAGTCAAAAAATGGAAATTTTACAACTGTTTTACTTACACATTACGGTGGTTAGGTAAAACCACAGAACATGGAATGTTCTGTGGGTAAAACGCATAGAAATATAAAATACATACCTTTTTGATATCTATGGTACATACCTTTTGACTAATTAAGATCGGTGGAGACAACGACGAAGCTAGGTGGTGGTGACTTGGACCCGTACTACTGCCTGATCGAGAACGGCAGGCCAGGCTGGCTGTTCCAGGAGGTCCGCGACTTGTTCTACTACATCCAGATCTTGTGCCAGGGCACCTTCTCGCCGGCCGTGAGGAGCGTCAAGGACTACATCCCGATTGACTCTCTACCAGACCTCATGAGGGCGTTGGGATACTTCCCCACGGAGTACGAGGTACCTGTTATACCTACGCGATCTGAAATTATGAGCGTACCCAGTTTGAGAAATCAACTCTCAGTGTGAATCAAGCAGGATCCTTGATTGTTATTTTTCAACACGTTTGGGAGATATCGAACATGAACAATAAGAACTGAGTTCCGTACGTAAAGGGATCCAATGGAAACCTTCTAATCCTCCCCGTCCGTCTGTTTGTCGGTTATCATAACACGTAATCGGGAGGTACTTAGGTAGTTAATAAGAAAAAATATGAAGACCTTTTTTTTAAAAACAACAGAATTTTTTTATTAATGTTTTCCAATCAAACAATTGTGTCTATTCCAGGTGGAAAATCTCATAGTGGAGGCCAAGTTCAAAGTGTACCAGCTACATCCATCCACTGAGATTGACTTCGAAGAGTTTGTGAAGCTGTACCTGAACCACAGGCCGGCGTTTGGGGACAGTTTCAAGCACGTGCGCAATGCCTTCCGCAACTTCGCCACCTTCCACAATGACAACTACCTAATGCACAGAGATGACTTCGTCGAAATGCTCGAAGGCTACGGTTAATGCTGTTTTTATTCAATTCTGTCCTTTGTTGCTTACTAAGGCGAATTAAAAAAAGGATGAAGGATGCTGGAAATTTTTAAATACAGGTTAATAGTCTTGTTATTTTCCAGGTGAATGTTTCCCTCCCTCGCTGTCGTGGTATTTGCTGTCGATCCTCTCTGGCCACAGCTTCGAGGACAGGGCGGCGATGGATGAAAATGACTTTTCCTTCTTGCCAGAGGTACCTACTTTTAGCCGTGTATGCAGAATACAATCAAATGTACTTATAAACAGGGTGCGTTTAGCGTTGCCAGGCGTCCGGATAGAGCCGGACATAGGTAGGCTTTTTGATATCGTGTCCGGCAAAATAAACGGTGTCCGGACTGTCCGGATTTTGTTAGGCTTTTTACATTTCGCAAACGGGCGAGCGCCGAGCCGTCTGTCGGTCGCTCTAGCATTAACAAAGATTTATGATACTAACCAAAACAGCTTGATTTTACATACAATTTTTTCTCACCTATTAATACTGAGACACAAAATCCTTAATAATGTAGGGTATCCGGCGTTTCTTCTCAAAAGTCAGGCCAAACTGGCTGGTCTGTCCGGCTATTAGGTTTGGCGACCTGGCAACTCTAGGTGCGTTAGGTAAACGGTGTACCAAGCCGAAACTAGCCTAGGTTAACATATGCATATAAATACTATGTAACATATGCATATAAATACTATGAAGTCAGAATTTTGATATCCGATTTTATGAAATATTTTCATACAAATCGGAATCCCAAAATTTTAGTTTGTAATAGAAAAAAAATCTGACTTCACTATAGTATTTATATGCATATGTTTTAATACAGGGTGTAACAAAAGGCTTAACGAAGCCTTAAACCTCGCATTCGGTTCATCAAACCAAATCGTATGCAACAAAAATAATCGCTGGCAAACGACTTTTATTTTTAGGCATTAAAATAAATCAAATATTTATTGCACGCAATGTATAGCGCGCACGAAGCGCAACCAGACGAGGATTATGACTTAGCTTCATACAATTAGGTGTTCGTGCGCGCGGTACATTGCGGGTTGCTCTCTTTAAAGCGTTTTTTATGGAAGAGTTCTAAAAATATTAAACTGGTTAAAGAAAAAAGTTTAGTAACAACAAACAGAAGACTTTTAAGCAAAGATCAAGTTAAAAAAATTTTCACTTTGACACTCAATATCTCAGTAAAGATTCATTTCCCAGGTATGGTGTCTTAGAAAAAAAATATCGTACAAATGGGTAGAATACGCGGTATTCGGCTTCGTTAAGCCTTTTGTTACACCCTGTATAGGCTCGACACGGCTTGTTATACCCCTTACCTAACAACCTGTATATATTCATGATACCTAATTGATAGTTTTTAACTTTAATTTTTCACCATATTAAAATTATTCGTTAATATAATAGTACCGCCTCTTTCCGTCCTATAGGTGTCGTAAGAGGGGAACAATGTACTGCATGAAGACGGGCAGCTTCGTCTTCTCTCGCACACCCGCCTGTCAATCGAGGCGATAATAGCAAAGTCCCACTTTTGGAAAGGCCAATGTCCAGCAGTGAGCTGATGACCTTGCAAAGGCGAGGCAACTTTCTATGTTCATCACAAAAATAAACAACTTTTGTACTCACTCTTTAGAATTTTATTTTATTTCCTCGATTAAAAAAATCGATCAATAATTAATTTAAGTTATAAATAAAATTGAACACCCCAAAAGATGTGATTAAAAGTTTCATTCAGTTTAATGTGTGAGTTGAATATTATGTCCTTAGAGCAGAAGCGATGAAATATCTGTTTGAAGCAAAAAAATAATTATAATTTACTAGTGTTACTGAGATGGAATTAACTATTTGATACAGGAGTTAACATTCAGCGACCTGGTGACAAACATAATTGGCATAACAGAAGTGGAGAATATATCAGAACAACTATCCACTTATGATACTAATGGCTCCCAACAGACTGCCTCATCCTTAGACTCCGAGGACAAATCAAACTAATATTATAATACTATCTCATAATATTTTATTAATAATTTGTATTGTCCTATCATAAATTATAATATATCTCATTACAAAATCAACAGATATTTTTATTTATCAGTTAATTCTCAAACGTATACGAACACAATAAGTACTTTGTCCTTGAGAATGTAAAAAACTTGCAATAGTTTTAAGAAACATACAATGGCAATCCAATGTTATTATAATTACTATTAACAATAGATGCTACATGTTACACTCAATAGGAATGATAAAAAGCATTATTCGGCCAACACGTCATATAGTATAGATTATGGCAATGATGATAATAATATGATCCAGATTGCATTTAAATCTGTTCATTAAGCAAATAAATCGTTATTGTGAATTGCTAAAACAATTCGGCGGGCGACAGTTAGATATCAATATGGCTCTTCAACACACAAAGCTAAAGTTCCAGAGGACAGGCCATATTGTTAGTAGACCAAGAAATAACAGCAGCAAGAAACCAAAATAACATTGGAAAGCTATAGGATTTAAAGAATCCAGAATTGTTTGGTGTGGCTTTTATTCATAAGGCCTATATTCAGCTTTAATCTTCTAAAGGTTGTGAATGATGCTTCTTAACTTGAAAATTAAATAATGCTCTTGACAACTAACATAACATCAACAAATATTCTTTTTTGTTATAGTCTAGTCTTTGTATAAAAAAAAACCCTGCTGGGTGGATTAAAGATTGTATTCTAAATTTTTTTAAATTATGCTTAACACGTCGGCTGCGGGCTTTTCGTAATGAATTATCCTAATATACGGACTTGACTCGCAAACGCGTGCGCCGTAAGCGAATATTTCGCCCCAAACACATATGTGTGTAAATTAGCCCAAGCGTCGAATGATAAAACACGCATAAACGTGTTTTCAGCAGCGAATGTGTTAATGTGTTATTGTATTTAAGCTAAATGAGAATTAACATAGTAACTGATTAACATTTTCAAACGAGCCGCCTGTTAGGGAATGAGATAATTGAAATACAAAGTTATTTTAGGCTATAAATCCAGACCCCTAGTAATTTTGGCACTAGCTTTTCGCCTCTCAAAAAATTAAGGCTTCTACAAAGAACCTTATCAAAGAATGTATTACCTTACAATCAGATTTAAAAATTTACTGCCATTATATTTACACACAGCATATAATAATTTATTGGCATTCTTTTACAGCAATTATAACACATTGATTGAAAATATTACCTTGCAAATCCACACAACAATAATTTTCAGTCAATATTCATCAAATCCGTTTCTATCTATACACCTATCTTACTTAAGACATACAATTGTACAATGTTTTAATCTACAGCAATAAAAAAACAAACTAAATGCAAGCTTATAAATTAAAGTTCACAGCACACCACTGTTCAAATTATCAGTACTTGCATCTCAACCAACCACAAAAATAGTTGGTTAGTTCAGAATCAAACGAATTTATTTACATTATATTGCAATCAAGTAGTTACCCTAATCCTTTCAATCAGTTTTTAACCTCTTCGCTGGAGTTGTTGTGCCACTGCTTTGAGAATTTGAGTCTTCAGAGAAATTCATATGGGCTGAGGTGAATTCTGTTGGGCCCTGTGAGTCACTGACTGTTGAAAAACCTGGAACCAACAAATAATATTGTTTTAAAGAGTGCTAAATAGTACTCTCTATTTATAATCTGATTCTGCTTGATGAGGCCCTAGGCAATTCCATATTGCAATATACATAGATATCTATCAATGTTGTTCTTTACCTTAGCATGTGTGACTGGCATCATCAAAAAGGGCGACCGACATTTATACCTACATATAAGTACAGTTTCTGCGGACCAAAATGGTAAGGATTTGTGTAGTATAAATTGAAAATTGACTTACATGTGTTAGAGTCCTCTGCCATTCCAAAATTTGAATTGGACGAATCATGAACCTTCTTAGGCGTCAATGTATTTTCCTTATTTTCTCGTTTGGCCGCATGTTTTTTCTTTTGCTCGTTAGTTGATATGGGGACCCATTTGTAGATTTTCATAGTAGTTTCGCCTATGGTCACCCATTTTTTCTCCCTAATAATAAAGATGACGTTTACCACGGTAAAAACATTACCACACTTTAATCAACTTTCCGAAAGTAAGTAAAAAATAATCGTCTTACCAATGGCGAACTTTTTCAACAGCTTGCATGACTCTTTTGATATCATCTTTTACTCGGTTTCTTGTTTCAGCGCGGACGGATCGAGACATCTTGAAATTGTTATTCAGGATATGGTGAATGAAGTAAAGGATTTATTCAGAAAACTCCGTAAATTCTATTAATTTAATAATAAAAAATTCGCTTAAGCAAGGAAGCACACTTCATTTGCCAAATGCCATAGCCGCCATTGTTATTCTATTTAATCGACATCGATAACTTGAGTCGACAATCAATTTGTACATCGATCATTCAATTGTTTAGATTTGATTCAAATATTTCTAGTTTGATTAATTATTGTATACAAGAACACATTTGTATTTGCTTTTGGTTAATTACGTTATTTATAGCTATCATTGAACTTAAAAACTATCGGTCATTTTTATTAAATAATATCAAACAGAATTCACAGTGAAACTTTATTAATTTGACATTGTTATGATTTTTTATTATCTATGAAAATTATTTGTCTCTGTTTTAAAATCATTTTCGATTGGTCACAATTATGATACATATTACATAGATACAAGGTCAAATCAATTTTAAATATTTATAAAAGACCCACTGACCTCTATAATACAAGTACGTAAGTTTATAAAGAGGTCAGTGAAAAGACCAAATCAGGAACATACTGCTGTTCACAAGCGAGGAGAGTTATCTTACTCCAAGGAATTTCTAAATATTATATATATATTTTTTATTTTTATTAAGAAACCATACGGCGTTATAATATACAGAACAGAATAATATTGTACTTCAAATAAGGCCAATTACTAGGTTTCACATAACATACCAATTGTAAGTAGCATAATATTGCTAATTGCCAAGATACCAAAGCCAAGAACTGCTTTCGCTGTTTTAATAAATAATTTAAATTAAATTAAACCAAGGACCTCAAATAACAATAATATATCTGGAAAAAGTTAAAAATCAGTTAAAATCAGTTAAAATCAGTTTTATTTCTGCAAATAGGCCCCAGGAGGCGCTTTTACACGCCCCAATTTAAACCTAATTTAATTTGGAAAGCACTTAGTATTGTACATTGTAGAAAAATCAACTTTATTAATGACAAATAAAGTCGATAATACATTGTGACTTTGCACCTTTGAGATGCGATTTGACGTTTGGAGAGCCCTCTATTTCAACTTTCATTAGTCTGTCTCATTCTTAATAATACCAGAATTAAAAATATACTTAATTGATAGGATTACATATTGACGTCCCAAAATTTTTAACATACTGAATGTCCCTTGTATCTGCTTATTTTAATGTAGTTTTATTTAATAATGCTAGTTACACTAAATCCTTCATAATAAAGTAGATATCATTTTATTAAAACAGAAAAGAAAAATTTATAATTTCATTTAGTAGAATAACTTAACCCAAAAATGTCAACCTTATGTTGACACTTATGTAGTCTGTCAAACAGTATAGGGTGAGCATGTTAATTTATTTTGGTGGATTTGAGAAATCGTTTTGAGGATTCAGTTCATCACTAAATGATTAAAAAGTTTTGGAAAAACGCCGAAAATTCTATAATGGTATAAATAAATTTCTATCTTGCTGAAAATTTTGGGTATCTGGTAAGCAGCAACACTTTTTTTTACGCGTTGCGCATCTCATTCATTCATTACGATACTATTTATAAAATTTTGAGTTTACCTTTATACCTTAACAGGTCTAGGACCGTAAAAATTTAAAACTATATCGCGAAAAATATTTTCTGGTAAAAACTTGATTTACATTGTTTATTTCATAAATAGGCTCTAAATACCATACTGAACGCCTATAAAAAAATTTGAAAGTGGTTAAAATTTCATCCTGTATACTAACTAAATACACCATCTACGAGTTAAAATCTATTAAGTATGTTCAGTAATTTTAAGGTAAAAAAAAACCATTTGCTCAGAAAATCTGTAGTGACAGATGCAAATAAGGATATATTTTTTAAGTGAGATAAAACGGTAACTGATTACAATTTCCTTATCATTTTATCACGTACGTACTAATTACTATTTGTACACCACCTGAACCCAAAATCAAAACTACATTGCTTCTGGAAATAAGGATTCTAAGGTGATCGAACATGATCTTTAGCCGCACGCTTGAGGTCATGCTCTCCAGCCGCGCCCTATGAAATGTTCAGTTTCTTCAAAATTACTGAACGTAGATATACATGATTGTAACTCGTACATGGTGTACTTAGGTAGTACAAACAGGGGCGCGGCTGCAGAGTATAACACGAGGAACAACATCTGGTAACAGAGAAATATTGCTATTTAATTTTGCCGTCGGTATGCTGTTTTCGACTTGGACGTACCCAATCCTTTTTTAACATTATTTTAAGATTTCTACTTTTAAACGCTATTATGTAAAATAAAACTAGGTTATATGGGCAGTCAAGCTAGAAACAGTGAATACAAGAATTTTATTATCATTGTATAGTTTCTGCATTACACAAAGTTTCCTTGACCTTAATATTTAAGTGGTCTCAATAAGTTGTGATTTAAAGGGTTGTCACCCCAACAGACGTTAGAGCCCTCTATCTCTGTCACTTGGAGCGCGTTTTGTCACTAGTGCACGTTCTAGTTATGTAATGTAGAACTTCCTTTCTTCCTTGTCTTACTCTGACTGACTATATATATAACAAAGTACTCTGTGGACTGACCAGGGCTGCCAGATGTACGATTTAAATCGTACTCCTACGATTTTTTAGCATTTTTAGTCATGTACGATCGCTAGACCGAGATCGTACGGAAAATGTACGATTTTTATATACCTGGCAACATTTCATAATATAACGAACGTCCTACGGCTAAATGGACTTGTATCAAAAGCCATGTGTACCAAAATAAAATAAAAACTAACGTCCTTAACTGGCAAGTATGAGTTTCGGGGAATTCCCCAACAACCTAACTCGTACGTAGATCTTTTACTTGAATGAAGACTCTTTGTGGAGAGTAAAGAAATGTTAAACAATATTACCACAGAAAATTTGTATAAATCGATAAAATCGTTTTTTAATTGTAATTGTTGTATCGTGTCTAAAACCAAACGTTTTTTTTTGTTATTTTTAATAAAAACTTTGTAGTTTTAGGATGTACGATCTTTTCTTTTCAAAATTTCCTTGGCATACGATTTTTTTGTAGTTGTCGTATGATCACACCATGTTTGCACCTGGCAGCCCTGACTGACTGACTGACTGAGTTGAAAACAGTAGTGCTAAAAAAAAAATTGTAAATGAAGGAAATTACTGTATTTTTTGTTGAAAATAAATTTATTAATTTAAAGTTTTAAGTGCAAAATGTTACTCTAAAGCTTAGGTGAGTTAAACTTTGTATATTTTGATTTCAGTATTCCTGCAGTGAAGCTTTTGATAAAATTTACGTGCAGATCACTTGACTGACTGACTTATATTTAGCGGCTGTCAGTTGTTTTACGTCGAATTGATTTTTACTATTTTTATTTATAAATAAAGTAAAGTGATCATTTGTATTAATTACATGCTATTCAGACTGCAGGGATGTGCATCGATTGCTATGATGCAACGAGATGATAAGGTGCAATTTACATGCATTAATCACGCTTTCACGATTTATGTTTGCTGTTCACATTTTTCTGCAATTCCTATTTTATTGTATGATCATGATCAATGTGATTTTTAGTAGGTAGAGGAATTCTTCCCACTTAACCTCAACCTTACCCTTGACACCAAGAGTCTTATTCAAAGAGAGGTTGGTCACTTACCTATCAGAATCATTTGAAGTTGCATTGAAGATACTTGTAAGGGTACCGCCTTGTAACTAAACTAAATCGTGGGAACCGATTGGTTTTTGTTATAATATTTCTAAAGAAGAAAATACCTAGTTTTTGCATTTATTGAAGACCAATTGGTCCTACTAATTATTTATGATGCCAATTAAATGTAGCTTTCCATTACCATGTTGTTTAGTGTTTTTGTTGCACTCTTATGCTTGTTATTTTTTGTTGCAGTCTCACCCTGCATGTTGTGTTTGAACTGTAGAAGTGGTACAGTGACTATATTGTTGCCTTGTCCGGCGTAAGGTTCAGCTAACGACAACCGTGCGTCTTTCCTTCCCGTATGGCTGCGTATGTTAACCGCTCGCTATCAATGATGGCTGGCGATGGGCCCCATAATGTTGCGACCCTCAACAATGGCACTGTCCGCGTCAACATGTCAAATGTGGACTCACCACTCCAGATATTTGTGAGGGCTAAGAAGAAGATAAATGATATTTTCATAGAAATAGATGACTACGTTAAAGATGCTGTCACATTCATGCACGGTAAGTTAAAGTTAAAGGTTTAGTTATTGATGAAACATTTTTAACTATTCAAACATCCATATACTGAGACCTCATAGTAATGAGTGAGACTTTCCAATTAAGTAATACTTTGTAAAAGTTGGGCTCAGTAAAAAGAACACAAGTCAACTTTGATTGTCAATGTGGAGACTGACAATCAAAGATTGACTCACATTAATTTATATCCTAATTGGCTATGCCTGATTTTGGTAGAGTAAGAAGTGATTTCAATGTACACTATGTCACTATTAGAGATGCGCCGAATATTCGTTTAATATTCGGTATTCGGCGTATTCGGCATCTTTTCTACTACTCGGCCGAATTATTCGGTTTTAGTGCCGAATATATTCGGTTCTATTTTCTTGGCTACATGACCCGATATAAAGCTAACAGACACAACTTCTTCTGTTATAATTCAAAGAAGTGCTATGAAAAATATGTTGAATAAAGCTAATAAAATAAAATCAATTTAACTTCGTCAACATTTATTTTAAACCAAAAATGAAAATATTTCTTAAACTATGTATTGTTGTCAACATTTATTTTAATTTTAAAACGCTTGTTTTATTTTCCGTAGCGACATGTAAGAACTTGTTTACGCAGCATAGCAATGAAATTACAGTAAATCGAATAATTCGGCCGAATATCCGGTTCGGTAAAGGTTAAACCGAATAGTATTCGGTGAAACCATTATTCGGCTCATCTCTAGTCACTATGTATACTAGTTCCATCAGAAACTAAGAAGCCATTTCTTTGTAATTGAGGAACAAACATTTAAATTCAAACTCTTACATTATCACATTATTAATGGATCAGTGATTAGGTTCACCTACTTAAATTTTATTTTATTTATTTGGTATACATTAACATATTACAATCATTTTTATTACTAAATATTTGTTACAATACAAAACTTCTAGATTGTAACACTAAACATGTACACACAGAGAAAAAAAAAACAAAGCAGGCAAACACAGTACTTAATTAGAGTAATAAAAAAAAACAAACAGAGAAGAGAAAATAAAGTAAGTAAGTGCATCAAAGATGCATTCAAAAATGTATTTCTTAAATTTACACAAATTCATATTGAAAGTAATAAATAAGTTGTAAGTAAAGTCAATGGTATTAAAGTCAATACTATGGTGAATTTTATTATGACAAAATACTGTATGATATGGTTTCTCCAAAGAGAAAATTAACTTTTTTTGTAAATTCAATCAAAATAGGTAATTAATTATAGATCAATCCAAATGTAATAATATACTTGAAATATTGGTTGTGTTCTTTTTTGAAATGAATAAATGGAACCAGTCCTTTCTACGGGTTTCGCATGAGGTGATTAAAAGAGAACTGTACAAAAATAAAAATTTTGTTCTGGTTAGTGTTTGTCTATGCTTTCAGTGGTAACTTCAATACTTGAAATTTACTCTAAATCAATCAGTTAAAATTATTTATTGAGGTTATTGTGCCACTTGTACTAATGACTTTATCTTCAATTATAAACCTTATTTCAAGAGTGGTAAGAATGATGAAAATGTCTACATAAAAATATTGACTAGGCCATGAATTAATTGACCTTGGCCACTAATGGTTCTGTTGTTATGTAATTAACGTTGTAAATATAAACCAATGTGTATTTAAAATTTTGCAATGAATATATGGATAACTGTAAAAAAAAAGTAAAGTAACAGCCTATAATCATCGCACTACAGGGCAAAGGCCTCCATCATTGAAATCAAGTATCTATCATCATAACAATGATGGGTATAGGCATAATCTCCACGCTTGCCAAATGCGGTTTGGTGATCACGATCCCGAGCAATGTTCGAAAATTCGAAACTTTTGTTGCTCGACCCGGGGATTGAACCCCGGACCCTGAAATCTTGGCCCGGTATTCAAACCGCTAGACCAACAGGGCGGACAAGTTGATAGGATGAAAATATGATTTTTCTAAATCCTTACATAAAAATAATAAAACCGGTCAAGTGCGAGTCGGACTCGCGCACGAAGGGTTCCGTACCAAAAAGGCCACAAAAACGAGTTTGTTGTATGGGAGCCCTCCTTAAACATTAATTTTATTTTGTTTTTAGTATTTGTTGTTATATCGGTAATAGAAATACATATATTGTGAAAATTTCAACTGTCTAGCTATCGCGGCTCTTGAGATACAGCCTGGTGACAGAGCGACGGACAGACAGCGACCCTTTGGGTACGGAACCCTAAAAATGACCGTCTCTTGAACTCAAATCCGCAACCATCCGCTTACCAGACGACAGCTCACACGATTGAGCTGATAAAGTTAATAATTTATTCAATGTTTCATGTTAGCCTTATCAAGGAAAGATGCATTATCAATGATTTTATTAATATACTTCCAATGCCAATGCCTGGAACAAATATTTATTACAAATAATAGGAAAAGTTTTTAAAATGAAATTTTATGTTTATTTTTTTTCTAATGTAAACTAAAGACTTTCTTGAATAAGTGGGGGGGTTTTAGTAGTCCCACTTAGGGAACTTATAATAATAAAATAGGTTAAAATATAATTAAAAAAAATTGTAAGGATATTTTTGTAAACCATCAAATAAATGAATTTATTTCCAAAGTAAGTACAGCTTGTACTAAAGCGACTAGGATATTGCACAGATATCACTAAACTATTGAATCCATAATTCAGGTGCAATTTGCTCATACTTATTTCACAAAAGGTACCATAAAAAAAACAAATGATTAATGATTGATGATGTCATATTGACGTATTTAGGTAAACTAGAACTATCATAAAAACATAATTTTTTTACCTTTCATTCGTTTTATATTAGTTGTCACATGATATTTTGATGACAGAAAGACTGACTGTCTTAAGCAGACAGACTGTCTACTTAAGAATTTTCAAGAAATCTTTCAAACAAACAACACCTACCCGCCATTTGCTAAACACTTGTAACTAACGCCTTAAAATCATATGTGAAAAATGAGATAATTTTGCAGCCGTGTCAGGCGAGAAAGGTATCGCGACGCCACAAGATGTCGCTAATGTTGAGGCTTACGTCAGCAAGGTGCAGGCGATACGCGAGGTCCTCAAGCGAGATCACATGAAGGTCGCTTTCTTCGGCAGGTCGGTACATAAAATACTTTTCAGTTGTGTCACTTTACAAGCATCCAAATTGATTGTACATTGTCGAGCCTGAACTGAATTCAAACTAAGGACTTCTTTGGTAATACTTTTTTTTATAGAAACAAGTATCCACTCTACATCCTTTTTTCGAAATAAGATAAGATCGACATCTTATGGCACACGCTAGTTTATTGTCTATGGTCACAATACAAATAGTCTATAGAACATTAGTACTGGCAGGATGCATGTCAGACACTTTGATGCCATACAAAATTTTTATATAGTTTACTGCTTTTTCGAAGTCATTTTAACTTTTCTCAGTATGGGCGTGGACTGATGGCACTCAACCTAGGTTCGCCTCACTGTTGGACTCTCGACGTTCTGTTGAGATAAGATCAGGCTCTTTGGTGGCGTTCATCATACCAGTGTGATCTGTTTAGTAGAGTTACAAAAGTCTACTAAACGGCGAACCCATTTCCAAGCTGGATCGCAATTGAGTCCCGAGCATTTGGCAATGCCCAAATAACGCCAAATACATATTAATAAAAATATTATTATTAAATAACGCCAAATGTTCACCAAATGTTTATCCTTACGTGAATTCTGTTCCAGGACGAGCAACGGCAAGAGTACGGTGATAAACGCGATGCTGCACGACAAGATCCTGCCGAGCGGGATTGGTCACACCACCAACTGCTTCTTGCAAGTGGAGGGCTCGGACACAGATGAAGCCTTCCTCAGGACGGAGGGGTCAGAGGAGAAGCAGAATGTGCAGGTATCTTTTTTAGGAATAATTCTAGGAATGCCATCTGGATTAAACGCGCATATTTACCTTAAATTGTCCCGTTAAATTAATTAATTAAATCCCGTTAACATTCAAATATTTATTTTCCCGAAAAATTTCTGATTTGATTTTGATTCTGAACATTTTTTCAAATTACCATCTTAAAGACGAATAACACCTTAGTCTATCCTTGACCATGAGCGCTGTAAAGGGTTCGAAACGTCGGGTTAAATCAAAAATAAACGCGTTCGAAATCCGTAAACTATCTTGCATTTCGATGTATAATGTTCGCGTAAACTCAAGAAAACAGTATAGCAAAAAAAACGACGGTTAACCATTTTCAGTCAAATAAAATTCAGACAAGTAATCAGAAAAACATCCTAATTTCAATAGAGAAGATGGTTGGAATTTACCAGCTGCTTGGGACCCTGTCTTATCATCATTGAAGTCCACAAACCATGGCAACACTGTGAAGACTCCGGACACAGTTAGCTCATTTTGTGTGAAAAGGAACATAACTGACGATAAAAATTAGAGGCGGTAGTTAAACATTTTTTCAAATTACCATCTTAAAGACGAATAACACCTTAGTCTACCCGTGACCATGAGCGCTGTAAATGGTTCGAAACGTCGGGTTGAATCAAAAATAAACGCGTTTTAAATCCGTAAACTATCTATCATTTCAATGTTTTTTTTTGCTGTATGTATTGTATGCCATATTTTTAGACTATAGACCTTACACCGAATTTCAAAATGACTTTTTACTTTTGGTTGAACTTTCTGTAATTTATAAAAAGTGTTATGGAAATAAAATATGAGGTCTCAAAAAACCCTATACTACCTACTCAATACGGCCATTCATGAATGTACAGAAAAATAATATTTCGAACAAATATTATTTCGTTCGAGCATAAACCCTTTTTTTTTTATTTGATTGTGCAAGTAAATCATATGTCAGAGAAACGTATTGATGGTGGCTAGCGTGATTTCGACGAAGTAAAAAAGACCTAATGAACGAAAATAGATGCAAAGTTTTCCATTAAATGAAACTCTTTAACTATACAGGACACTAAGTTTTCAATAATTGAAAACAAAAATTATTTTGATTGTTGAAAAGGTTTATATCTAAAAAGCAATTATGCAAAGTCTCAGTTGTTGTCTTGGAAGTGAAGTTGCTGTGTTGCCTTACTATCGATAGTTGACCTTGTATCATGTTATCGATAGTATCGATACTCAGTTGGGCACAATAGTATCAATCAATATAATTCATAGTATAGGTAGTCTTGAAGCTCAATATGGAAAGTACTATCTATAGTACCGCTTAAGGCCTGCACATACAAGGGACTTTTCTCCGGGGAAAAAACTTTTTGTACGCGGTACTTTTAATTCGTAGTGTGCGTTAATCAATAGAGTCGTAAGAGATATATTTCTCTTAAGAAGAGATCCTCATCTGCGCAGGCCTTTATGTCTACTGTAATAACAATAGATACTATTGCTTTTCTCAACTATCTAGCGGAAAAACTAGTCAGTGTAAAGTGTCGGTTTACCTAGTGAGTGTTGCGTGTTCCTCGTCAGTCGGTGAGCCAGCTGGGTCACGCGCTGTGCGCCTCCCGGCTGCAGGAGCGCGCGCTGGTGCACGTGTACTGGCCGCGCGAGCTGTGCGCCCTCCTGCGCGACGACGTCGTGCTGGTCGACAGCCCCGGCGTCGACGTCACGCCCAACCTGGACGAGTGGATCGACCAGTACTGCCTGGACGCGGACGTGTTCGTGCTGGTGGCGAACGCGGAGTCCACGCTCATGGTCACTGTGAGTACAACATCATTGTCACGAACAGCCTTCATTAGTTCACTACTGGATATATATATAGGTCTTTGCAAATCGCTACGCATGTCTGATTGGTGCTCGCAGTTTGGGCAGTGGTAGAGAGAAAACGCTACTGGCCTACTTCTCCTCGCAGTTCTAGTAGTAAGGGAAATAGGAGGATGTTTCATTATGCTTATGCTTGTCAGGTGGATAAGATTCTACAGCCCGTCTTCTTTTCTCGGTTCTCTTTTAGTCGCCTATTACGACATCCATCGGAAGAGAAAGGGTAGGGGAAGAGGGGTATTTTATAATGTTATATTTTTGTGATTATCAAATAAAAACACCAGTTCTTTCATGATAAACAACAGAGCTAAAGAAATACTTGTAACAAAATAAACCAAGGTTGTAAAAAATCTCAAACAGTTTTAATCACTGAATGTTTGAATATTTACAAGTAGGTAATAATTAATTTAAATATTTTTACGTTTAGAAAAGAGATTTTTTCGATTAGTTAAATGTGTGCTCTGGCTGTCATTTGAATAGAGGTAAAAAAAAATTGAGCTGTCTGAAATTACTTTTGATTATAAATAGGTCAATACCAATATGGTTATAAATTATCACATTATGATGACATTTTCAAAAGTTTGTTTTTTTAGGAAAAGAACTTCTTTCACAAAGTGTCGACGAAAATATCCCAACCGAACATATTTATACTGAATAACCGATGGGACGCCTCCGCCTCCGAACCCGAGTACTTGGATCAGGTAATTAGTTGCTTTATAAATGTTACTATAGTCCTTAAAATATAGCTTGATTAGAATGACAGTTCTCACTGAAAGAGACGACGTAACTTTGTACCAGCGTCACACAAATGAAACACATTTGGACACGAAAAAGTATTGGTAACTGGCATGTTAAGAATATTTTTTTATACATTGCTGTACATATTAATCAATTTAATTATATAAAATAGATATTTAAAGTTAAAATCATTAAAATAATCCAGTCACAAAAATTACACCTAACTTGAAAATACGTCTTTACAAGGTTACGTCATTTTTCATAATCGCTTGTGATGAGGTAAAATCGACAAATCGAAATCGACAGACTAACAGTACTTCAAAATCGAAGTAATGTAACATAAATGTTACAAATGATTTAATGAGCATTGGTTGATGCTTAGAACATCAAATTGCAATTATTAATAGTTGACGAAAAATTTTCAAATTTATTAGATTCTATATGCGTTAAAAATTTCTAATTGATTTTTATGATTGTTACAATTATTCTCATAATGATCACAACACTGACTTACTGTTAAATCTTAATATATCTGACTTTCATTTTATATTATATGCCTTATCTGTTTTTTTTTCGTTTGATCAGTCGAGTCAGTCCCATCACTAGTCACCTCAGTTTGACAGGTCTCATTCTAATCAAGCTATATTTTAAGGACTATAGTGAATTTTATTTAATAATAATTTAAAAACATTGCACCCTGCTAGTGTCTATCACTTAAAATATTCGTAAAATACTGATATTAATTACAAAGAAAATTAAAAACTTCTTTGAAATTGTTTTTTTTTCTACGAACCCCTATTTAAACACGAAAGAATATGTTACTCATAAAAAAATAAATCTAATTTTCACTGAAAAACGGAATTATAATTTCGTTTTAAGGTTTATCTACCGCCAAAAGCCTCCAAACTGTCACGTGACTGCGATTACGTCACATACCAAATATTTGCGCTCTGTTAAAGTTTTTACTTAACTTCGGTATACTCAATGATCGTTAAGTAAGCTTGTTTTCCGGTCAGTGACGCCATCGCGCTTTGAATGGCGTTCGCAGTCACCTGATAATTGGTATTAATATCCGCAATTTAAATAAATTTATGACTTCTAAATATATTCTTTAAAATGTTATTTTATAGTTTTTTCAATACTCAAATTGTATAAACAAATATTTCTTTAGGTCCGTACTCAGCACGCGAACCGCTGCGTGGACTTCCTGTCCCGTGAGCTTCGCGTGTGCTCGCCCAAAGAGGCGGAGGAGCGCATCTTCTTCATCTCCGCTAAGGAGGCTCTGCTTACGCGCATGCGCGAGAGGGAGAAACCAGTCTCCTGTGAGTACTGTAATATTTGCCTGATATGTCAATGTGTGTCTGTTTTCCGTCGCGAAACAAAAGTGGTTATTTGAGTACAGCAATCGTGACGTCATAGTTTTCTACTGCCATATTAAATCTTTCTTCATTTTTATATTGTGGCGATTAGTGTTCTGTCAAAAGCCCTACACGATTCGGTACGGTACGGTACAGTTAATATTAAGAGAAAAGAAACATTACTTTTAAAAATGAATCACAATTAAAGTATTACATAATAATTGCAAAACTATGTTATGTCAGATAATAAAATGGATGTTAAAAATTGACGTTCAATTGATTGAAGTGTCATCTACCCAATGAGGAATGTTGCTGATGCCGAAAATGGGTACAAGATGTATAGCAACAATTCAACAATGAATAGAATAATCCTATCAATATTATAAACGCTAAAACGATTCAACGGATCTGAATGAAATTTGGCACTGTGTTAGTTTATTGGCTGGAATAACATATATGCTACTTTTCATCCCGGCAAAAGCTATGGTTCCCGTGGGATCAATATACTATAAGGAAATTCAAAATTCCAAAGTACAAAGTCGCGGGCAACAGCTAGTATTCAAACAATGCAAATTTTTTAATATCACTTTCACTAGCCGATAGCTAATGTAATAAAAAGTAACTTAAAGTACTGTTATTTTCAAAATTTTATTGCAATTAATGAATAAAAATAGAATGAGACTTGTCAAGCATCTTGCAGTACATGTGTAAGAAGCACAGAGTTCACAAGCTCATTGTGTAAATGGACAGTTTGTGGTATCCGCGCATGCCTCAATACTTTCATACTCATCATTATCTTATACTCACTATGTTTGTGTCTCATCGCAGCACCTATAATGGCGGACGGTCATCAAGTGCGCTACTTCGAGTTTGTGGACTTCGAACGAAAGTTTGAAGAGTGCATCAGCCAGTCGGCCGTCCGTACCAAGTTCGCGCAACACTCGCGACGCGGCAAGAACATCGCGGCGGACGTGCAAGCTGCGTTAGAGCAGGTGAGACATAGAATAAAATGAGATTTCATTCTGCAAATATACTGGACTGGGCACTATCATTTTCTAATGAAAATGAAAATTTGACTCTTTAAACTGAAAGATGTGTAACTATTGAAGATGTCCAACATGTTTTGGTGGAGTATACAACGTGTTCCTTTTGATATCTCATAACTCTAGGGTTATGTTCTATAGGTAAAAATAATATAAAACGCCCTGGTAGAACATGTGGTTCAAAAATCAATAGTTTCGAATATAACATCAATTTTAGTTAAATTTGTTAAACCAGTATGGCGAATCCTTAGTTTTGCGAGACGTTGGCAAACTTATACTTAAGTGTAGTAGTAAAGTAGCTGGAGAGCGTAACTTGTAAAAAACATTGACGTGTATGGGTTTTTCATTGATAAGTAGGTACGAGTAAATCGTTTTCATTCAAAAGTTCATTCATAACAAGGTAATGGTGTTTTACATGAACAGTCCTGACTTTTTAGAATTATTTGTATGAAAAAATTAAACAAAAAATATTTATAATTGAAAAATAATTTATATGTAATTTGATTCTTTACCATGGTATGTTTAATTCCCTAGAGTTATGGGATATCAAAAGGAACACGTTGTATAAAAAAGTGCCGTAGAGTTTTAAAAAGCAAAGAATTTGTAATGTTTATGAAAATATAAAATGAGTATGCTCTAGAGATCGAGAAGGTGTGTAAAATGTGTATGTACTTTAGAATTCGTTAACGCCTATTAGACGACCTCCGTGGCGGAGTTGTGTACACACCGGTTTTTAAGGTGGGTCAATGTAGAAAAAAAGGGTTTTTCTACATTTTCTCGGGTCTGGGTGTTCGTAGTACCTTCGTTGTTTCTGGTTTCAAAAATACGAGTGCTTTCAGTAGTTATCGAATTGGGATCAAAACAATGCATGTGATGTTGTCCACATTTATTTATTTATTTTATTGATTATTAAAGGTGAAAAGTTTGTAATAAAAGTTGACAATGTATTGACATCTAAAACACGCAATTTCTCAAGCTCTAGCAGACTTACATCGTTATCTTTAAACAACCAGTTCTTAAGCTCCAGCAGACTTACATTCCGAACTTTTAACAACAACTTGTCGAATTCGTCAGGTGTACAACAGCGCGACGGCCAGCAAGGCGGCGACGGCGGAGAAGCAGCGCGTGCTGCACGAGCAGCTGTCCGCCATCGAGGAGCAGCTCACGGCCATCACGCGGCAGATGAAGGACAAGATCAACCGCATGGTCGAGAGCGTCGAGCACAAGGTATCTACACTAACACCCGTGTTTATAAACAAGTTGAAGTTGTTGCTTGACTAAAACTTGTTACTTAAGAGATAATTTGTATGCCTAAATCTAGTAATTACTAGAAGTTAGAACTATCAAAATAATATGACTATTAATGGTGACCCATTTCCTTCTCTCGAGCACTAGATAGTAACATCTTAAGTTATAACTTTCTTAAGCAATTAGTAATTACTTCTTTATAAATACGGGTGTAAATGTTATACAGAGATTTAAATCCTTAGATAAGCCCTTACCATACATAAGGCGTACATAAATCATCGTTGGAAAGAGTGAGCACAAAAAGCGTGCTAGTCGCTTGTAGGAAGCAGTGAACGGTGCACGTTTTTGACATTTCGTTGTTTTCGGTAATAATGTCACTAAATCTACTCAATATGCCTTCCTATCCCTTTAGAAAGTGTCATAATAATTCAAGGAACACAACTTAATCCAAGGGAATTTAATTTCACGCGTAGGTACTGAATTAAGAAATATTTTTAATTATTTTCACCTTTGGCGAAAGTTCAAATGGCGTCCGTATGACAGAAAGAGAACTACATATTACAAATCAGTATGCGAAAGCGACACATACGCTAATTGTTTCTTGTCTAGTTTACCAAAGTAGGTTGAGCCCTGCCACAACTAGCCGTCGGCGATTCTAGGGGCCAAGTAATTGTGGACGGAAACAAACCGAGCTCGCGTGGTAGTGTCAGCACTCTGTCTGTATCACGCTACGCACACAGTGTTAAAAGGTTTGTTTACGTCCACAATTACTTGGCCCCTAGAATCGCCAACGGCTAGTTATGGCAGGGCTCAACCTACTTTGGTAAACTAGACAAGAAACAATTAGCGTATGTGTCGCTTTCGCATACTGATTTGTAATAGTTCTCTTTCTGTCATACAAACGCCATTTGAACTTTCGCCAAAGGTGAAAATAATTAAAAATATTTCTTAATTCAGTACCTACGCGTGAAATTACCTGCCGTTGTCTGTACAGTAAAAAGTACCCGTCACTTTAGGTGGGAGGGGGGGGGGGGTAGTTCAGAACCTCACTACCTATTACCAGGGTGTTAAATAGTTGCTAAAACATCACCTGAATAATAAACAGCTCTTTTTATTTCTGGTCCTACCGTCCCAGTTTTGCCACTTAGTAAGCATCATATCAGACAACCCTCATTGTTTTTCTCCAGGTGTCTCTGACGCTGAGCCAAGAGATCCGTCGGCTATCAGCGCTAGTAGACGAGTACGCGACGCCCTTCCGCAGCGATCGAGCCGCCCTCGAGCACTACAAGCGTTCCCTACACCGCCACGTCGAGGCCGGCCTGGGCCAGCGCCTCAAGCAGCGCCTCTCCACCGACATCGGCCACGAGATGGACGAGGCGCAGAAGGAGATGGCCGGTCAGTGTGCCACTAGCGCCTCTAGCACACTATACACTAGTACACTATACACTAGTACACCTGGGCCAGCGCCTCAAGCAGCGCCTCTCCACCGACATCGGCCACGAGATGGACGAGGCGCAGAAGGAGATGGCCGGTCAGTGTGCCACTAGCGCCTCTAGCACACTATACACTAGTACACTATACACTAGTACACCTGGGCCAGCGCCTCAAGCAGCGCCTCTCCACCGACATCGGCCACGAGATGGACGAGGCGCAGAAGGAGATGGCCGGTCAGTGTGCCACTAGCGCCTCTAGCACACTATACACTAGTACACTATACACTAGTACACCTGGGCCAGCGCCTCAAGCAGCGCCTCTCCACCGACATCGGCCACGAGATGGACGAGGCGCAGAAGGAGATGGCCGGTCAGTGTGCCACTAGCGCCTCTAGCACACTATACACTAGTACACTATACACTAGTACACCTGGGCCAGCGCCTCAAGCAGCGCCTCTCCACCGACATCGGCCACGAGATGGACGAGGCGCAGAAGGAGATGGCCGGTCAGTGTGCCACTAGCGCCTCTAGCACACTATACACTAGTACACTATACACTAGTACACCTGGGCCAGCGCCTCAAGCAGCGCCTCTCCACCGACATCGGCCACGAGATGGACGAGGCGCAGAAGGAGATGGCCGGTCAGTGTGCCACTAGCGCCTCTAGCACACTATACACTAGTACACTATACACTAGTACACCTGGGCCAGCGCCTCAAGCAGCGCCTCTCCACCGACATCGGCCACGAGATGGACGAGGCGCAGAAGGAGATGGCCGGTCAGTGTGCCACTAGCGCCTCTAGCACACTATACACTAGTACACTATACACTAGTACACCTGGGCCAGCGCCTCAAGCAGCGCCTCTCCACCGACATCGGCCACGAGATGGACGAGGCGCAGAAGGAGATGGCCGGTCAGTGTGCCACTAGCGCCTCTAGCACACTATACACTAGTACACTATACACTAGTACACCTGGGCCAGCGCCTCAAGCAGCGCCTCTCCACCGACATCGGCCACGAGATGGACGAGGCGCAGAAGGAGATGGCCGGTCAGTGTGCCACTAGCGCCTCTAGCACACTATACACTAGTACACTATACACTAGTACACCTGGGCCAGCGCCTCAAGCAGCGCCTCTCCACCGACATCGGCCACGAGATGGACGAGGCGCAGAAGGAGATGGCCGGTCAGTGTGCCACTAGCGACTCTAGCACACTATACACTAGTACACTATACACTAGTACACCTGGGCCAGCGCCTCAAGCAGCGCCTCTCCACCGACATCGGCCACGAGATGGACGAGGCGCAGAAGGAGATGGCCGGTCAGTGTGCCACTAGCGCCTCTAGCACACTATACACTAGTACACTATACACTAGTACACCTGGGCCAGCGCCTCAAGCAGCGCCTCTCCACCGACATCGGCCACGAGATGGACGAGGCGCAGAAGGAGATGGCCGGTCAGTGTGCCACTAGCGCCTCTAGCACACTATACACTAGTACACTATACACTAGTACACCTGGGCCAGCGCCTCAAGCAGCGCCTCTCCACCGACATCGGCCACGAGATGGACGAGGCGCAGAAGGAGATGGCCGGTCAGTGTGCCACTAGCGCCTCTAGCACACTATACACTAGTACACTATACACTAGTACACCTGGGCCAGCGCCTCAAGCAGCGCCTCTCCACCGACATCGGCCACGAGATGGACGAGGCGCAGAAGGAGATGGCCGGTCAGTGTGCCACTAGCGCCTCTAGCACACTATACACTAGTACACTATACACTAGTTCACCTGGGCCAGCGCCTAACCTTTTTTAACTTCCACAACTTAAGACTACACGGGATTTTATGCATTTATAATTAAAGGTAAAATAGTATTTCACCTTTTCGAGGCTTCGACGCTTACAATCAACAATTTAGTCACGCGTAAAGGCAGTTCGACAACAATGATTTTTTAACCCTTTCTGCGTTGCTTTTATTAACTCCCGGTGTTTGTAGAGGAATTATATGATCAATCAATCATCTTGAAATGTCAGGAAAGTGTTTTTTTTTAGTCACTTTAGACCACGGCTTACACACAGTTTTGATGGATGGTAAATATTATTTTATCTTTAAATCCCGTTTGCATTAAATACCGCGTAGTTTTAAGTTGTATGTGTAACAATGCAACAAGAAAGTTTAAAAACCTAATAGCTCCTTCGGGGAAGATGATTTGTTTCCGCATAACCCAAGACTCACCAAACTAAAGAAAATCTTCTGTTCCCCGCAGACCGCATGTACAACATTCTGCCGGTGCACAAGCGGGCGGCGGCGGCCACGTACATCATCCCACACCAGCAGCCCTTCGAGGTTCTATACCGGCTGAACTGCGACAACCTCTGCGCTGACTTCCAGGAGGATCTCTCCTTCCGCTTCTCCTACGGGATCACAGCGCTCATACAGCGCTTCCAGGGCAAGAACACGAATAAGATCGCGCTGAAGAACCCACCGCTTTATGCTCAGGTACAGTACCGTGTTTGGTTTGTTAAGGAAACATTCCAGCAGCCCTTCGAAGTTTTATACCGGCTGAACTGCGACAACCACTGCGCAGAGTTCCAGAAAGATCTATCCTTCCGATTCTCATACGAGATCACAGCGCTTCCAGGTGAAGGACAATAACAAGATCGCGCTGAAGAACCCGCACTATGCTCAGGTACAGTACTGTGTTGAGATCACTGCTAGATACAGCTCTCCAAAAAAGTGGATTTCACCATAATTGCCTTTGAGGGTGGGTTAGCGATCGCAATTTGAGCCATGGTTAAAAGAAGACGCTGCTGCCCTCTGGCGTACCTCCTTTAGTCGTTTCGTACTGCTTTTGGAGATGCCTTTTTCAAGTCGTGAACGGGTATAGGCTGATTTTAATGATAGTTAAGTAGATAACGTAATCAAAAATATTGTACAGGATCCCACTGCTTGATTCTGTTGCTATCTTTTTTTAGATGGAATTAATTTTAAATGAATGTCGAATGGATTAGCGATAGGTTGCTTTTTAAAAACTGACCGCAATTACCTTAATTGCTTTTTGTATAATGAATTTGCTAATATAAGTGCAGCTATGTTTTTTTAGTTAATTTACGTCATTTGAAAGAAAATGTAGAAAAAGTAAAAAAAAATTGCCAGCTTTTAATCAGCTACAGCTTTAATTATTTGCAGTCCTCAGCCTTTATGTGAAAGAAGAAATAAATATTTAATTTGTTATTTAAAGAAAATATCATTTACTAAGTAAAGTTTCTACTTTACTACAGGGTGAATTTGAAATCAGTCGACAAAACTTAAGAGGATGTTTCATCAATAGTACTGATAAAGAAATAATAATATTAGTGTGAACGGAGCAGTACATTAAAACAAAAAAAATATGCTATTATACATTTTGGCCAACACGTTTTGTACGCAACTGTACAGACGGAAAGCCGCGAGTTGCGGCCCAGAGACGATGCGTACCTACAGCATTACGCCCGAACATCTCGTTGGAAGTGTGCCGGAGCCCCATCGTGTTGGTAATGCAGATTTTGCAAATACACCAAGGGCACGTCTTCCAGCATTTGTGGCAACAACTCACTGATCAGGCGGAGATAATGTTGTCCCCTTAATCTTTCTTCGATAAAATGAGGTCCTACAACACAGTCATTAATTATCCCCGCCCAAACATTAACACTGAAACGCACATTAAAAGCGTCTGTTCGTGTTTTTTTCTGGTTTTGACCCCGACGACACCACCTATGTTCGTTATGCACGTTAAACAGTCCTATTAAATTGGCCAAAATCCAGTAAGTTCTGCGTAGCACTTAATATTCGTTCCAGGGATGGGAGTTGAGTGGCTGGATACATCTGACGAAAACATCTCTGCGTTTCTCGGAGGTTATTTGTCTGCGAGTACACACTAACCATAAAAAAAAGCTCGCGGTTAGAGTACGACATAATCACGAACCATGCACTATCACTTCAATGCAATCCAACGAATGTCACTGCGATCTTAACAAACTTATCGCAAATTCGCCTAATTAGGTCACGGTCGCGCGGTAAATGAACGGATTTTTTCTGTTTACGGGGCACGCCCGGGGCGCGCGGCAGCGCGGCGGGTTCAAAGAGCTAGCGTGTGGGTGGGGCGAATCTTGCGCATCGTACGCTTTATGCGATTGAGATAAAGATTATATTTTCTTGGCACTATCCGTACCTACACGTTTGGCGACGCGCTTCATAGAGATATTGTTATTATAAACATGCCATTTATCGCAATGCGACTCTTGTGAACAAAAGTGCTTAGCACGTTTAATGTAATATTTTATGAGTGTTACTTTGTAAGCTTGAATTTGGTTGTTTTTAATTTGTATTATGCTTATTTATGGACTTCAAGTCTGGCCTAGTGTGAAAACACGATGACAGTTTCAACACTTACGATTTTTCATTTGATTTCACAGAATGCATATATATCCGTAATACAACCTACCCTTAAAGTTTGTCGATTGTTTTCGGGGTCACCCTGTAGAAGTAAAGTAATAGCTTATAATCATCCCACTGTAGCGAAAAGGCCTCCATCATTGAATTCAAGTCACCACAGTAATGATGGGTACTGGCATAATCATCACGCTTGCCAAATGCGGGTTGCTGATTTCTGAATACAGACCCGAGCAATCTTCGAAATTTCGAAACATTTTGCTGCCCGACCCGGGCCCTGAGATTTTGGCCTGGAATATAAATTACCATACCGACGGGGCGTTCGCCCGTTCAATTTGTTTATTTAATAAGAAATATTTTATTTACTTATTCGTCGTTCAAAGTTGTAATGATATGGAATGCTGATATAATCGTTTCCTTCGTCAGATCCCGGCGTCAGTGAGCAACACGCCGCTGCCGACGCTGGAGGTGGCGCGGGGCGGCGGCGGCGGCGGCGGCGGCGGCGGCGGCGGCGGCGGCGTGGGCCCGCTGAGCGCGGAGGAGTGGGGCTTCATATCCAAGTTCGCGATGGGCGCGCTCACCTCGCAGGGCACCATGGGCGGCCTGCTGCTCTCCGGGTTGGTCAGTACAGACAGGCCCCTAATTCAGTTAACCGAATCGTATCACAATCGTAATTGAATTGCAGGTTTTTGACAATTCTAGTGGCGTATTCTAGTGGGCTGAATTAGACCTATCTACATCTACACTTCTACAGTAATATAATAAAGAGGAAAGATATGTATTTTTGTGTGTTTGTATGTTTATAATGAATACTCAAAAACTACTGTGCCGATTTCAAAAAAAAATCTTTTACTATTGGAAAGCTACATTCACCCTGAGTGACATAGGCTATATTTATTGCTAGAAAAGATTAGGGATCCTTACTAAATTTAACGGGTCCACCAATCTTTAATAAAAGAAAGTCGTGTTAGTTACACTAACGCTCGAGAAGGGCTGGACCAATTTTTATGATTTGGGTTTTAAGGTTTGTCTGCTCCAGGAATAGGATTTATAAGTATTAAAAACGTTTTTTAATGTTAACTTCCCAGTTAACATAAAAAAAATTACACATCTTGAAATATTTTCCAACCCCGCAATATTTGGTGACAATCACATTCATGCCGTTTTAATCAAATAATATTCTGAGGCGCGATACATACGAAGTTTGCGGGGTCCGCTAGTAGTCCATAATATATATCCTTTAATATCATTATTACTTTTTCTAACCGTTTTGTGAAAATGTAGTTATACATTACTAGTTGTTGCCCGCGACTTTGTACGCGTGGTATTTTGAGAGTAAAAAAATATCCCTCGAAATCCGTACCGTACATTTTTCTGGAATAAAAGGTACAAATGATTGTCTGAATGTTTTGTTTCTGATGCTGAAGTATTTTACTTTAAATGATTATTTTATACATTTAACTTTATTAGAGCAGGAAAATAAAATCTTGACATGCCCAATACCCATATTTATACGTCTGCAAGTATGTATCAGATGATACTTGGTAACATTAGCAGCATTGTAATTGGGTTTCCTATTATTCCAGCTCCTGAAGACGGTCGGCTGGCGTATAGTAGCCGTTACGGGCGTAGTATACGGCGCGTTATACGCGTACGAGCGGCTCACGTGGACGGCGAAGGCTCAGGAGCGTGTGTTCAAGAAGCAGTACGTGGCGCACGCCAGCAAGAAGCTGCGGCTCATAGTCGACTTGACGTCCGCCAACTGCAGCCACCAGGTGCAGCAGTGAGTATCTGAGGCCTACAATTGACGTTTCTATTCCCACTCTAAGTTCTAAAGACAGTCGGCTGGCGTATAGTCGCTATGACAAGCGTAGTGTACGCCTTCACGCGGACGGCGAAGGCTCTAGAAGCAGTACGTGGCGCAACAGAGCTTAAGTGTCATACAACCGCTCGAATCTGGGCGTGTGTGCGTGACCACTGGCCGAAAAAACCGGTTTACGCTCGCACAGCCAGTCGACAATCACATTGTTAGAAGTGACGTTCTAGAAGCTTATATAAACTCTGTTACGTATATTTTACCCGATGTTCTCCGGAGCAAGTCCATCCATCAACGTCCACCAACTGTAGCCACCTGGCGCAGCAGTGAGTACACTGGATCTACTGAGTCAACAGTGATGTAGTATAAAGACTGTCAGCTGGCGCATATACAAGGCACACGCGTTTTCTGTTGTCCGTTCGGCCATCTCCAAACAAGTAGTCTCAAAATTAGCATTTAAAAGTAGTTTCACTGCATTGCGAACGTGACGAGGCATTGCGTCTAGATCACAAGTCTGTATGTACCGTGTTATGGACCTTATCTTCTAGATGTTAAGACTATCTTATTAATAATATAATAATAAATCTTTATTTCAGGCATAAAAAACCCATATACAATATACAATTTCAAATTATAAAACTACTTGTTACATTAAAATTTAAAAATAAAATAAAATGTACCACTTATACTAAATGTGCCACCAAGAAAGAAGCCGGGCATCGTCAAATAACTACCTTATGAAGGTATCTCCAGTGACCAAATAATGGTCCAGAGAAGCCCTCACTCGCAGACCGTAAAATTTCATTTTCGGAATTTACTACCTTTTGCCAGAATGAGGCAGCCCGAGACCTTAGGACAGCAAAAAAGTCAGGTACTCTTGCCTCCGCAAACATACCTGAGGCACTACAATAACGCGGCAGACCCATAAGAGTACGAAATGCATCATTATATTGCACTCTTATGGCGTTGTGCGATTTCTTGATGTAATTACTCCACAATTGACACGTGTATAGACCCTGACAAAACGTTCTGAAAAGCAGAATCCTAACACTCTTGCAACTTGCGGAACGTATTTCTAACCAAACGCACAACCAGCCAAATATACCTTCTCGGAACTTAAATACTTTTGTTTTGCTAGATACTGACGAACGGGAAATATCACAGATAATTTTGGGAATGAAGGATGACTGTGCGGCAGGCTGGGATAACATAAGTAATAAGATACTTAAAAGCTTTGTCAATATTTTAGTACCGCCCCTAACGCATATATTTCAAACCTGCCTGTCAGAAGGTATTTTTCCTAAATGCCTGAAAAAGGCTGTGGTTATTCCCATCTTTAAATCAGGTAACAAAGATCTAGTCTCCAACTATAGACCTATATCGTTACTTCCTTCGATATCTAAAATCCTTGAAAAAATCATCAATAGTAGACTAGTAAACTACTTGGAAAAAAATAGATATCTGTCACCAACGCAATTTGGGTTTAGAAGTAAGCTATCCACGTCAGATGCAGTCCACAGTCTCACAGAATTTGTCTCCCAGGAAATTGGAAAAGGGAACCATACTGTAGGAGTTTTCCTCGATTTAGCAAAGGCGTTCGATACGGTGTCTGTTTCTTTACTTTTAACCAAACTTGAGGCTTTGGGTGTGAGAGGAACACAGCTAAAACTTTTTGCAGACTACTTACGGGATCGGTGTCAATGTGTGAAAATAGGAAACACCACGAGTGATGACATTCAAACCTCAGGATACGGAATCCCTCAAGGAAGTATCCTTGGCCCTACGCTGTTTTTGGTGTACATTAATGACCTATGTAATCTGAAATTCAAAAATGGCAAAATAATATCATATGCTGATGACACGGCTCTAATTTTTACAGGCAAATCCAGCGAAGAATTATATGAGAATGCACAGATAGGTTTTAATTCAGTAAATAACTGGCTACACAGCAATTTATTAACATTAAATGCTGAAAAAACAAAATACATACATTTCTGCATGCGCAAACCTCACCTCAATGATACTAACTCTAAATTATATGCACACCTATGTCAAAATCCAACAATCAATGCTTGTAACTGTCCCACTATCCTCAAAACTGACACCTTGAAATATCTCGGAATCATAATTGACGAGAATCTTTCTTTCAGACCACATATTGAAAATTTAGTTAACAGAGTCCGTAAATTAATTTACGTATTCAAAAATCTTAGACCAATCTCGGACTCAAAATTGATAACTCAAGTATACCTAGCCCTATGTCAATCAATTATACAATACTGCATTACGTCATGGGGTGGAGCATTAAAGACTGTTTTGATCCCACTCGAAAGAGCCCAGCGAGCAATTTTAAAAGTTGCTAATAACCTTCCCTTTTTCTACCCTACACACCTTTTATATAAATCATGTAATCTACTAACTGTCCGCCAACTGTTTATAATGCACACAATACTAAAACAACACGCAATGCTTCCTTATAATGCAGATATTACTAATAAAAGACGGAAAGATATAGTTTGCACTAAGCAATTAACTTCGAAATATATTTTTACGAATAGGTTTTTTACAACTCTGGGCCCATTTTTATACAATAGACTGAATAAAGCACTTAATATCTATGATCTCAACTATTTTAACTGTAAAATAGCCCTAACTAAATATTTGCAAACCTTGTCCTATAATGATACAGAAGAACTACTTTTAGTATTTAAATAAAATAGATTGTTATGGTTAGTTACCTTATCTTACCTTAATTAAATTAGTATTATTTAAGTTAAATTTTATTGTTAATTTATGGCACATAAAATAAAATTCATAAGATCTTTTTCGCCTGAAGCACAGGTTCTACTTAGTTCAGGCAAAAGATACTATCTGCACTGTTTAACTTTAAGTAGGCTCATTATAATGTAATTTGATATCTTTGTATATTAAATAAACGATTTATTATTTATTATAACTTCTGCGAAATCTGCGGCCGAGCATATTACACCTGACTGCTAGTGCGCGTCTCTCTCGCTCCATGTCTCTTTCATCTCTTAGATCGCTACTCAATATGTGACCTAGGTATTTAAAATGCTGTACAACCCGAACAGCCGAACCGTTCAAGAAAATACTAACTATTAAAAAACTGTTTTGAGAATGGACGAAACGATGAAGAAAAAAAGAACCAGAACCGATGAGAAGATACAAGGACAGACTGGTTTTGGTGGTGTATGAGCGTCGGATGAAACTGTTTTCATTTTGACGTAAAAACGGTTCTATCGTCTTTAAAACGCTTCGTCCTTGCAACGCCTACTGCTAGAATAAAATAGTCTAATCCTAAAAAAACTTTAAAAACCTCTTCCTTTGTGAAAATTCTGTGCACAAACAAATTGAGACCGGCGGTGCTAGGTGCCCTCAGAAAATACCACCGGTGTGTCTGAATGGTATCCCATTAAGCAGGGTAGATCATTTCAAATACTTAGACACATAGTCTCCGCCGATCTCAGCGACCATGCTGATATTGAACGCGAACGGAGAGCGTTATCAAAAAGGGCGAACATATTGGCCCGCAGGTTTGCACGATGCTCGGATGGAGTGAAAACAACACTATTCCGGGCGTACTGCACATCGCTGCACACGTGTAGCCTGTGGATAAATTACTCCCAGAAAGCCTACAACTCCCTCCGCGTCCAATTTAATAACGCGTTTAGGGCGGTGTTTGCCGACTCCGTTCTGGCAATGATTGACGGTCGCTTTGACTGCCCCTATATGCGGCACTGTAGCGGGAGGCACGTCACTCCAGTGCGGGCCTGACTGAAGCAACTATTTTCATTAATTATATTTCAATTTGTAATTTTAATAATTTAATTTTAATTTTATATATTTTTTATCAATTTAATTTAACTTTACTTTGTCATTTTATTTATTTTATTCTTATCTGAAATTGTATGAAATATGGGACTAGCTCCTGAAATAATTGTTTTATTTTTTACACCACTCAAGACAAATGGAATAAATATTCATACACCCCGCATATGATAAATTTTTCAGAGAGCTGTCAACAATGTTCGCACGTCTCTGCCGTCTGATCGACGAGGCGACGACCGAGATGGACTCCGAGCTGTGCGAAGTGCGGGAGGCTATCAAGCTTCTAGAAGACGCGTCCACATCCGCCAAGAAGCTACGCAACAAGGCCAACTACCTCGGCCACGAGCTCGAGCTGTTCGACGAGTCGTTCCTCAAGCACAACTAGCCGCCGGTGAGTGTTTATGAACTCTACTAGGAAAAAAAGAATTTTTATTTGACACACATTTAATCAACAGAAACATTACAAATAAATTAATCAAGGAAACAAAAGGACAAGCAAAAGTTGTCAAAAAGGACTCCCGCTTAGCATATATCGTGGCAGCTCAAGGCGTGCCACGACGCTGATATTCTGCGGAAGCCTAGAATTTAAAAAAAAATTTACGTTAACAAAATACATACATATTATATATACTGATTTGAACTTCCATGGTCACTATAAAAACTAAGGTACATGGTATAAACCCCGTATCAATTAACTCTAGTGATACATATTATATAACTACAAAGAGAAAAGAGTTAAAAAGTAATTGATAAAAACAATGATAATAATAAATAAAAGAGTATTATAACTTCACAAGAAACACGCATACAAATAACTAAACAAAAACCGGCCAAGTGCGAGTCGGACTCGCGCACGAATGGTTCCGTACCAAAAATGCCAAAAATATGGGTTTGTTGTATGGGAGCCCCCCTAAATATTTATTTTATTTTTAGTATTTGTTGTTATTGCGGCAACAGAAATACATAATTTGTGAAAATATCAACTGTCTAGCTATCGCGGCTCTTGAGATACAGCCTGGTGACAGAGCGACGGACAGACTTACAGACAGCGAAGTCTTAGTAATAGGGTCCCGTTTTTACCCTTTGGGTACGGAACCCTAAAAAAAACCAGAAACAAACAAAAAAGAAGTGAAGGCCATATGAACATTTTGTGCCAGTGCCGGAGAGAATACAACAACTCACGCTATGCTCAAGTTTACTGCACTGTCATGAACTACTATTATTTAACTATTTAAAATTCAGAAGGCTAAAAGCTTATTCAATAAAACAATTTATGCAGATTGTTAGTTGCATTGGCTGATCAGAAAGCCAATAACATGTCTTTATTTGTTTATTTATTCGTCAAGGAAAGTCTGGTGTCAGAGTTTCTCAAGCTGCATGACGTAACTTCAGATCTTGTGATAGAAGGAGGGATCCAATAGCTTCATGTGCCTTCCGATGCACGGCTATACACCCCAATCTGAACCCCAGCCCGGACCCCAGGCCAATTTTAAAAAGATAATTGACCCGACCGGAAATCGAACAAGGGGCCTTATTCCACAACATAATGTATACTCGAATCCATCTGTCCCTTTCACTTATACCAATGTCTTCCAGTATCTGAAAGAGACAGATATATCCGTAAACACGAGCTTCGTGTTGCATAGTAAGGCATCAGGGACCATTACGTTGTAGGCGGACCACAGCAACACTACACCAATCAGATCGCGTATTAGAACGTAGAAGGCGTACAGCCACGCCAAGAAGAGGTTTTAGTATCAACGCTTACCTTAATTTATCATTGTCAATCTACTGCTGAGGCTACGCAACTCGATACTCATTCTCTCTCGATGATCTCTCTGTCTCTTTTACATACACTAAAAACATGGGCATGAGTGAGAGAGACAGATAGCATAGATGGACATAGTGTTGTGGTAATGCATTTAATTTACTATCAATATCTGAAAGAGACATATCTATAGGATAGGATAGGAAAAAATCTATATATCTCTTTCGGATATACGGGGGCTTAACTTTGCCTAGTAGGGACTCGGGTGTCACTATTGCCATATTTATGAATTTGATAATTTTCTTGTTTAGATACAGCAATAATTGCGCATCGGCTTCCCCACACTGACGCGACACTTCGAAGTCTGAAGCCGGCCCGCCGCGGGCGCGGCCCGTCTGTTGAATTAAGTATATAAGGTCAGCTATTTATTGTATGTCCCTAACATACACGGGCCTAGCGGGGCGGCGGTGCCTAGGAGGCTTCACGCTTAAGACGATTAATTTACTGAATGAACGACAATGAACTACTTAAATGTTTCATCATCAGAAATAAATCGCCTTTAGCATAGATCGAGGAAGTCCTCCGCCGCGTCATATGTTACTATAACCGAGATTACAGGCGGCGAAGAAGTCCGTACTTTATATTTAAGGGAAAAGTTCCACGAGCCGACCCGCCCCGACCCTTTCCCGATCGAATGACATGACAATCCGTGCGAATGCCCCGTCGAGGCCTCCTTCGAAGGTAAACATTGTGTATAGATCCTGTACAGTCGATATTATACTTCCTGTAAATTAGTTTTGTTGTTGTTGTTTTAAAGTTATCAGTTTTTACGTGTTCTATTTTCATGAAATCACGGGTAGAATCGATTAAAATCTTATTAAAATGTTTGACATTCATTATGTACTGCATCTTCATAGATTTCGATGTTCCTGAATATTTTTTATTTTTTATAATGTTTACCTTCTTTTACAAACATCTTGGTGCTACCAATGGGATGTATTATATGAGAAGAAAACTACGAACAAAAGTTGGAACTCGTTCTTTGATTCGAAGATGTATAGAAATTGTTAAAGTAATGGAATTATCTTTATAAAATTGTTCGATGTACTTTTTACTGCTGCGTTACCGATTCATTCAGTATTTGTATTCATTCATGGCTGTTTTTGCTTATCTTCTAATACAAATGTTGGTTTATTTATTTTAGGGCGAATGTGCATTTTAGCAAACATGGGCTACTGAAGTTACTTACTCAATGTTTTAGTTACCAAATACGCTGCCGGCTTTGAGTGTACTCTCATATTATCCATTCGCATCGCTCAGCAATGAAATTCTAGGAAAATATTTTAACTGTGATACTGTTTTGTTTGTTCGATAAGATGTTTCTAATCTTGTGGTCTTGTAGAACTCATCGACTAACCCTCATCAAATTAGGTGCACTCACAGCCGGCAGCGGTGTAGTTGAACTTGCTAAGTTTTAATTTATTATTGTTGCATTGTATTAATTGAGCGTGGATATTGCTTGGGGCCGTCACTTGTCTACTTGCGAAAAAATATAGTATATGGGTTCGGTACATTTTTTAAGACCCATTTAGACCTAAGCGGTATTTATTTGCTACCGTCTGCTGCAGAGAAAACTCATAGGGGGTATGTGGTGATGTTACTGTTCACACCATTTCGCTCTAGCCGCGGAACTACGATACTGAATACCTGAGCGAAACCTGCGGCAGCGAATACTGCTCATATTTGAATGGGCTTTTACTCATTAATAAATGAATAAAGATGTAACCTGCGTTGGATAAACTAATAATCTCACTTAGTTTCGACTTTCACAACAGCAGATACCAATAATATATTACGTATGCAATCAGCCATCGACGGTATTTACAGGAAAGTGCAATGCAAGTGTAGCGGCTCTCTCATAAAATTAGAGATTCAGCTTCTCACCTTACATAATGTTATGTATACTCGAGTAACAATGAATTTTTAGTCACAAAAGTGACGCTATGTTATTTTATACGCAAGGTACATCAGTCCGCATGGCACAGTTGGCAATGAAGTTAATTGAAGCTGGGCGCCATACAACTGTTTGATATTAGATAGTTTTTGTTGTCCATTGTAATTAGTTATCGCATAATTAGGAGAATTTTCTTATGTAAATAAACAAATAAAGGATTCCTTTATAAATTCGTTTTTTATTTAAAATTTTATGCAGTAATAACCTTAAAAATTACAAATGAGATCATGATTGCACATAATATAAATTCAAATAAGAATATGTCAGCATGTAATCAAGATTTCTGCCATGTCATGTAGATTTAATTTCTGGGTCAATTCGCGAAACACAGCATTTTCTAGTTCCCGCTTGATAAAAAAAATAATGACACATGTTGTCAACAGTTTTCGTTTTTCAAATGATTAGGCACGTTTTTTTATATATGTGTCTGCGATATACAGCCTAAAAATACTTCTACTTCATATACTTTTTTACACAAACACGGGTCAAACATCATTACCATAGCTCAAAATTCTGTCTATGTGTAACTTTAGCGCTAAATTGTCTCGTATCCGCAATGCGAAACCCATATTTTTTTTAATATTATATTGGGCCAGATCATATACGAGAAAACAGTACGAAAACCAAGTTATTTCTGTAAAAAAATACTGATGATATTTAAATTCAAACTTTTGTCACGTTAAAATCGTCATCCCCATTACAATGACGTAAATATTTTTTCTCGAACGTTCTATTTGGCGTTCCGGGGTGTTTCCCCCTCCCGCGTGTGTGACTATTCAGTCACTAACACAACACAGAGGAGAACGCACGCTTGCTCGCCCAACGGTGGAGTTTTAGGAAATTTGAGTTACCAAAAATTTGTTTGTCACGCTTTTCTGTCATTCACATTTACCGAGATTTTGGGGTAAGTATATACTTTATCATTTTTAACTATTAAGTATCTTAAATTATCATGGTGCTAAGGTATAAAAATGGCGATAAATTTTTCGGTTGTTGGCTTTAATAAGAAAATAAGACACAAAATGTCATTTTTGTCATTACCATCAAAGTCATTACCGTAGCATTTGCACGAATGGTAATGATCTTATGAAATTGGTGATGACGCATGTAAGGGATATACCCTTTGTAATTAATTCTTTTAATATTGGGGCAGTGTATGGCTAAGGTAAATTGACTATCATGAACAAAAAGCAACGTTGCTCAAATATTTTTCTAATGATTTTTATTTTTTTTCATTTGTAATGCTATTTTCAAAATATGTGTTCTTGGTTTAAACATGTTTCACATATTATACTTAAAGACAACGGTCGTAACCTTGAGTTGTGATTTTAAATCCAATAGTTAATCTGAGTTTTATTTTCTTAGGTTTGTGCTTCAATCATGAACAGAAAGAATAAATCAAATAAAGAACGTTTAGAAAAGTTAAGAGTGGCAAGAAGAATAAAATATGCTGAAATAAAGCAAGATCCAGAATTATATATGCTACAGAAGGAAAAAGAAAAAAAAACGATACCAAGTGCGAAAAGAAAAAAGCTGATTAAAAGTGTGCAAGAGAAGTCACCTCGTCAGCAAAGAGAGCAACGTAAGAAATAACGTGAAGCTGCCAAGAGGTATAGGGCAAAGAAGAAGGCACAAGATAAAGAAAACCCTGTTACTCCAGAAGTAGTCGTAATTAATACATCTAATGTTAGTGAAGATAGAGACAATAAAGAAGACAAAGAAAAACCTAAAGACCCGTTAAATGAATCGTCACCAATAATAAGTGCCAAAATCAGAAAAATACGATATTTAGAACAAAAAAAGAGAAATCGTCTGCTTACTATAATTAAAAATCTTAGAGAAGAAAATAAAGAGTTAAAACTGAAACTATGCAACCTGACAAAAAAAGATAAACAAAATGAGAATAAGAAAAAGGACAATATACTTACAAAAAATAGTAAACCTAAAACATTAACTGAAAACACCCGAATCAAAAAGTTAGTCAAAAAAGTAAGGGAATTCTATTTAGATGAATCAAACAGCATAATAATGGCAGGGAAAAAGCAATACATTACTAGACTGAAACAACAGAAACAAAAACGTTACATGCGTACAACTCAAAAAGCTTTACACCAAAAATTCATGGAAAAATACCAAGTGAGAGTCAGTTACACCTTTTTTTGTAAACATAAACCTTTCTGGGTGCTTAAACCAAAAAAGAACCAGCGAGATACAACGATGTGCCAAGTTCATGACAGTACAAACCTGATGATAGAAGCTTTAAAAAAAGCATCGGTAATTAATGCAACCAAGTACTGAAGTATTATTAAAAAATCTGTGCTGCTCCGTTTATGACGAAAAGTGCCTTAAACGAGAGTGTCAATCGTGTAAAGGGAGATCTATACACATAAACGAGTTTTCCAATGAAAAAGATATTGAATATAATAAATGGGTACGTGCAAGAGAAAAGGTTAAATCAAAAAAGGGCCAAAAAGTTATAACAGTTACAAAAAAAAATCTTATTTCTATTAAGCCTCGGGAGTTGTTGCAAAATTTGGTTGCAAGTTTACCGAAGTTCTTTGAGCATTGTTATAAAATTCATTGTCAATACACATCAATGAAAATTTTGAAAAATACTTTACCCGTATATTGTGTCGTTATACACGCTGATTTTTCGGAAAATTATGCTTTAAAATATAACAAAGAAGTACAATCGATGCATTTCGGTGGCAGTCGTAAAGAAGTAAGCCTGCACACAGCCGTTATCTACAACTTTGATTTTGCTATTAGTTCTATTAAAGCAACATCAATATGTACTACGAGTTCTTGTTTAAGACATGACGCTCCCGCTGTTTGGGCACATATTAAATAAATAAATATAAATAAATATTTTAAGACATGCCTCACTGGGCCACACAGAGCCATCTAGTCCCAAATTAAGCTACTATTAAGTACCCTGTCGTATGGGGTACTAGACAACCGATAAACTTACATATATACTTTTTTTTTTTTTTTTTTGTAAATATATACTTATAATATATAGAAAACACCCAGACCAGTACAAACAGACATGTTCATGCACACAAATATTTGTACTGTGCGGGGATCGAACCCGCGACCCATGGCTCAGAAGCAGCGTTTACTACCGCTGATCCAAACGGTCGTCAAAAACAACATTCAATATTGTACCTCTAATTCAAAGAGCTATACTAGATAACCCATTTATTGAAATAATACATTTTCAAACGGACTCCCCAACGTCACAATACCGCAATAAATTCATTTTTTATATAATCACACAACTTCACAAGGAGTTTCCACAAATATCTTCAGTTACTTGGAACTATACAGAAGGAGGGCATGGAAAGGGTGCACCAGATGGTGTAGGAGCAGTCATCAAAAGAACCTTAGATTCTCATGTAATTCGCGGTGGTGATGTCGGCAGCTACGAAAAGTTTCTTCAAGTTGTTCAAAAAGAAATTGAGAATGTTATAGTAATAGATATTCCAGAGGACAACATTATCGAGAAAGGAAATATATTACATGAAACGAGTATTCCAATGTTTAGAGGTACCCTTGCTGTGCATCAGGTATTGTGGAAAAAGGGGATACCTAATCTTACGTTTCGTAAAGTGAGTTGCTTTGAGTGTGAACCTGGAAGTATTTGCACCCATGATAAGCATTTAGGGTTTTTGAGACTGCCACCATCAGATACAGTTATCTCGCCGACTTCTGATTCAAACGTGCATGTTGTTCCTCTAATTGCCACTAAAAGACCAAGCAATGCACTGGTCAATATTACAAATAGATTGGATGAATCTCCTTCAAATTTCACGACGAATATTGCTGGCCCTTCAAACATTACAATTTTATCAAATAAAAGAGTAAGATTTACCATTAATAAACCTAAAATTTAGATTTTCTACATTGTGATAGGTATCTGAAGTGATCTTTTACAAAGTAACGTTACGTTTTTTTGCGATTTAAGCCTTCTTGGTCTTAAAAATGTTTATGAGTCAATTATCATTATTTTGTTATTGCCTATAATAAATACTTTAATTCTGAATCAAACTTTGTTCCAAACAAATGTTGTTTAAATGATAATTAAGATAAATGATTACATTAAGAGTAATAATTACATGGTTAACAAAGTATTTAAAAATACCAAAGCCGATTATACTGGTATAATTATAACCAAATGTTGCTATTTAAATGATAAGAAAGTTTATTCATGTTCTGTTTAATAAAAAATATAAGTCTGTTTCTGTTAGTTTTTTAATTAGTTTTTCTAAGGTGATAAGTTCGTAGTCTAAGTTGAAATCATTCCACCTGACTTTTTTGATTTTTCCTTTTAAGAGTGTTTGACCTATGGCTAATAAAAATGGATATAAAACATTACTTTTTTAGTTTTTTTTAAACATTACAGGCTCCCTTTTGACACCTTACAATTATTTTAGTAATATGTATTTAATGTCCAAACTACAATATTCAAAACTCCATTCGTCATTACCTGTCGCTTAACATCATTACCATTTAAGAAAAGTCCTTACCATATGAATATGGTCATTACCATTTCATTATTTAATTTTTAAAATTTAATATCTTTAGATTGACTTGATGAATATAAGTGCCTCATGTATTGTAAATTGCCGTTTCATTTACTTATCCATTTATGTTAGTTAGCACGCATTTCCAGCAGTTTTCCAAAATGTGCGAAAAAAAATTCAAATATTTTAAAAAGGCGAATTCACCCTTCTCGTCATGAAATAAATTTGTCTCTAACTGGTGCTGAAACAAAAACACATTACATTTATTCTGTTGTTAGGTCAGCAGAATAAAAAAAACGGATTTAAATACAAGCAACCTACAAAAGTTTTAATAGTTGACTACAGTTTGTTAACGGGTGGTCCAAAATTGTATAAGTCTGGTCTTATTTTATGCAGAATAAGAAGCCTAGTACATATATATCATAATTGGCAACAGATGATAGAAACTAAATCTGATTGAAATTCTAAGCCTACTGACTGACCTATATACAACAAAATGTCAGTAATGGGCTGAGAAATACATAAAGAATCTTGTTTTAATGCATATTTTGTTATGAAAAAATAACTAATTTATGTTTAATAAAAAGTTGCAAAAATAGTGTATAACAAAATTTTTTTTGGAAAGAAAGTAATAAATCTCATTTCAAGCCAGTAAAGGCTAGTATAAAACACAATCTACAACTATTAATACTAATTTCTACATTTTTTTTTTTTATAATTATTACATTTACTACTACTTACCAAAGGTACATCAGTTTTTAAGTCAGCCTTGTTAAATCTCACTCTTTTCTCTTCCGTCTTCAAGCCATAATGCCTGCAGACAGACAGCGTTTCGCTGTCACAAGTGAAGTACAGCCACCGTCGTACCGAAGCGACGGGCACGCTGAGCTGCTTACTGCTGTAGGCATGGCTTATTACTCGTAAGGCTTGTCTGGTGGAAGATTTTATTGTTACAATGTATGTTATTGCAGCCCCCACATAAATAGACTTTTGCTTGAGCACTTGGTACTTGGATCAGCGGTAGTTAATGCTGCTTCTGAGCCATGGGTCGCGGGTTCGATCCCCGCACAGTACAAATATTTGTGTGCATGAACATGTCTGTTTGTACTGGTCTGGGTGTTTTCTATGAATTATAAGTGTGAATTTACAAAAAAAAAAGTATATAAGTAAGTTTATCGGTCGTCTAGTACCCGATACGACAGGGTACTTAATTGTAGCTTAATTGGGACTAGGTGCGGCCCAGTGAGGCATGTAATTGTAGTTCATAACTATACTCAGTCTACATAGTGAGACATTAGTTGTATCTCTGCACCAAATGAGATTTAAAATGATGATAAATACCTTTGTATAATTGGTAGATAGCAGCTTATTGCACAAAAGGAGAGTGGGCATAAATTTTCTATTTTTCTACATACAAAAATATAGTTTCCTTTCCAGTTAGCAACTGCTATTTTATAGGATAGTTCCAAAGAAGGATTACTGAAACAAAACCATAGATACTAACCTTTTTTATCCATAAAAATTAAATAAAAATATTAGAATATACATTCTGCTATAAGAAAAACACATGCTAATCAATAGTTATAATTACCATTTTAGTTCCTTAGGAAGGCTTAAATATCTCAATAAAGGGTTAATATCATTTAGATTGCACAAAATGTATAGATTCTCTATCAGTGCTCTATCATATCCAAGGCTTCCCTTGTTAATGTCAAGTTTTGACATAAAATTGTTAATTTCATCTTCTTCCCTTACTTTTGATGTTTTTTCTATGGTGTCACAACAATTTAAAAACCATTTTAAGCTCTCCAAAAGGTATTTTTTGTTGAGCACTTGGTCAAAGTCCCCAGGCTTGAGATTTCTGAATCTAATAATGGTTAACTGTTTCTTTTATATCATTCAACCTAAAAAACTGTTATGTGAAACCTATAAATGGCTAATGAATCAGAAATTAAATGGTTGTATCAGAATGATAAAAATAATAGGGAAAGGGTAGGTAAATAATGAAGAAAAACCCACCTACCAGAGAGAGGTACAAATTTAATGGAAAAGAAATAGATATGAGATGGAGATTCACATTCTTTGGTTGTGTTTTATTTTTCCATTTAATCCCTCAACCCCCAGGAGGCACTCAGGTGCCATGATAACAATTGATTTCAATTGTGTCTGGAATAACTCACGATCGAGGGATTAAAATAGGTAGTACAGTATTAAAAATAAATGCACTCTAATTGGTTGCATGAAGATGATGCAATAGCAATTGAATTAGTAACCATTTGTATGAGGATTTAATCAATACATACTTGTAACTAAAATACACATAAAATCGAACCATCGGTTCAAGAAGGCATGCGCATTCCTCAGGTGGCAGCCGTTGTATAGTCATGTCCTGGCGAACAGCTCGCAGGCGATCATTCAGAAAGTCATACAATACCAAAGATGATACGTCCTTGCGTTTACTCACACTGAAACACCAATGAGTTTTTTACCAAAAAGTGCAAAAGCGTCATAAGTTTCTAATAGTGAATACAATATTTTGAAAGGTGTAACACTATTAAAATTTATTTCGTTAGTTAGATAAACAATTTTGTGACTTACTCGCGTAATAAATATTGCACAGTACTTATTAGCACGCTGTTAGGACGCAACAACTGAGGCACAGCCATGTTCGAATCTGCCGCTGAACGACTATAACTTTTCACAAGCTTTCGGGTCCCGCCTACTACTTCCAATACATGAACTAAATTCTCTTTTTCTCGCCTACAAAATAAATGTACCTCTTATAGTAATTGTAATATGTATTTGTAATGTAAAAAATAGGTTATAAAAAGTTGTAAACATACAAAGCAACTTCCGACTGTGGACACATTGAATAGCAGATTCCTTTGATTTTTTCTGAGTTGTTGGAATTCTTACTTTCATAGTTATTAGAATAATAGAAATCAAAGTAAGACATAATTTTGGCTATTTGTTTATAAAACATTAGAACTTGCAGAAGTTGCACAAAGCCACAAACAAACACATATTTTTTTAAAGTTTAACGGCTTCGGATACTTGTCCATACAGCCAATTCTTTAGTATTATTGTTTGTTTGTTGTTGTTGTTGTTTTCTTCGCCCATTCTGGGTAGACAAAGGGAAACTATGCCCATACAGCCAAGTCTTCAGTAGATTTTTTTTATTGATATGAAATTTAATGAAATGAAATGAAACCTAACCTAAGTCATTGAAATGTATGGGTGGTTTATACATTTCAATGATTACAGGAGTGAGAACGTGGATCAGAGTCAAATAGGAGCGCCTTTCCTTGTTTCTCACTTTTGATTTATCTTACTCACTGACACATTATTATAACAATGCCACCACTTCATCACAATAAATGCCGCTTAGGATAGTTTCACAAAATTACGAAACAAAGTCCATCTTACTCTTCTCGTTTCCCGCGCAAAACTCCCTCACTTGTTTGGCTGACTGACTGTCACTAACTGACGTTGACATTGACATTTGACAAAACAATAGGGATGCGCCGGCGTCAGAAAATTTTATTGCAGGAATACCTTTTATTCAGCATTGATCAATCAAGTTCAAGGCTATATAGATTTTGCAAGTGAATTGATAGACGGCTAAAAAAAAAACATCGGATCACACAGATATATATAATATGTCGTCTTTACGTCGTCATGCATAGGTTTATAATAAAAGGAAAGGAATATTGTTTTGTAGAAATGATAAGCATATTAAAATTAAATATGCTTAATAAATTTTATAAGTTAAAAATAAATGAGTTATCAATTTGAAGCCTGCCCAAGCCTGGTTGGACCATGTTGGACTGTTCACCAACAGACGTTTAAGTTTTAAACAGCGTTTAAAATATTATTTGACATATTTTATATGGGAATTGTGTCAGATTAATCGTCAATATTCAATATATGTTTGGCTGTATAAATATTGGGGAACTCGGGTCTAAAGACCTGTTTAAATTTTAACCGTCTGTTGGTGAACTCGGGCCTAATTCAATTTGTTTGTCGTCTGTCGTTCGGTGCATTTTAAATACCTATAGAATCTAACGGATTTCTAGTTAGTAATAATATTGGCAACCGATTGCCTAAAAATATCGTAACAGCAACATGCGATCTGTAATCCACAGAGAGTAAAGTAGAGGCCAATATTAATTCTTTTTGTCAAGTAATAAAATTCCTTGAATATTTTTTTTATCTGTCTAAAGGTGGGACTCGAACTTTGATTATATATGCTCTAAGGACTCGAACACACAACCTTCGCTGACCGGATGATTGATTTCTTAGAGCATCTCGATTTACCACACGAGTTGTTTGAGTCCCACATAAGACAGTCAAAACATTTTTTAAAGGTATTGTATTTGCCTAGTAACACTAGCACTTTAAAAAACATTGTCAAGTAGGTAATTCATTAAACTTAGATTTATTCAAAAAAATCAAACACAAATAATAATTTATTAGTGAGATACAGGCACAAAATTACTAACAATTTCACTGTCACTTAAACATGAATAATTTTCTCTTTGAGTTCTTTAAGTTCTTTCGCGTGCATCCATTTGATTCCCGTAGCCGAAGCAGAACTAGAAGGCCGCGAAATGCACCTGAACCAACCAACGAACAAAATAAAAGTAAGTACCTAATGCACCGTAAAGATTATTATTATCACTTCTAGGGAACCTAGGGTACCAAATGAAACAAAAATATACAACGTTTTAATAGTATAACAAGCCGAAATCTTAACATAATATGCATACCTATAATACAGGTGACTTTTTCAACATCTTCAAAATTTTTATAGGCTTTTAGTATCGTATTTAGAACCTACTTTATTTGATATTTTAGCAATTAAATTGCAATTATAATATCAGTATATAAACTTGAAAAATTTTGTCTCAGGCGGGACTCGAACCCGCATCTCCTCGCATAGCTGTTTCATCTTAACTGACTGTCAAACATCTGCAATGATGTTTCTTTCAGGTGTTAACCGGTCGGCTGCTTAGGAGCAGATCTGATCTATATGACAATTGATTTCTATTGTTACTGGAATTACCCCCATTCAAGGGGTTAACCCTTTCCTGCCTGAATACCGAAATCGTTTGAATTTTGAAATCTTTTTGATAAATTCTGAATATTGTTTTTAAAATGAAACACATTATTTTTTTTTAGATTTTTATTGTACCTAGAACTAAGTTTTTTAGTACCTAGACTTATCTGTACCGTCAGGCACTTTATGTACCACATTATTTAAGAACTTCTTAGGTAACTATTTTAAGAAATAATATTAAAAAAATAAATAGAGGTGACAAATCAGACATAAACCTCGCTATAAATAACTCACGAAACCCTTTCATTGTCATTTTGATCAATGAGAAAATAAAAATATACCTCCATGATGTAAAAAATCAACAAATCTAATAAAATTATATAGGTATAACAAAATCAAACATTTGAGTACCTCGTGGTACTCTACTAAACATTTTTTTTATCATTTTGACATAAATAAATATTGCAATGCGAACATTTTGTATACGATTTTGTCTGTATCTGCCTCATGCTGAAGACTTCACATCTTCCTTTTTTATTTGAAAAAGTCGGCCAGTGTATCCCTCTGTTACCCAACCGCACGCCTTTCTGAGTAGTATTTTCGCCTCTTGGATGGCCCGGATGGAGGAGTTATCTGATGAAGTTCTCTTTTTCAGACCAGCATCTTTCTTACTCATCAGTCCTTGGGCAATGGATCGCTGACAGTCCTTTACTGTGAATTTTTCTAAGAGCAGGTTGTGGCTGACCAAGGCATTGACAAAACCTATGTCCAGAATACCCCAAAATAGTCTATGCCATCATTTTAGAGATTTGCGGTCGATACAATACAAGGCTCTCAGGCGATCAGCGGTGTCCACGTCACCCTTATAAGGCATTATAGTCCTTCACTGTCTAAGGACAAGTCACGGTCATCGGTCGGTGTGGAAGAGTTGGCAAAAAATTCTTATACTACTTCGGTCTTTCCATTATATTGAGTGAGATAAACTATTTTCTACTTACCGCCTTTTCCACTTACGATTTAGTTCTGGTACGGGTCTTGGACGGGCAGGTGCTAGCAGAGTTCTTGACATGGATCCACTTGTTGAAGGTGGACATCACGATAATTGTCAGGGGCGGGGCTAGGAACTGAAGATACCTTATCTATTGGTAGATAGTGGTCTTGATGATAGTTCCATTTTATCTAGGGCCTTCTGGATAGCTTCCTCCAAAACGTCATCGAAGTCTCTCGAGGCTCCCGGTGCGGGTAGTGGAACATCATGCTCATTTTCTTCCTCAGAAATATCTACCTCCGAAACATCGTTACAGTTTGGAATTTCTTCAAGTAATATTGCTATTATTAATATTTCTTTTCGATATTTATGTCTGAACATTTAAGATAAAAATTTTTTTTTTATATAATGTTTCTAATGAAATAATAATAAAAATAAACCACCCTCTTTATCTACGCACGCCATACAAAACACATACCCAAAGTTACCGTCGGTACTTTTTGGTACGCGCCAGTCTTGGGAACATTTAGGCATGAAAGAATGCAAAATATTACCCTACAATTATCTTTACACAATCTTTATTAGATAATCTAAGAAAATAATAACATAAAATGCCACTTACCTACGATAAACAATTTTTAAAACAATTTACAAGTCACGCTTCATTTACTTCGTCAAGTCCCCGACAAGTTGTAACTTGCAAACCTAATTGATTGGCTGTTTACAGCAGGATATGGATGATGCGCTCTGATTGGCTAAGGAAGTGATCCGAGAAAGGAACGACAGTGTTTTTGTAGCGCTGCTTGCTTGCGTTCTCCATATAGTAGACAAAAAGCGAGTAGGTTCATAAAAGTACCGTCAGTCAGGAAAGGGTTAAGGGTGCAAACACCTAACATTTGATGAAGCAACGCTGGCTTACAGCGTTAAGAATATGCTTGAAAAATTCGCGCTAAGTCGCAGTGTCTCGGTGGCTTAATGGTATAGCTACCGCCCGGCATGCGAGGAGATGTTGGTTCAAGTCCCGCCTGAGACAAATTTTTTCAAGTTTATATACTGATATTGTACATATTTAGAATTTATGAAGTAAAAAATGTAAATCAAGTTTTCACCCGAAAATATTTTTCGCAACATAGTTTTCAATTTTTACGGTCCTAAACCTGATAAGGTATAAAGGGAAAATCAAAAACTAATGAAAAGTATATCGCAATGAATGAATGAGATGCGGATAGCGTAAAAAAAGTGTTGCTATACATATAGGAGGCGTATCAAAAATTTTAGATTTTTGGCGGACATTTTTAAGTTAAAAATCAGTTAAAATCAGTTAAAATCAGTTTTATTTCTGCAAATAGGCCCCAGGAGGCGCTTTTACACGTCCCAATATAAACCTACCACTGCTTCGGGACAAGTCTGGGCTAGTGCCGAGAAGAAGCAGCGCAAGAAACTCGGTCATTATTGTCAGCCTCTTTTTAAATAGTTTTTTACAAGGTTTAAGTAAGTACGAGCTGGGACAAATTAATGCCATACATTTCTATCATTTAAATAATCACTGTAAGTGTAATAGCCCTTTTTCATTAAAATTACTTTGACATACGATTTAAGTTTATGTACAGGGAGTTCAGCAATACCGTGTGGTAATTTGTTGAAAATACGAATACAATTTCCCAAAAACGATTTTCCTACTTTTCGCAGTCTGAAGCCTGGAACGGCAAGTTTATCTTTATTTCTGGTATTGAAATTGTGTAGGTTACTTTTCTTAAGAAATAAATGTATGTTCTTACGAACGTAAACAATATTCTCGAGAATGTATTGAGAAGACACTGTAAGTATATTAATTTCTTTGAAGAGCTCTTTTAGCGAGTCACGGGGTCGAAGGCCGTAAATAGCCCGTACAGCACGTTTTTGTTTTAAGTGCCGTCGGATTGCCCGTGTCAAGTGGCATTGGACATGAGAAAACGGCCCGGAATGCCCGTGTCAAGTAGTGTTTGACATGGGCAATTAACCCTATCGATAGGGGGATCGATCGAAATATATATATCACTATTCCACTCAGGCACATTTCTATGCATTTATCTCAATTCTCTGTTAAATTTGCCAACCGTAAAACTGAAAAAACACCATAGCCTCAGTGAGAAAATAATGTGAAAAAACAGTTACAAGTTACAGTATTTTAGGCGCGGCGAGTCACAAAAACAGTGCTTGAACAATTTGGCGACAAAAAGTTTGTTGTGTGTGTACTCGTATTTTGCTGGATTTTTCTTAATGTTGACGACCTCCGTGGCAGAGTGGCGTACACACCGGTTTTCAAGGTGTCGCCTGCTCCGATGTCCCGGGCTCGATTCCCGGTAGAAAAAATGTGTTTTTCTACGTTTTCTCGAGTCTGGGTGTTTGTGGTACCTTCGTTGTTTCTGGTTTCCAAAATACGAATGCTTTAAATAGTTATTCAAATTGGGATCAGAACAATGTATGTGATGTTGTCCACATTTATATTTATATTTATTTTATATTTATATTAAGCTATTGCATAGCTTCTATCGCGGGCCTTGAGCGTGGAGACCGAATCCAGAAATTCCGTAACGAAAATAACCTAACACGCGGGCCGAGGCACGATCGAACAATTTTGAATTTCGAAATTTAAAAGAATTTAGAAGAAATTAAGGATTTTGACAGTATGGTTGCCTATGGTAACCATATATGCCAAAATAACAGAAAAATTTAATTACAAAAGTCAAAATTAGAAAATACATAAAATTATAAAATTAAGCTATTGCATAGCTTCTATCGCGGGCCTTGTTAGTTTTATAATTGCATAAGTTGATAAAAAATGCTATGCAATAGCTTTACCGCGGCAGTCTCCGAGTGCCACACGTCTTTTTTAACGAAGCAAGTAAACAATAATATGTATTTATAAAGATTTCACCATAGAACACAACATTTAGCTGTTTTCGGTGACCGAAAAGTTCGTTAAAGAATTTTGGCAGTTCGAAATCGAATGGTTTTTTTTTATAATATGTCTTAATTTGAAATATTTTTAAAGTATATTTTTATAAAAATCACTACAAATAGGTAAGATAAACTAATAATTAGTTGGAATAATAAATTTAATCGGTAAAATGTCATTAAGTAAACGAGGATTACATTTTCAGACAGACCCCTCGTAAGTGGCCCAGTCTGTACGCTCACCATCTGCTCACGGATTTTTTGTTTATAACTGGTTTAAGGTTTTTTTTTCGACATAATACTGTGTGCTACCTTTTTAGAAAGGGTATAAAATTTACGTTCATGTGATATTATTTTTATTTATATTTATTGAAATATATAAAAAAAAACAAATTGACAAAAAAAAACTAAAATTTCACTAGACTAATAGGAACAGTTGCACAAATTTTCATATTTCTCATTTTATGTGGGTTCTATATCTAAGATTTTTCATTGTTTTGTAAGAATATTAAACTATTTATATTGTATAATTTTAATTTTTAACGTAGAAGTGGTATTTATGAATCTGAGACACTAAGTTTTACAGAAATTACGCCCGGCGGCGCCCTTTTTTGGTACAGATTTAAAGTACTGTAAATAAATATTTTTCTATTGACACGAGTTTGTTTTTATAATTTTTATTCATAATCCTATAGTTTATTATCTTATAAACGTACTTAAAATAAAAAAAAAAGCTTAAGTCATCGCTTTAATTTAAGAAGTATAATTTTTTAAATACAAACTTTTGATAAACAAAAGTTAACATTGTATAGTTACATTCCTAGTTAACATAAAAAATAGCACTTATAAGTCTCACAATAACATTTACACAATGAACGATTTTCTGAGAACCAAGCCGCGCGGCGGTGCCGGCCGGAAGTCGTAAAAAAATCAAGGGCACTGTCAAGGGCACTGAAGTGGCCACTTCAAATCCACACGGATCACATGACGGATATGTTATCTTGACATTTTTGTAGGCTGGGCTAGTAAAAAAATACGTCATTTGTTTTTTGTCTCGAAGATTGCTATATTAAAATTTCACCTGTTTAAATACTATGGTAAAGTCAGAAATTTGATGACATCATTTTTGAAAAAAATATTTTCATACAAATTGGAATCCCAAAATTTTACTTTCCCCATAGTTTATTGCTTAATTTAACATAGGCTGGTTTCGGCTTGCTATACCATTTACCTAACACTCTTTAATCCTTTGGAAATAAACCTTAGAGTTAAGAGTTTAGAATAAAGGATACCTACCCAATCTTCTTTCCAAACAAGTTTTCCAGCCGCAAGCGACAGTATATCCACGGTCCCTGATTCTTGTGTTCTTCCTGGCAGAAAAACACCTTCGCCTGTTCGTACTTGCAGAATTCCCGCAACACAATATCATACGGGAACGGGTACAGCTGCTCTATACGACACATAGCGATCTGCTCCTCCATTTTCTTTTCTTTACGCAGCTCGTCTATAGTAATGGCAACTTTACCGGAGCAGAAAATTAGCTTCTTCACGCATTCCGGCTTTTGGGAGGCTGGACCCATTTCTGGTATTGCTCTAAGGATTTAAATAATGGGAATATGTAGAGGTTATGATGTGATGTACGGCATATACCATGGCAATAGAAGTGTTTTAACAAGAATTGTCCGCGACATGCAGTTAATTAACGTCTGAAATCGTCAAAATGATTTATTTCTTTTCTAGATTAATGATGAGGACAATATCACATACATAGTTTTAACCCTTATAAGTAACTACAGAACTTGTTTTTGCGGAAACAGTTATTTTTCTCCATTAACCCGTTCAGGAATTGAAACTGGGATCTCGGATCAGGCGACATACACCTTAAAACCTGTGTTTACGTCACAACACCATTGAGGTCGTTAATACCCGAGGTTGATGGATAAGGTATATTTTAATTACCTCTGGAACGACGTTCCCGGCAAGAACTCTTCGAATTTGGACCTGTAGTAGGGGTGCTTGAGGCCGACCTTCGGCGTCATGAGGATCAGCGGTTTGCGGAACGGTAACGCGATCTGACGCCGCATCAGGTGGAAGTAGTTGGCTGGTGTCGTCACGTTCGCCACTATCCAATTTGCAGCGCGAAGCTGTTTTACTGAAAATATCGATTCATTTATGTTGGACCATTGGCAGATTTCCATTTATTGATTTTGTCTACATTGGGAGCTAGGGATTTTGTCCAAAATGCGCATCCGTTCAACTGTAGATAGGTTGAGCGCTAAATATTTAGTCTATGTTAGGTACTCATTCTTGATTTTTTAGGGTAGGTACAGATATTTCTGCCAGCGGTCATGATGTTTAGATTCAAGAACCATGGGAACCGTGTCAAAGTGGAAACAAATAGTACTGCTAATGTAATCCATTATAAAAAACCAAACACTTTGATGACTCCTCTGCCGTTAACCGTTTCGTGTAGTTACTCATATGTTTCTCTTATTTACGCAATACGATGCATTTAAATTTGAAATGAAAGGTAAATTATATGGACTTAACACTGGTAGGCTGTTTATACCGATGTTTCGAACACTTTACTCAGTTCGTGGTCAGTCGTTAGACATGATCCTGCAGAAAAATGACGAGGACAGTGTCGTTTCAGAGTTCAATAGATACCATCACATTTTTAAACTTACAAGGCATGTCCTGGGCGTCTAGGTCAGGGATCAAGTCCTCGTCGTCATCAGCCGCCTGAAGAAATCGTTCCACACGACCCGACGAGTGCTCTGGCCCCTAAGACATTCCTCGTAATATTATCAGAATGCTAACAGTAACATAATATTATTATGCATATTGGTACAATGCAGGAAACACGAACATAGTCCTTACTACCTACTTAGTATTAGAAACGCATTTTTTAAATGTATGATGAACGTTTGTTACTCTCTCACGCAAAAAGTACATAATGGATCTGAGACGTTAACTTAAAAAGCTATAATATATCCCGAAATAACGTGTAGTACCCGCGGGAACAATGTATTTATATAACAGTTGTATTTGAATGAAGTCACGTGACACAAACGAAGAATGGCGTTGTCATGCGTTTACTTTTTTAAGCGCACATTAGTTATCTTTGAACACAAATCTAAAATCCACGCGGACGAAGTCGTTGGCCAAAACTAGAAACCGCTCATATAAATACTTCAATTTAATAGTCTACAAAATCAATAGGTTTGAAATACTGACGGCTCCATCGATTCCGTGCGGCAGCTGCACCACGATGCCGGATTGACAGACCCACTTGCTCTCGCCGTTGGCTATGAAGGTGTCAAATACGGGTTGCGCTGTATCAGCAAAGTCTCCGTACTGAGCCTCCCAGATCGTTAGTAGATACGGACTTGAGTATGAATAGCCTACTTCAAAGCCCAATACACCTGAAAAAAGGTGAAACCAGGAATGAAACTTGTTAGGTACTTGAGCAATCTTTTCAAGCATAGAGCTTGCCAACGGTCAGTATTCGAGTAGGTAGTCTAAACCATATATTATTATGTGTCTTATTATCGACATTCGAACGAACAAGACTTGTTTTTGAATGTTTATTAATCTGCATCCATCCAAGGCAGCTGCTGAAAATTTCTTACCAAATTCAGAAAGTGAGCTATTGTGCAAACTGTAGTGTGCTTGGTCGGGATAAAGCTGATCCATGACGCGGTAGGTAGCGCCATCCACGGCTTGGTGGTGGTACACGTGGTGCCTAAACACAATGATAACGAATTATGAACACAAAAAATCTTTGTCTTGCCATGAGAAATCAATCACACACCATGATACCATTTCAGTTATTTACCTGTGAGCCATGGTACCTCTCTCGACATCTTCACCGGTAAACCTAATATGTACTTTGTCTCGAAGTAGAGAGCCTATTGCCAGCGCCTCGCCCATTGCCCAGTCAGCGATACCTTCCTTTACCTAAAAAGCCGATCAGTGCGTTGAAGTGCTAACAACTCAATAGGTATTATTTAATTTAGTACACTTTTTATGTAATAAGAGAAACGACTGTGTACTACTTGCCATTTTTTCTCTATTAGCCAAGATCCTGTTTATACCCTTGTGTACTTCAAACGCCCATGGTTCTGGAGGCTTGCAAAAATGGTTCGCGATCGACGATATGGTAGTATTACTTATGCCAGTATCGTAAACCTATAAGAAATTTAATGTTTCAGTACGTAAACTACTAAAAACGGATTCTTTTTTCTTGTTATCTACATGCTAACAAAATTAAGATATCGACGTCTAAGTCACCTGAAGAAAATACCAGATTTACTGTAAAATCAAACCATTTTTGGATCCCTGGCCTCGAAGAAACCAGTCCAGGGCGTGTCGATCCAGTCCATGATGCTCAGTTTGGTGACCTTCTTAGCAAGTTCAAAATGTTTATTCAAGGTATCCATGTACTCTTTTTCCCATTGCTTGATATCCGCGTCGTTCACCAGTCCCTGTGACCTTAGCTTATCGGCGTATATTTTATCCACTGAAATATTTATTCAAGACATAAAAATGTCATCGGGCAAAGGTCTCCATCTAGGGAGACCTTTCTAACTTTCCCTCTCTTGATGATCCTACTGCGAAATCTCACAGAACTAACCGGTGGTCATGCTGCGGATCTTCTTGTACATGAATGGTTGCGTAAAGCTGGGCTCGTCCTCCTCACTGTGGCCGAAGCGGCGATAACACACCAGATCCAGCACCACGTCTTTCTTGAACTTGCAGCGATACTCGATGGCGATCCGAGCGACATGCGCCACCGCCTCCGCGTCATCAGCGTTGACGTGAAGGACGGGAGCGTCCACGCACTTGGCCACATCTGGAGTTCGATAATATTGGTCTAACAAAGAGACGAGTGCAAAAAGAAAATAGAGCTACATAATTTCGTTGTAAAGTCATGATCAATTAACATGAACTATCTATAGCATTTTCTTGAGTGAGAACGTTTCTATAAAATAGCCGTCAACATATTTTTGGAGCTACTCGTTATCTGAGAAATAATTATCAAAAGTAAACTTGTCAACTTTATAGCAATGGCAAAAGATAATGAAACTGATTGAAGTAGCAAAAAGGATGCGGCCAAATTTGAACTATGTATATACCTATCCATTTTTAGAAAATAATATATGAAGCTAGGCGGATGTAAACTGGCAAGTAAAGCCGCAAGACCTGAACAATATGGCGAGCTTCTGGCGAAGCGAGGGTCCGTTGTGTACCCGATCTGGTTGTTGCACACGATGTGGATGGAACCGTGGGTGTCGAAGTCCTGCAGGTTGCTTAGGTGCATAGTTTCGAAGACCACACCTTGGCCGGCGAATGCAGCGTCACCGTGCATAATTATGGCCATCACCTGAATAGAAATGATAGGAAGGACTAAGAAAGCTGTCATTGATAATCGTCTTGGACGTCTTTCTTTTCAAATGGTCTATAGCTCATAAATACAGACAAATAACACGTCACTTGAAAAAAAAAATGAGAAAAAATTGGTATAACCAAGATTTTTAGCGACATGCGGTGTATAAGTATTTGTCAAAGAATGACACTTGAAAGACGTCTTCATTATTAAATAAGTACTTTAGTTTGCACTTGTTGCAGTAATTAATTGTAAAACGCGTTATTCATAGTTGGTGGAACCGGAATGTCATCTACTTCCTACTTAAATTAGTCGAATCTAATAGATTAACCCGGTTGGCGTAGTGATGCGCACGCATCGCATGTACTACGCAAGAGTATTCGGTTTGATTCCCGGTCCGCTCAATTTAGGAACCGATCTTTTCTAAATTGGCTTGGGCCTGGAAGGGGTGGCTAGTCGGGCTTCGGAAGGTACTTCTTAACAAGTATCCCGGTTTCTATCGCGAGATGGAAGTCGCAAAAACAATTTAAGTCATTTCAGAGTCATGTATAGGTGGTTTGGAAAACGAGACGACACGAGATCATCCTCTAAGGATTATCACACGTAAGACAGGAAGATCATTAAGTTATTAGTCATACCTTATCACCATTACTGTCTCCTTTCCAAAACTGTTCTGCCTTGGCCTTTCCAACTACCACGGGCGAGACCACCTCCAAATGGGAGGGGTTCGCACTCATTGAAACCTTTATGTACTTGTTAGTGCGTCTGATGAAACGATGGATATATGTACCCAAGTGATACTTGATATCGCCCGAACCCTGTGCCAGAAACACTTAAGTTTTAAAATATACAATTTACCTTAGATCCAAAGAGGACAAACCATAAAACGTTAATGGGGATCTTTCTGTGAAACTGTGTACACGCAAACAATTTATCATATCGATTTATGAACTGCCGATATAACCGAATCGGAAACTTAGAACTGCGGAACAAAACTCGAAACAACTAACTCATATGATAGTACCCATAAAAATTTAAAACAAAAATAATCATGTTTGAATGAGTTCCTAACCGGTTCTTTCGGTTCCATGGGTTTGAATTGAGCGAAGATATCAGTGAGCTGCTTGCGGCATACATTTACCAGCATGTTCAATCGACCTGCCAGATAATATGTAAGCATCAATATTCTACTACTTATATCATTAGATACCCGAATTACACATGCACAGTAATATTTTAAGTTTGTGTTTTTATAGGGACTGCCCAAAGTCTACATGACACACCGTTTTGAGTTGTTGAGAAAAAATATGAAATGTTGTCCGTGCCTTGTGAAAAGAGCAGTCATCTCGCAGACAACCAGGTTTTGTCTTACCATGTAATACTAGAATGTGAGACGATTTTAGGGGTTCGGGTAGGGCTATGTCCAGCTGTGGGCGTCGTATGGCTGGCATGATGATGATAATAAGACGAATTTATCAATAGAATTACCATCAACGAAAATCAGACTCAAACAGAATAGAAATAATGTCTCTATTGCCAACCTCTATGCTGCATGGCCATGACTATTGACTCGACGCCGAGCTTGGTGCCGCTGTCAACGATCTCCTCCAGCATCACTATCATGCTCTCTCCTCCTTCGAGACCAAAACGCTTCTCTGCTGGCCACTTCGTCGCGAAGTACTTCTCTAGGCTGTATAATATGGTTTTAACATGAGTAGCTCATATTGCGTGATCAGCGTGATATATGATAATGTTATAAATGTGGATGTTTAGATGGATGAAACGTATCGTCAGTGACGATAAAAATTAGAAGCAGTGGTATTAAATATATTATTTAAATTAACTTTTAAAGAAGAATAACACTACAGCCTACTCGTGACTGCATAAACGCTGTAAGTAAAGCGTTCATCAGATATAATTTTAGCTCTCCTTAGATGAAGTTACTAGGTACTAGCCGAATGTTCAAAGCATCTCTGGTAAAAACAGTGGAAACTCACAAGACTGCTTTAGTGAGACGTCTCGCCAAGCCATTTTAGCTCTCCTTAGATTAAGTCACTAGGTACTAGCCGATTGTTCAAGGCATCTCTGATAAAAACAGTGTAAACTTACAAGACTGCTTTAGTGAGATGCCTCACTCATGATTAGTCACTTCTTTTCGACGCTGCGGTCGAAACAATGTTCAAGGCATCTCTGGTAAAAACAGTGTAAACTTACAAGACTGCTTTAGTGAGACGCCTCATAATGAGTCTCTTCTCTTCGACGGTGCGGTCGAAAGATCCAGGAGTCTCCATGCGTTCCCGAATGTACTGGATGCAGTCCAGGTCGTACAGGTGCATGTACTCCACTCCAATCGAACTGCAGTAGACAGTCTCCAATCGATGGATGATCTCCCTGCATTAGTATTTTGAAAATTAAGTACAGTAGGTACTCAATCTGCTTATTATACGGAAAAAACATTACCATATAAAAACCATTTTAGCAAAATCCCAGAAAAAAGAGTACGAGAAAAGCATTGTCTGTCATTTGTTTAGGCACCGTCAATAGAATTGAATATATATAAGTTTAGATATATTATGCTCTGATTGATAATAAGTTTTAGCAGACTTTAGTAGGCGACTCGCAGAAGACTTTAGTAGGCGACTTAGAAAACACTGCTACAAGACTGTTCTTGCAAGAAGGTCTTAAGAAAAAAAAAACGAAACTCGATACTCGGCCATTCTTGTCCATCTGCTGCTAGAAGATTTACGCATAACTACAACTTTCCGGAAGCTAGAGTGGTGACCCTTTGTGTTTAGTGATTGCCTTAACATAATAATTGGATAAAAATCTAACCGAAGCGTCAAAGACGTTTCCTTTCCTCCGATGAATGTTCTATCCGGCAGTTCAAAGACCATGTCCATATGTTTTTCGCCTGTAAAGTTAGTTTGTTCAATCCTAGGATTTCCAAAAACACAAGCTGGTGAACAGATAGGATAGGTGTTCATAAACTTACACAGAACAGTCCCAAGCTCCCTAGAGACGATCGTGCAATCAACACCTTTGGTCTCATGCGTGGTGCGCTTCTTGATGAACCTTGCTGCTAGTGCTAGACCTAAGGGGTCAGTTTTTGCAAGGAGGTGACCTCGAGCCTATAATAATAATAAATTATACTTAGTAGTACCTAAGGCATTCGACAGCAAGCAATTCGACATAATTGATCGCATCATTTTGGAGGTGTGATCTTAGAGATAGGACTGATGGCTCTTCGAGGACATTTATCATCGGTGAAATGGCCCATCGATAAACAAAAACAGTTGGAAATGGCTTCCGATCAAATAACTTTCGATGATCATTCGAGTGCGAGCCCTCCAGTAAAGGTGTTTAGTAAAAATCCTGTAGGTAATGAACTATTTGGGAACTGGACGTTTTGGAAAAGTGGACGAAATGGGGAGTGGACATTTAGGGATATACCAATTTGGGAAGTGGACATTTTGAGGGAGTGAGCGCTTTGGAGAGATGTAGTTTGGAACCTAATGGATGGAAGCGTCTTGAAGGTTGACAATGATAATACAGCATTATTTAAATTAGAAGGTACACGTAAGTAAAATACAAAAAGACTGAACCTGGTAACTTCTTATAAGATTCTGTACTGCTAGGTGCAGAGTTATGGTTTCTTTTGACGCTTCACCTTTTTTCTCCTTTTGTTTTGGTTCTGTAATACGATCATACTTCGCTTAATGTAATTTTAAAAAGTGAACGAAAAATAGAAAGCAGGTTTACTTACTGACAGTCTTCGGGCTGAATTCATCTTCGAACTCTTCGATTTTCAACGCTGGGCCATTGAGGCTATCGTAAAAATTGTCCCAGGACTGCAATATCACATTTTTATGTAACGAACTTTACATTTACTTGTAACTCACTTTATGTTATGTAATCTTACATTGTCAATAGCTCCCTTAGCCTTCGCCCAGTCCAAGTATTGGGCTTCGAGAAAATTGGCATTGGTACCACTGAGGAATGATTCTGCTTTGGACGATGCTTGCAAATTTAATATGTACTGAAATGAAAAGCTTTAGTTTTCTCATGGAAGTTCAAAGAGGAGACTCTTGTCCAGGTAGAAATGTATGAGAGACATGATGGGGAAGTATTGTTCAATTATTTTTACATAAAACGAAAGCAAGAAGAACAAGAGGAGCAAGCGTAATTAATTCAGCATATTTATGGCCTTTTTGTGTTTTACCGAGGCCCATTTTTTGGCATATTTTTTTATCGTGAGCAGTTCCACCACAGTCTATGAACCATACAGTCGTTCGACGAAGACGTCTAGACAGGGCAATTGTGCGGGGTGTGAGGGGCGAGACGCGGGAAGGCCGAGCCCGAACTGCGAACAAAACGATGTTAGCAGTTCGGGACACAGCATTCAGGGCTAACAAATGTTTGTGTTTTTAATTATTTTATATTTGTTTGTTGGAATTTATTGGAATGCTGATATCGAATGATTCGAGATGGTGAACATATTTTTTTTAATAAGATAAATAGTTGTCAATTTCGAGGTTAATTGGGCCGCTGATTACGAAAATGCTATCCTTTTTTAAATTCAAGATGGCGGACGTAATTTTTTTTAATTTGATATGAGTGTCAATTTTGAGGTTCAGTGGGGTGCTTCGGATATGCCATCCTTTTTAAAATCCAAGATGGCGGACGTATTTTTTTATAATTTGATATTGGTGTCAAATTTGAGTATTTTTGAGGTTCATTGGGGTGCCGATCACGAAAATGCCATCCTTTTTAAAATCCAAGATGGCGGACGTATTTTTTTATAATTTGATATGGGTTTCAATTTTGAGTTTCAGTGGGGTGCCGCGATCACGAAAATGCCATCTTATTTTAAATTCAAGATGGCGGACGTAATTTTTTATAATTTGATATGGGTGTCAATTTTGAGGTTCATAGGGGTGCCGATTACCAAAATGCCATCATTTTTAATATCCAAGATGGCGGACGTATTTTTTTATAATTTGATACGTGTGTCACTTTTGAGGTTCATTGGGGTGCTGATTACGAGTGTTTATCTGCAATAAATAAATATTTTTATATATTTTTTACTTTTGACAAACCTGGCCGTCACGATACTGTCTAGGCGTTGTCGGCATTTTCCATGAGATCAAAGGCGTCGAACGACTGTATGGTTCATAGACTGTGGTTCCACTATGCGCTCTGACCGTGTCGTTGTCGCCTGTCGCGATTCACGACTTGTATAATAAATCATAATGTTAGTGTTTTGGTACACCAACAATTAAACTAATCAGTAACTATCTGGAAGCCCCATTCCGTCAATTATTTTTAAATACGGACAACATCACATATGTGAGCTCTTTATTACACTAAGTATCCCTACACATATATTGTTCTAATCCCAAAGGTAGTTTTTGTGGAATTCTGCAAAAACAATAAAAGTACCTACCACAAACACACCCGAGACAAGTTTTGGCCGAGAATGGAACCCGGGTCCTTGGAGTAAGCAACACCACGAAAATCGGTGTACATGGCACTCTACCAAGTAGATCATCATTCGCCCCACCGCTGCTGGTGCAGCAGCGGTGGTGCACAGACAAGCCACACTGACTACTTTTACAATTTAGCCACAGCGAGAAACTACGTCATAGGCGTCAATTTCGTGAGCCAGCGTTGTTTCATCAAATGTTAGGAGTTTGCAGCCTTAACACCCGAAAGAAACATTGATGATGACAGATGATAGACAGCTATTTAAATACTTTATATGATATTTTAGTTGCAATTAAAATATCAGTTTTTAAACTTGGAAAATTATGTCTCAGGCGGGACTCGAACCCGCATCACCTCCTCGCATGCCGGGCGCGGCGCTTTATCATTTAGCCTCCGATAGTAGGTAGGAGAGAGAGTAGAGAGGAGAGGTATTTAATTATTTGAGTTACTGTGTACAAAATAAATGTATTATTTTGTAGTTAATAGCTGTTGACCGAGTAGTAACCTATGATATACAAGCCTATAATCTATATCCATGCTAAATTTCATTTAGATTCTTTCGGGAGTTAGGCGTGATTGAACCAAACAAATTCAAACTTACGCATTTTAAATATTTGTAACGATGTAATCTCGGGGTGTAATTAACTTATTATGGCGCTTTAGGCGCCATACACCCGAACAAATCACTTACGTAATAGTTTGACCTATTAAATATCAAGATATCATACCTAATGAAATGGGAATACGTACTATCGGATTACACGTCTGCCACTTATTCCGCGCAGATCTTAGTATACAATATGATCTTGCGAGGGACATCATACTTGCGGTTAAGAATCCAAAAATGCACAGAAATAAAAATAGATCGGATTTAAAAATCTTGATTTTACATTAAAACGTGACAAAGTAAGTTTTTGTAGCGGGATTTTGCAACATTTGTTCTTACTATTTTAATTGTGTATAAAATAAAAGTTTCAATAAAAATAATATAGTACTTGGCTTGTCATTTCGGGAAAATTCTGTAAGAATCCAGTAGTCAATGTCAGATTGAAAGAAGATTTCTCTATGACTCTGGCTATTAGGAAAAAGGATAAATGAATTTATGCGTGTATCCTTAGCCGGACTTTATCACAGTACCTACTTCTGTATAAAATTATCGGCATAGAAAATATGTTTGCCATGGATGTTTACCGACGTAGAAATAGGAGTTACCTACTCATTAAGGAATGTTAGAATTTTTGATAAACATGGAAGTAGTTATGGTGCCCCCAATAAAAGAAAACGAATAGTGTAATCAGACTTATCATACGTCCAAAATTAAAGAAGTTATACAAGAGTCAAGAACAAAAGGTAGGATTCAAGTTTTCACACAAAATGCAGTTGTAAGTAATTATAACGTCATATTCTTCTCTGCATACATTAGCAAAAAAGTATATGATATTGCTAAAACAAATTAAGGTTACATGAGCCTGTTGTTGATATGTTGTAATAAATTTTGGTTCAATTTCGACATCAATAGCATTCCTCATTGTAAGCGTTTTTTTACTGTGCATCTACATGTAACTTTTGCACGTAGTAAATAGAATAGAATACGTCCAAAGTGGGGTCATTGAAATTTTATCAGTCATGCAAAAAATTAAAAAAAAAACACAAAATAAAACATTAAAAAATATTTATTTAGCAGGCTGACACTTTATATTTCATCACAATTTTTTGAATTTTATCACTTTCTCCATTTGGTATGGTGACTGAAGTAAAATAAACAACTGATTGGTTACAATAATTGAGGTAATTGATCTGTTCTTAGACATATAAAAACATTAATAACATATACAAATACAATAGGTAAACAATAAAACATAATTAAAGTCGTATTTTAAAACATCGTATTATACAAAATTAATTACACTGTATAGTTTAATCCTTGGGTAAATAAATGCAACAATGCAGTTTTTTCAAATACAGAATAATGGAATGTCTTCGGAATATATTTTAAAACTGTGCCATAATTTTCTTTTAGTTATTTTGATCGTTCGCTACATTATGTAAAGCCTAGCACTGACATAGCAATTTAGTCGTCATGGTGATTCGAATGCTATCTTAAGTCCAATTTTATTACTATTTAATCACAACGTTGATCACTCCCTGAAGTTACTATCTTATCCTATTGATTGAAGTTAATTTTCAGATAAGGCGAATCCACTTTAACTATCAAATTATTTAGCAAGATAAAATATTAACACGTTATATATTTTATATAAATAACATACAAGAATATTACATAAATGTATCTACACTTTTCATTTGTTCTAAAAATATACAGTAAGTTTAACAATGATTTTACTAATGCAACATATTATCTAAAAAATACAGCTTAACAAAATATGGTTTTCTTTTCAAAAAATACAATTCTGACGCATGTACAGTCAAACATAAATGTCAAGTTTAAAATATTTGATCTAATTTTTATTAAATTCTTACTTATTACCTACTTTTTATTATATTAAAACAAAAAGGGGCATGAAACGATATGACACTTGGGCTCACAATGTAAGAACGCGATTACCATATCTTCCTCTATTTGTTTTAATCTAAAATCTACTTATAGATACACTGCGCCGTGCATTTTGGACAGAGCCCACGTTATATAGCCGTTATGTATAACATCTTGGCAGTGTTATTTTTTAAGCTATTGCATAGCTTCTATCGCGGGCCTTGAGCGTGGAGACCGAATCCAGAAATTCCGTAACGAAAATAACCTAACCTAACACTCGGGGCGAAGCACGATCGAAAAATTTTGAATTTCCGATATTTAAAATAATTTATGGTATGGTTATGGTAACCATATCTGCCAAATAACAGAAAAAATTAATTATAAAAGTCAAAATTAGAAAATAGATAAAAATATATAATTAAGCCATTGCATAGCTTCTATCGCGGGCCTTGAGCGTGGAGACCAAATCCAGAAAGTCCGTAACAATAATAACCTAACACCCCCCACTCCGACCGGCACAGCGGTGATACTTTTTAGTTTTATAATTGCATAAGTTGATAAAAAATGTTTTTTTTTATGAATTAAAATAGTCTTAGAAAAATGAAAAAAAAATAACACATTTTAAATCATGCTGTGTCACGCACGGACGTATTATTTTGCTTTGGCCAGGTCCTCTGGATGAATGAACCTTACATAAATACGACCGGGTATGACACCGTGTTTCGAAATGAATAGATAGCTAAATCAATATTTAATAGTTTCCTAAGATATATTTTGATAAAAAAAAATAAAAAAACCCCGCCAAGACGTTATGTATAGTAGTTTCATAACGTAGGCTGCGTTTTCCAGGAGGTTCAGAATGCATGCATGTATTTAAATGCTCTTAGCATTGGCGCTTGATTACTGTACAAATATTTATGTTGTCTCGATATAATATACCCGAGTGAGGCATCATTTTAGTTCGATATTCGAGTTATAATTTAGTCGATTTTCTTGGCTTTGCTTTTAGTCTTCTCTTTGCCCTTTGGTTTCGACGGGTAGATGACGAATAGCGATAATTGCACTGCGCACAAGACGAATGCGACGACGTTTTGTAACTAGAAATAACAACTAGAGTTAATTGATACGGGGTTTATACTATGTACCTTAGTTTTTATGAGTTCCCGATATTTCGGCACTGTTGCAAGCGCCATGATCACGGGAGTTCTCTAGTGATAGTGACCATGGAAGTTTAAATCAGTATATTAGAAATAACAATATTATATTTCAAACACTATACTTTTTAGACCTTTAGAGTATTATTACTGTTAGAATTATATTGATGTACGCTCTCTGTTATTTGTACAGACAACAGCACGTCAACCTATCACAAAACGTCAAATTTTCTCCGTTGATATTGATCTCTACCTGTTGGACTTAAAGTTAAAAATCAATTCAGAGACCTTTAACTTTTTGGGTAGGTTTACCTGCCGTTGTTTGTACATTAGGCCGTCTTTCGAAGACATAGGAGCTCAGGCACTAAGATACATACAGGTTTAATTATGCTTGGTTCAGAAGCCTTAAACCGCAACATCTACATAGCTATCTCTCTCACTCATACCAATGTCTTCTGAAAGAAAAAAGATCCGTATACATTTAAAGGGCTTCACGTTGCGTAGTAGGGCCTCAGGTACCTACATTTTAAGCGAACAGAGGATACTATTTAATTACAGTTTCAGCTACTTACATCAATATGTCATCGTAGTCCAATCGTAAAATTGGGCCAGGGCCATTGTACCAGGCACTCCTTGATTCGCAGCTATCAAAATTTGGCCAATTATTGACCAGCTATATCACGATTTAACTAATAGCAAGTCGGGCATATCGAAAGATCCAAATTATTAATAGATATTCCTAATACTTCGCGCGATCAAGATATGCCTGGGCTTATCGTAAGCGGTACTAAATTATAGGTAGCTATAGGCGCTGTCTCTACGCGGTTCGCATTGTTGACAACAATCGTACTTTTTGAGAAACATCAATCAACTACATTCAAGTAGTTTTAAAACCTTCAAATCAAGTTAAAGATATTCTTTATGAATAAAACCGTTATTATTCTAAGGAATAAAACTATTTTTCTAAGGTTAGGAGCATAAAAAAAGTAGGGTGCCCATGCCTATGCTGCTGGGATTCAGACTAGATATAGGTACTAGAGCAGCATGTAGGATTTTAAGAAAAAGTTCGTTTATGAAAATGTACTCTACCCGTCTAAATGTCAAGTTTAGCAATGCAGTTTTATTCGACACATTATGACTCGTAGACTATCCCTTTATAAAGTTCTTCTCCAACTACGACCAGGCAAACATTTGGTTGGGCTTTACTAGAGGCCATACTACGCACGCCGCGCCGTTGCGCTTTTATACGGATATATCTATCTCTTTCAGATACTCTAACGGCCATTTCCAATAACCTATCTATCTTCAGTTTTGGCATATCGGAGATAGGATACAGTTTCTATCTCTGTTTTTGCCGTCCAGAGAAACAAAGACAGAAGTTGTTTTCTATCTCCGATATGCCAAAACTGAAGATAGATAGGTTATTGGAAATGACCGTAAGACACTGGTATGAGTAAGAGATGTAGACGAATATATGGATATTATATTGAGGAGCAAGGCCTCAGGCCTGATTTGGGGAGGCGACGGACATGCCCTCAAGAGCGCGCCCTCCATTGGCCTCTCGGCTTGGGCCACCATTAAAGGGGTGGGCAGATAAATTGCTAGGCACATGGCTGTTTCAGACAAGCTTTAAAGAATTTAAATGCCACACATTCATTTTATATGACTTACCACAATGAACGTATTCCGCAACGTAATACCATAGAGCAGCCACATCAGGGTGACTACCGTTCCTGACAGTATGATGGGGAATGGCATGCCTTCGGTGCTTTTGTTCTTGATTATGTCACCCTAAAAAATAAAAAAAAATGTTAGATAATCTAACAAATTCAAGTCAAACTTATAACAACCTCAGTGGTAGGACTATTTAGACACAGTTTTTCTTAAATGAATAAACTTTTTTTATCATATTAAATGTAAATTATGGACTATGCCTAAAATAAATAGATTTTCTAAAGATATTTTCTAAAAGTCTAAAGATCCGAGGCCTTAGTCAATGTTGAAAAACTACTTTTCTACAGTGTCTCGGATTTAAGTGTTTATGGTACTCGTAGGTATGTTATTTCTTATTTCGCAGCTATACTTATCAAAGAATGTATGCAAAAATTGTACTTCATCTATAAATAAAATAAAAAATAAATAAAAATAAAATAAATATTTACACAGAGCCATCTAGTCCCAAATATACTATATATTTTATTTGCGTAATTCAAAACTTCGACTTCATATTTATATAAGCGGTTGTTGTACTTATATAATTGTAAGCTTTTTAAGTAGACTTATTTCAATATGGTGCGAATCATCCTTACTATTACAAAAGCTAAAGTAGCTGTCTGTCTGTATCGCTTTCACTTCTAAACTACTGAACCATTTTGATGAGACAAAGATAGATTAGATCTTGAGAAAGGACAACCTATTATGTATCCCGCTGGTATGTACAGGTTTCCGCCCGAGCAATAAAACGTGTAGTTCTCGCGGGCTGAGCCACGGGAGAAAAGCTACCACACTATATTACCAGTACTGAATTATACTTACTAAGCTGAATAGGGGTGAAGCAATCAAATAGAACATGAGCCCCGTGATGATTGTCCCGAATCTTGCTTCCACTAGTTTTGGATCTTCCATCTGTGCATACCCTATCAAGGCAGCGGAGAATGCGCCCGCCAGTCCCATTTGCGCCCACACTTTGACCTTCTCAGAGGTGTACTGGAAGTATATCATCACGTAGACGATATTCAGAGCAAGACCGACAAGATTTACTAGAATCATCGTATCATCACGGAGGATGTATCCAAATTTCAAGTTGAGAACGCTCCTATTGGAAACATATTTACAGTTCAGTACAAAGTAAAGGGTACATACAACAAATAATTTATTTATACAATTGAGTTTGTAAAAATTTAAATCGCCTAATAATAAGACTGACTGATTTTCTACATCTTTGAATCTTTGATAAATAATGATACGGCGAGGCAGCGATTAAGCGACACATAATATTCCCTCAACCCCCAGGAGGCACTCGGGTGCCACGATAACAATTGATTTCAATTGTGTCTGGAATAACTCACGATCGAGGGAATATTATATCTGATATAAAAACATAAAATTCAGCTAACACACAAAAAAAAACTAAGCATCCGTGAATTTACTGTGCGGGTGCCGGGACTATTACGTTGCTGAAAAGATATGCCTCGTAACGAAAGTATAGGTTTAGGATGCTCCACTGCCCAAGTAACCTTTCCTGCCTATCTATATTTATTTGACTATTATGATAATCTTACTAATGCCTACTATGAGGGCTTTTCATTGCGTAGCCTCGCAAATGGATGAAAATTATTAGTACTATCAACCACCCTGCTTAAAAGACCGGTCTAATATTACTGTATGTACTCATATGTAATACCCACGTCTGTGAAGTTAAGGTGTAAGTAGTATCATTAAACTTTTTATAATACTTACATAACTACACCACCAAGAAATGGTACGATCGATATGCCTCTTGTGTTTCCCTGCTTGTAGATGTCCCAGCACAAGAAACTGCCGGAGAACATCTGGCCAATGGTGACGATAGCCGCCACGGAGCCGATCAGCTCCTTGTACGGCTGCAGGATATCTGCTAAGGCGTCCATCTTTTCTGTGTTCTGTAGAAAAAAAACATGATTTACAATATTCTAGCTGTTACCTGCGATTTCGTACGCATGAGATTCGATAATGTCCAACGGGAAACGTAGTTATTTCTGAGATATGAAATAGAGCTAATAATCTATCTCCGTGGCCATCCTATATCTGTCGAGCTTTTCTGGAGTAATTGAGTAAGAAACATAAATCCAAACTTTCACATTTATAATCCTATTATTATTCTAAGCCTAATAAGATTTTTCGACGAGGAATCCGAATGCCCGAAACGCTCGTCTGAACTGGCGCAGGATTGAAATGCTTCGAGACAGCTCATCATCTAGTGAACTAAGTAGACGGGGTCACGATTCTCAACCTCTGAGGGAACGACTATGGAGGAGGAGGGATTCTATTTTTTACAATAATTATTGATCCGCACCCATATACAAATGCAGGTGTAGGGACACAAGGGACAGAAACAATCCGATAGAGAGTTATCTGTCAGGCGGGTTATGCAAACGGAGACATTCAATATTACCTACGCGTCATTCATAGGCGAGATACATTTAACATATTTTATCAGTTAACGATTGCAGTATCACGATAATAACAATTTTATGTAGGTAGGTACTCATGAGAAAGTGCAGCATAGTTATTAAACTACTTTGCAATTGATTGGATTATATGTATATTTTTTGAAAACAGGGATTTCCTCTTCCGTCCAACTAAAACAATGAATTACCCTGCTCAAAGCACATGCTGCAGATAAAATGAAAATGTAATATCATGACACCAACAGTTTATTTTTTCAGGGTGTCTATCACGTGAATTGTTTTTTTAATTTTCTATAATTTAGTACAGTCAAAATCGTAATAACATATCGGAAACTCAAAAAACAAGGTTATGTACCTTCCATGTATATTACGATGATGTACTAGTAACCACAGAACATAGAAAGAGGTTTTCCATGTTCTGTGCTAGTAACCATGATAATTTAAATCAGTTTTTAGTTGTATGTAGGTAGTCATGATAGTTTACATCAGTATTTACTATACCTAATTCATTGTAGATACATGTAATAAAATTTTTGCAACTCATGCTATTACAATAGAATTCAAGGCTAAGATTCTATATCTACAGGAAAAAAAATAATAATATGGTAATCTAGTTCTTATCATAATACACATAAACAACAATCTTCTTCAAAAGATTCCAGTAGATAGGTACCTACCTATTTTGCAACGCTAACTACTTTTTGTTCATAATACAGTAATAGTATTCTTGTTAAATACCTACCTATAATTATGTTCCTACGTCTTAATTTTTATTGTGCTATCTGTAAAATAACTGTAGCAAAATATTATCAAGATTAGACATTTTTGTATTTATTACTCGGACGGACATAATGACTATTATAAAATAATTTCTGAGCCATGGGTCGCGGGTTCGATCCCCGCACAGTACAAATATTTGTGTGCATGAACATGTCTGTTTGTACTGGTCTGGGTGTTTTCTATGTATTATAAGTATGTATTTACAAAAAAAAAAGTATATAAGTAAGTTTATCGGTTGTCTAGTACCCCATACGACAGGGTACTTAATAGTAGCTTAATTTGGGACTAGATGGCTCTGTGTGGCCCAGTGTGGCATGTCTTAAATAATAAAATAAAAAAAATAAAAATATAATTATGAGCCTTATTATTTTTCCAGTTTGTATATCTATTTTACAAAAAATAGTTAAAATATTGAATATTTTTGATAAATTTTTCGATGTAACTTCTACTTGTGTGTGTCATCCATCATCAAGCATCATCTCACGCGGCCCGAAGCGCAGGCTAATTTAAGTTTATTTATTTATCTACACAGCAGGGATATTCTAATACGAATCAATAAAAAAAATTAAAGAAGTTTTCTTTAATTTATTTTCTATTTTAAATTTTTTAATTTTTGATTATTTGTTCTTGCTATTTTTAGATCATTTATTTTTTTCATTAATTGATTGTAATACTTGTTTTATTCAACACAATGTATATTGTTCTGGAATAAATAAATTGAATTGAATTTTTGGAATAATCAGTAATAGTATTAGGTGCATCTTTATTATAAAAGAAAGTCGTGTTAGTTACACCTCTTATACACGAGAAAAGCTGGACCTATTTGTATTTTTGGATTTGTTTTTGTCCCTAATATGATAACAGCGTTTAAAATATCAAAATTTATAGGGACGGGGTAGGTTGGTTGTCTGGATACAAAGTTCGCTGGGTCTGCGATATTCCTTAAAATATAGCTTGATTAGAATGACAGTTCTAACTGAAAGAGACGACGTAACTTTGTACCAGCGTCACACAAGTGAAACACATTTGCACACGAAAAAATATTGGTAACTGGCATGTTAGGAATATTTTTTTATGCATTGCTGTACATATTAATCAATTTAATAATATTAAATAGATATTTAAAGTTAAAATCATTAAAATAATCTAGTCACAAAAATTACACCTAACTTGAAAAGACGTATTTACAAGGTTACGTCATCTTTCATAATTGCTAGTGATGAGGTAATTGAATGAGCATTGGTTGATGCTTAGAACTTCAAATTGCAATTATTAATAGTTGACGAAAAATTTTCAAATTTATTATATTCTTTAAGCGTTAAAAAATTATAATTGATTGTCATGATTGTTACAATTATTCTCATAATGATCACGACACTGACTTACTGTTAAATCTTAATATATCTGATTTTCATTTTATTTTATATGCCTTAACTGTCTTTTTTCGTTTGATCAATCGAGTCAGTTCCATCACTAGTCACCTCAGTTTGACAGGTGTCATTCTAATCAAGCTATCTTTTATGGACTATAGTACTTTTATACGCTCATATATATTTATATTATGCTCCACTACGTTTATGTCATATGTGGCTAAACAATAAACGACTCCGTACGCGTGAAATTTGAAATTATCCCACGGGAACTAACTAAAAACTATCTCCGTGACTAACTAAAAATTTTATCCTCATCCGTTAAACCAGTTAAACTAAGGCGGTCTGATTGAGTACAAACATCCATACTAATTTATAATATTAGTAAAAATTACGACAGCGTTTATCCTGTAACAATCAATACGAATTCCGCACTGTACTTGAATGCTGTTTTGAGACCTAAATATAAAATGGGAAGGCTAATGTATATAGGAAACAGCTGATGATCTCATCCAAGGCTCAATAATAGCTTGAATGGTTCCAAGTGTATATACAATCAGAAACAATCACTTTCCTGTGATCTATTTTATCAAGTGGTTCCAATTGGTAACAACGCGTCACATACACACCCACTGCAATTACTGACATCAATGTGCGTCACAGTTCGTTTAATATTAATAGTTCATCCTTTTAGATGTTGATAAACATCTGAAGAGTGAAAATATTTAAACTGGACGACAATATTTAAATATTACACAATACTTGCCCGATTTTATTGACATGAAATACGTTACTTTAGCGTTATTTATACTTAATAAAAATCGTTATAGTGAAAATATATTTGAATAAAAGTCATGATAGTAGTAGTCTGGTCACTAAATTTAAGGAAGAGATACTCTTTATTGCTCACTATACAAAATAAATGTAGGTAGATCCGGAACTACATTGACGACCCAGTTGGTGTAGTGCTTCCCTACTTCGATTCCTAGCCGGGTCAATTTAGGATAATTTCTACATTGACTATAGTAATGTCGTCAATGTAGTTCCGGATCTACATTGATTGATGGGTAGTATAGTTGTTCTTCGAAAGGCCCAGTAAGACGTTTGGTCCTGGCTTCTAACGCAAGATGAAATTCGTAAAAACTGGTCTCGTCAGAGGCCTGTAATAAAAGGCTTGGAGAACTCCTACTATTGTAGGATATTTATATCATATGAAGAACGAGTATACTTTTAGAGCTGCCTAATTTAAGTGGTTTTTTATGAATATAATGTTTTGGTTTAAAGATTTATCGAAAATAATAATAAGATTGCACAATTTGATGACATTAACAAACCACTCAGAGAACCTTTTAAGACTGATAGAAAACGTCTGGATATAAAACTAAGTAAAGGTAAATTTAGCTAAAACATGAAATCAATTCGGTCTGGAACCACATATATTTTTTCAAATTGTTCCTCTATGAAGCTAAACAATTTGGAAATGCCAGGTGTTTTGTAATCATCAGCAATATTTGCTTACTAATTAGATAAAACTTAAATTATAAAATTATGATTCAGTCTTTGCAAAATGTGTTAGGTATCTAGCAATATTTCCACCAAAACTAATTCAGCCATAATCAGCCATATTTCGAGTAAGAATTAGTATGTATCCGGAGTTTGACTAGTATTTTTTTTATGCTGTTGTACAGTAAATAAGATAAGAGATACATTGAGTTTAATTAAGACTTGTATTAGAGGCTGTAATATTGCCTGCCAGTGCCAACTTAAATCAAGGCATTGTCATATTTTTTTTAAAGATATGATAAGAATACATAATTTAGTAAAAATGTTAACATTATAAATTATGTAAGCATATAATTCAAAAAAGTTACGTTATTCTTTTTTTAACCATCATTACTTTAAAAGCACGGTTAGAACCATGACATGAGTTAGTACAAAGCATTCAAACTTAATTATTGCACAATTATTTTTTGCTGGCTATACATACCTAAAGAGACTCTAAAAAGTTAGTTCGTTTTTTGCCAACGTTTATCGCTGGGCATCACTTAATGAAAATGAAGATGATGATTCAATATCTTACATCTTCTGTTAAGTAGGCAAGAAACCGACACGTTCATATTATGATAAATTTTTATCCTGGAATCAAGTTACGAAATCATAGTCATATTAAAATATAACCTTCGAATGGTCAATCAGTAATAAAATGTGCTAAATCAGCTATACTCACTTTGGGAACTATTTTAAAAAACAAACTATTCAGATCCACACGATACACGCGCTTAATTAACTACGATAAACTAAATAAAAAATATACGAACATCACCAACAAGCAAGTTGACAGCTGCTGCTATCTCAACTCAATTTCGGCAATCGGCTGTCAAAAAGTTTCTAGAGAATCTAGATCTAGTGAAGTCCGAACGTACTCTGTGGTCCGAACTGAGCCTATACTTATTTAAGCGTGTTTATTTTGCTTTATTACGGAATTAGTCATTTGTGTCACTTTATGACACAGATGGGGGTTTTCCAAAATAGATGTACACCGTAAAATTGGCTTGTCCCACGACTTCATTTACAATTCATAATTTTTGGTGAAGTCATATTAATGAAGTACGCATTATTTTTATAAAATAATACATCAATCTTTAATTTTCGGATAGACTGGCTTGTCTATTCAATAAAATTCCAGACATGTGGGCCTGTTTCAACTCTCCCAACCAAGTTCCGCATTCTGATCAGTTTTAATCACAATCAAATTTATATATTAAATAAATTTTGCGCAGTAGTGGCGCAGTAAAAAAAATATTGATTGAACCCATAGATTACACTATCATCATCTTCGTCGGCTCGCTCGCCCCGATTTGACATTTCATAGTACTATTGACAAGAGTCAACTCAAGACATTTTGCAATTTTTGTGAAATTTTCAGGATTCTTCTATAGAAATTCAGCAGTTCTGTTGAGTTCTATTTAAATCTCTTTGATTGTTAACTGGTTTATGCATTTTGGGTTCATTTATTGTTAGTTAAGTGCGCTACAATTATCTTGAAATTACCTACTATGAAATTAATTCTATGAATAGTGTGTGCGAAGTGTCGCTTGAAAGAGTGGCAGTCGATTTTGAGTAGATAATATGCTGTGGATTCGTGGGAAAGGGTGGAAAGAACGATGGCTATGGGTCCTGCTGGCCATGGCTATGTGCCCACTGATAGTGGCGCAGAATATTGGTGACCCGTACAAGATTCTTGGCATACACCGCAGGGCCACCCTGCTCGAAATACGCAAAGCTTACAGGCAGCTGGCTAAAGAGTGGTAAGTATTGTTTTCTGTTAGCTATTGTTAGTTTACATCACGCGACTTATAATAACATTGGCTTTTGAGGAAATGCTTCCAAAGTATCTTTGTTTATTCAATGATATTAAATATTTTAAAAAAGGCACAGATCTTATTATGAACCCTTAATCGACATGATCAACTGATTAAGAATGCAATATAGTCTGTGTCAGCAGTTGCTCTAGAGTACAGACTTATTAATTATGTAGGTACTTCAAGTGTAGTAAAAACAGTGCAGGTAAAATGGTAAAGTACCTAATGTTCTCAGAATCTTAAGCCTGGTTTTTCGAAAAGCTAGAAATCATAAATCTCTATATACAAGTAAAAGGTGATGATTTGGCAAGGAGGTAGTCTATGGTTAGTGAGACATCAACTATGCTAAAATGGGTTTTGCAAGATTAAACCGTTCGCTGCTGAAACGCGTTTACATGTATCATTCGAAGCTTAGGCGGATTTATACACATATGTGTTTGGGGAGAAATATTCGCTGAAAGCATGTGCGGCGCACGCGTTTGTGAGTCAATAAGTCCGTAATTAATAAATCCTAAAATAAGTGAGTATTTTAGGATAATTCATTACGAAGATCCCGCAGCCGACGTGTTAAAGAAGTGTAGGCGGGCCCTGCAAGTTTATATCTAACTACTCCATTTTTGGGGTTATAAACTTGAAGTAAAGGTATTTTGTGACTCTAAAAAAGAGATAGTGTAGTTTTTATCTAGCAAATCATCCCTTAAAAGGGTGAAAAAGGGTGTGGAAGTTTGTGGCTTTTACATTTTTATATGACTGTTATGATTTAACTAGGAGACAATCTATTTAAAAAAAAACTCATTATAAGTGTCTGTCTGATATAAAAAAATACATGGATGAAATATAATAATATAAAAATAGATCACTAAATCAAAATCAAACTAAGAAACTGCAAGTAAGATACAAACAAATTCCATTGTATTCTTGCATATCATGTTTCATTCATATTTAGTATTTAAAGGTACTAAAAATAATTTTAACCCTGGTTTTTATTAAGAAATTATGTGATTCAACATTTTTTTTCTACTGTCTTTTTCAGGCATCCGGATAAAAATGTAGATCCAAATGCTGAGTCTCGGTTTGTAGAGATCAAGCAAGCTTATGAGCTCCTATCAGATACGGAGAGGAGGCAAGCATATGATCTGTATGGAATCACAAATGAAGATGAACACATGTACAAACAGAGACATGATTATAGCCAGTATGCAAGGTTCAGGTTAGTTGGAAGTAATAAATAAACATGATCCGTTTTGGACCTTGTTCAAGACTGAAAAAAATATGATGAACTACCATTGTTCTTGACAGTTTTTTCATGTTTATTCTCTAACAAAATTAACTTGACCTATTACTATGCAGTTACACCCTAATTACCATACACAACATCTTTTAGTTTTTGTTTAATACAACATTAACGACGCCCCGTTGGTCTAGTGGTTTAAATACGGAGCCAAGATCTCGGGGTCCCAGGTTCGATCCCCAGGTCGGGCAACAAATATTTTTGAATTTTCAAACGTTGCTCGGGTTTGTGATCACCAACCCGCATTTTGGCAAGCATGGTGATTATGCCAGTTCCCATCATTGCAGTGGTAACTTGAATTCAATGATGGAGACCTATTCCCTGCAGTGGGATGATTCTAGGCTGTTACTTACTTTTTACAATATTTACTGAGAACTAAAAGTTGTCAGAATATTTTGATTCCACACTGTTATCTTTACTTAATATTATATATGTGTTACGCTTACACGCTAAAACTACACACTACAGATCATGAAACTTTGTGCACATATTCTTGGTAAAATAATGGCACAAGTTTCCGCCCGCGCCGTATAAAGTGTAGTTCAAGCGTGCAAAGCCACGGGCGAAAATCTAGTTTGACATAGATGTAACAATGAATCCAAAAAATCATACTGTACAGACTTTAACTAATGTAGTCATCATGTAAATGTCATGTTTCTATAAAACAGTTTAATAATAAATAAAGATTATTTAAAAAAACATATTGAAAAATCCAAGTTCACCATCAAACTATGTAACTATTTGGGAATATTTTATACATATTTAGCTGCTTTTATTGCTGACCTTAAAACCAAAATGAATTCCCTGTTATTGAGTAGAGGACCTAAAACACTATACCATCAGCTATTGAGTGAAGTGAGCTTATTACGGTTCAAACTGTGACTGACAGTGTTGCTAGAGCATAATGTGTAGTAGCCCTAACCGAGCTTGATAAAATTGGACATAGTGTGATTCAGTCCAATGATTTAGGTGTTGGTTTACATGTTTAGGAGGCCTATGCCCAGCAGTGGGCGTCGTTCGGCTGATATGATGATGATGATGATTACAACTTTATAAATTTTTCAGCAATGACCCATTCGAGGAATTCTTTGGCACACACTTTCGAACACAGGATCAAGACATCACATTATTCCACAAATTGTCTGTGACGACTCGGTGAGTCATCTGAATTAGTAATAGAGCGTTAATTGACACAAATTATGCTGGGTGAAGTGTTCATGCTATCTTCACCTATATCATTTATATATCTTCCACGTTAATTTTCCTGACGGTAAAAAAAGACATCCAGTATATCTGTGGTTTAATTGAAATTGGTCACCCAGTCAACAAAACGTCTTGGGCTTAAATCACATTCAATAAAATTGTTCATGACAAGCCGGCCGTGCGGTGTAGTAATAGGCCTACTACGCAAGATTTACGGGTTCGATTCCCGGTTGGGTCAATATGGGAATCAATCTTTTCTAAATTGTCTCGGATTATTAGGAAGAGGCGGGGTCGGTTATAGTCGTAAAACAAGTGCTCCCTAAAGCACGTTAAGCCATTGGCTCCGTCTTCAGTTGTAAAATAACAGTTGTAAGAACAATATCGCATCAGAGGTCTTTGAAAACCGAAGATGGCTAAATCCTCCTTAAAAATTTATGTTTTTACGTAGCATAGTCTTTTACTTTTCTTAATTTTTGTCTCTAGAGTCTACTATATTTGTCATTGTAACAGTAAATATTTTTCTATGAATTCAATCCTTTGTTATATTGCTTCAACCATAGTCGACTCCACGCTAAACCTTCAGTATATTCCCATCAGTCATTTCGAAAACAACATAATCGAGAAGAGCGTCCACACGCCCGCCATAGTCCTGTTCTACACCGACTGGTGTTTCGAGTGCGTGCGCTCGGCGGCCGCGTGGCGACGTCTGGTGGACGCCCTTCAGCCGCTGGGCGTCACCCTGGCCACGGTGCACGCCGGCCACGAGGCGGGCCTGGCGAGGCGCGTGGGGGTCCACGGCGTGCCGTGCCTGACACTGGTTCTGGATAAGCACGTGTATCTGTACAAAGAGGGGCTATCGTCACTTCCCAAGATATTAGGTGAGTTAATTGATTAACTATGAACAATTTAGCTATGGCTGGGGGTCACCCTGGCAACGAGGCGAGACTGGCGAGACTTAACAAAAAAAAGACGAAAGGAACAAAATTTACGAAGTTTTACAAGTTCAAATTTTAAAGGTCATTATGACGTCATATTTTTCTCTATGTTATGTTTCTTCATATTATTCTCAATCTCTGCATACATTGAAAACAAAATTTTTTGTGATGTAACATAAATAAATTAGCTAATTTGAATATATTAAATCTATTGTTTGGTTGTGGTTTTTGTCCAATTTCGACATCAGTAATATTCGTCGTTATAATGATTCTTCTTAAGGGGACTACTAGAGCTAAGAGCTGCCCTCAATTGATTTAATTTTATTACTTCTAAACATAATCAATTTTCAAAAAACTAGAACAGTATCATTTTAGCAAATTACCTCTATTATTTATTATTATTAAAAACCACAACCAAACTAACTCTAGTGAGTTTGACAGTTCATGAACGGTATATGTATAGCTTTAGTTAGTTTGGTAGTGCACCAACAGATAAGATGCCGAGTTTTTTTTACTGTCTATGGGCTTGATTTTAGCTTCACACTGAACTCCAGAGTTGACAGGAAGCCTACGATAAAGCTAGCTTACCTAGAAGCAACTTATTCACTTTAATAATGTGGGCTATCATTAAGTGGAAGGCCCTGCCTGCCTGTTCCACTCCTTGGCAGTGTGTATAACGAATGAAAAGAGTTAGTTGTATTACATACACATAATATTTCAATTATTGACTTAAATCTTGTATTTTATTTAATCAAACTTAATGAGAAATTAGAAAATCTCTAGGAGCAACCGTAGTTTACACAGTGGTATTTAAATAGGGATGAAGACACTGTTACACGATTGACGTACTGTAAATGTAAATTACATTATATACTTGCATATACTTTGGGTACACCCAAACTAAGTAGCTATTCAAAGCGATTGTTTTAAGAAATCATAAGCAATGAATGTAAAGATGGCTACATGTCTAAATATACAACGTCTTACAAAAAGGGGCCGGTTGGCAACAAAGCCTAAAGTAATTATAGCCTGATGTATAGGCTTTCTAACACTTAGACTATAGACAATATACAAAAGTAATTTTCTACATTGATCCCTGTCTGAGGGTCAAATCCGGAACCTCGGAGATGGCTTCCTTGCAAAACAGCTGCAAGAGGTTTTAAACTGTTGGGTTTCATTGTTCGTAATTGTCGGGACTTTAAACTTGCTTCTAGCAAAATATCTGTTTTTAATTCGTTAGTACGCTCAGGTTTGGAGTATGGTAGCATTGTTTGGACTCCTTTATATAAGGTACACAATCACCGGTTAGAATCCATTCAAAAGAGATTTCTTTGGCATCTGTCATATCAGAGTATCTAGCTAAACGGCTTCCCACCTACAGCTCTCGATTGAAACACTTTAGACTTACCACTCTGGAAAATCGAAAAATGTTGGATTGCATGTTTTTGTATAAAATAATCGACAGTCTTTTTGATTGTGCTCATCTTCTGGCACAGATAAATTACAATGTTCCCTACAAATTGGCTCGGTTGTCCAGGTATTTGCTGTTTAAGGTAAATGGTTTTAGGACTAAACTAGACCATTTCTCCACCTTGAACAGGATTCAGTCGCAGTTCAGTAAATTGTCACGTCTAACGGCCATTTCCAATAACCTATCTATCTTCAGTTTTGGCATATCGGAGATAGAAAACAACTTCTGTCTTTGTTTCTCTGGACGGCAAAAACAGAGATAGAAACTGTTTCCTATCTCCGATATGCCAAAACTGAAGATAGATAGGTTATTGGAACCGGCCGTTAGTAGCATCGATATTGATATGTCATACTCATTTCGTAAATTTGAATCGGTCTTATCTAAATAGTTTGTTCCTAAAAAGTAAAATAACTTTAAATTAAGTTGATAGTTAATGTATCTTATGTAAATGTAAAGTGTATGCTTTGTTGGCTGTCCTTATAATAAATAAATAAATAAATAAATAAACGGGTGACTATCCCACTCGAATGTGTATTACTTAACGCGTCAAAAAGTCTATATCTTCCGCAGAGTTCATCCGGTGGAAGTTCCCATACAAGTTGGTGAAAAGCATCAACAACGGTAACGTGGAAGGCTTCGTATCGGACTTCGAAGACAACAAGGTGAAGGCTCTCATCTTCGAGGAGAGGCACACCATCCGCCTTAGGTACCTCATAGCCGCCTTCCACTACAGAGAGAGGGTCGCTTTTGGGTGAGTTATCTATTTAGAAACATTGATGTCTCGAACATCTACACACATTTGATGTACAACTTCTTATAATTAAGACTTTACTTCCACCTAATATAAATTTGTGATGTATTTTAATTGTGACCAAATGTTTTGTATGAAGCACTAACTAGTTAAGCTTACTTATTGCGTCCTTAATTAGAAAGGAATTTGCTAAACACACATTCCAAAATTACCCGAATTGACTGCAGAAGCTAATCCTGCAAACTTCTGTTCTGCTTGAGAATCAGTTTACCTGGTAAAAAAAAGAATTAAGAAGAAAACAGCTCAAAGAAACATTTCAAGACAGCTAGAATGTTAAAAATAGTTTCTATACTACGAACTATTATAGTTAGTTAGTTATTCTGTATAAGGCTGCTCGCCCACGTCCGATAACCGGTGGCCGATATTTTGTAGGAGAAAAATAGAACTTACTGATAGCAATGGAGCAACGCACACGTCCTTCAAAAAATCGGTCATGATTGTGTATGCTGCTGCCTACTATATCAAAATCGGCCCGATTATCGGTCCTACAAAAAGTCTGACGTGGGCGGGCAGCCTAACTCTCTCTGAAAGTCTCTGATTATCAGTCACTAGCTGTTCCCCGCGACATCGTACGCGTCAATTTCTGTTTTTATGACCGCCATTATTTTTGCAACATTTTGTATTGATGCTTCGCTCCTATTGGTCGCAGCGTGATGTTATATAGCCTAAAACCTTCCTTGATACATGTACTATCCAACACAAAAAGATTTTTTCAATTCGAACCAGTACTTCCAGAGATTAGCGCGTTCAAACAAACAAACAAACTCTTCAGCTTTATAATATTAGTATAGATGAAATGTATTTTTCCAGTTTCGTCGACATGACGGCGCGCGATGGCCAAAATGTGACAGCTCGGTACAAGATCCAAAGACAAACTGACACTATGGTGCTATTGAAGGAGGATAGCGAAGAGCCGGCAGCCACCGTCAGTACGACGGAAATACCAACGCAGACGCTACATCAACTCATCGAGGCTAACCAGATGTTGACCTTGCCTAGGCTGTCATCACAGGTATGATACTGCTTTTAGGTTACAACTCGTCGCCAGTGGAACGTAAATAAAAAGCGCGGATTTGCAACAGACTGTCTTAATTAGCTCATAACATAACGAGTAATGAGTTGCGCTGACAGGTGGCGCCACAACATCGTACCTCTTGGTACCATCGAGATACGAATAATCAAGATTAATCTAATTTTACTGGTAGTAACACGCAGCAGTAATAGTAAATTACTGTTTATAACTCATGAGGGTTAATTTATAACACATTATGAAATGTCTAACAATTGTCCAAAAGCAATGGTAGGATGAAATATTGCGACGTGTTTTTTTTTAATCTGTTGCAACTTGCATATTCAATTCCATGAATTAAAATTATGACTGTCGACGAATTTGTTCAAGGCTTTACGCTGTAGGCCAGCGTGTAGTGTTTTATCAACAATTTTCATTTAAGGAATTGTATTTTCAATTCACACTAGCAATGTATTAACTACTAGTTCTTCGCCCGCGGCTCTGCCCGCTTAAACTTCACCCCATATCGCACGGTCGGAAACCTGTGCCTAGTGGCGTCATATAGAAGATAGATTAGGTAGGCTTAATACTTTCTTGTGAAACCATTGAAAAAGACATACAAAATTTCAACCCAATCGGTTAAGCTGTTAGTGGTTGACATACCGATAGCAGCGCTACGGTTTCTAATGGTAAAATACTTTTTTAAATCGGTCCTGTAGTTTCGGAGCGTATTCAACACAAACAATTTTTTTTCCTTTGGGTCTCGTCAAATACATGAATCTTTATCTTTAAAAAATCAAATCTTTCCTCTTTATAATATTAGTGTAGAATTTTAGATTGTAGTTGAACGTGCCCAGTTTCATTCTTTTTTCGTTTCGTACGATACTTTTAATTTTGGATTGAAACGTGGACGGTTTATAACGTTGCAGAGCGTCCTCGAGCGCGTGTGCCCTGTGGAGTGGCGCGCGGCCCGAAGGCGGCTGTGCTGCGTCGTGGTGTGGGGGGGCCGCGGGGCGGGGGGCGGGGCCCTGCGCCCCCTGCGCCGCCTCGCCGCCGCCCCCGCGCGCGCCGAGCGCCTCCACTACGCCTACGTGTACGCGCACGCGCAGCCGCAGTTCCTGCAGGCGCTGGCGAGGGGCGCAGGTCAGTGCCCCCGGCGGCTCCGGCTCGCCGCGGCCGCTGCACTACGCCCACGGTACAGCCGCAGTTCCTGCAGGCGCTGGCGAGGGGCGCAGGTCAGTGCCCCCGGCGGCTCCGGCTCGCCGCGGCCGCTGCACTACGCCCACGGTACAGCCGCAGTTCCTGCAGGCGCTGGCGAGGGGCGCAGGTCAGTGCCCCCGGCGGCTCCGGATCGCCGCGGCCGCTGCACTACGCCCACGGTACAGCCGCAGTTCCTGCAGGCGCTGGCGAGGGGCGCAGGTCAGTGCCCCCGGCGGCTCCGGATCGCCGCGGCCGCTGCACTACGCCCACGGTACAGCCGCAGTTCCTGCAGGCGCTGGCGAGGGGCGCAGGTCAGTGCCCCCGGTGGCTCCGGATCGCCGCGGCCGCTGCACTACGCCCACGGTACAGCCGCAGTTCCTGCAGGCGCTGGCGAGGGGCGCAGGTCAGTGCCCCCGGCGGCTCCGGATCGCCGCGGCCGCTGCACTACGCCCACGGTACAGCCGCAGTTCCTGCAGGCGCTGGCGAGGGGCGCAGGTCAGTGCCCCCGGCGGCTCCGGATCGCCGCGGCCGCTGCACTACGCCCACGGTACAGCCGCAGTTCCTGCAGACGCTGGCGAGGGGCGCAGGTCAGTGCCCCCGGCGGCTCCGGATCGCCGCGGCCGCTGCACTACGCCCACGGTACAGCCGCAGTTCCTGCAGGCGCTGGCGAGGGGCGCAGGTCAGTGCCCCCGGCGGCTCCGGCTCGACGCGGCCGCTGCACTACGCCCACGGTACAGCCGCAGTTCCTGCAGGCGCTGGCGAGGGGCGCAGGTCAGTGCCCCCGGCGGCTCCGGCTCGCCGCGGCCGCTGCACTACGCCCACGGTACAGCCGCAGTTCCTGCAGGCGCTGGCGAGGGGCGCAGGTCAGTGCCCCCGGCGGTTCCGGCTCGCCGCGGCCGCTGCACTACGCCCACGGTACAGCCGCAGTTCCTGCAGGCGCTGGTGAGGGGCGCAGGTCAGTGCCCCCGGCGGCTCCGGCTCGCCGCGGCCGCTGCACTACGCCCACGGTACAGCCGCAGTTCCTGCAGGCGCTGGCGAGGGGCGCAGGTCAGTGCCCCCGGCGGCTCCGGCTCGCCGAGGCCGCTGCACTACGCCCACGGTACAGCCGCAGTTCCTGCAGGCGCTGGTGAGGGGCGCAGGTCAGTGCCCCCGGCGGCTCCGGCTCGCCGCGGCCGCTGCACTACGCCCACGGTACAGCCGCAGTTCCTGCAGGCGCTGGCGAGGGGCGCAGGTCAGTGCCCCCGGCGGCTCCGGATCGCCGCGGCCGCTGCACTACGCCCACGGTACAGCCGCAGTTCCTGCAGGCGCTGGCGAGGGGCGCAGGTCAGTGCCCCCGGCGGCTCCGGATCGCCGCGGCCGCTGCACTACGCCCACGGTACAGCCGCAGTTCCTGCAGGCGCTGGCGAGGGGCGCAGGTCAGTGCCCCCGGCGGCTCCGGCTCGCCGCGGCCGCTGCACTACGCCCACGGTACAGCCGCAGTTCCTGCAGGCGCTGGCGAGGGGCGCAGGTCAGTGCCCCCGGCGGCTCCGGATCGCCGCGGCCGCTGCACTACGCCCACGGTACAGCCGCAGTTCCTGCAGGCGCTGGCGAGGGGCGCAGGTCAGTGCCCCCGGCGGCTCTGGATCGCCGCGGCCGCTGCACTACGCCCACGGTACAGCCGCAGTTCCTGCAGGCGCTGGCGAGGGGCGCAGGTCAGTGCCCCCGGCGGCTCCGGCTCGCCGCGGCCGCTGCACTACGCCCACGGTACAGCCGCAGTTCCTGCAGGCGCTGGCGAGGGGCGCAGGTCAGTGCCCCCGGCGGCTCCGGCTCGCCGCGGCCGCTGCACTACGCCCACGGTACAGCCGCAGTTCCTGCAGGCGCTGGCGAGGGGCGCAGGTCAGTGCCCCCGGCGGCTCCGGCTCGCCGCGGCCGCTGCACTACGCCCACGGTACAGCCGCAGTTCCTGCAGGCGCTGGCGAGGGGCGCAGGTCAGTGCCCCCGGCGGCTCCGGCTCGCCGCGGCCGCTGCACTACGCCTACGTTTACGCGCACGCGCACTACGTGTTACCAGGGATCGGAAAAACCCTTTTTAAGAGTAACCCTAAAAAAAAGGCCTATTGAAAAGGTTACCCATGTGATAGGGTTACCCGTGCGATAGGGTTACCCATTTGATAGGGTTACCCATGTGATAGCGGTTACCTTTAATTGTGTTAGCCTATTAGTTCGGTAACATTTTAAATAAACAAAACGCTTACCATAAATTATGAGTTGCGCATAGAAATTAAAATAGCCTAACAGTGTTCCGAAACACTTTATATGGTAAGCCTATTAAGGGGTTTTCAAAATGGTAAGCGCTTACCTAAATATTTTCGTATTGTTTGGTTTAGCATATCGTTGGGGTAAGCCCGTTGATAAGCTTACCATTCGGATAGGGTTTTTAAAAACAAGCCTATTAAAAACCCGAACAAATACCCCTTTAAAGGTAATGGGTTCCGGTCCCTGGGTGTTACATTTGTTATCATCCGCAGCACACTACAGCTGGATGTATGCCTCTTCAAATGGACGATTTCGCCATTATAGCCGTGCTTAACCAGTCAATTCTGACCTTGATTGATTATATTGTGCCTGCAAACAACAACAAACAGGGAATCATCAATAAATATTTAATCATTCGAGTTTGCTAACACGTAATGTCACAGATCACTATTGTAATACATGAGCTTTGTGTGGCAGAATTACGTTTGGCCAGAGTACAACTTAAGGTATAGTTTATACTATACACTGTATGGTTTAAGTATCTGTGTTGAAGTATGAGTTATACTATAGTCCATAAAATATAGCTTGATTAGAATGACACCTGTCAAACTGAGGTGACTAGTGATGGGACTGACTTGACTGATCAAATGAAAAAAAAACAGATAAGGCATGTAAAATAAAATGAAAATCTATATATTAACATTTAACAGTATGTCAGTGTCGTGATCATTATGAGAATAATTGTTACAATCATGAAAATCAATTAGAAAATTTTTAACGCATATAGAATCTAATAAATTTGAAAATTCTACGTCAACTATTAATAATTGCAATTTGAAGTTCTAAGCATCAACCAATGCTCATTCAATCATTTGTAACATTTATGTACATTACTTCGATTTTGAAATACTGTTTTTCTGTCGATTTCGATTTGTCGATTTTACCACATCACTAGCGATTATGAAAAATGACGTAACCTTGTAAAGACGTCTTTTCAAGTTAGGTGTAATTTTTTGACTGGATTATTTTTATGATTTTAACTTTAAATATGTATTTTATATAATTAAATTGATTATACAGTACAGCAATGTATAAAAAAAATTTCTTAACATACCAGTTACCAATATTGTTTCGTGTGTAAATGTGTTTCACTTGTGTGACGCTGGTACCAAGTTACGTCGTCTCTTTCAGTGAGAACTGTCATTCTAATCAAGCTATATTTTAAGGACTATAGGCAGATTAAACTTACCATTCGTTCTAATTAACTTTTGTAATTCCAAAAAACAAAACATATCACGAGCTAAACTACAGGCAACGCCATCTGATGGTAAGATTGTGAACTTCATTTTGAAATGATAATAAGCAATACGAAAAACATTGTGACGTTTGTACAGACATGTGTTTAAAAGTATTGTATCAATTAATTAATTATAACTTTTAGCATCTTTCAGAATTTAAAAGATCATATTAATTCGAAATACTCTATCCCACGCGGTCAAAGCTGGCAAAATTTTTGCTTAATATAATTGAAATTCCTAAAAAGTACCTGCTTATTCATCCTAGGTGGCGACGCGTCGCAAATGGAGTATCGCATAGTTATAATATGGCGTCGGGAGGCGACTCGTATTCAGTACGAATGGCTGAACGAAACCTGGCCGGTTTGCTCTCATTCGCACTGCACAGAGGAATATACCACTGATCCAGATCACAGGTAATATTTTATTTCATATAAGCGGTTCCTACGAATAATTCCTTCATCATAACCAGAATATGGGCATGCAATAGACCTACTAAAACTATTTTTTGTTTGTCTATTGTTCATAGGGAAGAAATCATAAAGTACCAAGAGCGATTAAACGAGACGACGCGGGCGTTGGAGCAACTCATAAAGCGACTGTTGAAGCCTACTGAGGTCCTCGCTTACGAAGCTCATGTGCAGGTAAGAAATATTTTTATTACGACACTTCCGCTGCGAAACAATACCGATGAAAGCAAAACTGATATAAACTTTCGGGGTCTTCTGGATATTAATAGAACACTAGCGTTTTTATAGTCTTCGTTTTCGTAATAAATAAATATTTAAGACATGCCTCACCGGGCCACACAGAGCCATCTAGTCCCAAATTAAGGTACTATTAAGTACCCTGTCGTATGGGGTAGTAGACAACCGATAAACTTACTTATATACTTTTTTTTTTTTTGTAAATACATACTTATAATACATAGAAAACACCCAGACCAGTACAAACAGACATGTTCATGCACACAAATATTTGTACTGTGCGGGGATCGAACCCGCGAACTACCGCTGATCCAAATGGTCGTCAAATAATAAGTAATCAGTAATGTAAGTCGTCAAGTAATGTCTCCGCCAGTGGTCCTCAAAGTAGTCTGGACTACGACCCATCTAATACAAGTTTGCAAACTCGGGACCCAACTCTCTAGGAACAATAAGTAAATGATTAGAATCAATCAGAATCACCAGCCTCAACATGCAGAGTAAACGTTTAGATAAGGTTTATAAAGTTTTAAGTGAAAATATTTTTACAGAGATTTTTACTTACATCAGAGAAACAGGGCACTACCATTATTAAAAAAAACTGTCTAGTTTTTAATTTTACTTTTTACTAAGAAAATAAATAATTATTTAAAAAGAGCATCTTGTCTACTCTCAATGATCCCTGCGTCATCGCCTCCGTCTCACTCATTCATCGGCTGCGGCATTTCATTGAGATATTTATTTGACGTTCATTGTGTATTTAGTTTTTTATAGTCTATCAAAGGTTCGAAATGACGGTGTTGTATTTCATCTTCAAGTCTCACAGTAAATCAAACTGAAATCTTAAATTAAAATATAAAACACGTCTTTCTCTATACGCCGCGATCCTCCAAGTCCCTCAAATCTTTTATCTTCCTATTCTCTTCAATGATTCTGAACATCGTTCTAATCTTGTTCGTTCGTTCATGCTTGCATCTTTATTCAAATCTTCGATACGTCATTTCACTACTGCTTCATTATTCATACCGATCAATCACTATAAGTCTCTCTTCTAATCAGTCCTTCACACTCACAATCGCACATAAATAATAGTAAAGCCTCACTGCATTGTGTTTATCCGTATAGTGCGTTCTAAGTCTAAATCTGTACATCAGTATTGTTGCACCAGGAGCTGGTGGACGAGGCTGGTCGCAGCGCCCTGGGCGCGGCGGCGGCGCGCCTGTGCGAGTGGGCGGAGCGCTCGCTGCACGCGCTACGCACGCAGCACGCGCTGTCCGCCGCCTCCGTGCTCGCCACCGTCGCGCTCGTGCTCGCCGCCGGGTACCTCATGGCCTACCTCATGTGAGTGTACTGTGCGAGTGGGCGGAGCGCTCGCTGCACGCGCTACGCACGCAGCACGCGCTGTCCGCCGCCTCCGTGCTCGCCACCGTCGCGCTCGTGCTCGCCGCCGGGTACCTCATGGCCTACCTCATGTGAGTGTACTGTGCGAGTGGGCGGAGCGCTCGCTGCACGCGCTACGCACGCAGCACGCGCTGTCCGCCGCCTCCGTGCTCGCCACCGTCGCGCTCGTGCTCGCCGCCGGGTACCTCATGGCCTACCTCATGTGAGTGTACTGTGCGAGTGGGCGGAGCGCTCGCTGCACGCGCTACGCACGCAGCACGCGCTGTCCGCCGCCTCCGTGCTCGCCACCGTCGCGCTCGTGCTCGCCGCCGGGTACCTCATGGCCTACCTCATGTGAGTGTACTGTGCGAGTGGGCGGAGCGCTCGCTGCACGCGCTACGCACGCAGCACGCGCTGTCCGCCGCCTCCGTGCTCGCCACCGTCGCGCTCGTGCTCGCCGCCGGGTACCTCATGGCCTACCTCATGTGAGTGTACTGTGCGAGTGGGCGGAGCGCTCGCTGCACGCGCTACGCACGCAGCACGCGCTGTCCGCCGCCTCCGTGCTCGCCACCGTCGCGCTCGTGCTCGCCGCCGGGTACCTCATGGCCTACCTCATGTGAGTGTACTGTGCGAGTGGGCGGAGCGCTCGCTGCACGCGCTACGCACGCAGCACGCGCTGTCCGCCGCCTCCGTGCTCGCCACCGTCGCGCTCGTGCTCGCCGCCGGGTACCTCATGGCCTACCTCATGTGAGTGTACTGTGCGAGTGGGCGGAGCGCTCGCTGCACGCGCTACGCACGCAGCACGCGCTGTCCGCCGCCTCCGTGCTCGCCACCGTCGCGCTCGTGCTCGCCGCCGGGTACCTCATGGCCTACCTCATGTGAGTGTACTGTGCGAGTGGGCGGAGCGCTCGCTGCACGCGCTACGCACGCAGCACGCGCTGTCCGCCGCCTCCGTGCTCGCCACCGTCGCGCTCGTGCTCGCCGCCGGGTACCTCATGGCCTACCTCATGTGAGTGTAATGTGCGGGAAGGAACCTAGGCTGCTGTGGGAAGAAAAGCTTCCCATAAGCCTCCAATTTTAGGAGTCCCCAGGATGATGTGTGGAGAAAAGCTTCCCACAGGCCTCCAATTTTGGGAACACTCAGAATGCTGTGCGGAGTAAAGCCTCTCACAAGCCCCCAAACGTAGCTGCGCCCAAGATGCGGTGCGAAAGATAGCTTCCCACAAACCTTTAATTTTGGGAGATGGGGCGGAAAAATATTTATTCTATTCTGTAAGTTCATGAAAATTCACTTCCCGCTGGCTTCCCACAAGCCTCCAATTGTAGAAGCAAGCGACAGGAAAAATCTTTTACAAAAAGACTAACTATATGAGGCAACACCAATTCAGATCATTGAGATCTGAATTGGTTTTAGAAAGGCCCTCTGACCCGGTATTCTACAAAATCAGTTATTCGTAAAAAAAAAATTCTTAATCTAATACACTATTATATTGTCTCATTCCTTCTGCACTATGAACATTCATCAATAACAGACTTAAACCAAAGCGTCGCTTAAACCTTAAAAATTGACATTATGCTTAGAGCTACGTGTTTCGGTTTCTCCTCTTTTTCATGCTTTATCATATTTTCATTCTGGTTTATAGACGCGTAGAAGAAGAGTCGGTTCAGCGTCAGAAAGAGGAAAGAAAGAAGCAGAACAGTCTCAAGAAGAACAACAATGAGCCGCAGCCGGAGATGCGCCTCCATGAACTTAGAGCCGAGAAGTACAATGGGCTTGTCAGGTGATTTTATATTAATGTATATCTTATGTATGACATGTATTTTTTTCTGTTTAATTTAAATGCGCTTTGGTATTTGGTAACCGGTTTCAGAGAGTTTTCGTTTTTTTTTATGAACACCCTTTGACTGCAGGCTGCTGAAGCCAGGGTGCCGGACGATAGTTTTGCTGGTGGACATGCAGAGCCGCGTGCAGCTACTATCTAAGTTCCACAAGATCGTTTGGCCGTACCGCAAGTAAGTTACACTTTAGATCGTCAATGAAGTGTATAAAAATCTAACCGTTTGGTGCTACTTGATCACCCCATCCTATGGGTGTCATAAGAGACGATTATAGGAGTACTGCCAGAAGAAGACTGACTGGCGGCAGTTTCTCTCCACTATTGATCAAACTGCGATCGCCAACCCGTCTGCCAAGCGTAATATTAGGGCAAAATCTTTCTTTTGCAGAGGCCTATGTCCAGCAGTTAACAGTAATAACATTGTTTTTCCGGGAGCATTTTTCTTACTTGTGACTTTTTGAGTGCTAATATGTTTTTCCCGTATCGATGATATCTTATCGTTCGAGTATCTTGTAATGTGCCAACCGGGTGTCGGAATAAAAGGACTGTTCGGCGTAACGTGTAGATTTATTATGTCTCAAATTACATGACTATCCTAAGCTTATATTTTAATAAAAACCTAGCGCTGGCTGAGATGTTACATACAGTTTTCGTGTTTGTATCAAACCTGTTATCTCGAAGCTGGCAATCTTAAAAACCGGTCTCGGAAATCATTCTATAAGTATTCGCGTCAATCTAACTCTTCGTTAGTCGACAGGCGCTGCGCTAATTAGACATTGGTTTCCGACACCCAACACTTTTTGTTCGCAATGATTATGTATTAAGATGAAGTAACTGGACGGAGTGGATGATTTCATGCTGGTTATATGTATTAATCAAATACAGATTCATCGGTAGTTTGTTTCTGCCACAAGATATAAGTGTACACGTTTGGGCCCTGCCTAAACATCGACTTTGCTAATAATGTTTCTATTGCTTGTACTTGTTTTCTTTACGGAGCAGTCGGGCTGGTGCAACACGCCTATCCTCTTGATTTTGCGAGTCTGAGCCTCTTGGTTTGTTAACCTCAACAAAAATTACATTATATTGTAACACTCATACGATATTTGTACTTCTTTAACGATGTGATTCTTGTGAAAGTGATTAAGATTTTAACCTTACTTTGACCTTCCAGAAACAAGACCCTCCTCTTTGCCTACCTAATGGTCGAACGGAACATCGAATGGTTCCGCCGCGTGCTTCAGCTATCTCTAGGCAGTGGGGAGTTACTAGTGAACGCGCGCAACTGCGTGGGCACCGTGCTGGCGCTCAACCCTCACAGGAAGCACTTCTGCATCTACCACGCGAAGCACCCCGAGTGCGCTAAACCTCATAAGGTATGTAAGGTTTACAATAATACCTGCGATTATCTGTCTGTATAATAAGGTATAGCTTTTTTTTTTATATAATAAGATAGTTTTAAGGACCTATTTAATATTATATTAAACTAAATTTCACTTGAAGGAAATCCGTTTAGAAACGAAAATAAAGGACAGTGCCATAGTAGTAAAATGGACAACAATAGATTATTGCTGTGTGCAATTTCTCTGCTCCCTGATCGGGCCGAGAAATTTGTATAAAATACAGCGGTTTAGAGGGTAAAATTCAGTTTTCACCATTCCTTTGATACGAGGTAAATACTTACAAAAAGAAATGAAATAAACAGTGACTACAACTACGAGAAAATAAGTAGTGATTTTTGATAAGTAACCGGCCCCACCGCACTAAAAAACAAAAAAAAACAACGTTCTACTACTACCTCACAGTTCACTGCCCTATCGTTAACACATTCTGTCTCTTTCTCTCGATCATACAATAGTCACGTCCCACATAGATGTTGATAGCTCTGCTTGGCCCCCAGCGCATGTCGCGCATGACGCGCTCGCTGGGTGGGGGCGCGGGCCGCGAGGACCTTCATCGGCTTCCACACCGAGCCCGGCTCGTCATACAATAGTCACGTCCCACATAGATGTTGATAGCTCTGCTTGGCCCCCAGCGCATGTCGCGCATGACGCGCTCGCTGGGTGGGGGCGCGGGCCGCGAGGACCTTCATCGGCTTCCACACCGAGCCCGGCTCGTCATACAATAGTCACGTCCCACATAGATGTTGATAGCTCTGCTTGGCCCCCAGCGCATGTCGCGCATGACGCGCTCGCTGGGTGGGGGCGCGGGCCGCGAGGACCTTCATCGGCTTCCACACCGAGCCCGGCTCGTCATACAATAGTCACGTCCCACATAGATGTTGATAGCTCTGTTTGGCCCCCAGCGCATGTCGCGCATGACGCGCTCGCTGGGCGGGGGCGCGGGCCGCGAGGACCCGGAGGCGGGCGCCTTCATCGGGTTCCACACCGAGCCGGATTCATCTTCGGCGGACGAGGCGCCCGACCCGCCAGTGCTGTTGCAAGGTACGTTACGAGAAGATTTTAAATAAATATTTTGTCAAATTTTTATGAATACGTTTTTTTTATATTTATTTATGTGTGTGTGTCCATTTGTTTGTCCGTCTTTCATCTCAAAAGGGAGCTACAATGACGTGATTTTTTAAGTGGAGATAGCTAAAGGGATGAAGAGTGACATAGGCTACTTTTTCCTCCTTTTAACCCCCCCCCCCCACTTCCTTAAAATGGGGGGTGGAAGTTTGTATGGAGCATTTTATAAGGTGGAAAGCTGAAAATTGGTATGCGGACTATTTGTGAGTAACAAAAAAAATCATACGTCTTTTTTTTTATCCGCCCCTAACCCCTTAAAAGAGGGGGTTTATATTTGTGAGTAACAAAAAAATCATACGTCTTTTTTTTTTATCCGCCCCTAACCCCTTAAAAGAGGGGGTTTAGCCCTTAGAATTTTATTGTTACCCTGAATTTAACGCGAACGAAGCCGCAGGCAAAAGCTAGTTTATATAATATAGGTATTTATAATGAACAGGTTAACCCGCCTACGAAAATTCAATGATTTCAAAGTAACTCTGTACATTTGCTGTATTGTTTAAAATTAATAGACTCAGGCGTTACTTTGCGGAAATCCATAACTAATTATGGATTTAGAAAATTATTTTGCTAATGATTTCCGCTTGTTAATATACCGGCCTAGATACCTTCACCACACTACCCGCACTAACACTGATTTGAGGAAGCACCTGCACCACACTAACACTGATTGAGCAAGCACTATTTCATGCAGGAAAACCGCCCGCCCGCCCTCCCTCAAAAATGCATGCAATACAGTTGGTGTTGGGTACTAATAATTGCATTAACTGTACTGCATGCATTTTTGCATGTGTTAGTGTGGCGCAGGTGCTTCCTCAAATCAGTGCTAGTGCGGGTAGTGTGGTGAAGGTATCTAGGCCGGTATATTAACAAGCGGAAATCATTAGCAAAATAATTTTCTAAATCCATAATTGCATTGTTTAAACATCTTTTCACTTAGAATTTTTTTTTCAAAGTACCCCATTTAATTATTAAGTATAGTATTCGCTATGTAGCCCCTTTTTTTTACAAAAAGTAGCCTATGTTACCCGGACTGTAATAAGAAATCGATTGATATCTCATTTACCGAAATCGGCTAAATACGAGTAGTTTAGCCACAAATTTGGAACCCATATAAATAGCCACATGCGTATTTAATTTACATGGACTGCTAAAATCATTAAGAGGAAACACTACGGGCGAGAGAATTGAAAAATAGGTATTTGTAAAATCTATTGCTGTCGCGCAGTGCCAAACGCCTTCACCGCAGAGTGTGATAAAGGCAACTGCTTCTTGGACCGAAAATACCTACTAAAAGCACACCAAATCAACGTTTCGTAGTCCTCCGATTACTTTTCCAAAACTAGACCGATTTAAATACTTTTTTCATAAAAAAATAATGAAAGCCTTTGGCCGTGTTTGTATGTTCTCTTTTTTTCTAAAATTTTACCATATTTGTTTTCTGGATGTTTGAACACAACGGAAAATCTGGCGAATTTTTTCGATTTTTGAGGGCTCATGTCTTTTTTATTAATTATTATTAATTTATGAAAAAACAGAAAACATAGAAACATATATTTTTGTAATAAAAATTATTGCTCTACTGGCTTTATCCAGAGAGGAAACAGGGGACTACGTTTGTATGGAAAAACGGCCCTTGTGTTTCCTCTTAACCTTCTTGATGGCTTTGTCGTAGTCGGCTAAAAAGAAGTTAAAGGGCCAGCGCGTTACTTTAGCCTAAATCAAAAAGTTTGAATGTACTGCTAAATTGGTCGTTAGGGCCTTTTTATTTTAGGCACCATAGTTTACAATTTGGCAATTTAATGTAAGAATTCCAATTTAAAACAATCCAAAAGGCCAATGTAGCAGTATATTCAAACTTGTTTAAAAATTGGGCCAACGTAACCTGATTGGGTTAAAATTACCCGCTTGAACGTTACTTTTAAAGACTTTGAACGGAAAGGCTAGTCTTATGACAAAAAGACTGTCACTCCTGAGGCGTCAAAAATAAGGCGAATATTTATTAAAAGACCGAATCTCTTTCATCACTAACCATTGACAAGAAGAAAGGAAGGAATGAGGACTTGCCACAATGCAACGAGACGAAGGAAAAGCTTGTGAATCCTTTGCCTCCTTTATTTAATATTTAATGCGGTTTTCATAAAGATAAATCAAAGCTTTATTTCTCAAACTGCTATTATTCTAATGCTAAAATAAATATTTAATTTAAAACAATGTTTCGATTGCAGAGAATCTTCTAGATGGCCTCGAAAACTGGCTAGATCGTCTATTTGAAGGCAGCACGCACCGCTACTACGTGAACTACTGGCCCGACATGACCACCAAGTGAGCTATCTCGCTCCCACCTAGGCTCCACGGCAATCTTCTCTCACACTTGCCGCAGGTAAGTACCGGGTTACTAAAGGCGATTCGATTTGGACCCATATATCTGTTTAAATTTCCATTTAATAGCATCAAAATTAATTTGTAAATCGAAGATTTCGTAACTGTCTTTTTTTGATGCCGGTTAACAACCTTTGTTGTATCTGTTCAATGGGGGCTATCGCTAGTAAATTTGCCACTAGAGGCGCTAGTGTCGCGTGAGGTCCAATATCATTCACTTTGTACTGGTTTTAGCGGAATTTGTTGCATAAATTATAATTTCTTTAATTTACCTGCTGGAAAGTGATCTCCTTCGTAAAATATCGCAATTATGGATTATTTGGCGATTAATGTGAACGCTTTAAAAGCGGAATTAAGAAAAAGCGCAAAAATAGGCGGCCTCAAGAGCATCTATTTCAGAAGTTAGTTTGTTGATATCAAGATAGTTATTTATAAACAATATAACCTTAATTAAATTCAAGATATACTTAACACTTTGTTTCGGCGCCAATCGCCTTTGACAGCTATAACTCCGGACCTCAGTCTACAGTGGCGCCAACTGGTGAGCAAAGAAACGGTAGTCCCCGTTAAATTGACGCGGCTTAAAAAGCTCTCATGAATGTATTTTGAAAGCCTAGTGTTATTTAATTTGACCGCAAATATCCACGTGACCATAGAGAATGTATAGATGAAAGAAAAAATGTTACGATTTACTATGTTTGAACTTGACAATTAAACGCGATTTTATGCAACTAGTGGTATAATTTAATGGCAAATACAAAAATACTGTTCGCCATTTAATTACAGTACTATGTGAGACAGTGGCCAGCACATTAACTTTCCCATAAATATCAATTTCCTCAATTGTAATATTTAAATCCACACGCTCTTATACATTAAGTAAATTCTCCGTGCGCCATTTATGTTTCAAAGAGCACATCAAATACTGTTTAGAATATCTCTAGGTCTCTCTCACTCAAGCCAACATTACAGGGTGAGTAAGCGGGACCAAAAATACGAATTTTCCGCAACAGTTTTCGTAGTAGCGCCCCGAAGTCGTATTTTTAATTATTTTTATGTGATGGGTCGAAATTGAATCCCTCAAGTATTTATTAAGAATCGTCAATATATTCTTTAAAATATTTATTTCACTTGTTGTTATGCAATTATACTGCCCAGTTTATGTGGTTATGAAATTACTATTTTGGTGGAATACGTTGTATTAATTAATATTTAATGGTTGTTTTTATATCTTTAAAAAACAAAGAACAATGTACGGTTCGCTCTGTTTAAAAGGGATATGGTTATTTGTATTAGTAAATTATGTTTAATTATTTAAATTGAGTGTCTTTAAATGTAAGAAACATATACAGCTTGTCGTTATTGTACTCGTATATGGCGTTAGGTTGTTAATAAAACCATTTATCCATTTCAAAAGTGAATTGTACCATACCTATCTTTCTTATAAATCAGGAAGTTTAAGTAACATATATGAATAGTTTGATAAAACATCTTCTTGCCATATTATTTAGATATCTCGTTCATGTTTTATTATAAACATAATTTATTGTATTTATTGTCTAATCTCAACTGATGTTTACTTTTGGGACATGTTTACGTATCTTGCCAGATATTTATTGACTGGGTGCCTAATTATTTTAACACTATTAGATAAATCAAATGTTAACACGATTTGTACTTTACGCGATCTAACATAATAAAGTCGCATTAAATTTATTCTTGTAAATTCTCATATAAGTATTGTCCCGTGCGTTTAAGGCAACTACACGAAATAGCGAGCCAATACAGTCGAAATCTCCTTTTAATATTAGTAAATAAACTTGAATTTTTTTTAATGATTGGTATAACTGAATTTGTTGTGTACTGCTACACCAAAAAATACTTGTTGTGTCTGTACACAACAAATTAAGTTATAATTTTACATTCTAATCTAATATTACTTTAATGAAAACATGTCCTAAACGTAATTCTTTTGACAAACTCTTCCTATCCATGGTAGCATGGAAAAGAATAATGTTGCATGTTATTTTAAGTATTTATTTATATTTTTACTAAAATATTATAATCATGTATTTCCTTTCTACCTCCTTAATATATCTTTGTTTGCAGTGAACTAGTTAATAATACAGAGTGTGTACGAATTTGTATAATACTTTATACTAAGTACATAATTATCAGCCTAAAACACACGCGCCTCTCCAAAAGGAGTATTTTTGCCGTAACCACAACGTTTGGAGTTGGTCGCGAACTCGCGATTTGGCTAATGTTGAAGAGAGAAGGGATATATCACGAAATTATACAGTATGACTTTTTCATCAACTTCCCGAAAATATTTTTCGCAGCATAGTTTTCAATTTTTACGGTCCTAAGCCTGTTTAGGTATGAAGGGATAATCAAAAAAAAGCTTATGGATAGTATCGCAATGAATGAATGAGATGCGCATCGCGTAAAAAAAAGTGTAAGTGCTATATCTTGTCATTTTTGTACTGGGCTATACCAAACGAAAAAAAACAATCATTTGTTATATGTCTCGTAGATTGCTATATTAAAATTTGGAAGGTGGTTAAAATTTCATTCTGTATACATGACTACCTAATTTATGGATTATTTCTAGTTGTAGAACAAATCAAAATTACTATTGACAGGGTTAAAATCATATATCTACGTAATCTTATTGTGTTTGCTGTTATTATATTGTTTATACAAATTCGTATCCAACTTCGTATAACCTGCTGTACTTTACTAAAGTTTGTAGTGTGAGTACAAGCAACCCACACATTCACATAAACTATAATGGTTATCGATTATGTTAATGTGTGAGTGGCGCGAACACATACCATCAGTTTTAGTTGTTGACCCATTTTGTCGCAGTGGGTTGGAAATTATTTTACTTGTACATTATGGTACTGAAGTAAGCACATCTGGTTAAACATTGGGGCATCTTATGTAGTTGATATAAGTGCGATTTTGCAACAAAAATGTATAGCCTGATGTGCAATCCACTGTACAGATAACAGCACGTCAACCTACCAGAAAACGTCAAATTTTCTCAATTGATATTGATCTCTACTTGTTGAACTTAAAGTTGAAAATCAATTCAATGACCTATAACTTTTTGGGTAGGTTGACCTGCCGTTGTCTTTACATCAACTTGTTATAAGAAAATGTTAACGTATTGTGTTCGTATTATCTTTAAAAGGGAACATTTAACGATTTATTGACTTATCTATTTAGTATTTATATCTCAACAGAGCAGCTTTAGAGATATATAAGAGCCTTATTAGATAAAGTAACAATATATTGCCAAAATAAATTAGATTTGTTTCTTTATAAAATAAGACCCAAGGAGATGTGCCGGTGTTGTAGCTCAGAAGTTAAGAATAAATTAGCTAGTGTAAAATTGCTGCAATCGTGCCATTGAGATGGAAATGATTTGTACGTAAATGTAATTTTCGACCATGATACTTTGAGCCCTGTCTGGGAAAACCGTCACTTGCAGAACTACTTAGTGATGCTTCTAGTACACTGCCTCAAAATTTTGAAGACGCATAATGTAAATAATTTATTTTTAAGAATAAGCCTGTCCTGAAGTAAGATTCGGTTTAAAAGAAAGAAAGAAACATATTTATTTGACACACATTTGATAAATATTTACACAGTAACATTACGTAACTTTTAGTCCAGTCAAAAGACACCCATAATTGATTACGATAATGCAACGCGAGAGTCTAAAATCCTGTAAACTTTCTTCTTAATACATATTTCGGCAGTGTTTCTATATCATAGGGCATCTCAATCGTGACGACTCACGCTCAGAGCTTTAATTATCTTGGTCGAATAATAAAATAATTCACACTTTTGTAAACAAATTAGCTGTAAATTAGCCAGATTCACAAAGTGTCACGAATAGACTTAGATATGTAAGGACAGTATTATGTCACTGAGCACTTCCTTGTAACGACAATATGCGCCGGCGCAGATCTGTATCTTGACACATTGAGCATTGTGCATTGATTTGATGCACTTCACAGACATTCGCATTGAAAATTTTATTGTTTTGTTAAAATTTTACTAAAGTTTGCAGTCAGCTAAAATGGTATTATCAGTATTATTGTTTATGTTATGTTATCAGGTAACAAAAGTCTTTGAAGCTCCGAAACATCTGAGGTCGGTCTAGCTTTTGTTATCCTTAATTGCCTTGAACACGTGCAGTATGACGCATTGTTTTCTCGGAAGTGATGGTCTTCGACCAAGCATACTGTGTACCTATCGTATTATCAGTCGTAAACCTACTTTGAAACTGTTAATTCTTGTTAATTTGGTTGTTTTTTTGTTCACTCCATATAACGATAACTCTCTATAACGACAAAAAATGCTCAGTCCCTTGAGGTTCGTTATAAAGAGTTTACACTGTATATGATATATGCGAGCTAGGAAAATTTAAAGTTACACGTTCCTAACATTTTTATAATGATTAAAATTCAAAATCACCATATCAACATTAGTTGATTATGTTAACGCTTATGTTTCGGTTTGATGTATATAGCAAGATGCCGTATATAGAACATTAAAATTTGTGTTTCATATCGAGCTGACATTTAACTATAGAACCAAGAATGTAATGTATTGAAAGCAAGATAACTGATAAAGTGTCAAGATACATTTATGCCATTTTACACGTTTATATCTCTTAGTATTTTAATATGCCCCGCTTTACTGTATACTGACGCGTATTAAGTGATAAGTACTTTGAACCCAACTATAAAATAGTATAGCCTCATGTATTTTGTTGTCACAAACAAGTTATTTATCTTAAACCAAATAAACAACAGAAAATAATGTATGTCTGTTTTGGTAAAACGAGTACGCAGTGTATTTTTTTTTCGAGATAAATAAAATGTACCCAAGCAGGTTGTATTTAAAGATGTTTTTCTGACTTGTCATTACGTAATGTAACTTTCCTACTTGAAATCAAACAAAACGATTTAAGATTTGAATGTTATGTGACGTTGACTGTACATCAAGCTTGTTTTTACGTAAATTAGACTAAGGTCACTTGCAAACTACCTTTTCTTTAATTTAATGTATATATTTTCACTATACTTCAATAGTAAGATCCGTAAAAAATCATCCCTAATGTATCTATCGAGTATGCATTTATAATGTTATACTTTTAATCAGCGCTGAAGTAGAGCTGGTGATCATTATTCGTCTTTACGTGCATGTTTTGCTAAAGAAACAGCGCATTTCCTCTAAGTGCCTGCAAATCTATACTTAATATTATAAAGCTGAAGAGTTTGTTTGTTTGAACGCGCTAATCTCAGGAAGTTCTGGTTCGAATTGGCTTTATGGATCAATAAATGGACTATTCAACACAAAAAGAATTTTTCAAATCGAACCAGTACTTCCGGAGATTAGCACGTTCAAACAAACGAACAAATAAACTCTTCAGCTTTATTAGATCTATGGCTTTACGACTCTGATTTAAAGTATCGCACTGCAATCTATTGAGTTCTGTCATGATTTTTACACAGAGGTGAGTCTATACTCAAAGATCGATAATACTTTACTGAAAAACTGTAAAATACAATTAACAGTTCGATTTATATCAATTTCACACTCTTTAAATAGTTATATTGTAGTGAAATATTACTGTGGGAAATGTTGGGTATTTTGTTCTAGTCAAATTTTTTACCAAAAATTTTAATTTTAGCGGGTTAAGTAGGTAGATTATTGCAATAGGCATTGGCGGTTTAAGGTATACGATTATACTGTCACAATTTTAGTTTTGGTTCGGTGTTTAAGGATAATAAATATTACAATGAAACTGTTCAAATCTTTTGTTGTATTTATTGAAAGTTTCAATTAAAGTATTTAAATATAAAAAGACATTTTTTATTGTATAAAATAATGCCAAGTGTCATGTTTAGAGTGTCAACATTGTGTTGTTTGTTTGTGATTATTGGAAAAACTTGTAAATGTTTATTGATTGAAATATTTTATGTAATCTAACAAGTAACAAGTAAATATGTTCCATGCAGCTTGCCAGTTTCTTCAATGTGTAACATGTTGCCATGTTTTTAGCTCTTTAACCAGTGTTGCAATGTTTAAAAATGTCACCATGTCAGGTGGTTTAGGGTGTGTACAGATGTGGCGAATTCGTACTCATTTGCAAAAAGCGTGCTAGTTAGACGAGTGAATTGGAACTTGATACGTTATATTGATACGATACAAAGAGCTAATACTATTTAAAGATATGTTAACGGAATATAACACTTTACAGCGTTCATGGTCATGTTATCAAAAATTAACGCGTACTAAATTCGTAAACATATCTTTCATTTCAATGTATAGTGTTCGCGTAAACCGAAGAAAACGGTATAATACGAATTGCATGCGCGCTATAGAAATGTACCGAGTTGTAGGTATTTTAAAAAAAATTAACAATGACTCCTAATGATTCTAGACAGCAAAAAAAAGGCATATATAGTAGGAAATAATTTTCATATATTTTTAACTTAATCACATGCAAAAAAAAAACAACTTATAATAATTACAAAGTCCCTTGATTGACAAAGAGATCCATCATGCACCATGACGTCATTATAGATAGATAGATAGAGTACTCTTTATTGCACACCAGAAATAAAAATAAAAATTACAGTAAAATTTAAAACAAAAGGTTGTACAACTTCGGCGGTCTTATCGCCAACAGCGATTTCTTCCAGACAACCGTTGGGCATTGGATGGATGGACTACACAGAGGAAGGGGAAGGTGAAGTAGAGTACTTGATGTGAAAATAATCACAGTTAAACAAAACCACATCTAAAGTGCTACTTAAACATAACGTACTTAAACGTCATTATGCACGTTTTTCATGAACCATGTATACGAAAATTCGATTGTTTTTATTCTTTTTAATGCACGCTGTTCGCCATATCTGTACACATTATAAGGGATGTTGGTAAAAACTTTTGCCTATTCTTATCGAAATAAGTATGACAAAGTATGTTTAAATTATTTTTTATGATTAAGAACCAATACATCTATATACCCTTTATCTTTATTCCAGTATCAATTTGTACAATAAATTATTAAATATTGTTCTTTAATATGTGTTTTTATTGAAAATACTAAATAAAATCTCTACAATGAACTAAATAAAAGACATTTATTATAATTAGATAATCATTTGTACATGAACAAAATTACAATATTTTCTAAACAAAATGTCTACAGGACCCGTTGTGTACACACAAGTATCGCTTAAATGCGAGTTGATCTAACTTGATTGACATAACTTGCTAGCCCTTACATATCTGAAAAGATAAACAACATTGATGAATACTTACATACTTTTTCTATTTAATACTTCTTTACTTTTAGTAGTACCTATAGAAAATTCAATGAATTAAATCCTATATAATGTATAGATCTTCATTAGCTAACTTTTCTGAAGTTATTTAAAATTATTTTATCAATGATATTTATTGATCATATTAAGTTGTAGTAACTTATTGCCATTTTACTGCTCTGGCTGAGGGTAATTAAAAGTACCAGAACATTATGTGGGCCCTTATCAATCCCCCTGTATTTCTTTTTCACATATCATTATCCAGACAGGGTGAACACAGTGTTCCAAATTTAACCAGATTAATGTCAATGGCATCCATACATGAATAAAAAATATTTGTAACTTAATACCTGATTATTGTAGACCCTAGTAGTAAAAAGTGATCTTAAGCTGTACTCTTCCTATTTGGGTTGAGTTCATACTCGCAGTTGGCGTATGCTAGGCCTATGCCCATACCCATGCCAGCTATCACTGGCCATCTCCGCCGTCCGAGAAAGAGCACTGATGTCAATGCACCTAGTAACATTCCACTACCTGTAAAATAAAATAAAATTAAACTACCTTCGATAATCACACTTGTGAGCCTATCACATTGTATGATTCTAAAAAATTTCTGAGAATGGCAATAGAATGTTAACCCTTTGACGATCAGATATTCCAGACACAATTAAAATGAATTGTTATCGCGACAACCGGTTGTTGCTTGGGGTTTGAAGCGTTAATATATTTCAATACCATGAATTATTTATGAATGGAGTATTGGGGAATTTTTATTTAAAAAGATTGTATCAAATTATTTTTGTGTTACATTCAGCGCCGGCCCGTTTTAGAAGTAAGTTTTAGGATGGAGCGAGATTCAACTAAGGTGCCTCTCCTGTTTGTTCCTAATATTAAATACTATATTTTCTTTCCCATTTAGACGCCCTCTAGGATTTGGCGCCTGGAGCGACTGCTCCGTTCGCCGTATGGGCGGGCCGGCCCCGGTTACATTCGTCCAGCAAATGCTTAGGCTTTAGTCTTTAGCCTAAACAACCTATTTTTTCTTTCAAATTGGTGATTAATAGCAATTGAACAAAACTTCGATTTTCTCTAGGATACTGTACACCAGAGTGTACTGCAGTGTACAGTGCCAAGTATCCCAATGCCTAAATAGTAATTTTAAATTGCCGCAATTAACATGGTAGAACTATAAATCCATAGAAACATGCCATCGATTACTTTGTAGTGGTGGAGGTGTTTACCACCCACAGACTGAACTTAAATATTATTAATATCAATCTTTGCACTTTATTAATGAATGCTCATGATTACCGGTCTTCACGATCCCGTCAGTAAGACACATGTCCAGCTTTGCTGAATACTCGTCCTCAGCATCTTCTTTCTTCCCTTTGGCCATGATGTAATTCCTTTTGATAAATACTACTTCTAGACAAAAAAGGCCACGAATTTAACCTCAGCTTTCAAATGTAATATTCAAAAACAGTTTATTCAGTAACACACGCACGTTTACATAATTCAAGAGTGAAGAAAATTTAGACTTCTGACATTGACTTGACAGGTCTGACAAATCCTCCCTGACAGTGACAGACATGTGATTTGAACGTTCCTAAATACGAAACAAATTGTGTAACGACATTGGCTTATTCCACCACGTAATGAGATTGTCCATATAATTTAAATAACACTCAATAATACACTAAGATTTGTGTTTTATTACTAAAAACAACAACTTACTTAAAGTAGCAAATTCGCAGTTAATGCTCTAAGCAGAAAGAAGTATAGATAGTAGTGCACATTATTAAAAAAAACCATGGATCATGGACACAGCTGATTGATTTTGATTTGACAGCACAGAGTACATTTTGACAGTGACATCAGACATGACTGACAGTCGTTTCGGGGATAGTCCTCCTCTCTTTTTCATCGTTGTTTACGGGACAAGAAAATATATACCCGCCCAAAGAAATGGTATTCTAATCCCACCATGATTTTAGTATGGTTCTCGAAGGCCAGGTGGCCTAAATTTAATATAATTTTTATGTCTAAACAAATCACCACGGCGCCCGATTCAAAGTCAATACAAACTCCAAATCCAAAGAAGATAACCAGTGACATGGTAGGACCGCCTGATCCTGTCTCTAACTTAAGGAAAATAGTATTTAGAGAACCCCTGAATGAAACTGCTTTAGAGAAACAGTATAGAGAGTTACGGACAGAAGTACAAAATTGGAATCAGAAGTTTTGGACGCAACATAATTCAAGGTTCTTTCATGTAAGCTTCTTGTGTTACACTTAGATAATGTTCTTATTTAATAACATACAACAAAAATTCCGTTTGACTTTAGATAATTATTGTAATACTAATGTGATATGTATTATAATACTAGATGTGTTTTACAGGAACGGGAGGATTATTTAAAAAAGAATTTGCCAGAAGGAAAACAGAACTTAACAGCAGATGAAATGAGTGTGTTTTACAAGGCCTTCTTGGACAAAAACTGGCAGGCACACATAGCCTACAACAAAGAGTGGTACAAAAAAAACATAACATTGTTAGGACTAGCATTACAAATTAAAATTAGAAAAATGTTTAGAATAAAAGACTAGAATTAAACTTTACTGTTTCATTTAATGTTTAAGTCATTGAAGGAACTGTAAAAAATAAACATAGTGAAGAATAACTTATGGCAATAAATAATGTATTTTTTATTAAAAAGTATGCTGTTTAATCGCTCAACCCCCAGGAGGCACTCGGGCGCCACAATAACAATTGATTTCAATTGTGTCTGGAATAACTCACGATTGAGGGATTTGGAAATTTAATGTTGCAGCATAATACCTAAGTATTTTATAGATAGATAGATAGAGTACTCTTTATTGCACACCAGAAATAAAAATAAAAATTACAGCAAAATTTAAAACAAAAGGTTGTACAACTTCGGCGGTCTTATCGCCAACAGCGATTTCTTCCAGACAACCGTTGGGCATTGGATACTACACAGAGGAAGGGGAAGGTGAAGTAGAGTACTTGATGTGAAAATAATCACATTTAAACAAAACCACATCTAAAGTGCTACTTAAACATAAATAAATACTTAATTTAATACACAACCTAAACCTAAACACAACAACAATAATATTCTTAAACATATATAACTAAATATATTATATATCTATATATTCATATATATATATATATATATATATACATACAATAAACATACATAAACTACATAAAATATTTGATATGCGAGAGAAGAATGTGTCACAATATTGATCAGCAATTCACTATTGGAGTGCAAAAGTGAGAAAAAAAAAAAATAATAATAATAATAATAGTAAAATAATAAATAATGTCAAAGCGCTAGATAATGTGCTTTGAGCCGTTTCTTAAAAATTGACAAGGACTCAGATAGCCTGATGGGCGGGGGTAAGGAGTTCCATAAACGAATAGAGTAGACGGTAAATGACTGGGAATAATAGTTGGAGGAATGGGTAGGACATCTGAGAATCAATTTTTTGGTTGACCGCATTTCACAATCCTGTGACGATTGCAGAAATAGGAATCGCTCTTTAAGGTAAGGAGGAGATTTAGGGCTAAATAATATTGTGAATAATAAGGAAAGGATATGAAAGTCAAGTCTAAGTCGAATAGGGAGCCATTTCAACCGAGACCGAAATTCAGTAACATGATCGTACTTTCGCAGACCAAAAATAAGTCGAATACAGAAGTTTTGCAAGCGCTCTAGCTTGTCGAGGAGTTTTTCGGTTAAGTCTGGATAGCAGCAATCTTATAATGAATATAAATAAATAATAATGCTACAAAAAATTTTATGCATAGACCTAACTGTTGGGACTTCTTAAATAATCAATTTACATCACTGGCCACATGTTACATAGAAAAAAGTTTTAAGCATTCTATGCATATGTCATGTGTGTCACAGATTTTCTGAAATGCAAAATATGGTTTTAGATAGAATAAAATAAATTCATGTTATTCAATAATTGCAATCTTGGTCAGTATAAATGTGGCGTAACTATTTCTTATAAGGAACAATTATTTAAGAAATGTACATTGCTTTCAAATGGCTAACTGGGTTGGCCTTGGCTATGTGGTTGGCCATGTGCTTAATTGATATTTACGTCAAAAATATTAAAGAAATTCATAAAAATGGTAAGCTTAATTTATTTGTATTCAAAACTGATGTGGTTCTACCAACCAAAATAAATAAAATGTAATATTTGATTATTTAATACATGCTTTTTTATGTAAAGTTTAAAAGTTGCACACTTGCCAACTTATGTAACCAAACCAAACATGTTTTGTTGTCGTAGTAGTAGTAGTAGTAGTAATAACAGCCTATAATCATCCCACTGCAGGGAAAAGGCCTCCATCATTGAATTCAAGTTACCACAGCAACGATGGGTGTACTGGCATAATCACCACGCTTGCCAAATGCGGGTTGATGATCGCAAACCCCAGCAACGTTCGAAAATTCGAAACCCGGGGATCGAACCTGGGACCCCGAGATCTTGGCCCGGTTTTTAAACCACTAGACCAATGGGGCGTTTGCAGTCGTACCATACCTCAACCATACCGTAACAAAGTTTTAGATGTAACTTGGAACTCAGGCAGATGAATGATTTGCTTTGATATTTATTTAAAGAAACTATACCTTTTTTGCTATAATTGTGTTTTCTTGTAATAATGATATTTAACAACACTTTTCATGTGGGCAAAACCGTATGTGGGTTCATAAAATTACATAATATATCATTTTAAAATCGAACCCTGGCCTTCGTTCCAAGCGTATTTTGGCGCCACTACGCCCTTCATGTCATTGGCCGATAGCCAAACGGTAATAGGTATAGTAAATACAACCTTGATTTTTTTGACAGGTTTAAATTCGGAAACCCACGGATGGACATTTAAAAATACTACATTACAATCTGAGCAGGAACCAGAAATACGTCATGTCGAAAAGAGGTTTTACTCGAAAAACTACCGGCACTACGACACAGCCGCACTACACTACGCGATGTTTTTCGCAGGAGCGATCGCAGTTTCATTGTATAACAAGAAAAAAGAAATTATATCATACACGAAAAATACCATTGCGACATTTGACGTCGTTGCCGCTCTCAACATTGTTATAAAAAATTTGCAAAATGCCGCCATTGTAATCTATGTTGCCATAAGGAAATCCTTTACCTTTTTAGGGGTAATCATAGAAGAAATAGTTTCTAAAGTAAAATTTATGAAACGAGGACTTAAAACCAATATTACAGAAAAACATAAAAACTTAAACTTTATCTTACTAAAAAAGTTAAAAGAAATCGCTGAAGAGCGAAGAAAGTTAGGCCAGCTATTGATTGCGGCCATTCATGAGAATAAAAATATTCGGATGCAGTACCAACTAGAGAGCATGGCGAAGAATAGATTAGTTAAACATGTAGAAGATACACATAAGAAAATTAAAGAAAACAGATCTCGGTACGTCAGTTTCCAGCAATTGTATTTAGTTACTCATCAGGAAAATATGTTTTTAAAAGCACGCATACGAAAATTATTGAAAGAGAAGGATATTGCTGAAAAAGATCTAATGACGATCATAAACCAAGTGTATCAGTCGAAGAGTAATGACCTTAAAGTATTCTGTAGCCGCTTTATGGTGCGGCCTAAAGATAATTTACTGAACAATGATGTTGGTGCCGAAGTACAGAAGTTTTTGAAAAAGTCGTGTTTGTCTGAAGCGACCACCTCCACATGGCAAGTTCATCAAAGCCATGTGATAGACGAAAGATATAACTCGAAATCATTATCAGATAGAAATCACATAACAGATGTTTTGACAGAGGAAAATAGCTTGGTGCCTCTAGTTTCCGACGCTCCGAAACTTAAAGGACTTCCCGGCGAATGTATATGGACTGTAAAAGATAAAGATGGTATCATTGAGAAGCTATACGAATACGATTATGAATCTGATTTAGATAACGGTGACACAATTCGAAGGATCAGAGAATATTCCGTTTATTACGACAAGGACTGTTTGTTAGATTTTTCCAGGTTAATGTTTGAAAAATTTTGTTTTTTTATTTCGAATTCCACTAAAATGATGACCCCAGTACCCTTCCATATTGTGCGGCGGCCGGCTTGTTACGGGTCCCGGGTTTGGTTCCCGGTCGAGTCAATTTAGGAAACAAACTTTTGCTAACATCTTTCAGCATCTGTTTCTGAACATTAGTTTCGCGTTTCGCTTAACATAATGCACAACCGTCTCCTCGGGTAGACTGATAGATTATGAGGGAATCCGGACCTTATCGTGAGGTCATTGTATCCACTAAATACTGGAGCATTCTGAACTGGAGGAATCATCATCATCTAATTTCGTTTTAAAATCGTTATCTTTCTATCTTTCTAGTAGTCGTGTGGTGCCGGCACATTAAAAGAATAGCGCCACCCCTTCCCTTCCCAGAGGTGTCTTGTAGGTTGGTGCCGTTGGTGGTTCTTTAGTCTCCTCTTAGGTGACTAAAGAAGTACTGCAAAGAGAAGACAGGCATCAGCGCCATCTTTATGCCATTAGCCAAACTGCAATCGCCAACCCGTCTGCCAACCGTGGCGATTATGGCAAAATCCTCCTTTTAGCGAGGATTGAGTTCAGCAGTGGACTCATATACAGGGTGGCCCAGACCAGACGGATATAAATTATTCGGAGTAAATTTTCCAGAATTAAATTGAAATTAAAAGCTCTTAAACTCTGCATATCAATTAAATTTTTTTGAGAGCGTACAGTGTGTATCTGTCTTAAAACCTGCAATCACAAAACAAAAAGAAACTTTTATTACAAAAAAAAAATTAGTTTAAATATTTCCAATTTTCAAATAAAAAAATCATTTTTTTCCCGCCTCGATCAGATAGGACACTAAGCCAACTTCCTAAAAAAAAATTATATCCGTCTGGTCTGGGCCACCCTGTAAAGGCTGATGATAATGATAGTAAATTTGGGATGGTAGGTAATTAATTATACATTTCTTTGTTTTTCAGTTCAAGGACAGTCGTCACTGAACCCAGTTCTCTTACACTTCGTGCTTTGTACCCAACAACTGGCAGGTTTTTGACTGGTTCCGAAGCTTTTCGAAAGTTCTTGCAAAATAATAAAAACATCGTGCCGTCTAGGTCACCTGCACCACCTTTACTTTGCGGATGATTTTTGAATAATTTTGACTTTTGATGGTGTGTTATTTGAGACGAATAAATTTTTATTTTCTGTATTTTTTTGTTAAATGTCTTGGATAAATTATTATTTTATCCACTGCTTAAAATAGTACATCGAAAATCTACCTAGTCAATTCGATCTTTTCAACTCTTAAGTATTATTAAAATTTAGTAATCTTCTAAATACTATAAATATATGTAAGCGAATAACATCAGTCAGGAGAAGGTTTGTGTAGACAAAATATTTGATACTTGGTATAGGTAACCACATGACAGTGTATAAAAGGTAAACCTAATAATAAACAGATCATTTGCTTGCGTTATCTTCATTGGTATAGCCTAGACGGACAGCTATCGTAATAAAAAAAAAAATAGTTTCCCTATAATGTCAGGTAAATAAGTAATTGATTCGCATCGTTCGCGGGCACCCCTAGGCTTTTTTTCTAGGGCCCCATTTTAATTTCTGATTGATTTAAAGTGACGTCATTTGTGAATGTTGTATCATATCGTATTGTATCGGACTGTCAGACTGGTGTATTCCGAAAATTCATTTACCTAGGTATATTAACATGGTACAAGCCCATAGTTTCCCCCATACATAGCCTCAGCTGCTTCATGCTCTGGAACACTCTGTATATTATATTTTATACTAGCGACCCGCCCCGGCTTCGCACGGGTGCAATGCTGATACTGAATACACTACAGAAAAACTGTGAACGTTGTATATAAAAACATAACATAATCTCGTAGGGTAGTAAGCGGAAAAAATGAAATTATTTACGACATCACATTAGAAATCTCAAAAATAACAGTATTACTCCACTATTTAATGGATGTTATTATACATATAAACCTTCCTCTTCAAGCACTCTTATCTATTAAAAAAACCGCATCAAAATCCGTTGCGTAGTTTTAAAGATTTAAGCATACATAGGGATATAGGGACAGAGAAAGCGACTTTGTTTTATAATATGTAGTGATTATGACCACGTCGACCACGCAAAGCTTTTTACCAGGTTGACTGATTTCAAATGTTTATTGTTTGTTAAGTAAGAATAGGAATTTATCTATTTAGATTAAAACAATAAAAAGACGTGTGGCAATCGGAGACTGCCGCGGTAAAGCTATTGCATAGCATTTTTTATCAACTTATGCAATTATAATAGGGGTTAAAGTATGAAATTGCCGATTATTTTCCCACTTTTTATTTTGTTTATAGCTCCTAAGTATAGTCATATTATTGCGTAATTCTTTTTGTATTGTATCAACAACAAAATAAAGTAATTTTGACTAAAAAAAAAATGCAATACTAGTGCCTATTACTTCAAAGGAAGTCGTTGAAAAGACCCCTTACAATGTGTCAGCTGACCTTCTTGCTTCAATTAAGTATATTTGTATATTTAACTGTAAAACTGTAAAATTTAACTGTGAAATAAATAAATAAATAAACAAAAATAAATAAATAAATAAATAAATAAATACATACATAAATACATAAATAAATAAATAAAAAAGTAAATAAAAACAGCACCCCTCTCGTCAAACAGCACCCACCTCGTTAAACAGCACCCCACCCGTCAAACGGCATCCACCTCGTCGAACGGCACCCACCTCATCGAACGGCACCCACCTCGTCGAACAGCACCCACCTCATCAAACAGCACCCCACTCGTCAAATAGCACCCAACTTGTCGAACGGCACCTGCCTCGTCGAACGGCACCCACTTCGTCGAATGGCAAACGCCTCGTCAAACCGCACGCACCTCGTCGAACAGCCGTATCACCGCTGTGCCGGTCGAAGTGGGGAGCGTGAGGTTTTTTCGTTACGGAATTTCTGGATTCGGTCCCCGCGCTCAAGGCCCGCGATAGAAGCTATGCAATAGCTTAAAACTCCTTTTGTTTTAATCTAAGGATAAATAGCTCAAACTGCTCAAAGACGAAACAATTTTAAAGCCGCGCGCCGGGCGAGTACAAAAATAGGGCTGCCGCCTGCCAGCCAAGAACTAAAACTTGGCAGTACCACAGTCTATGAAACCATACAGTCGTCCGACGAAGACGTCTAGACAAGGCAATGGGGACTACCGTTTCTTTGCTTACCAGTTGGCGCCACTGTAGACTGTGGTCCGGAGGTATAGCTGTAAAAGGCGTATTTTTTATAATTTGATATGGGTGTCAATTTTGAGGTTCATTGGGGTGCTGATTACGACAATGCCATCCTATTTTAAATCCAAGATGGCGAACGTAATTTTTTATAATTTATTTGACATGGGTGTCAATTTTAAGGTTCATCGGGGTGCTGATTACGAAAATGCCATCCTATTTTAAGTCCAAGATGGTGGACGTAATTTTTTATAATTTGACATGGGTGTCAATTTTGAGGTTCATTGGGGTGCTGATTACGAGTGTTTATTTGCAATAAATAAATATTTTTATATATTGATTACTTGTGACTAGAGATGCGCAAAACAGTGCTTTCAAATGTAATGCTATATCTCATTACATCTCAGTAAATGAGATATCACTTTTAGATATCACATCACTCGAAACATCACCCGTTAGATTAGTGATGGCCGCCGTTGCAATGTTTGCATATACCTATTGCTTCAGTTATCACTATCACTACACGTACACGTAATAAGAAATGAACTGAGTACTGAGTAGTTAATGACTTATTTTATTATTAAGATGAGGAATGTCCTAAAAATCATACCATACCAGTGCGTGGTATCGACATAGAGGAAGTGTTAGAAAAAAGGGAAGTGGAGATCTAAGGAGACAATTTTTCAAACACTACTACAGACCAATTAACTGCCCGCGCCCTAGCGCTACAACTATTGAAAGGCCATCAAATTATTTCAGTACGAAATAGGTCTTTAATTTATGTACAAATATAGGTATACGAATAATGGCTAACGAGAGACGTCACATCGGCGTTTCCGGCTGACAACAGTGAACACTGAACGTAGATCAACTTAGTGCTTGTAGGGTCCGTTACCTGGGGAAAAATCCGAATGCATTCTCAAGGTGGGTCAAGCTTCGGCTGGACTCGAAATATCCGTTTTTATCCCTTCGGGGGAAAAAAGGTAATATTAAAAAATAGATTGAAACACTACAAAGATAGGCATATTTTGAATGTCATAAATGACAATGAATCTGTCCAAAATATAATAAAAAGATTGACAGCATCATTGGCTTTAATATTACAAGGTCAGTTGAAAAACGCCAAAAGAAAAATTAAAGGTAGAAGATGGAATACAAAGAAAAAAAAATTGCCCTTAGAATTTATAAAAGATCACCTGCAACTTATCGTTTGCTGCAAAGACTGGTGTTTACCAGCCGCAGGCACTTTAAAAAACATGTTACGTGTGTTTCATATGAATGTTGGCTTAAATGATAAGATTTTTAAAAGTTTAAAAGCTTACGTAGAAACCCAAGAGCCTGGCAACAATGAATACATTGACGTAATGTCAATTAAATAAATTATAGTTTAAAAAAAACTAAAAAACCACGCTTTTAAAACAGATTGAACTAAAAAATTAAAAATAAAACTGTAGTAATCAATTGAAAAATTCATATTATTCATATTACAAAAAGCGTGGGGGGCTTGATTTAGATTGTTGTAAATATTTTATCAATAATTTACTATATCTGTGGATATCATAACAAGCACCCCACGCTTTTTGTACAATAATATGAATTTTTCAATTGATTACTACAGTTTTATTTTTAATTTTTTAGTTCAATCTGTTTTAAAAGCGTGGTTTTTTAGTTTTTTTTTAAACTATAATTTATTTTTTACTTTTTAGTTTAGTTTATAAGATTTGATTCCTTCTTTACCGACTGTAAGTCCAAACCTATGCAGGAAACATAATTGATACAGATCGCGCGCTAGCTCTATCTCTTTTACTCCCTCTTACAGAGGAAAACTGGGAAAACTGTTATTAAATTATTGCATTGTCATCGGTCCTTGATACGTGTGCAAAGTTTCAAATTAATCAAACTTCTGGAAATCGGTCAAATTTATGCTCAAAGATTCCATTACATACATAGATACATAGATAGATACAACCCAAGCTAATAAAAGCGTGGTAAAAACATTTATGTTATATTCACAAAGCAGATCTGATAGAAACCAAGACCATGGCAGACATGGAAGATGCCAATAAGAAGCCACAAATGCACTAGTGTTTATGATTGCAGGAATCAGAAGAAAAATTAAACAACCTAAGTATAGCATTCTATTTATCCAGCTCCGATGTAACTGCAGATAGATTGTGAGTTCTCTTAACTAAAGGAAGTAAGTATTATACTAATTTAAGCTTCCATTTCTTCCACTTCCATTTATCAGAATTAATAAAAAATTGCACAATTTTGACAAAAATTGATGTAGAAAAAGTTTTCCTCTGTGCTTGTCTTCTGTAAAAATAACACTTAGGTATGCTGACAATAACAGTATTCACATATTTATAAGTACTTTACTATTTAATATTTGTCAAAATAATGTCAAATTTGTGTTTTTTGACACCAACAAATTTACAAAAAATTGTTGTGTTTTGACTGGCAGCTCTATACACCTGCCAAACAAAATAAAATAACAAATAGCAACTTTGCTAGCATATAATATTAACAGTTTTGTTATAAAAACAAAATCATTTTGTAGTGGACCGATTAGTAAATGTACTAATCCAAGTATTTTTCCTTTGACAACCTCTGAGGCTTTAAACTAAGAGGGAAGACAAAAGCTAGGCCGAATATGTATTTTAATGTTGTTCATCAAAACATTCAAGGCTTTGCCGGAAAAGAGTTAGGTTTAGGATTATTTTTAAAAGATTTTAATGTGCATGTAATTTGCCTCACAGAACTTTGGATTAAAAAACATGAACTAATGTTAAACATTGAAAATTATAAAGTCGGTAGTTCGCTCATAAGGGAGTCTGCAGCAAGAGGAGGATCACTTATTCTTGTAAAAAATGATTTAAAATGTAAAGAAAGCAAAGACATTGTGTCGCTTTCGGTTGAACGAACTATTGAGCTAGCATGTGTTGAGCTGGAACAATTTATAATAATTAGCGTGTATAGCCCCCCCAAATCTAATTACCATATTTTTGAATCCACTATGGATGAGGCTCTGAGAAGGCTATCGAAATCGTGTAAAAAAGTAGTTGCATGCGGCGATTTCAACTTTAATATATTAGAAGACTCACAGACGACCACCCAATTTCTTAATCTCTTCAAGTCATATGATTTAATAAATCTTTTTAATGAACCTACCCACGTTGGCTACTTGCGTAGATAATATTTTTTGTAATGGTAAAGTGTTAAAAAAAACTATTAAATTGTCTAACTTCAGACTATAGTGGACAGGAAGCATCATTTGAGCACCATCATGTCCCAAACATAGTAGATTATGTGTATAGGCCGGTTACTATTAATAAAATAGACAGATTTAAAGAAAAAATTGAAAAGGGTGTGAATTTGCTTAAGCCTGGTAGTCAGAATGTTGATCAATTATATGAAGGCCTTTTTGGTTTGGTCTAAAAGGAATTTGATAATAATTTTAAGCAGAAAAAAGTTAAAATAAACAAACAGAATTTAATGAATGGGCTACACCTGGTATTTACAAAAGCAGGAAAACATTATATGATTTGTATAGCCTAAAGGCTGAATCTCAAAACCTCAACATTATTGAGCATGTTAAAAAATACTCCAAAATTATTTAAAATAGTAAGCGCCAAAGCAAAAAAAAAAAATCTAAGCAAAGTCAATTTATCTTCATAATTTAATTTCAGCTTCCAAAAATAAAGCGAAAACTACTTGGAATATTATAAATAAAGAAACATGTAGACTAAAACCAAGCCATCCTGCATACTCTCTCAAATTGGGGGATAAGTTAATAAACACGAGCACAGAGGTTGCAAATACATTTGTTTTTTTTTTTTCGATTATAGATACCTCAACTACTAATGGCTTGCTTCTTCCAATGATCTAGCTGAATCCCTTCTCAAGTCGGTTGTCGATGAGTGCAAATCTTCATTTAATTTTAGACATATAAACCCTGATTTAATTATAAAAACTTTTAAAGATGAACCACGAAGATGGATACCGCCTATCAACAACTTGGAACCCAGTCATCAGCAAGTGTACAAGGACAAAAAAACTCATTTCGCCGTCGTGAAGATACTGTCAGTGTTGTGTGTCATACCGATTTCATAGCGAAAAATAAAAACGAATCAAGATCAATTGGGGGTAGGTGTTGAACCCCGCTCTTCGCGAAGACGTCGTTGAGCTGTTATCAGTCGGCCTGTGACCACGGCTTGGTGCAATCCAGTCGAAACGTCGGGTATATAGATAGGTATTTATACCTTCATAATATTAAACGTGATAGCGACCCGTTAGTGTACTATAAATTATATGTGTTCAAATCGCGAAAGTTTAAAATCGTTTAACTTTAAGAGGATTATTGAATATGAAAAAAACTGAAGATCTTTGGGGAATTTTCGTACATATTATCAATACAATTATAAATTCAAGAGCCCCTCATCTCGCAATAATTTTCAACAAATGTATTAATAATAGACAGTTTCCAACTTTAATGAAGTTTAGCAAAATCATTCCATTATTTCAATCTGGCGAGAAATGTAATCCCGCTAATTTTCGACCAATATCTGTCTTGCCAGTACTAAGTAAAATATTTGAAAAAAATATGTTTAACCAACTTTTATTGCACTTAAGTTTGAATAAATTATTACATCACAATCAATATGAATTCAGGAAAGGTAGAAATACCACTGATGCGGGAGTAGCACTTCTAAAACACGTTTTTGATGCTTGGGAGAGTAGGTTAGATGCTATAGGTGTTTTTTGTGACCTGTCAAAGGCATTTGATTGTGTGGACCATAAAACCTTCAGCAAAAAACTGAGACATTATGGTGCTTCGAATGATTCGTTAGATTTAAGTAACTCTTTTCTCGCAGATAGAACACAAAAAGTTTGCATTAATGGAACTGAGTCTTCGGGGTCGGCCCTTATCGTGGGTGTCCCTCAGGGATCAGTATTAGGACCCCCGCTATTTTTAATGTATATAAATGACCTTCCCTGTTATTTACATAATCTTTGTGAGATGGTATTGTTTGCAGATGACACATCAATGATATTTAAAACTAAGAGGAGCAAATCTTCATTTGACGATGTTAACAATACCCTATCTAAATTATTGCATTGGTTTGCTACGAATAATCTTTTGATCAATGCAAAAAAAAAACAAAATGTGTTAAATTTACTTTGCCTAATGTAAGGTTTTCCGCCACAAATGTTATTGTAAAAGATGAGCCATTAGACACAGTAGATTCCTCTACCGTTTTATGTATAACTGTAGACTCTCGACTGCAATGGGGTGCTAATATTAGGTATCTGTCTGGAAGACTTAGTTCTGCTGCTTATGCTGTGCGAAAGATAAGACAATTGACTGATGTTGGAACGGCAAGATTAGTATATTTTAGCTACTTTCACAGTATAATGTCCTACGGAATTTTGTTATGGGGCTCAGCGGCAGATATTGAGTCTATTTTTATACTGCAAAAACGTGCTGTGCGGGCTATTTATGGCCTTCGACCCCGTGACTCTCTAAGAGAGCTATTCAAAGAGATCGACATACTTACAGTTGCATCTCAATACATTTTCGAAAACATTATGTACGTCCGTAAGAACCTAGAGTTATTTGTCAAAAATAGTGACGTACACAATTTCAATACCCGAAATAAAGATAAACTTGCCGTTCCAGGATTCAGACTGCGAAGAGTGGGTAAGTGATTAGCTGAACTCCTAGTACATAAACTCAAATCATACATCAAAGTAATTTAATATATGATTTAAGTATGTTTAATGTTTTTAGTAGCCTGAAAAGATATACCCTTCTTCACTTCTTTGTGTTATATTATTTACTATACTAGTAATTTAAAGATACTAAGCCTAGTTTTTATTTAAGGGCTGCACATAAAATACTGATAGAATGATGTCACGGTAGTGTGTGTACAGTTTGCACAATAGTTCATAGCCCATAAAAAAGAAGATAAAAATATTTTGCAGTGTTTTTAATTGCACAACTTCTTATTTCCAGGTACTCCAAAAAAGTTTTGAAAATAATATTAATATTGCAGCGACTGTTTGTGATATGGGCGGGGTCAATAGAAGAGCTTTGACTGTTCTGGAGCTTCTAAAAATTCTCCTTTTTTAAATTTTAATAGTCATGAAATTGTGCCAATTTTTGATCCACCGCACTTACTTAAATGTTTTAGAAATATGTTTTTAAAGTATAACATAAAATGCCCAGCCAGTATTCAATCAGACAGGCTACACACTTTTATATTATATAATATATAAAAATGTATAGCCTATAAGTAAGCTATGTAGTAATTTCAAGCTAAGCACTGCTGTATTTAAAATCAAGTCTAGGTTTGTATTATTTTTATCTGTCCTTGGTTTTTAAAATGTGGTCAATTCCAAAACCGCGATCTTGTAATATAATACTTTTATGATCACAACCATTAATTTTTTGGCCAAAATGTTAAACTATTTAGTTACGTTAATAAAGTTATGTAATATGTAAGTACGTTTGTTTTATTTGAATAATCATTACAATTTATTGTAACATGACAAGACATGATTCTGATTTTTCCGAAATTATTTTGAAATAACATTACTTTAATAAACGGTTTTGTAAGAATCGGAATCATTTCTTATAATGTTAAAAATGAATAAAAACCATTTTAACCGGGCACCTATTCAATTTTCCCGCTCCTATTGTTTACTTGGGATAACCAGAGATGGCGGTGTATGTTGTTTTTGTTCCTACTGTTTTTCTATGGAGTTGACGTTCTTCCCGTAGGGTAAATTGTGTTCTGTGGTCAAATCTATCAGCACAGTCTGTAAAACCATACCTACTTACACTCGTCCGACGCCTTAGATCTCATGGAAAATGCCGACAACGTCTAGACAGTATTGTGACGGCCAGGGTTGTCCCAAGTAAACAATATATAAAAATATTTATTATCAATGAACCTCAAAACTGACACACGTAGGTATCAAATTATAAATAAATACGTCCGCCATCTTGGATTTAAAAAGGATGGCATATCCGTAATCACAGCGCCGGCCCGAAGTAAATTTTAGAATGGAGCGAGATCCAATTATGGCGCCTCTCCTGTTTGTTGCTCTCAGTCAAAAAAGTATCGGTAATGGATGATTTGTTTATGGTTCCAAATTCAATTTTTTTTTGTTTTTGTTAGATTAGCACAACTGTTTTCCTTATTTGCGCGGAGTTTGAGTTGCATCTGTTATTTATACTTAATAATACAGTGCTGGTTTTAGTTATATCATATCTAGTGTGTATTGCGAATTTCTTAATGGACAAAGACATCGAACAAAGAGTTTGTCTTAAATTTTGCATCGCCAATGGAATTTCGTGTTCGGAGTCACTGAAAATGTTACAGAAGGCTTACGGTGAATGGACTTTATCAAAAACACGAGTGGTAAGTACACAGCGTTCAAAAGCGGTCGAGATGTCTTGTGATGGAAAATTTGCCTCGCTCTGGTAGGCCATTAACGTCTGCAACTGAAGTTAAGAGGAAACGCAGGGGCCGTTTTTCCGTACAAACGTAGTCCCCTGTTTCCTCACTAAATAATGCCAGTAGGGCAATCATTTTTATTACAAAAATCTATGGCCTTTCTATGTTTTCCGTTTTTTCATAAATTGGTAAAAGAGATGAGCCTTCAAAAATCTAAAAAATTCGCACGATTTTCCGCTGTGTTCAAACATCCAGAAAACAAAGGCTAAACTTTAGAAAAAAAGCAAACTATACGAACGCGGCCAAAGCCTTTCTTTAATTTTTAATGAAAAAAGTATATAAAACGGCCTAGTTTTGGTAAAAGGAATCGGGGGATTACGAAACGTTGGTTTTGTGTGCTTTTAGAAGGTATTTTCGGTCCAAGATGCAGTTGTCTCTATCACGCTCTGCGGGGGAGGCGTTCGGGCACTGCGCGACAGCAATAGATTTTACAAAAACCTATTTTTCAATTGTCTTGCCCTTAGTGTTTCCTCTTAACATCGCAAAAGAGAAGGAAGTAGTGACTGAAAATCCTCATTCAACTTTGAGAGAGATAGCCGCTGAGCTTTCTGGGGTTATTCCCAGTTGCCCCCACCGGCATCGCCCCTACTTGGGGCAACTAGGAATTTGTAAAAAATAATGTCCCAGTTGCCCCCGGTGCCACCATTCGAAGTGGCAACTGGGAATTTCATTTTTAAACGTCTCTTCAGTCTCTCCCACTTGATACGCCGTAAAGTATAACTAGATATTTTTCCATAATATGTTGCTAGAAGCGAAGTGTTTTTTGACGTGACAACGTCTTAAATTAGGTTGCGGCTGGGAGTCACTTATGAAAAAGTGTAACGCTCGGTAACGTTACGATGAGTCACCGAACGAGAGAGAGGCCCGCCGAATGCCTTGCGTCTCTCTCCCACTCAACTATGATCGGTCTGCCGCGCGCGCAGCACTAGAGAATTAGGCGCATTGAATCGGCGCATGCTTGTGTCTCTGTCTTTGTCTTTCTCGAACGTTCTTGGCGTTGGAAAAACAAGAAAGCGTCATAATACAAGTTCACACGTGTGGTTAAAGTATCGTCAGCTGTGTCTGTAGTGAAAAGACGTTGTCACGTAAAATCTTCGCCCGTAAAACCGACTTTGCAGGCAACCATTTTTTTTCTTCATTTTAATCAAAAATACTAATACTCCTTAATACTATCACGATAGACGCTTACGCTTAGATTAGATTTTTTATATTCCATTAGACATTATTTTTCATTTGGCATTCAGAACCACATTATACAATATATTTTAATATTATAAAGCTGAAGAGTTTGTTTGTTTGTTTGAACGCGCTAATCTCTGGAAGTACTGGTTCGAATTGAAAAATTCTTTTTGTGTTGGATAGTCCATGCCTCGAGGAAGGCTTTATGCTATATAACATCACGCTGCGACCAGTAGGAGCGAAGCATCAGTGAAAAATGTTGAAAAAATAATCGCGATCTTAAAAACTGAAATTGACGCGTACGAAGTCGCGGGGAACAGCTAGTTATACAATATTTAAACAATTGCTCCATTTTTCATTTCGCTTCTAGCAACATATGGAAAAAATATCTAGTTATACTTTGTGGTGGAGACTGGGACGTTTTAAAATGAAATTCCCAGTTGCCCCCAGTGGAGGCGATGCCGGTGGGGGCAACTGGGAATAACCGACTTTCTATTAAGTACTCACTTTTAACTAATCATTTGGGTATGAACACGTTGCCGCTCGGCTAGTCCCAAAAGACCTGAATTTTCTCCAAAAACTCAGTCGCATGAGAGTTGCTGAGGACATGCTAAAACGAGTCAATTCCCACCCAACATTTGTGAAACGCATTGTTACGTTGTTACTGGTGACGAGACGTGGGTGTACGAGTTTGACAACCAAACTAGTCAACAAGCTTCGGAGTGATGGCGCCTTCCAACTGAAACAATACCGAAAAAACCACACCAAAGTCAATAAAATGTCAAAGTCATGTTGACTGTTTTCTTTGACTATCGCGGTGTTGTGCACTCGGAATTCTTGCCGGAAGGTCAAACGGTGAATAAATAATATTATTTCTGCGTTGTGCGGCATTTAAGAGACAAAATACGACGAAAAAGGCCTGATTTGTGGAAAGAAAATTCTTGGATCTTGCACCACGATAATGCGCCTTCGCACAAGGCCATCATTGAGAACGAATTTTTAACCAAACACCCAACACATACCATCGAGCAATCACCAAATTCACCAGATATGGCTCCAGCCGACTTCTTTCTTTTTCCTAAACTCAAATCACCACTTCGTGGCACCCGTTTTCAATCGGTAGAAGACATAAAGGAGAATTCGCGGCGAAAACTGACACGGTTAGTGGGATGATGTGGTCCCCCGCGTGGCCCGCGTCCCTCGCCGCGCCTGCCGCCCGCTCTCTCTATTCGTGCGCGTCTAGTTCAACTCTTCCCTTTAAAGTGGGTGCCCCAATTCTAAAAATGCCCAAGTCCAAATTTTCACTTTTAAGTTATGGGCAAAATAAGTACAAAAAATAATCGTGAAAAGAAATTAAAGGGAAGGCACAGAAAAAAAAAGTACTATCTTATCAAACAACTCAGAATGAACTTTTAATCAGGTAACAAAACTTAGACGAAAGAGTAATTTAAACACATTTAAATTGACCAATTTTCAGGACTTAGTCATTTCTAAGGGATATTTATAGGACTAAAGTATTTTATAAAAAATAAGACGTCTTCTTTTTATATTAATTGTAATCAATAGTAATCAAATAACTTTTTTCATTGGATAATATGCATGTGAATCATTCAATGTCATCACTGGAATCATCTTCATCACCTGAACTCTCATTTAATGCATTTTGTTCTCTTATTAGATCTTTGTAGAACTGTCTGTGGTTTTCTGGTATGCATAGCATAAGTTTTTGGATATCTTTTATTTTTGCTAGTTTAACTTTAATCCCTCAACCCCCAGGAGGCACGCGCGTGTCGCGATAACAATTGATTTCAATTGTGTCTGGAATAACTCACGATCGAGGAATTAATCGCACTATAACAAAAATCATCAGGTGTGCCCCGAAGGTGTCTAGATACTCCAATTTTATATAAGCTGAAGGTGTTAAAATTTTTGCCAGTCATAGAGGTTGAAAATTCTGGTTTTGCATGCCTTTTAAACATTACTTGATGACAAGTGGTATCGATTGCTTGATATTTTCGGTGTAGTGTTGTTTATAGTTTTTCACTTTCAGTACCCTTTCGTCATCTTCGGTTCTTCTTAGACTGTTCTCTAAAAAAACAACTTCAAATTTTTTCGTGTTGCGACTGTTCACTACGAAGTTAACATAACTTTCCGATTCATTTTTTTTTTGCCTTTCAACTAGCGCAACATTTCGATCAATAGGCATCATCGAATGCCCAGGAATAGGGTAATATATATATCAATTGTTTGAAAAATGCCGCACACAACTGATCGAGATAAGTGAACATAATTATATCAAGATTTCAAAAGTAACTTCATTATTTTTTTTGTGAAAAATGGTGGACTTAGGGATTTGTAGGACTTGAGGATTTTTAGAACTGAAAATGATTTTTTTTTTAATTTCTATTTTCAAAAACATGCTTAGGGACTTTATATAAAATAATTAAAAATACACTTTTATAGAGAAAAAAAAACTGAATCAGATAGTGTTGTCAGAAAAAAAAACCCTAAGTGGGACTTAGGGATTTTCAGAATTGGGGCACCCAAGTATAGATAATCGAAAAAAAAGCAATTTCTTTTATTTTTCTTTACTATTTAGGCGCCCCCTAATATCCGGCGCCTGGAGCGAACGCTCCGTTCGCCGTATGGACGGGCGGCCTTGCGTAATCAGCACCCCACTGAACCTCAAAATTGATACACATATCAAATTTAAAAAAAAAATGACGTCCGCCATCTTGAATTTAAAAATGGATAGTATTTTCGTAATCAGCAGCCCACCATCTCGAAATTCACCCATCTATACTAACCCATATATAAAGCTGAAGAGTTTGTTTGTTTGTTTGAACGTGCTAATCTCAGGAAGTACTGGTTCGAATTGAAAAATTATTTTTGTGTTGGATAGTCCATTTATCGAGGAAGGCTTTAGGCTATATGACATCACGCTGCGACCAATAGGAGCAAAGCATCAGTGAAAAATGTTGCAAAAATAATCGCGATAGAATTTGACGCGTACGAAGTCGCGGGCAACAGCTAGTAATAAATAATAAAAAAACTTGAGTGTCAAGGGAGGGGGTTTTGTAGTGAAGGAATTGTAAAAACAAAATTTCTCATTTAAGTGGAGGATGTCATGTAATACAGGTAATTAGTTTTCAAATTGTTACCTATGATACGTCTGGTTTAGACGCGTTTACACTTAATATACCTACTTCCGGAATCATTTGATAAACAAAATATAGTCTTGTCATCGAGTTTTTCTTACAAAAAAAAAAGAGCACACTACAGTTTGAAAGTTTCTAAAGAAGACATGACTTTATTCTAGTCCCTTACAATAAACATTTCTGTTTCTAATAAGAAATATATTTTTTTGTACAATAAGTATATTGTTTTGTTTTATACAAAAATATCTCGTAGAAGACAGACCTTCCTTTGTTAATTTGAATGCCATCTATAGGTACTGTTCAAATAGTCCCTCTTGCAGTTGCACCCCAAATTATGCTTTATACTCCTATGGCCCTTTTGTAGTTGTTTGAGTTTCATAATTAATTCAGCTTTTGTTTAATCATTTACTTCACTTATCATAAAAGGAAAAAAAATATCTTGTATAGGTACTTATTTTAAAAGGAGAATGTTTGTTACTCAATCACTCCAAAACAGTGAACGGATCTAAATGAAAGTGAGGTGTTACCTTATTGTCTAGAATAACACATAAGATGCTTTTTATCCTGAGAAAAGGTACGGTTCCCATGGGATAATTTTAATATAATTATACTTAGTTTAAATTCAAAATTCCACGCTTACGAAGTCACGGGCATCATCTAGTATAGGTATATGCATAGATATAATATATGTGTGACGTTACAAGTTATATCGATATGGTAAAAAATGATCATTTGTTCTAGTTTATCGAGAACCGTTAGTATAACCGTAACCCAAACGCTGTTAAATGTAAAGGAATGAACGAAAATTTACAATACCTTTGAAAACATGGAAAACCTTAAAGATATTGATATAAACTCAGTAATATGGAAGGCTATCAAACAGGATGGACTGAATCTGTATTATGCAGTTGCAATACCAAGGACAGTTGCAGATACACTGTTAAAGCAACTGGAGGATACCTTAGAGTATTTTACAGGAGACCTATCTCGCATAAAGTGAGTAAAATAGTTTTCTCCCACTTTTATGGCTAACTAGTAGGTAGTAGGGAAGAAACAAAATAAATCAAGAAAATTGAGTTACCGTCAAAAATATAATTTTGCATTGAAAGAACCAATAAGTCCCAGAGAGAGGCGTAGACAAACAAGTCAAAGTTAATATAATATAATTTCGTCACTTGTTTGTTTTGATGCTTAATTTTGTGTCTGATGATCATTTATTTCATTGCTTCATCATGCTAGTAAAGTCACGACGACACGGCGTTGATATTGATGTGACACCGCAAGTCCGCAACCATTATATAAAATGTACTCTGTGACCGCAACAATAAAAATAATTTGTACTATATGGGGTCTAAATAATTGTACTACTGTTCTAAGGATACTCTCAACATAATTTTAGGGTGTTCGGCAAAGTATACCCCCTACCACGTCAACAAGTCGCCTATGGAGACCCAGGAATAACGTATACGTATTCGGGAACGACTGTACCTGCTTTGCCTTGGCCAGCACCGGTGTTAGCTCTAAGAGATTTTCTATATGCTCTTAAGGGTATTCAATATGATTTCGTTTTAGTAAACAAGTAAGTATTTATTAAAACAGATTGAAACTAACTCACACAATTAATTAAGTAATCTGTAATACGTTATTTTGTACAACATCTTATTCTTTACAGATATAGAAATGGTAATGACCACATGGGTGAACATAGAGATAATGAACCAGAGTTAGATCCCGATTATCCTATTGCGTCCATTTCTCTCGGACAAGAAAGAGACTTTATATTAAAACACAAAGACGCTAGGAAACCGGGGAAAGATAAAAAGAATATACCCACAGGTAAAGGTTATTTTAAGTCCTCGTATTTGTTGATGGTTACAGAATCATCTATGTTTTTGAGCTTGTAAAACATGTACCGTAGTAATCGGGCTTCGTAAGTGACTGTTTGTTTGGCTTTAGTGTTTGCGTCTTCTTCTTGAAAAGGACTCTCGATTACTGTGCTCACGCGTCTGCCATAAGTCTCACATCCTTCGAGAAATTGCAAGCATTCTTTAATAGTGTTATCTTTTACCACTATTAAGTGCTTGGCCAAGTTTTCAAGAAAAGATAAGAAACACCGCTTCGCGTAAAACCATGTATCAGTACCCAAGCGCTTATTAAAAGGCTCTAAAGATTTGATTACCCTAGAAACACCAAATTCGTAGTTTCCCTTTGCGCAATACAATGTCCCAATCACTAAGTTGACTATACATAAGTGGTAAAACTTTTTCTGTGGGTCCTCAAATATCTGTTGCTCCTCCTCTTTTTCAATTTTACGCATTATGTCTTCAGCTTCTTCGTTTTGAGATGTCATTATATACGAAACACACAGATTTGCTAACACAACCGCACTTACGTCTAAAATGTTATCATACTGCTTCTTAACTATGGGCTCGTAAAAACTAGCTGCCTCTTTGTACTTGTTCTCTTGCATAAACAATACGTGGGCTACGTTTAGACGCCAGACATCGGACTCGTTGCAGAATTCCACAGATTTGCGGAATATTTTTTCAACCTGTCCATAATTCTCCATATCCCAATAAATCTTTGCTTGAGCCATAACGACTGGTATGTACCTTTCTAGGGCCTCTTCATATTCTACAACTGCTTTTTTCACTTGATCATTATCACCCTGAGCGCGACTTTCTTGGACTACTTTAGTGAGTTTTCGTAATTGTTCTGCGTGTTTAGAAGCAATATCTTCGTACTTTTGAAACGCTTCTTCAGGCGAAGTTTGACTTGTGATTATAGCATCCAAAAAATCGTATAAATATGGGGTCAAATATTTATAAGTGAACTGAGCATTTTCAGCAAGCACATCAGCAGCTAAATCAAAGTATTCGAATTTGCAGTACAAAAGCAATAAATTTGCAAATGTTTCTGGTGGGAAAGGATCTTGTTGTAGTAGAAAATGTAACTTTTCAAAGCCATCGGTCGGCTTAATATCGATTGAAGTAAGAGCTAAATTATGCAATGTTACCGCATCAAGCTCGTGTTCATGTCTAGGCGGCATGTCACTTAAGGCTTCCCTTGCAGATTCTATATTTTTTAACTGATATTCAATCGCAGCTTTTAAATTGAACACTTCCGTGAGTGCTGTCTCATGAAGTGTCAATGTATTACCTACAGATTTCACTTCTGATGTTTCAGCTTGCATTCCGACTGCCAATTCAGGATGATCTCTTATACCTCTTTCGATAACAAGGGTGATGTGTTTTAGAGCTTGTGGATATTCTTTCAACCTGAAATAACATAAAGCGACATTGTAATGCAAATGTGCATTAAATCCTAGTACATTTAGGCTTCTTGAGAATTTTTGTAGTGCTTCTTCGTACTGATTTTCTTTAAATAGAAGACATCCAAGGTTAATATCTTTATCAGAATCTTCTTGAGGATATGATTCCACGAGTCCTTTAGCAGTTATTGTGTCTTCCTCTCCATATTTTATAGCTGACTGCAACTTTATAACTTTCTTTTCTAATTCTGGTGCATTGATTTGCATTGTGACCTTAAAAGACTCATCAAACATAGAAGCTTCATACAGTGCTTGTGCAAAATACAATTTATACTCAGGCACGTCAGGATGCATTGCAGCTAACTGCTCGTAACAATTGGCGGCTTCGACGAAAGCTTGAGTTCTGAAGTAGCAGTATCCGAGCAGAGATAAGCCAGCACGATTAGGGTTGAAGTTGATGGCGTCATTTAACGCTTTTATTGCGTCTTCGAACCGAGCTTCCTTGATCTGAAACAATAAAACAGTTTGTTACAGGATGTCCGTTAAAAATAGTCATTTTGACGTGAATGGTCACCTCGATTTTATATGATAAAACAAAATGGAAGTTCTTTGTGATTGATTATCATAATAGATAACGTTTGAAGTGTGTGTAAACAAGTGGGTAGCAAAAGGACATTGTGCATGAGTCCAATGAGTGTCCCTTTGAAATGCGCGTTGGTCATGTTACACGTGTACACTATTTTCAATTTGAAAATAGGTCGGTTCAAGTGTTTACCTAGGGTGACCATGTGTAAAAGTGAAGAATGTCTTTGTGTCAACGTTTTATCGTGATGATTAAGTCATTCTCAAGTGCCTATATGTCTTTGGGAATGACAATTAGGTGTAGTCTTACTACAAGATAAGTGCCTGGCTCGTGGCAAAGTAGCAAAGATAAATATTTTAATGGTTTTATATTTTAGGTTTATTGTGCAACATTAATGTAAATTAATAAATGTCCGAATGCTTCCTAAATACTTAGATCGAAAGAGATATAATTTATTTAGCTTCTTAGCAAAACAAAAACGAAATGATGTCAATTCGATTATTTATTGGTATGCGATATTATGTCGCTCACTTCCTATTATAAACAAAGGACATTATACATTATCGTTGACGATCTCTCGTGTTAACAATCGAAAGCTAAGGAATGGTATTTTACATTGTTATCAAACTATCTGCCGTTGTAATCGTTACAATCTTCAGCCCGTAACGGATTCTAACCCGACTGATATACCTAGCCAAGATACGCTATCTTCGTTACCTGCTGGGAAATGATAAGAGTTTATGAGTAATTAAATACTTATCCATGTTAATCGTCTTTTTAGTTGGATATATTTGCAATGATTGATTGTCGGATTGGTTGCGAATCTTGGGTTGGGTCAGTTACTGCAATACATAATAGATAAACTCCGTTGCGCAATTTAAGGAAGAACTTTAGGTTTAGATAATAATTCAACCAAGGTTGTATCGTACTTGGTTTCCGGGTATAGCGTGTATATTATTTTCGGCAATGATGCCATGGTAATTACATAGCTAATTTTGTTTTAACTTTTACAATCAATCACTTAACACGTTACACGGTATGACGCACAGGTGGCAATTTGTGTCCACTTGTGTGTGGGAGATCCTATGTCCTTTTTCAAGGTTAAGTGTATATCTTTGTATCAAATTTAATCAAAATCAGTTTTGTTGTCAAGGCGTGAAAGCGTAACAGACAGGCAGACAGAGTCACTTTCGCATTGTAAGGATAAGAATTTATTTAGGATTTAGGATTTGAAGGGTTGCTCGGCGTGATCGTTTAGGAAAATAAACGAACTGTTTTTTTTCGTCTGTTAAAATAAGGCATGTCTGCTGACTGCCCAACTCTGAAGTTGATACCAGTAAACTTTATGCATTACGTTGAAATAATATTAGGGGTTAAAGTATGAAATTGCCGTTTTCTATGGACGAAATTGAGAAAAGTCATTTTTCATACTAACAATTTTTTATTTTTAAAAACGCCTGATCCGTTTTCGATGCAATTAAAGGTGAAAGTTAAATGGTTATAAAGCTACGCATTATAGTATTTAAATTTCTGAAAATCAAAGTATATTATAATACAAATATACTTAATTGAAGCAAGAAGGTCAGCTGACACATTGTAAGGGGTCTTTTCAACGACTTCCTTTGAAGTAATAGGCACTAGTATTGCATTTTTTTTAGTCAAAAGTTACTTTATTTAGTTTTTGATACAATACAAAAAGAATTACGCAATAATATGACTATACTTATAAGAGCTCTAAACAAAATAAAAAGTGGGAAAATAATCGGCAATTTCATGCTTTAACCCCATTTATATGGAGTATTGCTTCGACGTTAATAATTAATATGTATAAAGTTCACATACCATCGTGTATATTGTTTTCGTATATTGGCCGTCTTTGATTTGCAAGTAATCCATGATTTTGTTGATTTTTGTACAAATTTGTAATCGCACTTCTTCGTAGGTTGTTTTCGTTTTGTTGATGTTTTCCGTTGTCACGGAAACAAAACATCAACAATACCGGGTTGAGTCAACCCTAGTACGTAGTGATTTGTATTGTATGAGAATATGCCTACTCGTGTACCTAAATTATCTATGATCTTAGTCTTGTATGATGATGTGATGAGAGGATCGGAATCCGGAGATTGTACTTGTAGTACACTAAAAATGATTCTATGTTCTTTTTGCAGTCAAAATAAACTTGGAGCATGGAAGTATTTTACTAATGTACCCACCAACTAACGAAGAATGGTACCATTCACTGCCTGTAAGGAAGAAACTTTTGGGGACCAGAATCAATTTAACTTTCAGAAAAATGTGTATAAAATAATTTGTTTTTGCTTCTAAGGTCCATGTCTGTTAAGCATTAAAAAAAAAGTCAAGTTCCGAACGTCAATAAAAATGTCAAAATTATTAACTGTCAAAGTTCTTTGTTGTCATTCATTTTTCGTCGCTAAGTATCACGATCTAGGTTTGTGTCATTGATGTGTAATTTACTAGTATCTAATTTAGTTAAATAGAGGATTTTGTGAGGCTATTGGGATTGGGTGAAATGTAAGTATTATTTATGTTTTCCTAAGAAATGCTAGCTTATAGTCTTTTTTAAACATTTTTTACGTGTTCACTGTTGTCAAGATTGAATTGGTTATCGCTGGAACTCGAGTACATTTTCATGATAAGAGTAGCCTATATAACGACGGAAATCGTTCAACGGCTGCCGTTAACGTGTAACACTGCGATGTATGCTAATTTACATTGTAAAAACGTTATCATTATCCATTGTGGTTTCAATGTAAGATGGGCTGAAATTAGTAGTCGTGTTTTGGGAAGGCTGTACGAGTGCCGAGTGTTAAAATTTGTCTGAGTTATCGGATTGTAAGTATGTGGTACGCGCCTAATTTGCAGCGGTCGTATAAGTACATGAGTTTCGCGTCGAAGATGCCGTCGCTGCGCATCGATCAGAGCGACCTGAAGTGCAAGAATGGCTGCGACTACTTCGGGAACCCGCAGTGGCAGGGGTACTGCTCCAAGTGCCATCGGGAGCAGATGATGAGGCAGCGAAGAGCAGGTTAATTCTGCAGGATTTTTTATAGAAATGTACATAATAAACAAAGATCGGATCATCAAATGAATATTTATAATGAATAGGATATTATGGAAGCGGCCTTCTTAACGCTTAAAACCCCAAGCGACAACCGGTTGTCGCGATAACAATTGATTTTAATTGTGTCTGGAATAACTCACAATCGAGGGATTACAACATGTATGTTGATCCCAGGATTTTATCCATACAAAAGTGTTTTCCATAACAGCCACTTGAACTTTAGGCAAATATGCATCTGAGTATCCAATCTGTAATAATAAGATAACACTGTGTAAAATAAATAACTACAGTTAACTGTGGAGAATCTACTGGCAGCTATTACGTTACCTACTTTTAGAGTTGAAATTTTATTTTCAGACAATTGTTTTTAACGTTTGAAACACTACTGACTACCTAATTACAAGTAAATATGCAAGATGAAGCCAAGTTTTCCAGAGTGACTCAGTAAATGACTATTCCAATCTATTGTTGAAAACGTTAAGTGCACCATATAAGGTCTTCAAGTCAAATTAAAATTAAAATTCAAGTCATAATGCACTTGACATTATGTGGTAGATTGGCATTTGCTTCTGATAAATGAGCACATAGAAACCCCTTTTCCTGGCTTCTAATTGTTTTTTTTTTTTTTTATAAATACCATGAATTAAATAATGAGGTTAAAGAAACCTTCTATAGTACCTATGGCTTTGGCAAATGCTTGATGAGTCACTAGATGTTAGGGTAAGCTTTACTTTCATGAATATAGCCCAGTGGTCATTTATTATCATTTTAGCTTTTATTTGTGTTTGAGTTATTTGTTTTCCTTCTTATTTTATAAAATATTTTTTCTCCTTTCACACTTAGATTTTTTTTATAAAATGTTAAAATATTTTTTTTCATTTATTATTTAGTTTATTATTTTAAACGATGAGATGGATTATTTAAATTAAAATAATTATCATGTCAGTATAACCTATGAATTCAGATTATATATAACCAAATCATTCTTTGATAGGTAGTGATTTGATTTCTATAAGAGATAAAATGAACTTAACCTTCTTGTATTATTATCATAAAGTAAAATATCGTTTTTGATAAAAAAAAATTGACATAACATCTGATTATTGCTAAGGTAATGCCTTGAAAGCTTAAGATATTCTGACAGGAAGTCTATAAAAATATTATGAATTGCTTGAAAACCACTTAAGTTGCCCAAAATGTTATTATATTTATACATTTTAGATAATTTTTGTGTTAACCTTAACTCTACAGTAAAAAGAATGGTATTATAAAATTTTGTAAGATAATATATATTTTTTATACTCTTTTCATGCTAAGGGGAACTACTCGTACCCTTAAACCCTTAAAAAGCATTAAAACAGGTAAGAGAAACTTCTCTTACCTGTTTTAATGAATTTTAACAGTAGTATCAATAAAATCAGTTTTATATCTGTGAATAGGCCCCAGAAGGCGCTTTTACACGTTCCTATATTTAATAATATTGTAATACCGTCAACAGAGAAAGCCTCATCAAACCCTTCAGCAACCCTACCGAAGCCGGAACCAAAGAAACCGGACCGTGGGCTCAAGCTTTCATCGCACTCATCATTTTCAAAGTTTGAGGAAAAGCGTCTGCGCCAGAGCGAGACCCTGAAAAAAGCTAATTTGCTCAAATTCAGTGTATTCAAAAAAAGTAGTACAGGTAAATTTATATTTATACTAAGACGCTGACATGAGCCAAATTAAGCTCAATGATGATTGTTTTGCTTCAGGCCTATGGCTCGTATTGTTGCCAAATTCTATGTAGTTGTAATTGATCATATTTTCGACTAGGTGGCTGTTTCCAAAACACGATTCTAAAAACTTGTCTCGATAGAAAAAAATCTCAAAGTAGCCTCTGAAAATACATAAATTACCATTTTTCTCAGCAGTCCGTATAACAATGATAATAAAATTTTGCTATATTGTATATTACATGTTGCTTAAGCAAATGGCTGATTTAGATTTTTAATAAAATAGCAATTTTAAATTGCAAAACGAATTTTGTTGTTTGGCACTTAGGCCCTTCTTTTCCATGCGCTTTTTCTCTGTCACTCCTACGAGAATCGACAGTGATAGCTGTGGCGCGTTCCAAAGAAATTCAAAGACGAATAAATTTGTGGGCGTGTTCATTGCTCAAGGTCATCGGCTGCAGTCAGCGTCTTAAAATTTATTGCACAATTAAAATTTTACTATCACTTGGTTCAGTTAAAAAATTAAGCCTACAAAACATTCAATCGAAATATTTTGAGTATAAATTTCCGGGATAACACAAGCATTGAGACATACGAAAAAAAATTGTATTTCGAATTTTTTTGCGAATTTTTACTCTACTATTGAATGAGAATCGCATCTCTGATGAGGTGGGTAATTCATGACTTTGTTAGCCAATATCCCTTTTTTACGACAAACAAGGATATTTTAATTAAAAGAAACCTGCTGCAAAATATTTTAAAGCTCTTCTCATTGACCAGATGACCACGATAACACGCCCGAGAAGCGACCGCCGGAGTTCAAGATCCCAGCGATGGTGTTCGAGGGCATGAAACACGATTTCCGTTCGCGTTTCTCCACTCTCGCTACGCAGATTGACCGCGACGCTCGTATGTTCGTCCACAGCTTCGTAATGGACGTCATCAAGTGTGCTAATGTTATGAGTGTCGACGAACTGTCTGAGAGGGTGCAGAGGCAGTACCAGGTAAGCATAAATATCGCACATGTAAATGATGTACATTAAACTTTTTTTTTCTAATTAGACACGTCAACAATAAAACTATTTTTCCAAATCAAATGAAAATTTATAAACTACAATGAAAAATGTCCAGTGTCAGCTCGAGGTAAAACCGCATCATCCGAGTTGAGTAGAATTAGAAGCCAGGATGGTAACATAGTAAAAGGTGAGGAATGCGTGTTGAAAAGATGGAAGGAATATTTTGAAAGTTTGTTTGAAAAAGAAGAAGCAGCGCAAGAGTTGAATATACCAGAAGTAGATGAAAGTGAGAATGACAGTGAGATAGAAATGGATGAGATTCTAAAAGCGTTGAAAAGTATGAAGTCGGGTAAGGCTGCAGGGTATGATAGAGTATCAGTCGAGATGCTAAAGGCTGGCGAAGGTGCAGTAGCTAATTAGCTGTACTGCCTTTTCAACTTGTGTTGGAGAAGCGGCCGAGTACCAAGTGATTGGTGCAAAGCTGTTATAGTTCCGCTGTATAAGGGAAAAGGGTCACAGCTAGACTGCAAAATTATCGCGGTATAAGCCTGCTTAGTGTCGTTGGCAAACTGTATGCAAAGGTATTGATTGAGAGAGTGACGAAAGAAACTGATGAGAAAGTATGGGATGCTCAGGCAGGATTTCGAAAGGGAATGGGATGTACGGATCAGGTCTTTTCCTTGCGGTGCATAGCTGAAAAATCTTTGGCTAAAAACCAAAAAGTCTATTGCGCATTCGTGGATTTGGAAAAGGCCTATGATAGATGGTGAGGAATGAATTGTGGTCAGCACTATCCATGTATGGGGTGAACAGTATTTTGATACAAGCACTGAAATCCCTATACAGGGATTCTAGTGCTTGTGTCAGGATCAACGGGGCGTACACTGAATTGTTTAGCATCGAAAAAGGTGTTAGACAAGGATGTGTAGCGTCACCATGGCTGTTTAACTTATTTATGGATAGTTGCTTGAAAAATTTTAAAGAAAGTGAACGGGGACTTAGAATGAACGATTTGATCGACCTGCTTTCATTCATCCTCTCAACATGTTTAGACATGTTGAGAGGATGAATGAAAGCAGGTTGACTAAAAAGATATATATGGCGAGTATGAATGGAAATGTTGGAAGGGGAAGGCCTCGACGAACTTATCTTGATCAAATCGGGGAAGTTCTAAAGAAAGGTCAGGTCAAGAGTACCCTAAACCGGCGAACGTGTATGAAAAGGTTAATGAATATGGATGAAGCGAAAGTAGTCTGTAAGGATCGTGGCAAGTGGAAAGATGTGGTCTCTGCCTACCCCTCCGGGAAAAAGGCGTGAGTGTATGTATGTATGTAAAAATGTCCAACACCTTCTGTCACTACATAGAATAACAATAAATGAAAAAAAAAACTATTAAATGAATATATTTTTTTGATCCATTTGGTTAAAGAAAAAGTAAAGTAAGGGCTAAAATACATCCCACTGCAGGGCAAAGGTTTCCATCATTAAATTCAAGTTACCCCAGCAATGATGGGTACAGGCATAATCACCACTCTGGTTTTGGTTGGTGATCACAAACCCAAGCAAAATTCGAAAACTCGTAACTCTTATTGCTCGAGCCGGGTATCAAACCTTGGACTTAAACCACCAGACCAACGAGGCGTTACTACGTTCCATTTTAGGACGCAAGCCGGGAACATTTGCTTAACGTGCCTTCCGAAGCTTTCCAGACGTATGACAATTTAGAAAAGATTGCATCTAAAATTGCCCCAACCGGGATCGGATCCTGAGGCCATACTCCGCAACACAATGTCCGTATTTTCGAATCCATCTGTCCCTATCACTCATACCGATGTCTTTGAGTATCAGAAAGGGCCAGATGGATTCTAAAATACGGACATTGTGTTACAGAGTAAGGCATCTGGACCCTTGCGTAGTCGACGGAGCACCGAATCACTACACCATCCGGGTAGTCGAAGTCGTTGAAATGCATTGTTATTTTAACTACTTTATAATAGGTTTTTAAATGCGAAAAATAATCATTTTTGGAATATCGAAATTCGTCAAAATAATATTTTTGCTAAAGCCAATAAACCGAAGTTTTATCGTTATATATATTTATGGCGTTTTTATTTCCTCTAGATAAGGTCGTCATCAACATGATTATATTCCATTGTTCCGAATGTCATGCAGGTGAATGTTTAATATAATTATTGCAATTCTGATAAATATTTAAAATTGATAAACCAGTCCATAACTAATTACCCCAGGAACAATATAAATGCTATTGTTATGACGGTAATAGGCGTATTTTACCACCAGTGTAGATAGCAACATTCTTTTCCAAAAAAATCTATGTAGTATAATGGAAACAAGTTTGACTTGGATTATTGTACGAAGGATTTCATGCCTTAATTTATTTTTTTATTTCTGATTTATTTGCATCTCATACAACTACAACACACACAAACTGTTAACGCTGTATATAAATAAAAAGTACATAAATTTAAAATACATACAAAAACAAAAGGGACACAGAAAGAAAAAAAAAGATGTGTGTCGCAGCGATGCAAATGGGCAGCAGCTCAGCAATTCATTTGCTTGGGGCAAACCACTGATTTTCAGCTACCAACCGATGACAAGCTTCAGGACGCGTTAGAGGCGACAGACGCGATGTGATCATGTGAATACCGTAAATAAATTTATAAATAAATCAATAAGGAAACTAATAATGCATGCAAATAGTACCTATATAGTCAGATATACCTGCACAATCCAACTATAGTATTTAACAAACTTCTTGATAAAAAGTAATTTAAGAAAAAAAAATACAGATCTGCCATACATCAACTTTGATTAATTTTACCACTAACCCGATACTTCAGTTATTGACTCAGATGCTTAGTTTACCTTTTTTCACTTAATAAAGTTTGAGTTTAAAATATCCAATCTGTAGGCACTTTGCAGGAGATCATACTTGGCCTTGGGGCGTATTCTAGCGATGTTTTAACTAATGTAGAATACGATGTTGTCCTCAGCGTTTTATGAGGCACATGGACACGTCGCCTCACTTCGCTAACGTGGACGCGGACACCAAGGAGCTGCTGCTCGACTTCGTTGAGAAACACGCCATGACGTATCTACACGAGTGAGTTATGTTCAGGCTTATTCCTTCCTAGAAGTGTTGCAATCTTTTCTTCTAAAATGAAAGATGCCCGTGACCATGAACGCTGTAAGTAAAGTATTCGAAATGTCTTGGGTTAAGGGGGCTACTAGAGCTAAGTGCTGAACCCAATTGATTTAATTTTATTACATCTAAACAAAATCAATTCTCAAAGAACTAGAATAGTATTAATTTAGCAAATTACCTCTAGTATTTATTGAATCACAATAAACTTTTCATTTAGTTGTTTATAAAGTCGAATTTGTCGCTAACGCCAAAAGCGGCCGCTTTTAGCAATAATCTACAATACGAAAGAATGCCAGAATGAAAAGCAGTTAAGAGTGATTAAATAAATACTATAGGTAATTTGCTAAAACTCGGTCGAGACGTCAGGCAATAAAATAAGGTAAAGACAACGGCAGGTCAACCTACCCAAAAAGTTAAAGGTCATTGAATTGATTTTCAACTTTAAGTCCAACAAGTACAGATCAATATCAATTGAGAAAATTTGACGTTTTGTGGTAGGTTGACGTGCCATTGTCTGTACGTTAGCGATTAAATCCCGTTACATCTTAAAAAGTTATGCAACTCGATAGTTTAAAAGTAGTTATTAAACCAAAATAAACGCCAATTAAAATCCGTGAACATATCTTTCATTTCAATGTATAGGTGTTCACGTGAACTCAAGAACACAGTATCTTTTCTTCTTCATTTCGTCGCCTATCACAGGCCTTTGAGGTGGCTTGCTTTTACGACGCATCTTTGACTGCGACATAAGCCGGGACCAACGGCTTAACGTGCCTTCTGAGACACAACTATAACTCCTTCCAGAACAGGTTGTTGGTTGTTGGTGTTCGGGTTTTTAATAGGCTTGTTTTTAAAAACCATATCTGAAAGGTAAACTTATCAACGGGGTAAGCCCAACGATATGCTAAACCAAAAACAACACGATTAATCCAGGTAAGCGTTTATAAATACTAAAAACCCCTTAATAAGCTTACCCTATAAAGTGTTTTGGAATGCTGTTGGGCTATTTTAATTTCTATGCGCAACCCATAATTTGTGGTAAGCGGTTAAACCTTGTTTGAAAGGTTACCGAACTAATAAGCTAACACAATCAAAGATAACCCTATCACATGGGTAACCCTATCAAATGGGTAACCCTATCGCATGGGTAACTCTATCACATGGGTAACCTTTTCAATAGGTTTTCCTTTTTAATAGGGTTACTCTTAAAAAAGGGTTTTCCGGTCCCTGTTCCAGTCTCGAGCTAATTTGGAAAAGATCTTTCCTAAATTTCTGCCAACGGGGAATCGACCCTGCTTTGTAGCTGGACCAACGCGCCACTTCACCAACCAGTCTGTGTTGCAATTAAATGTTTAACTGACTGCATGATTGACGTATTCATTAGGCGTCATATGTAAATCACACGTACATACACACATAGAACGTATACGTGTGTTACGCCTGCACATCAGGCAGAAATATTTGTTGCAAACTCGCATCTATGTCAATGATGATAAGATACCCCAGTGTTTAGCTTGATGTGCTGTAGTCTTTACATAAAAATGTTATGGCGAAGTAAAAGTTGAATATCTTTTAGTTTTCAAATCATTTCAACTTTTTAAGTGGTATTTGGGGAGGGACTTTGGATGGTGATTATCAGAAATGTCGAATTCAATTTCAGATAAAATCAGATGTAACAACCCAAAAAAAGAATTGACTTCTTCTTTTTGACCATCCATATCTACACTTAAAGGAAATTTTAGGACCTAAAATTCAGTTCGTCTTCACAGGCTCCCATCAGTGGTGTTCTCCCCCAGCGGTACGGACGACGAGCGTCTTGATCGCGTCATGTACGAACGTATACAGCAGCTCAGCTGGGTGGGCGAGAGGCATCTGGAGTGCAAGCTCGACAGAAACTCTAGCGAATGCCGGCAACTGCTGTACAAAGCTATCAGTGGTGAGTGTCAAAAAATACTTGTATATTGTCTCTGGATAGGTAAGGTAAGGTTATACAGCAGCTCAGCTGGGTAAAATATAAATATTTTTATTTGATTAAACACTATAAAGGTGGTACAAAGTAGTATGTGCGCGTATTTTGCTTCATAAAGATAGCATGCAAATTTAACATATTATTTGTCATTATATACTCGTAAATTGAATATCATTAAATAAAAATCATTAGGTAAAATCAATCAGGTAATGTAACTGAATTAATTTACAAACAGAATATGTCAATGAGATAAGAGGAAGTCTTTAATGTCATAAAAGCTATGCTCGTTCAGCCATTTGTAGTCTGTTCTTAAACAAATTAATAGTGAGATCCCTAATTTCACTAGGTATCCTGTTATAATACGCACACGCATGCAGATACAACTTTTTCCATATTTTCCGGACTTCGGGACAACGTCAAGTATGAGCCTTTGGGGATTCCTTAGTCTGACATTCCTAGCCCGTTTAAAAAGCTCACGGTTTTTACGTACAAATGTTGCAACTTCATAAATATAAAGTGAGGGAAGAGGCAATAATCCTAGTCTCTTAAATAGCGGTCTGCAGGAGTCGATAGGAGAGATGCAATTAATACCCTATTTCTGTTTATACTATTGCCCCATGAAAGAATTCACAATATTGATTCTATGTACGCTCGGTAGGACATTATAGTATTTTTTTTACATGTTACATTTTTACTTGTCTCAAACACAAATTTATAAATTCTATCGCAAACGTTTTGTCAAGATGAGCTTTGAAATCAAGATTTTGTTACACCAAGAAATTAAGAATTTGATGCTTTATTGATTTTTAAAATGTTTACCAACCAAGGTAACAGGTTTGTTATAATCGAAACTCTTGTTTCGTCTACAGAACTCCTAGGCATGGATAGCGCACCCTCTCCCGGCGGGAAGCTGACGCGCGTGCGGCGCTGCTGCCGACACGTGCTGGCGCTGTGCGGCGCGCCCGCCTCGGCGGACGACCTACTGCCCGCGCTCATATTTACTGTGAGATTTGTCTTAATATATTATTACAAACTAAGTATGAGTTCTGCAGTGGAGACCGCGCATGGGCAAACGTAGTGTTGGACGCCCCCCTGCTAGATGGAGCGACGATCTGCGCAAGGTGGCTGGAAGCAAATGGATGCTCAAAGCTCAAGACCGAGAAAAGTGGCGTACCTTGGGAGAGGCCTATGTCCAGCAGTGGACTGCCGTAGGCTGATGATGATGATGAAGTATGAGTTTGAGAGCGAGAAACGAGAGAGAAAGATGTGTTTCTTAGTTTTATATCATACACGGCATCTATTGTGATAAAGTGGTGGCATTGTGTGGCGCGCCTGCCTCGGCGGACGACCTACTGCCCGCGCTCATATTTACTGTGAGATTTGTTTTTTATGATACTAGCTTTTGATGTTGTTGTTGTTGTTTTCTTCTTCCATTCTGGGTAGGCAAAGGGAACTACGCCCATACAGCCAAGTCTTCAGTAGATTTTTTTTTGATATGAAATGAATATGAAATTAAATGAGATGAAATGAAGTGAAACCTAACCTAAGTCATTGAAAGGTATGGGTGGTTTATACATTTCAATGATTACAGGAGTTTTACGCGGGAACGTGGATCAGAGTCAAATAGGAGCGCCTTTCCTTGTTTCTCACTTTTATTTGATTTATCCTACTCACTGACACATTATTATAACAATGCCACTGTAGTGTGTACGTCACACTTCCCCTATTAGGATATGTATGACATGATAATATGTATATAACACAGTGTGTCATTAGTTGTAAGAGTTAGTAATATATCAGACTTCCATCGGATAACACTGTCTTTCATTGGTCGTCCTGCACCTCTACTTTATCACAGTATATGCCGCTTAGGATAATTTCACAAAATTACGAAACAAAGTCCATCTTTCTCTTCTTGTTTCCCGTGCAAAAAACTTATGATACTAGTGTTACCATGTGTTACGGCCTTGGACGAGACAGTACAGCCAAACCAATGTATATGAAAGACTAGCTGGGCCCGCGACTTCGTCTGCGTGGGATAGTGACTGGGTAGCATTTTCAATTATTCAGGCTAATTAATTTACAAATAAGACACGTACATATTTTAATCGTGTAATTTGTGTGTCATTATTCGTATGAGCTCTTGAATTCATGGAGGAGATAGACAATAAAGAAAGAAATGATAGGGTATTTGAAAAGTAGGTTGTTTTAATTATTCTATTTTTTGGCACCAGCTAGTTGTCTACGTAGTTTAAATAAAGACATTGTTGTGTTATTGCTTTATTTTAATAACGCCGTTGGTGTAGTGGTCTGATTCCCGGGCCGGGCAACATATGTTTCGAATTTTCGAACATTGCTCGGGTTTCTGTAGTGCGATTGTGTAAGGTTGTTCATGGATGGACAATGAATACAATTGATCATCGATCGTATAATTAAATTCTAATTGTGTAATTTTGTTCATTCCATGAAGACCGAAAAGTGACCGGTGGTATAAAAACGTTTCATGGATTTGCGTTTTATTATCGCAAAACATTCGTTAAAACTCATTTTTTTCTAACATAATATTAAATTGTATTCAAATATAAATGCAGGTTTTTAATCAAATTTTACGATTTCAACCCAAAAACAAACTTTATTTCATAAAAACAATGAATTTAAATTAAAAATTTACCTTTGCAATTGATATAACCAAACGCAAAGAACGAATGAAATACGAGTTTCCTGCTACTCGACAATAGGTGGCGTTAGAGGACTACGTTTTTTATTTTATAAAAGTTTAACGGCTTCGGACGAGTCCATACAGCCTAGTCTTTTTAGTTATAATGTAATTTTTTTTATACATACAATATCATTTAAATTTGCATAAACATAATAGCCTAACCTAACCTAAACCTAAACTAACCTAACTCATTGAAATGTATGGGTGTTATATACATTTCAATGATTACGGTAGTTTTACGCGAGGACGTGGATCAAAGTCAAATAGGAGCGCCTTTTCTTGTTTCTCAGTTTTATTTTTTTATCCTACTCACTGACACATTATTATAACAATGCCACCACTTTATCACAATAAATGCCGCCTAAGATAATTTCACAAAATTTCGCAACAAAATCCATCTTTCTCTTCTCGTTTCCCGCGCAAAACTCCAGTGGACTACATAAAGTGTTCTCTGACGTAGTATATTATTTTATTTATGTTCTGTGAATGTCAAGTGTTAACTGTCACAGTGAAACAAAACTTTGCATTTGTTTAAATAAAATCACAAGTAATTAAAAAAATATTAAATTAAATTAAGGCGTTCTATCAAAAACAAACAAAGAAAAATTGTACCTAATTTAAATAAAGATAAAACAACATTTTCTTTCAAAGAAAATGTAACAATTTGAAGAAATTTGCGTAAAATTTACGATTGTCATGAGTCAAGAGTCACCGCAATCATTTGACATTAGCAATGAGCTCATAAGACTTACGCAATTCGAATTATCTGTCAAAATCATGTACATCATTCACTCATCGTTTAAAATTAACGACCCAATCGTTAACGATAAATGAACTCCGTACACAATTAGAATTAGCCGTTTGACAGATTATACCGTACGTTATGAACTGTCAAATGAATACGATTGCTTTACACAATCGCACCTCTGATCTGGTGATCGGCATTTGGCAAGTGTGGTGATTCATAATCACCACCAGTGCCCATCATTGCTGTGGCTTTTCCCAATAGGCAATATTTTCGTTTGTACTAAGGTGCTGAAAGCGAATCCGCCGCGGCTTGTCAGTAACATAAACTTCGTGACGCGTTTCTGTAACGCGCAGCGGCTCATGACCGGCGAGGGGGGGTACTACTTCACCAATTTGGTAAGTTTTTTTTAAAAATCAATGGACTTGCTCTTGACTACATACTTAACTCTACGGTTAAGAAGAAGCCTAAGAGAACACAGAAAAACTGTTTGGCGCTGGACTCCGGCAGGAGGGTGGTAGCATCCAGGCGGCCTCTTACGAAGCCTACCACCGCAGAGGGATCTGTTAGCCGTCATCATTGGTTAAAAAACTAAAGATGCCGTTGCCCAGAGTGGACCACTAGGAGGTAGATCCCACCACCCCATGACTATCCTTCATGTATGCTCTGGTGGTACTGTTGCCATACTTATCTATAGTTAAACTATCGAAAGTTGACCTCGAAAATCATCTCTAATATCGATATTAACGGATATGACTATTGTAACAACAATCGTTATTATCGATAGTATCGATATACTTACGACCCGCTTCATCGACATCGCTTGCGTAGTAGGTAGTCCGCCCAATATCCAAGTGTCTCGGGTTGACTGTATCACAAAACGAATTTTAAGAAGTCGATCAATTAAGCAGCGCTAGATAAGTTTGAATAAAGTATTTTTGTTTGATTCCAGTGTTGTGCTGTATCATTCATTGAAAATCTGACTGCGGAATCTCTGAACATGGACAAGAAAGAGTTTGATTGCTACATGGCGATGCCGGCCTCCATCGGTGGCAGTGCTTGGGTAAGTATGTTTCTCATAGTTTAGCCAGACATAGCTAGCGTCGTGATTATGCCTGTGGTCCACCATTGCAGTGGTAACTTGAATTCAATTTTGGTGGCCTTTGCCCTGCAGTAGGAATGAATGTAGGTCTTTACTTAGGAGGGATTTACCGGGCGACTTTAGCTTCATCATCATCATCATCAGCCTATCACAGTCCACTGCTGGACATAGGCCTCTCCAATTGCACGCCACTTAGGTCGATCCTCGGCTTCTCGCATCCAGCTCCTGCCGGCCACCTTGCGCAAATCATCACTCCACCTGGCCTGAGGGCGTCCTACACTACGTTTGCCGAGACGCGGTCTCCACTCAAGAACTCGTTTACCCCAGCGGTTGTCGGTTCTGCGGCTAATATGGCCAGCCCACTGCCACTTCAGCTTGCTAATCCGGTGGGCTATGTCGGTAACTTTAGTTCTCTGCCGGATCACCTCATTTCTGATTTTATCCCTAAGAGAAACTCCGAGCATAGCTCTTTCCATAGCCCGTTGAGCGACTTTGAACTTGTGGACTAGCCGTACCGTCAGTGTCCACGTTTCGGCTCCGTATGTCATGACGGGTAGGACGCACTGATTGAAGACTTTCGTCTTGAGGCATTGTGGGATCGACGATGAGAAGACTCGACGTAGTTTCCCAAATGCTGCCCAACCCAACTGAATTCTTCTGTTCACCTCATCCTCAAAGTTGTTTCTACCTAACTGCAATGTCTGCCCGAGGTACACGTATTTCTGAACAACTTCGAGGACGGCGCCGTGCATCGCAATCGGTTGCGGTAGTACATGTTCATTGAACATAACCTTGGTTTTATCCAGGTTCATTCGCAAGCCGATGCGCACAGAAGAGTCAGCCAGGTCATTCAGCATCTGTTGTAGGTCCTGCAGCGTTTCCCATGCTTTAGCTTCATTCAAGTACATTTTATTTTCATGACACTATTTAAACACTGAATCGTGATCTGTAATAATCTGATCCTGCAATAGTCTGGCGTCATCCTTAGAATATATTTTACGTTAAATTTTCATGTCGTTTGCGAAAAGTGAGCAGTTGATATGTGTCACGCACATTACTACATTATTTACATAGAGTACAAATAAAATAGGGCCCAGGTGGGTTAACTGTCAGATTGACTTAAAACGGTCAACGATTATGGACTGTGTGCGCTGCAAGATATGACTTAATCCATGCTATGCAATGTGTTAAACAGCGCCATCTGTACAAGTTGCTTGCATCAAATAGCTTGTTTCCAAATATAGATATCGCTAGCTTTTAAATGTGTATAAAGATGTTTCCATTTGTTTTTTATTAATAGGCACACTAAACATATAGCTAGAAATTAGGTAGGCACACCAATTTAATTTACATTACACAAATAGCAGGCACACCCAATAACCACCTTTGTTATTCAAGATAGATTAGTTATAGTGACTTGTTTAGATTTAAGTTTAATTTTTATACCTAGTTATACTAGCCAGCTAATACAGGCTTTTAACTTTCAGATAAATAACTTTTTAAAGACTTAATTTACAAAAATTGCTTTATTATATTTGTTTCTTAACTATAATGAATAGTACCTATGTCGTTTGTCCGGCAGCATGTTAAACAGCGCCATCTGTACAATAGCAACGTAAGTTGCTTGCATCAAATAGATTGTTTAAAAAAAAAAAGTCCATCTTTCTCTCTACGTTTCCCGTGGATTTTTTTTCATATATTGCATCAATTGTTGCGCAGGCGGCGGCGCTATCGTTATGCGGCGCGTCGCGCGAGGCGGACGAGCAGCGAGATGTGGCGCAGCGCCTCCAGCGGGAAGCGGCCGCCGCCAGCGCCGCCGCCGCCCGCCTGCACCACGCAGCCACTACCTTCGAGGTGAGGAGACAAGGGTTGTTCCCAGTTGCCCCCACTGGTATCGCCCCTAATGGGGGCAACTGGGAATTTGTAAAAAATAAGAAGCGGCCGCCGCCCGGCTGCACCACGCAGCCACTACCTTCGAGGTAAGGAGACAAGAATATGCTTGAAAAATTCGCGCTGTGTCGCAGTGTCTCGGTGGCTTAATGGTATAGCGCCCGCCCGGCATGCGAGGAGATGCGGGTTCGAGTCCCGCCTGAGACATAATTTTTCAAGTTTATATACTAATATCAAAAAATATTTATAGCCCTTAAAATGTAGCTTGATTAGAATGACAGTTCTAACTGAAAGAGACGACTTAATTTTGTACCAACGTCACAAATATGCACACGAAAAAAATATTGGTATCCTGGCATGTTAAGAATATTTTTTTTACACTGCTGCTAATATTATTCAAATATTTCCCCTTTGGACACGGAACCCTAAAAAACTGAATTTATATCGTATCACTTCCTTTCCAAGATATTATGTTTAGTAAAAGCTTTAGTAGAAGCATTTTTCAAATTTCTTATTCTAAAAATCGCAATGTTTATTTTAAATTTTAAAGTCCAACCTACAATCAGTTATTTTAGATAAAGCAGATGAGTGAACCATCTACTCAATTTATTATATTTAAGCCTCCCTTGAGTAGCAAACTATGTATATGGATGGATAGCAGACCATAAAACGTTAATTAAAAAACTCAGACATTATGGTGTTTCGAATGATTCGTTAGATTTAATCAACTCATATCTCACAGATAGAACACAAAAAGTTTGCATTGATGGAACTGAGTCTTCAGGGGCGGCCCTTATCATGGGTGTCCCTCAGGGATCAGTATTAGGACCCTTGCTATTTTTAATATACATTAACGACCTTCCATATTATATGTATAATCTTTGTGAGATGGTATTGTTTGCAGATGACACTTCAATAATTTTTAAAATTAAGAGGGGCGAATTATCATTTGACGATGTTAACAATACCCTCTCTAAATTATTGCATTGGTTTGCTACGAATAATCTTTTGCTTAATGCAAGAAAAACAAAATGTGTTAAATTTACTTTGCCTAATGTAAGGTTTTCCGCCACAAATGTTATTGTAAAAGATGAGCCATTAGACACAGTAGACTCCTCTACCTTTTTAGGTATAACTGTAGACTCTCGACTGCAATGGGGTGCTCATATCAGGTCTCTGTCTGGAAGACTTAGTTCTGCTGCTTATGCTGTGCGAAAGATAAGACAATTGACTGATGTTGGAACGGCAAGATTAGTATATTTTAGCTACTTTCACAGTATAATGTCATACGGAATTTTGTTATGGGGCTCAGCGGCAGATATTGAGTCTATTTTTATACTGCAAAAACGTGCTGTGCGGGCTATTTACGGCCTTAGACCCCGTGACTCTCTAAGAGAGCTATTCAAAGAGATCAACATACTAACAGTTGCATCTCAATACATTTTCGAAAACATTATGTACGTCCGTAAAAACCTCGAATTTTTTGTCAAAAATAGTGACGTACACAATTTCAATACCCGAAATAAAGATAAACTTGCCGTTCCAGGATTCAGACTGCGAAAAGTAGGTAATTCGTTCATGGAAAATTGTATCCGTATTTTCAACAAATTGCCACTGTCAATTGCTGACCTCCCTGTACATAAATTCAAATCATATATCAAAGTTGTTTTAATGAAAGAGGGCTATTACACTATTGATGATTATATAAATGATAGGAACGTTTGGCTTTAAATTGTATCAGCTCGCACTGGCACATATATCTAATGTAAACATGTTTATTTAAAAAGAGGCTGACAATAGTGACCGAGTTTCTTGCGCTGCTTCTTCTCGGCACTAGCCCACATTTGTCCCGAAGCAGTGGTAGGTTAAATATTGGGACGTGTAAAAGCGCCTCCAGGGGCCTATTTGCAGAAATAAAACTGATTTTAACTGATTTTATGATGTCTTCTTTTTCTAATGTTTTGCAGCAACTTATGCTCGTAAACATTGCTACCAGATTGTTAGGATGTGTCTATAGCCTCTCCTAGCATCTTTTAGTTTTTTTCCTAGATTTCTTCAGAAACAGTTTTCATCATTAGTTCCTTATGCATCTGTATAAAATATTTAAAATGAACATATAATTTTCGTTTACAGGAGCAAATCGTGAAAAAAGTACAAGATGTGTTATCAAGCACGCCATTGAAGTTCAAACCGCGACGGGAATTGCCTAGTTTTAGAAATTTAAAGACCAGTACGAAACCTCTCGTCGACCTCCAAACCAGTCCAGTTACAGAAGAAACCAATTCGGATCGACCACAAGTAGAAACAACTTCAGATGAACGATCACTCATAGACTATAAGGATCCACCTGTTGAGCACACAGATATAGAAACAGGAAACGAACAGCCGCTCATAGACAGTAGAGTAGCAATAGCCCTACCAGCACCGCCTGTACCCACAGACAACAAACAAAAGGAACCACAAATTCTAACAGTCGATACTAGTACAGAGCCCGAGAAACTCAACATCCTAGGATTCGAAGTCGTCGACAGACCATCGCCGAAATCGCCGCAAAACCTTGACCAAAATTGGGACCTTAAACAGACGAGCTCAATGGAACTTCTAACTCCTTCGCCATTAGGTTTTATACCTTTCGATTCGAGGTCCATAGACGAATTGATGACGCCAGACGAGTTTGTCTCTGATCATTTAGCTCCAGGTTTAAGTAATATAAACTACGACATTGATTTATCAGATTTTAGCGGAGATAACAGTCTGGCTGAGGACGCTCCGAAAGAACCGAAAGATCCGTTTAGTCCTAAAGGCATAAATAAACCTTTCGATCCGTTCGCACCGCAGGCGAGTACATATGAAGAGACTTTAGAAAAGTTCAATGAGTTTAGCTTAGTGGACACGAAAACTAATCGGGCTTACGATCCGTTTGAAGTTGTGCACAGAAATAACGACCCTTTTAGTCCAAGCTTAGCGGTGACATTGCCGCAGCAAACGAACGTTCCTTTCAGCCCACAGAAGGAGGATCCACAACAAAGTACGTCGATTTTAGATGACAGTAACTCGCCGACGGCCGCGTGCCTTCTCCCGTCGCCATTACTACCGCAGAGTAGCGGAAAGCCAGCGTAACTTTGAATGAAGATAAATACATAAATGTATGGCCAAAATCTATTTTGGTTGGTGCTTAAAGAGACCGTGTTTTGGATCTCTGAATTGGCTCACTAAGTATAACGTGATTTGGAATATTGTGATCATAGAAGATAACTAATTGCCAAGAAAGTTAGGAAGAGAAAAATACTGCTGCAGAATAATTACAGTAAACTGGAAGAACTCTTGCGGAATCATAATCATCACTTCATTGATTATAGAGTATCTAATCAGGCGTCAACATAAAAGTTTTAATCAGTAAAATACATATTTTTGTTTATGGTACTACAAACTTATGGTTTTCCATTATCTTTAATGATAAGTTTTCAAATTATAACATCGTTGTTGGTTCTATTATATTTTTTGTTTTAAAAGTTATATTTATGTATGTTAACATGACAAATTGTTATGAAAAATTAAATTATTTAAATCAAGGAGTTGTTTTTTTTTATTACATTTATACTTACTAACATCATGACAACACCATGATCACCATACATCTAATACAATCTTATATACTTTATAAATAAAAATCTGTCAACTATCATTCAAAATTTGTAGGTGAGAGTAGTTAGTTTATTTAAAAACCAGCCAAGTGCCGTTTCCATAGACAATGGTACAGAACCCTTCGTGCGCGAGTACGAAGGGTACGGTACCATTGTCTATAGAAACGGCAAAAATCATGTTTTTTTTTGTATGGGAGCCCCTCTTATATATTATATTTTTTAAATTTTAATTATTATTAAAGTGGAAGAATATATTTAAATTCTGGTGATATTTTAAGCATCTACCTGTTGCCGTTATAAATTTCGAGCAAAAAATCACGTTAGTTGTAATGGGTACAGAACCCTTCGTCCGCGAGTACGAAGGGTACTGTACCATTGTCTATAGAAACGGCAAAAATCACGTTTTTTTTTGGATGGGAGCCCCTCTTATATATATTTTTTAAATTTTAATTATTATTAAAGTGGAAGAATATATTTAAATTCTGGTGATATATTAAGCATCTACCTGTTGCCGTTATAAATTTCGAGCAAAAAATCACGTTAGTTGTAATGGGAGCGTTGAGTTCGCAGTAAATCCGCGGCGGACTTTTTATTCGCGAAGCGTACTTTTGTCTCCACGGCGAAGAAAAGTCCATCGACTGCGCAGGCCATAAGTATCATATTAATTTGTATAGGACTTTCTAGTTCTTTCTTTTCTTCTGTGATCAACTTACAACAGTGCCAAAATGTATGAAACCCATAAAAAATTTGGTTCATGCTATAAACCCCAAATCATTATTTTCTATCTATAAATACATTGTTCTGATCCCATTATGAGTAACTATTTAAAGCACTCTTATTTTGAAAACCAGAAACAACGAAGGTACCACAAACATCCGGACCCGAGAAAATGTAGAAACTTTTTTTTACATTGACCCCTTCGGGAATCGAACTCGGGACTTCAGAGCAGGCGACACCTTGAAAACTGCTGTGTGCACCACTTCGCCACTGTAGATATTACTTTGTAAGATCTCTTAGCTATGGGTGCGGTAGATGGACTGCGTTTAGGGAAGGTCGAGGTAGAATTTGAGGGCTGATATGTCAGAGTTACTAAGGATGGAACTTATTGGCTTTAAGACGGCATAGCGCAGACAAGAGCGGTAATTTGTCATAAACGCAGGGTTTCGGGTTCGATTTCCATCCAGTATCAGCCCGTAAAAAATATTATCACTTAATTAGCTGACTTAGATTGGTAGGTCTATATCTCAAGCATTTATACTCAGTACCTCGTTACAGTGGGACGAAAATTTATTAATATTTCTAGTAAAAAAAGGGTTAACGAGCGGCAAAACAAACACATGTTCTTAAAAAACCCTTACCTTGTTTTAGGATCGATTCACTTTATTCAGATTTGCGTTCGTGACGTCAGAATAGCTTACACCTTAACCCCTAGATTGTATGTTATTAAATTTATTTTTGTATATTTTATTTTATGAATCTTATTTTTAAGTTATATGGATTTTTATCTGAAATAAATAACTTGAATTGAATTGCAGACACAATTAAAATCAATTGTTATCGCGACCGCCGCGCGGCGGTCTCATGATCCTGTAGGAGACAAAAATAGAGCATATTAATGCCGAGAAAACAAAGGTCATAAACACAAGGTTTTTTTTCTTAAAATACTTTTTTGTCTGACGGTAGTTCTGTCTTAGCGAAATAAGGGTGTGAAACCACTGAAAATAAAAATACAGTAATTATTACATTACAAAAATTTTTATTTCTAGCAATTTCATAAATTTAACCAGCTTTATCATAAGGTGTAGAACGCTTTTAAAACGATATAGGTTTATATTGTAGACAACAAACACGTCATCCAGACGTGGATGTGGTTCATAGAGTAAGGAAAAAAGAAATTACAACTACAATTAAGTAACAGCGTATTTGTATAAATAAGAGTAGCCTAAACCAACTAATAAATAATTCAGTCACGACAAAACAAAGAGAACTGGTTAACTTATGTATACATTGAGCTGTTCAAAATAAAGCTGGTGGTTCTTTGTAGTGTTGACTTAATCCTTTGTAATAGCTTACTTCATAATAAACAGTGAATATAATTCTATATCAATCTCGTTACCGCTGACTCTCCTGTCAGGGGGCATTGGAATAATCCAGTAGTAATATCCAAGGAACTGTACACCCTGAAATTTTTTATTTCAGATTTTAACTATTTGAGCCATGAACATTGTAAATTAAAATGACTTGAATTTTTTTACGATATTTGGCTCAAAGTTTGTGTATAGTTCTTGAAGTGGTATATTAATAGGGCACTTATGGCCATTCCATTAGTGGCAGTGTGAGTGAATAGGCAACGCATAGAGGCAACTTGAACCATTACAATTTGTACTACAGCAGCATCTCCGTTACTCAGATAATGCCAGCACACTAAGTAAGTATTCTTGTAACAAAGCAACACAAAATTGCTTTAAAAATTCCTTAAATGTACGTAATTTTCATGCATTTATATACAAATGATTAATATTAGTACAAAATTTGTTCATTGTTTGGAATAAAATAATCACTTTCTCTCTCGAGAGGTCATAATTTGTTTTATAAACTATGTTTACAAGGCATTCCATTCCATAGTGACCAAGTGCACAGGAAGAATTTTAACTTTTACTACTTAAATCTAAAGATGAACACACATGTACATACAAACAATCAAAGAAATTATATATTTTTGGCTTACATTACTGCAGATTAATTAATTATTACAAAATATGTCAAGATTGAATTAATTGTCTGTAACAAAAATATGATTCCACTTCTATACATATGTATATCAGTGTCATTTGCCTAATATAGTTTTGTTTATTACTTTTGATAACAATAATGAGGGGAACATGACATTGACATGATAATTAGATTATTTTTAGTTTGTCATCATAAGTCCCAGTACTAGGTACCATCCAAAATATCATGGCAGTGTTGATTAGGCAATAGATATTGTGACATTGATTCCGAGATTTCCATTGTCTGCAAACAGTTGTGCAAGAGATGTATCAAACACGAGACAGTCCGAGTTCATTATTGCTGAGGAGACTCCTTCGTGAATTGATCGTGGCATGGCTTCCCACGTTAGTCGCCGGCGGTGACCATTCAGCTCTAAACGATAAGCAAAGTTTTCTGCTTCTTTACGAGAACCTATAAGTTGGACGATTGCAAAGAATTGCTGATGACCATCAAACTTTTCTTGCTTTTCAAGTACTAACATGAAATGGTGGTTAAAACAGGACTGCATCATCACCCAATCCACAGCTCCTGGCAGATTTATATCTGTAGCTAGAAACACAATGTCTTCGCCTTGTAATGTGGTAATACTTTTGTGGGACATCATAAGGTGAGGCATTACTTGATCCAGTCCACCCTGCCACTTGCATGATGCTCCTGGACAAGGGCATGAGTATGGCCTGAATTCACAGGCCTCCTCATGCTCTGCCTTTTCTGTGTGCACAAGAGTGACTGTGCAGCCTGTGTTAGAGTGTTTGCAGGGGAACATAACATTGCTGGCGACCTTTTCCATTGCGAGGTTCCGGATATTGCCGAGCGGGCCGCGACAGGTCGGGCAGCACGAGAGCTTGGGCCGACAGCTCGAGCACACGAGGTGCCCGCTCTGACACTGCAGGATCGGCGGCAAGACATAATCGAAGCAAACAGGACACTCGAATAACGAGGCTAGGTCAGCAGACATAGCGGTGGGCACGTTTACGAGAGCTGGCACCCCAGAAACTGAACAACTGGAACCGCTAGCTCCACGCCGTTTGTTGTTTGTGCTCATGTCACATGCACATAAAACCTAGTGATCAACTGTGTCCCCTCACTGAACAAAACACTTCGCACCTGTCTCTAAGTTCTCATTTGTAACCCTCTACTGCGGATTGTCTCCGTCTCGTCGCGGCGCCGAAATTAGTTTCCATTACAACTGCAAGTTGCAGTCTGCAACTGTTCTATTCAATCGTGGTGTGGAAATAGGTCTACTGATAGTGTAACTTCAAGGACGTAAAGGTGTTCTTTTATGATAAAATAATAATTTTGTGTATATGCACTGAGTAATTTGTAAGTAAATAAAAAAACAATTAATTGCCAATTTTCTAGTGTTCACCACAAACGCATTAAATTCGTCGTAGAATTCCGTGACGACCAATTGAGTGACTTCAAATATGACAGACAGATGGCAACCATGATTATCTACCATAAAGAAAAGATAATCTATTATGACGTTTGTTGGCGGATTTGGAGAACCAGTGTTACGTTACTAAAAAACCTGGATCATTTTATTTTACATTTACTTTATTGACTTGAATCTTCGAGCAACGCGGCCTTCCGTCCCGGAAGGGTAGGAGTAGGCATAGCGATTCTATTCTATACAAAAAGTTCTGGCATTTCTTGCGGGGGGAAATGTGCACACAAGCGCAGGTTCGCATACTCACATACAAAAACAACACTGTAGTGACGACACTCACACACAAAAAATTAAACAATTCAGCAACAATTCGTGTACGGATAAGTTACAACTCACACATTGCCCCGTTTTCAACGTAAATAGAGTTGGTCTTAATGTTCATGTAGCAATATCGATATATTTTTTTCTGGAGACGGAATAAAAGTAACAAAGTGAAACATTTATTTATTAGTAGGATCCTAACAACAACTTTTGATATTCAAATAACGATCGATTTTGATGTTGATTTTTTGTGTTAGATTTGATGGGTACGAAACTAGGACGAAGACTAAATTTTATATCGCTAAGGGCTGATGATTTTATACCGCTATCGCTACAAATGAGCTGTTTAGAGGAGTGACACCATATAAACCGTGACACGACATTTAAAAATATTAGAGGGATGGGAAGGACTGAAGGGATTGGAGGCATGGGTTTAGGGGTGGGAGGGACGAACTCTGCCGGATCCGCTAATTATGGATTAATAATGAATTTGAGAATAGTAAATTAGGTATCTGCGTGAAAATTTTGGTTCTTAAAATGAATTAATTTTGTGTAAATTAAATTTGGCGGATGCAATTCTTTTCAACAAAAAAGAAAATCTGGTGTCAATATATTTTTCCATGATTGATCTTGCAAGTAAATTTAATTAAAAAATATTAAATTAAAACACAATACATAATAAAAACCGGCCAAGTGCGAGTCGGACTCGCGCACAAAGGGTTCCGTACCAAAAAGGCCAAAAAAACGGGCCCCCAATTCCGCTAATTTACAAATGGCTCAATAGCATTGCAACTGTATATTTTGACACATTTAACATGGAAGTAATGTCAAAATATACGATTGCGATGCTATTGAGCCATTTATAAATTAGCAGAATTGGGCCCCTGGTGTGTTGTATAGGAGGCCCCCTTAAATATTTATTTTATTTTGTTTTTAGTATTTATTATTATTGCGGTAACAGAAATACATAATTTGTGAAAATTTCAACTGTCTAGCTATCGCGACTCTTGAGATACAGCCTGGTGACAGATCGACGGACAGACGGACAGACAGCGAAGTCTTAGTAATAGGGTCCCGTTTTTACCATTTGGGTACGGAACCCTAAAAACTACTAACTAGAATGATTAAATCAAATAAAAATAAATTATTACTATTATGTTATTACTATTAAAGAGTTTCAAACTTAATAACAGAAAAGAGATTTAACATCACACATAAAACCATATCAACAATTATTTGTCTTATGTGATTAAATATATTATATAACGTCGTCGTCGATAACCACCACCCTTTATTGACAAACATTATGTCATGTGAAAGTAATAACATCACTATGTTGCCCAGCGGCAAGAAATCGGATTTATCGCGCGACCGATCTGAAATTAGCACAGGCGAGCGGACCTGATGTTGTCGAACAAATCCAACAACTATTCAAGAATAAAATATGCGAATTTAGTGTTTAAATGTAATTAAATGGCAATAATACGATACAAATTTACTTATATGTGAAATGTAACACCATCATTATGAAAACTTGATGTTGCAGACCTCTTTTTACAACAGGAAACTGAGCAATTCGGCATTTTTAATACGGCAGCGTTCACTTGCGCGACTGGACTTGGTCTAGGAAGAAATCTGAGCGCAACTAGTTTTTATAAACGCTAATGCCCAATTGGGCTTATACTTTTGACAGAGGGGAAACGCTTCGTATGGCTACTCCCTTACGGGACGGAAGGCCGCGTTGCTCGAAGACTTGAATTCGTAAAAATCACCTGTCATTTGAAAAATATAATATTCTTTTAAAATCATCGAACTAACAATAACTCTTTTGAATAAAAATATATATTTGTTTATGGTTACATTCAGTGCATCACTGCCTTTACGTTGCAGCGCGAAATTCAAAATTTATTTGCAAATAATTAATTTGACTTTATTTTAACAATAGGTATTAAAACGAAGCTAGAAGGAATATCAGAGAACTTAGTTTGGGATTCAAATAAAATGATCGGCGAACTTATAGATGTACTTAGTAAAGAATAAAAATGGTTTTAAAATTTAAATCTGTAACGATAAGGTTGGTAGTTATGATAAAAAAATAATAGAACCTTTTAAGCCGGCATTTACGACTTGTAGGTAAAGTTTGTAACCTAATCTACATTGTTGGTCTTGGTTATCAGTACCTAATTTGATGTTTTAGCCACTTAATTGCAATTATAATATCAGTATATAAACTTGAAAAATCATGTCTCAAGCGGGACTCGAACCCGCATCTCCTCGCAATCCGGGCGCGGTTCGAGTCCCGCCTAAGACATAATTTTTCAAATTTATATACTGTTATCAGTACCTAACCCGCCATTTGGCACTGCTTTGTACAATAAGGTGTGCCGTATGTTATCGCTACTACTAAGGCTACCGTCAGACGACTGCATCGCGGCAACCACGTTTCCGCTAATTTACAAATGGCTCAATAGAATCGCAATTGCATCTCAATTGTATATTTTGACACATTTATTTAGGTAGTAATTAGGTAAAAAAGCAGACTGCTAAAACAAGTCATCAACCAAGCGGCCGTGGCTCCATTAAATCCACAGTCTCTTGGGTTGGTGATTGTCCCCACCTGCGAATTTAATTCTGGGATCGTAGTGCTTATTTTTTTCTTTCATTTCAGATTTTATAAAGTTGTTTTAGCAGTCGATTTTTATAAAATTTCTTTTGATAATTTGTTTTATTTCAAACTCTTCTGTTAATCGAGGTGTGGATACAATAATAACCGGCCAAGTGCGAGTCGGACTCGCGCACGAAGGGTTCCGCACCAAAAAGGCCAAAAAAACGGGTTTGTTGTATCGGAGCCCCCCTTAAATATTTATTTTATTTTGTTTTTAGTATTTGTTGTTATTGCGGCAACAGAAATACACAATTTGTGAATATTTCAACTGTCTAGCTATTGCGGCTCTTGAGATACAGCCTGGTGACAGAGCGACGGACAGACGGACAGACGGACAGACAGCGAAGTCTTAGTAATAGGGTCCCGTTTTTACCCTTTGGGTACGGAATCCTAAAAACTATTGTGCCGATTTCAAAAACTCTTTCACCATTGGAAAGCTTCATTCACCCTGAGTGAAGCATTGGCTATATTTATTGATAGAAAAGATTAGGGATCCTTACTAAAACAAAACTGGTCCACTCGTGCGAAGACGGGACGGGCCGCTAGTTCTTAATAAGGAGGATTTTCCCTAATCGCTACGGTTGGCGATTGCTGTTTCAAATGCTGGAAGAGAGAAGTCTGCTACTAGTCTACTTTTTAACCGACTTCAAAAGAATGGGAAGGTGGTCCGTCTGCATATTTTTAGCAATATCTATTGCTCTCAAGGAATACTCCTTTCGCTTTTTAACTTTTACGACATCGTTAACAAACAATAAGTTTTCAGTATCAAAAATTTAAAACGAAGTAGCTTAAGTCTTGTTTATAAAAATAATTATAATAGTAAGTATCCCTACTAACATTAGTAATGTGAATGAGGGTTTGTTTCGGTTTCACGCAGAACCACTAAACCGATTACGATTTCAATTAAAATTTGGTACAAATACATAATAAACCCTCAGAAATAAACTATTTTGATACCGGTACCCGAGCGCCATAACGTGTAGCTCACACAGGCCGAGCCGCGTTTGAAAAGCTAGTATAAGAACAAAATACAAACGGAACGAGGAAATCAGCGAGGTATTATTAGCATAGGATTGGGAAATATTCTTAAGGTACTCAGTGTTTAGATTGCTGGGCCGATAAGAACGGGGAAAAGGCATTTTCCCCGTCGCGCGACCGCGCCCATCCTTGAAAGCGACCATGAACTCGCTAATATCAATCGCAATTCAATGGCCATTCTGATTCGATGCATGTTGTAACCTATTACTTTGAGAATGAAAAAAGTAAAGTAAAGAACGGCCTATAATCATACCACTGCAGGGCGAAGAGCTCTATAATTGAATTCAAGTTACTAAAGCAACGATGGGTCGCTACTCTTGCCAAATGTGTATTGGAGATCACAATACCCGAGCAATGTTCGAAAATACGATTCTGCTCGACCCGAGTATTGAAGTTCAAACCCAGGACCCCGAGATCTTGGTCAGGCCACGACCAGTAGGGCGTTATTAAGAAATATTATTACTTACATTATTTTTTTTATTACATATTTTTATTATTAAATGTAAAGAACTGTGGACACGTGAATAACTTGTGACCATGTTAAATGTTTTCTTTAGTAAACATCTAATCTAATAAAGAATAGTATCGCGGAGACCAAGCTCTGCATCTTCGTCCTTGCCTCCGCTAAAATGGCCTAAATTACAACTAGTTATACACATCATTTAGCGAATTAAATTTTAGCGAGTTACTATCAGCTATCAGTAGACAATATAAAAAGCGAATTACAAACAGGCCCGCCGCTAGCTGTTTCGTCGCCCGCGTGCAATACCGATTATGCCGCCCTATGACTTCTTAGTTAATCGAAGTTTTATCAAAAAATTGATAATGAATGAAGATTTCTCATAGTGGTGGAAAAAAAGAAAACAACTTGACGAAAATAAAACATTTATTTTAATCAAAGAGGGCTATGTTTTTTGAACTTTTTTGAGAGTATGTATAATTATTTGCGGATTTTTAGCGCCAAATTCAAATGTTTGGCACGCTTTGCAGCCTGAACGCTGTGGGAACGGCTTATGCTTTAACTAATCCTTTGAGGAAACGAGAACAATTTGTTAAGGGCGCTTTTCTCCAAGTCTATGGAGCATACGGGTGTGGCGTTGGTACTTGACTTGGCAACGCTCTATCTACCGTGATCCGCCAAAAAGTTTGAAATGAACCAAATCTATACATATAAAAGAAAGTCGTGTTAGTTACACCACTTATAAGTCGAGAACTGCTGGACAGATTTTTATAATTTTGGTGTTCTTGGATTTGTCTTGGTCAGGAATTGAATAATAAGTATTAAGAACATTGAAAAGTAACCGTTGAAAAAATTCATTACAACTTTTCTTGCCTTTACACTTGCGAAATCTTCTATTAAATTTCTTGTATTCGAACAAATTTTTAATTTTGAAAATGATCTTTCGCCGGCTGCAACTGAAACCGGTACTAGTGTAAGAAGTATTCTTAGTGCTATTGCTGTGTTCGGAAATGTAGAAATTAAATCATTGGTAAAAAGATATTGTAAAAGGGTTCGTAATTTATGGTTTCCTGCAAAATGCATCTTTGTTTTAACGGGTTCCAATAATTATAGATGATCATTCACTGATAACATTCTGCACAACGAAGATGCTACCAACTGCGCCACCAATTCGGATCTATCTATTGTCATTTACGAAATTTTACAAGAAGTTTCGACATATTTTGATCACGCTGACTTATAGACGACTTAAGACCAGAACCAGTGCCGGATTTACCATAGAAGCTGAAAATGCTGAAGCTTAGGGCGGCCCAATTAGGGGGCCGCAAAATGGGCCCAAAAATTTTTAATTAGAGCAGTAAAAACAAAACTTTATTTTTCTTAGCTTAATAATGAACCGAAAAAGTTGTAAAAAAAAAGGAATTTATGTTATAGTAAACAGTGTTTCTAATTTTACAGGTCAATAGGGGCGGCAAATGTGTGATTCCTGCACTGACCAGAACCCATATTTTAACACTTGGGTATATTAAATTCAAAAATAATATATTTCAAGAGATTATTTTGTTGACAACATACGTAATGACAGATTTGGCAAGTTTCCTTTACTGTCCACACAAATTGTCTCTTTCGTCGTTTAGTGCTGCCACCAATGATATTTTATGTAATATCGTTGGCTGCCACCATGCTGCCACCTATAGTTCCTGCACGTTCCCTTTTCCCTCTACTTCAGATGGGGTGGGTATTATGACTTGAATTACGTGATGAGTTTTTGTTGGTTGTGTCTGGAATTATATCGAGATCAGTTTTCTTTATGCAAATAGGCTCCAGAAGGCTTTTACTCGTTCTAATATTAAATCCTACTGCTTCGAGACACGTGGTCTAGTGTCAGGAGGAAGCAGCGCCCGAAACTCTGTCACCATTGGCAGCATCTTACAAAATTTGTATATTACAAGAAAATGTATGTACCTACCGGTGCTACATAGAACATTTTGTTCCTTATAACAAGGTTTCTCTGGTAATGATAATCTAAAATAGGTTAGAGGACTATTACGAGTACCTATCTAATTACTGTCATGGGTATAATTAAGATAAAAATTAAAATGTAATTAGAGTATGTACACGTGTGTAGTTTTATCGTATTTAAGTAACATCATATTCAAAGTTTTAGGATTATATTTTTATAACTATGTACTAGAAAGTAATCTGTCATAGTGATCCGTGCGATGCCAACCTAAAAGAGAGATAGAGAGAAATAACACGAGGTGATGTTCTCTTAGTTCTATTAGGTGTATGAGGCGACGAGGCGACTAAAAACGTACTGCATGGAGGCAGGCAGCAGGCGTCTTTTCTCTACTATTAGCCAAACCGCGATCGTCAACCTCCTGCCACTCGTGGCGATTATTTTTTAATGTGCTGACACCAAACGACACAATATTCCTATAGTGAAATTTTTTTTAAAATTACGAGATAAATAGAAAAAATTAACAAAATTTTCCTTTAAACCTACAATGCTACGTCACGCGAATAGTTATATTTATTGCATCCATAATGTTTACATTTAGGTTTTACATACAGCTGAATGCTAGAAGATCATTAAAAAAAATCCACAGAAACAGGGGCTGAGTGGAGAGGATCGGATCGATAATTGACCAACCACAAAGTTCGAAATCAAAATAATCCTTGGATTACAGCGCTTATCTGGTCAACCCATAGCCTGCTTCTCTTCAAGAGCAAGTTTCGAATTATTTTTTCAAATTCAAAAAGGTGTATTTGCGAAATCACATACATTCGTACGAACTTGTGCACGATATATTACAAGTAAGTAGGTAGGCACTTAGTTTTAGAAATAGAATTGGCTGTTTTTGCTAAATGGGTTTTCTTCCTTATAAAAGTTAGATATATCGGGGAAACCCGATTTTCCTTTTTTCAAGTGTTTGATAGCTAGCAGTGCGTTGCCTCACCATCGGTTATCTAAAATACTGGACAATATCATACAGAAATTGTTGCAAATAATATAGGTATCATCTATGAAACTGCTTTGTTGAAAATTACTTTGTAACCGATTTATTTGGAAATAGTACCTATTTAAACTTGAAAAATTATGTCTCAGGCGGGACTCGACCCGCATCTCCACGCATGCCGGGCGCGGCGCTATACTTAAAAGCTGAATGCTATACCATCATAAAGTTTAAATACTGATATTGTAATTGCAATTAAATTGCTTATATCATATATACAGGGTAAAATTTTAACCACTTTCCAAATTTTAATATATCAATCTACAAATCAAAAAACAAATGACGTATTTTTTCTTTTGGTATAGCACAGTACAAAAATGTCAAGATAAAGCACTTAGAAAATTTGGTAAAAAATCTAAAATTTTTGATACGGCTGCCTAGCAACACTTTTTAACGCAATTCGCATCGTATTCATTCATTACGATACTATTCAAATGTTTTTGATTTTCTCTTTATACCTTATCAGGCCGGGAACCGTAAAAATTGAAAATTATATTGCGAAAAATATTTTCGGGTGAAAGCTTGATTTGCATTTTTTGCTTTATAAATGGGCTCTAAATACGATACTGAACGCCTATAAAATTTTTGGAAAGTGGTTAAAATTTCATCCTGTATATAAAGTTGGTAAATTTAGGTAAAATATAATCAAAAAGTTTAGCTTAACTAGGTATATGGGAGCCTGCTGTTTTGTCAAACTTTCAGTCCGCTTTTTTTTTAGCTTCCCAAAATTTTAGTCCCAATTTTTTATATCGATGCAATGTTTTAAATAATTTTAGTTCGCACATTTTCATTTGATCAAATTTTTATGTGGCAAATGACGTTAAGACATTTGGGCCTTTATCAAGTCCAACTATAATATAATATAGCAATTATATCTAGTTGGACAGTAAACATTAGCAAAATGATTATGACGAAAATATTATCTAATAATTTCTTATTGGGAATTATAAATTACCTATATTGTGAAATAAAAAGTACGGGATACATTCAGACAGAGATGTCAAGTGCCACAGATTAGATGCGTGTGATATCAAAACATATCACTAATCAAGAATCATGATAATGTCTATCATAGCGGCTTGCAATCATTGACTCTTGATAAGGTTTATGAAATTCTAAAAATAAATACTTACTGCTTATGATAAAGTGTAATCTCATTTAATTCTGGGTTTTATTTTTTGCCGTCATAAATATATTGAGGCCCTGGGGCATTGCTATAATTAGAAACTAGAAAATCTTTTTCCTCACAATTTGCCCGCGTTGGGCACTTTACGAATGCCATTTAGTTCATTTAAGTTCCCACGCAATTACTTTCCAATGTGGCGCTACTATCGATTTCAAGAGTGCCATTTGGTTTATTTTCTGAAATTGCAATTGGATTTCAACACTTTACGAATGCCATTTAGTTCATTTAAGTTCCCACTCAATTACGTTCCTTCGTAATTGAGTGGGAACTTAAATGAACTAAATGGCATTCGTAAACCTCTCAACGCTTTTTCGATAAGGCAGTGAATCACCCCAATCCGCTCATAGCGGAAGCCGCCACGTACACTCCCCAGAGAGATGTCGCCTTCCGACGCCGTCGGCCCAGGAACGTGCTGAACGACCCCGACGATCATCGCGTATGTCACAACAGCCAACACTGCCTTAAGCACTTCAATGGGGTCTACCGTTTCTTTGCTCACCAGTTGGCGCCACTGTAGACTGAGGTCCGGAGGTATAGCTGTAAAAGGCGACTTTATAAGATCGGCGCCGAAACAAAGTTTTAAATCTTATAAATAACTATCTTCATATCAACAAACTAACTTCTGAAATAGTTGCTCTTTGAGGCCGCCTATTTTATCGCTTTTTCTTAATTCCGCTTTCGAAGCGTTCACATTAATCGCCAAAAAATCTATATTTGCGATAATTTTACGAAGGAGATCACTTTCCAGCAGGTAAATTAAAGAAATTATAATTTATGTAACGAAGCCCGCTAAAACCAGTGAAAAGTGAATGTTATTGGACCTCACGCGACACAAGCGCCTCTAGTGGCAAATTCACTAGCGATAGCCCCCATTACTGCACAACACAGTAGTTCTATACACCGCACCCGTCGGAGGCGGGTACGTGGTCCCGCCTTTCATTTCGGCCGACACAATCATGTGCCTGGCCGCTTTTCACCTGCCCCCCCGACCGGCGACCCAAGCCGAGGTCCGAGCCTACAGAGGCGCCCTCCCAGATCGGGCCCGCCAGAATGGAGCCCGACTGTGATCCGGCATGCCACGGCATCTCCGGTTCCGGCGGCGCCACCACTGGTGGGTTCGCCATTTGGTAGGGTGCCTTTAGCACCCCACACTGGCCCGATCACGCCCGCTAGTATGGGCACCGGGATAACGCTAGCGTGGCGGACCTAGGCTGAGCGCCTTCAGAGCTCGCCACACTCTGCCCGGTTTAACTGAATAAAGCCTTCCATATAAGGTTATTGATAGGTCCGTCAAAAAAAACAACAATTACCTTCCAATGTGGCGCTATTATCGATTTCAAGAGTGCCATTTGGTTTATTTTCTGAAATTGCAATTGGATTTCAAAAATTGCGTAATCTACAGGAACTGCTTCGTTAGTTATTATGATTTCGAATGTTATCTAACGGTGTACAAACCGGTTTTTAAGGTGACACCAGCTCTGCGTTCCCGGGTACGATTTACGAGAGTCAATCTTGTAAAACTAATTTTCCATTTGTCTCGGGTCTCGACGTTTGTGTTACGTTTTTTGATTCTGATACCATAAGCAATCTACTTGTAGTAATATCTTAGTGTTAAAACAATGTAGGTATGTAGGTAGGTAGGTAGCTGTATACGTTTATTTATTTAGGTTGTAATATATTAGGCAAAAAAAAGTAAAAAAAAGGTAATTTAATTGAACTCTTTGTGAATTAGAAAGATCATGATGTGTCATGAGTCGCAAATAAAAAAGACGTGTGGCACTCGGAGACTGCCGCGGTAAAGCTATTGCATAGCATTTTTTATTAACTTATGCAATTATAAAACTAAAAAGTATCACCGCTGTGCCGGTCGGAGTGGGGGGGTGTTAGGTTATTTTCGTTACGGAATTTCTGGATTCGGTCTCCACGCTCAAGGCCCGCGATAGAAGCTATGCAATAGCTTAATTTTATAATTTTATGTATTTTCTAATTTTGGCTTTTGTAATAAAAAAATTCTGTTATTTTGACAGATATGGTTACCATAGACAACCATACTGTCAAAATCCTTATTTTCTTCTAAATTCTTTTAAATTTCGGAAATTCAATATTGTTCGATCGTGCCTCGCCCCGAGTGTTAGGTTAGGTTATTTTCGTTACAGAATTTCTGGATTCGGTCTCCACGCTCAAGGCCCGCGATAGAAGCTATGCAATAGCTTAAAAACTGTCATCAAAATAAGTGAGTTACATAAGTTTATATCTATGCATATCTGAGAGTTTATCTTCCTCCATGACTCATGAATGCGGTATTAGTTTCGGCATAGGGAAAGATCTTTCCCTATGGTTTCGGTGGGTTTGTTCGTTGTAGAGTAGGTAGGTACTTTAATTTCGGACCACATCAGTCCAGCAGTGGAAATCGGTCTCTCCAACAGGAGATTTTGCCACAATCGTCACGGCTGCAATGCGATCATATTTTGGCTAATTGGAGGGAGACACTGCTGCATACCCGTCATCTTATGATGGTACCTCCTAACTTTTTTGTTGTCCTCTTACGACACACATTGGACGAGAAGGGGTGGTGTTATTTGAATTTAGGCCGGCACCACCCGGCAAGTTCAGTAGGTACTTACTTATAGTTAGAGGCATATAAAATTCCGTCTGAAATATACGTTATACTTCAGGAACAGGTAAATAAGTACTATAGGTAGGTATACAGCAAAATTATCATGCTCGACAAACAATTAAAAACAAACACATCGCTGCCGAGAACCTAAACAAAGCTCTCATTGTCATATCTGAAAACGCTGCTAGTTTAGGCAACACGACGTTAATTAAACAAAACAACTATGCTAACAAATCAGGCAATCACACGCATTGTTATGTAACCACATTGAAGAGCAAATTACACACGAATTAATGTTCACGTTCAACTGATATTCATCTTGGTCGGTTTGCTTCTACGAACGCGAGCAATGCGCAGGAAAAGTAAATTAGTTTAAGGAAAGCGTCGTTTCTGTGCGGACGCCGTGATTCGCTAAGTGCAGTTGGCGCGAAAACTGACAGTTCGGAATAAAACTTTTTCTTTAGTGGTGTTCGATGTTCTAGTGCCTTATAATCGTCGAAGGAGGTTTAATTAATTAATTCATGAATTTATATCTAGTGAGCTGTGTTATGTGAATAGTACGAGAAGTGTTGTGTAAATAACATTTCAGGTGAGTTAGTCGTGTTTATCTGAAACAATACAGTTGTTATTCTTTGTGTAGTATTAAGATGTCGTTTGTTTTACGATTGTTTATCAAAATTCATATTCATGCTTATAATGTTAATTACGGTTTTGATAATAATACACGTATGTTACCTACAGATAGGTAAAGATTAAGCAGCACAATTATTGAGGCTTAATTAGGTTTTGTCTTTAATTAGAAGCGCTTTATTTAGGTAAGTACCATAACATCCTTGACTATAAGAACAGGAAATCCGGTTTGTATTTTCCAAAAGCTGTGAAACTTAAACAATGGCTCACAATACTGTTTTATTTATTATGACCCTTACGAATATGTTTTCCTAATAGCCAATGCAAGCAAATAATGAAAAAAAACCATAAATAATAATAATAAATGTGGACAACATCACATACATTGTTCTGATCCCAATTTGAATAACTATTTAATCCCTCAACCCCCAGGAGGCACGCGCGTGCCACGATAACAATTGATTTCAATTGTGTCTGGAATAACTCACGATCGAGGGATTAAAGCACTCGTATTTTGGAAACCAGAAACAACGAGGGTACCACAAATAACCAGATACGAAAAAAATTAGAAAATCCCGTCCGGGAATCGAACCCGGGACCTCAGAGCAGGCGACGGTCGTCAAATCAAAACGGATGAATGGAAATAAATACGAGTGCAATTACTTGCTATAATGTCTTATTTTCTTACTAGCAAGTTGATGACTTAACAACAGTAGGTACAGTATGATACCAAGAATTGACATATCTTTATCGATAAACTTGATAAAACTAAAAAAAATGTGATAACGTATGTGTAACGGTTAACGTCAAACTTAAAACTCTCATATTTCATTTGTGAACTCATATTCATATTCATATTTTATTAAGTTCATTAGTAGGTAGGTATGTCGGCTGGTACTTTATTAAACGATTTGGTAAATTTTATACCTATTCTCTGCTCAATAATATAATCGGCTTTTTCTCTTGTAGCGATATCATAAAGGATATTTGAATTGGAATTCTAAATTCAGTACGTATTATTATGTCATATTTACTATTTTTAGGGCTGTAGTTGAAGGAAACACCTCTGTAAAGCCACCGGTGCGCGCGGTGACTGCGATGCTTAGTTGATAAACTTAGGCAAGTTCTTAGGACGTTGTTTGTAATTTTTTCTATTATATATAATTTTATTTAGTCATATGTGACAGATTTTTTGTGGAGTAAAGGTAAAGTAACAGCCTATAATCATTCCACTGCAGGGAAAAGGCCTCCATCATTGAATTCAAGTTACTATAGCAGTGATGGCCCGGGTACCGGCACAATCACATTCTTGCCAAATGCGGGTTGGTGATTACAAAACTGAGCAATGTTCGAAAAAACGAAAGTTTTTGTTGCCCGACCAGGGGATCAAACCCGGGATCCCGAGATTTTGGTCCGGTATTTAAACCACTAGACCAATTTATTCTCCCAGAGCATGTCTGACCAGTCTGTTGCTTAATGTAATCTATCCAAAGCTTCTTATCCGAATCAAACATTTGCAGAAACAACTCAATTATAAATATGATTCAGATGGAGTCAGCTCAGTTGACTAATTCCATAAGAATCATGCTTTACATTAAAAAAAAACCGGCCAAGTGCGAGTCGGACTCGCGCACTGAGGGTTCCGTACCAAGTTTAACAAAAATACCACAATATTTTGATGACTGCAAAAATAATTTTGTTTTTCATAGAGTTTGTATGGAGGACAAAGTTATGTTTGATATTGTTGAAAATGTGCTAGATTTTCAAAACTATCAGTTCTATCTCGTTCGAACCAATTTTCGTTGAAAGTATTTGTTAAGATCTACATTATGTATTTTTCCAAAATTTTCACTTGCTTATTTCAAAAGTTAGAGGGGGGGAGGGGGGACATTTTACCACTTTGGAAGCGTCTATCTTCCAAATGTTAGACTTTTGGAAAAAATGGTTTTAGGAACCTCTATGTCATTTTAGAAGACCTATCCATAAATACCCCATATGTATAGGTTTGAGTAAAAAATAATAATTTTGTTTTAGTTCTATGTATGGGAAGCCCCCTTATATATAATTATTTTTTATTTTTTGTATGAGAATCGTTAAGCAGTTAACAGGATACACCTACCTACCAAGTTTTAACTGTGTCATGGTAATACTTTCAGAATAAAGTGGCTGTGACATACGGACGGACAGACAGACAGACAGACTTGACGAATCTATAAGGGTTCCGTTTTTTGCCATTTGGCAACGGAACCCTAAAAAGCGCCCCAGGCAATTAGATCATCTAAAATAATGTAATAACTCGGTGTAGACTAAAAGTATCAATAAATAATAAGGTCGCATACATACTATTTTTATGAGGTGTTGATAAATCTGCGAAATTGCTATATTGACCGGTTACTTGCATAATAAAAACAAGTACAATTATTTTCACGTGGATTGGGGGCTTAAATAAGCAATTACGAGTCCGCAAGGTCCAAAGTTGTCATCAAACGGTTAACTTTGAGTTCGTCACGTGGTTAATGATTGCCCGCGGCCATTTTGGACGGCCGATCCCTGTCAATCAACTCAGGGGTGCTCAGTGCAATTTTGACATATCAGACATGCTATATTCCGCGATTACGCTCGCTTTAAGATTAACAGCCGACGAAGAAAGTTACTGATTCCTAATTCGAAACTTACATCAATGACAATATAAGTTGTATCGCGTACAATTTTACCGGTTTAACCGTTAAATAAAGGTACACGAAATAATCTCCTAATTATTTAATTAAGGTTTAGGATACCTCAAGTAGAAAAGAAAATATTATATTTAGCTGAATAATTAAATAAGATTTGACTAATCACAATTAACAGAAATAATTAATGTATGTCGGTCTGTCTGTTTGTTCCGGCTAATCTCAGAAAGGGCTGGAGCGATTTTTACGGGACTTTCACTCACAGATAGTTAATGTTATAAGGTTAAAGTATTTCAGAATAATTATTATTTCTATTAATAAATAAAAAAGAGGGTGAGACATGCCAAGCATTTTGTAGTTCCTTTCACACGAACAAAGTCGCGGGCACAGCTGATAGTATAATAATAAAATATTTTTTCTAAAATTGAGAAGTGGGTAATTTTAAAGGAAAAGTGTTTTGGAATTATTTGCGTATGGTGTCAAACAGTAAAAGGAAAACTTTCTCGTTTCTATATAAATTACTGAAATATTTGCAGACCACGTCACCGGGACGTGGCGTCTGGCTGAAAGCAATAAACGTTATCGCGTTATCGCGAATCGCTCGTTTACCGGCAATTCGCTTTTTAAATTTAATCGAGATGGCATAAGAACGCCTTTTGAGGTTAAACTTATAGGTCCTATTTGAATTAAGAAAACAAATTAAGAAAATAATCTATTTTTGAATTGTAGTAAGATCATGTACCTATATTGAAAATGTATTCCTTATCCTGTATTTTATCAACTTATTCTACCCTGTTTATTAGCAAATAAAGAATTTGATTTGATTTGATTTGAATTGTTCTACTTATGTTCAAATCGTATGTTGGCCAGCACTTCAAACTGTCAAGTGTTAATATAATATCACGGCAAGTAGGTAGGTATACTTATTATATTAGGAGTTATTGCCAAATTCAACCCTAAGTGGTAAAAGTGCACCCAAATAACATTTTATTTTTAATCAATGTATATGATACTTAATATTTTATGTCTTAACTTATCTTTCATTGAAAAAGATTGTCTGCAATTAATGTTTTGAGTAAAAGTATTTTTTTTATTGAATTAGGTTTATATTTAATGTTTAATGACGCGGAAAATTAATGATGTAATGTTACCATCATTAATTTTCCGCGTGGACCTAACCTAATAACATGGTAATTCTATCTTCCCTTTATCTGTACACATTAGCGATGACAATCAATAAGGCATGTTCCCCACATTATTACTGACAGCGTTTCCATTATTTCCCATAGTTCGTCACCGCCCACTGATTGCCGTGAGAGGCGCGAGGCGAGCGCGCAGCATGCCCGCACGTATCGCGTATCTTCGAATCGTGACGATTCCACCTGTAATGTCTAGTGGAATCATGTCTACATTTAAACCGCTTTTATTACACTCTACAATTTGTAGAAAAGCTAAATCAGGACGATGAGGATTACATTGTTATCTAGTGATCGGTTCAATATTCTGTAAAAAAGATTTTGTTTTTTTCGTGCTTGAAGTGTGTTAACCTTATTTCGATCATCATCGAAATAAGTCTCTACTGGTCAAACGTTTCTTGCATAGGTAAGGATAAAAGGTATGCGCTAGGATTCGATTTAGTGTAGCGTGATCACGCCACATTAAATCGAATCCTAAACAGGCAATTCTGGGTAAGGTATGCAGTACATAAGGTATAAAAAAAAAATTATAAATATATGTAGTAATGCAGGGATTGGTATTTTATTTAGTTAGACGTAAGTTAAATTATGCAGTACTTATGATCCTGTACGCCACTGATCCTAAATCGTACAAAACGCGCAGTCAGAAGTGGTATCGTATTTGTGTGCACATTTAAATCGACTGGGACGTGATTATCTCTTAATCTTTTAATAAATTGTAAGCTATTAGCCCGATAGCACAATTATAAACCTCCAGTGGTTTAAGTTGCTGTCATTTATGTCCTTCCTCTTGTCAGTCTTTTATAGTCTTATAATAGTAAGTAAATAAATTTAAAAAAATACTGTAATTTTAACCACCTTCTAAATTATAATATATAAATCTACGAGACAAAAAACAAATGACGTATTTTTTCTTTTGGTATAGCCCAGTACAAAAATGTCAAGATAAAGGACTTTGAAAATGTTCGCCAAAAATCTTTTTGATACGGCCTCCTTACCGCCTAGCAACACTTTTTTACGCAATGCACATCACATTTACTCATTACGATACTAATCATAAGTTTTTGATTTTCCCTTTATATCTAAACAGGCCTAAAACTGTAAAAATTTAAAACTATATTGCGAAAAATATTTTCGGATGAAAACTTGATGTACATTTTTTAATTCATAAATTAGCTCTACGATATTGAACGCCTACAAAAATTATGGAAAGTGGTTAAAATTTCATCCTGTATAATAAGACCAAAGAGGAAGTAGGTACTTAATTGTGACTAAAGAGGATGTGTATATCGATTTAATATTATGCAAGCAAGATGTTAAGTTAATATAGGTTTTTTATTTGATTTTTCTAATAACGATAGTGTTATTAATATTAATATCTGTAGGTACTACACTAACAATAAAATCAAACAGATATTACATTTATAAGTTGATATGTATGATACCTAAATCTGATTACTTTTTTTTTATTGAGAAAACCATAACTACATCTACATTTTTATCTAAATATGACAACATTCCATTACATTTCTTTACTTTTGACATTTTAAGTATAGACAAACTATCTCGGACAGAACTGAAAAAAAAAACAATTTGAACCTTTTAATATTACTTTCAGGAAGAAATCTAAAGTCACTTAAGTATGGTTAATCATTTTCGAATTACCAATTCAGGCATTCAGGTTTTAATATAAGTAATTGTGTCAACACTTCAAGGTTTCCCCATATTTAAACGAGAACGATTTTGAACACTTATCGTTAAGATGCATTAAAGTTAATTATTTCTGGCGAAAGTAATTACACCTAATTTATACTAAAGGTGACATTGGCTTCCGAACACACCTATTTTAGCTGCAGTAAATTTAAGCAACAATAAAAATGTACAGTCTGTTGAAAAAGTTAATACTTTATCATTGTCAGTTTGTACTACGTAGTTTAAAAAAACTTGTTTACAATACGAGTAAATTAGACGGAAAGTATAAAGTAAGCTCAATGGGGACTACCGTTTCTTTGCTCACCAGTTGGCGCCACTGTAGACTGAGGTCCGGAGGTATAGCTGTCAAAGGCGATTGGCGCCGAAACAAAGTGTTATATCTTGAATCTAATTAAGGTTATATTGTTTATAAATAACTATCTTGATATCAACAAACTAACTTCTGAAATAGTTGCTCTTGAGGCCGCCTATTTTTGCGCTTTTTCTTAATTCCGCTTTTAAAGCGTTCACATTAATCGCCAAATAATCCATATTTGCGATATTTTACGAAGGAGATCACTTTCCAGCAGGTAAATTAAAGAAATTATAATTTATGCAACAAATTCCGCTAAAACCAGTACAAAGTGAATGATATTGGACTTCACGCGACACTAGCGCCTCTAGTGGCAAATTCACTAGCGATAGCCCCCATTGTCGGTGCATTGTCATTTGTTTTTTTTTTGGTAGAGCACTTTTTGTTTTTGCTAAAAAGTTTTTTTTGTTGCCTGCCAACTAAATTTAAGTAAAAAAATATATGTGACTGTTCGAGAAAAAAGGACGTTCGTATGTGTGTTGCCTAGTCCCGTTCAAAGACAAAAACTGTCTCATGTAATTTCCATGCTATTAAACTCCATACAAAAGTTTCAGCGATTTAAACGTGATGATGAGGTAACAAACATTTTTGTATTTCTATTATTAGTATGGTCATTCATCATGAACCTATAATACTAGCATCTAGTGGGTACATCGGTCAGACTTACTAAACCACTCAAGGCGCGGCAAAACGGCAAATCGACTCTTGAGGTCATGCCCTTTACGAACTGATACCTAAGAACTGGCTATACAGGGTGTAAGGACACGTGTGTCTATAATTCAATTGTCTACAAGTGAGAACACCGAAAAAATCAAATACATTTTTTTTTTGTAAATTATAAAATTCCTTAAATGAAAATTTCGACTTCCTTAGGTGGGATTTGAATTCACAACCTTGCGCTTATTGACTGTCTTCCGGCGACAGCTTAGTCGCCTGGTAAGCATAATCAGTTAACACCAACAATCACATTGCTGAAAAATCACAAAAAATATTTTCGTTATACACATTATTAAATTTTGGAGATTGATTAGGAGCTTAATAAATAAAGGTATGGCATACCGTTGATGTAATTTCAAAATAAAATGGGTACTAAATAAATTCCGGCGAGATGGACCGTTGGTTGAAACCAAGCAAGAATCGCAAATCAGTCGTAACTTCATACCCTAAGAGCATGTAACTTTGCAATAAAACATTTCTTTTTTCATAACGTCGCCTTTGGACGCCGATTCAACAGTGCTTCCACATCTTCCTCACACCCTGTATAGCTATGATTCGTTGGTGACTGTACCGTACCACTCCCAGCTCATTACGAGCCCATCACTTTAAGTAACACAAACAAATAGTAAATGAAACGACCGAATGTAATCTACGGAAAAATCTTAATTTCCACGCGAGGTCGTGAGAGTTGGCGCAGGGTTGCCAGTGATAAGAACTCTACTAATTCACAAATAAAAACCAGCTATTGGCAATACTTTGTACGCGGGACAATTTTCTTAAGCGAACAGTACATTTTTCCGGTATATGAACTATTTTAAATGCTACTCTTTCATTACGGTAGAATATAATCTATCTTGCAGCCAAATTGTAGATTCATTTAGCCGTTCAGACATGATTGAGTGACAAACATTCATCGAAAGTTCTGCATTTAGTAAAGCAAAGCTCATCGAGGCCCTTAGAAGTACACGCTTATTGAAAACAACAAAAAATATTAGAATAATCCAAAAGATTCGTTTATCCGTAAAACAAAATAAAGTTATGGGAAAATAACTTTTGGTTTTTATTTCCTTTGAATTAATTTCCATTCATGTTGTGGATTTGATTTATTAAAAAAAATCAGCTACAGTTTTAGGAAACTCGAATCAAAACTTAAAATAAAATGCCAAAATTTCTCGAGGTACCTATGTCCTTTCAACTTTCAAAGTAATGTCAGCCCTACTAAGTTTCTAAGAAAAATAAAATATAAAGGTTGCCTTGCGACAATGACGATTTGGTTCGCGCGATGTTTCGTGAACCGGAACTGCAGTTATTAATTTAAGATACTTCAATAAATAAGATACTTCTCTTTGCACAAGCATATTCGGACTGTTGAATTTTATTATGGATCGCATAATCGGCTTACATCATCGATATTTTTTATGATAATAACTAATGACACCTTAAACTGTCCTCATTTGAATTATTGATAGTGATTTTATGTCAGACACATCTTTATAACCCGGCCAAATTATGTCGACGTCTATGTATGATATGGTTATTTATCTCATATTGTATCTATTCGATTGATACAGGTTGTACTAAAAGTGCAAAATTCAAAGTTCATAGTTATAGGCATAAGCATAAGGCCTTGTCCTGACTTAACTATAAATTTGGTTAAATGAATGCTATAATAATAAAAAAATATAATTGTTTATTATTACTTTGCTTTAGATACATCATTTTTATATTTATAGATAAAAAAGATTGCTAACTTGCACATTGTACTAAGCAAGTAAAATTTTTGAAAAAAATATACAATTTAGATCTTAACAAGTGCTTTCAACGAAAATTGATTTGAACGAGATCAAACCAGTAGTTTTTGAGATATAGCACATTTTCAACAACCGCTATAACTTTTTCCTTCATACAAACACTATGAAATACATTATTTTTGCAGTCAACAAAGTATTGTGGTATTTTGGCTAAGTTCAGTTAAATTTGGTACGGAACCCTCAGTGCGCGAGTCCGACTCGCACTTGGCCGGTTTTTTTACTAATGCCTCTATGCTCTGTTCTATTTTAAGTATCTATCTTTGAAAAAAAACTTGCATAAACAGCATTACTTTCACTAATTTACACTGTCTTTTGACGACTTAACCGTTCTAGTCAATAATAACATTTTCCCTTATGTAACTTCTATTTTCTATTTTCTGTTTTAAAAAGTTTTAAAGCAAAGTTCAATACCCCCTCCATGTAGTTAAATATTTAATAATAAGGATAACTAAAATAATTAATATTATCAACATTGCACAAATAAATTGATGTAATTTTATCAAAATAAAATCAAATATTATGTAATTCTTTAAATAAGTATCGATTTTTGATGGTAATTAACTAATTATTATTTAACGAACAAGGTTAAACTTTAATTAATATAACAATAAGCCGATTTAAATGATTTACTGTTGCAGGTTTAAAAACCGGCCAAGTGCGAGTCGGACTCGCGCACTGAGGGTTCCGTACCAACTTTAACTGAATTAGGGGTCTTTCACTTAGCCAAAATACCACAATATTTAATTGACTGCAATAAATTCATAAAGTTTGTATAAAGGACAAAATTTTATATTTGCGGTTTTTAAAAGTGTGCTATTTGTCAAAAACTACTGGTTTGATCTCGTTCAAACATATTTTCGTTGAAAGTATTTGTTATGATGGACATTATGCACTTTTTCAAAATTTTCCCATTGCTAAGTTTAAAAGTTAGAGGGGGACACATTTTATCACTTTGGAAGCTCCTATCTTTCAAATGTTAGACTTTTGGAAAAAATGGTTCTAGGAACCTCTATGTCGTCTTAAATGGTCATTCTCAAAACTATCTATGGATCGGTCGATCCATAGATAGTTTTGAGAATATTTTTTTTGTTTTAGCTCTATGTATAGGAAGCCCCGCTTAAATATAATTATTTTTTATTTTTTGTATGAGAATCGTAAAGCGGTCAACAGGATACACCTACCTACCAAGTTTCAACTGTGTAATGCTAATACTTTCAGAATAAAGTGGCTGTAACACACGGACGGACAGGCAGACAGACAGACAGACAGCAGACTTGACGAAACTATAAGGGTTCCATTTTTTGCCATTCGGCTACGAAACCCTAAAAATAGCTATTCAATATTCCTTTGTGGCGGAGTGGTGTACACACCGGTTTTAAAATTGTCCCCTGCCGCGAGGTCCCAAGATCGAATCCCGGACAGGCTTTCCCTGCAGTGGGATGATTATAGGCCGTTAATTTTTTACAACCAGAAAATCATCATCCCATTTTGCAAACGATTTCATCAGAAAGCTAGCAAAACATGTTATTACATAGATACTGCAATTTCATTCATTCAGCCTCAAACAAGGTCAATGCACAAAGGATAAAAAACAATAGTTAATTGTATGATCGTTTAATCTCTGCCATTTACTCGTATTACAATAGTAAGCTCCTACTCTTTACTATGGTATTTGTGACGATGATTCAAGATTCTAGATTTAAAAAGAAATCAATAGATAAGATTACTATGAAAAAAAAGTTTAACGTATTATTCAAAAGAACTGTCAAACAATTTCATTTGCTGATTTAAGTCGCTTTAATTTCGCTGGTTATGAAACTAACGAGTTATTCGTAACATTTGTTTGTCATCAGTCATATGAACTCTATAAACCGGCAAAATGAAATATTCGTAAATACGCCTGGCAACGAATAGTTTTTAATTAAACAAATGATATTAAGACAAGATGACCACGAGTGCTGTAAATTATATAAAAAAGTCAATAAAAGCGTAATCTGCTCATTATTTTTCATTTCAATGTACACTTAGACCAATTAAAACTGTTGTCCGCGACTTCTTTCGCATAGATAAATATTTCCACGATAGGAGCCCTCTCTCATATAAAAAAAATAGCATATACGCTATTCCAGTTTGTAATCTATCTCCGTTCCAAATTTCACCAAGATCCGTTCAGCCGATATAGCCTAATTGAGTAACAAACGTCCATGCGACCATTAGTATTTATGTTATTAGTACATGTAGAAAGTGGAATTAGTAGAATTAGCAGATAGAAAATGGCAAATTATGTAGTAGATAGTAGGTTAGTAGATAAGAATAATAAGTTTTAAGACCGTTAAAATCAAATGATTAGTGCCTACTTGTATTCAATCTATCAGCAACGCTAGGATTGGAGAATGTGGCTCGACTGGATCCAAACAATTGTCCGTAGGAGTTCTAAAGACAACATTGCGAGTGACATTTGTGAAATGAAGTCAATGTCAAGGGACGTTGTCGCTTACGATCGATCAGTACGTAACTCAAAAGTAGGTACTTTCCAAACAATTTTTCCGGAGATCAAAAAATCGGCGTGATTTTACATAGACTTTATCAAATTACAATTTTATTTAATTTTATCTACAAATACCTAATTATAATATTTCAAAACATTTCACACTGGGCCATACACAGGGTGAAATTTTAACCAGTTACCAAATTGTAATATATCAATTTACGAGACAAAATACAAATGACGTATTTTTTCTTTTGGTATAGCCCAGTACAAAAATGTCAAGAGAAAGCACTTAGAAAATGTCCGCAAAAAATCTAAAATTTTTGATACGGCTGCCTAGCAACACTTTTTTTTTTACGCGATTCGCATCTTATTCATTCATTACGATACTATTCATAAGGTTTTGATTTTCTCTTTATACCTTATCAGGCCTAGGACCGTAAAAATTGAAAAATATTTTGCGAAAAATATTTTCGGGTGAAAGCTTGATTTACATTTTTGGCTTCATAAATGGACTCTAAATACGATACTGAACGCCTATAAAAATTTTGGAAAGTGGTTAAAATTTCATCCTTTATGTATGTCTAGTCCCACAATGAGCTACTACTAAGCTTTTAATTACTAAATAACTTTTTGTAACTCATAGACTAGATCACATTGTCATGTAAAAAGGATTGCCTTCTTTACATGTGATCTAGTCTGTGAGTTACAAAAACCCGGACATGTCAACAATTTTTTTGGCGAATAAACTTTAATTAGATTCAAGATTTAAAACTTTGTTTCGGCACCGATCTTATGAAGTCGCCTTTGACAGCTATACCTCTGGACCTCAATCTACAGTGGCGCCAACTGGTGAGCAAAGACACGGTAGTCCCCATTGGACGATTTTGACATTTAGCCCATACTAGAACTGTCAAAAACCTGTCGTTCAATTACGATTGTGATACGATTCGGTTACGCGAATTAGGGGCCTGGACTACAATGAAGCCCCGCCCGGCCCGTACGCTCCCCGGACGCCTTCTACTCTAAACTAGGATAAATCCGGGGAAACCCGGACGAATGGCAACCCTACTGTAAATCACCTGAAACGTAGGAATTCTAGGAATAACGCTTTATAAAAAACTAAGTAGGTACTAAAGATAAAAATACAGAAGACCAAGTCTCATAACTATGCAAGACGACATTGTTTCCAAATAAAAGTAATGTCCATTTTTAGATACAACTAAATTATTTAACGCATCAAATCTTTCACCTGTTTCTATGCCCACATTAGTCCACTGCTGCGACTATATGAGTACTATCAGAAGAATACGGGAAGCTGCAACTCATTTCTCCACCATTGATCAAACTGCCATCGACAACCCGTCTGCTAACCGTGGCGATTATTGCAAAACCCTTAGAGAGCCTGTGTCTTGCAGACCTTGCAGTAGACTAATTTGGGCTGATGATAACTAAATTTTCCGTGTAATGTTATATCAAGAATTTGAAATGAAATATTTTTTTGGGATTTGAATGGGATGATATGCGTCTATTAGGATTTAACATTTTATTTTGATCTATCTAAATTTGAGCCTGGATGGCTCGGTGTGGCCCAGCGTGGCATGTCTTAAAAAATATTAATAATATTATCTTTAAATATTAATATTATCATATATGTTTGGGAAACTTTACAGCCTACCTGACTGTAAAATTTTAGAAAATTCTACCCGTGACCAAGAACGCTGTAAAGTATTATATCGATACGTTGAGATAAATAAAAATAAAATCTAAAATCTTAACTAACGCGAGTTAAATTCGTAAATAGATATCACATTTCAATGTATAGTGTTCGCGTTATATGTGTGACATTTTCATTATAATAAAAGATTTTATTATAATGAAAAAGACTGGCTGTCTTTAATGTTTTCTTTTTAATTATAATAATTTACCGATTTTCTCTTGTTGTATCATAGACAAAGAAATATCTGGCAAGAAAGTGATAGAGACGTCGAAGAGCGGTCTTGAATACTGCGCATGATTGCCGACGCGGCAAAAAGTTACTGCTGTCCGATTAATCGATTCATCGCAGTTTTTCGATATCCAACTCGATATGGTCTTGGCCCATTCCAGGGCCAATTGGAATGTCACGTTGTTTTTATGAGCAAAACTGGCTGTTTCCTCGGGCCTATATTATACCCTGACCCTTTTATTTCTGTATAAAAACATGGCGATATCTTTCAATATAAAAAGTTTATCTTACGGGAACCGAGTTTTTTTCGGGATATAAAGGAGCCTATGTGCTTTTGCAGACTATTAATTATCTGTCTCTGTTCCGAAGTGATTTAGTAACAAATATTCCTAAGCATAAACATTTTTAATTAAGGTTTTATTGTAAGGGAATGGATTATCGTTATCTGAGGACCAAATGAATCGAATTGAAATAAACGTATCTTTTTACATCAATTTAGAAGTTTGATTTTTTTACATCATCAAGGGACTCTAGACCTGAGTAGGTACATAAGTGACTTTAATTTCGACTCGATATCACCACGCGTTCCTAGAACAAAGTGATAAAATAAGTTTTTATTTTCCTTGTTTTTCAACAAACGTAAAAAGACAGTCTGAATGAAATTGCAAATATACTAGGCTCTTGTATCTTCGTAACGCCACACACATCACATGCACAGAATGATTAAACCTTATCTACTGTTATTATAAAAATTGACAGAAACATAATACAAGACAATTACTTTAATTTGAATGGGGTGAAAGTAGATTGTATCAATTTACAGGAAAACACCATTTTTATATTTCACAATACGTGTCATGCGAGTAAGTGGGCTTGCTTTCTTCTAAAGGAAATTCATTATGCACATGTTTAATTGCTGCAGTCACTTTTTGTTTGATTGGCAAACACTTTGAATGTGCGTTCGCTGTTAAAATAATGCGTTTTTTGCAATGCATTGTATTTAAGTAAGGATTCTTATGGAATTATCAACGTGGTGCGTAATGTATTGTATCTATATGAAGCTAAAGAGTAGAGAGGTGTAGGTCTCAGAAGTTCAGGACAATCACGGCTATCCGTTTAAGATCCCTACAGACATCTTAATGCAATAATCCAGAGCATTTCAGCGCTAGCGACTCTCCACTCAAGCCTGCCAATGAAGGCAAGGAAGGGGTGGGAGATCTGTTCCTCGTCTGTGTTCACTCCGGCCGCGGGCCGACCAATGAAAGCAAACCAGAGGTGAGGAACAGGGCTTCTCTCGGTAGCAATCAGGTCCGTTGGGTCGCTACTGCCCAACAGCTAGCTACAAGCAGCCCTACTGGAGTATTACTATTATTATTTTGGTAATTTTCCAATCACGGGACTATGGAGTCCCGGACCTTTAGAAGGCATACGAGGGGCCGAAGCCAACTTGCAGAGGCCAACGGGCCTCTGCAATAGTTAGTGCAGGCCTATAACAACATTTATCTAAATGATGTAATGTGACACCAACCGACGATTATCCCTGTGCGCACTATACAAGTACACCCAAGGACAACCCCTGGTTAGTGCAGGACTATAGCAGAAAGTGGATAGTAAGGATTATTATAATCTCGCTGATTGCTTTCACAAGTACATATAAATCTAGAATCAAACACGTCATTGCACAGATTGCACTAGAATTAATAAAAGCGATACTGCGTTTTACAATGCCGCCATAATAGAAGCAATAACAACAATATCTCTAGGTCTAAGAGATAAACATTTAACTGGGAATAGTGATAGTAGGGTAAATATTATGCAGTGCACAAACATTATATTTTTCACTCAGACATTTCGCTATAAGGGCATGATTAATGGAGCTTAGCATTTGTCTACTTAAAGCAAAAGTACCTGGATGATCTGCATTTATTTTTTTGGTAAGTTGTTTTTTAGAAAAAAAAATCGACTCAGAAAAAAGTAACTTAAACATTTGGAACCTCTGAGACCTCTTGTTAAAAAATAAATAAATTTGCAGGATTTATATAACAGATATTTATATAATTACAATTTTTTTAAACTTTAATTGTCACTGTTGTCACTATAGTACTCACTATAGTTCTTATATCTATGTCATCATAAGCGTTAGTTATTTCCGTGTTTCCCTTTGTTCTCAAAATATGACATAGTAAAATAATAAACCATCTATTTTGTTTAAACACCGTAAATACGGAGGAACACGAACTAAAAAGAATAAATCTGAAAAAAAGGTACAGTTGAAGTTAGGACATTGACACCGTCATCATAGTAACCAGATATTAAGAGGAAACACAACGGCCGTTTTTCCATACAAACGTAGTCCCCTGTTTCCTCCCTGGATAAAGCCAGTAGAGCAATAACTTTTGTTACAAAAATCTATGGCCACTATTAGCATGTTTCTATGTTTTCTGTTTTTTCATAAATAATTAATAAAAATTATATGAGCCCTCAAAACTCGAAAAAAATCGCCAGATTTTATGTTCAAACATCCAGAAAACAAATTTGGCTAAATTTTAGAAAAAAAGGAAAACATACGAACACGGCCAAAGCCTTTCTTTAATTTTAAATGAAAAAAATATTTAAATCGGTCTAGTTTTGGAAGAGTAATCGGGGGAATACGAAACGTTGATTTGGTGTGCTTTTAGTAGGTATTTTCGGTCCAAGAAGCAGTTGTCTCTATCACACTCTTTTTAGGCGTTTGGCACTGCGCGACAGCAATAGATTTTCCAAACTATTTTTCAATTCTCTCGCCCGTAGTAGTTCCTCTTAAGGGGACTACTAGAGTTATTTGCTGCCCCCAATTGATTTCGTTTTATTACTTCGAAACAAAACCAATTCTTAAAAAACTAGAACACTATCTTAGCTAATTACCTCTAGCATTTATTTAAACACAGTTAACTTTCCCTTTAGTTGTTTATAAAATCGAATTTGTCGCTAACGCCAAAAGCGGTCACTTTTAGCAATAATTACAATACAAAAGAATGCCAGAATGAAAAGTTAACAGTGATTCAATGTTAAGGAATTTATTGACAACTAGCTGGATTTTACTGACATCTAATTCATTTAATCTTGAAATTTTAATACCTGACATTTTTAATTATTTTATTTTTTATTCCATGTAATGTAATTAAGATCAACGGGTAATTTTACAACAAACAATTTGCATGCCATTTAATTATTAGCGAAACATGAGCACTTTTTATTGTTTAATGTTATCATTTTATACTTACCATGTTTTGTGCAAATAAACGATTTTATTTTATTTATCTATACTAATATTATAAAGCTGAAGAGTTTGTTTGTTTGTTTGTTTGTTTGTTTGTTTGAACGCGCTAATCTCAGGAAGTACTGGTTCGATTTGAAAAATTCTTTTTGTGTTGGATAGTCCATTTATCGAGGAAGGCTTTAGGCTATATAAGATCACGCTGCGACCAATAAGAGCGAAGCAGCAGTGAAAAATGTTGTGAAAACGGGGAAAATTGTTCATATCATTTGATGCGGACGAAGTCGCGGGCAACAGCTAGTTTTATAATAAAGAAGTAATTTGCTAGGGTACTACTGTTCTAGTTTTTTAAGAATGTATTTTTTTAGAAGTAATAAAATTAAATCAATAGGGGTGGCACATAGGTAGCTCTAGAGTCCCCTTAAGTACACCGCTGGACACTAACCTGTTTAAAAGAAGCCACGTTAGGCAGACGGGTTGGCGATAACTGTTGGGCCAATGGTAGGGAAAAGACGCCTCTTCTTCTAGTATGTAACATAGTAGGTACTCTTTTGTCTCCTTTTACGACACAAAGGTAAAAAAGGGTGGTGTTATTCATTCAATGTGCCAGAATCGTCAATTTAGGATATGAGTTTTTCTAAATTAACAGTCTTTAAGACACTAACCTATATTTGTATGATACTTAGAAATTAGGGTTTTTCTCTTGTTTTATTATTCCGATCGAAGTACTATTTTTTCAATACTAGCAACATCATCTAATCATCTAATATCCGCTGTATGTAGGCTCATCTGACTGGTTATAGCCTCGTGCTGACCACTCAATTGGCCACATGGTGTGCTCTGAATAACAAAAATATCAATTGCTAATTCACTAATAACAATAATCAATTGTTATTTGATCAATATAATAACTACTTATTGCCAGTTTAACGCGAAACGATTTTGGAGTGTATTCTAAGTAATTCAAAATATAATTCCTCAAATAAAAAAATCGACTCTTATGTGGGACTCAAACTCTTATGTTTTCTTCTTGTGTAGGCGTATACTGAGAAAAATCATTGTTGTTATTGTCAGCCTATATTTTATTTAATAAAGCCCGAATAAATATGATAATAAAAATCTAGGCCAAATCAATGCCACGCGTTTTTGTCCATTTTTTCATTAAAATTACTCTAGCATACGATTTAAGTTCAGTACAGGGAGTTGAATGCGTAAATTTATTATCTGTGGCCTAACGTCCCGTTGGTCTAGTGGTTAGGTACCGAGCTTAGACCCCGGGGTCCTAGTTTCGATCCCTGGGTCGGGTACGAAAAGTTTCGAATTTTAGAACATTGCTCGGGTTTGTGATTACCAACACCGCATTTGCAAGCATTTTGATTATCTGTACCCATCATTGCTGTGATAACTTGAATTCAATGATGGAGGTCTTTGCCCTGCAGTGATTCGATGATTATAGGCCGGTACTTAACTGCTTTAGCTGAGTTCAGCAATAAACTGGGTATAATTTGTTGGAAATACAAATGTAATTTCCCATTAACGAACTTAACACTTATCGGAGTTCGAAAACCTATCCGTCATGGCCTATCTGACAGGAGTATTTTGTAGTAGTATTTCTAACTTATCTGATGACCACCCACACCATGGGTATTGGACATGGCAACCTTTATATAGATAAAATCGGTAAATGGATTCAAAGAACTTGTTTTATCTCTGATTCACAAAGTGATTGCACCGTAATACACTTTGTGCAATGGTTAATACCGCCATCTTAGGAAGAATAGATAGGCGGTTAGTTTATTAAAATCTTTCTTATTTGACGAGCTGAACCAAGAAACTTGTACCTGCCAGAGAAGAGCAGAAACTATTGCACGCTGCATGACTGCTTGCAAGTAATGTGGATTGTGGAATGTTTTAGATATATTTTTATTTAATTGACCTTGTGACAAACACTAGAGTATATAAAAAATTACGCGCGAAGGCGAGCGAAGCGTGCCGCGGCAGCAGCCGCTGAGCGCCAGAGGTACTAGTCGCTTAAATGCCAATCAACTGACATAAAAAAAATATATAAATCTTCAAGTATCTCAGTAACGGTGCGTCATATCCAAAAAATAATGAAAATTTCGACCCCCTTTTGTTTCTCTCTCTGCCCAGCCAAATCTGGTACGAACCTGCTAATGCAGCTTTACACTCGCTCTAGCATAGAACTTACTGCAGTTCTAGCCAAGCCAAGGTCTTTCGACAGGTTATGGAGAGATTTTGCTGGTATACCTCTCGATTCTACTTCTACGTCATATAGACTAACTACATAACCGTTTTTCGTCAATGCATTTAGGAGATCATAATATTGGTTTTCTTTCATTGCGTGGTCTTTAGGTATGTTAGTTTCTCACGGCACGGTAAGCTCTACAAGTACTATCCGTTTTGCAGGTCTATAAAAAAGAAAAATGTTCGATCTGGATGATGAAACACCCACATCCTCTGGAATTTTATAGTGCTTTTCATACGTGTCAATTAAAATAGTCCAGTCAGGTGCTGTACTCAGGATTGAGTAAGGCTTATTCCTAGAATTTGCAGTAGAGCCTTCTTTAATAAAATTAATTTGTCTTTTGTTTGAGGTCAATCCTTTTTGGGCCCTATAGCCCAGTGGCTTGGGCTTCCAGTAAAGGTTTATGGCTTCACGTATGATTTTCAATGTACTTCAGTACTCTGTTGTGGCGATGTGAGTAGTGACCCCTATTCAAGAGCACCTTGCATCCCACCAATGGATGTTTTGCTGTACATATCGCTTCTCCACAAGTATAACAACATTTTTCAGAGGCTTTTCCCCACCTTACTAAGTTAGCATTATTAAGTTAGCGTTAGTAAGGATTTATTTATCACTCTACCATTAAATCTACGGCATGATCATGCGCACATGAATCATGTTTTAGGTCATACTGTGTTTACTGCGCTAAAAATTATCCAAACAAAACAGAAAAATAAGATAAAGTTAAATATGCGCCACTGAATACACAATTGTCATCGTTTCGAAGGAAATAACATTTGTGTATCGTTTCAGATAAATCGAATATATTGAAAAGTCAATTTATGTATAAACTGTGCTTCTTTAACCACCTGAAATACGAAGCCCATATTATGTGACCATGTTTATTTTATAAATAAATACAGGATGAAATTTTAACCACCTTCCAAATTTAAATATATCAATCTACGAGACAAAAAACAAATGACGTATTTTACCTTTTGGTATAGCCCAGTACAAAAATGTCAAGATAAAGCACTTAACAATTGTCACTTTTAACACACAAAAACACTTTTTTTACGCGATTCACATCTCATTCATTCATTACGATACTATTTATAAGTTTTTGATTTTCTTTTTGTACCTTATCAGGCCTAGGACCGTAAAAATTAAAAACTATATTACGAAAAATGTTTTCGGGTGAAAGCTTGATTTACATTTTTTACTTCATAAATGGGCTCTAAATACGATACCGAAAGCCTAAAAAAATTTTGGAAAGTGGTTAAAATTTCAGTCTGTATAATTTTAGAGGAATATTATTGAATCAGACTTTAATTTTGAAACACGCTGTAACGCGCTTGGACGTATTATGAATCATTAATATGCTAAAGCGGAGTCCCGGGTGAATGAACCTTACAAAGCTACGCACGTTACAGCGTGTTTCAAAACTAATAGCTGAATCAATATTTTATATTTTTGTATGATTATTAGTATTGATAAAAAAAAATAACACAGCCCAGACGTTGTAATTAAGGTTTACATAACGTGGGCTTCGTTTTTCAGGTGGTTGATAATGCACTGTGTATAATGCCCAGAGATCGGAATAGGTAGATTTTTGGTACACCAAAACCACGCCCAGAAATAATAACATGGATAAGCCATTTACCGGGTCTAATGTTCCGGTATACTTAACGGTATTTTTTATACTTAACGGTATTATGTTCGTAATTTACTATAATGCGAACAAATAATAGACGATTACTCGTAATTTTCAAATATATTTTCGTTCTACTGTTTTTTTAAATTCTTTTTGAATGAATAAGTTTAAATCTTTACGATGTATATCTCAATAAACTAGAAGGCTTGATTAGAATATGATTTTTGAGGCTAGGGGGAACGGAAGGTTCGGGGCTTGGTAGGAACCCCTGACACCCCCCGAGTGTATGAATTTCAGCCCCCCCCTGCCGAAGATTCAAAAATCGTTTAAACACGTAGGTATTTTTGGATTAAGGTTAAGGGGGGATAGATTCTAAGCAGGACTCAAGTTTAAGAAGAAGTACCTGGCAACGGAAAGTCACAAATTAAGCTAAGGAGTAAGAGCATCTGGAAAACTTGTATTGCGAAATTAAGCGTAAAACTGATTTAATGAATGGCAAACATCTTTTAAGTACATTCTCTGTGACAGTAAACGTTACAGTTACGTAAATAAACGTAAAAACCCGGTATAAAAAATATCGCAATTTTTGGTGCTCACATAAGGCAAAGGTTATTTTAAATAAAGCATACAGATTATTTGTAAACATTTTCCAGAACATATTATGTATGTGACTTAAAAGACCTGGTATAAAAATATAAAGCCCGGTAATTCGGAGGAATGTCCATATTAATATATACGATTCCGGTCAACGACCCCATTTTACTCTACCTATTCCGATCTCTGATAATGCCCTTATTATACTATGTCTATTTAAAATGGTATTTGGTCTTTGACGTAAAATAAAAATAAGTTATATACACAATCGATGACAGAAGTACATAGTTACCAAATGAACACCCACTGAAAAATGGGTGTTCTTTCGATTGCCTAAGATGGGACTCAAGCACAATCCGCATACCAAGCGAATGTTTTTACAATTAACTACAAAGACATTTTTTGGGTTGACGAATTTAATCAAGGCTTTACGATGTAATTCAGCAGAGTTTCAAGTCTTGATAAACGTAATATTACGTAGATTGTTTGATTTGAACTACATACTAGAAACAAATTATCTTATTATTTACCAATACGTTATCAACTTCCTTTTAAAGTTCTTCGTGTGAATCATACGAGCAATCAAGCGGGGCAAATATAGTCTGCTGATTACGTTAGTTATGATTACCAACGTTATTTGAACTGTATATTACGCTAATTGGAAGGTAGATAAATGTGGGAACGTAGTTCAACGAAAACATAATTATCGCGCTAAATGAGCAGTTTGTTTGGTGAATGTTATGTTAAAATAATTATGAACATCATCATGAAAGATCAACCTTTTTCAGTCTTCCGATGAACACGGGGTTTCCCAAAAGGAGGGTTCATATTAACAGCGGGCTGGTCGCAGTTAGGCCAATGGTAGTAAATATAGAAAGAAAGAAAGAAAAAAACATTTAATTGGCCACAAACACATTACAATAGACATAAGTAGACAATAGAACTAAAGACACGAAACAAAAAAAAAACAAAAAGAAATTGACACGTAATATGGCCAATGGGGACTACCGTTTCTTTGCTCATCATTTGGCGCCACTGTAGACTGAGGTCCGGAGGTATAGCTGTCAAAGGCGATCGGCGCCGAAACAAAGTGTTAATCTTGAAACTAATTAAAGTTTATTATTTATAAATAACTATCTTGATATAAACAAACTTACTTCTGAAATAGTTGCTCTTTGAGGGCGCCTATTTTTGCGCTTTTTCTTAATTCCGCTTTAAAAGCGTTCACATTAATCGCCAAATAATCCATATTTGCGATAATTTTATGAAGGAGATCACTTTCCAGCAAGTTAATTAAAGAAATTATAATTTATGTAACGTAGCCCGCTAAAACCAGTGAACACTGAATGTTATTGGACTTCACGCGACACAAGCGCCTCTAGTGGTAAATTCACTAGCGATGGCCCCCATTAGGTCCCACCTCAGCATGTGCTGCAACGAACCAAGGGCCGCTGAAGCGCTGGTATTCTAAATTCATATTCTACCCAATATGAATTTAGGTCTTTTGCTAATAATTTCCGCTCGTTAACACCGGCCTAGGGGCTTCGTCCCATCTCTACCCAATTTAATTTTTGCTAATAGTAAAAAGTATAAATAAGACATGCCTCACTGGGCCACACAGAGCCATCTAGTCCCAAATTAAGGTACTATTATGTACCCTGTCGTATGAGGTACTAGACAACCGATAAACTTACTTATATACTTTTTTTTGTAAATACATACTTATAATATATAGAAAACACCCAGAACAGTACAAACAGACATGTTCATGTACACAAATATTTGTACTGTGTGGGGATCGAACCCGCGACCCATGGCTAAGAAGCAGCGTTTACTACCGCTGATCCAAATGGTCGTCTCAAAGTATGTCTAACGGCCGGTCCCAATAACCTATCTATCTTCAGTTTTGGTATATCGGAGATAGAAAACAACTTCTATCTTTGTTTCTCTCGACGGCAAAATCAGAGATAGAAACTGTTTCCTATCTCCGAAATGTCAAAACTGGCGATAGATAGATTATTGGGACCGGCCGTATGTATGAGTACAGTTAAAACGAAAAGTATAAAAATTTTAGGTCTGAAGAAATGTTTCAATCATGATATTATTATGATTGGGATGTTGTTGTTGTTACGGGTTTTGTTTAAAAATATTATTTTCAATATATAATTTTAAATGTCGATTGTTCTAATTGATGATAAAAATGTTGATGATTAAAAAAAATATTACGTTGAAAGGTTTTTCATTTTGACTGTACTTTTTATCATATCGGGTAGGGTTGGGATTTTTTGTTAGGTAATTTTAAATCGGATAGAGATGGGATAGTAGAGTTGGGACGAAGCCGGACAGACCTACACCACACAACTCGCATCGACACCGAGGGAGCAAGCACTGGTACATGCAAGAAAGCCTGAAAAAAGGATGCAGTATTAATGCAGCTTAGTAATCCAACATCGATATAAGATAAACTTCGACGCGTTTTAAATAAATAAATAAATGTGGACAACATCTCACATACATTGCTGTGATCCTAATTTGAATAACTATTTAAAGCACTCGAATTTTGGGAACCAGTAGCAACGAAGGTACAACAAACACCCAGACCGGACCCGAGAAAACGTAGAAAAATACTTTTTTTCCACATCGACCCGTCCGGGAATAGAACCCGGGACCTCGGAGCAGGCGACACCTTGAAAACCGGTGTGTACGCCACTCCGCCACAGAGGTTATCTTTAAGTATGGTAGTATGCTGATGCTGCTGCCCGTCTACTTCTGGCAGTACCCCTTTAGTTCTCTATTACGACACCCATGGAAAGAGAAAGGATATGCAATTGTTTTAATCGCGACAGGTTCTCGGACGTTTCGCTGAATTCTGTCGAGGTTTCGAGCTCTGTGATTGGTCGTTGCTGCTCCACTGCACTCCGATTAGCTCTACGCCAGATTAGGAAACGCAGACTTTGAAGCGCATCAGGGATGTTCGCAGAAGCTTTACAATCTGGTTTTTAACTAACATAATTTTTAAGCACTGTTCTTACTAACAAATATGAGTTGTAATTTTTACTTGAAATAAAATAAACTTATCTATCTAAACCATGAGATTTGGCAAGTTTAGGACTCTGTAAACATGTGACAGACAGGTGTGAATTGGCATCAATCACTATGAAGAGTCATTGAAACCGTAACGTCCTAAAGAAGTCAGCGTCAAAAATATGTAAAGCTTCAAACTCATGTATGTATATTTACAGTTCATTCATACAGCACCACTCACAAACACAAACATTCTCTTCTACACACACACACTATTGCATTTTTATTTTTTTATCCGACTACGGCAAAGCTAACAGGAAGGGTTATGATTTTAGCAGTCTATGTATACAACGTGTTCCTTTTGATATCCCATAACTCTAAGGTTATGTTTTATAGGTAAAAATAAAATAAAACGCCCTAGAACATGTGGTCCAAACACCAATAGTTTCGAATATAACATCAATTTTAGTTAAATTGGTCAAAAAATGTAACCAGTATGGCGAATCCTTAGTTTTGCGAGACGTTGGCAAACTTACACTAAAGTGTAGTAGTAAAGTAGCGGGAGAGCGTAACTTGTAAAAAACATTGACGTGTGTGGGTGTTTCATTGATAAGTAGGTACGAGTAAATCGTTTGACGTTTTCATTCAAAAGTTCATTCATAACAAGGTAAGGGTGTTTTACATAAGCAGTCATGACTTTTTAGAATTATTTTGTATAAAAAAATTTAAAAAAAAAAATATATTTGAAAAATAAATGCAATTTGATTCTTTACCATGGTCTGTTTAATACCCTAGGGTTATGGGATATCAAAAGGAACACGTTGTATGTGTATGTGGGTATTTATGGGTTCCAAATGCGGCTATTTACCACAGAGCCGATTTTGGTAATTGAGGTATCAATCGATTCCTTATCACAGTCCGGGTTACATAGGCTATCTTTTGTTAAAAAAAGCTACATGGCGAATGCTACAACAATGGGGTACTTTGAAAAAAAATTTAAAAAGATGAAGATGAATAATATCAAATGATAGAAGACGAAATTCTAAGTACAAAAATGTTTAAAGCCGGTTCCAGACGAGTGTAACGTGTAATGTAATCCACCGTGTAATGTAACACGAATTCTACGTATGGACGGTACTACGAGCATTTCGTGTAACGCTCGCGCCTGCGCTCGCACTGCAGGCTTACTCTTGACAAGTTCGAGTTACGATCAAAATCGAATCGACGTCGAGAATCAGTGATTTGGTACTCTGAAAAGTGAACCTAAACCTTGTGAGTCGATGGTGATTACGTTATCAACCGAAAATGTTTAACAGATCGCCATTTTAGATCGATCTGACTTGATTTTGATTTCGATTCGATTGAGTTTGTTCAGATTTTGACTAGGTCGAATCGAGATCGAACTTAAATCAAATTCAAGAGTAAGGGCCCTGATCCATTGGATGTCGGTTTATTGCGCGAACACAAAGGCGTAGCAACTGAGTGGAAGTAGCTCTTAAAAATAGATTCGCGTACACAATTCGCTTTACACATGTGCTGTCCACGCTGCTGACGTTAAATTACACATAATCTTACATTACACGTTATACTCGTCTGGACCCGGCTTAAGCAAAACAGCAAATATACAGGGGTGACTTGGAAATCATTGTATTTTCGTAGACGGGTACAGTTTTTTTAAACTATTGTTAAACAGATCGACAGATTAACTAATCTAATATAGAAATATGTGATTTAATATGGTAAATTTATTATAGGTTAATGTATATTTGCATGCTATTGTGTTTAGCTGGATAAGTGAGACAAATTAACAAACCTGAGATCTTCAGTGTACCTTATTCAATGTCAAATAAAGAATTATTCTTTCATATTCTAAACATACTAATTTAAAAAAAATTTTGGTCGCGTAAATAGCGTTTTTATTTTAAGAATCATATTCTTAAATCCGTAATGTTTGCCACTAACTGTACCAGGGTGTGCTCGTTGCAAATAGATAAGACACGTTCCAACTGAAAGATATCGGTAGCTTGACCGATATTTTATTGCCACCTGCGCGTTTTAGTATCGCTCTGGTTGTGTGTGAACCGTCAAAATAAAAAAGGATCAAGTGACGACGATATTTTTTTTTATAAAAACACGACTTAGAGAATGACAGCAATGATTCATCTGTTTCAATTTCATACCCGACAAAATTAAGACGACTTAATCTGCTAAACAGACGTTTGCATATCCTGTAACTTTTATTAAAAACTTACATCCGCTTTGGTTTTCAGAAAGATGTATCTCAATCAATGAATAATAACAGGTATTTACGTGACGTAGCGCCTATCGTTCCAAGATTAATCATTGTTTATCACGCAATTATCATTAGCGTACAAAATCGTGGCTATTAGTTTTAATCGAGATGACATCTTGCCTAGACTAATGGCATTTCAACAGCAATATTGCCAGTAGAAAATTTTGCGTTGAATGAATAAGCCGACTGCCTTAAGTAAGACCCACCATTTTCTGCTTACCATACGCTGCCAGCGTAGTTAATTTTCATCGATGTTTTTTAAAGTACCTTCAAAATCCGAAAGAAATATTTTGTCAAATATTTGGTTTAGATTATCGGTTATTTTATTTTATTTTATTTATTTGGTTCGCCAGCAATTGTTACACTATAACTTATTATTAAAACATGGTCTAAAGTTAAAAAACTAAATGCACAATTCATTAAAGATGAACACCACATGCAAAATGTATTTTTTTTTAAAGGAGTACTGCCGAAGTAGACGCATCAGCGTCTTTCCTTTTTGGAACGAAGTTCCTTATCGCGCGTTGCGACAGGGGGCTAGACGGAAAAAGATAAGACCAAAAGTTGTAACGACACTGTTTGCTATAGTTGTAAGCCGTGCGGCGTGCGCGTGTTTCTCTATCTGTCTTTCAGATAGAGATAGAGAGAGAGATGAGAGAGTATATTTATTTAAAATCAATTTAAAATAAAATACAATTTTATTACAATTCCTTCACTAAAAATGAAGGCAGGAGGGTGGTAGCATCCAGACGGCCTCTAACGAAGCCTTCCACCGCAGAGGGATCTGTCAGCCGTCATCATTGGTTAGATAACCAAAGATGCCGTTGCCCAGGGTGGTCCACTAGAAGGTAGATCTCACCACCCCATACGATTCCTTCACCATTGGCTACACTGTGATCGCAAAAAGTGCTAAAAACACTATCTAATTTTAATTCTTTAAAGACACATACGCAATGTATAGCGTCACTGTATTTATTATCTGTTAAACAAAATTGTGTTTAAGTATTTATTTGCTCAGTATTAGAATTCACGTCATGTTAGGTACAGTCATGTACTAAGACATAGTAACCTTTTATTTAAGGTATTTCATAATGTTGAAATTGAAAAGAAAGTAAAATAACAGCCAGTACCTAATCATTAGCACACCAATGATTGGTACAAGCATAATCACCACGCTTGCCAATTGCGGGTTTAATGATAAAATAAAAAAAATAAAAAATAATAAAATAAAAAATGCCAATTACAAACCCGAGCGATGTTCGAAAATTCGAAACTTGCATATTTTGTTGCCCGACCCGGGGATCGAATCTTGGACCGGAACTAAAGCCACTTAAAGGAGTTAAAATTTTATTACGTTTCTTTTAACATACGATTTAACCGATTAGGTGATTCAAAGGTGAAAAATTCAGCCACCAATTTTGAGTCTGCTGAATAATTTTCAGTTATTTCTTGTTTAATACCGACTCTATTTTGATTTTGTGTCCTATTTTGCGTGTCATCGGTGAATTTATTGAAATTTTTTTTTAAAATTTTTGTTACCTGTCAACCTTAAGTTCCTTCGATTTTTTTTTATCAGATTCAAATGGGACCAACTTTTGAGTTCTACCTAACTAACTTTGACGAGCAAAAAAAAAAGGAAATCGAACATCTAATACAATAACACTCTTCTACAAACAAAAAAGAACCTAATTAATGTGCATATATTAAAAAAAAGGTTGGTATTTAGCCTTAAACGATTCTCAACATCGCTCGAAATGATTTGCGATTTTCATTCTTAGGGTTTAATATAATAGATTCACCGCTTCTAAGGGCTACTGTACAAACATTACAGCACGTGAACGCTATCTAGCGGCCATACGGGAAAAACAAATGTTTAATTACTAAAAGGAAAAGTTCTGCTTATCTATAGGTAGTTTAAGTAATTTGAACAAAAATACAGTAGAAGACAAATACTGGCTGTGAAGTAGCGCGCGATTACATACTCGTATTTGTGGGCCTATCAGTTTGCTGAGTTCTTTTGTTTTGTGCGAAATTTCGGAGATTTGAGTGGACCAACTGTTTCTGTTAGTATAAAAATTTATTTGGAATTAAATCTTAGCAATTAATATTTTACAATACAATAGACGTTTATTTAACGCCCCGTTGGTCTAGTGGTTAAAATACCGGGCCAAGATCTCGGGGTCCCAGGTTCGATCCCCGGGTCGCGCAACAAAAAGTTTCGAATTTTCGAACGTTGCTCGGGTTTGTGATCACCAACCCGCATTGGGCAAGCGTGGTGATTATGCCAGTTCCCATCATTGCAGTGGTAACTTTAATTCAATGATGGAGGCCTTTTCTCTGCAGTTGGATGATTATAGGCTGTTACTAGTGGTATAAACACACAATTTTCACGGCGTTGTAACTTGGTGTCAGGTAACCGTCCACGAAACCGACGATACACAACACCCTTCGGCCAAAATTCTGCCTGCATGAAGGTCGACAGCTGTCCTGTCGGAACCCTAACCACAAACGAATTGAAATTCGTGTTGTGTCGAGATTCCAAACGCTCAACCCTTAAGGTGTATTTGGTCTTCAATCGCATGTACTCTACAATCTCCTCGACCTTTGTAGAGTAATGAAGCCGGGAGACGTATAGCAGCGTCACTGGAATTGCAGGCCGAAGCAGGTGGTTCGGTCCGGTCGGTGCGTTGCCGCACTGGTTGCGAGTGGAGGGCTTTTTTTTCTTCCTCTCAACCTTCGTAAAACCCTCCTCACCACACTTATCAGCCTGTGATGCCAGCGTCTTCGGAGCCGCCAGGGAGCTGCTTTTCCTAGCGGCAGCTGCAGCATATGCACGCGTTGGGGTTGACGTCACAACGCGCAATGTGTCCTGCTGTGCTGCGGGGCGCGCGGCGGGGCGCGCAGTAGCGGCGACGATGTCGGTGACCGCGACGGGTGACGCATCAGTTCGCGCCGACCCAAAACTGCAGACCGATGCATTTTGCGCCCCGCGACGTGTGTTGACATTGCAGGCCTCATGTGACCTACTTACCGGAGCGGTGTTGCTTAATAGCAACACTTTGGCACGTAAGTCACCTATGGTGTTCTCTGAGGCCTCCAACTTTGCTTGCACTTTGGCCAGACTTGTTTTCAGGAACGTGATGTCCCTCAACAGCCTGGTGACGTCGACGTGATCGAACGTGACAGGGGGCAGTTTATGTAGCTCCTTTGCCACGAACGCAGGCACTTCGTCAGGATCTGTCTCCTTTAGGAGGGTTATTATGTCCTGCACACTTTTTTCACCCCCGTCCCTCCGGCGAGACGGCATCTGGGCACTCTTCCCGAGCGTCTGGAACAGGAGCCCCTTGCCACTGCAAATCTCTTCTTCTTTGAAATTAGATTTGCAGATCTGCATGATGCTGACCTCGTCCATGGTATCGATGGCATGCTGTATGAACGCCAATAATTCATTAGCAATGAGTTGTTGCGAACTCATTGTTAACAGACGGCACGCGCTGGCTGGCTGTGCTAGTCGCGAATTAAAATAATTCTATTATGCAACGGACACGTCCGCTTCCGATCGCGCATAACGACGATTATGAGTTTGTGATTATGCCTGTATGTAGGTGCTATGGTAACTTGAATTTAATGATGGGGGCTCATTTAGTTACAAACTTTTGCAAAATTTTGTGGTTGTGGCTTATATCTATCGATAAAATGTAGGAAAGTACAAGACAGTAGGTAATATACAATAATGACACTTCGAACTGTTCAAGTTTATTTAAGAAACGCATATTTTTCCGGGACTTCAGGTAGCTGATATGCTATTCCAGCCTACCATCTACATATATCTGTGCCAAATTTCATTACGATCCGTTTAGCCGTTCCGGCGTCATTAATAACAAACATCCATCCGTACCTTCGTAATATTATAGTGAGAGTAAATTAGTAGGATTATGATCATTTGTCATACCTAACGCAAAGTAACAACCCATTTTCGCTCACTGTTGAGCACGGATCTCTCTCCTTTTGAAGGAGAGGGGTTAAGGCCTTTGTTCAACCACGCTGGCCTAGTGCGGGTTGGTGGACGGCGAGATCGACGCTGTGGCAACATCACCCCCGCCGTTGGACGTTTCTCAAGCTGCCCGAAGGCCTGTTCGTCCAGCGTGTCGTCCAAAGGTAGGAGTGGAGTGTCGTCAGAGCACCCCCTCTGAGGAGGTCTGCCCCTTTCAGGGCGGAGGTGGCCGCTGGCGGGGTCCGTGGACTGTCGAGTCACCACAGACCCTGCCCTCAGTCAGCGCAGCGAGCGACGCGAGGTTTTTAGTGGGTATAGTGGGTTCCGTTCCCAGGAGCAGCGCCCTTTTCAGAGCGCCGGGAGTCCTACATACCACCCTGCTCTCCCTCGCGGCAGTGGTGATGATGCGTAACGCATTTTCCTCGCGTAAAAAAAAAAGGTTAATGTTTGTGCACCCCCTTTGCGAAACCCTAACCATCGAGATGCATACCCAAATATCATACCCAAATATCGGGCATCTTCGGCTTGAGGGACTTCCTCATTGTGAAGACTTAATGTGGGTTAGTATGTTACTCGTAGCTGATGCTATAGCGGGGTCCTCGTGTACCGAAAAAATGGCTGTATCGTCCGCATAACTATATAACATCACGCTGCGACCAATAGGAGCGAAGCATCAGTGAAAAATGTTACAAAAATAATCGCGATCATAAAAACAGAAATTGACGCGTACGAAGTCGCGGGGAACAGCTATATTGAATAAAGATAAATGTTTCCAATCTGTTTAGTTTTTACTTTACAATGGAAAGTTAATAGTAACCATGACTAGAGTGATATTTATCACCGCGTACGTCAGATTAACCAACACCGCTTTGAGCACGTCAAATGCTAACAAACTGACTAACGGACAGATTTAAATATAGAACTAAACATTTATTTATTTACCATTGTTTTTTTGCCAGCTATTATATTTTTGCTTATGGATCTAGCAGCGTTATTTATTTAATTATTTATTTATTACATCACATAACAGGATCTATAAAACCAGTTTTTGGTGATGGGAAAATAGTTTTCAGTCATAACGGGGTATCAAATGAAAAAGACAACATTCTGAGTACAAAAATGTTTAAACAATTGCATTTTCACAGTCCGGTTACAGTTTTTAGGGTTCCGTCCCCCAAAGGGTAAAAACGGGACCCTATTACTAAGACTTCGCTGTCTGTCCGTCTGTCCGTCTGTCCGTCGCTCTGTCACCAGGCTGTATCTCAAGAGCCGCGATAGCTAGACTGTTGAAATTTTCACAAATTATGTATTTCTGTTACCGCTATAACAACAAATACTAAAAACAAAATAAAATAAGTATTTAAGGGGGGCTCCCATACAACAAACCCGTTTTTTTGGCCTTTTTGGTACGGAACCCTTCGTGCGCGAGTCCGACTCGCACTTGGCCGGTTTTTTTAATATCACTAACGACTGTGCCGAATTCAGCAACATACGAGTATCTACTTAGTTAAACGATTCCATATTTCGTAATTGTTTTTATTATGAGTCGAATTTAGGTTTTTACGTAACGAACCTTGTGATACACGCATTAAACGTGGAATGTGATAATGTTGATTGCATGTCCTTAGCTCGGACAATGGCGTTCGAAAGTATAAGTGCAACCTCCATTCGCGAAATTATCTTTTAATCGATTTCAAGAAATCACAAACAATATAGTTTTTAATGACTGCAAAAGGTCTTATGTGTCAAAACCTTAGGCTCACTGTTTTTTAATAAGTACATACATAATATTAGGGGTTAAAGTATGAAATTGCCGTTTTGTATGGACGAAATCGAGAAAAGTCATTTTTCCATACTAACAATTTTTTGGTTTTTTTAAAAACGCCTGAACCGTTTTCGATGCAATTAATGGTGAAAGTTAGATGGTTATAAAGCTAAGCATTATAGTATTTAAATTTCTGAAAATCAAAGTATATAATACAAATATACTTAATTGAAGCAAGAAGGTCAGCTGACACATTGTAAGGGGTCTTTTCAACGACTTCCTTTGAAATAATAGGCACTAGTATTGCATTTTTTTTTAGTCAAAAGTTACTTTGTTTAGTTTTTGATACAATACAAAAAGAATTACGCAATAATACGACTATACTTAAGAGCTATAAACAAAATAAAAAGTGGGAAAATAATCGGCAATTTCATACTTTAACCCCTTTTATGTCCTTGCGACCTGTGTATTGTGTAATTTATAAGCTGTTTGATTTCCTTGAAAATGAAATTAAAATAAATGTATGCCTTTATTTGGTAAGGTACTGGTTTTTTTGGACTTGAGGGGAAATTAAATCGAAATGTGAATTTATTCGTGTATATTGTGTTACTAGGTATATCCTGCTCAATAGGCTTTAGTCGGGTGACATGTTCAGAAACTTGTGTCACACCAAAACCTCACGAGCGCGATCGCAGGTATAACGAGAGAGAGACGGACCGATCTCCCGTCTCATCTCGAGCGCTGCCAGTCATTCCTTGAAACTTGTCACGCGGAATCCTCACGAGCGGAGGCTGGCATAGCGTTCGAGTGAGTGGACCGATCTTCCGTCTCTCTCACTCTAGCGGCATACAAACGAATGGAGATTTTCTCGTGCGGTTAAGTTTTCGTTGAATGTTTAAGATGTAATTTAAAATTTGAAAAAATTGTTATCTTCATTAATTCCTTACTTCCCAAAAACTTATATCACCAATAAGACGTTATCACGTAAACATCTCGATCGTAAACCTACTTTACAAACAACCAATTTTTATTTTTTGCAAAATCGGACACTAATAAAATATAATCAATATTAAAATGATAGATGAAATAATTGAAAAATTTACTGTGAATGCATCAGTTATTGTGTTTAGTAATAGGAGTTGATATATTAAATAATAAGTGCATGATTTTAATTTAACATTAATATTCACAATGCCTAGAAAAAGTCGTAAGAGGCGAAATTAACTTCCCGTCTCTTTAATTAAAAATTAATTAAAGAGACGGGAAGCTGCGTTTTCCCTCCACTATTGGTGTATGTGTTGATATGTGTGTTCGCCAACCCGCGCGTGGCTAATATGGCAAAACCCTTAGAGAGGCCTTATGTCCAGCTGGACTAATATAGGCTGACGATAAATTAGATCAAGGATATGACGTGTTCTAATGAATGACGATAATTACACAGCGTGTTAGGTAAACGGTATAGCAAGCCTATGTTAAACGCATATAATTATTATAGTAAAGTCAGAGACTAATCTTTGACTTTACCATATCCAAAATCATCATTTTTGAAAAAAAAAACATACAAATCAGAATTTAAAAATGTTCATTATTTGCGTAAGGATATAAAAAATAAAAATGATGATATCAAAAGAGATGTCCCATAACGGGCCCAGACATTGTACAGTATTCTAAAAAAATCAAGAAAAATCTACTGACTTTGGGAAAAATACAAATAACTCTATATACGAGTAACATATAATTTAGCGGCTCAAAAATAAATACAATCAAGTAAATATCCCTCTCAATTAGGCATACATGATAGCGTTTGACAAAAAAAAAAGATAAACCATAAACTCCTAATGTCAGTAGCTGTCAGATTTCCCTTGTTATTTGACTTAACCGTTTTTTTCAAGTTTTTGCCACTTTTCATAATCTCACGTGAAAAGCGAATATTATATAATCGCAAATACATTATCCTTTATTATAGGCATTACATAACTTAAAACTCTTTATTTTGTTTGTTATTATTATAAAAAGCACAAGCAAGCAGACAATATCACTTGTTTGAATCGAATTATGCGATTTTGAAATTGTCAAACCTGACAGATGACATCAATGTGTCATCTTCCGCCATGATAGTTTTTGTTGTTTAGTATTGCTATTCTAATAAGTTTATTTTTGTTTAAGCCATTAAACGAAGCCATTTTAACGAATTTGGATGATAACAAAGTGTTCTAGATAAATTGCCCTAACTTTTGGCAATGTGTACAGGTTGTGGGCCTAGCCTCCATACAATTTGGGACATCTCCTTTCTGACTTCACCCTAGTATTTATATGGTCACGGCTTGTTATACTCTTTGCCTATCACCTTAGTTAGTAGTGGTGCTGTTAAAAATGAGTCTCGATTATTATTATTTTGAAAACTAAAGAGCGGAGCAATTACTTGCTCGAAAAATAATAGTTTCCCAGACATAATCACGACAACGGTACTATAAGTAGAGTAACTAACAAACTCTTTGTTTCAGATCTAGTAGCGGAACATCAAACTGTGAGAATCTAGTCTGCCAGACGAGTTTGAACTTAATCTCGAGGGAGTACGGTCGGTGAACCATGTGCGTTGACAGCGGAACAGACGATCACGCCTGACCGAAGATAAGGTAAAAACTCATTTTCTTGTACAATGTAAATATGATCAGTAAGTTATTGTAGGAATAAAATGAACTGGAGGCATTAGTTTATTGATATGATAAATCTTAACACAGATAGCATCTGCAATACAAATAACAATTTCATTTGTTGAATTCAAATGTAAATGATAGTGTTAATAATCTTAATGTTCATTCTCAGAGTTTTTACCCATATAATAATTTTTAAAATAAAATTCTATTGCAGCTCCATGCCATGTGCGTGCAACTCAAAGCAAAGAAGGTACCTCTTCTTTGCTTTGATTTATGTTAGTTTATTATCTGTAAGCCGGTTCAGGTATCCTTTTGAGTTATTTTTGTGTGTATAGATACATTTACTAAAATTAAATTTCACTGTGGCACCCTATTTGTAATCTTATAACAGAGTGTATCAAATTTGTTTGCTATAATATTTGCCTTACAATAAAAAAAAGTCTACATTGGACACGTTGTCTGGAGTCAGTCTGCTGCTATTATCTATGTTGTGGTTTTTCTCAGGTCAAGTCAAGTGTGAAATAAATTAAGTAAAACACTGATTAAAGTAAATCAATAGTATATCCCTTGGAATTGATTTTCCTTTTCAACCAACGAAAAAACAAAAAAGTTCTTAATTTGACATGATGTTTTTTCTACGTGTGACCACATCACTTTTACTAGGTTGACTGACCTTTATTTAATTAAATTTTAATAAATACTCTCGGAATGTTAGTAGGTTGAAACCACTTAAAGAAATAAAGCTATTTTTTTTACAAAAAATTTTCTTGATAAAAGCGTAAAATAAGCCACTCATTTTGAGTCGACAATAATCAAAAAACATGGATTATAAACCTTGGCTTTTTAAACAAATAAACTTTAGTCAAACTGTATATAAGTAGTCAAAGAAAATTTCACACAAAAAAATCTCATGCCTTTCAATGTGTTTCCTGTATCTGTTTAAGATTGTACAAATCTTCTTTAAAGAACTAAAAAAGAAACAAAAACATTCCTCAACTATCAACAAAGTACTTTGAGTGAACTAAAAGGCCATAATACGTACAACTAAAACAAATAAGTACTAAAAGTTGACAAACACTTGACAGTGTCTACTGCATTTACAAAATACTTGAAGCTCGTATAAATTAAGCCGGGTAAGGTTCAAAAGATGATATCATACGACAATACTCGTAAACAACTCGGTTTCTGTTAATAATCATTTCCGAAAAAGATAGATTCCAACCAAAGTCTTGTTTTTAACCACGAACATGGAAAAAGGTTTGGAACGCTGTCATGCGCCATTTGTATGAGAACAGGCCCCCAATTCCGCTAATTTACAAATGCATGGCATCGCAATTGTATATTTTGACACTTAGTATGGTAGTAATGTCAAAATATACAATTGCGATGCCATTACGATTCTATTGAGCCATTTGTAAATTAGCGGAATTGGGGCCCTGATGTCTCCGCTTGCGCCCTACTACACATAAAAGAGTTCAAGTCCAACTAAGCGAATTCTTTTGAAGTCACGCGACCAATAGGGTTGCGCAACGTCAAAAAAAACAATCACAGCGCTCACTTACAAGCATTTGCTCATCGGAAATTATGAGGGTACATACATTTCGGTAATTTGTTTCCATTTGGTTTTGTTACTGAGATAAATTCTCTTTTCTTCACACTTCTCACGATAGAGATCTCCGTTCCATCGATTCTCTTCAGTTGCTCACTCCACGACATTCTTCTAGCTTTATGTCCAACTCTTTCTCTGTAACAGCTGTACGACTCTCCCGACTCTGGAATGGGCTGCCCTCCAAAATTAGAAAATCCGCCACTAAATTCTCCTTTAAAAAGGCTTCACTGACTAGCTTTATCTATTTATCTACCGTCTCTCGAAATACTCTGACATTGTTTCTGTGTACTATTATGTGTATGTATTTTTGTATATGTTATGTATGTATTTATTATTATATTATGCATGTAGCTAGTTTGTATGTATATGTTATAAATTATTATTTTTTGTCTTCTAATTGATTTCTGTTTTGCATTTCATTTTTCTCTACATTTGTTATTAGTTTTACTCCTCACTTCTTTGCACCGCCTGTATAATCTCTGCTTGGCCTAGTGGTTGACTGGTAGAGAATGCTTCTAGCATTAAGTCAGCCAATTGTACTATCTTTGTATATGCAATAAAGTGTTTGCATAAATAAATAAATTACATATGAGATAAAACAATTCATACAATAATCGAGCGATGTCGATAACGCTGTTTGTATTGTTGTTTTTCCTAAAACACAATCTACTAATTTAAATGGCTACAATCACTGACCTCGGCGACTCAGAATATCACTGAAGGTATAGTCTACTGCAAAAATCAACTATACAATAGGTAATTCTATGTTTGAATTCATAATATAATTCAAACATAGACAGATAACATTGTATATTTATTCTGTAAATATGTTTACAGTCAATAATTAGCTATTAAATAAAAGGTTTTCCATATAAACTTACACCTAGGGGGTCCATCCATGCCTTTGTAAGTTTTTTTTAGAAAAGTGATCCACTACACGTATGATTTATTTTAGTAAAGAATATAATATATTCTTTTATATTATAATAATGTGAGTTTGAACCCACAATAGTTGGAAATACTGTTTCTATCAAAATTCCCCTTGGTGCTTCAGAACCTCCTCCAAAAAGGACTGATTGGATTCACCAATCAATATATTATTTATGAAAACTAGTAGTACTTATTGTTTATCGCAGCCGACTGTAACAAACAAAACAAAGCGTTCGCTGAGTCCAATCAGAACGATAATGTCCGATCCGTAATTGCGTTAAGTGCTTGATTTGCCGCGATAACAAGCGGAGAGATAGCGGTTAACATAAAACAACTCTCTGTTACAGATGCGACTGTTACCCCGGCATCTTCTCGCTGTGACCCTGCTCATTCTAACATGGACAGAGAACGCGGTGACCAAGGAACCGAAGACCCACCAGTGCCCTATCGGCTTCGAACTAGCGTACAGAGATGACGGAAGCAAACCAGTCTGTTACCGTCTGAAAGACAGCCCAGAAGCATTCACAGACAAATTCAAAGACTGCACAGGAAACATATTCACAACAGAATTGTACAACAGCCTCAATTTTCCTAAGACTAAACACGTTATTTGGACAGATTTCAAATCATCGTACCCTGGTGGAGTGTTTGTCGATTGGTCATATACTGATTCTACTGGAAAACCTTTTTTGAATTCCTACGATGTAAAGTATGACTCTTCGCTTGGAATTGAAGAAGATCTTTGCGTGGTGGTAGACCCAGTAAGCAATTTTACAGCGGTAGGTTGTAATGATGATGAAAAGCATTATAGGTACTGCTTCGTGAAGCCGTATGACGAGGATGACAGGAGCACGAAAGGTTGCAAGGGCGTCGGAAATTATTCAAGGTTCTTCAGCCCTGTATCGACCTGTTTGACGGCTGTAAGCGGAGCTGGTAGAGGGGGACTGCGTGCCACTTGGGGCCAAGCTAAAGAAATGTGCATTAAGAGAGAAGGCATTCTCCCGCATAAAGGATGGAGACTTTTGAATAGCCCTCTGCTGAACAATGTGGACTCACGGTCCATTTACCCTCTTCCTCTGGGAATGAAAATGAGGTACGATGGAAATGAAACTCGTATTTTGGAGGGCCTAAATTCTAGGAATAACAAATATGTGGTAAGTTCATGAAATATTTGCAAAATCATTTAGTACATATAAATATGGTGTAAATCATATAACATTGTCATTCAAAAAAGGATTTATCTAATCTTTTTAACATTTGCATGAACATAAAGATATTTAAATACCCTAGGAACGACGATATAGTTTGTATCCCGCAATTTATCCCTTGAAAAGTGAAGGCGTAGGGGAAAGTAATTACATAATCTTAACTTTACTACACGCGCACAAACCCACGGGTAGCGCGTTATTTTTATTATGTACCTTTATCTGATTTTCAGATTCCACAGAATGAGTGGCATTTTGACAAACCTATCTTTAACTCTGATAAGCACTACAGTTCCCTCGTCAACGGCACTTGGCATCTGGTCAACGGGTCTTATATATTCTTTCACGTTATTTGCGAGAGGCCTGCTGAGCTTGGGAATATCAAGTTGGATCTGGTATTTGATGGGTAAGATTATATTAACAGATAAAAGTAGTAATAATTAGTAATTCAATTTCTATTCAGACATGGAATTCTACAGAGAAAACAATCGACCTGAAGGAGAAAACACTCCTCCTAAATTTAATTTACAGTATCTGGTTTCAATCAATTGTTATAATCTACCTCTGTATGTAATTTAAGAGGAAAATTTAAACTTATCCGTGACATCAAATCGGAACAGTTTCATAATGAGCAGCTCAGTTAAAATCTAGGAAGATTATAATTAAATGTTCTTCTGTGTGTTTCCAGGGGAAAATATTTAATATTAATAGTCAACAATGAGATAAAAAAGCACGACATCCGCTGTTTCACCGACTCTCTTACGTACTATCCGTCACAAGTCAAAATCGAAAGAGATGACGATGATCTAAAATTCAACGTGGAAGCGAAGTCCGATGGCTATTACTGGTGCGTTCAGAGGGACTACAAAACGTACCACGTCTCAGAGTCTAACAGAACTCTCTTCGTGCAAGTCCAGGATAAGACCCCACATATCTACGCTTGTAAATTCCGCGTTAACCCAAATTACCGGTTGGGATACATAGACAGCCTTCAACGAGATTGGAAAGACAAGATAAAACAATTCATCTACTACCAGACGTTGTACATGAAGGAGTATGGCGATTCAGTAGAAATAAATGAAGAGATACTGAAACAGTATAGAATCGAAAAAGGATTGGATTGGATAGAACAGAACGTCATTGACGATATGAAAATAAAACAGCTGTATTTGGACTCGAAGACAGTTTTGGTGCATTTCGTGCTGGCACCGGATATGAAACCTCTTTTACCCGGAACGCAGATGACACTCACATCTAGTAATTCAACTTTGGAAGTGATATTCATGAGGCCAGCGTACTTCTGCAAAGGCTTCGCGTCTATGCTTGACCGGGCACTTGGTAAGTAGACTTTAACTGAATTGTAGTATCAATCCTAATAAATATCCTCTCCGTGTTCATATTTTTAAAACGAAAGAAAGAAAAAGAAATTGCATCAGCAACAAAAAATATGTACAATAATTAACAAAATTTAAAAAAATAGGAAAAAACAAAAGCACAACATTCAAACATAGATAACAAAAAGGTCAACAGCATTTATCGTGGCAACTTGCCAATCTGCGGGAGCGAATACATTTAATTTATGAAATAAACAAAAACAAAAACAACTCAAATCATAAATTGGGAGGGAATATTTTGCAATAGTTTGCAATGATCGCCACGCTTGGCGGTTAGTTTGGTCAATTGTGGCCAAGAAGACGCTAATGGTAATGACCGTCTTTTCTTGGTAGTACTCCTTAGACGAGATGCAAAGATGTTATTTAATTTTTGCAGGCAACAATGTATGCCGTGAACTCAATATTGTTCTACTATACTTTAGTAAAAATCTAAGGACTCTCTTATGAGTGTTATGATACAGGAATTCAAGTTTGGTCAGCTTCCTTTTATATAAATGTTTTTTAAGTGATCCGTAGATAGAGGGAGCAGTATAATAATATGTCAAGAGCAGTGCTCATTCACGCAATTATTAATTAATTAACGTCATTGTTCTTAAGTGGCAGAGTTCAGGGGTTATAGGTGTCATATCGTTTCGTCGTCCATCAAATAATTTATTTGGCATCATGAACAAACTACGATACAATTTCTTAAAGTTTGAATACTTATTATAAAATGTAGTATCAAAACAAATTATTATGCGTACCCGACTAGAGCATATAAAATTAATATATAATTCAAACAGCGCAAAACCATTTTAAGGAAACTCTTATATAGTATTCCAACACAGCATATTTTAACATTCTCTTTAGTAAATAACCGAGAAGCACGTTAAGGTTTGTATTGGAAAATATTTAAAACCATGCGATTTCTGCGTGGGTTGAAATTAAACAACTTTCATTTGGGTATAGATCAATTAGTATAAATAGTTAGAAAAAAAGCTCGTATTGAGTGGTTATGAATTACCTTGTATTTTTAGGGTTGACCGCGAAGTCGGGCTGTAGTTTGTTCACCTGCGTGGGCGACTTCAACGAGGGCGTCCAGTGGGTGGAGACGGCCATCGAAGGCTGCACGCCCACCACCGAATCCACCATGTTCACTGATTTCGACTACAGTGAATTCGTCGACACCAGCGAATTCACTGATACCAGCGAATACACTGCCACCACCGAATTGCCTTCACCTAAAATTCTTGTAAGTTATTATTCATCATGAAAACCAGCATATACAGGGTGTCCAGTAAGTACCATGACAAACTTCAGGAGAAGCAAGGTGTAAGGGTCAGCTATCATACAAAAAAATGAGAGGTAATTTTTTTGTCATACTTTACTATTTAAGTGTCATACTTTTCGAGATAAGGCTTTTTTTAGACAAAAACGAAATAAACACTTTTTCATCCCACCATCTCGGAAAGAGTACAGAGCACGCGGTTAAAAAGGAACTTTGCACTCTTGTATAAAAAATAACTATTTTCGTCTTGGTAACGATTTTAAATGAAACTGCAAGTATTACTGACAAAGGACGTGCTTAATAGTAGAACAGGACATTATCATTCAGCTTCAGACGTTTTTGGATAGACAAAAAGCCTTGTTCAACTATTTTTGTTAGAGATAGGTTTACGCAAAACTATAAAATTTTTACAGAGGTGTGGTGATGATGATGATGTGATGGTGATGAGATGGTAGACATAATATAAATAATAATGTATGCATAATATAAACTTTACATAAATTAATAAATAAATAATGAGTGTGGCGGTTCGCCACAGAGGAAATTTTTTTTTGTATGTTAGCTGACACATACACCTTGCTTTTTCTTAAGTTTATCGTGGTCCTTACTGGACACCCTGTATGAACTCTGGTCTAGCAATCGAAGTTTAGCCAATGTTGCCTTTTGTCGAGACGTTTTTACTATAATTCTTGTATGCCATCACAACACGACTAATACGCTTGCTAAAAATATGCTTCAGTTAAATGCATACCATTCGCAAACTAACAGATGCACATCACCGCTTTATTTATAGATGCTGAATGTCACAATTCCCGATAACAGTTCGAGTGAATCCAACGAGACCTCAATGGAGTGGTCGACGAGGACACCTCCACGTCCGCCGAACGTAACAGAAACCGATTGGAGCACGATCACCACAGTTAACACACCAATCACAGATTACCCTACTGAGATTACCACAGTAAATACACCTGAGCTAACTACTGCTGAAGCGACTGAAGCGCCAACAACGACTGCTAGGCCTGTAAGTGCAATAGCTCGCCTGCTACATAAATAATATCGTCATCATAAGTTCATTTTTTTAATAAATATTGGGCTTGCTCTTGACTACATACTTAACTATACAGTTAAGAAGAAGCCTAAGATGGAGCGAGCTTACCCAGAGGTACTGGTTCTCCCACACACTAGCGGAACACAGAAAAACTGTTTGGCGCTGGACTCCGGCAGTAGGGTGGTAGCATCTAGGCAGCCTCTCTCGAAGCCTACCACCACAGAGGGATCTGTTAGCCGTCATCATTGGTTAGAAAACCAAAAATGTCGTTGCCCAGGGTGGACCACTAGGAGTTAGATCCCACCACCCCAAATGACCCCAATCATATTAGTTCATTGGTGGCGATGCTTGTGTCTTCGTACATTACTGCTGGAGACCAGGGCCACCAGGGGAAGGACTACTTCCCCTGAAGCTAGATGAAGTAAACTTTTGCTTAGGTAAACCACGCCCTGGGGCCTTATTCAGTTATTTCAATTGTAGTTCGATCGTGATTGAATTGGGCGATTTTGGCATTTAGCTCATACTAGAACTGTCAAAAACCTGCTATTTATTTACGATTGTAATACGATTTGGTTAGCTGAATTAGGGGCCAGGGCACTAACCAGTGGTTCTAATACTGACTACAAATACCACGCTTTGTATGTCACACTCATGCTTTTATAGTCTAATTCTGTGATTAACGCAATTTACATTTATTTTGCAATAAAACAAATGCCATACATACGTAGGTACACAAGTAGATAGTAGGTAGGTAAGTAGGTTTACAATTTTGTTTCCGCATTGGGGCTCTAACACCATAAGGCAAAATTTTGTATTTTCCCTGTATTGACATGCAGTATGATGTTTAGCCGTAGATAAAAATAAGAACTAGGTGAACAGTTCCAAGACCCGATGGTCTAATGAGTGGTGGTGGAGAAGGTAGGTGGTAGTTTTTAATTTTCGAACATTGCTCGGGTTTTCGATCACCAACCCGCATTTGGCAAGCGTGGTAATTATGCCTATAACCATAATTTTTTTAAATTTTTTAAATAAATGTGGACAACATCGTATACATTGTTCTGATCTCAGTTTGAATAACTATTTAAAGCACTCGTATTTTGGAAAACAAAAGCAACGAAGGTACCACAAACACCCAGACCCGAGAAAATGTAGGAAAACACTTTTTTTCTACATTGACCCGTCCGGGAATAGAACCCGGGACCTCGGAGCAGGCGACACCTTGAAAACCGGTGTGTTATCCACTCCGCCACGGAGGTCGTCAGATAATTGTTATGGTAATTTGAATTCGATTATTAAGGGCTTTGCCCCTGCAGTGGGATGATAATCCGGGGGTTATCAGGATTCTGTGATCTTGTCCCAGTAATTAAACCACTACTTAGATAAACGTTATTTATTATTGGTAAATGTAAATTTTGGTATAATAGATTTGTATTTTTTTCTGATTTTGAATATATTTGTTCGACAGCCTCAAGATCAGTTGCAAGACGTGATCGCAGAGTTAGAGCAACTCCTTCAGAATGACACTTTGCCTCTAGCAAGCCTAGAGCGGCCGTTTGACCAGGTAAAATTCGACCATAAAATTGGTAATTATTAATTGGTAGACAAAATATGGAACATGATACTACATACGCAGGAGTACTGCTACATTACCAATGCTATGGGGACAGCCCGATCATATTAGGCGCATCACCGTTGAATTTCGGTGCGATATACGGCGATCAAACTGGTAAAGACTGAAAAATTAAATAAATAAATAGAGACAATACAAGTTATACATAGTTCTGATTCCAAATTAACTAATTGTTTTAAGAAATTATTTTGAGAAAACCAGAAACAACCAATTTCGAGAAACCGTTGGTGTGGTTAAATCTGTAGGCTAATAAAAATTATCGTATTTCCAGGTCAATGAAATCCTGAACATAACGGACGAGAACTTCGAGATCTCCAGCGATCTCCTCCACTTGTTGGACGCGTTGGCGAACAAAGTGTCGTTGGGCGTGGACCAGCGAGCAGTCAAGATAAGAGATAACGTGGCCATGATGATGGCAGACGCGACACCCGAAAACCCTATACGAGGGGTCAGGGTAGCGGCTGCAGCACTCGGGAGATCTACTGAATCTTTTGCCAATAGAACCTTTGACTTCATTGAGGGTGAGTTTGTTATTTATTTGACTGAGTGTGTGAGAGAGTAGTGTTAATGAAACATAAGAGAGACCATCAATGGCCTGCAGCGTCATAAATTTCAGCCTTTAAAATACTACTGTCGTCTAAGAGACGCTTCAACAGAACGATATAAGTAGTGAACCTTTTTGTATGGACTTACTGCTGATCATTACTTAACACTTTCCGGGACACTAACCGCCTGTCGACCTAATACCAAAAAACCTTCTATTGTGTCTAGCATTGTGACCGTGAATGTGGTTGGTTCTATGTTATGTAAAAAAAAAGAATACTCAGACGTTACTTTGGGAAATTCATAACTAAATATGAATTTCGGAAATTAAATTGCAAAAAATATCGCTCGTTAACCTACACCTACACCACACTAATGACACCGACGCCGAGTGAGCAAGCACTAGTGCATGCAAGAAATCCGCCATACCCTCAAATGCATGCAATACAGCAGTGCGATTCTCTTCGTGCAAATTTCATAACAAATTCAAATTGAATTCAAATTGTTTATTTCAGATAAAAATCCATATAACTTAAAAATAAGATTAATAAAATAAAATACACAAAAATTAATTAAAAAAAATAAAATACATATTTAGATTTATAGACAAGAGCTATTTGTCTATAAATCTAAATATTGAGCGACAGGCGCGTGGAGCTGCTGCCAACGTCTGAAAAGTGGGGAGTCCCATCGGTCAGCCAGCGCGCTAACGATACCATTCGCGCTACCACGCACTCGTGACCAGAATGACATGCATCGCTTTCTGAGGATTGTGTAAAAACAGTCGACATTTGCCTCTGCAAACATAAGGGATGCACTACAATGGCGTGGCAGGTTGAAAAGCATCCTGAACGCATTGTTATATTGGACGCGTAGCGCGCTATAGGTATGCCCACTGCGTAACGTTCGCCCACAGACTGCACGTGTAGTATGACTGGCAGTAGGCTTTGAAAAGCGTCAGTTTTACTTGTTCTCTACAACGTGCAAATCTGCTACAGCGGACACACAGCGCCCTACGCTCCCTCTCCACATCCACAGAGTCTGACAAACTGTCAGTGACCGTGTGACCCAGATACTTAAACTGTTCAACACGCTTCAGTTGTGTGCCTCCAAGGTAAACAACAGGTAAACTCCGTACAGGCGTTCCCGCCTGAAAAACCATGAGCTCACTTTTAACTAAGTTGTATCTGAGCCCGTGAGCCTCTGCATACTTTTCACACATGTGAATTAATTTTCTCAAGGCTCCGATCGAGGGGCTTAGCAGCACCATATCATCATCATAACTTATATTATTAATACACAGCATAACAGGGCCCCAATTCCGCTAATTTACAAATGGCTCAATAGAATCGCAATTGCATTTCTGTTGTATAATTTGACATATTTATTATGGTAGTTATGTCAAAATATACGATTGAGATGCAATTGCGATTCTATTGAGCCATTTGTAAATTAGCGGAATGGGGGCTATCGCTAGTGAATTTGCCACTAGAGGCGCTAGTGTCGCGTGAGGTCCAATATCATTCACTTTGTACTGATTTTAGCGGAATTTGTAGCATAAATTATAATTTCTTTAATTTACCTCCTGGAAAGTGATCTCCTTCGTAAAATATCGCAAATATGGATTATTTGGCGATTAATGTGTACGCTTTAAAAGCGGAATTAAGAAAAAGCGCAAAAATAGGCGGCCTCAAGAGCAACTATTTCAGAAGTTAGAATGTTGATATCAAGATAGTTATTTATAAACAATATAACCTTAATTAGATTCAAGATATAACACTTTGTTTCGGCGCCAATCACCTTTGACAGCTATACCACCGGACCTCAGTCTACAGTAGCGCCAACTGGTGAGCAAAGAAACGGTAGTCCCCATTGGGGCCCAGCTTTGGTTACAACGGCAGTCACAGCACGTACACACGATAGGTATTCTCTTTTGATGATGATCGACACTAGCGCCGCATGGCTACCAAACAAGTATAACTAAATAGTTTAAAAAACTGTAACCCGACTAATGAGTGCAGAGTCACCCAGTATACTTGCTGTATTGTTATACATTTTCGTACTCAGAATTTTGTCTTCTTGATACCTCTATCCCGCGATATGACGGCAAACTTTTTTATTACAAAGTACCCCAATATATATATAGTCGTAGCATTCACCATGTAGCTTTTTAACAAAAGGTAGCCGATGTTACACAAGCTGTAATAAGAAATCGAGTGATAGGTACGTAGTATATAAGATAAGTAGTTTAATCGCAAATGTGGAACCCTCATAAATACCAACATACTTATAGACTTTAACTTAATTCAATACCCTTCCTGTTGGTTTTGGCGTAGTCGGGTAAAAAAGCCGTGATAACTTTATTTTTTATTTTTTATAAATAATGAGCTTGCTCTTGAATACATATTTAACTATACGGTTAAGAAGAAGCCTAAGATGGAACGAGCTTACCCAGAGGCAATGGTTCTCCCACACACCAGCGGAACACAGAAAAACTGTTTAGCGCTGGACTCCGGCAGGAGGGTGGTAGCATCCAGGCAGCCTCTTACGAAGCCTACCACCGAAGAGGGATCTGTTAGCCGTCATCATTGGTTAGAAAACCAAAGATGCTGTTGCCCAGGGTGGACCACTAGGAGTTAAATCCTACCACCCCAAAACTACAGTCAACTGTGACGGCTGAGACATTCATGATCACATCCACAAGCGCAGCGACGAATCGTATTTAAGAGAATGCAAGGGCTGATGATGCAATGGGGACTACCGTTTCTTTGCTCACCAGTTGGCGCCACTGTAGACTGAGGTCCAGAGGTATAGTGGTCAAAGGCGATTGGCGCCGAAACAAAGTGTTATATCTTGAATCTAATTAAGGTTATATTGTTAATAAATAACTATCTTGATATCAACAAACTAAGTTCTGAAATAGTTGCTCTTGAGGCCGCCTATTTTTGCGCTTTTTCTTAATTCCGCTTTTAAAGCGTTCACATTAATCGCCAAATAATCCATATTTGCGATATTTTACGAAGGAGATCACTTTCCAGCAGGTAAATTAAAGCAATTATAATTTATGCAACAAATTCCGCTAAAACCAGTACAAAGTGAATGATATTGGACCTCACGCGACACTAGCGCCTCTAGTGGCAAATTCACTAGCGATAGCCCCCATTAATCCAACACCGATATAAGCAAAGCCTCGACGCGTTACGCCACTTCACATGTCATCAGGAGGACCTCATAGTTTAGTGTAATTGTAGTAAAGCAATCAGTACTCACAATATGGCATCTGTTTCCAGGTGAAATAAACTCAGCCGAGCTGCTCAGCAGCGAGTCTGAGGCGGTGGTGCACCTACCAGAGTCTGTCGTCCGGGAACCTCGCCGCATCAGTTTCGTTGCGTTCCGGAACCAGCGCGCCTTCCAGTCAGAGTATACAGTCAACAGCCGGGTGTTCAGCGTGAACGTGGAAAACCTTACGCAATTCGAAAGGGGAGAGGTGAGGCAATGACTTAAGTATTTTTATCATCATCATTAACATCACTAGGATATATCTGTTATACCAGTTAGAGTTGTCGATCGATAGTCCACTATCGATATTCTATCGATATTAGCCATAGTATAGGTATCGATGTTACAAATTAGCTGCATTCCTGTCTTCAATAGTATTATTAGGGGTTAAAGTATGAAATTGCCGTTTTGTATGGACGAAATCGAGAAAAGTCATTTTTCCATACTAACAATTTTTTAGTTTTTTTAAAAACGCCTGAACCGTTTTCGATGCAATTAAAGGTGAAAGTTAGATGGTTATAAAGCTACGCATTATAGTATTTAAATTTCTGAAAATCAAAGTATATAATACAAATAAACTTAATTGAAGGAAGAAGGTCAGCTGACACATTGTAAGGGGTCTTTTCAACGACTTCCTTTGAAGTAATAGGCACTAGTATTGCATTTTTTTTAGTCAAAAGTTACTTTATTTGTAATAAAAAGTGTAAAAATAATCGACAATTTCATACTTTAACCCCTAAAATTAAAGACCAATAAGCAGTATGAAATTATAACACCTTCCAAATTCTAATACAATAAACTACGGGCAAAAAACCAATGACGTATTTTTTAGGGTTCCGTAGCCGAATGGCAAAAAACTGAACTCCTTATAGATCTGTCTATCTATCTGTCTGTCCGTCCGTATGTCACAGCCACTTTATTCTGAAAGTATTAGCATTACACAGTTGAAACTTGGTAAAGTGTATCCTGTTGACCGCTGTACGATTCTCATACAAAAAATAAAAAAAAACTATATTTAAGAGGGGCTTCCCATATATAGAACTAAAACAAAAAAAACTTTTTTACTCTAACCTACGCGTATGGGGTTTCTATAGATAGGTATTTTAAAATGACATAGAGGTTTCTAAAACCATTTTTTCCAAAAGTCTAACGCACTTGGCCGGTTTTTTCTTTTGGTGTAGCCTAGTACAAAAATGACAAGATGAAACACATAGAAAATGTACGCCGAAAATCTAATTTTTTTTATGAATATTTATTCAATCGTTACATCACACAACACTACGTTAAATGGGTCAACACCTAAAGGTAATACACTGGTTATGACAAAACCTTCTGCTATGAGAGTTTCGTGTCCAGTGATGATGGCCTAACTGACAACAAGTGAATTACTTTTTGCACTGCGGCCACTTTCTTTACAATGCAGGTAGTCTGGGGCCACCTGCACTGACACATTCACATTCATATTCATTTATTCACATAACATTAGCAGTGTAAGCAAACGCAAGTAGATGCAAGTGCACCGTCCCGCATTCACACAGACCGTATGCAAGCTAATAATTAGTATAACCAAGCTATCTTTAGCAAAAAAAATTAGATTTATTCTTATGCTTATTTTAACTTCACAAAGGTGTGGGCACTGCTACCATTTTACCAACACTTTCACTATTTACACTCATAGTGTGAGAAAACGCAAGTGTGCACAAGTGCACCGTCTACTCTCGCACCAAACGTATGCAATCTGCACGAATCTCGCACCATCTGCATTACTATTACACCCAATCGCAATTCCACAAAATTAATGCAGGAGGACTATTATATAATCCACTAAGTTAGTTTCCGTAGGAGCTGCAGACAGAATTAACAAAGGACAATTGTAACATTAGCGATATTTCTACAAGTTGTTTTTATTATTTAAATATTTAAAGGTTACCGCAGAATACCAGATTCATGCTGCCACGATAAATGCTGAGCGGGAGTCCTTTTTGGCGTTGTATAATTTATTTATTAATGTGTCTTGTACTGTATGTGTTAATTTTTTGTCCTTCAAGCCCTTGTTGAATGCTAAATAAATATGTTTTCTTTATTTCTTTCTTAGACTACTACAACACAAATGCGTGGGTCAGTGAACGACTAATACAAGTCATAAGTAACCGTAAAAACGCGGACGTAGTTTAGTAATTACAATGTCGTCAATGTTACACTTGTCCTCTGTTACTTCAGTCTACTGTAATTTAATATGCTAAACTAAAAACTCAAAATGTCAATATTTTTGACAAAATCTCAGATTTAGATTTAGAATGTTTCGATGTTGCCGAATATAGATCTATTGACCATTTCAATTGTGCGCATTCTTACAATCTTAAGAATCTGCGCGGTCAAATAAAAACCAAACGAATCGCTCGCATAACTTTATGTAGGACGATGTGATCGCATTGTTCTATTATTTATGGCTCTTATACATGGCTAGGATAAAAATTTATTTATTTATTTGTATAAGTACACAAACAGATCACAGTCAATGCTAATACATACTTAAAGTTCTAAGTTACAGACTAGACGGTAATCCAACAATAGTGTACATAACATGATTAAATAAGTATTCGAAGCGTAGTGTAACATGAAGTTAGAATGAAACAAAAGAAAATAATACAACCTGTTCCCCCCGAAACTTATCGGGCACAATTAGGGGAGGATTGAGAATACTTGGCCTTAATTATATATTAAAATGGTACTACTTATAAAAATAGCAAATAATTCCGTTTGATTGATTGTCAAATTTAGTTAATAAGTCATAAAGTTAAAAAAATAAATTGTTTCAGACTAATTTTAGGAAAATAATGCGTAGTAAGTTCCCTAATACAATATCAATAAAAAATAAGAATTATAAAACTTTTCATTTCAAAATTTTGAAACTAGTTTTGCATTGAATTAAATACTGTTAATTAAATAGTACTAACATTGCATATCAGTAGTTGAGTGTATCAAGATTATATTAAACAATAAGAAAATGAGATAAAAAGGATTATGGGTAACTCTAAATAACAATACTTCAGCTTTGAATTCAACGCTACAAGCAGAACGCTACGACGCTGGAGGCTTACGCAACGCTTCGCTTATTTACCATGAAATAAAACCTGTACGAAAAGAGGAAGCTTCAGTGCGTGACCGCCAAAAAACAGGCCAAACAAAAACACCAGCTAACATGGCTAAGTCAAAGTTCTCAATTGTTCATCTACTACTTTCATTCCTAGGTGATCGACATCCACCTGACTCCCCTGGTGGCGACGCCGGCGCGCGACCAGAGACGCGTGTGCGCGTACTGGCTGTTCGAGGCCAACGGCACCGGGCGCTGGGCGCGCGACGGCTGCCGGCTCGTGCGCGGCGGCCGCGGCGGCATGGACACCTGCCGCTGCGACCACCTCACGCACTTCGCCGAGGTGCTCGTGCCCCGCACCGTCTTCTCCGAGCGCGACGAGCGCGCCCTCGAGGTGCTCTCCGTCGTCGGCTGCTGCGTCTCCCTCCTCGGCCTCCTGCTCGTCGGCCTCACCGCCGCCCTCTTCCGCTCCTGGCGCCGCGACTACAGCAACAAGATCTGGCTGCAGCTCTGCGTCGCCATATTCCTCGTCGCCGTTTGCTTCCTGGTCGCGGTGTACGCCGACTTCGAACGGTACGACGTCCCGTGCATGCTGTTCGGGGTCATCCTTCACTACTCGGTGATCGCGTCGTTCTGCTGGATGCTGGTGGCGGCGGTGCTGTCGTACCGGCGGCTGGTGCTGGTGTTCACGCGGGACGTGTCGCACAAGTTACTGCGTGCGTCAGCTTTTGCGTGGGGCGCCCCTTGCGCGGTGGTGGGCGTCCTCCTGGCCGCGGACCCGCGCGCGTACTCGTCCCGCCTCGAGCCGCTGGAGGCGGTGCGCAGCTTCTGCTACCCCACCGGGCTCGGCCTCTGGCTCGCCGTGTACGCGCCCATCGCGCTCGTCCTCCTCGTGAACTGGACACTATTCATTCTAATAGTTCGCTCCGTGTTCGCTTCTCGACGGATCCAGAGGCACGGGGACTCGAACGAGGCCCTCCGGTGCGCGTCCGTCAGCTGTCTCCTTGTCTTTTTGTTCGGTCTACCCTGGATCGTCGGTCTCTTCGCGTCCAACCTCGTGATGGCCTACATATTCTGTTTGACGGCCAACTATCAGGGTTTCGTGCTGTTCGTTTTCTTCGTCGTTGGCAATAAGAAGACTAGAGATCTGTGGTTGAACAAGTTGAAGATCAAGCAGACGCGAAAGGTTCCGGTCACGTCGTCGACTTACACCAACAGGAGCGTCGGGCCCGGGTGGCGCCCCGGGGCGGAGGGAGCTTCGTCGATAGAAGCTAAGACTTCGAAACCGAAGTCGTTGACGTCGCCGGACGATTCTCGGTTTTCCTGACCGAGAGCCGAGAGCTTGCCGACAGCAAAGCATCGTGGAGACGCTAGCGAGCGCTTCCGAGTAGGGCGCTGAACCCGTTCTCGTGAGAGCGACGTGAAGCTAGACTTCACTGTTGATGTTAGTGCCAACGTGTATGTATAATCATAGAAGTACTGTCAAAAAGAAAGTCTGTATACATTCCATCCTGTTCTGTTAACGCAGATTCTTGATGCACAATTATTACTCTAGCAATATTTGGTCTCTCCTTAGTAACCTCTTAAATTCCTTTTTATCTAACTTGCCAGTCATTTCCGTAATAGTAATTAAGCAGTTTGTAACAGCCATCCTGGTAAAAGGAATACAACCTCTTGAGTCTCGATACATTGTCTAGTTTGCCATAGCCAGAAAATTATCATCATACATTTTTACATGCATAATCTGTAGAGATCTGTTTTGCTTATTCATATAAAAAAGAGAATTTGAGTAACGATGTCAACCTTATTACATTTGGTATTGTCTCTTGCTTATCCTGAAGTGTGTGACAGAGATAGACTGCGTCGAATATATCTGAAACCTTTTTAATTTGTGAAAAAGATGCCGAGTTGTTGTAGCGCCACATCACAGTTTCTAGTCCTTTCATCGTCTTAACATCATTATTTCAGTATAGCCTTTGATGTGTTCATTGATAAAATTGAATAAATGTAATAAGCATTATTTGAGATAAAAAGGGAAGATACGGCACGTGCAGTAGCAGTATACATTTGTTGTTGGAAAGTCACACCTATTACAAATACATTAGATTCTTTAGTGTCGCCTAATGCGCTGCCTTCTGTACTTATATTGTTCTTAGCAAAAATAGGACATGCTTCATTATAGTACGCTCACACACACGCGTATGAAAGTGAGTTACGTGAAGTGTCAAGCTAGAGAGAGAGAGTGCAAGCGAGAGTTATTCAACGAGTTAGGCAGAGAAGTCAACTATTATCATGACCTAGCAACTTGTATCTTCATGTGCAGTAACTACATTTGTGCAGCCTATTTCCAAGATGCTGGTGCAGTGTCTCCCCTTTTTACTTTGATCTTAGGTAATAAGGGCTCTTAACACCTCTTTTATGTCTTAACATAGCTTAAATTTCGAAAAGAAATTCTGTTTTATTCCAAAGAACTGAAAGAGACAAAATGATATTTAAATACAAGTTTTTGTAATATCTAGATTATGGAACAATGGGCCCTTGTGAATGTAATGATTTAGGTATAGGAATTTAGTTATTTATTACGGCCGTAAGCTGCGTCAAGCAATCAGAGGACATACTCCGCAGCTCAAATTTGATACATATGTCTCTTTCACTCATACCAATGTCTGAGAGTATCTGAAAGAGGCAGATAGATCCGTAAGTGGTACTGTTGGGGCTAATAAAGACGCGTACCCATTAGGAGATAAATGAACCGAAGACTTCCGGGAGGCGAAGTCGCGCGACTTCTCGCGACGTTGCCAAACTTCAACCGTCATGTACCGCGACTTCGCGCAACTTTTAGCGTGTCGTCCATTCCAATAAGTAAAGTCACTCTATCAACTAAACTGACGTAGACGGCGACAAGATATCGAGCGACGTAGGGCGATGTTCCGCGATGTCGTTTGATGTTTCTGATTTCAAATGTTGGTTGACAAACTTCCCTGGTGAGTACGCGGCTTAAAGAGTGTATCCCTACTACGTAATGTAACCGCTTTGCTTAGATACGGAGAAAACTCCACTTGACGCAGCGTAGGCACATTTACATAGCCTTTCTTTGCATTAAATCTAAACCAGAGTTTTAGTCGATAATATCCACGTTAATTCTTTCGATCCCCATAGAACACAATCTCTTGAAGACAAAATATTAGAAGTAGAAGAAAAAATTACTGGAAATCTAATCACACGTCTGAAGAAATGAACATCTAAAGAACAACTGACTGTCAAATAATAACTGAATAAAAATACATTATAAAAGTAAATAAAATTTAGTTGCGGTACACATTTGGTCTTTATCAAATATGATTTAAACTGAATCAGTCAGAACACAAAAAAATATTGGTTAAACGCGGTAATGTGAATGTGAATCTGAAGCTGGTTTTCATTGCACCTGTACATAAAAGCACTATGTATTCACCTATTTTTTAACTTTTCCAAAACGAAATAAGAAAGGCTCTGTAAGTAGAATAAGAGAGGTAGCTATTTTATCCAAAGATTTATTTATACCAGTACCTAGTAGTATTAATTAGTATGATAAAAAATGTTTATATTTTGACTTGTGCTATGTGTATAAAGTTTGTCACTAGTAGTGTATATATCGCAGCCATCTAGTTCAATTAGCCATCCAATTTTGATGCCGGCATTTAGTCAACGGCCTAGGCTGTTAACTATATTCCTGATTGAGCTAGTTGGCTGCGACTTATACAAATTTCAGACGCCTACCTATAGATGATGACAAGAGAGTAGAAACTCTTGAATATATTTAAAATTCGTAAGTGTTTTCAACGGCAATGTACATTGGTAAAATTGTGTTTAGATTTATTATTATGTATGCAAATATGTTTCCAAAAAAACAGTTACTATCTGAATAAAATCAAAATTCTAGTCTAAAATATACACCGTGAAATTTTAGTGGTTGTTTTCCCGCAACAGAACGATTTACCTTTAGTAGCACCATCGAATCGTGCGAGTTATTTTATGAAAATAAAGATATCGTTGTTCTCAATTAATCAAAAAAATAATCATCAACTCAAAAGCGTGAGATACGATAGTATCTTTATAAAATGTGACGTGTTTGGGTACTGCTCGCCGCACAAAATCAATGTTCAAAGCAAAAGAAGCTCTACGCACTAAGTAATACAGAATAAACTGCACCGCGCGAGGGGCAATGACCCCGGCCGGTGACCGGCTGCGGCGCGGCTAGTACCATTGGTTCGAGGTTGCTTTCGAGTTTCGTTTATCACAATCGTGAAACTGCTATTTTTTATTTGAATAAAAAAAAACTGCACAAATCTATTGTAGGTACTACTAAGATAGAATCATTTTACTGCGGAAAAATAACCACTAAAATTTCACGGTGTATATAGTATATTGATATCAATACTTTTTTGGAGTTTTGAGCAAACATTATAAGTTAAGATAAAATAAAAATTTACGGATTTAACTCGGATTTAATTTTTAAATTTATTATTTTGGTTTATCCCCGACGATCCCCGATCACGGGATAAACGGGTAAAACTGTAATAAACGCAAGTTAAATCTGGTTATTTTTCTTTCATTTCAATTGATATCAGTTGTGTATTAATAATATCACGATTCGAAGTAATGTTGTCACATCATATACAATCTTATATGTATAATTTAAAATTAGTATTATATTAGATATATCTGTGCTTAAAATAAATCTGATTACTGTCTCGAATTTTACAAATTCTACTTTAATTAAAATTCGAATATAATGCATAAGGTCATTGTACTAGTTATATACTATTATATATATACAACATTGACGTCACAAACAATAATTTCCGTGTAAATGTTTGTGATTTAATTTTGATCTTCTATGTCAGTATTTTCAAGCGCAAATGCCCACTAAAAGCATTTAAAGTATTAAAACTTTAAAATAAAAATACTTTAAATCAGCAAAAAACTTTATTGGGATCCCATCGTTATAAGTAATCTATAAAATTTAGATTGGTGTCATAAACTTGATTCCTGTTAATTAAAACAAATGTTACAATGTTGAAAGATAATAGATAAAATAATTTATTGTTAACTTATTCGTCGAATAAAATATTCTTTGGTAAATTGTGTTTCATTTGAAATGAGATGTATGTAGGCTTGTCACTTTTCTTAGGAAATAAATGCAAATATTTTCGCAGATAAAATTTGCAAAAATGTATTAAGAAGCAATTATAACCAACCTATTTTTTATTAATCGAGCACCACTGCCAGTAAATTATCTAGATTAATTCTTGAAGCAAAAATTAACTCTTTGCACAAAAATTTAAGAAAGAGAAGAAACGGAAGAGTATGACGTATTTTGGGATAGTTTTAAGTATTTAAGGAGTAAGAGTTCTAGAAGCTAATATTTTATTTAATATTATATTGGAAATACATTAGGATCTCGAATCCGTTCCAGGCATAATAAACTTTTCATCAACTCATTTAATCGAAGTAATTATCTTAATCATGTTGGAATTACGGATTCCATACACCTAAAGAATAAAGTGGATATGCCTCAAATTCCGGGATTAATTTAAAGAGCAGAAAAAATTCCGTGATTTACTAAATGCAAAGTCATTTACTTTAACACGTTTTGTTTGCTTCTATTTATAAAAAAGGTTAAGTATGAGAATTCACATAAGACTGTATGAATAATTTGTAAATACTAATAAAAATTGTATGGTAATCATCTTTGTTTTGTCTTGCCTATATCTGAGGTTTTTATTTTTATTTATTTGTAATTTTGTTAGCCACATGGGATTGTCCTATAAAAATCCCGGGAAGATCCATATTCATAATTAACATTTCGATGCTTGTACGTAAATATCTCAACCTAATTCCGACCTGGTAATTAATTACGCTCGAAATCTTGGGTCTTCTTCCAACTTCTATAGATCGTTAATATGAGCCTGCGACAGCAGACATATAGTAGACTGAGTCGCAGCAGTAAGGGCCGCCAGCAATAAGAAGCAAATTGCTGACTCTCACCTACACTTCTGCATCTGAACTTATGATACATTATGAGCGTATTAGCTCAAGATGTGGTGGACCGATTTAAAGGTAAATTTAGTATAGTGATAGTTTGAGAATATGAGATACTTTTTGTCCCAGAAATCATATTTACAGGGACAGAAGATTTTATTGGGCATCAATAATTTTTTAACCGCTTAAGACGCTGACTGCAGCCAATGACCTTGAGCAATAAACACGCCCACAAATTTATTCATCTTTGAATTTCTTTGGAATGCGCCGCAGCTATCACGGTCGGTTCCCGTAGGAGTGACAGAGAAAAAGCGCATTGAATAGAAGGGCCTAAGTGCCAAACAACAAAATTCGTTGTGCAATTTAAAATTCCCATTTTATTAAAAATCTAAATCAGCCATTAGCTTAAACAACATGTAATATACAACATAGCAAAATTTTATTATCATTGTTATACGGACTGCTGAGAAAAATGGTAATTTATGTACTCGTATTTTCTGAGGATACTTAGAGATTATTTTCTATCGAGAAAAGTTTTTAGAATCGTGTTTTGGAAACAACCACCTGGTCAAAAATATGATCAATTACAACTACATAGAATTTGGCAACAATACGAGCCATAGGCTTAAAGCAAAACAATCTTCATTGAGCTGAATTTGGCTCATTTCAGAGTCTTAAGATGAAACTTAGTGTGAAAGTAGTTTTGAAATCATAGAATTTACATCTGGTTGTGTATGTAGTTGAAATTCAATTTCAAAAATTTCAAGTGAAATATGGGTAAGTATTATTTATAAATTAATCCCTCAACGCCCAGGCGGCAGGCGCCTGCCGCGATAACAATTGATTTCAATTGTGTCTGGAATAACTCACGATCGAGGGATTAATGGTAAGTATGTCAAATAAATAACTATTTAGTCACAAAATTTTAGTGCGAATACTTTATGCTGCCTATGTTTTACTAAAGAATTTAAGTTCCTCGAAAATGACGAAAGTTTAAGAATAATATTTACCATGCGTCGATCGATATTAGGTATTATTTTACAAACAAGGCTGTTGCGACCCGGTGTTTTATTTTGATGGCCCAGTACCGGATAGCGACCCGGCAAAAGGGAAACGCTGTAAGACGTGGAATATAATAATTCCACGTAGCGGTCTTATAGATTGCTTGGCAAACTCTGGCATCAATAAAAAGAAGGAAAACATTGTATTATGTTCTTAGTTCATCATCCATCAGCGTCAGCCCACATTTGTCTTCTCCGCTATCCACTGATGCACATCGACTAAAATCGCCTCGTTTATTAGGCGGGCAATCATCACTGTTCTTCTAATGGGTGGAGAACCACTTAGTGCCTTACGAAACCCATAAATTTGTTGACAGGTTTTTTGCTTATAAGTCACACTACACAGATATACATAAAAACAATTGCCAAATACGATTGAAAAAACTAGGCTAAATAATAACGCAGCTCCTCAATCATTTCAATTTGGCATCCTAGCAATGTCTGACCATTTGGTTGATCTATGAGTGGAATATTTATAATCAGAATTATTTTTTTATTAAAATGCGTGCTGTCTATGATCCTAAATAACTTCTTGGCTATTAAACTAGTTCTCCAACAGACGTTTAAGTTTTAAACAGCGTTTAAAATATTATTTGAGATATTTTGTATGGGAATTGTGTCAAATTAATCGTCAATCTATGTTTACCGGCTGTTTAAGAATTGGCGAACACGGGTCTAACACCCGTATTTAAAAAGAAGTAATTACTTATTGCTTCAGAAAGTCATAACTTAAGATGTTACTTCGTGGTTACTACCTAGTGCTCAAGTAAAGGAAATGGGTCACCATTAATAGACATATTATTTGGCTGAGAATGCTAACTTTTCATAGTTCTAACTTCCAATAATTACTAGATTAAGGACTACAAATTGTCACTTAAGTAATTACTTTTAGTGAAGTAATTACTTTTACTTGTATAAAAATACGGGTGTAAGTGAGTTGTAAAAGACTCGAAAGAGCTTAAACCAATGAAGTAACTGGTTTAGTGGCCATTATAGTATAAAACCTTACTTCAGCATAGTGTGTGTCATGCTTATGAGGGCTACTGCCTACTTTAATTGGCGTGATTATTGTCAACAGGTATTGATACAATACAGTAAATGTGATACTCCAGCAAAAATCACCTTTGGAGGTAAGTTCTGCAATGTTCACAAACTCCATAAAGTTACGGCCTATAATTCATCCCACTGCAATGGGGACTACCGTTTCTTTGCTCACCAGTTGGCGCCACTGTAGACTGAGGTCCGGAGGTATAGCTTTAACCTGTGAAAGGCGATCGGCGCCGAAACAAAGTGTAAATCTTGAATATAATTAAGGTTTATTATTTATAAATAACTATCTTGATATCAACAAACTAACTTTTGAAATAGTTGCTCTTTGAGGCCGCCTATTTTTGCGCTTTTTCTTAATTCCGCTTTCAAAGCGTTCACATTAATCGCCAAATAGTCCATATTTCCGATATTTTACGAAGGAGATCACTTTCCAGCAGGTAAATTAAAGAAATTATAATTTACGTAACGAAACCCGCTAAAACCAGTGAAAAGTTAATGTTATTGGACCTCACGTGACACTAGCGCCTCTAGTGGCAAATTCGCTAGCGATAGCCCCCATTACCATAGTAATGATGGGTACAGGCATAATCACGACTTGCCAAATGCGTGTTGGTGATCACAAATATGAGCGATGTTCGAAAAATTTTAAACTATTTATTGTCCGACCCTGGGATCGAACCCGGGACCCCGAAATCTGGGCTCGGCATTTAAACCACAAGACTAACGAGGCGTTAGACCAACGGGGCGCACAAACATCATATTAGGGGTTAAAGTATGAAATTGCCGTTTTGTATGGACGAAATCGAGAAAAGTCATTTTTCCATACTAACATTTTTTTTATTTTTTTTAGTAACGACTAAACCGTTTTCGATGCAATTAAAGGTGAAAGTTAGATAGTTATAAAGCTACGCATTATAGTATTTAAATTTCTGAAAATCAAAGTATATAATACAAATATACGAGTACTTAATTGAAGCAAGAAGGTCAGCTGACACATTGTAAGGGGTCTTTTCAACGACTTCCTTTGAAGTAATAGGCACTAGTATTGCATTTTTTTTAGTCAAAAGTTACTTTATTTAGTTTTTGATACAATACAAAAATAATTACGCAATAATATGACTATAGTTAAGAGCTATAAACAATATAAAAAGTGGGAAAGTAATCGGCAATTTCATACTTTAACCCATAAGGTTTTAATCTGTCCATGCTATTGCTTAGCTAAATATTGGCTTACAGAACTAGCCAATATTAAGCAACTGTATGCATTTATATAATTGTACTTGGATAACGCCCCGTTGGTCTAGTGGTTTAAATACCGGGCCAAGATCTTGGGGTCCCAGGTTCGATCCCCGGGTCGGGCAACAAAAAGTTTCGAATTTTCGAACGTTGCTTGGGTTTGTGATCACCAACCCGCATTTGGCAAGCGTGGTGATTTTGACTGTGGGTACCCATCATTGCAGTGGTAACTTGAATTCAATGATGGAGGGCTTTTTCCTGCAGTGCAGCAGTGGGATGATTATAGGCTGTTACTTTTACTTGGATGACGATTTGTGGATTCTGTGAGCTGACAATCTGGTGAAGTTCTGTTACATCGTGTCGGGACCTTTAAAGGTAGCCTATGCTCAAAGGGACATATGACTGAGAATAGGAACTCAAATACATCTTTCATAAATTAGGAAGTGTCAGATTTCACTAACAAAAAATGCTTATACTTGTTTATTTATTTCTTTTCAATTTTAAGTTTTCATTTTTGTTGTATTAAAGTACATAAATGCCATGTTTATTATTAAAATAATCTTAAAAATGCTGTGTATGCTAATCATAGGTGTCACTGGCATGCATATGGTATTGATAGAATGTATATAATGTTTTAAATGTTCTTATACATAACATGCATTGTTGGTGTACCTTTTAAAAAAATAATCTTATATACCTATGTATAAAATTCTCGTGTCACAATGTTAGTTACCTTACTCCTCCGAAACGGCTTTACTGATTTTTACCAAATTTTATATGCATATTCAGTAAGTCTGAGAATCGGCTACTATCTATTTTTGATACCCCTAAGTGATAAGGGTTGTTCACCCTTAGGAATTTTTTTTAAATTTTTGGATAAAATTTTTACCCTTTCATCACCAACCCCAAATTTTTAGGGTTCCGTACCCAAAGGGTAAAAACGGGACCCTATTACTAAGACTTCGCTGTCTGTCTGTCTGTCCGTCTGGCCGTCTGTCCCTCTGTCCGTCTGTCCGTCGCTCTGTCACCAGGCTGTATCTTAAGAGCCGCGATAGCTAGACTGTTGAAATTTTCACAAATTATGTATTTCTGTTGCCTTAATAACAAACAAAATAAAATAAATATTTAAGGGGGGCTCCCATACAACGAACCCGTTTTTTTGGCCTTTTAGGTACGGAACCCTTCGTGCGCGAGTCCGGCTCGCACTTGGCCGGTTTTATTTAATAGTCATTTTAGTAATTTAATCACTTTTTTGGCAAAACAACGTTTGCGGGGTCAGCTAGTTAAAATATAGACGCTTAACTAACCGTAAGAATAAAGTCTTACACTTACTTACTGAATAAGTAGTATAGACCACGGCAGGTCAACCTACCTACCCAAAAAGTTAAAGGTCATTGAATTGATTTTCAACTTTAAGTCCAACAAGTAGAGATCAATATCAATTGAGAAAATATGACGTTTTGTGGTAGGTTGACGTGCTGTTGTCTGTCTGTACAAATACGAATTTGATTTTCAGCTAAAGAAAAATTCGATTTCGATCCATGGTTCCTCGTAAACTTCAGAAATATTTCTTACAATGCATGCACTATCACTGCCAATCACAAAGTCGATGTTAAAGGCGTAACATCAGAATGTACCCTGAATTTGAATATTACGTATTGTGGTCATCAAAACCTAACAGAAGAGTACAAGGTAAAAGTTTAAATGTATATTAATCGTTTTGTATAACATCTTGGCCTTGGCAGTGATATGTTTTGTTTTTAATCAATAAAATTAATGTGAGAATAATATTATGATATACACCGTGAAATTTTAGTGGTTGTTTTCCCGCAACAGAACGATTTACCTTTAGTAGCACCATCGAATCGTGCGAGTTTATTTTTTGAAAATAAAGATATTGTTGCTCTCAACTAATCAAAAAAATAATTATCAACTCAAAAGCGTGAGATACGATAGTATCTTTACAAAATGTGACGTGTTTGGGTACTGCTTGCCGCACGAAATCAATGTTCAAAGCAAAAGAAGCTCTACGCACTAAGTAATATAGCATAAACTGCACCGCGCGAGGGGCAATGACCCCGGCCGGTGACCGGCTGCGGCGCGGCTGGTACCATTGGTTCGAGGTTGCTTTCGAGTTTCGTTTATCACAATCGTGAAACTGCTATTTTTTTATTTGAATAAAAAAAAACTGCACAAATCTATTGTACTACTAAGATAGAATCATTTTACTGCGGGAAAACAACCACTAAAATTTCACGGTGTATTAATTTAGCTATTTGAAACGCTGTGATGCGCACGATTTTTATTGTTAAATTAAATAGCACTGCCAAGATGTTATACTTCATCATCATCATCATCATATCAGCCGAACGACGCCCACTGCTGGGCATAGGCCTCCCCCAAGGATCTCCACAACGATCGGTCCTGTGCTGTCGCGGCTTCCCGCGACCTTGATCAGATCGTCGGTCCTCCTTGTAGGGGGCCTGCCCACGGAACGTCGTCCGGTACGCGGTCGCCACTCGAGAACCTTTCCGCCCCAACGGCCATCGGTTCTCCGCGCTATGTGTCCCGCCCACTGCCACTTCAACGATGCAATCCTTCGAGCGATGTCGGTTGTTTTAGTTCTCCTGCGGATCTCATCATTTCTGATGTTATACTTATAGGTTAAATAACGACGGCTTCGTTTTTCAGACCGTTAAAAAGGCACGATGTATAATATTAATTTATAGCTCTAGGGTTAATTAGCGCTGGACCTCTTTTAAGTGCCTTCTGAAGCACGATTTTATTCCACTCACTGATTCCAGACCCAAGCCAGTTAAGAAAGATCGTTTCGTAAATTGGCCTGACCGGGACCGAACTCGTTACCCTTGCGTAGTAAGTAAACCAATCAAAAAACGGGATTAGCAAGCCCCACAATCTTAAGTCGTGAGTGAATTTTCACCTAACAAATATCGGTCTACTACTCACAAGACTATGACACAGATGCATCACAAAGAAGGCCTTAGCTATTATTGCCACGATTGGAAAATGAGGATGGCGGGTTGGCGAACGCAGTTTGGCTGATGGAGAGAAGACGCTGTTCCCTTTCTTCTGGCAGTATTCCTTTAATCGCTTTGTAAGACACTCTACGAAGGATAGATGTGGTGCTAAGTATTCTTTTCATTTTAATAGTTACAAGTTATAATTGCAACATAAGAATGGGCTTAATAATAAACGTATAAAAAGACTCGGCTATTCCAAAATTGTTATGAGTTTAAATAATATTGTGCCATTCGATCTTGCATCTTCAAAAAAATATATTTATCATAACAAGAATGGATTCGTCCAAGAAGAATGGAGATGTAGTGCCCGCAATAAATTTATTAGCTATAGAGCTCGATTTAATAATATGTCGCAAAAAATCAAATCGTAGTGTGCTCTACAAGTCTTCTTTTTCTGTTACAGATTTTGATAGTTGAATCACAACGGGTAAGTACTTAGTTTGTTTTTTTGGGTAACAATATGGATGTTACAAAAACGACTACAGCTGGGTATTTATTGTAGACTAAGCTGTTTGTATCACCCTTTTATTTGATTATCCAGATACCTATCTAGCGAGCTGTTTTGACGTGACGTAGTAAAATATTTTATACAAAATCATTGTTATAGATGCAAAAGTAACTCGGTCTGTCTGTGTTGCAGAGCCCCGGGCGAAAAGATTATGTTAATATTACTTAAACCTAACTTTTGGGGTGGTGGGATCTACCTCCTAGTGGTCCACCCAGGGCAACGGCATCTTTGGTTTTCTAACCAACGATGACGGCTAACAGATCCCTCTGCGGTGGTAGGCTTCGAAGGAGGCCGCCTGGATGCTACCACCCTCCTGCCGAAGTCCAGCCAGCGCCAAACAGATTTCTGTGTTCCGCTGGTGCGTAGGAGAACCAGTACCTCTGGGTAAGCTCGCTCCATCTTAGGCTTTTCTAACCGTATAGTTAAGTATGTAGTCAAGAGCAAGCCCATTATTTTTAAAAAAAAACCTCTCGCGAACAATGTCATACGAAATTTAAACAATCAGTAATTAAGAGAGCTTCTTAGATTTTGTGACTGCTACCCTATCCCTCGATCGTGAGTTGTTCCAGACACAATTGAAATCAATTGTTATCGTGGCACCCGAGTGCCTCCTGGGGGTTGAGGGATTAAGAAATACGTTCTTCTACCAGACTACGGCAAAGCCTTAGGATATTAGCCTAGGAAGGGTTATGATTTTAGCTGTCTATGTATATAATATGTATGTGGGTACAACATTTACGACTACTACTAAGTCGATTTTAGTGAATGAGGAGGAGGAGGTATCAATTTATTTCTTATAACTTATAAAAGACAAGAAACATAAGTAACCTTTTGATTAAAAAAAAGCTACATGGCGAATGCTACAACAATATATTGGGGTACTTTGAAAAACAAAGTTTGCAGTCATCATAACAAGTGGGGGTACCCAATAAAAGGAGACAAAATTCTGTGTACAAATATGTTTGAACAATGTAGGTGACTTTAAGAGGAAACACTACGGGCGAGAGAATTGAAAATTATAGGTAGGTATTTGTTAAATCTATTGCTGTCGCGCAGTGCCAAACGCCTTTACCGCAGACTGTGATAGAGACAACTGCTTCTTGGACCGAAAATACCTACTAAAAGCACAAATCAACGTTTCGTAGTCCCCCGATTACTTTTCCAAAACTAGAGCGATTTAAATACTTTTTTCATTAAAAATTAAAAAAAGGCTTTGGTCGTATTCGTATGTGTCGTTTTCTCCTTTTTCTCTAAAATTTTGCCAAATTTGTTTTCTGGATGTTTGAACACAGCTGAAAATCTGGCGAATTTTTCCGATTTTTGAGGGCTCATATCTTTTTCATTAATTAATTTATGAAAAAACAGAAAACATAAAAACATGCTAATAGTGACCATAGATTTTTATAATAAAAGTTATTGCTCTACTGGCTTTATCCAGGAAGGAAGCAGGAGACTACGTTTGTATGGAAAAATGACCCTTGTGTTTCCTCTTAATATCATTGCATTTTCGTAGTCTAGTTCCAGTTTTCTTAAACTTAGGTATTGTGTAAAACAGGTTAAAAACAATATCTCGGAGTCAAGGGAGCGCCGGGAGCTTGACGAAAAGCTCACGAACAGTTCGGTAAGTTAAGATCTTATTGGTCAGTGTTAAACAGCGCCATCTGTACAATAGCAACGTAACTTGCTTGCATGAATAGCTTGTTTCTAAATATAGATGTCGCTAGCTTTTTATGTGTATAAAAACCGTGTTAAGGGAAATAAATTTATCTTTCAATCTCTGGAGCCATATTCGTTTCATTGTTTGACAAAGAGCAGTCATTAAGCTATAGATTGTAAGTTCTTGTCCCATCTTACACAGTCAAATGTATTTAAGGAATGATATTCTTATTCTACAACAGCAATTAAATTGTATAGTGTAGTATCGCCAGATTAAAATACCTACCAGCATTAGAATTTCTCTATGTATCGTCTGTAACAATAAATAATTATCAAATATTAGATTTGACGACCTCCGTGGCGGAGTGGCGAACACACCGGTTTTAAAGGTGTCGCCTGATTCGAGGGGACCTAAGGGTTCGATCACCGGACGGGTCAATGTAAAAAAAAGAATTTTTATATTTTTTTTCGGTTTTTTGACAAAGATTTAATATACTAGGTTTGTGATACCTTCGTTATACAAGCACTTCAAATAGTTACTCATTTTGGGATCACAATCAGAACTATGTATGTGATGTTGTCCACATTTATTTATATTATCATTTGACATTAGTCCACTGCTGGTCAAGGTCATAGGAAGAGGCCAATATGTATAAGTATAGTTTGGAGAGCCAAATGGTCAAGTTTTCCTTTCTTGGTCATGCTTTTGAGGCGGGTTAGCGATCGCGGTTTGTCTTGCACTTCTTTGTCACTAAGGCTGATTCAGATTCACGCTGATCGTACGTTGACCATCAGCGCCGAGCGCTGAAATGTATGGAAATCGCTGTCACCGCTGACCGCCCGTCGGCGCTCAAGTTCATATATTTTGATTGTCAGCGCCGATGATCAGCATGCGATCAGCGTGTACTTGAACAATGTAGGTGACTTTAAGAGGAAACACTACGGGCGAGAGAATTGAAAATTATAGGTAGGTATTTGTTAAATCTATTGCTGTCGCGCAGTGCCAAACGCCTTTACCGCAGACTGTGATAGAGACAACTGCTTCTTGGACCGAAAATACCTACTAAAAGCACAAATCAACGTTTCGTAGTCCCCCGATTACTTTTCCAAAACTAGAGCGATTTAAATACTTTTTTCATTAAAAATTAAAAAAAGGCTTTGGTCGTATTCGTATGTGTCGTTTTCTCCTTTTTCTCTAAAATTTTGCCAAATTTGTTTTCTGGATGTTTGAACACAGCTGAAAATCTGGCGAATTTTTCCGATTTTTGAGGGCTCATATCTTTTTCATTAATTAATTTATGAAAAAACAGAAAACATAAAAACATGCTAATAGTGACCATAGATTTTTATAATAAAAGTTATTGCTCTACTGGCTTTATCCAGGAAGGAAGCAGGAGACTACGTTTGTATGGAAAAATGACCCTTGTGTTTCCTCTTAATATCATTGCATTTTCGTAGTCTAGTTCCAGTTTTCTTAAACTTAGGTATTGTGTAAAACAGGTTAAAAACAATATCTCGGAGTCAAGGGAGCGCCGGGAGCTTGACGAAAAGCTCACGAACAGTTCGGTAAGTTAAGATCTTATTGGTCAGTGTTAAACAGCGCCATCTGTACAATAGCAACGTAACTTGCTTGCATGAATAGCTTGTTTCTAAATATAGATGTCGCTAGCTTTTTATGTGTATAAAAACCGTGTTAAGGGAAATAAATTTATCTTTCAATCTCTGGAGCCATATTCGTTTCATTGTTTGACAAAGAGCAGTCATTAAGCTATAGATTGTAAGTTCTTGTCCCATCTTACACAGTCAAATGTATTTAAGGAATGATATTCTTATTCTACAACAGCAATTAAATTGTATAGTGTAGTATCGCCAGATTAAAATACCTACCAGCATTAGAATTTCTCTATGTATCGTCTGTAACAATAAATAATTATCAAATATTAGATTTGACGACCTCCGTGGCGGAGTGGCGAACACACCGGTTTTAAAGGTGTCGCCTGATTCGAGGGGACCTAAGGGTTCGATCACCGGACGGGTCAATGTAAAAAAAAGAATTTTTATATTTTTTTTCGGTTTTTTGACAAAGATTTAATATACTAGGTTTGTGATACCTTCGTTATACAAGCACTTCAAATAGTTACTCATTTTGGGATCACAATCAGAACTATGTATGTGATGTTGTCCACATTTATTTATATTATCATTTGACATTAGTCCACTGCTGGTCAAGGTCATAGGAAGAGGCCAATATGTATAAGTATAGTTTGGAGAGCCAAATGGTCAAGTTTTCCTTTCTTGGTCATGCTTTTGAGGCGGGTTAGCGATCGCGGTTTGTCTTGCACTTCTTTGTCACTAAGGCTGATTCAGATTCACGCTGATCGTACGTTGACCATCAGCGCCGAGCGCTGAAATGTATGGAAATCGCTGTCACCGCTGACCGCCCGTCGGCGCTCAAGTTCATATATTTTGATTGTCAGCGCCGATGATCAGCATGCGATCAGCGTGACTCTAAAATCAGCTTTAATCTTTTAGTCGCTTCTTACGACACTTATACGATGCGAAGGGGAGGTGCTATTTTTATACGCAGGCACCTCACGATACATAATACGTACCTAATGGGGGCTATCGCTAGTGAATTTGCCACTAGAGGCGCTAGTGTCGCGTGAGGTCCAATACCATTCACTTTGTACTGGTTTAAGCGGAATTTGTTGCATAAATTATAGTTTCTTTAATTTACCTGCTGGAAAGTGATCTCCTTCGTAAAATATCGCAAATATGGATTATTTGGCGATTAATGTGAACGCTTTAAAGGCGGAATTAAGAAAAAGTGCAAAATAGGCGGCCTCAAGAGCAACTATTTCAGAAGTTAGTTTGTTGATATCAAGATATCAAGTTATAAACAATATAACCTTAGTTAGATTCAAGATTTATAACACTTTGTTTCGGCGCCAATCGCCTTTGACAGCTATAACTCCGGACCTCAGTCTACAGTGGCGCCAAGAAACGATAGTCCCATTGCAACATAAGTGTTGCTTTTTAAGTAAAGCGCATAGAGAAAAAATCGCATCGTTCTCGATTTCACAATTTTTATGTTTTTATTTTAGAGGTTTATTTAAACGTTTTTTATTTTATATAAGAGATGTTTTTTTTAAATCTGTTTATGTCAACATATTATTCGAATGTAATTAATAAGTTTTTTAATGCTATTGTAGGATCTTTACAGTGGTATACTGGATGAACTAAATTCACTGTTGGATCATGGCAACTTGTCAATCGCTTCTTCAGACGTCCGCCATGTTTTGGATCGGGTAAGACTATAATAATTACATTTTTAATTTTCTTTTTGTACAAACAACAGCACCTCAACCTACCACAAAACGTCAACTTTCTCAATTGATATTGATCTGTACTTGTTGGACTTAAAGTTGAAAATCAATTCAATGACCTTTAACTTTTTGGGTAGGTTGACCTGTCCATTGTCTGTACTATGACTATCCTTCAAGTATAGTCTCGTGTCAGAGTTTTTCAAGTAGCAATTTACAGACCTTTGCCATGACTTGTTTTTAGAAAGAAAGAAAGAAATATTTATTTGACACAACGGTTATTTAATAAACATAATAATTAACAAGAACACAATGCACAAAACATTCGATTAATAAAAATTAAAAACAGATAAAAAAAATGGATGTCAAAAAGGTTCCCGCTCAGCATCAGTCGCTAATTCTCAGTGGAGACCTCGACGAGCTTTTACGAATTCCTTCTTGAGACAGCCGGGACTAATGGGTTAACGTGCCTTCCGAATCATAACTATAACCCCCTACGCTCTTCTAGCCGAAGGTAAATGTAGAAATGGTCGATTCCTACAATTATCCGACCGGGAATCGAACACGGGACCCTTGTGCAGTAGGCGCACCACCGCTACTATAGGATAAAAAGTAGAGGTATTGTATTCCAGGCAGGTATTTAACACCCCGTTGGTCAAGTGGTGTTATATACCGAGCCAAGATTTCGGGGTCCTCGGTTCGATCCCCGGGCAACAAGACTTTTGAATTTTGAAACATTCTTGGGTCTGTGATCACCATGATCACCAACCTGCATTTGGCAAGCGTTGTGATTATATCTGTGCCCATCATTGCTGTAGTAACTTGAATTCAATGATCTCTCATTGAATCCAAGGAGGCCTTTGCCTTGCAGTGGGATGATGATAGGCCATTACTTACTTTAGACACTTGACTGCAACGACGTACACATTAAACGCCATTTGTGACCCACAAATAATCAATCTTTAATTGTGTCTAGTTTTCCGGCAGTTAAAGGCTTAAAACAGATCTTAGTTCAATCTTATGTGTTAGGTCGATGCTGTTCTTAACATTGAGAGAATGAATGACGTACCTGGACAACTGCTTCAAGGATTGGACAAGCTTGGAACTAGGTAACTATTTATTCTAGTAGAAGAACCCTTATACTCCTAGTTACTCCTGGTCCAGAAGTCTGAACTCACTGGCTATTAATTTTTCAGTAACATTCACTGAACAAGTAATCTTTTTGGATAAAATTTAAATAATTGCTACCATCAATTAAGAGGAAACACTAAGGGCGAGAGAATTGAAGAATAGGTATTTGTAAAATCAATTGCTGTCGCGCAGTGCCCGAACGCCTCCCTCGCAGAGCGAGATAGAGACAACAGCATCTTGGACCGAAATACCTACTAAAAGCACACAAAATCAACGTTTTGTAGTCACCCGATTCCTTTTCCAAAACTAGACCGATTTAAATACATTTTTCATTAAAAATTAAAGAAAAGCTTTGGCCGTTATTTTGCTTTTTTTCTAAAATTTTGCCAAATTGATTTTCTGGATGTTTGAACACAGCGGAAAATCTGGCAAATTATTTCGATTTTTCTCTTTATATCTCTATATATATATATATCTCTTTTATTGATTAATTTATGAAAAAAAAGGAAAACATAGAAACAAGCCAAATAAGTTAAAAGATCACCTAAATGTGCAGTGGCTGCTCATTCGGTTGAGACGTTTTTCTAACACTGATTACCTAAGTGTATCTAGTTTCTTATCAATGCTCAATTATAATCAGATTTATATTTTACATCAATGCGTATTTATTATCAGATTTACTATAATTGTTGTCCACTGCTGAATAAGCACAGAAGTTTAAGTCAGATGTTAGCAATTTATGTTGTCTTATCAAAACAAGAGATGGCGTGGTATACATATTACATAGGTAGTATTAGAGAGTAAACTCACATTTTAGTTGCGCCGTAAAGTAAGTAGCTGTCGAAGTACAAGAAGAACTCACATAAAATTTTAGTTAACAGCAATAACAACACACTTATTAAAATTTCACAATATGCAAGCAACACACGAGTTCCGGATATTTATTTAGTTAAATATTCACTTGAAAGAAGACATTTTATTATTATTTACAATTTAATTTCGACACGAGTGACAGTCAATAAAAATGTTTAAGACTCAACTGAAATGACATTAAGCTGTCAAGCTGCCCGCTACATTAACACATTGCACATCTATGTTGCAATGAATTTTGTTTTTTTAATAGAAACAATAATCATAATCATCACTCAGCATAGACATAGTATATAAGTATTTAATTAGGTCTATGATCATAGGTATATATAGTCTGACCCAGTCTGACTACAACTGCTGTGCCGCGCCTTCATGTTATATTATTAATCTGTGCATCAGCATCACTACTTGACATAGGTAGACTTCTCCAAAAGGAGGACTATTCAATTTGGATAGAATGCCACGCTCGACAATCAGGTTTCCTGATAGCGTCTTCAGGGTTCGAAAACACTCGACCAGTCGCAGTCGTGACGGTCTTCATAAAAACACACCACCACCTCTAGTCTCTTCTTTCAAAGTCAGTCCGAAAAAAAAAACAGTTTGGAGTAAGGGCTCCAAACTGTGTTGGGCAGGGCAGTGTACTAGATTCATTAATCAATCTAGTGCACCGTTCAAACACACTTTCACGCGTATTAAGCCACGACGACTGACTTTCGCGTTTGTAAAAGTCTTAATCAAGAAATTTGACTATAAAACTTAACAGTCTACGTGATTTACTTTATTTATTGATTATTTTATCTTTAAATCAATACGTATTTATTTTTCCCGTTCGATCCGATTGCTCGAATCATGGTGGCGGGCAGACTGAAGTCAGCGTCGTCTGGCCAGTTGGGAAGAAATGTTTTCTTCTACTCGCATAACTTCAACAATTTCGTTACCGTTAAACTACACTAACAGTCATTTAACCACCCAAACCACTCAAGAAACTTCTAACGTGATCAACTGAGTACTACTTATGACGAGATTTAGCCTTCTGGTTAGACCTTTTATGAGCTAGGTCGGTAACTGGTTCTTTCGCCTTAGAGTTCAGAAATGTACTGTCATGAATTGCTATTAATGTTATCACTCTTTTTCTTTATCTCTCAAGGTTTAAATTGGATGCCGAGTTTACAGGCTGTGTCGTCCGCGACAACATCGCAATGCTGGTGGTTGACTCTACGCCGGACCTACGCCTGCGCGGGATGAGGATTTTAGCCATGACAAATAATAATTTCATAGAGTCTGCGTTCGAGTATATAACTGGTAAGATGTATTAATCATTCAGTAAATTATGCCTCTACCCATAATTGCTGTGGTAACTTGAATTCAATGATGGAGGTCTTTGCCCTGCAGTGGAATTATTATAGGCCGTAACTTATTTTTCAAACTGCAATGGCGCCTAATATTATAATTAAAGAAATTTGTTTACGAATAAAATATCTGGTTTTGTGTCCTTGTACGAAAATATTTAGTTTAGTTTTGTTCAAACAAGTATATTTTAGGTTAACGAGATTATAATATGGTTATTGTAAAAGGAGTAATGCCAGTAGCGTCACCTATCCGCCATGGGTTAAACTGCGATCGCCAATACACCTGCCAAACCTGAAATTATTCAGAAGCCTATTTCCAGCAATGTATTAGAGATGCCTCATGGTGATGATATATTTGATTATCTTATTGCCTTGAAAAAACTGAGTGATGTTTAATTGCTTGCTGTGAAAATAGAAGAAGACGAGGACACTCTTCACACGACCACAGAAAAGTACGAAGCTGTAATCTTGTGGCCTCACTCCGCAACGAGGTTTGCTCGCCGCATTAGCATGGTGGCATTTAGAACTCGTCATCAAAAATCTTTTACAAACCCCAACGATCAGCTCAACAGCAAGATTCTCAGCATTAATGTGGAGAACTACACCACTTTTGATGCTGGAGAGGTATTTATACTATTGCGAAATATAATACAACAATTTAGTTTATCAAAAATACTAATTTTGTCTCTCTTTCAGATGATAGACATATATATGAATCCTTTTAGAAGAGTACACAATCGAAATCAGAGCCGCGCTTGCGCTTACTGGCATTTTAACGAAGATGGCACCGGATTTTGGTCTCAAGAAGGCTGCATGCTCATCAAATCTCACCAGGAACACATGTTAGACCTCTGCCAGTGCAACCATCTCACACACTTCGCCGAAGTTTTGATTCACAGAAATGTTTTCTCAGAATACAACGAAAGTGCCCTAGAAATCGTCTCTATAATCGGCTGCTGTTTTTCTCTGTTTGGTTTAACTGTAATTGCCTTGACAGCTGCGTTGTTCAAGCCGTGGAGAGAGAATGAGAGTAATCAAATCTGGCTCAACCTTGGGTCTGCAGTTTTTGTCTTGGATGTTTGCTTCCTACTAACAGTCTTCCTTGATTTCGACAATTACGTAGCTGGTTGCGTGGTCGTCGGCGCAGCATTGCATTATGCTGTATTAGCTACCTTTTGCTGGATGTTAATCGTGTCCATATTGTCATTTAGAAAATTAGTCCTCGTTTTCAGCAGTGAACTGCCATGCAAATTGTTATTAACTGCACTATTCGCATGGGGTTTTCCATTCTTGGTGATTGGAATCCTTTTCGCAGTGAACCCAAACGCTTATTCTGGAAGATTCGAAGAAATGACTCCGAGTGGAAAGTTTTGTTATCCGAAAGGGATAGCCTTTTGGGCTTCGGTGTTTGGGCCTATGGCTGCGATGTGGTTTGTGAATTGGACTTTGTATGCTATAATAGTACGGTCCATGTTTGAGTCCAAGAAGACAATCAGGAGACACACCTCCTCAAAAGAAACGCTAAGATGCGCATCTATAAGTTGCTTGCTCGCATTTCTATGCGGTATTCCTTGGGTCTTTGGGTTCTTTGCTTACAACATAGTAGCGGCGTACCTATTTTCAATAACTGTGACCTTCCAAGGGTTTGTGCTGTTTTTGTTCTTTATTTTGGGTAACAGAACTACTAGGGGATTATGGATCAGTTTATTCAGAATAAAATCTCGAAGAGCCGAATTTGTGCATTTTACTGACAGGTCTAATAAGGATGCAGCCACTGTAAGATCCTTATTCATAAATTCTTCTTCTAATTCTCAAGATCGGGCTGCAACTTCGTTGTTAGCAGAAACTAGGCTGTAATAAACTTTGTGAGATTATACTTCTGTATCTACTTTTAAGATTGATGAGTTTACTAGGTTTGTGCCATTAATAATGATATTTTCTTAGTGATGTAGAACAAAAATAGTACTCCGTATTAAATGTATTAAGTTCCAAGAGTTACATTTTTCTTATGTGTTTTTTTACTCTTCATTACCTCTTGCGATAGTGACCATAAAAGTTTAAATCAGTGTATTATGACTATCCGTAAAATTTATGACGAACACATTTTTTTATTTGTCTCAAATAAAGACTTATTTAAGTGAGTAATTATTACTATATTTGTGTTCATGACAATGAAAACATAAAAAATAAGAATACCTCAAGGTTAGATTTAAGCTTTGTCTAGGTACATTAGTATTTGATATCAGTATATAAACTTGAAAAATTATGTCTCAGGCGAAACTCAAACCCGCATCTCCATGCATACCGGGCGGGGTGCTCGAAAAACTCTTAACATTTCATAAAACTCCGCTGGTTTACAGCGATAAGAATATGCTTGAAAAATTGGCGCTGTAACGGAGTATCTGGGTAGCTTAATTGGAAGAGCACCGCGCCCGGTATGCATAGAGATGCGGGTTCGAGTCACGTTTAGAGAAAACTTTTCAATTTTAAATACTGATATTATAATTGAAATTAAGTTCCCAAAATATCATATACAGATAATGTTATTAAACTTAAGATAAAAACCGATGTCATTATTTATTGACCTCTCATACTTATCGAGAACTTTTTTTTCTTTCTGTTATATCTCGTTACTTGTCCACAATCATAAGGGACACATATCTCTGTCTCCACACATATCAGTATACCTGCTGGTTAAACGCACAAACGCATTAATATCGTGATTCGAAATTACAACGACAAGAGTACTATCTTTTCCTATCCCACGGGATAGCTTTTCCGCATTTAAATGAGAACATCTTTGAGATATGGGGGTAACTATCAGTCTGGTAAAAAGTTATGCGTAGTCACATATAAAAGAATTCAATAGTTCAAATTTTTCTGAGTTTATCTCCAATTTTAGTTTTCAGATTTTTTCCAAAACTTGTAGTATTAGACGGTATTACTTGACAGACTGACGGAGAGCAAAGTGATCTTATATGGGTTCTGTTCTTCCTTTTGAGGTACGGAACCCTAAAAAATAAAGAAAAATATCGAATGGACAATCTCCTTTTTTTGTCGGTTCAAATCTATAACTCACCATCAGGGTGACGCAAGGTCGAGTGCGTATGCTTATCTTTTAATTCTATAACAAGCATTATTGCGCGTTCAAGTGGAAATCTCGAGAGGCTTTGATATTTTAATTAGTCGATGATGCACAGCGCGTAGATAAACTACACGAGCGAATGTTGATATTTATACCGGTTGGAAACCCTGCATAAATAGATCGTTGCCATGGTAACTCCCTAATCGCCGCATGAAAACTCCACGCATCATTTGACAATACTTGTTTACACTGCCGTGACAGTTACAGTCTCGGATACTTCATTGCTGACAGTCAACGGGTAAACACAAGCCCAAAAATCAATAATGTTCTGGGGTGTAAGTCCTGCACTAGATCTCCAGCAGGAGTATCTCAAGCATGGGGACGACAACGCTTACGAGCTTAACTTCCTCGTCATCGGCGGCTGCGATGGACGCCATCTCCTGAAAACTTTGTCCCAAGCCTACCGTCACACCAGGCGGTACATGAACATCTTCGTCGTCGACGGCTGCCCGGAACTCATTGCCAGACAAATTCTCCTCATGTCTTTGGCTTTAGAGCGAACCACGAGATGCGGGTTACTGGAAAAAACCAGACGATGGCTTGAACTCTACGGAAACCTACTTCTGCGTCCACCAACATCGAGGTATTTAATCGCAAAAGCCCGGCAACTCACCGGCATGATCACCAACCCCGAATTTATGAGTTGTCTCCTACCCACCGTCTCAATTGATCAGATGAAGTACCGAGAACGGGACTATCTTGAGAGTCTTGTTAATTTTTGGACCACTGGAAACACGAATCAGTTTAATGCCTGTGAACTTTGGGAGCATCGAATCAGAAATAGTCTTGGCGTGAGGTACGACAACAGAGCAGGGGTGTTCGACTGGGATTACCACATGCGTTTAAAGGAGGTAGCTGGACAAATCTGCTTTCAGGAGTACAAGCATTTTAGGGAGCATGGTGTTGCATTCACTTGGCTGGAAACTGAGGTGTGCAGGCCAAATGTGACATTTGCAGCGGGCGTATGCAAATGCGGGGATAGATACCTCCATAGGGGATATCTTGGAGATATGGTGTCGTCTCCGTACTTAGCGTTCGGGCTAGATTGTGATGATACAAACATGTTGAAATCAACTCATGGAACCAATTACAAGCGAGCGACTGACGTGACGGAACGTAACGTCATGAGGATGCTGTATGAAATCGAAAACCGTCAGGCATTTGATGCAAATGCACTGAATTTGGAGACAGATAAGAATTTGGGGATGGTTGTGTTGAGCCAAATTGATGCGAAGATCTCTGAGGCTGGGCCCGAAGTACCGCTGCTTTTACGCGAAGATAGGAATACGTATATTGATGTGGACTACGGAAAGGTGCATTTCCTTTCTTTGTCTGCGTTAGATCATTATCCACATAAGCCGCAGTTCCAAGGGTTGTTCCACGGGGTGTTTTTAGGACAGAATATGGTGTCGCGTGTGCAGCCAAGTGTTTGGTCGATGGCGCGAGATGATGCGATCGTTATAATGGAGTCGCGGAAATACATGGTGGAGTTAAAAAGAGATGATGTCAAGGGCTTTGGAGACCAAATAGATAAGGTGGCAACTGCGGCTCAGTGCGAAAAAATCACAACATTCGACCCTCAAAAGGATGATTTCGCAAAGTTTTTGATAAGGAGAAGAAGTGAGAGTATTGATATTTCTGTTTAAGTTATGAAAGTTTATTTTACAAAATAGTATTACAAATATTTTACGAATGGAACGGTTATGGATTTTTTTATTACCTAGTTCATTTATGTTTTTAATGCATTAGATAGAACTTACCTCTAAAGAATTATGTACTAGAATTATTAAATATTTCTAACTAATTAATGGTGTTTTCCTTAACGTGAGTACTAACAACAACTCAAACTGTTAGGTTTCATATACCTACACACAGTTGGAGATATTTTGTTTTTAATGTAGTTACTAAGTAGTGAGTACTAAGTTTTTTTCTCGATTGTATTTTCAGAGAATCTGATTTTTATAATCTTATTCTTTAAGAATCTGATACCTTGAAAATGTCATGTGAATAAGAAGTATAAATTATACGTAAAATAATAAAACGAAAGTTTTAATAGATCACGTAAATTGTTCTGTGTTGTAAATTGACGGTCATATGCTATAAGCGTCAGTCGTTTATAATAAATGCTTGGTCACATTGGACATTTATTGTCACGATGCTCACATACAAGTTAACAATATATTAACAAAAAGAAGAAATTATATGAATTTAAACGAAATTATAGTGTCGCGGTCATGCTAGAAGGTTCGAGATATCGCTAGAGAAATGTACATAACTACCTAAGTTCGGCCACAAAGTAATAACAAGACCTTAGTGCAAGCGACATTGAACTTTAAGTTTACAGATTAAGGCACAAAATGGCATAACTTACTAGAGTTGTTTACGTTTAACGTCCTTGTAATTTCTTCTAGAAAACGAACATTCTAGTATGTACGACCGGCGTCGATGTTGAGATATATAAATAACAGGACTTGAGACGCCGAGTCAGTTCATTCTGAGCTTTTGGTGCGATACCTGCGAAAAGTGATCTAGTGCGAAGTAACGACGACTTTAGCGATACCAACGGATTAAAGTACTACTCTGCGGATTGGCTAACAGTGTTTTGGAACCAACGACCTCAGCGACCCACCGGACTACGATTCTTGTGATTTGGCTTTTCTGATAGTATCTGCGACCTGTTCATCGCCTAATAAAATCTTCTAATAAGTCAACGGTGTTTTATCCAAATCCCGAACTCGACGTTCGTAACAATAGTAAACAAAAATATAGACATTTAAACGATGTTTCTATTATTTGCCTTTCAACAACTCTGTATACTTTTTTGTATTATTGTATTCTAGTTGTTGCACTAGAAGTTAAGAATTTTTTGCACTTTTTAGTATTTCATTTCGGTTTATGCAATTTTTTATAAATTCTGTCTCTTATAATGCATTACAAATAAAAATTTAGCATACTTTTTCAATAGAATTGAATGTGAAGTTAATGAAAATAAATGTCCAAAATGTCGGTCACATTGAGAAGATGACCAATTTGCTCGGTCACATTGGTCAGACATTTATAACGTGACGAACACTTTAAAACTGTCTGTACCCAGTGTAATTAATTATTGAAGGCACTGGTTTTTTGGAAATCAGAATCAACGAAAGTACCATAAACACGCAGACCCAAGAAAATTTAGAAAAACTTTATTCCTACATTGTCCGGGAATCGAACCCGCCCTCAAAGCAGGCAACACTTTGAAAACCGGTTTGTACGCCACTCCGCCACGAAGGTCTACTGGGACAGTTAAACGTCAAACTAGCTATAGCTTATAAGGCTCTTTTTACTGGCCCTCAATCTTCATCATCAACAGCCAATGACCTCTCAAAAATAATATTTTCTACATACTTAACTCTACGGTTAAGAAGTACCCTAAGATGAAACGAGCTTACCCAGAAAGTGGCACTGTTAACTGTGTTTGGCGCTGGACTCCGGCAGGACCCAACTCTTGACTAGTTTGACTACATACTTAACTCTACGGTTAAGAAGAAGTCTAAGATGGAGCGAGCTTACCCAGAGGTACTGGTTCTCCCACACACCAGCGGAACACAGAAAATCAGTTTGGCGCTGGACTCCGGCAGGAGGGTGGTAGCATCCAGGCGGCCTCTTACGAAGCCTACCACCGCAGAGGGATTTGTTAGCCGTCATCATTGGTTAGAAAACCAAATATGCCGTTGCCCAGAGTGGACCACTGACTAGGAGGTAGATCTCACCACCCCAAAATTAACCGACAATAAACGTGAAATCAGCCATCAATTTCTTAAAATTTGTCACGATTGTCTATGATTTCTTGTTTGGCACCAACTTAAAATTGGTGTCTTATGAACATTTTCTGTTGGTAAACTTTTTAATAATAAAGTTTTATAAAGCAATTTAATTGCTAGTGTTATTTGAAAACAAAATCAATTTTAAAAAAAGCTAGAACAGTATCATTTTAGCAAATTGCCCCTAGAATTTTGTCTTTTGCCTATTTATTGAATCACAGTAAACTTTTAATTTAGTTGTTTATAAAGTCGAATTTGTCGCTAACGCCAAAATCGGCTGCTTTTAGCAATGTACAATACGAAAGAATGCCAGAACGATTTAATAAATATTAGGGGTTAAAGTATGAAATTGCCGTTTTGTATGGACGAAATCGAGAAAAGTCATTTTACTATACTAACAATTTTTAAGTTTTTTTATAACGCCTGCACCGTTTTCGATGCAATTAAAGGTGAAAGTTAGATGGTTATAAAGCTACGCATTATAGTATTTAAATTTCTGAAAATCAAAGTATATAATACAAATATACTTAATTGAAGCAAGAAGGTCAGCTGACACATTGTAAGGGGTATTTTCAACAACTTCCTTTGAAGCAATAGGCACTAGTTTTGCATTTTTTTTTAGTCAAAAGTTACTTTATTTAGTTTTTGATACAATACAAAAAGAATTACACAATAATATGACTATACTTAAGAGCTATAAACAAAATAAAAAGTGGGAAAATAATCGGCAATTTCATACTTTAACCCCTATTATTAGAGGTGTTTTGCTAAAATGATACTGTTCTAGTTTTTTGATAATTGATTTTGTTAAGAAGTAGTAAAATTAAATCAATTGGGGCAGCACTTAGCTCTAGTCGTCCCTTAAAAATGACTGCTGCATGAATTAATTCATCGATACAAACAGTGTTTTGGTAGCCAAGTGGTGGGAACAGTCGCCCGGTCAGCAGAACGTTTTAAATAACACCCAAGTCAGTCAAAAGAATATCATTTTAATGTATTTTGATACTATTTCCTTAAAATGGAAACTCGTTACGTTTCCAAGTGAACAGGGTTTGGAAATGAAATAGCTCATAAAATTTGTATTCATCTATTTTTTCATTAATAATATGTTACATTCATTTAGTAAATCATATAGCAAATATATTTACAAGGACAAAATAAAACAGAAATGATAACGTATCAACGTTTTTTCGTTTAAAATTCGTATTTTTATACATAATATCACTTAATTTTAACATTCCTATATCAGTAGGTCGGTAGTGTTGCCATGTGCAAATGCTTGCCGTTATATTGAGCTGTAACACATTACCTCCGGCATGTTCACAATCATCCTACACACTAGTATAAAACAAGTTCATTACTACAGAATTACTGAACCAACATTATTTTCATATAGACACCGCTAACTACAAGGGAATGTGTTGTATGCGCTCGCGCAGGCTCGCGATACCGATCTGTTTCACTATACACCTGGGCTAATTTTGCTAACTTACAAATGGCTCAATACAATCGCAATAGCATCGCAATCGTATATTTTGACATTACTACCATAACATTCAACGTTAACGTACAAGCGTTAAATGTGTCAAAATATACAATTGCGATGCCATTGCGATTCTATTAAGCCATTTGTAAATTAGCGGAATTGGGGGCCTGTCCCTTTCGTTGAACTAAATTATATAAATATACAGTAATTGATATAAATAAAAACGTCCTCACAAAATGAGTGCCCACTGAACTGACTTTTACTGTTAAAGAATGCAACTTTCTTAAAGTCAAGAAAGTAAAGAAATATGGTGTAGCAGTTTTGTCGAAATTTCATTTGTCAGTAAAATAGCGATAGGCTATGACTCGGACCAAGAGGACTATGACGTTTTAGTATCTATTAATAGTAGCTGTTAGAATATTTGCTAGGGAAAATCAACCCTGTTGTTCTATGACGAGCGAATGACTTTCAACCTAAAGGTGGGTACTGACCAACGTTACGAGGTAATGAAACATTCGCATCGAGCGTGTTATGCATTGAGCATGTTACGCTGTGTGTGCTCCGGCAGTTCACTCCAAGATGGCCGACAGCGAGGACGCGTTGGTATCTTTGATTCTACTTAATTATTATTTCATCCTAATAAAGAAGAAGAAAAAACGTTACTGGACATCAAACTTATTTAAAAACAGAGGCATCTGTGGTGGTTTGTCATTGATAGCAATATTAAAAAACCGTGCGCTCGTGACGACTTCCAATAGCGTACTGACTGAACCGCGTAACAGTCAAAGGATTCGCCAAAAAACCGACAGCCGAGTGGAGCACCCAAATTCTCCGTAATACGACGTACTGACTGCACGAATGCTCGCTGTGTAATATGTTACATTACACCTCGTAATGTTGGTCAGTACCCACCTTTAAGGAGATAAACCATTTTCTTGGCCGACCGTTCGTAAGGTTGAGTTTGCGTTGTGGCAGGTAGGTACCTACGTACCTACGCATGACATTAGCAGCGGCTCATATTTAATTTTGAACAGTTCGAAGTGACTTTTTGTATGGGTCCGTGTGTCTAGTTCTTTTACTTAGTTGTTTTGATAAAAAACAGGATTTTAATGTGGAATACATATCAGATGACAAAATCAACCCGCATATATAATAACATGGTTTGCAGCAGCTGCTGATGCTTTACTATGAACATCAGGTTCAAACACGAGCTTTGGGTGGGTTGGGATTTAATTTTTAATTATTTCAAAATACTAGCCAAGCAACAAGTGAAAAGTAATACAAAGACAAATGATTTTACAGCCAAAAACGTTTCCTCAACTGACGTGCATCTAAGTTTATTTAGTAAGTTCATGTTCCAAGTTAGAGACGATCCAATTTGGGCTCTCGAGCTTCTAGACGTTATTTCGATCTTAACTTGTTTTTAACGGAACTCCTTTAATTAAAGCGTATTATTTATATCTACCCAATTTTATAAACACCATCGCGTCTGTGGTACATCACTAGGATTTGCTTAAATATAGGGTGACCATGTAACTTTTTTATATTCAAAAACAGTTTTAACCCAGTTGTTAACATTAACTAACATAGCATGTATTATTTATAATACGTTGCAAATGAAGCGATTAGGTAAGCTATCAACAGTTACCTGATATACATATATACTTTGGCATAATTTATATATTTTATACATATACTATAATACCTCTAAAACAATCTAAATCGATAGTTATATTGAGCCTCATTAACTCTATCGGTGTTTAACACTAAATAGTCTAAATATACAAACAGCGTAACAGATCGGTCTCAGTGCAATGCATTTGTGTCAATTTATTACACCAACGGTATTAGGCTAAGTGATTTATACAAGCTTTTACGTTATGGCAGTGTTACATTTACTTACACACTTTGAAATAAACATTTACAATATTCATGTCTAATTAACAATACTCATGTTCATGAATTGACTAAACGCTCTAGCTTGATTGTTCTAAGATGACATGTGTTAATATATTTTACGGGAAAAATATGTATGTACATAGCAAGACTTGTAACATCTAACACAATGTGTAAGAAATAAATATATCTAGTAATATGTGATGTCATAATATGTGCTTATATTGGTGTTCTCAATGGAAGTAAAGCCTGTATAAAACCGTTAAATCTCATTATTTATTGTCAGATTTATAAAAAGCCAGTGGATTGTGTAAGTGAAAGAAAAGACTTCATAAAAAATTACAAGCACTTAATAAAGCACAAATTATCATATAAGAAATTATGCGCAAACGCGTCATAAAACATGATGTTTTCTTATTGTTTTTGTAACATGAAGATTTGTAAGAAGTGGTAACAAAAATAACTATATTAATTTTTAAAATGGTTCGAAACTATTTCTACCAGCAATTGTAACTAAAACAAATAACAGTTTGCTTAAAAAAATTGGGTCAGATTATGTCAGGTCTTACGAGAATGTGATTTTGGCATCAAGGCCCACCGATTTTTTTATAAACCTGACTTTTATCCGAGATCCGGTGTAATAGTTGGCCACCGTAGGCGGCGGGCATTTGCACATGCGCAGAGTGCTACCGTGAGCAATGGCGGTTGTCCGGCGCCGTTCGCAATTGACGTGTTAGGCCTACGCGTACAAGGTTCGCGCGCGCTGATGCAGCAACCATTAATGAATAGGTACATTATTGCACAACAAACAAAATAATTGACAGACAATGTTAACAGAAAGATATACAATATTTTGTTACGAAGGTTTGTTTAATTGACAAAATAACAATTCAAAGAAAATTAACGGGCAATGTCAAATATGGATCTTAAATCGATATTTTATTAATTCGTAAAATAATCGAGGACTACTTTAAAACCAATCGAAAGAAGATCAAGTCAATGCTTTAGACATCTACCACGTAAGAGGCAATATTAACGGTAAAATTTAATTAAAGAATGCGTTTGAATAATTCGGCTATCCGCACCAGCGCACGCGCACACTCGGGTTTCAAAACGCGCGCACGCGACGCCCACTGGAGGCGCGCACTCGCCGAAACGCACCCCGCTACCCGCGAACCGCAGCCAGCCACGAAGCAGCCTGGCATTTACAATTATGTCTATAGCAACAACAATTACCGGCCATTTTCGGTGCTGACTGCACTCCGACCAAGAGGTTGGTTCAACGAATGACGCACAAATGATTATAGCGACCATTAGAGTTAAAATATGGTCTGGTAATTTTGCAAACCTATATGCCATTCACAAACCACTCTCCAGTCAGTCATATAGCGATAACGTATAGTATATAACTAGACATATTTAACATAATCACTCCGTCATTACATACAACGATGACTGAAAAGCGATCCAATTTGTTTCATTACATAAATTCACTAACATACGCTATAGTTTGGGTCGCATTGAGACGGCAGTGCGTTCAATAGACGGCTGACGCGGGCGGGCCGCGGTGAGTAGGGTGTCCATGAGACCGAGCGATGTTCCAGGACAGGGCATTGGCAGTGACGCGGCCCGCGAGCGCGGCGAGTGCCACCCCCAGCTACAGAGTATTGCAATGACATCTACCCTGTACGTGTTTATAGTATCTATTTAGACTTACTTACATGTAACGTATATCTATAAGAATAATTATTCGAAAACAGGGCGCACGGCCTCACAGCGCCAGTGAACATCGTACCAGAGTGATAGCAGCCGATACGATTAATTATTTATTATTTATTCAATATTTTAACTGTAATTATCTATGAGTTATATCCGTGGCCGCGCCACCTAACCTAGCGTAAACGCGAATGAAACGATAACGTTCTAAATTGTCACAATAAAATAAACGAGAAACTATAACATATTACATTATAACATTCATGTCCATTCAGTTTATGGAGTAAATTCGTTTAAAGTCAATACAATAATAGATATTCTGATAAAATCGAAATAACTTTTATTCACATTTAAGTTTTAGAATATGTGTACGTTATGGGCTAAGTTATATGAAATTATTTGTGCACGGTGATACGAGATCTCTGGGGTTGTGGTTCACAATAAATTATTTGCAATTATTATTGTTGTTTAGCAACTTATGTATACAAGAAAGCAAATGGCCGATGAGCGGGAAACGCATTCAACTATCGGAGTGGTGTTCCCTAGATCGCTAGTGTATCGCTAGTGTGTGAAGCTGGGCGCTTTTTCGGAGAGGTGTCACAGAATGAAGCGATTGTTTCTCTCCGGGGACGGTTGCAATGTCGCCCACCTTCTGAGCGCAGGAGCGACGAGGAAACATTCACAACATTGTGGAAAAAAAAGTCTCTAAAACATTCACGGATCAAACGCGACGTCGAGCTCTGCCGCCGGCGTCGTAGTGACATCCACAAACTAAGACATGTCACATTAAAGCTTTGCTTACGATTAGTTTAATTTGTTAATCGCCTATCTAATTTGCAAGCTACTCGAGCTTCGTCTGTCGGAGTCGAAGGGGAGCGAACTCGACGTCTGACAAGACCTCGACACCGTACAACACCTTAACGCTACGTCCATAAAACGATAAGTCTTACTTATAGTTACTTTAGACATACAAACCGCCGCGCCACCGCGGGGCCGCGGCCCTGAACAGAGATAAGATTTATAAAGCGCATCGTTTTAATGAAACAAATAATCGTCGACGGCCCCGGCGGGACGGGCGACACACCTCTCACATCATACAGTACGCTAAATCGTTCAATTACTACAGTTCAGTCATATATTTAACATACTGTGCATTTAATACTCATATATTTACATGTCACGGATCGCCTAACGATAACTAGTAGCGGTGTGTACCGCTAGTTTTAGCTACTCGTGAATAGTGTCGCTAACGGTTAAACTATTCGCCAAATTACCCTAATAGTGCAAACGAATGTCGTTACATTGAATACTAGTGGGGGCGTCGGGGGCGTCGGGGGCGTCGGGGGCGCGGGTTCGAGGCCCGTCGGGGTCAGTGTTTGTACTCGGGCAGCGCGGGCCCGGGCGGGGCGGCGCGCAGCGTGGCGTCACTGCTGGTGGAGCCGCCGGGCGAGGGCAGGTAGCGCCGCCCGCCGCCGCCGCCGCCCGGCCCCAGCGCGGCGCCCGTCCCGCCCACGGCGTCTTCACTCGCCCACCGGGCTAACTGTTGTTGAGCTTGAATAAATTCATCACTAGAAAATGACAGAGAAGGGGAACGGAGAGTCGGGGCGGCCGGTGGGCTCTCGTGCTTGATTGCGGATGATAGTTGTCATATATAGGGTGTACCAGGGCATGGAGCAGCTGAGGTTATGGGAGAAAGTAGGACTATATCATGTAATGAAAGATTTTTTTGGAAAATATCATACCGTTAGTAGAATATTAAGGTTCGAAAATTCAAAAATAACATCCGAAATTACTTTACTATAAATTAATCAGAAATTAAAAAGGACACGGGGACGATATAACAAATTAGGTTCCTGATCGACTATAATGTAACCAAAAGATTAATTCTCAATTTTCATACCGAATTATACAATTTCAATAATAATTAGATAAGAGTTGTTATATTTTCGATTTACTATAACCTTATAAAGCAATTATTGTTCCATGCTCTTGCACTTCCTGTATAAGTGGTATTGTATGCCATTTTGGGTTTTCTTCTAATCTGATAATTATTTATTTTTCATTAGTTCAACAAGATGCAAGCACATAACTTTTGTTTTAGTTAGTATTTTTTAATTTAAAAAAAATGTTTTTCCATCAGTTAAACAGAAAAAAATACCTATATCTGCGTTTGAAAATTAAAACGTTCTTCAAAGATGGTTAAATGTAAATCTAATACATTTAAGTGATTGTTTCATGGGGACTTGTTTTAAAATTAGGCATAAACTATCTCTGAATGACATTAAACCGTAGAGCCCACCGTCCGCCATATTGACAGGGTAATTTGTTTCAATACCATATTTACACACATTAAAACTTTATACCACATTATTAACGAACACAATAAAATTTAGGGTGCGTTAGTGGCGTATCCAAACAATTAAAAAATATATTCCCTAAAATCACAATGGCTGGTCACCCTAGCAAGTTTATATACTATTAAAAATACTTCAAGGTGCTTACCTGTAAGACTGCCAGAACAGCTTTTTGCTTGTGAGTGAATGAAGTAAAGCTGGCAGCAAGTAGGAGCTTACGAAACAAATATACTTAACTTTCCTTTGTCGTAGACTTCTCGTAGCATACGTAGACGAGTGCTACAACTCGAAGTCGTAGCATTGATTTCAGCCACTCTTACGGCTACTGCTACGGGACTACAGTAACGTCTGAGACGTTCGAAATAAACTTTACAAAGGACATATTTTTTTTACTATAGAGCTTGGTACTAAAATAAAAATTCCATGAACTTGGCACTGATATTACTAGGTGAAAGAATAAACTTTTACGAACCCATTGATGCCTGATTTATTAATTTAAAGACCTCCGTTTTTTATTTATTTACTCAAAATAAAAATGTGTTTTAGGTTCATGTATAGCAACATTATTAGAGATAGAACCTGACAGTTGTCTGTCGTCAAGTACTCTGTGGTCAAATCTATCAGACATACGATTCGTAGGTAGGTACTTATTTTGTTTTTATTATTTTATTGTATTAATTGTGTACCTATATTTTTGCTGTTGTTTGCATATCGATCGAGGCAGAAAACAATCAATAAACGCAACGGCGTGACCCTTGAGTAGATGTTTGCCAAATCTTCACTACGCTGTATCTGGACAAAAATGGATCAAAAATGCATTTTAAACCTTTAAAAACTGCAAGAAATGTATTCAAGACCGGAAAATGTATGCTGGAACCGTACCTACTTCAATAACTGTTTCTAAACTATACAAAAAGCTGTAGAAACCCGTGATTAATAAATAAAAACTGCATATCTACAGCTTTGTCTTATACCAAAACATGTGAAATGATTGTCGTGTAGTTGTCTGGCAGTGGACTAATATTGTAAAATGAAACACAAATCTTAAAACAATTTATTATAATCACCATAGTTTTTGTTGAACATAAAAATAACTCATTCAATGCACTAGGTATTTTGGGATACGAATCTAGCACTATCTACTACAACTTGATTTTTACTATTTGTACTCGTACATACACACAAGCGATGATATTAGACGCAGTATTTTGGAGCATATTATTGCAATAAATCAAAGCTCAACACTAATATTTGCATTACCTATCAATTTATTGTTTTGTTGCTGATAGAAAAATATTTGTTTTTACTTTCTGTTTATTTCGGAACAGACTAAGGTCTGAGTCCATGCTGCCTAGTTATTAGTGAATTCAGTCATTCTATAATGTCATGAAAACTCAAAAAAAAAGTAATTTTTTTCTTATCCCGCGCACAAAACCTTAGAAAAATACACGTTTGACGGCTGAAAGCCGTCAAATAATTGTCATTTGGCCAAGTAAACCGCGTAACTTTAGTTCGGAAACGCATACAGCTTAGCTTAGTACATTATTATTTTTTACTAAAACGGAGGTCTTTAAAAATCTTAAAGTTATGCAGAATGATAGCTTTTAGTCTCTAGATTATAGTTGTATATAAACTGCGTCAGTTCATTTTAGCCCATAGAAGTGGTCAAAGTTTCGCCCCGAACCCAGGATTTTTTTAGTTAATTATTATTTTATTAAGAAAACCCTTACATCTACAAATGGAGAGTCCTGCTTAGATGATATTACCTTGTGTCATGTGGTGTAGAAGTGCTGCGGTAGTTGAATAGAGGGGAAAATATTGATTAAATATTGATTATCTTACCTATTACTGATGTGTTTGTATCAGATACTGATGTCCGATGACTCAATTCACGTTCTAATCAGATGTTTATTAGAGTTGGCACGAATGGATTGAATCTGAACAAGTTGTTATAAGTTAAAATATTTGTTAAAACAAGTTTTTAGTATTGTAATAAGGAATGTTACGAATGTAAGGCATTAAACCATATTCGAAAAGTGTGATCAGATAATATTTATCATTAGACCAAAATTTACGAAGTTACGTAAGATCAGAGTTGTTGTAAACGTACGTCAAATTTTTCTTAGCATAAATTAAAATAAAGTGACATCAATCACTAAAACAAATTGGGTTCATTAGTAATATTTTGATACTTTTTTTAAAGTAAATTTTGTATCCAATTTCAACATCAGTGACATTCCTCATTCACCTTAAAAAATTTAAAATAGCTATTGGCTTCAAGTTCGTTCATTTCATTCATGTTAATTTATAAGCCCAACGACAACTTCTTCACCAACAAGTCTTTTCTATATTTCTTGACCATTTATTGCATGAGTTAATTAATATTTATTTAGTTGCCACTGTAATGAACCCAAAATATGCACAGACGTAGGATTCAAACACTTAATAAAGTAAGCAGTGTTACAGTAACAACAAAGTCCTCGTCCCAGTTAGAAATGGCTTTATGCTCGGGCATCAATCCCCATCCATCCATCCATCTCTGGTCACAGCTGACGAGATTTTGCAATATGTATGCAATGAATGTCCCAAAACCGTCGGGTAAGAAATTCTCATTAGGCCTATCTAACAGGCAATAACCAAAAATACCTCGTATACTAAACACGACAAGGTCCAATCCGTAGCTCACCTCTCACTATCAGGTGCGTCATCCCTTAATCTCTCCGCATCAGCCGTTTCGTACAGCTCGTCGTCTTCAACGCGGCCGTGGCCGTGCGCGTGGGCGTGGGGCGAGTGGGACCCGTGGGGGGCCATGCCCACGTGTGCCGGGTGGGCGGGGTGCGGTTGGTGGGGCTGGTGCGGTTGGTGAGGTTGGTGTGAGGCGGCCGGTGCGGGCGCGGGGAACATCGGCGGGTGGTGGCGCCCGCTGCCCCTGAAGCGGGGGTAGGCGAACCGGGGCTCCTCTTCCCCGGGGATGCGGCCGCGGCACCGACTGGAAGGGGAGACACGACTGTAAGGAAGACGTTACGGTTTTGGTTATTGGTTTATTACAGAAATCAGTAATATATTTGATATATGTACGAGTTTGGCTTTGATTATGTCATATTCATAATTATTGCATCAATATTTACATTTTGATATTAATACAGTAAGAAGCTATAATATCATGAAGGGTCCTGCAGCGCACGGCAATTAAGAGAGAGGCTATTGTGTTTCAGATTGAGCTTTTTGTGCCATATATTATTGAGTAGAGCGTACAGTAACATTTTTGTTTAGGACTGGTATCTAGTTTTTTATACATATAGTATCGAAAGTTACTCAGTCTATCTGTCTGTAAAGCTGCCATGCCTACCAGAACAGATTCAACCTTAAGGCGACTGCTAGAGCTAAGTGCTGCCCCCAATTGATTAAATTTTATTACTTCTAAACAAAATCAATTCGCAAAAAACTAGAACAGTATCATTTTAGCAAATTACCTTTAGTAATTATTGCTGCTGCTTTTCATTCTGGCATCCTTTCGTATTGTACATTATTGCTCAAAGCGGCCGCATTTTGCGTTAGCAACAAATTCGACATTATAAACAACTAAATGAAAAGTTTACTTTGTTCAATACTAGACGACCATTTGGATCAGCGGTAGTAATCGCTGCTTCTGAGCCATGGGTCGCGGGTTCGATCCCCGCACAGTACAAATATTTATGTGCATGAACATGTCTGCTGTACTGGTCTGGGTGTTTTCTATGTATTATAAGTATGTATTTAAAAAAAAAAGTACATAAGTAAGTTTATCGGTTGTCTAGTACCCCATACGACAGCGTATTTAATAGTAGCTTAATTTGGGACTAGATGGCTCTGTGTGGCCCAGTGAGGCATATCCTAAATATTTATTTATTTTATTTATTTATTTATTTAATACTAGAGAAAATTTGCTGTACAACGGGTCATCTAGTTAAATATAAAGTATCTTCTTACGGTGGCACCTCAGCCGGTTCGACCCTGTAGTGCCTGTCAGCCTCAGTTTCCGGCATCCGGTTGTCCTCCGAACCGGACGGGCTCATGTGCCGGCTGGAGTGGTGCTCCAGCTGCCTGATCAGGTCTTCTAAGTTCCGGATGCGGATTGGACCGCACTGGGGAGCTTCGTCTTCCTCGTCGTCGCCGCGTTGTCTGGAAGAAGAGAATATTATATAATTTATTTCATATAAATTTACAGTTCAAATTTAAATAACATAAAAAATTTTTCTTCTTCTTCTTAATAGGCCACTCTTGTCAGAGTGGTCGTGGTTGGTAGAAGTTCCGGAGTATTGTCAGAAGTACCCTTGGTTCGGGCAGCCTTACTTGCTATGTTCCTCCACTCAACACGATGCTCGGCGTTTCGAGAACATGTCCCCGTCGATGTTTTAGTCACTGATTTTAAAAGGTCTGTCTAGCGGGTAGGTAATCGGCCTCTAGACCTACTCCCTTCCACCCGGCCTTGTACAAACAGATGTTCAATAGAGCCCTCATTTCTGGATATATGCCCAAAGAAATTCAGTATTCGTAGTAGCACAGTTGACGAAAGATGTTCTTCAATATTAAGCTTTTTTAAGATGGAGTTGTTGGTGCGAAATGCAGTCCAGGGAATCCTCAAGAGTCTTCTCCAGCAACACATTTCAAGAGCATCAATTTTGCGGCGGTCTTAAGTCTAAACGACCAGGTTTCGGCCCCGTAGAGAAATATTGGAAATAATAGGCATCTCATGAGTCGAACCTTTGTATTTTTGGTGGCTTTTCTATACTTCCAGATTTTATTTAATTTCTCTACGGCACATCTTGTAATGGCACAACGCCTTTTAATCTCTGCTTCACAGCTCCCAGTGTTTGAGACAGTAGAGCCAAGGTAGACATAGCTCTGCTTTACTTCACAATTGGCAATGCTGAGAATTTCGGGTCTATTTTTTCGGCTCGATCGACTATCATCATCTTGGTTTTGTCTCTATTAATCCAAATTCAAGACTTTTACTTCCAGACGATTGAAGAGCGTTTCGATATCCTTTTTTGTATTAGCAAGCAATGTGGTATCATCAGCGTTTCTCAAATTGCTAAAAGTACGACCCCAAACAGATATACCCCTATCCCATTCATCCAGAACTATCCGCATGATGTATTCGGTGCAGGTGTTGAATTTTAAGGCTGCTTCTGCTGCTGATGATGATAATTATGAAAAAGAAAACTTACCTGCGTAGTTCAGCCTCGTGCAGCTGTTCAGCGCTAGGCGCGCGATCGCGTCTGAACTCGTACTCCTGCAGCGCGCGCAGGTCGCCCGAGCCGGCGGCCGGCCCCCCACCCCCCGCAGACGCACGCTGCGCAGCCGCAGTCTTGAGGGCCTCTATTATGTTCTCGTGGTAACCGTTCAGGTCCTGGAAAAGTTAATGGTGATTAAAGTTGGAGCTGTGATTTGTGGCAAGTGTGAGTACTGTTTTATACTTTCTTACTAAAATGGCCGTGTTGAATTACTAATAATGACCATCGTTTTGCACGCTAAAGAAGAAAAAAATGATTCTGAAGAAATGAGAACCTCCGTCTCATCAATATTTATTGTTTTTAAAATATTAATAACTTTCTTGTTGTATACTTTACACTTAAAATATTACACTCTACGGGATTTACTGCAACTTTACAATGAACTCATTTAAGATATATAACAGTTTTACCTCAGTAATTCTAGTACCTATCATAAAAAGATAATGATGTACCAACTTAAAACTAGATTACTACTCCTCTTTTAAATTTAAAGTTTAGCAAATTAGACAGTACGATTGAATCTTTATTAAATTTTCTAAACCTCAAAAAGACAGCTTAAGTTTTAAAGAAGAAAAAGAAGTAATTCTTTAAATATTTTGAATAAGGTGCACTGATTATCACAGGTTTCTTAATTTCTGTCACTTATCCAGCTATAGACAATAACAGCCTAATACGTGCCATGCGAATATACATAAACTATCAAATTCATATTCATCAATTTAATATTAAAATTCAACAGCATTCGTTTCTCAAACATTTCTTTTCTCGAAACATATGTTGACGTTACCTTAAACTTATACTCCATATCAGCTACAGCGCCTGCGGGCTCCTGCCCATCAGACTGCGACCCTGCTTCCAGCTGCTCAGACTGGGAATCATCCCCCCACTTGTCTTTGCCGTCGACGGCTCCGTAACCATGTTTCTTTAGGATTCCCTTCTCTGGTAATTTGGCCATCGAGTTTGACGCTACATCTATGAACGCTATATCTTCTTCGCCTGAAAAGTAGAAGATTTTATGAGGATTACTTTTAAGATTATTATTAGGTACGGCGAGTATGAGTCAATTGTTTTATTACACCATGCAACTTGTTTTGCTTGAGATACAACTTGATTTGCTTGAGTTTCTGCGGCTCTGTTGAATTTGAATAGGTCCATTTATAATAGAAAATCTCTGTATTACTCCTATATGACTTTCAAGCTAAATAAATGTTTAAGGTGCTTATGAAAAGACAAAATAAGCTACATGCACCTTATTGATTGATATATAATTAAACGCAAGTAGTTAGTGTCTAATTAGTGATGATAAATAAAAACGACGCGGGATATAAGCAAAAAACATAGGCATTGAACGTACCAAAGGTTACAAAAATTGATTCACTTAAGTGGCAAAAACATCTTTACCGATAAACGTATAGTCTTTTATAAGAAGGTTTCTTAGGCAGTGAAGATTATTTGAAGAGAGGTTCTTAAATCAAGGGTTCTAGGGAGATCCTCATTGAAGTATTAGCGTGTTTTTTTAACATTACCTGAATGATTAGGCTCGTCTTCACTGCCTGAATGAACACGTTTCATTTTGTTGTGGTCCCTGAAAAGGAAAATTATTTTATTTTATTCTATTGTTAAATTTTTTTTTAAAATTTCAAGTTTCATAATTTAAGTACTCACGGATATCTACTAGAATTGCCTGATGCAGACATGTGGTTCCCATGTCTGAAGATAACCCGCTGGGAATCTCCGCGGCTATAAAAACAAGTCTTCCTCAGTATATCGAAGGGGCATTTTAAATGTGTTGCAAAAATACACTAAACAAGCTATGAAAAACCTGATTATCTTGTTAATATTAGCAACTACTCACACACTGATCTGGTTATAGAAAATGTGCATTTCACGCGATCGTATATAGACTCTGTGAATATGACTAAGTAAAGGAAAATGAAGCGTGATCCCAAATGGAGTCGCGTGTGATTGTGTTTGGTCACACTAAACACACAAAAAATGAGAGCTAAATAAGTACTGCTGTTTTAGCTTTTGAAAATCGTACTAAAGCTTCAAATAGTAATAGTATTCACGAAAACAGTGAAAGTTAAAGAAATGACCGATAAGAGTTTGTTAATTTTAAATCTGGCAGTCAAGATATTAACTTTAGAAATGCTTTTAAAAGATACCATGTTTGAATTCTCTTTGACGACCATTGGTAAATAAATGTTTCACCGTTTTAGTGAATACTGTTAGGTTATTGTCTAATTGGAGTAACTATCACGATACTTTTACTTTGATATTTGCACAGCAACTATTGCTTTATTGAAAGAAAGTTATTAATTTTCTGTTGGAAATTGGTTGTTGTACAAACTTCAAAAAAGAAAATCGCGATATGTTTACATAATAAAAGCCCAGGTTCTTAAAAAAAAAGCGAAAATTGTGTGAGCAAAAGTCGACAGCGGTGAGACGCCTTCACACTAGGACGCCAAGCGTTCGACGTACCTTAACAGGTTTCTGTTCAACACCAGATCCGATAAAAAAGGAAACAACGTTTTATTTGTAGGTCTATTGCATATTGTACTAACAGTCGAAGATTGTAACATAAATAATACAGCAACTGATATCAAAAATATAGACATAGTAACAATATCAAACATTAACTCTCTGCCTGATATTAGTATGATCAAAGAATTTGATCTAGTACAGAAAAGCACAAATAGACTGCATAGTACTTTAAACATAGAGTAAGAAACCAAATTGTTACTTGACGAGAATGATAAGGACCCACCTGAATGTGTTGTTGAAGGAGTGCATCCTCCCTCCGTCCAACGAAATGTCTTCTTGAGAGTTGTTCGACGCGGTGGACCCGGCCGCGAAGCTCTTCGTGATGGGTTTCTTCGCGTATGGAGGATCGTAGTTCACCGGCGTACTACCCTTTTTCCTGGTGCGGGCGTGGCGCGGGAACGCACACTCAGATCAATTGATTACGTTTACAAAGAGGCTCGAGGAAGTTAGAAGCATCGACAACACCTTGCTTGCTTTTAGAGTTACGATGGAGGGACAAAATCTTATTGTTTTAAAATCCATCAGTAATTTGGAATCTCCTAATCATTTATTGAACATATACTAGTTGTGTTACTAAGGCCACCTTCAGTAAAGTGGAAGTAGTAAAATCACGAGTATTGCACAATGATGAAAATTTACGAATGTTGTCTTTTGTTCCCCCATATAAATATTATTGCAAAGACTGGTGCTTTTGGATATTTTAATCAATTTCATAATAGAAACAATTTTAGATTTGGACAAATTTAAACTTTTCGTTTCATTCCTCATGGGAATTTGATGTCAATGTGGAAATTTATTAAGAAATTTGATCTTAGCTTAATGATATAATGGTTCCTTCCAGTAATGTAATAGTTATGAGGTGATCAAAAGAGTTGTGTGATTAGAATGACGAAATTTATTATGTATCCATTAATAATTTCATTGGTGATAATGATTTTTAATATTTACTGGAAAGATCCTGTTTCTCTTAAAAGTAACATTAGGCGTTGCTAACTAGATAGACAGCTGATTGAAAGTAGAATCCGTGCATCGCACATTCGCTTCTCGTGCATAAGTTAAGAGAATTTAGTAGTGGTAGTGATAGTGAGTGGTGACGTTAGAGTCGAGCGATCTATATCTTCTCCAATTTGGCTTCTGTTACTTTAGTCGGTACATACCTCGAGCAATAAGGCACAAACCACCCGGTGTAGTGTCACAGGGTGTGTCTCTGTAAGTAGCGCAATTTTTAGCGAACTTCAGTGGGTAACAGTTCACGGTAAATTAATTCATCGGAAGATATAGACGCGATCGCGCCGCCGGGACGCGTCTGCGGCGCCCGGCGACGCGCCCTCCGACTAAGAAAGGAAACGAAAACGAGTCACAGTTCACATAAGCCAATGCATACATCCAAGAGCCCAGAATCTTAAGGGTTTGAGTCGAGGTGTCGCTCGAGTACAACGAAGAAAGCCTTGTCGGCATGCAGCTCGGCGGCCGGACGGCGGGCGCGCGGTGCGGTGCGCTCGTGTGCGGTTTAGCGCGGTTAGGCATAGTCTGGCGCGGTTGGACGCGGTTGGACGCGGTTGGGCGCGGTTGGCGCGGTCGGGTGCGGTTTGACGCGATCGGACGCTGTCGGACGCGACGGACAGCGAGCGGACGCGGCCCGGCCACCGGCGCGGACACAGAACCACAGATCAAATGCAGTTGTGGCGCGCCGTCAGCGCCGACGCGCCACCCGCCAACTCTAGCTCTACGACCACAACGTAAACGACATAAAAATCTTCAAAAAACAAAAAATAATTCAATCGCCGATAAAAACGAACAGAAACACCAACGCTAACGTCTAAAATAAACATACAAGTATACGAAGGTGACGATTTAAATTTCTTCTTAAAGACTACCTTTGGTCTGTTTTCTGCTCACTAACCTTAGACACAGGGAGAAGTTTTTGTGTACTACGACTGACCTGTAGCAGAGAGCGCTCAGGGCAAATACTATGAATACCCCCCCTACCACAGACATGAGCACCGCAACGAGGAACACCGTGTTTGAGCCGTGGTAGTTCTCTGCGCCCAAAGAGAAGGGGAATGAGTGGGAGCGGCCTAGGCGTCGGTGAGGTCGCGAGGTGAGGCTCGTGACGTCAGAGACGCCGCGCGCGGCCGGCGCCGGGAGCACGACACGGACACAGGCAGACCACAAACAGTGCGACAACACCGAGATACCGGGTTACCTGAAGCAGTACGCCATCCAGGCGAAACCCACGAACACCGACAGAACGACAGCGAGCAACAAAATGACCATGTTCATGGTGCTCATCTTATTCCCCACGTGTTCACCTGCAAGAGAGGGTCCGTGGCGTTAGTCGCCGGCGCCGCCCGCGCCGGGCACGGCCGAGCAGTGCTTCTGAACGTAACAATGTCTCATACAACCATTACTGAGCGATCTATGTTTCTCAACCGAAGCTGGTCTTATAACGCGGCTATGGATTTAGTCTATTATAATAAACGCGTGACTGAAGGTCAGAAGTGTTGGATTGTTTTTGAGAAGCATTGCTCGGATACATTAAGGCCATACATTTTATTAACAAGACATTTCAGGGGTTAAATACAGTAAGACAAACCTGAAATCATAAAAATATATAGATTATGAGTATTAGTAGTTATTCTAAGTATTTCATTCTACATTTTAATTTTAATTTTTCATCACAAAATGTTTTACATAATTATAAAAATATGACTTGCTTAGCTTGAAATTGTTTTAGCTAACAAAAAAAATTATTAAGCCGGACCAAAAATCGCTTGAAATCAAATCAAAAAACGATTAGGCGCAAAAACATGTTTTTTTTTATAAATTTTAATTTGAATGATACAAAGGTAACTTAAACATTTACAGTATCTTTTGTCAGGCTTAAGCTGTAATATTTTAATTTATACACATAGCGTTGATTCGTATTTGCTTAAGGAATATAAGTTGCAAATTTACTGCCTTTTTTTTGTCAACGGCACATTAGGTTAAACATAATATCCAGTACAGAAAAACTGGTTGTTAATTTGTGTCCAATGTCTCAAACTATAAGACCAATATAATAAAACTAATAAAACAAAGACAATATTCCATTAAATCTAAAACATTTTTATTTGACTTCACTTTAATGAAATGTAGGAAAAGTTTTGAATTCCTGAAATATTATAGGTAACCAAATATGCATCCTTTATACAGGATGCTAGGTAAATGTTATCACAAGCCGAAATAGGCTGATTTCGGCTTGTGATTTGTTAACATAAGAATATAAATACTATGGTGAAATCAGAAATTTGATATTTTTTTATTATTATTTTCATACAAACTAAAATTTTTAGATTTCGATTTGTATAAAAATATTTTTTTAATAATTATGATATTATCAAATTTCTGACTTTACCATAGTTTTTATATGCATAAGCTAACATAGGCTGGTTTCGGCTTGTTACCTAACACGCTGTATATATTATTATTATCTCTCTAGGGCTCTATTACAGCCAATGCTTCTGCGTATCGAATAAGTTAATTACCTCTCATTGGCTCTCTCTTTTCCATGAAAAATCTCCTGAATCGAGGGACTTTGTTTAAACGAAAATTTCATCACATATAGCCCATTCGACCAAACTGCAAATCGTATACATAATATCTCTCTCCCTCTCATTTTTATAAACTGGTTCGCAGTACAGTACTGACGTTTCATCACACGCAGCTCAGTCAAAGTGCTAATCAAACACATCATCCATCTCTCTCATTTGTATAAAACTATTTCTGTTCCAGCGAACTGGCATTGACTCACCATACGGTGTTTCCTTTTTGGTCATGTTGTAGGCGGCCTTGGTCGAGTTATCTGGCACCCATGGGGTGGGGGACGGAGGCAGCGCGTCGTGCTGAGAGCAGTCGGGACCAGTCCAACCACGGTCGCAGACGCATTTGTTGAGGTTTGAACACATCTGAAAGAGATAATAAATATAATAAATGCTCGGATGAAGGAAGTATTACAGTAAGATGCTTGTAGGGATCTTGAACGGATTACCGGGATTGTCCTGAGAGCCGTGTAATATCTCTCCACTCTTCAAGCACCTCAAGCTATGTTGCCCCTTATTGCTACGTTACTATGTGCTAACAGCCGTATTCGGGGGCCCATTAATCGAGTGTGCAAGTCACCCCCTGCCATTTTATCCGTGTGAGTAACATAGGTCAGGCAGGGGCCATAGTCCTTCCATAGTCCTAGTTACCCAATCCACTAGCACCCAAACCCATAGCCCAGTATCCTTTGTAGAGACATTCAACAATAGTCCTGCACTAACCGGGGGTTGTCCTTGGACGCATTTATACTAAAGTGCGTACAGAGATAATCGTCGCTTGGTGTCACATCACATCATAAAGATAAATGTTGTCTAACGGCCCTCTGCGAGTTGGCTTCGGCCCCTCGTACGCCTTCCGAATGTCCGGGACTTCATAGTCCCGAGATCGGAAACAGACCAACATAATAATAATAAGGGCAGAGCAGGGCAGCTTCTGGCGAGCTGTTGGGCAGTAGCGACCCCACGGACCTGATTGCTCCTGAGAGAAGCCCTGTTCCTCACCTCACGCTTGCTTTCATTAGTCAGGAACAGATCTCCCACCTATTGCTTGCCTTCATTGGCCAGCTTGAGTGGAGATTCGTTAGAGCAGTGCTTGGAGGAAGGAAGGATTACAGTAAGATGCTTTTAGGGATCTTGAACAGAGTACCGGGATTTTATCCGTATGAAAAACATAAGTCAGGCAGGGGCTATAACTAACAAATAACTGTAGAAAATAATATAAATATTAAATGTTAATTGAATATAAAGTATTTCACGAATCGCGGTCATCTTTACTTTCTTATAGAAATCATTAAACTCCAATAAAGGAAAATCAGGTTGTATTTTATTTTGCTTCGAACATAGCAGCGTAGAAACGGAAGCACTCTATTTTAATTTACTAATTATGAGGCGATAGAGCGATGGAATTTTGTTGATAAAAAGTAAACCAAAAAATAATTGAACCGACAAAGGAAGAAGGTACTTGACCTGGAAATGATATTAAAAGACCTCTAACAAATTTAATAAAAACATATTCAATTCTGTCACCTGCCACTCTTATTTGTCTATAAATAATAATCTATCTTTATCTTATATCTTATCTTATATCTTATATCTTATATCTTATATCTTATCTTATATCTTATATTATATTTATAAAAATCTATTGCTGTTCGTTAGTCTCGCTAAAACTCGAGAACGGCTGGGCCGATTAAGCTGATTTTGGTTTTGAAATGTTTGTTGTAGTCCAAGGAAGGTTTAAAAGGTGAGAAATCATGGAAAAATTGTGAGGAAGATAGTAAAAACGTTAATTTCATATTCTCATATAAAATGCTCTACATCAAATTTTTGAGCCCTTTAGTCAGTTTTAATGATGTTAGGATAGGTGATATGAAGTACACCGGGTCAACTAGTATAAACATATATAACATTACTGTTCGTTAGTCTCGCTAAAACACGAGAAAGGCTGGGCCGATTCATCTGATTTTAATTTTGAAATATTTGTCGTATCCTGAGGAAGGTTTAAACGGTGAGAAAATATAGGAAAAAATGCGAGGAAAAAAGAAAAACGTCAATTTCATGTACCTATATAAGATGTGCTACATTACTATTCTCACTTATTTAGCGAAGGGAGAGTTATAATGTCGTTAGGATAGGTGATACGAAGTACACCAGGTCTTCTAGTCTATAGAATACAGACTAATCGATTTTCCATGTTATAAGCTCTCGCATGTTATATATTATTATTTAAACGAATACGTAGTTACTACTAGCACGAGGCAATAAAGTGTAATTGGGTTATAAGTATTACGTTCTAACATCTTTACTTACTCAACATCATGTTTTATTTTCCCCGTACCGTATAATATTAAGTGTTCATATTGAAAAAAGGAACGCAGAAAAACTTAATGTTGCCATTTTTTTCTCGGAAACTCCATATTTCCCCGGCCTTTATATTTATTCCACCCATTTCTTTTGAGTTATAATTAATTACTTTTAACGTGAAACCGTCGTAATTAATGTGCATTGGAAACGGGTTCCTAATGTGGGATTGTGGAGTCCGTAACAAAGTTTAATTGGGATCGTCTGTACTTTTGTATATTCCGTGGAAAACACAGTTATAATGAAATGAGATCGTTTGAAATTAAAGCCGGTAATGGGTGTGTCAGCCATTTTTACGCTCCAAACGACGTTGTTTTGATAATTGCTCCCGATTTTGTTTGGATACCGATTTGTTTTATGTCTTCATTGAAACTCGTAACGTTTTTAACGTAATTAGGTAGATATTTGTTTGAAGTGTTGCCAGTGGTAAAGCTAAGGCTATGGTAGATTATTTTGAAAATAATGGTCTAATTTCCTTTCAAACCTTTTTAAAATTTATAAATGCAAATAGTTTTAAACGTAACGCAGTTTCAGATTATACTGTATTATGATCCCTAGGAATTATTTGCTAGTTAAAATTACAAAGTCGAAGTACGAATGCGAAAATGTGAATTAAAGATCAATGCCCACTTTCCATACATTTGAAAACCTGATAATGAAAGTTTATGTATAGACAGCAAGTTTAGCAGGAATACTGCGTGCTAGATTAGGGAATAATTCCCTGTTTTCACTTTTACTAGTTAAACGCCAGGAATTTAAAAAAATACGAATTTTTACTTTATAGGTTAGGAATTGCCGCGGCCAAATTATCGTCAAAAATATCTATGGAAATATGCCGGCAGTACATATTATGTACCTACCTAGTGTTTAAAAGTTAATTAACTATAACTTTGAATCATTCGACCTATTGATTACAGAGAACTTCCACTAAGGTAAATATGCATGTTGGTAAAGTGCCAAAAAGTGTGTAGGTGTGCAAAGAGATGCAAACGCAAAACGAAAGAGACTGCGCCGATTCAAATATGACAGGCGGCTGTCAAACGTCAAAAAAAATCCGTTTCACTCTATTAGAATAATTAAACGTAAACTTATTTTTAACTGATAATGTTCGTATTATTTGTAATAATGGACTTCAATAAAACTTTATATTAATTAAATATAGAAAGTATAAAAAACTAAAAATAAAACAATAAGTAATAAAACTAGTTTAAAGAGATAAAGTCAGTCTCCAGTCGGCACTCGTCAGTAATTAAAACGGAACGTAACAACTGTACAAGTAACGTTCAAAAACCATATTTTAATTTTTTAAGAAGTTTAGAAGAATATCAAAAATCTTTTTTTCCTGCGTTTCTGATTAATAAATGATAAGCGTAATGAGTTTACAATAAAAAAAGCTTAATTTTAAGATTTGTTTCATTTCTATACATACTCAGGTGAAAAATAGGCATTGTTCTTTAGCTTGATTAAAGCTTTCTTATAGCTGGTTCTCATCATCATCGCCATTAGCCTTATCACTTCACTGCGATCCCATGATCGCATAATCCTATTTTTGGAGAAGCTTGTGTTGTGTTGTGTTGTGTGCAGCGGGCTAAAATGGCCTTGTGATGATAATGTAATTTTTTTAAATTTTTAATCGGACCATTACGATTACATCGGTGTTTTAGTGAGCGGGTCTTTGGCACCGACTACTTTCGTCTCTTTTTTCTTCATATTCGTCGGTATATTTAAAAGTGAATTGTAAATAATTATTCTATAGTGGCCCACGAATTCGTACAAGTGGAATTCGATTCGAAAGTATTCTACGGGAAACGTAATTTTTTTCGGTATAGGAAAAGTTGTCAACCAAGTCACAACCCTACTTCCAAATATATTAGAAAAATATTTTATATTGATATTATAAAGCTGTAGAGTTTGTTTGTTTGTTTACTTTGTTTGAACGCGCTAATCTCAGGAAGTACTGGTTCGAATTGAAAAATTCTTCTTGTGTTGGATAATCCATTTATAGAGGAAGGCTATATCACATTACGCTGCTAATAGGAGCGAAGCATCAGTGAAAAATGTTGCAAAAACGGGGAAAATTATTCATATTAATCGGGATCATAATAACAGAAATTGGCGCGGACGAAATCGCGGGCAACAGCTAGTATTTTATACATCCGAGATATATCTGCTTAAATACTATATACTTATTTACCATCATTTGTCATCAACTAACTAGTATAGCGACCAAACTAATGCTTCTCGCGTTTGTCCAAAGTTGTCAAGTTTCTGCAGTATGCACAGAGCGCATGCACGGCACTGGATTACGAAGGATCTCCCACTAAATGGGGAGTTTCGGCTAAGCTGTAACTTAGCCGAAACTTGAGCTTAGCTTTGAATTTTAAGCTGAATGTAATGCATCTCACGCTAGCGCTTAGGACATGACGAGTAATTGCTCGTAGTATAAGTTTGGCTCGTTCATTACATGTGTTTTGCCTATTTCTAATGGCGTACGATTTTCATTTTAGGTTGAATTTTGAATCAGTATGTTTACATACAACTTAAAATATTTGAATACTTTTCATAAACTCAAGAGTTTATTGATTCTGGGTTTATAACATGTATGTAACATGAAATATAACAACCAGATATAGTTTTAATTTTAATTTGTTGCTTATTAACTACCTACTACTTGTTAAATTTATTTATTAAAATATAAAACATACAAAAATCTTGATCTGAACCTGGAACCAAGAAATTAAACAGCAGTTCTTTTATGTAGGAGCAAACATAGATCGCGTATCATGATTAAAATAAATAAATGTGGACAACATCACATACATTGTTCTGATCCCAATTTGAATAACTATTTAAAGCATTCGTGTTTTGGAAACCTGAAACAACGAAGGTACCACAAACACCCAGACCCGAGAAAATGTAGAAAAACTAATTTTTTCTACATTGACCCGTCCGGGAATCGAACCCGGGACCTCAGAGCAGGCGACACAAAATTGTACATTCTTAGCCCTTTGTGTCTCTTACAGATACTCTAAGACGTTGGTAAGAGTAAGAGAGACAGATGAATTCGAATATACAGACATTAATTTCTTTAGCTCAGCACTCTTACTGTTGACCCTCGACTCGATTTCAATCCATATTCGATGCCGAATTCATTCAGTTACATCGAATTCCACGAAAATATGACGATTTGGCGCTAGTGAGTGCCAAATACAAGTTCTCGATTCCGATTCCAACCCGAAACGAGAGAAACGAAATCGAGTATTGGAAGTAAGACTGTACGTTTGAATTTCAAACCGATCGTACGAGTCACGCCCGTCACGCCACGTGTGACTAATTGCCCTCGGAATTGTACCTCCCCCTTTGTAGTTGCACCTTGATGAGAATTTTGATCTATGCGTGGAATTTGAATCTTTTACTGCGGAATATGTGATGAGATTTCGTGTTCCGAATTCAAATGCCGCTTGTGAGTGTTGCAAGGATTCAAAAATGTTTTAGTAGGATTATCCATTATTTTAATATTTATTATTTAATGACAGTTTTAAAATTTATATAAAATCAGACATGTTTTTTATTTGTTTAAAGCTTATGGTTGCAATAATTGGATGTTTTAGTGGAAGAATATAGCTCGCATGAACTACCGAGCTAGGCACACAAAATTTAAATACACTATCACTCAAAATACATTAGGTATTTACATAGATATATCCTTTGGAAGTCTCTGCCGTTGTTCGTTTGGCAGTTAGATTAATAACTTTCAAAGGCAATCAAAACTATTTTAAATACTTGTTTATTTTTGGTCATGAGATCCGTTTTATAATATATTTTGAGGTATGTATCTATGTATGTATCTTTATTATTAATTATACATTTTGTAGTTATATTATCGAGGGTTGCTTAATAAAAAAAATATCTTTGTTGATTTTATTTTAGTGGCAGAGTTTGGGGGAGTCCTTTGCCCAGCAGTGGGATCATATAGGCTGATTAAAACATTTTTGAACCCTTCGCCACCTCTCTCTATCAAATTCTATTTACATGTCCTTTACCCAAGGGTTACTTGCAAGAGATCGCTTTTATGGATAAAACCTCCATAAAAGCGATCCTAAGTTAATCCTAAGTTTAGAAGTTGTAATTGTAATTCCTATTACAAATAATTTAATGGTTTGCAATAATGAATATCTATCTGTCAATCCAAACAGATTACAAGCACCGTGTATCTAGTCAAGAATTGCACACGGATACTGACTTTAACCAGATTGATCCGGTCCGAGCCGGTCCGGACCGGTCGCAATCTGATTTGCGACGCGCCGAGAGTGGCGACCTCTGCCGCTCAAACTGCGTTATGTGATGTACAGTAGTCAGCACTTTAACACAGTTTTATGGCAAAAGCGCACCTATGTCAATGACGTTAAGATGCTTAGTATACTCGTAGTTCGAAATGTGTTGTCGTCTGCACGACGGAATGTTTGCTGCCAAACAGATTCGGATAGCTGGGGGAAGTTGCAAATGCATGTGACTGCGGACCCAATGGGAATTCAATTATTTTAGCATATTGAGGTATACTTACAAATATTATAAATGCGAAAGGAATTCATCTGTCTGTCACGCTTTTACGCCTAGGAATAAAAGATAGACCTAGAGAAAGGACATAGGTTAATTTGTATCCCAATTCTGGGTAAAGGTTTCACGTCGACGTCACGTGCATTTCACGAGAGCAGAGCCGCGGGCGAACAGTTAGAATTATAAATGTATAATTTTGAATTGACGTTCGTTACTCAATCACGCCGGAACAGCGAAAGTGCTATTGACCATTACGCATGACCAATGAAAATTGCATCATGTATACGTAAAATGACCAATACGACAAACGACCAATAGGCCAAATTACCAACACGACTTAACACAAGATAGGTACTTATTATCCTAAAAAAAAAAAACACGGGCAACAGCCAGTATTTTATAAATATATGTGGACAAACAACACATACATTGTTCTGTTCCAAATGTAAGTGACTATTTAAAGTACTTAGTAATTGTTTTATGGACATCAGAAATAACGAAGGTATCACAAACACCAGACCTGAGAAAATTTTGTGAAACTCTTTTTTTCTTAGGCCCTCGGAGCTCCTTGAAAACCGGAATGTACGCCCCTACACTACAAACTACTACGATTTGGTCGTTATCGTCAATAAAGATTAACTAAATTAACAAAAATCCCTTAATGTTTATTTTCATTACTGATCAAACCCTGGAACGCGTCACACTTAGTTCAAAAACGACAAATTGTGATAATCTGAAGTCAGAAAGGACTTCTAATTTCCTCAACTCTGCAAACGACCGAGAAACTACCACAAGATAATCGTCTAAAACATTTTAGTGTTAAAGTTCTTCCCTAAGTGGGCGACGACGTACTATTCTCCTAGTTCCAGTTGCGGCTCGGGATGCAGATGCTAATTGCTGAACTACCAGCTTTGTGAGGATTTAGTTAGGAGGGAGAGGGAACAGTGCACTCTTGTGGTTTTTGACGATTTGACGACCTCCATGGCGGAGTTGCGTAAACACCGGTTTAAAGGTCGCGTGCTCCAGGTTTGGTTCGATTCCCGCACGGAAAGGAAGTGTAGGAAAAAGAGTATTGCTACATTTAATCGGGTCTAGGTGTTTTTGGTACGTTAAGTTTCAGATTTCCACAAAACATGTGCTTTAAATAGTAAATTACTATGGAATCAGAACAATGTAAGTGATGTTGTTCACATTTATTAATTTTAATGTTGTCCCCAAATATTATTTTTTATTTATAGCAAGCTGAAGTGGCAGTAGGCTGGCCATATTAGCCGCAGACCACTGGGGTAAACGAGCTCTTGAGTGGAGACCGCGTCTCTGCAAACGTAGTGCAGGACGACCTCAGGCTAGGTGGAGTGATGATTTGCGCAAGATGGCTGGCAGGAGCTGGATGCGAGAAGCCGAGGATCGACCTAAGTGGCGTGCAACTGGGGAGGGCTATATCCAGCTGTGGACTGCGGTAGGCTGATGATGATTTATTTATCTGATGTCAGAGAAGCCGCCTATAACAAACCTCTGACGTGACTTCTATTTACGCCTTACATATTGCAACAGAAGTCAACAGCCTTCCGAAGAACGACTATTATCTCTCACCCCTTCTAAGTTAATTTGGCGGGCCACGGCAACACAACACTAAAATCCTCTTTTTAGAGACAGTGTCCATCAGTGGACTGATGAAATGGTATATAATTTTAATTTGCTTATTATAATTAAGAACAATACTCACAAATACCTCTTGCAAGCCAAAAAGTAGTTATTGAACATCTTTGTATGTTGATTTATAGACTACTGTTACTTTACTATGTGAATACATACATACACTTACGCCTTTTTCCGGAGGGGTAGGCAGAGACCACATCTTTCCACTTGCTACGATCCTTACAGACTACTTTCGCTTCATCCACATTCATTAATCTTTTCATACACGCTCGCCGGTTTAGGGTACTCTTGACCTGACCTTTCTTTAGAACTTCCCCGATTTGATCAAGATAAGTTCGTCGAGGCCTTCCCCTTCCAACATTTTTAGTCAACCTGCTTTCATTCATCCTCTCAACATGTCCAAACCATTTAAGCATTCCTTTTTCAATACTGGTCACTACATCCATGAATATAAATATGATATAGGTTGGTGATGATGATGAACTAACGATTTCACTTCCACTAACGAAGTCATAAATGATTATAGATTGATTTAGTTATTAATCGCTACACCGCACGTTTCAATATCGCTTCGCATATTCGCCGGCTCATTACTGCGACCCGTACTGGCCGGCAATAATAACGGCCAACGGCCAACTAGCCGGGGCGGTGGTCGATTAATTAAATTAAAACACCACGAGCGCCTCGACTCGACTACGTTCCACGTTCAAATTCGAATTTGTTGAACAATATCGGTTTTAGTATAACGTTTGCTATTTAAAAAAAAAAATGTTATTTCACTTCTTTTCTGTCACGATGTAGAGTTTTTTATATGATTAGAACTATGCACTACATATTAATGCTTAAAAATATTATAATATCATAAATTTTATGATTGTGTACCATTTGCGTTATGTGTATCAATAGAAACGCCCTGTCTGTAAATAATTCAGTTCTAAAGTGTGTATTTAGTTTAAGCTCATATATTCGGCTCTAATTGGAGTGGAAATATAGAAGATGTGGTTTCTGTTTAATGCATCATATGTGCGACTTGTATTTCGTATTCTGTTTCAGTACCAAAAATAAATAAAACACAGGGTTAAAATCTGATTTGTGAAGTCAAATTAGACTTAATAATGGATTCCTGTGAAACAAGAACTGAAATTGAATAATCCTCGCCTTCAATCCAAAAGCGATTCTTAACCAACCTTTTATCGCCTCTAATACAATTACAGCCACCTTTGTTTGAGCGTAAATAAATAAATTCAACAAGGGACTCCTCGTTTATGATGTTTGCACCGAATAAAATTTCCCAAAGGCAAACAGTGGGTAGAATTAAACGGGAATACAACATATTATCTGATTTGCGGAGACCACACCTGGCCTCAAATAACAGAGTGCAGGTATTCAGCAAATAGGATACGAGCAAATAAATAATGAACGACGAAATTATGTAATGCGAGGGAAAAATAAACAGTCCGCCATTTAATGGTAGTTGAGTCTTAATTTCCGTATGATAAAGAACAAATTGAAGACACGGAAAGCAAATTTAAAGGCAGACGTTCTTGGGTCGTTAATGCAAATAATTTTACTTTTATTTTATTTTTAATTTTTATTTTGTTGGAATAGATCTTTAGATTTCGATAGATGATTAAAGGGCGTTTTAAAGATTATAAATAAAATGCGACTTAATAGTAATCCTTGTGAAAAACAACTGTATTACTGATACTGATATATATGAATGAAATCAAATAACAATTACAAAGTCAAAAGGTAGGAATAATGGAAATGTTACATAAAAAATGCTTACGCATTGCCTGCAAATACGCGTTTAGATTTGATTATTTTGTAACAAGAAGTTATGATTTCATATAGCTACACTCATTCAAAGTAAACAATGCTTACCATGCCCTCATATTATGATCTATAGCCCGACTGGAGTTAGTTACGAAGTAAAAATTGAATAACACGGGCCGTGCTTCGGCACTCAAACTATTAAAAAGTCAGCTATGTAAAGTTATTTCATCAGGTTAGAGCAATATTAGTTTTATACAAACACTACCCCGCTCGGATTTATTGCGACATAAAATATATTGTATGGCGTGTCTCATGTTACTCTATTTAATGTTGCAGACTCAAATTGAAACTAGTATTTGTTATGAAAGTTTGTTTACGTGAACTACTGTTTTAGTTCATGTTTCTGACACAGCACAAAGTGGGTGTTAATTTTTGCGACTAAAATTGCAAGCTTGTGATGGAATCAAAGCAAAATAACTAAAAACAAAGTTGAATGTGAAATTGTGGATAAAAGTTGAGTTGAATAAATAAATTTGAAACTTGTTAGGTGCAGTGTCAACGAATGCTTTGCTTTCTCATTTCAAATTGATTCCAAATATGAATTTTACTCTTTTAAATCCTTTAAGAAAACTCCGAAGTGCTTTACTGTTTGTTGTTATCAACAAAGTTTATGATTTAGAAAAACTGTATGTTACCTATTTGGTAGAAGGAGATGCAATAGGTATGTTCTCTTTCGTAAAATAAACTTAACGAAATATGTAAAGACCAAAGAGTAGTTTTTATTAAACAACTAAAAGATAAAGATTCAGCTCTAGTTGAAGTAGACTGTGCTAATATTAAAGACTTTCTACTTATCAATACATTTACTGCTACAGATGTTTAAGATAATGTAAGCAACACTTACCCCTTTAGCAGAGCACTCATTGTTGTTGTGGTCGGTGGGACACTTCGTGTGGTCGATGTACGGGAATATAGAGGTGCAAGTCTGGTTGACGCAGACCAGATTGTCCCCGCATGGAGTACCGTCGCGCACCAGCCCGAGGGGGCCGATCTCGGAGTGCTTAGGGAGGCCGGTCGTGGCTCTGTAAGAAATTTAAAAATTTGGTAAGAAAAAAAATTGGAATGTAACTTTGGCAAGTGAGATGAACAGCTCGGTGTGTCCATTGCTGGCTAAAAGCCTCTCCAATGCAGGGTCTTCGTCATAAATTACATCAAATCAAGTCACCTCTTATGCTATCTATACGATGAGATGGGATAGTAATATTTTATTTTAGGCACCTTATTTGATAATAGTTGAAACGATTTGAATACACTAATGGCCACAAAGTATGAGATTTGAAAGTAAGATGAAGATCGACAGTACGCATTTTTCAAGTGAATTCTTAATGCCTTATTTAATATAATTGATAGAATAAGACTAGCATCTACATTAAATAAAGGTGACGTTTCACAAACATTGATAAGATGAGCTGAAATAAGTTTGGTTTTTTTGACTGTC